>OX637894.1:4838333-7252500 GCA_951802675.2 Boloria euphrosyne | reverse complement strand
GACCTATTCTCAGACCTACCAAATATGCACAAAAAATTCATAAAAATCGGTCAAGCCGTTTCGAATGAGTTTGATAACAAGCACAGTGACACGAGATTTGTATATATAAGATATATTTCAATAGCATTTTTTTACAAACATACACTATGTGTGTGACAATTGTTAGTACGAGTATAATATTTGCTATTGGTATATTATGTATGTATGAGTAATTTTATTACATTATCAGCCGTTTTAACGTCGCTGGGCATGAGCTTCTCTTCTATATGGAACGATCAGGCTCACGGTTTCTTCTCATAATCGGTAATCATGTTGTAAATGATTTGAATGCATAAGAAAATCAAACATGAACCCATTACCTTCGGTTTCCCATTCGGCGCGTTAAACTACTGTCTATAATATATATTATTGTAAAACACTACTAAATTATCATAAGAACCAAAAGAAAGCTTTTATAGAGCGAGGTCACTGCTCTTTTTTGGAACAATGGACTCAATTGTTGTGTTATTTAATAATTCTAAAAGGCGGTTCGGTCATGGTCAACAGTTTTGTACACGACATCTTTTGAGAAATTCTCTTTACTGTGTTTTCTATTTGTCATAAAATATTCAGTTTTATTTTATATATAATTCTTATTACCTAACTTTTACATAACAATTAAATCAAAGTTCTCTACAAATTAACCTCAGTGCTAATATAGAATGTCTACAGAGTTTTCATTAGAGAAATTCTAAATTATAACACGTAAATATAAGTAATATGAATTAATTTATATAGTGTAAGACGTAATAGTATAATCAGTTTATTTTGAGGTCGTTATTCATTCAGTTAAATTATTTGTAAAGTCTCGAGTATTTTAACAATTTATATTAAACATGTTGCTGAACTATATAATATAACTCACTAAATAGGAAAGTTACGTCGAAAATTATTTGTGCAAAGTATTTTTCTTAATAGAAACAGAAATATAGTTTGTAAATAAATATACTTCGAGAACATAATTCCCAACACAATCTCAGACTCTTATAGAAAGCTCTATAATTTTCGATCAACTTTCCTTTATCCGGCACGGAGGACCAATAAATGGAAACAATAGTAACAGTAATTGAGCAGATTCCTATTACAAAACTTACCAATATATTTAAAGGATTACTGCAATGCGTTAATTGTACTGATTTGAATTTTGTTTCGATACAACAAAATTATTCCGAGTCCCTTTCTAAACGTATGTGAAAGGGGCCAAGATTTATTTGAAAGAAAATTGTAGGAGTTAATTTCGTTGCCTTTGTTTGGGAATGATCATGGTTGAATAAATTTAATTAAAACACTGATTTCATTAAGGGTTTCTTGGACTAGCAATTTCTGAGCTGTCATTCCGTTTGACTTGGCAAGGTCTCCGAGTTATGACCTTGTTGCCTCAAAACAGACCTATAAATTATTTAAAATGTTGACTTTCCATAGCAAGCCTTAAGTACTTTATAAGTGTCTTGAAAGAGAAACAAAAGGCAATTTTGTGGATTTTTTCATTTACTTTAACTAGATATTATTAAATTGAAGGAATATATGAGATTTTCGGTATATTTTCGCAAAAATAAATAATTACAGTTTACTTCGTTATGAATTGTATTTTCGCTTCATTTCATCATACTTAAAAATGCTTAACTCCCTAATTATTTATTTCTATAACTAAAAAAATATCTTGAAATAAGACTTTATTATTTTTATAAAGGGGTTAAATTATATATTTTTTGTTGACAGCGTAAAAACAGAGGCTACGTCAAATGGTGCCTTGTCTCGACTCTACATAGCGAATGCAAATAGAAATGATTCTGGGAACTACACTTGCTCATTGGCGGATGTTGCTGCATCTGCCGTCTCCGTACACGTATTAAGAGGTATGTTAAAAAAATCTGTGAAAGATTAATAACTTATTTAAGAATATTAACAAAGCCTACACGATTAAGACGTAAAGACAAAAATCGTCAAAAATATTTTCATAATTTTTGACTTCATATACTTCTTTCATATATTTTATCGGTACTATAAATCTTGAAAGTGCGAGTTCGATTCTTGCCCTAGGCAATTATAATCAAATATAATTTTATCAATTATGAATAGTTATAATACTATCTTTGTATGAAACAATGACGGAAACTCAATCTCATGGTTATTCAAAATCGATTAATATTCAGTGTTATTGATACATAAAGCGATTACTCAAATTATCAATATTCAAATCGTTACAGGAGAGAATCCACTTGCAATGCAACGGGGGGAGGCGTCGGTTTTACATCCATCGCTCGTTTTGTTAACTTGTTACGTTAGCTGACATTTAGCTAGCGCGTAGTTGACGCGCAATTTGTAAAAAATCGTCTAGAAATAATTATTATAATATTAGTTTAAGGAATTTTTAGTGGAAATTTTGTTAGTATCTGAATTTTATCAATAATATTATATTCGTAATATATATATATAATTTTTTTTAGTTAAAATCTCGTTGTCTCATTTTTAGGTACCATATTACTATATACTACTACATGTTTCTCTGTATCTTCTTCTTTTGTGTCAAGAATCAAGATGCTTTGAAGTGAGTTAAATTGTGTTTTTGACTATAAATAAAAAATATTTGTTTTTGTAAATTTGTAAAGGCACACATATATATGTAAAGGTCTACAACCTTACAAAACAGAAAAGGAAATTACAATTTTACATTTTTCATATACATAATACAGGTATAGAAATACCTGAACAAAATTGTAACCCAGTATTAAGTAAAGTTATTTTACATATTAATACTTTGTTACAGTGTTGTTTTTTCCGTCGATAGACGACAAGGTCGCACGCAATATTGATAAAATATAGCGTACCCATTATGCGCAAAATGGGGTGAAACTTAATAAACCATAAAATAAGTCATAAATGTAAAATGATGTAGCTCCAGCTGCTTATGTCACAGTCTAGTCTCATAGAATACTCAAATGATGATTTCTAGACAAGCCATGCGAGAAATGCGATAGGCGGATGACGTGGCATATTTTCTTTTATATGGCATGACATTCGGGAAACACCTTTAGGGTTGACAGGTATCAGTTATGACTCTAACTTACTACGAAATGGCTCTACAATAACTTAGTTTAAAGTTGTTCTTTATAAACAATGGTATTTTTGACAACCCTTGCCTTTGACAGCGTTTTCCTTAAAATCAATTATAGTGATCTATTGTTATTAAATTTTTAAGCAAAATTCTATAGATTTTATTATAATGGACGAATTTTTATGTGTGCTTTTACGGAAGAACAAAATGGAATATACGTTTCACGTTTATATTACGTTTATTTAATTTAAACTAAATTCCCTATTCTATACATGTCTAATCGAATTAGGAATATATTGGTAGAGCAAGCAAACAAAACCGCATGAATAGCTAGTCTATATTGAAATTCATCCAACCTTAAAAGGGTAAATTGTTCACTAGAAATTATATAAGAATTCCAAGACTATCAGCTGTTCAACTTTGCTTGATATCGACTAGAAACATACCACGAAGTTGATAATCTTAAATAGTTCACAGCATATACATAGGTATACAACTTTGCTCCCGCCGTTTTTTTAAAGATGGCGCTAGTGACAATTAAACGTCAAAAACATATATTGTAAACCGCTTGTAATACTCTTGAGTATTATGTTAATATAACCTGATAGAATCATTGGATGATTTTGTTTATATAAAATAGAACTTTCCGATCAAAAATGTCAGCTTATGAGCCGAATTTCCGACATTTGCGGGAAGTATTATTTTATTTTTTTAATATTAAAAAATCTGCGGCTGAGGCTCACCGACTGCTCACAGACGCTTATGGTGATGCTGCTATGAGTGAAAGAACTTGTCGTGAGTGGTTTCAATGCTTCAAGAGTGGTGATTTCCACGTAGAAAACAGGCATAATGGTGGAAGACCAAAAGTATTCGAAAATGATGAATTGGAAAATTTGCTCGAAGAAGACGCGTGTCAAAATCAAGAGGAGTAGGCAGGATCATTGGAAGTGACCCAACAAGCAGGTTCTAAGCTCAAAAATCTGGGAATGATCCAGAAGCAAGGATACTGGTAATGCCAGACCAGTTGAAGCCGAGAGATGTTGAACGGCGTCTCTGCATTTTTAAACAGCTGCTTGAAAGGCTGAAATGTTTCGATTTTTGCATCGCATTGTGACTGGTGGTGATGTGAATGATCTTTTATGATAACCCCAAGCGCCGAAAATCATGGGAATATCCCGGATACGCTTGTGCGCCGACGGCTATGGTCATGCTCTGTATTTGGTGGGGCCAGCTCGGTGTAGTATATTATGAGCTGTTAAAACCGTCTGAAACAATCACAGGGGATCTTTATCGAACGCAATTAATACGTTTGAGCCGAGCATTGAAAGAAAAACGACCACAATACTTGGAAAGACACGATAAAGTTATTTTGCAACATGACAATGCTCGGCCTCATGTTGCAAAAGTTGCCAAAACATACGTACAAACGTTGAAATGGTAAGTTTGCCCCACCCGCCGTATTCCCCAGATCTTGCTCCCTCTGACTATCATCTATTTCGATCAATGGCACACAGCCTGGTGGATCAGCACTTCCAGTCTTTCGAACAAGTCCAAATTTGGATCGATTCGTGGATCGCTTCAAAAGATGACCAGTTTTTTTTACGTGGGATGCGATTGTTGCCGGAAAGGTGGACGAAAGCCTTGAAAAACAATGGACAATACTTTGAAACATAAAATATATAACACATTTTTTACAATAAAACTTTGAATTTTGGAAAAAAAACGGCGGAAGCAAAGTTGTATACCTAATAATAGCTTAATAGCTTAAAGTACACAAAGTTACAAAATACCTTGAATCTTTGTAGAGAATTTCTAAGTTTATAACAAAACTTTAAAAAAATTCACTGTACGATACATTTATTTAGTGATTTAGTACATAAATATTAGGTGTGTACGGCTTTTAGTTTATTGTATAGCTGCTAGTTTTAGCCTGCGGTAGCTTATGCATGTATGTATGTAGAGTATAATAATTTATTATCCAATCGAAAGTTAAATGCGAAATTTTGTGATTCCTTTGCTTGTATCACCAAAAAAAAGCACAATAAGCAAAGCAAGAGTAAACCGTTAGAATTTTTTTATCATTGTTGAGATCTTATTTTACACAAGTGTACGCATTATGTGTAATTTGACACTGATATGTCGCAAGACTGATAAAAACCGCCAATTTCCCAACTTAGGGCATTAGCTTAGAACTTTCTTAATAAAAGTTCCCGACCAAGAATTCAAACCCAAGATATGCAATGAATTCATGACATATTTTACATCACGTGTATATTATATTATCAATTTTTTATTAAGTTGTAATTTGGGGTTTTGAGTATTTTTAATAGCGCTCACGAGTAGATTAAATGAAAATTTATTTACTCGATTCCAGTTATTCATTAAAATTAAAATTATTAATGTGTAATTAGAAATATTTTAATCACGAAATAGTTGATTTAATATGACTTAAAACTTTAATTAAGGTTCTACAAGATTATTATGAAATAAAATTTTTTTTTTTGAATGCCCGTGGTTGGGAAACAACGTTTCTTCAAAGCATTTCTTTTTATTTCCTCATTATTTTCGAAGCAAAATGAATTTAGTTCAGATGCACAACTATTTACGAGCACAGTTACTCACTTGATAATAAATTAAATTGGAACAAGTCCAGTTTACCTTTTATTTTTGCTGAGCTTTTAGGTAGCGTTTTTTGAAGACCATATTATGGGCCATACAGGTATCCTTTCTGACTAAATCTAGGGGTCGTGTTTTCGATTTTTGTTAGTACGAAAATCATATGTAGATTTAAACCATACGGTACAGGTGTTGTTTTGACCTGTTCCAATTAAAACAAAGCACATAAAATTTTGACAGCAGAAATATCTTGTGACGGATTTCACATATCTTTCGAAAACTTTACAGGTTTCCTCACGATGTTTTCTTTCACCGTCAGATAAATACTTATTAAGTTAGAAATGTTTCGCATATATAAATATCAAAGCCAACTATACGACCCGGATTTGAACCCGCTTCACTTCCTTTATCCAAGCGAGCGCGTCACCACTGGGCTACCACTGTCTATACTTATAATATGGATGTATATTGTATGTGTATTTTTCTTAGATTGTAGCAAATACGAACTGATGCGAATATTTACAATTTTAAATGAAAGTATCTTTTTGATATTTTTCGTAAAGTTTTGTTTTATCTGTGTTAGTATATTTAAGTACTTTCATATTAGACGTTACAATGTTTAAGAGTAATGAACTCACATACAAACTTTCAAATTTAAAACAGTAGCATGTTAGTAAAAAATAGTTTTATATTCTATTGTTATAAAATAGCTTCTTCATACCTTATGTTCCACAATGCACAAATTCCCATCTGCACGGTAGTTGCTGTTTACGAGCGAACTCACTTTACTCGAGATTAACTTTGAATTTCTACGACTGCCATTGAGTTTACACTAAGAGATTGATATAAAGTACAATAGGAAGTTTGAAACAAGTACATATATGAATGGTACTTAAATTTTCACTTTTGTGTCTAAAATATTATGTTATAAATATATAAATATATTGGGTCATTAACAAACAGCTCCATCTAGTTCCGTGATAAGCTACGAGGTTTGTGTTACTCATTTATAACTTTAAATATACACATATTATAATAAACACCCATGACTGAAGTACAAATATTGGTGCTCAATAAATAAATGCCCCAAGCGGGACTCGAACCCGCGACCACTGATACAGCAAGTACAAATTGAAGGTCACTACTAACTGCTAATCTATGGCTATGAAGGCTACATGAACTAATTTAGTAGGTAAACTAAGCTCAGAAATCTTACACACAAACACAAAACCACTTTTGGGAATGCTAAAAGTGTATAAGTTTTAATAAAATACAAATAGAAAGTTTCAATATTACGAGTATACAGCAAACATGTAAATCATGTGTTATTAATATGATGTTATGTGAAATATATTCTACCTTAATCAAATTATGTTTCAAATAACTTATCGTGAATTACAAGTTCAAATTTTGATGCTGTGAGCTATTTCGAGAACCCCTTAAGTCTCAGGACAATTTCATCTTCAACAACTATTTAATGGATTTCAAAATCAATTTCCTTAAATAGTTCTGGAATTCAGAAATACGAGATTTATAAATAATTCAGAAATACGAGATTTATTTATAAGATTTTTTTTGTAAGAATTTGAGAAATATTATTCAAGTTATAAGATATTTGACTACACTTTCCAAATTTATCAAAGGAATGATTGAAATTGTTAAAATATTTGCAATATTTAATATTCAATGTTAAAACAAGTAAATTGCCAGCTTTTACTTTCCCACTAACAATACAATATGTGCTCGAGCTGTGTAATTTATACTAAGCCGAGATAAACTTGGTTGCTGATGCTCCCTCTGTTCAGTTTTCGAACTTAGTTTTCATTGAAAACTAAATATCATTTCAAGAGGTTTCACATGGATTATTATCGGTTAGGGTTGTCAAAAAAATCATAAGTTAAAATTTATAATACGAGAAAAAGTCATGTTATATTTTATTTTTTAAAATCTTCGATTTAATGATTGTAATTTAAGTACATGTTGAATATATTGTTATACTACTTATCTAAATAAATAGTTTTATTTACAAAATTTCCACTAAGAAAAACATTACAAATAAGCTCTGTAATCTAAACTTAGAAACTAAGATAAAGTTTGTTGTTATTTCTTTTTGTTTACCCAAGCGTTAGTTTTCGAAGAAAACTAAATATCGTTCAGAAAGGATTCACATTCACCGATATCAGATAAGTTGGTCAACTTACAAATTACTTTTTTATTATTGGTTTTATGAATTTTGTTGAAATAAAAAAAATATATAAGTATATTTTGATAAAATCAATAATTTATATATTATTTTTATTAAACATTTCACTTTTTTTATCATAATATATAGTCGATATTCTAAAAAGTGACAACCCTAATATCAGCACATTTCGCGTGTAAGCACTATCGAAAGTTTATGCGTGTTATCAACATTTATTGCTTTTTGAAGTCGAATGATCAAATGCAGTTTCCAGAGTTGCTGTATTTGAAAGAACTGAAGAGTTTATTAAGTGCTTAGAATGTATGGTTGTTACTTCACTGTTAAATTACACTGTTAACTTGTTAAGTTTTTTCAAGATTTGTAATTATTGAATATTTTTTATTATTTTTATTACTAATAATGACCTTCCGCCCGATTCCGGCCACGGTGGCCAAATCTCATTAAGACTAGCTGACTGCGCAGAAAATATTATCGAGCACTAGTGTACGTGCAGACACCAGTGCACTCTCAATTCGTGTCACTCTCATACTCCGGTGGGACGATTACTTGCAGTTAGAGTTTAGGCGCACGACCGACAACTTTACGTACTCTCTGAGGCACGGGGGTGAAAAACCGCCATCCTTACCAATTAAAAAAAAAACAACCTGTGGCTTACTAGACATAAAGACTTAATAACTAATCTTGACCCGACCCGGGACTCAAACCTAAGACCCACTGATGTACCGCCGTACATGCTAGCCCCACCGAGGCAGTTATTATTAATATTATATAAAATATATACATATGTAATTACTCTGAATGTGTAAGCTCTGTATATAACGAAATATATTTACTCGTTAAAAGAAACTGGTCTGGCCCTGATTGTACCGTTTACTATTTCACTTAATGTAAATACACTTTGATTTGATTGCAATGTAAGTCGAAATCAAAGGTATCGACTCACGAAAACTGGTGTAAATGTTTCACGATATAATACTGTAGTATATGAATATTCCATTTATACATTATGTATTATAATATATTTTGATTTATTATTAAGAATAATTTAATTAAGTTTCTTTATAGATTACATCACTGCTTTCATAACAAAAACGAGTTTTGATTAAGTTACAAAAAATACAAAATATGCGAAAGTTTTAAAGACAAGATTTGTATAAAATAAACACACAATAATTATACGTGTAATAAACAAAAACGGAAAGGTTATACACCCTATACATTTTTGAACCCATGGGATGTCGAAATATAGGCGCCATAAACGGCCGTACCTTTTTTACGTTAACTTAGAAGTTTGATTTTTTCACAGCTTTAGGGAAATATTTATCTGCGTTTATAGTATAGTTATGGTTTTAATTTCAACTCGATACCTCCATGCGTTTCCGAGATAAAGGGTCTTGACAGACAACAAACACGGACAGCAAAGTTTGCTTTGATCACTTTGCTTGGATCACTTAGCTGTCCATCTGGGTAAGAGTTTCGCTTTTCCTTTTGAGAATACCCGTACCCTAAAAATATTTTCCGTTTAAGTCCCATCGTTTTAAACCATCTTGATTTAGATGTCACGTCACAACTTACATTGAGTCATTGATCATCGAGTAGGTTTCATTAAATTAAGTAATATTTTTACTTAAGTTATAAATACGTTATTACGTTATTAGACTTCCGATCTGGTTTTGACAAGTAACTTCGATCAAATAAAGGCTAAGAGCCCTTGACTTGACGAAAATCACATTCCTTTTAATAACAAAAATGTAATACAGCGGTTCCTCTATGAGTTTTTGGTTGGTTTACTTTACTCTGAGCCGCTTGTAACTTCTTTACGGACGGAAACGTACATTACAAATAAAATTCACACCTGTTTCTACTGAAACAGCTTTCGAAAATCTTTTAGTGTCGGTATATTTTAAGATTATTAGTAATTCTACACTTAAATCTTCCAGAAGTTAAACTTTGATATAATTTACGTTGCCAATGTCTTGTTGAATGAAAAAGGTGCATTATTTATATAGAAATACTGGTAAAAATAAAAAAAATACTAGATTTGATTGGGTAAATCAAGACCTACGACAGACAACAGTATGTACAAAAATGATAAAATAATAAGTTCTTATAGTGACATATCGAACAAAATGACAGACATTTTTTCTAAACCTGAAAGTAAGCCGTAAGTATGCCTCACTGGTACAACTAAAAGCCATTAAACTAGTCAAGCCAAGTCAAGCCGTAAGTATCGTGAATGAACAAAATTTAAAAAGCAACAGTAGTTTATTTAATATTGAAAACATTATTATGCATGACACGAGGCTATCTATGTAACAATTCGAAAGAAACATGCGTCGTTTTTAATGAGTGAATTTAGTCTCTTACAACAGCTTTCTTATTCCGCTGAGAGTTTTTGCCTTTTATCAAGTTTACGAATAATGTATAAAATGTTCACAAAATTTGAAGATGTTTTTGGTAACTTAATAATATACTCGTATAATGCAACATTTGCTTTTAATGATCAGAAATTACTTTACACGGTCTATTTTATCTAATTTTTTTCATAAAAATAATTTTATATGTAAATCATATCATATTTTTATTTTATTTTAAAAACTTCGTTATAATTATTGTCTAGAAAAAGATATACCATATAGAAATTGTAAATAGTGTTAAATATAATATAAAACCTGTAATTAATTGTTTTAACTTTTACCACTACTATAATGTAATAATCACAAAGACTTTAAGCTCTTTAAATGAAAAAAAAATGTTTAAAATTAATTTAATTTAAAAAAGAAATGCTTTGAAGGAAATAAATAATTCACTGCTATAATATTTTCAATATAAGTAACATTTTTTTGTATCGTTAGTTGCCAATTATGAATTTTCAGTACTCTGTCTTAGACTTTTGCAACTTTTTAATTATCGTTTATTTTTACAAGTTTTTATTAAGCTTTGTTAGTATAGCTTTTTAAGTTTCATAATAATAATAATTTTATATTATATTACAGTACCTTATATTTATTTATATATTACATTACAGTACCTTATATTTATATTACAGTACATTATAATTTTTGATATATTCAAATGTATAACGACTAAGTCGTTTAAAATATAATATTTAATTATGTACTTAATTAGCCTTGTAATTAATTTTGGCAACAAATTAATCAATGGGTTGTAATTTGTTCATTAAATATTGTATAGCACTTAGTATTTAATAATATATTTTGCTCTGTCTCGTAATAAATATAAATGGCTACTGTAATAACGGACGGAGAAAGGAGAGTGGAGTTGTTTATAATAAACACATATTCGATTCTGACTTGAGTTTTTTTGCTTATTTTCTATGATTTGTTTATATAATGATGACATAAGCAGAAAATATACAATGTATAATGTATATAATATAACACCTATGTACAGATCTTGTTGAATGATTAAAATGATTGAAATTCGATATCGAATATTCTTTATTCAAAATTTATATTTCAGCAGTTCGCATAAAAATTGTTCCAGTCCAGAGAAAAAAAAATAGGCGTTATAGTTTGTTTTAAAATTTTCTATAAAGAAGCTTTATTGAAATTAACACCACAACAACATATACTATTGATAGGAAATGTAATCAAAATCAATTGTAACAAGCACATAACCCTCTTTGGGATTCGTCGCAGTTGGGTAAATATATGGTAAACAAAGATATTTTATTATACCCTAAAATAATATTATAATAATGTAAAGTATGTATATAAGTTTACGAACCCGTACTTGGCCAGCGTAGTGTACTATGACCTGACCCCTCGGATGGCTCGTACCCAGCAGTGAGACGTAAAAAGAATTTATGTAAAAATTCCTTCATATTCTTTCTTCTCTTCTCTATTCTTCTTTCGTTATATACTTCTATTGTATTTTAGCTTATCTTTAATCTTTCAAGCATCATAAACACTATAAGTAGTAAGTTATACTATACTCTTCAGCCATTTTAACGTCCCACTGCTGGGCACGGGTCTCCCTCAGTACGAGGGGGACCAGGCCATAGTCCACCGCGCTGGCCTAGTGCGTGTTGGCGGACTTCACATGTCTTACGAAAACTTGCTAGGTTTTCTCAGACATGCAGGTTTCCTCACGATGTTTTCCTTCATCGTAAGACAAGTGGTAATCATGATAGAAATGATTCGCATATGAAAATATCAGAGTTGCGAGACCCGGATTTGAACTCGCATCACTCGGTTATACAAGCGAGCGCGTTACCGCTGGGCTAATACTGCCTTTTGCCTCTGTTATATTAAAATTGATAGAAAAATTTAAATATTAATAATAATTCAATGAAAATATATAAAAAAAATATAAGCAGATTCAAAGCAAAAAGATATTTAAACTTAATTCAAAGAACGCTTTATTGTGGTAAGGGCATAAAAGGTCTAATTCATTAAGCACTTTTTGCCTTCACATTAATTTAATATGATCACGTCATGTACTTAACAGTGACACTGTAGGCCTATACTTAGTTAAAAATTTCAACGTTATCCTTGCAAATTTTATATAATTGGTTTATATTATACTAGCTTTGTTTGTTTACAATATTCTTTCTAATATATAAAAATCTCATGTCACAGTGTTTGTTATTGAACTCCTCCGAAACAGCTTAACGGATTTTTATGATTTTTTGTGTATATTTGGTAGGTCTGAGAGAGGCGGAGCCGCGGGAATGGCTAGTACTCTTACAAATATAAATAAATAAACATGTAAGGATATTAACACCATCTAGTTCGGTAAGCTACATGTGTTATCCATACCAAATAGTTAATACGTTACACATATTACATAAGTTCAAACACATACATTACACTATTATAAATATAAATACACAAATGAATGCTTCCAGCGGGACTCGAACCCGTGACTACTGGCACTTCAAGAAGGATCATTATAAACTGAGCCAAATGTGTCGTTATTGTTGTCGTACTTAGATTGATGTGAATGTGGTGACAATTATGAATATGTTAAAAATCTTTTTTATTACGACAGTAAGTATTACTGATATAATTAATAATAAGTTTTGAATGTACATAATATTATAAATTCTAATATCTATGTATATATAAGTATAAAATTTATACATTTTCCAATCAAAAAGATATTTTAAAAAATCGGTTCAATAGTCCAATTTGTACTCGCTACAAAATCACATTGATAATTTCATTGAATTCTATAGGCTTATTAGTCACAGTTAAGCGGATTATGTTAAGGAACGTAAATTCGATTATCGATGAAGCTGTTGTCGTTTTGATCATTTATTTATTTTATCATATTATCTTGAAAAGGCTTAAAGGTTAAATCTTGGAAAGGCTTAAGACTCATTACTTACCAATGACAATAATTAATACATTACAATTTGATGGGTTAATAATCTAAAATAAAAATATATCTATAATATGTATGTATTTAAAATGTATATGTGTAGTATATCAACTATCTGGTATCCGTAACACAAGCCTCGTAGCTTACTGCGGAATTAGATGGCGCTGTTGTAATAATGTCCCATCAAATTTATATTTATATATTATTTATAAAAAAACGCTTTAAGACACAATTGCTTTTCTTGTTTATTCGACCGCTAACATTCATACATAATACTATAGTAGAGTTAATACCTCGCTGCAGACTCGGCCATAAATCATTCGAGTGTTTCGCTCTCTTTCCCACTCACGGGCCTTATGGCACGGCATTGTGCATTACTACGCTGTGCATTACTGCAGTCGATGAGTGATATCGATAGTTCTTTTTTTTGTATCTTTATAAATGTGTGATAGAAATAAAAACACGTTTATTTCACACGCAAGGGTCTTATTTATTTTTGTAGCGATTTAAATATACTTAATAGCACAGCACAACTAAAATAGTTATACTAAATAGGCAAAACATATTTGCTAATTACCTTCTTTAGTTTTTTATAATAAGTTAGTTAATCACATTAGTACCCATTAGTTACCCTGCATACTTAATGAATGCAGTATGTTTACGTCGTAACCTTGATGATTCCGTTATCGATAGCGGCCTTGCGCGCGCGCAACTAGCGCACATCCCTAGTCCGATTATGATTTATGGCCGAGTCTGCAGCGAGGTATTAACTTTACTATAGCGGACCCGACAGACGTTGTCCTGTCCGCATGCGCAAAACAACGTTGCCTAGCAACGACTTGTTTATAATTGGATATTTCATTTATTGTGTAAATGTATAAATAGCTAATTAATTCAAAAAATACATGTTGTAGTGGACCGAATTGTGAATCTAAACCATTCTCGAATGTACTCGAACACGCACAAAACATTTCATCAAAATCGGTCCAGTCGTTTAGGAGGAGTTCAGTCACATACACACGCACACAAGAAATATATATATTAAGATGTATAATAAAATTCTGATTCGAATCTGTACATTAAATAATTGATGGAAAATCGTATTGAAATAGCCATTATTATCGATACGGAGACCGAAGTTATTGCTTTAAGAATTTTTGTCTGTCTGTCTATCGGGGAACACATCACGAAAATACCACTGCACTGCAGATTTCGATGAAATTTAGTATGATGATAGCTGAATTATCTGAGTCAACATATAGAATACTTTTTGAGATATTTTCCCACAGTAAGCTGCAAGAAAATATGTCATTTCTGACATATCTGTACTAACTGTTAAAATTTACATAGGGACGAAACCGAGCGAGGGTGACTCTCTAGTTAAAAATAAGAATGAAAAGATCGAGAATACCTTTCTGATATTTGAGTGTAAGATTCTCGAATGTATTTCTGGTGTAATGCTGCAGAATGAGCGATAAAATCTAAGCTGTAATTTACGATGAACCATACCTCTTTAACCTCCTCACTGAACTTGTACTACCCATAGAACATAAAAAACAAAAAAATCTTGTAAGTTAAATATCCGCGTCACGTCAAATAAAAACCCGTAGCGACATCTATTAAGGATTGTTTCTTGTATAGAAAAATATTTGACAGCTCAACTGAAGGTCAGTTGTACTAAAATGGCTTCCAGATCCAGACGTATTGAACCGCGCTCGAGCATTGGTAAGTTCAATCTCTTTGAATCTTATAAAAATGTTGCTATTTCTATCAAAATTTATTCAAATTACGTTTTCCAATAGTAGATTTAGTTTGATTAGTCAATATTTACGCAAATTCTGCTATAATTTTATTTTCATCGATGTCAAAAGTTTTATGTCCTGTATATAGGAATTATGAAGACAACTCCTTTTGAATGAATATTATTATGTCCTGTGTATAGGTACCTGTAAGGGAATTATGCAATTGATGTTTTATTTTCTGTTTGTTTTAGTCTGTTCTGACGATAACATCTTAGCATTACTGGAAGAATCTGATGTTGATTTTAGTAGCGACGATGATCACCAAGATCCCACATATAACGAACCCACGGAAATCACTACACAAGAGCGTCGAAGGTATGATTCTAGTGATTCTTCTATAAATTCAGAATCCGAAGATGTTGTTGAGCCACCATCGCCGGCTTTGTCGAGTGGTTCTATAATTCGCCAGGCTACTGGCTCTGGTTTACGCTGAGGAAGATCTTCTCGTCGCCGTCCAAGGTCAGCTCAGCCTACCAACAGACGAATACCGTCTCAACCTGATGTTCTAGATTTATGGACGGGTAACTTTGAACCTCTCGAAATAAACCTATATGAACCAACATATGTGCCAAATTTCGACAATGGATGGTCACTCGAACAGTTCTTTGAACGTTATATAGATGAACAAATACTTTTACAAATTGTAGATTGTACAAACAGAACAGCAATTCATGTAAAAGGTAGATCACTTGGTCTTACAGTTAAAGAATTAAAAGTTTATATTGGAGTGACAATGATTATGGCTTCGTTACAATATCCTCAAATAGACATGTATTGGTCGTCTAAATGGAAACAGCCTATCATAACATCAGCTATGACTCGTCTACGTTTTTACGCAATTAGAACTTCGTTAAAAGTGGTTTATGATCTTGATGTTACCGTCGAAGAGCGTCAAAAAGACAAGATTTGGAAAGTGCGTCCCCTTATCGAGAAAATACGACAGGGATGTTTAGTTCAACCTCGCACAGCCAAAATGTGTATTGATGAAATGATCATTCCGTTTACTGGTCAATGTTGTATTCGTCAATATAACCCTAACAAACCTAATCCCTTAGGGTTAAAAGTATTTGTTTTAGCAACGCCTCAGGGAATGGTTATAGATTTTGTGATATATCAAGGTGACACAACTTTTCCGGAAATTAGACAGATGGGTTTTGGTCTTGGAGAAGCAGCTATTCTTCGCCTGAGCGAAGCACTTGTTCCTGGTCACCACATATTTTTTGATCGTTATTTTACTACAGTCAAATTGTGTGATGAATTATTAAATAAAGGATTTCACGCGACTGGAACAATTATGAGAAACCGGTTACCCAAAAATTGTGTGTTGGAAGAAGATAAGAGTTTCATGAAAAGGCAACGGGGTTCTTGCGAAATAAAAACACGAGCAGATGGCAAGTTGGCAGTGACACGTTGGATGGACAACAAGCCCGTGATGATGCTGTCGACGCGTTTAACTAATAGATATATAGATGAGTGTGAAAGATGGTCAAAGAAAAATAAAGTGTATGAACGTGTAAGACGCCCCGACGTTATTAAGGAATATAATGAAAACATGGGCGGTGTAGATTTAGTTGATAGAATGTTAGCTGTATGCCCTTCGCGTAACAGAACAAAAAAGTGGACAATACGAGTAATATCTCATATGATAGACTTGGCTGTTGCTAACTCATACCTTCAATTCAAACAGAGAGAGAAGAAAAAGGGCGTTAAAAACGTTATAGGCATACGTGAATTTAAGATGGAACTTGGTGAGAAGTTGATTGCTGATAATTTAGATTCTACAGACACTGAAGACCCAGCTGAAGAGTTCGAAGAATTTTTACCAAAGCACAAGAAACGTAAGACTAGTATAGTTCCTTTACCAACTAAAGCTGCTCGTCAAAAAAAAGCTAATCACATGCCACAACACAACTCAAAGCAAAATAGATGCAGAAAAGAGGGGTGTTATAAAAAGACTACAGTTACCTGCAACACATGTGCAGTGTATTTATGTTTTACGGTTCAGAGAAACTGTTTTGAAGCTTTTCATAATCCATAAATATTTTCAGAGGCTTCATTTTCTTATTTTTAATTTATTCCTACGCAAATAGCATTAACTTTTATAATAAAATGTTGGTGCTAGATAGGTTTCTATAATTGTTGATGACTGACCTATTGAGACTGATTTTATGTACCTTATAAGTAAATAAGTAATGTTATAAAAATATTATTTGCTCAAAATAAATAAAGAAGTTATAAGTTAAGTTTAAGTTTTATAATAATATGTCAAAATTTCAATAAAAAATTGATTACTTTAAGGGCCTGTCTTATTTTATTATACAATAATATACTCTCGTTGGCTGTAATTGTCTTGTATACAGAACATAAAATAGTCCTGAAAATATAATTAGTCTGCATTTGTCCTAGCAGCAGGACATAAGGAAAACCCCTTTGTTAGGGGAGTAGATTTTTTTCAGTATTTTTTTAGTTAAAAAGTAACCCCTAAATAGTCCAAATCCTGAAATTCAATTGAATCTGAGATAAAAAGTGGTTCCTGTAGTGAGGAGGTTAAGAGCACTGAGATTGGACGCCTACAACGCCAACCTTTAATAATAAACTTTAATCTTTAGTGTCAAAGAAATTGTAAGAATCTGGTCCAAACAGCCGGAACTAACATTTATTTAGTATTTTTGTATAAAATCTACTACGCAGACCCTTTAAAGGACCGCAATAAATACAGGTAAGTAATGTGAGAGAATTTGCCCCAACTTGTAAGATAAGGATTATTTTAATTTCAAAAGGTTTTCTGGGTTTTCTCAGGATTTTTGTACAAGATATCTACATATTACTATCAGAAAGAGCCTTAAAACTTTACTACTATAGTTTACTTTATGAAATAATGTCTCTTACGTTATTAGGACCTAACTGCTGAACCAATTTTAATGAATTTAGATGTCCAAATGGATGGAATATTGGAAAAAAGACTTTTTGTCTAAAAGTTACACTTGACGGGTAAGGTAAGGGTAATAGGGGTTGAAAATAATATCGGTAATAAATTACTTCCCATATTAAATCCATAAAATATGTTCTATGTATATTATAATTTTGCTAATTGTTAATGAATATTTCAGCGTTTTTAAATACTCAATGTAAAACATGTACCTTCGGACGAACCCAAACAAAGCCACAGTAGGTCACTAGTATACGTCATAATGACAACAAAGTAAGGGTTTATGCATACTACATCAATCGTTGAAAAATTGAAATACTTATGACTATTGATTAATGTGAAGTGTCTAGTGAAGCTCATATCAATTGTAATATTTGTAACCAAAAAAAAGTACTAAAAATATATCTCGCTGTAAAATAAACGAAAATAAATGTTTTGTACAATTTGGTAACAAAAGCAAAGTTAGGAAGAGATATAAATATGAAAACGCTTACATGAACTATCCGAGCTAACGCAACAATGCTAGTTAAAACTAGACCAAATAGGGGAATTTCATGCATCGTCGACGTGATAAACTCTTGAATTATTACAAAACTCGCATGTATAATAATGAGTTCATTAGCTCTTGTTGCTTAGACGTTTCGTTAAAATTATTCAAAATAGAATGAAATGGTTACGGAATTTCTAAAAACAAAGGTCTAGTTTGATTAAAGAATATATTTGGGAAAAATTATCCAAAAATCGAACTAGAAGACAATTTACGATCAGAGTTATATTGTTTGTGTTGATAGTAGTTTTACTAATTCTATCCTTAGTAAAATGTCACTAATTTGTTGGAACGTTAAGTGAGAGCAAAATACAGTAAATTTGACTGTTATTTTCATTTTATTCAGAAACTCGTTTCATATTTTCAACGTTATTCATATAAATTACTATTTAGACTTCATTTGAGCTTAATTAGATATCCTAAACATGCCAGATACATAAATATATTCAGTCAGATTCGTAGTCGTGATTTCGTGTAACATTCGTCACACTGTTACTACATTTGTCAATACCTTTTGTACCTATGTGTAATATTATATAATTCAGTTGTTTTATTCCTTATAGACTTGTCATCCTTCATTCAGTGAGACAAACTCTGGTCCCCGTGGAAATTTAACTCAAACCAATTTCAAATGTAACAAGTGTATAATCGACATTCAATTTTGATGAGTTCTCATAAACATGGAATACTGTACTTATAACAATTTAATATGTTATGAATGAAAAATATAGTAATTAAAATATTATATAGAGTAAAAAATTGCTTTTTTTAATAAAATGATAATATACTTAAATATATTTTTACTTTGAACTAAAGACTTAAGATTTAATACATTAGGTCATCGGTCCATCGTGCTGTGGTGCGTCCTATAATAATAATGAAATAATTGAAAACGATGTTACCAGAAAAAAAAACGCATCAAAACACTATTAATTTTCTTGTTAAAGACCGATCCTAACATTAACACTGTATAATAAAAAAAAATGAGATGAATCTGTAACTTAAATATTTTATGAAGAAAATTGAATTTACTACTTTTAGAATCTACACACTATGCTTGTCTCAACGGGGAAATGCCGCCATCGACTATATTCAGTATGCCTTGAGACTTGACCGGCCCATTTCCACTTCAACGAGCTAATTCTATGGTGAGTATTGGTTACATTAGTTCTTTAATGAATAATTTCATTGCAAATAGACTGCCAGAGAAACCCCAAGCATCGCACGTTCTGCTTCTACCCTTCTAGCCCTACGATAAGTGTCCAAGTTTCGGTTCCGTACGTCATTACGGGTAGAAGGACGTAAGTATTTTGATGGTATTTATTTAATAATTACTTATTTATAGAGAAACATTAAACTATGCAAGTTACTGGTAAGAAAATAGTTAAAATTTTACTATACGTACAGCTCCTTGAAGTCTTTTAGACAATTATTATGTTACACTGGACAATGGGTTTTGTATTACTGTATTTTCTGGAAATAAAAATATTACAATCAAACTTTTCCTTTTAATTAATTTATCACTTATGGGTCAAAAGTTTTCTTCTTTCCGTTTCGTCAAAAAGTATTTACTTGTTACTTACTTTGACCGCTTCCCTTCGTCTCTTTTATGTTATTAAGTTAAGTAAAGTTAGTTAAAAAATTTTTTTTCATTAAAAACAAAAAATGTTTACGAAAACCTTGATCGATTTCAAAGAGATAATCACTCTCGCTTTTCGGTCGCGGTAGGAAGTGTAATTTACTACTTTGTATTCTGAGAAATTAAAGAAGCCATTCAAGGGATACGTAAAATTATTATGGTTTTCGGCAAGGGGTATATAGCTATACTTACTAAGCTAGCTAGTTAACAAATTATATTTTACATGGTATATGAATTAAACTTATGACCTCCAACTAACTAAATAGATAAATAGTAAGATGTATAAATATTTTTTTTAAATATTATAAAATTTTACAGTCAACAAAGTGGTAACATGGTCGCTTGGATATCCAAGTGATGCGGGTTCAAATCCGGGTCTCGCACTTCTGATATTTTCATGTGCGAATCTTTTCTAACATGATAATCACTTGTAACTGCCTCGTTGGTGTAGTGGCTAGCATGTACGGTCGCACACCGGGAGGTCCTGGGTTCGTGTCTCGAGTCGGGCTAAGTTTGGTTATTGAGTTTCTCTGTTTCGTAAGCCTCAGTAACAGTCTGGAGTTGAGAAGTTGGCGGTGTTTCCCCCCCGTTCCTCGGAGAGCACATAAAGCCGTCGGTCCTCTCACTGGTCGAGTCGAACATTCGTCCCACCGGAATATGAGAGTGATAAGGAACAGAGAGTGCACTTGTGTCTGCGCATACACTCGTGCACTATAATATGTCCCGCGCCGTTGGCTAGTCTCAATGAGATGGCCGCCGTGGTCGTAATCGGCCGGGAGGACATTATCACTTGTCTTACGGTAAAGGAAAACACCGTGAGGAAAACTGCATGTCTGAAATAATCTAGCAAGTTTTCAGTAAAGACATGTGAAACCCGCCAACCCGCACTTGGCCAGCATAGTGGGCTATGGCCTGATCCCCCTCGTATTGAAGGGAGGTCCGTGCCCAGCAGTGGGGCGTTAAAAAGGGCTGAATACGATTATGATACGATAATAATATTTACGTAAGTTCGTATCTCAAGTGATCCTATTTACGGAACGCGTAAAAACTTTACGTAAGAGACACGGATAAGAACGTAATACACTTTGACAGTTACCTTGAGTTTACAAATCTCTGTTGTATTATTTCGCTAAAAAGGTTTTCTTCATTTGTTCTTTATTACGTGAGATGTAAACGTGATTTGAAATTTCTGTAAGATTTAAGTGAATTTTCGGCTATTATAATGTTTTTATGTATGACTTTTAAATTTGAAAATACGGTGTAGGCGGTCTATTATCTAATTAATATAATATTTAAAAATCTCGTGTCATAGTGTTTGTTATCGAACTTCTTCGAAACGGCTTGACCAATTATTATGATTTTTTGTGGGTGTTTGTTAGGTCTGAGAATAGGTCGTAGATTATTTTTTAATCCCCTAGATGATAAGTAACATTTTTTATTTTTTTATGATTTGGCATCTTAATACTTATGACCCTAAATTTTCAACCTGTGATGTGAGAGAATATCAAAGAATATAATATAATATTAGTCAAGAAATATCAATAAAAGCCTTGTATCTCATTGTAATATTATATGGCTGTATGCCTGGCTTACTTCTACCTGGCAGAATAAAGCAACCTGTATCATATTGCAATTATTGTTACCGACAATGGACCATAAAGCGTATAGTTCATATAAAAGTTTACTTAGAGTTCTATTTTGCAATACTTACTAATAATTCAATTGTTATTCAGTTATAGCATCTAGCTCTGTTTTTATGATCATACATAATCTTATATATCTATGTATGTATGTCTATAGGAGACGTTGAATTCCATGACAAGTGGCAAAACATTTCTTATTATTTCTTCATCTTCACCACAATATCACGACATCGTTAATCAAATAAAAGCTAAGCTTGCTTTATTACAGTTAACAAACAGATACACTGTTTCTTGTGTTGTAAAGTTCACGGCACAACTTGTACATTAGGTGAAATAAAACTGAACTTTTGTATTTGTTCCTCATTCCTGTTTAGATTGCTCGAAGTTATTCAATTAGTTACAAAAGAAATATAAGTACAACCCTGGTTTGCAATTAAAGTTGGGTAGGATTGTGTGACTTGTGAGATAATATTTTTTCTTGTACACTGCGTATGATTGATGATCATATTATTATTGTTTGTATATAACGTTATAGGGCTTTACTCTGTTTTCCTTGATGCGAGCTGGAAGCTTATAGTGAAGGCTGTGAAGTTATAATTTTATTATACACCACGCATATGAGTACAGTTTTTATATTTGACTAGTGACTTAGCCTCGCTTTGCTCAGACCAATAAGCTTGAATGGCTTGGAACTCGTACACGTGTAGATATTTTTTTGTGCTATTAAAGGAAAATTATACGAACATTTACTTTTATACATAATATTATTATAGAAGAATAGGGTCGTATTTTTGATATTTACCTATTAATCATTGGATCTTTCCCAAATTGTTATGTACAAAAGTTATCAGTATTAGGAACACGTAACTCAGACACTGCATGTAAATCTTTTGTGTAAAAATATGCTTAGAACTCTTCTTGACTTTACCCAGTGAATAATCTTAATATATAAAACAAAGTTGGGTTTGAACGAGCACTTATAACTAGGAGAACTGCTGGACCGATTTTATAGTATTTGTCTCCATCCCGAATAGCAAAGTAACTATTAAAATATTGGAAAATTTACGAAAGAAGTAAATAAAGACTAAGTAAATAAAAAAAAACATTTTCCCATACAAAATGTTCGTGGGTTTCGTAACTGTCAAATATTTATTATTCATCCTGTCCATACCGTAATTTCTCTCCTAAAATTAAAAGAACATATTTAAGTAAAGCTTTCCAATCGACAAAATATATTCACAATATTCGTATCATAGCGTATTTTAGATTTTAAAAATGTAGAATAATGTCAGTAATGAAAAAGGATTGACAAATATATTGGTTAATTAAAAAACAAAAAAGTAGATGTGTTTGTATATTCCTATATACTCCAAAACGGCTGAACCGATTTCGATGAAATTTTCAGGATCTTCAGATTGTCCTAGCGAGTGATCGTGTCAAGCTTAGTAGCGATTGAAAATATGAACGCAAGTGAAACCGCGGGTACTTCTAGTTTAATAACAAAATATGTTTATATACGTAGCTAAAACATAATGAAAATGAGATGATACAAGCAAATCTCAAGGTCCATTTAATTACAACTAAAGCAAGTTAAGTAACAAATCAGTAAAATGACAATACTTCGCTATAATTTAGCGAGGGGCAAACAAAGTCTGAGGGCAATTTTTCAAAGCCGCCCGACAATATATCAAGTTCTTCGAATTAAGGTGTACCCCTCAGGACAAAATTACGTATAAACTTTTACTTTGGAAATATTAAAGTAACTGCAAAACGAAATTATTACGAGCTTATATTAAAACTTGTAATGTTTGTATGTATGTACAACGTAGGTGTTACAAGACCATCTAATGACTATTAGAAGTCAAAGTGTTTCGAAGTTTATCATATATAGAACTTCTTCGATACATATTATTTGAGTTGAGCTTATCAAATAGGTTTCAGATGTATGACATCTATCCTCTTACACGTTTAATCCTTACATTATTGTTTGTCTATAGATTTTTGAGTTTTAATTAGTGATAAAGATAAATTATTTTAGAAATCTAATCTAATCAGTGTTTTTCTATGAGTTTTAAAGTTTTCTATCTAAATATTTAAAGATCTATTAAAAACAATAACAAGTGTTGAGCATAATTTTAGAACCATTAATAATACACAAGTGGTGAAGAGAGCAAAACATGTAATTAACTTTTAATTGTAGCATTGACTTATTCCACTGAGCTTATCAATCATATTTATATTGTTTTTTACGAAACTCTTGTTATAACATAGAAAATTGGGTAAGTCAATCGCTAGGAAAACGTCTGGGAACTGCCGATCATAATATTACTCTCGTGCCTCTCAAGGGAAATGGTGTAGCAACCCATACTAATTTTATGAGGAAGTGTGTTTTTGGTGCTTTTGTACTAATTTTTTACTCTTCGCTTTGCAAGGTAACCCTTGTGATATTTTTATAGAGATAATTTATGTCAAATGACCTTTCATAGTATTATGTGATCTATGGTACAAGTATATTAAAACCTAGTAGAAATTAGACATTTGGAAATATTAACATAATATAATATAGTGTATTCGAGTCAAAGTAAATAAAACAAATGAACAATTACGCATTTTATTTTAAATTATAATATATTTATAAATTTGAAATAGCACCTAATTACATTATTCTAAGCCAACTATATTAATTAAACATGATCAAAACTCAAATAAACGTAACGTAAAATATTATACTTACTTTGCTGAAGCTATCACGATGAGTTTTATTCTTTTTTGCAGACTGTTAGTTATTACTGCCATAAGCAGTACTTAAAGGGTATGTAATTAAATATGAGGATAATGTTTTCTAACGGAAAAGCTTAAAAGAATCTCTCATATTACATTTAAAGATTAAACATCATTTATTGATTAATTTTAAATGCATATTCTTTAATATAATCATTTTAAGGTTTGAAATAAAACTCTCCTTTCTCATTTTCAAAGGAGAGACACGTTTTAATACGATTAAAACACAGTGTATAATCTTGTAGGTGATTAGTAAGTTACAAAAATATAACAGAAATAACAAAATAATTTATTTGGTCATAACATAAAGCTACGGTAACATTGCTAAAAAGTGTATTTTTCCAGGATTTCTTAGAAAAAACATAAATAAGACAATTTCTCCAATTACTAATAGTTGAGAATGTAACAATATATTTACTGAGAATTTTATACCGAACGAATTTCATTTTATTTTAAGTATTTATTTTAGAATGAACAAAGCATCAGCTTTTTGACGACTCGTTTGGCTCAGTGGGTAGTGACCCTACTTTCTGCGCCAGCGGTCGCGGGTTCGAGTCACGCTGGGGGCATTCATTTGCTAATCACGAATGTTTGTACTCCAGTCATGGGTGTTTATATTTATAATATGTATGTATTTAAAATTTATATAGGTATGTAGTATATCAACTATCTGGTATCCGCAACACAAGCACGTTACGTAGCTTACTGCGGAACTAGATGGGGCTGTTGTAAAAATGTCCCAACATATTTATATTTATTTATATCAGCTAATAATAACTTACCTTCTATATTACATTTATGGATGAACGACTGAATGGATTTGAATGAAAGACACAGAGATGAATTATAGACTAGAATAGTACATAGATTAATTTTATTTCCAGAAAAATGTACGGTTACTGTGAAATAAAAGATAAAATAATTAGCAGTTTGATGATACCATACCTACCTACCTACCTTAAAAAACCTGTTTTTGCTAATAAAATCGGACCTAATTATTTGTCTTTTCCATACAAATAATACATAATATGTGGATAGTATTCGTAAATATGTATCGAATGTGCCCCTCAATACTAATAGTCAATCGCATATCGTCTATCTATAGATAGTCTATAGTGATGTAAATACGTTAATTATTAGTTAAAGCTCGTGAGCGATATATCTATCTCTCATATTAATATTACTATTATTTAATGAATATTCTTTAGTACTAAAAATAATTTTAATATTTACCTGAAATATAAGAAAATTGCAATTTTTAAAAATATATATTTGAAAATTCAATTACACCGGACAACTAAAACTTTGAGTTTTTTATTCTACGCGTTTAGGTGTAATGCCTCATTTTGTATTATTAATGTTATGTTATTATTAGTAATATGCCTCGGTGGTGTACTGGCTAGCATGTACGGTCATACATCGAGAAGTCCTGGGTTCGAGTCCCGGGTCGGGCCATGTTAAATTATTGAGTCTTTCTGTTTAGTAAGTCTCAGTAACAGCCCGGAGTTGGGAAGTTGGCGGTGAGTCACCCCCTTGCCTCAGAGAGTATGTTAAGCCGTTGTTCCTGCGCCTTAGCTCTCACTGGTCGTGTCAAGTAGTCGTCCCACCGGAGTATGAGAGTGATAGGAACAAAGAGTGCACTTGTGTCTGCGCAAGTGTACACTTATGCTTAACCTCAATGAGATTGGCCGCCGTGGCTGCAATCGGTAGAAGAACATTATTAATTCTATAGAAAAAAAAATACATAAGGAAAGAACCACATGTAAGCCATAGTATAGTAGTAAAGCCATAACACTTCATCTAACAGAAGTGAATACATTAAAGAGTTTTACTATTTTTTGGCAATTTTAAAAGCCCTTTACAATATAAGCAGCAAAAAAATTCCCCAGTAAGAGTTAAAAGCATTTACGTACACGTTTGAAATAATTAAAAAGTTACATAGACTCAACCAGTATGAAACTTTTGAATTCGGAGCTTTAAATTTGAAGCTCTTCTGTGAAGTGAGTGTGAAAGAAATCCTCCCTTTATCTCTGAAAAGAGTACTGTTAAAGAAAGGATTACTTTGAAAAGTACGGTTTTTATTGTTTTATTTTCATTATGTAGAATTTGCGTTTTTGCTTAAAGTTACTACTAGTACTGGTCACTAGTACTGGTTATATGTATAGCAAAGTAATACCACTAATCTGCATAGAATCTTGATAAGGAATCGCAAGAGAAACAGCTAAGTTATTTTTTTCATATAATATACAATTAAAAAATGTGATAATTTTATACAAAACACGACTTGTTATAGATATTGGTATAAGAGTTTTAGGAAAAGCTAAAAGAGGATCCCGCACTCCTATAACAAATTCCGTGAAATTTAAAATAATATGTTAATGATTATTTGTCAAAAAATATTTTTTACCTTTTTTGGGCCATTAGAATTTGTTTGACCTTATCTCCTGGGCACGGGCTTCCCTTCAATCCAAGGGGGGTCAGGCCACCAAGTTCGGGTTGAGTGACGCTATATGTCTTTCGAAATTTTATAGTTACTCTCAGATATGTAGGATTCCTCACGGTATTTTTCTTCGTGGTAAATGGTGGAAATAATTTATGCGTGAAAATATAAGAGGTGCAAGACGCAGCATTTGAAGCCAATTGACTTGGAAAACAGAGCGAGCTCTTTACTACAGGCCATTACCTGGAGTAAAGTAATAATAAAGGTAAATCCTAATATGATATTACAAACGTCTTTAGTACACCTATATTAATTAATATAAATTATCACAATAAATAAATTAGCATATTCGTATATTGTAAATTTTTAGAACAGATATCATATTTAGCAATGCTAATATAAGTCAGGTTGGCCGAGTGGTCTAAGGCGCCAGATTTAAGCTCTGGTTCCCGAGAGGGAGCGTGGGTTCGAACCCCACACCTGACAAACAGTAAAATCATTTTTTGACTTTATAATATTACAAAAGAGTAAATTTTGAAATTTTTGGCTGATTTTTTTACCGTTTGAAATTAAGACATGTTCAATATAAGAATTATAACATATCACTGCATATTATAAAAGAAAGTCCACCACCACGTCTGTCTGTCTGTTTGCGATAAACTCAAAAACTACTAAACAGCTTTTCATGCTGTTTTCACCATTGGATAGAGTCGTTCTCGAGGAAGGTTTTAGTATATAATTTATCAAGTTTTTGTATACATTTACTAGCGGAACCCGCGGCTTCTCTCGTGCTAATTCTAGGAAAATACCCGAGCGAAGTGAAGGTGAGTCGCTAGTTTTAAATATAAATATTATGTTCATTGTTCAGACATGAACACACATCACCTTCTAGTTCCATTGTAACCTACGAGACTTATGTTACACTACCAGATAGTTTAATCAATGCAAATAAATAACATAACATTTAAATACACATATATTGAAAATATAAACACACATGACTGAAGTACAATCATATGGAATAATTACACAAATGAATACCCCCAGCGAGACTCGAACCCGCGACCGCTGGAACAACATTATTAACAGAGCCAAATGGGATATTCGTGATGCTATTAACGAAGTTAAATGACACCTTATTCTCATATAGCACGCATTTCTTCAACTATTTAGTGGATACTAAATTATTAAAAAAATGCGTGATGGGTATAATATGTTTTTGGGCGAAAAGCGAAGCTATTGCTAAATTATAAGAAAAAAATACATATAGAACTGACAGGCAGATCTTAAATAATACGAAACGTGACTTCTTTAATAAATTAAAATCAAAAAAGAGAAATCTAAAAGCTTTGAAACCAAGCCTAAGCCTAAGTCGATTTCATTCTAGTCCATTACAAATGTCTGTCTTCATTTCTACGAATAAGCTATAGCACAAGATAATTGAGATCAATACGCTATATTTAATCAAAATATGTATATATAAAATGTACATAAAACCTTTATATACCAGTATCAATTTTTTTGTATTAGGTACTTACTTTTTACTTGTAATACCCCGTAGCTTTATAACGCACATAAATGATTTATAAGAACCTAACTTTTTCGCAAAATTGGATTTTATTTTGAAATACACGAATATAATATAAAAAGACTTAAATTATGTCTCATTTTTATAAAAAAAAACCAGCAATTTCCTCGGCTCCGCGCGCGCCCGAGGGATATACATTTAGGGTTATAAGAATTTTTTGATTCCAAATTATAAAAAAGAGAGAAACAAAAAATTGTTGTTATAAATATCTAGAGAGGGTCACCCTTATCACCTAGGGAAATAAAAATTAACCTACGACCTATTCTCATACCAACCAAATATACTCAAAAAAAAACTTAACAATCGTCAAGCCGTTTCGGAGGAATTCGATAACAAACAGTGACACGAGATTTTCATATATTAGATAATACTCTATAAGCTATTTATAATAAGTGTATAAAAATATTACTCTCAAAGCAAGTGTTATAATTTACATTTGATTGTAAAAGAAAACAAAAAACACTCAAGAAAAGCTGCTTATTATAAATCTGTTTTCACGTAATTTAGAATATCACTGAAAAAAACGATCCTTAAGCAATAAAACTGAATATAAAATTTTCTTTTTCGTCACTTTTCCTATCCGCTTTAAACTGCGAATAATGTCGCTTAACTATCGAAAAGCTTATAATTATAATAACTATAGAAAAGAATTCATATCGTCGGAACTAGGCCATATCACCCTCTACATAATAAAATTTAAATATGGATCTGTCAGTAAAAGGCAATAGCAATAGGATATCGACCACGCAATATCGGGCATTTCGTAATGGACAGTTTTTTGGTTTCTATTTCAATATGCTTCGATTTTTGAATTTTATAGTATTATATTATAAAATGTCTAGTCTCTTTCATAGAAAAATAATAACGAAATTAAACATGTTTCTGGAACCTTTTGAAGTAATATCACAGTGTAGTAACCGATTTTAAAAAAGGAAAACATAATAACACAGTTACTTGTTGCTGAGTATTGTCTGCGATATTATAAGTAATCGTAAGCTGACTGTCGTCTTATAAACTATTATTATTATATATTTGTTGCATACTAGCATTTCCCGCGGCTCTGCCTGCGTTTTAAGGACCGGAAACTAAATTCGTATACCGTGTGATGTTTTACAGTCAGTTTTAACGGTTACTTGAGATTTCTCAGAAATGCGATATTTTCAAGCAGTAAAAAGTATCCTATATACTGACCCTGATAACCAGCTATCATCACACCAAATTTCATCAAAATCTGTCTAGTGGTTTTCTCGTGATGCGGTCACACATAGACAGACAGACAAAAATTCTATAAACTATAGATTCGGCCTCTGTATCGATAATAATGACTATTTCAATAACAATTTCCAAAAAAATATTTAATGTACTGATTTGACTAATTTAGAATTCCATTATAGATATAGACAGGCCTTTCCCGCGGCTTCGCACGCGTTCAAAAGGCTAACCAAACTCTTTCGCTCGTCCGCCTGTCTTGCACGCGGTGATCATTATTTTGTTGCGAAATTATGTTAAAACTATGATATCTAAGTCTAAGTCTAAGTAAACTCTAAGTCGTAAGATATTTATTGAAACCAAATGATGCCAAAAGCAATTTTGTTCAAAGTTAAATACTTGTGATGAATAACATATTTATTTGGATAAGGATTAATATCATGTTTATTAAACACCTTCGCAAATAATGCATTATCTTAAAACAAATTTGATTACCATAAAAAGTTTCTAGCGAGTCAACCTTAATATGCTATCCTGGACTTTTAGAACTTTTAAAGGGAAACAATTCTATCATACATGATTTTTGCATAACTTTGACAGGCCGCCGTCCCAAAATGTACTTTTTATATGTATTTGTTCTTACTTTCTTTTTAAACTTTAATTTTCCAAGTGCGAAGTAAGAAAAATAAGAGACGGTTCAACTTTATACGATTCGAGATTCAAAACTGCACTAGTGATTATGATAGGTAGCTGTAACAAAACCAAGACGTCTAGAATCCAATCATTAAGGTAAAGTGCAGATCAAATATCTTCGATCTTCATTAATCAATGTAGATATTAATAGTATAGATAGACTATAAAGTGTACGTCTGAACGTAAAGTTTTTTTTTGAGCTTAAAGACCTTTAGAGTGTTTCATACATGTGTATTATTATAATACTCATTTTGAAAAAAAAATTTATCATACTGTAGATTAGACATAACTCTCACATCTAAAAATAATACATGCAACAGATGGCAATTTTCAATTTAACTTGTCTCAAAGTTATTAATAAACTAATAAACCCAAGCCCTGTGGTGTTGCAGATGTCCATGGGCGGTGATCACTTACCATCAGGTGAGCCTCCTGCCCGTTTGTCCCCTTTGTCCCATAAAAAAAGACTAACATGTTTTTCATTGAAATTTAACCCACGACCTTCTCTAGTCAAATAATAAATGATATATTGACAAAATTTATTTCTCAGTTCAATGAACAAAACCGCATGCTCTTACACTATAAAACCACTTTCAACATTACCATATCTGAGACGTATGTAAAATCAGTATTTGTAAAAATAAATGATAAATGCACTTTATAAAGTGAAGCGCAAAGATCAAAGACAAACGATTCAAACTCTGCGATGTAATATCCGTTAGCGTCGAATCATAGAATCGCTGAATAAATCGACTTCAATTTAGGTTAAGATCGTTAATGTATGATATCAGTTCTTTTTTATTTATTTTGCTGAATCTTTATTTCTATTCACAATAAAGGAAATTACATGTAAACTTAACTATATATACAAAGCAAATTGTACACTTAATTATTACTGTACAAGTCGTGTCCGTGTGGAATAGTGGCTATAATACTGGCCGCATTCCCCCGCTGAATGGCAATGCCGATTCTTTGGGCGAAAAATGAGCCAGCTCTCCTGTCACATGATATCAGATTAAAATTATCTTAAAGGTGAATGTTATTGAGAAAGTCTATGAAAATTTTCTTATTACTAAAGTAAGCGCAGTAGATAAAGTTTCTGTTATAATACTTTTTTTAACGTATTTTAAAGTCGTAAGTTTTCTAGCTGGAAAATATTTGTACGATAGAGATTTTCAGCAACTAAATTGAACTTTGAAGGAATATAATTTCAGGGCTTGTTTTATACAAATTATGCATATAATTATAAAGCATAGTTATATACATTTCCTCATGTTATTACATACTTTTGCAATTCTAAATCAAATTTTTCCCTCTTCATGAAGACACCGATATCCTTCATATGCTCTTGAAAGGACGCTAGAGCCTTGTTCACATTAGCTCGTATACTGATAATTCGCACAGAAAAGTATGTAGTAATCATTGCGCCTATAAAAATAGCAAAATATTTCACTATTTTACAAATAGTTTAAAAAATAAATTTCTAGCTTTTGAAATTCTTAGCTTTTTTACAGATTTGTCTGTTTATTTATTTGTTTATTGAAGCTTTTAACTTTTAATCAACGAATACAATTTTTATAAAAGGTTTAATTGGTTCTTAATATATTTGAATACGTACGTAAGGCTTCATAAGGCTTTAATTTACCAAATCGGCTAGTATATTATATTATATTCCAATTTGAATTTTCTTTTAAAATATACTAAGGTTGCTAAAAACATAGTTTTCCTTACATAAGCTTTCTAATATAGGAGATGGATGAATTTATGGATACGAGGGGTAACTATGTGGAAAATGACATTCTCACTAGAAAATCGTAGAGGTAGAAGAAACGGAGGACGAACTCGCTCAGCTACTTTGTTTACAAAGAAAGCATGTACCGATTGGGCTCTCATTTCACTATGAAAACATTGGTAGGTACGTTTATGAATATAAAACTCATAATATCAAGTTAAAATATTATAATTCTTATAAAAAAAAATTGTGTGAGTCAAACACTATACACTTGTGTCAATACAAAATATGGACGTGTTCTACCAATACACAAATATTTTTTTTCTTTACATACATACTTATAATCATTATTTTACAAAATACTAGCGGAGTAACAAACATATTTTGGCTTTATGCTATTTAATTACTACTTATAATGTACCAACAATTGATTGTAACTTTTAAGATCCCCCCTCTTTCATGAGGACTACTCTATGGAACCTTATCTGTTTACCTTTGAAAATAAAATATTTTCTTGTAGTACCTACCTGTTTACCTTCTAATAGTCTAAATATTGACCCTAGTATAAATAATCTATCATTATACAAATATTAGTTAAAATCGGTTCAGCACTTTTCGTATAAACAAGTACATTGATAAGCTAAGATACTGTTATAAAAATTGTCATAACAAATATATCATACTACTGCAAACTTTGCTGTAGGCCTGGTTATGATCTATAATTTTCTAATATATAGTTTTGGTATATGTCTTAAGTTGTAGCAAGAGATAGACATATTTTGTAAGGTCGTCCTAATCCGAAAACTAATTATTTAGTTTTTAATGTAATTTAATTAAATTTAAACGAAAACATACCAACAGACAAAAATTTAAATAACTATTGTTTTGGGGTCCATATTCAATATACGATACGTTACAGTCATTATTTTTTAAAAATATTTAATGTACAGATTTTTTCTAAGTTACTTCTTTATTATTATGTATCATGTATAGATAATAAATTGAGTGTAATCATGCGAAAATAACATCCACTAAATCTTTACTAACAGTTAAAATTTACCTAAGGACGCTATATAATTATATAAACACAAGCAATTCCCGCGGCTCCTCCGCCCGCGCCCGAGACAAGAATATTTATGTTTATAAGTATTTTTGATGATAAGTCATAAAAAAATAAAAAATAAAAATTTGGTTTAAATATAAACATAAAAAATCTGGAGAGGTACACCCTTATCACTAAGGGGAAAAAATAGCCTACAACCTATTCTCAGGCCATTTTTACAAAAAAATAATACATGAAAATCGGTCAAGCCGTTTCGGAGGAGTTCGATAAAAAAGATTGTATAAAGAATTCAAGAATGTATAAAGGTCCTGCATGTCGTCGCATCGCGTGTCTATAACAATATGCGTGATTTGGCGCTTTTCTTGAGTCAATAACTAGTATTTTACAGTCTATAAGCGTTTCTAGTCATGTTCCTTGTTTGCATAAAAATCGTATAAAAATAATTGGTTATATTAATGCTGTACAGTGTATAATTACCATTGACATACGTTCTTAAGACAGGTAATGTTTGTCTAACATAATAACAGTACTTATATTTACCATATATTATATATAAAATCCGAATGGTATTTTAGCATTTAGCAAGTAAGCTAATATTATAAAAAAACTTGTGTTATAGATGCCAGACAGTTGATACACTACATACAGGTATAAATAGCTTTAAATACATAATATAAATATTAACACCAAGACTAACATTCGTACTCATCACACAAACAAATACCCGTAGCGGGACTCGAATTCGCGACTGCTAGCACAGCAACTGAGCTCAAAGCACTTTCAATTCACATTTAGAATAAAAAGAAGTTTGAACAAACATTGAAACAACACCAAAAAGTAAATCATGATTTTTTAGACCTATAAAAGGCCGATTGAATTCAAAAATCAACAAAGTTGCAATATCCGGTCGTGTCAATCACCAGACCACCAACCCAACCGACGCTCCCACTAACTTAACTTTAAGCTTTAACAAAAATAAAACGCTTTTAGCCTAAATGGTTCCTTGATTTCACCGCGATAATTTCGAATTAAGGCTTATTCACACTCAGTTTATCGCATCCAAAACTATACTTGTATAATAAAATACTGATTTTTTTTTATTTTGAATTTCCTTTATTGAAATAGTCATTAAGTAATAGTTGATAATAAATAATAATATCGGGTATAAAATGTTATTCAAAGTGATAAGATTTAATTCATTGTTTAATTTTCTCTTGTAATAATCAAGTTGACACCATTTTCTAGTTTATACTCGTAACAGTAAAATTCTACAGCATAGTTCTGGTTCGAGTCCCGGATCGGGTCAATTTAAGTAAGTATTTCTGTTAAGTATACTATACAATAACAACCTGAAGTTGGGAAGTTAGCAGTATTCTACTGATGTGCGTCGGAGAGTACGAATAACTTTACCGATCCTGATGAATAATCGCCCCATCGGAACATGAGTGAAAGAAATAGAAAGTGCACTTGTGTCTGTGCGTACGCTTGAGCGATATAATATCTCCTGCACATCTCCTGCGAGTCTCAGTGAGATTGGTGACCGTGAAGGAAAAATATTGATGTAATTGTTTAGCTTCAGCTAAATTATAATTAAATTAATTAAATAATTAATTTATTAAATTAATGACTTAAATATTTTGACGTTTTTCAAACATGCATTTCGTCAGTCAACGAACTGAAACCCACTTTTGGGGAAAAATCCTACTTATAAATCCTAGTTATAAATATCTATTTCAACTGAGATTCAAACATTCTTCTACTGTAAATATGGAGGTTCGCAATACACCAATTATTATACCTTATTACGCTCGGCAAAAATATGTCTCATATTTTAAGCATTCATATCATTTAGTTTTCAACTTGAAAAACTCTTCTAGGGTACTCCAGGTTTATGAAATGTCGTTATAAAGCTTTACTAAAATAAAGTTAGTTTGGTTAAAGTAGTTAAAAATTCATTTTAATAATAATATGTTTCATTTTTTAAATAGTACTTACTCAATTGTATTTTGCTTCATCTACGGTACTATAATATTATGTACCAATTATAGTAACAAAAACTAATATATTATTAACTGTCCTGCATTATGTCTGTGATTATTTGCTTACTCATAAATGTGCTAAATCATAAACAAATATGTCTATAAAATTAAATAATACATAATTGTTTGACACTAAATAGAAAATTAACTACTGGTAGCCGAGTGATAACGCGCTAGCTTGGGGAACTGAGTGAAGCATTTTGAAATCTCGGGTTTATTGTTTTTTAGTGGGATCATTTCAACATAATTACCATTGTCTAGTAAAGGAATGTATCGTGATGAAACCTCGTGAGAGAACTCAGCAATTTTTTGAAAGATTTTTGAAGTTCACTAATATACGGGACCGGCAATGTCATTACTACCCACTAAACCCAACGAAATCTCCTTCAAGTTTGATCGTCTAAATGATGTAGGATCGGTTACGCACTCACCCACTATGCCCCGATGGCAGGTCTGCCGTCACAACAACAATCACTTGCAACAATAGTTCACACTTCTCTAAGTATTCTAAGTACCATGTTCACCATCTTCTTCTAAGTACCATGAGCGATCCGCATGGCCTCCCAGCGAAGTGAGATCCCTGCGCGTTTTTGGCTTCATGGTCTGCTGGATTGCTGGATTCTGATGAGCCCGCTGATCTAAGCACGTTGAGAGGGATTATTATCCAAACCTAAAAACCGAACCTTAACCTAAATCTCTTTAGCACTTGATTTATTTCATTCAACATTATTTTCAAGGGAGTTTGGTAAATAAAAGGGCGATTAGTGAGCAATGAATAATACTTCTAATTGGATATACGCCAAATGAAACAACTAGGATCACTGCGTAAGGTCAAACAAGGGCCGGTTATCAAGATTTAGTGTAATAGCCTGTGGAAAAAGTATCACGTTTTCTAAGAAAATGTCAATATTGTCGGCTCGCGTTCGTAAAATTTTATTGTACTGTTTCATCTATAAACGAATACGCACTCTGCACATGCTACAAACGGTTTCGATTTTTTTACATTTATGTAGTTATGTTTTTCTTTGACTGTCTTTTAGCTTTTAGCTCGGATAAGCGTTCATAAAATATTGTTAGGGAGTGGAGGGGGGGGGGGGGTGTTGTCATAACCATCAAGATTACCACTTGTTTTACGGTGAAGGAAAACATCGTGAGTATACCTGCATGTCTCAGGGAACCTAGCAAGAATTTGAGAGACATGTGTAGCCCGCCTGCGACCTGATCCACCCCGTACTTCAGAGAGGCACGTGTCCAGTCGGGTGTTAAAAAGGGCTGAATACAAGAAGATTTCAGTAAGAAATACATAAAAGAAAAAAATGTTCGAAAATTAGGGTATTGATGGAAACAAGTATTTAAAAGTTAGTCTCCAATCTACAATACATAAACAAAATATTTCTATGCATAAATAACACCAATTTATTGATGGAGGATAACTTACCATGTTTTTGCAATTATTATTTTGTAATTATTATTTATTTATTATTTATTTCATTTCTATAATATTATATTTTATATAGGAATACCACGTTATTGCTTCTAGGCAATCTTTTAAAGCTACAGAATATTTTTGAGCTTTAATTTAGAATTCAGAGTTGTGCCCAAGTACTGGAGTTGTAGCAAAATCAGATAAAAAATACAAAACTAAAAAAAATACTAATTACAAGTATATGGATGTACATAAGTAATTTTCTCTTAATTAAGAAAACAGAGCAGTGTTTTCGCACATGCATAAGGATGTTGAAAACTTAGCTATCTCACGCGTATCTTAAACTTTAGCAAGACTTGTTTAAATTTCTTAATAAATTAATTATAGACAGTTAATAATAATAATAAGTAAATTGCTTTGCATTAAATGTTATTTTGTTGTTGTAATTTCATTATCAAGGCCTTATTAAATAAATAAATAAATATACTGTGACATGGCATTGAATAGATAGGTATAGAGAGAGAGAGAAAAATTTATTTTTATTGTTATACCTAATATTAGTACAAAATTAAAGTAACATTATTGATTTACTACTTTCCACTCGGATTCGTCTTTAGGTATTTTTTACTTTTTTAATTCGTTAAATAGAAGCCTAAGTTATCCTCCTGGTATATAACCTCCTTATAACATGCTGATCCCTGCCAGTAAAAGTGCCATCGATATCGATCCAGCCGTTTAGGATAAAATTATTTTCTTATAATAAAAAATAAACTTGAAACTTAGTGTCACTAATATTTTCAAAAAGTAAGTAAATAAAAACTGGAGAGTTCGATAGTATATAAAAAGTAACGGAAAATTTTCTAAACACAAAATAAACATTCACAAGCACGTACTTGTTTTTAACGACCGCTCAAAGATATCGTAAATATAGGTGTTTTACATGAAACATTGTTTACAATTCACTCATAATCATATTTTTTATTTTTATACAAAAATACATACATATACATCATAAAGGTAAATGTAGGCTTTTCTTTTACACATTTGGCTTAGTGATAAAATGTATAGCTACTAAATTAAAATTTCTACACCGTTAATTTTCTAAGTAAATAAATATTAGCTTTGGCTAAGTAAATTCCTTATTTGTTAAATTAAAAACGGAGTATTTTCTTGTTTCCATCTCAATTATAAATAGAAATACTTTCGTCCTCAGAGGTTTTTTTTGTAAATTTATTATGCAGGACCATTAAGGCTATTATCGCATGAAAATTAATCAACAAAACAGCCCATATTGATGAAAATTTTACGTAAGGCGAAAGAATTCGTATACCTGGATCTCGCATCTACCTATAGACAAGCTGTCAATAATTTTTGAAGCATGTTGTTTTGGGTTCTGCGCCGTAATCAAAAATTTATTTAGAGAATCAAACCATGGTACTTAAAAAGATTAAAAAATCACTGTAAAGAAAAACATCGTCAGTAAAACGAAGAAAGGCTTCGTAAGTAATCGTCAGTCAAAAAAAGAAGAAAAATGTGAATCAAGGCTCATGTACAGCAGTGGGACTTAAAAATGGTAATGTATATATTTAGACAGACATAGTTTATTTACATCATTTTGCATAGTCAAAGACGTCTTAAGTAATATTAATTAATTCAGTTGAATATATTAGATTGGTACGTATAAGTGGAATTATAGATAACAATACTGTAAGATCAATTAAAGTGTTAATGCTATTAGGATAATCTTATAATTTACCAATAATACGTAATCTATAGTCTATATATAGGTATAATAAAATTTGGAGGAAATTCTGTATCTGTAGAAATTGTCATTATTATCGATACGGATACCAAATTTTTGGATGTCTTGATAAATTTTGATAAAATTTGGTATGAATATAGCAAGGGCGGATCCAGGGGTGGGGGGGTCATGGGGGTCATGACCCCCCCTGGGCTGAGTACAGGACCTAGGTGGACCACTAATTAATATTGTTAAAAATATTTTTTTTTATGTTTTTTGTCACAATATAAATTTTATGTATGTTTAACCTTCAATATTTAATTAATTTAATATAATATTATAGTCTATTGAAAAGTTACATTTAGGGTTGCATTTTTTATAGGCAGCAAAGAAAATGACTATGTGGATAAAAAAATAAATTTAATTGTTTAAATTATAACTTTTTGTGACTTGACCACGACTATGTGACAACCCCCCCCCCCCCCCCCCTGGTACCGAAGCTGGATCCGCCCTTGGAATATAGTTGATACGTTTTAACTACCTATAAAGGGTCAACAAATATGATACTTTTTAATATAGGTAAATATCTCATCTCCAGTAAATCTATACCAACCGAATGAAGTATCTAGTTACTATAGTATGTAATACTCGTACAAACTGACATTTTGAATTCTTGGCTTCATTCGCCTATGGTGTCGTTTAATCGTAATTTATATTATACAGGAATAATACGATTAAACGACACCATAGGCGAATAAATAATAATCAAAATATATTGGGACATTATTACAACCGCGCCATCTAGTTCCGTGGTAAGTTACGAGGCTTGTGTTACTGATACCAGATATTTAATATACTACACATGTAAAATATTTAAATACATAAATATTATAAATAAAAACACCCATGACTGGAGTACAAACATTCGTGGTCAACAAATGAATGCCCCCAGCGGGACTCTAACCCGCGACCGCTGACGCAGAAAGTAGGGTCACTACCAACTGAGCCAAACGTGTCGTCAAATAAGTAAATACAAAACAATTGAGTGTTTTTTCGCAGAAAACATCTTGAGTAAACCTTTATGTTTGAGGGAATCTAGCAAGTTTACAAAAGTCATGTGAAGTCGGCATACCTTGATCGCCCCTTGTATTGAAGGAAGGCCCATGCCCAGCAGTGGGACGTAAACAAAATGCATACAATATGAAGAGTAGAAGTAAATATAAAAGTTACTATTATATCTGCTCCTAGACCTAAGATCGTTATACTAATAATTTAGTACATCAAGACACGATCCCAACATAATAGAACCCGAATGTAATTCCGTTAGATTGATTAATACTGTTGTTTAGTAGATATTAATTTAATTAATTCTCTTAATATGATCTAGTAATTGTTACAGGCAAATTGATTAAGTGTCATAAGCAAAGGCATCTCGTGATATTTTAAGCAAAATTCTCTAATTTAAACTATAACTGCGTACTATTTACCTTTATTGTACATAGGTATACAAGAATTATATTAAAATGAAGGTATATTATTTTTTCAACCGACTTCCAAAAGGAGGAGGTTATCAATTCGTCTGTATTTTTTTTTATGTTTGTTAGCTCATAACTTTGAACTGGGTGAACCGATTTTGATGATTCTTTTTTTATTTGAAAGGTAGTGCTTCCCATGTGGTCCCATTTTAATATTTTCCAGTTCTGACAATGGCATCCATGAGAAAACCATAAAAGTCTTAAATTTGCATTAAGTATTTGCGCGACAAATGGACGAATAACTCAATATCACGCCAACTGATTTCGATGATTCTTTTTTTAATGGAAAGGATATACTTCAAGGGTAGTTTGATGAGAGTTTGGTAAGGTTCTGATGATGGGATCCATGACAAAGTATCGGAAATCTTCAATTTTTAGGAGCAAATTAACGATGCTCGGCCGAATCTTTTATAGGCTATATGGATATTTGATTCACGTACCGTAACTGATGATGGAAGGTACAACTCCTCAACGGTTAGCAGTTTAAAGATTTTTTTTTCAATATAATACGCAATTATGGACCGATGGTCGTATACTTTCAGGCTATTAGGTTTACCTCATAATAGAAGGTAATTTTTTATAGTCATTAACACAATACGTATTTACTTTCCGCTAAAAATTTAAAAATAAATTATTTTTAACAAAAAAACAAAAACCGACTTCCAAACTTAATAAATCTAAACTAAAAAGTAGAAAATAATACTTTTAAGGACTTTGTTAATTTTGAAGTCGGTGCCAGCCAAAGAAAAATAACCCTAAATAGATACATATTTGATTAATCTATCAATTTGTAAACATAATCAAAATACCTGAGTGGCACCATATATACCAAAATCAAACCCTCTACAATCAGACCAGTAAGGCAAGTAAGCAACAAAGGCCGATACTCCTTAACTTTTACATTCAAAGTCCAGACAGAGTTATGAACATTAAATTTAATGATACTAAGAATACGAATCCGGTCAAATTTAAATAATAATAGAACAAAGCCAACATTTTCAATCCACTTTTATCACAATGCTAAATCTTGAAAGTAAAACCTTTTCCTTGCCAAATTTCCTCTTGACTTAAAAAGACAGCTCAAGGTAAGTTTATGCCTTCCTAGAACCCGAACTTAAACCGTCGTTATCTTAAAATATAAAGTTCCCTATCTGAATCCGTAGTTTTTACATCCGCCGTGGAACCCTAAAAAGTGGATAAAAATCATCGATAGTTATAACGTGGACATAAATCAGAGAGCCAATATTTTGTTGAAATCGCTATGGCTAGGGTTGGCACAACACAATTTTTGTGTGAATATTAAGGTCTATTTATTAAACGTATTTTCGCATATGATATTATTAAGTATATAATCTATATATATAAAAATGGATTGCTGTTCGTTAGTCTCGCTAAAACTCGAGAACGGCTGGAGCGATTTGGCTAATTTTAGTCTTGAATTATTTGTGGAAGTCCAGAGAAGGTTTAAAAGGTGAAGTACCTAGGGACGAACCCGAGCGAAGCGAGGGTGAGTCGCTAGTATTATATAGTTATTTAACACTAGCATTTCGCGGCTCCGCCCGCTTTCTAAAGACCGGAAACAAGTTCTTAATATTTTACATAAGTATGCCAAAACGTTTAAAGAAACATGCTGCATTCTATGAAATAAGTTCCATGTCTCAATCCGTTTTGTAGTTTTTGTAGTTAAAGTGAACAAAAAAACTTCTCGTAATTTATTAGTATAGATATAAAGAGTACCTACCTCTGATTAAAAATTAAATTTTTAAATTATACCAAATAGTATTTGAAAAAGTAACAGTTAGTTAATAAAATTGAATAATTGTTTGCCATTTCATTGATATATATATATACGAAGTATCGGAATACTTCGTATATTTAATCATAGCTTTACATTCATCTGTTGTTTAGAATTTACATAAATAATAAAAAATACTCAAATTGTACTCAAGGTGGTCGAGGATCACTAGGACTTATACGGTAATTAATAGCTATATTTCATTAAAATAAATTAATAAATCCATATCGATCCCCTTATTTTTTGACATTTGGAGAGAGAGCTAATAATTTTAAAATTATAACATTGTTTCAACCCTGTCATATTGGACGTGGAAGGAAAACTGATGCTCGACTCCTAACTACGGATGTGCGTATTAAACTACACTTTGTCGGTTTTTCGTGATATGTAAGTTTTATAAGGTGTTCTTGACAATAAGAAAATAAATATGTATCTGATAAATTATCACATAACTTAATAAAGAAAATCTTAGACTAGTTAGTTATTGGCGAATCGGAAATCCCGTTATAACATATTGTGAAATTGCGAATCTGTAGATAAAAAACAAAAATTGAAATAGCCCATTAGTCTTTTGTTAAATTATTTTTAACAAAAAACAAAAACCGACTTCAAAACTAAACAAATCTAAACTAAAAAGTAGAAAATAATACTTTTAAGAACTTCGTTAATTTTGAAGTCGGTGCCAGCCAGGACGGATAGATTTATCTTGCCTTTGCAATGGGCTCTCGAACGGTATTTTGATTATGTTTACAAATTTATAGATTAATCGAATATGTGTCTATTTAAGGTTATTTTGCTTTGGCTGACACTGACTTCAAAATTAACGAAGTTCTTAAAAGTATTATTTTCTACTTTTTAGTTTAGATTTGTTTAGTTTTGAAGTCGGTTTTTGTTTTTTGTTAAAAATAATTTATTTTCAAATTTTTTGCGGAAAGTAGATACTTATTTTGTTTATGTACAAAAAAGAATTTTCCAAATCGGTCCAGCCATCTTCGAGTAATGGGGAACATACATAAAAAAAGTCCCCAACGAATTGAGAACCTCCTCCTTTTTTGAAGTCGGTTAATAAGAGCCTAAAAGAATTTACCTATCGGTCTATAATTACGTTCTATAATTACGTATAATTTTGAAAGAATTTTCTTTTAACTTCTAACCGTTGAGGAGTTGTACCTTCCATCATTAGCTCAACCACAGGAGATGATGATTATCAGACGCAAATACTTGAACAGCTTTAGGAAATATATGAAAAACGTTATAAGTGCCTATAAAATTTGAGATTTGCGTTCGATTTCCCTGGGATCCCATCATCAGATCGTGACTTGGTGACTATGGGACCAACTGGAAACTATACCCTTTCAAACAAAAAAAAAATTCCCAAATCGGTCCAGCCATCGTCGAGTAATCGGTGAACATACATAAAAAAAAACAAAGTCCCCGACGAATTGAGAACCTCCTCCTTTTTTGAAGTCTGTTAATAAATAAAAAAATCAAATTATGTGGAAAACTGTGCAGCCCCTTGTGCAATTCTAAATTGATCTTAGTAAGGTTATTTTATTAAGGTTATTTAAGGTTATTTTATTAAGGATCTTAGTAAGGTTATTTAATATAAATGTAGCATTTACTCTCAGTTTTTAAGGTTTTTACCGTATTCTGCAGAAAAGTGCCTCAAAGAATACAAACTCGTGAACTCAAAACGTAAAACGAAAGGTGTTGACTTAGTCTCGACCGTAAGTAAGTGTATTTTGTAGGTAGTTAGTAAGTAGAGATAATACCTGGCCCTCGTCTCGTTGATTATTTATTTATGCATAATTTTCATACAATTTAGGCGAAATATTAATAAATAATATTTCTAGTGTAAGCTTTTGCTTATAAGTAAAAAATTTAATGATAAACCAAAACTATTTTTTTTAAATACTATACGATAGATTTATTAATACAGAAATATTTAAAATTATTAAAATCTACAGTACGATATTTATACATATAATGAAATTAAAAAAAAAACCCTACGAATTGCCTTTTTAGCAACACCGAGGGTATGTTGCTAATTCTTCAACTACTTGCTTTTTCTGTTGGTTAAATTTTATAGCTAGGTATTTGATAATTTCAAGTTCTTCTTCTCTTCTTCATGAATTAAATGTGTCATGAACAAGTAACAAATGAATGAAACCGATCATTCATTCTTTTTTATATGGTATTTTATTCTAGAAATTTTATTCCAAATCATGTAAAAACTTTCACACGTTACAGCGCTATTGTTTTATCAAATAAAGCGACGAGACGGATCTCTTTCGCATATCTAAAGTTGTTTGGATATTATCCAAGATGCTGATTTGTTTGAAGTTGTTACCTCTCATTGCTTTATACAGAATCGTAAATTCAGACCAATTATATTTTTCTTTTGTTATTTTACTTACTCGCAGCAAAGTAAACGTTATTTATTTTATAAAGCATTATAATGGCTGTCTCGAATATTATATAGTTTACTAAGATGTCGTCTTACGCCCACAAATATGGTTTATCGGTTAGAATAGACCTATGCAGAGATGACATGATATTTTTCCACAATAAAAATTATCCGATATATTGATCCACATAACCAGCTGTGACTATACCAAATTTAATCAAAATTTGTCCAGTAGTTTCCTCGTGGTGCCATCCCAGACAGAAAGACAGACAGACGAAAATTCAATAAAAAAAAATAAGTAGGTAACACAAAATAAAATTCTAAAAAGTAAAAAATAAAAATCGTGATATATTGACTTCCAAGAATCTATTAATATTTTTAAGATAAGGGTTGCCAAGTTAGGGGTCCTTATTATATTTTGTTATCTGTTTTCCGTAACGAATGTAACGAAAAGAGAAGAGGTATTGGGAACTAATGAAATCTCAAGTAAGGAAAGTATTCCTAATATGCATGTAGTTAATAATTTCTTTTCCATATTAACCACTGAAACGTACCTAAAAGCAAACCCAAGTGAAGCGAGAGTGGGTCGCTAGTATAATATTATAATATTAATGTAACAAATATCAAACATGATATATAACATTTTTGCTATATTATCATTATTATCATTTATTAATGATTGGCTGCTTGTTGTGCTTATTTTCTTTGAGAATTAGAAGGTTCTCACGAAATAACAGACTAAAGCCTTGTTAAAATGGTGTTATTTAGAAATAGGTTCATTAGCTGTTGATCAATTCATCTATACTAGCATGATGAATGTTAAATAGTTGCATCAATTCAACGTAATTTTAACATCAAAAGCCCAGAGGTATCCTATAAATTAGGAGATTTAGTATCGAGAATTTATTTTTACGTATGGATTTATGTATTTAAAGTTAGAAAATTAGTAATTTTAGTTAAATTATGTAAAATGAGTTATGTTCCAAAACGCTTTAAAAACATTTAAATATAATCAAAATTCTATGAAAAAGTCACCTTTTTTCAAGAATACATGTGATGTTTAAAATGTATAGCGTGTTATTTGGCTTTCATTCTGGATCCATTTCTTTGAAAATCTTAGTATTTCTAATAATTCGATTGTGGATAATATTTCAGAATCCTTCCATGCTGGCGGATATTGCTTGTGACATGTATTGGTGGACATTTGTTACTAATGTCTTGAAGCCGTTATCGGCGTAATCTTAACTTGAAATATGTTTGGCACTCACCAGCTGTTTGGTTCGATTAAGCCTGGATGGTATTAATATAATAATATTAAAGAACTGTTTCCTTTATGACTATATATAAAATGTCTATCTAATAATCATTAAAATATCTGTAACACTGAAATTTTAACATATTTCCCACAAAAAATGAGCCAATTTAAAATGTATATACGAGAAACACCGTAGGGACTGAACCTCTTAATATATTATGCAAAACGCGAAGACAATAAGTAGATACCCAAATCTTCTAAGTACAATAAAAGCTGATAATCCTAAAGTTCATTTTAAGCTTTGTTTGTTTTAAATTGAGAGAAAATAGAGTATAATGAGATAAAGATTTATTTTTAATTCGAAAATGGCTAAGATAATATTTTTTTAATAATTTTATAAAATGTTGCACATTTCATTATTTATATAACTCTTTTACTTAGGGACTTAACGCTTAAGTTTATGTTTGTTTTAGTGGCTAGCTTGAGTTTGAGAATAAATATAGATGTTAATCATAGGGTTTGGAAAAGTTGACATTTAAATAGAAAACTCATTAAAAATGGACTGGAATTTTCGGATAACAATGACAATTTTATTAGTAGGCTAGTGTATTCCCTAGCTTTGCTCGGGATTGTTCCTAGTGAACAACCAAAACAAAAGTATCCCATGGGATTCGTACATTTTTACAATTTCAACACATTCTTCCAGGCGGTATGGCGTGATTAAGTAAAAAAAAAATCAAACTAGCTTTAGCATTTATAATATTAAAAGGTTACGATCAAGCTACAAGTAGATCTATTAACGACCTTGTAAATATATTTATTTATATATAAATATCGTCTAATTTAAATAATAACTTTCTAAGCTTTTGGATGTAGGTACGAGTAATTCATGTTAATCAGGAAATGTTCATGTACAATATGCTATGCATAATTATCTTAGCAGATAAGTTTTATCATCTATCACTTCACTTAAACACAATAAAAGCACTCTATATATCATAAATACAGTAAAATCTTTAAATATTCACTATTTGTATGTGTTATTTATTGTAAGAATGTGGATACTAAAATTATTAATTGTCATTCTGACAATAATTTATAAGGGTCGTTCAGCAAAAATACTTGGTGTGTTTCCAATACCGTCAATAAGTCATCAAGTGGTGTTTAGGCCTGTTATGATTGAATTGGCTAGAAGAGGACATGAAGTGACTGTTATAACACCAGATCCAGCATTTTCTAAAGGCCAAGCCCCACTAAATTTTACAGAAATAGATGTACACGATATATCTTATAAAATATGGCGTACATTTTTAGAAGAACATGGCAACGTGAGTGATCAGATGAAATTAATGGCAGTAGTATCAGATTTGATAATGAAAATTTTTGAAGAACAATTGAAGTCCTTTGAAGTAAGGAAACTATTATATGATAAAAATAGAAAATTCGATTTACTCTTTGTAGAATCAGCAGTGAGGCCTGCCATAATATTTTCTCATTTATATAGAGTACCAGTAATTTCATTCAGTTCCCTGAGTGGTATAGTTAATTCGTTTGAAATGATGGGTGCGGCTTCTCATGCACTCCTTTATCCCAATCCATTACATAAAAGATTATTCAATTTGACTCTTTGGGAGAAAATATCAGAGTTACGCCTTCATTATACGTTAGAAAATATGTTTTTCAATCACGAGACAAAAGAAAAAGAAATTCTAAAGAAATATTTTGGACCCGATATACCAGGTTTTTCTGAGTTGGAAAAAAATATACATATGTTGTTTCTAAATGTGCATCCTATATGGGACTGCAATCGACCAGTTCCTCCAAATGTGGTATATTTAGGTGGCTTACATCAGAAACCAGAAAAGAACCTGCCGCAGGTAGGAGGGTACCATTATTTTGCATAAAATTCCTAACAATTGGTAATTATAAATGATATACATTTACTTTTTTAACGCAGTTTGGTTTTTTAGTCTCCGAGTATCCTCTTGTGTTTCTACTTAAGTAGATAAAAAAATATGTGTCTTGGTTTTATATATAATCTTACAGAATCATTGTGCTAGAAATTATCTTAAAATTGTGATAATAATACTGTCTCTTTTAACTTATTAAATTTTTACGAAGTCATATTATGTAACACATAGAACTTCTTTCTTCATCCCTTATGAAGTAAGGGAATGAAATTTTAACAATTATAAAATTTTCCAGGATCTAAAATCATATTTGGATTCTTCCACACATGGTGTTATATACATGAGCTTTGGAACGAATGTAAGACCGTCATTATTTCCACCAGAAAAATTGAAGGTGATTACAAATGTTATGTCTACCCTGAAATATGATATATTATTTAAATGGGAAAAAGAAGAACTTCCCGGACGCAGTCCTAACGTGAAGATTTCGAAATGGTTACCGCAATCTGATTTACTACGTAGGTGTTTCTATTATTATTAAGATTTCAGTAAAAGAATATTTATCGTAATCCTATCCCTTTAGTACTTTTTTCTTTATACATCATCCTCAAGGTACATTTTTATTTTATAATTTTGCTGGAGGGCGTTGATAATTGCGACACAGTTTTATAACTTCGGCAAAAACTAATTGTCGTATATAATACTATGTACATAAATACAGGCAAAAGTTATTATAAATAATGAATAAAAAAAAAATAAAGGAATATTAACAAAAAAGAAATGAAAAACAAAATTACATTTAGATTTTAAATTAATATTCCGTAAAGTATCTGTAGTCAAAATATTTTTAAAGCAACTCAATTTTTTAAACCATATTTTAAATTCTAAAATATTATTGTTTGTTTTAAATAAAAAAATATAAGTACTAGTGTAAATTCTACGTTTTAGGACATCCAAATGTGAAATTGTTTATTACACAGGGAGGCCTACAGTCTACGGATGAGGCTATAACTGCTGGTGTTCCACTTCTTGCTATACCCATGCTTGGAGATCAATGGTTTAATGCTGAACAGTATGTTAAGCTAAAAATAGGAAAAAAGTTGTTAATGGAAACTTTAACGGAAGAAACTCTGTCTAATGCTATACAAGATATACTTAGTGATAATAGGTATGCATACATTTACATACATTATGCATACATTATTCATATATTACACATACATAATATATAATTGTATGCTTAATACGATAGTTTTTATCTGTTTATTTGTGCGTGTATATTTATTGAGAGTAAAATGACAGTAAAATAGCTGATCGAATGAAATTTTGTACTTATACTAGACGTTCCTATTCAAATGAAGGGGTTGGGAAAAAAACTACCTGACCAATCCGGGATTCCAACTCAGAACCTCACGATTTGTAGCTTCATAATCAGAATCTTTATGCCTTTTACTTTTAAGGATTTACATATGCCATACCATCCTAACATTGGCGTATGTTAAATCTCGTGCAAATAACCTGATAAATCTAAAATATATAGCTTAATTTTCTCAAATTTTTATTACAGCCTTATGTGTCACTATAATCTGGAATCTGGTTTCAATGTATTTAATCTATTTTCGTTTTTCAGTTATCGTGACAATATTATTAAGCTTAGAGACATTATGCATGATCAACCCCAACCGCCTTTAGAGCGCGCTGTGTGGTGGACAGAGTATGTTCTACGACACGGTGGTGCTTTGCATCTACAGACACCTGCTGCGCACATGGCCTTGACTGAATACTATGAATTAAAATTGGTAGTACTTTTATTAGGAACGCTGGTATTGACTACAGTGTTTGTATTATATCTGTTATGTAATATTGCATCAAAAAGTAAAAAGGGTAATTTAAAACTAAAAGAAAAGAAAAATTAATGAGCTTTGATATTATTTGTATTTATTGTTTAAGTAAATCCAAACTAGGATGATAACACTCATATAAAAATAATATATCTATATGTCATTAACAAAATTAATTTTAATAAATGCATAATACTCGTAACATAATCTTTATTTTGTTTCATTTATTATTATTTTTTTTATCATAACTGATCTCTCTAAATCTGATGTAAAAAATAGCAAAAGCCTAAGTTTATTTTTAAAACATCAGCTATCTTTCAGTGAAAGTGCTGTTAAAAAAACAGACAGACAGTATCGTTGTGTGTTTTGTTATAAGTATATAACCGTTTCTTATAAATATATAATATATAACCGAGTTGAATTTCATATTATGCATTTAGTAAAAAACTTTTATATTGGCATTTAAAACAGACAAATTTTAAATTTGTAAATTTATTTATTGTAAAACTTATTAACTTAGGTACAAAAAATGTGCATTAAAAAGGTTAAAAGAGTTTTAGCAAATACGTTTAAAACCGTTTCACTTGGTTTTTTAACGAAAAATGATATATTTTAATAGACAGTTGATATTGTATATGTAACTTAACTTCAGATTTATTCGATTTTTTTTGTTTCCTTTATAATATGACCCCTCACCCTCGCTTCATCCTTGGGTGCTTCTTGCAAAATTTTAAGTTTTATATGAACTTGGGAGAGCCCTTAGTCCTCCCAAATTTTATCTTTATACTGTATACATCAAGCGATTTTCGATATTTCGTGATGAGCCAGTGAGTGGAGTGACCTTTCGCTTTTGTATATTTAGATTAAAATAAAAATTTATTAAAAAGCTATATAATAAGCTAATCATAAATTTAGATGTACACAAAAACATGAATATCAAAATGTTTATAAAATTTTTATCATAATTTAATATTTTAAGGCGGTGGTAGACCAGTAGCGTGCTCGCTTGGGAAACCGAGTCAAACTGATTCAAATTCATGGTTTCGCATCTCTGATATTTTCAAGCGCAAATTAATTTCTACACCACTTTTCTTACAGTGAAGGAAAACACAGGACGGAAACCTGCAACGTCTGAGGAAGACTAACAAGTTTTTGAAAGACGTGTGTGCAGTCCGCCAACCCGCACTTGACAAGCATTTTGAGTCATTGAGTAAAGGGAGGCCCTCACTTAGCAGTGAAACGTTTCAATAAAGGACCCGATTATTCATCAATCCTCATATAAGTTTAATTTTTGTTAATCTTTTAATAATTACAGTAATATTCGTATATTTTATCGTTTCATTAAATAATATCTGTACACATATAGAACATAAAGATATAAAGTCAAGAACACGAGTTCTATATTTTAATGCTCTTGTAAATGCTTTAAAAATTTACATATTCAATTTCTGCGCATAATCCACTGGAAGTAAATAAAATGCTTTTTATCAACGTACAAGTACATAGTTGATATGATAATGTTATCGTACACTAGTACTTCACTTCTCCATACTAAAATGACCCCGGAAACTAACATATGTATTAAAATATTATGTTTCTTCAATTGCTGATTATTTATGTACTGTATTCGTCGTTGAGATGTGGATTACGTCAAAGTTAATAATTTGCTTAGCAGCATTAATTTATAGCAGTGATTCAGCAAAAATTCTTGGTGTGTTTCCATTACCGTCAATAAGTCATCAAGTAGTGTTTCGACCTGTAATGGTTGAACTTGCTAGAAGAGGACATGAAGTGACTGTAATAACACCAGATCCAGCATTTCCTAAGGGACAAACCCCACCAAATTTTACAGAAATAGATGTCCACGATATATCTTATGAACAATGGTATAAGTTTTTAAAGAAGCATGGTAACGTGAGTGATCAGATAAAATTAATGAAACTAGTGCCAGATTTAATGATAAAAGTATTTGAAGAACAACTTAAGTCTTCTGAAGTAAAACAGATTATTAATGATAAAAATAGAAAATTTGATTTGCTTTTTGTGGAGTCATTAGTAAGACCTGCCTTCATATTTTCTCATTTATATAAAGTACCAGTTATTGCATTTAGCTCTTTAAGTGGTTTATTTGGAAATTACGAAATGATAGGCGCGGCTTCTCATGCTCTCTTATACCCACATACATTCCATAAAAGAATATTCAATTTGACTCTATGGGAGAAACTATCCGAGTTATACATTCATTTTACAATAGATAAGTTACTGTGGGAACATGTGCCTGCAGAACAAGAAATGTTGGAGAGTTATTTCGGACCTCATATACCAAATGTATCTGATTTAGAAAAAAATATACACCTGTTGTTTTTAAATGTCCATCCAATGTGGGATATCAATCGACCAGTTCCACCTAATGTAGTTTATTTAGGAGGTCTACATCAAAAACAGAAAAAAGATCTGCCACAGGTATAACAACAAATTACTATAAAAAGCACTTTTATATTTAATTAAAATAACTCAGTTCACTTTTAATATTATGATGTTTATATATTTATTAATAATGTTGCCGTCATAGAGTTGATAAATTTAGTATAATTGAATTATACTTAGGAATAGCTATAAGTTTTATTTCTTTTAAGAGTTACTTGATCTACATACATTGTATATTTTCGTCTATAAGTAATATTTAATATTGAAGATGGAACATTAATATTTCAACAATTTATGTTGATAAAATTTTTAATGTTTGGTAACAATTAGGCATTTATTTCACTTTGTTTTCGCTAATTTCTACCAGGACCTGCAGTCTTACCTCGATTCTTCAAAACATGGTGTCATATACGTGAGCTTTGGCACAAACGTCAGACCATCGTTATTTCCACCAGAAAAATTAAAAATATTTACAGACGTATTTTCTCAATTGAAATATGATATATTATTTAAATGGGAAAAAGAAGAACTTCCGGGACGCAGTGCTAATGTCAAGATTTTTAAATGGTTACCCCAATCTGACCTTTTACGTAAGGATATCAAATTATTCGTTAGGCCATGAATAAATAACTGAGATGTCCATATATTTTTGGTTATTCGTGATTATTTAATTACAATTATGTATTATGTCTGTATACGACATGATAATAGTATAACTTATTAAAACTATTGACATGTACAATAGTAATATAAAAAGAATAGAAAAACTATAAATGAATTATGAATAAAATAAATTAAATACAACAACAAACGTAACAAGCTTGTTGTGGTATTTCAAATCAAATAAAAAAACAGATTCGGATTAAAAATATAAATTTATGTTATTCTTTATATTTTAGGACATCCAAATGTGAAATTATTTATAACTCAAGGGGGATTGCAATCGACAGATGAAGCTTTAACTGCGACTGTTCCACTCCTTGCTATACCCATGCTCGGTGATCAATGGTTTAATGCTGAACAGTATGTTAAGTTTAAGATAGGAAAAAAACTATTAATGGAAACCTTAACAGAAGAAAATTTAATTAAATCTATACAAGAAGTAATTAGTGACAACAGGTAAGAATTACTTAATACTAAATAGAAAGTGCACTTCTTGTCTGCGCGACTATAATATACTGCCTTTCTGCTGCAGCTTGTCATAGTGTAATAAGCCACTGTACCAAAATCGGCCATGACGACATTATTATTAGTAAAACAATTAAATATTATTTATACGAGTAATAATATTCAATTTAGTAATAATTAAATTTTATCACCTATTTTTTTGTAAAACTTGAATGATAAATAATTGGAATTTTAAGCTAATTTAAAGTTTTAGTAATATATTTTCTGTTATGAACCAGACCTATACTTTTTATTCTATAACTATATTCTGTAAACTTTTCGCAGTTTCTAGACTGATAATCTAGGAAATCGTCTTATTTTGAAATAATTTGACTTTATTTAAAATTAAATCAAAACCAAATACCTATTTTAAATAACATTTTGATTTCAGCTATCGTGAAAATATTGTTAAACTTCGTAATATTATGCATGATCAACCCCAGTCGCCTCTAGAGCGCGCCGTATGGTGGACAGAATATGTTCTACGACACGGCGGGGCTTTGCATCTAAAATCACCTGCTGCTCACATGGCCTTGACTGAATACTATGAGTTAAAATTAGTAATACTTCTATTAGGAACGCTGCTATTGACTATAGTGTTTCTATTATGTCTATTATGTTGGATTGTATGGAAATGTAAAAGGGGCAATTTAAACATTAAGAAGAAGAAAAATTAGAAAATTTTGTGTTTTTGTTGTCTGTTTGAATTGAAACTGACAATATAATATAATCATAATTGCAAAAGTGACAAACTGAATATAATATATAGGCAGTAGTATATATATATATATATATATATATATATATATATATATATATATATATATATATGTCAAAATTAAATATTTGTAAATCAAAAATTAAGAAAAACTAAAAACTGTATATGTATATGCAATATCACCATTATGTTTTGTATTATAAACTAGCGACACGATTTAGCGCGAGTGAAGCGGTGGATTCAGCTAGTTAAAATCAATAAAATTTCTAAATGAAGTTTACACTACTATTACTATTATGAAGTAGCGTAAGTTACTCTGCATAACATAAGTTTTCTGCTATCTGCGAGTGAAAGTCCCATAAAAATCGGTCCAGTTGTTTCAGAATATAGTCAGAACAAACAGACAGACAAAAATTTTAAAAACTGTTTTTTTGATGATACGCCATATATATTTTCATATACATTTAGTAAAATATTGGTATCTTGACATAATAAACAGACGATTCAATTTTAATTATCTGTAGAGCAGTGGCGAAGGGTGAAATTTTCGCAGAGGTAAGCTGTCCAAAAAAATGACAAAAACTAAATAAATAAATGCGATGCAAAAGTACCTAGTAGGTACCTACTAGTACCTCGTAAGTATCCCTTTTGTTGTAGTGAAGATTTTTTTCGTAATAATTAAAAAGTAAAAAAGTATTCATAAGACTATTGTTTATTTTTTAAATTTATGTAAAGTTATAGCAAAATAGTCAATATATTTAATATTCACTAAAATAATATAAAAATATTAATGAGATTGATTTATTATTTATTTATCAAAGTTAAATTAAAATTTTGAAATATGTAGATGTTTTTACTGGTTTTAAAATTTAATTACCTTATCCTATAGCAATACTTCCTTCCAGTCCGAATAAACTGTTTAAGCTAATACACGTAAAATAATTTTGTCAAGGAAACGCATATAAAATAACTTAAAACATATTTTCACTGCAACATAAACGAAAACAAACACAATATTTTTCTAATTTAGCACTTACACACAATTTCAATATAAAGTTTTATTACAAATTACTTGACTTATGCAAGTTTCGAAAACAAAGTCGCATACAAATTACAATGCAACTTATATAAAATACGCAAATTTAATAATGGCTTATAGAACTCACCGTAATTAAAAAATATATGAACCATACACCATACAGACTCAACACAAAATGTCTATATTAGTTATTACGCTAAAATCGAGTAAAAACTCAATAAAACAAAAGAAAAACACAAATAATGCACTTGTAAACAGAATCGCCATATTAATTTGTTAACTAAAAATTGGTATTGCTCACGTCGCTTGTCATTGGTCAATCATAGTGACGTTTTTTACTTTCCACCAATCACATGCAAAATAAGCTGCCCAGGAGCGTCTTAACCGCGACCAAAAATCTGAGTAATTATGAATGAAATCACTTGAAAATGTTCTAATACAAAAGTATGAATGAAACACAATTCGTATGGAAAAGGTAAGCCGAATTACTACGTCTTACCGCGGCATTTCTATGAAGAAGCATTTTAGCAAAGTATCCATTTTTGTTGATTTCGACTTATTGTAGGCGTTATGTTATTTTTAAAAAAGGATTATTACTATAAATTATTATTTTAATTAGTAATCATGTTAATTTAAAAAATAAATATGTAGAATAATTAAAACTTTATTGGATTTTAAAAGGACGGTGGGAATCGTCTTGTATGGACCCTTCGCCACTACTGTAGAGATGAACATAGATTTTACCTCTTAGTCCCCGCGGCATGTAATTATTTTACTTATAATAAACTAGCGACTCACTCTCGCTTCGCTCGGGTTCGCCCCTAGGTACGTGTTGTATATATTTACTTCGCACCGCCCAGTATATATTTGACTTAATAATATGAATTACCATTGCACGCACCATGGCAACCGTCATAACATGATACGTCAAACGCCGTTAATTGTATAATGTTGTTCTAAATTTCCTAACTTTTTTCGATATAGTATGTTATCCTTAAGAAATAGACATATGCCATCGCCGACTTTTTTGTAGACCTATATAAGATACACAATTCCACCATACATCATTTAGTTAAATCTCAAAAGGTTTAGTCAGCGTTTTCGTTGAAAGGTCCCAGACGGCTTATATATTCCGAAACCTCCAACAGATATCATCATATTTTAGCTAATTTATACAAAAACTTGACAAATTATATATTAAAACCTTCCTGGAGAACCATTATATCCATTGGTGAAAACTGCATGAAAATTGGTACAGTAGATTTTGAGTTTATCGCGAACAGACAGACAGACAGACAGACGCGGCGGAGGACTTTGTTTTATAATGTGTATAGATACTACATATTATATGGGTAATTATATTATTAGAAATTTAATTAGGAGCTTTTCAAATGTTCTATAAATATGTATATCAATATGTAATAATACTAATCAATTATAACGTAGCATTAGAAAAATCTCAGTGAATTTTAATGTAACATTTATTTTAAAAAGATGTAAAACTTTTAATAAATAATAAAGAAAAAAAATGATTACATATTTTTGTTATTCTAGCGTTTCATTATACTATCATTAACTCAGGTTCGTCCTTACGAACGTTTTAACAGTTAGTTTAGTCACAATAGATAGACTAAATAAATATTATATTTAACATAAGGTTCAGCGGACTTCTAGTTTAACGAAATACTTCTTTGTTAGCTATTTGTAAGCTTTAGTTAATAGAAATTTTAAAGAATGGCTAGCTTTGTACGTTCGAATTGTTTCCGCCCTTATTTTGAATATATTAAGCTTGAAAAAGTTCATTTTTAATATCTACGAGTACATTTATTATGCAAATGCGTAACAGTGTAAATAGAAGTGTTTGCCTTATATGGTTTCAAATACCTTTGAAGTACAACCCTTAAAGAATTAAATTTTTGTTAACGAATTACAAAAAATCTTTGCCTGTGAAAACTTGGTATTAATCGAAATTAAAATAAATAATTTTAGAAAAAAAAAGAACACAAAAAAATTAAAAGACAACTGATTGTTTGTTTTTATTTACTATAAATACCTTATCAGATGTTATCAGTTAGATGGCCGACGCTAAAATGGAAAATATCGTATGGTATTGAACATCAATCATCAACAAATAATGTACATCATTTTTATATGCTGTCGCTCATTTATGATAACATAACAGAGAAATTCAGATAGCAAACAGATTTGAAAATTCACCAAAGTGTGCGTCGTACATCGTAGGTATAAAATAAAATGTACTAGTTAAAAGTGTATTCTTGTGAGTAATAATAGAATACATGAACTCAGCTATAAACGTAAAAATAAAAATAGCGGTTCATAAATGGGAACAAAATATATCTTTAGTCTTTAGAAAATTAGTCCCTCCTTTCATGAACTATAAATTGATGATAATAAAAGACAAAGTTCATCATTACGTCACATAACACGTATTGCAAATGTGTAAATCATGATATGTATACTGATATGATATGACGTTATGTAATGCGGATGTTATTTATATTCTTCGTTATTTTTACTAAGATATACATATTATTTTTAATCCGAAAATGATTTTTTTAGTATAGATAAATTGTCTTTTAATGTTCAAATCTAACATTATGTACATTCGGAATTTTAAAAATGTATATATGTATATATATTCTTGCTCAGGTCAGGTTTGGATGAAAAAATGTCAACCATGACTTAAAGCCTGTCATCCTGGAGTTGATACAATCACGTACTCCTGGGAAAAAATATCTTGACAGACAAACAGACAGATAAAAAAACGAAGTGAATGAATCTAAAAAAAAATATTTTTTCGGTACAGAACCCTCAGACACGTCTTATAAAATATAATATGATTGTTTCAGGTTGTAATATATAGATATTTTGTAATAGCTAGAAATTATGTATAATGACTGTACCGTCTAGGTTAATATGGTATTTTAATTACTTGAATTATTGGTTATTACTTATAATAGCTACTTGGAGTAGGTAAAATTGACTCTTAGCAAAGATTTATTAACTTTGTTCGATGTTGTTCCCAGGCGTGACCTTTAGTTTCAGTACTTTAAGCACAGCCAAACAAATATCACAAATACTCGTAGACCGTGATAGATCAGACTCGTACAAAGTAGATATTTTTAATTCTAATAACTTCTGTGTTTCATATTAAAATCTCGTACACAAATACGATTTTATTAGCTAGAGTTTCTCAGAATACGACGAGTGTTTCCTAAAATATAGTTAAGTGTCATAATTTGGTTAAAAATCGACAGTAATGCAATAAGTAAAAATAAAAGTGTTACCTCGTGTAATTACATGAATGTTTAATAATTATTGTTAAAAAATAAATTTATTAGAAAACGCCTTATGTGCAAAAGCCAAGTCACATATTATATTATGTTTAAATTATAATAATGTTTAAATTATAGCAGTATCGTATAACTAATTGTGCAGTGGTATACAAAACATAAATTCATAAGTGGATCAATTCGGAACGTTAATATTATATTAACATTATTTATATAAATAATAATAAAATGTTCTTCTAGCCAAGCATTGCAATGATGACAGTGCAACATACAAGACGATAGTAGTTTACTTAGATAGCCTTTATTAGTATTTATATAAGTTACCACAAACAGTTTACGATACTTTTGCGATTTCTATCTATCTACATTAGTATTAACAAATATATTAATAATGTGTAAAATATTTATACTATTATTTTATTTCATTGCTATAAACGAATCAAAAAGAATATTAGGTGTTTTTCCTACACCATCAATAAGTCATCAAGTAGTATTTCGTCCTCTTATGCAAGAACTGGCTAAGCGTGGACATGAAGTTACTGTGATAACACCAGATCCAGCATACTCTAAGGGCAAAGCTCCAACAAATCTAACAGAAATTGATGTTCACGATATATCCTACAAGATATGGAATACATTTGTGGAAGCCACAAAAGGCAACTCAGATGATCTTGCTGATCAAGTCAAACTAGGATTAAAATTATTAGTAGCTGTATTTGAAGCACAAATAAGTACACCTGAAATACAAAAACTTATATCTGATAAACAGAAGAAATTTGATCTAATATTTACAGAATCTTGTGTCAGATCAGCGTTGAGCTTTTCTTATTTATATGACGCACCAATAATCGAATTTAGTTCTCTTGCTGGATTAGTTGGTACGTATGAAGCTATGGGCGCAGCTTCACATCCAATAATTTATCCTCCTCCAATTTTACAAGACTTTTACAATATGACCATGTGGGAAAAAATTTCACAGTTTAGATTGTATTATACATATGTAAATTTTTATGATGAGCTAGAAGCGATAGAAAATAAACTATTGAAAAACCTTTTTGGCCCGTTGACACCTGATTTGTCTGAATTAAAAAAAAATGTTCACTTGCTGTTTTTGAACGTACATCCTCTCTGGGATCTTAATCGTCCTGTTCCACCTAATATAATATACTTAGGAGGATTACATCAGAATAAACCAAAGGAATTACCAAAGGTACACAATTTGTTTTAATTTACTTAATAGTTTTTGAATATTAATATTTATTTGGTGCAGAAAACACCAAATGTAAATTTCAGTACTAATATAATAGAATATATTTATCTAGTATAAATTAACTAAAATAAATATTCAGTTCAGTAATATAAGGAAAAAATTGGCTTGAGCGAAAAACAAGTTCACGATTTGCTAAAATTTGCTATTCATAGTGTAATTTTAAATAATTTTATATATGTCTATTTCAGGATTTAAAAACTTATCTTGATTCATCTAAAACTGGTGTTATATATATGAGCTTTGGGACAAATGTAAAGCCATCCTTATTATCTCCTGAAAAATTAAAAATATTTATCAATGTATTTTCTCAACTACCATTTGATATTTTAATAAAGTGGGATAAGGAAGAGTTTTTAGATTGTCCAAAAAATATTAAAATTGCTAAATGGTATCCACAATCTGATTTATTAAGTAAGTATTTTTTACTTAACGTTTAGTTCACCACAATGTTAGTGCCCATGTATACGACAATAGTTACTGGAAGAAAACAGCAGTGGAATTTTCTATTATTTTGACCAAGTATTTAATTTACGCTACAAGTGAAACTGTCATACGATATCTATACGATAAATATACACAGCTTGAATTTCATACACACGTATATTTATAGTAAATAGTATGTAACGTACGCGTATATTATATTGAGTCAAATCAATCACATGAATATTATAAAGAGACAAGGTTTGTTTGTGTTTTGTTTGTTTGGACGCGCTAATCTCAGGGACTTATCACATTAAAAATATATTATAATATTAAGTCTGTATTGCCACATGGAAACTTTTTTTTCAAAAACTGCGTTTTGTACTGCAAGTACCTATGTAGACGAACTTAGAACGCAAAACTTTGTCAAAATACATTTGATCGAAATCATTAAAGCAGTTTCCGAGATAAAGTATATATACGAATGCGCGTTATGGAATAAAGTAATACGAATACGCGTTTAGTATTTCAACATGAGGTTGAACATTAATTGTTTGTTGATACTAAAACGATTTAATTTTATTTTTCAGAACATCCTAAAATTAAACTATTTATAACGCAAGGTGGCTTACAATCAACTGATGAAGCTATTTCTGCTGGGGTGCCCTTAATTGGAGTTCCAATGCTTGGAGATCAATGGTTTAATACTGAACAGTATATTAAACTCAATATAGGAATTCAACTCAATTTTGAAACGCTCACAGAGGATGATTTAAGAACCGCAATTACTACTATTGTAAGCAATCCTAGGTAATAATGTATTCATTAGTACACTAGTAGACAGTGTCGAAGATGCAAGATTCAAGATTAAAACACGCTTCTCTTAGTTTTACACGCCTTATTCACTGAGCTACTGTTGCCGTTGAATAACTATTATAGTAGTTTTATGTATGTATAGGCTATTACACCATGGTATGAAGTATATGAAACTCAAGTTTTAACTTTGGATCGATACAAATTTAAGAAATGAAATTTATCAATGGTATTATACGATAAGAAAAATAGCACAGATATTAATTGTTCAATCAATTTCATTAGATCTCTGAAAACCACAAAATAGGAAAGTTGTCAGTCATTTCAACAATAATATTTTTACAGATAGTTTCATCATTCCAGCTAACCAAAATGACATTAAGCATAACTTCAACATAACAGCTTTTTTTAAACGCAATAGATAAGTACTTTTACAAAGTACCTATAAAATAATCAGAATTTTTTAACATATTTGTCTGCCTGTTTGTTGCTTCCGAGTAATCTTTTAATCAGCTGGACCGATTTTGACGAAACTTTCAGTAGAAGATAGAAGTATAAGAAGTAACATAGCCTGATTTAGTTTTAGAATTTAATTATATTTTTATTTTAGTTACCGAGAAAACATCAGGAAGTTGCACAGTCTAATGCAAGATCAACCTCTTTCCCCATTAGAAAAAGCTGTGTGGTGGACAGAACATGTCTTACGACATAAAGGCGTCTTATACTTAAAAGCTCATGGCGCATATATGCACTGGATAGATTATTATGAACTAAAATTAATATTATTGTCATCTATATGTGTAACTAGTGTTTTAGTAATATTATTACTAGCCGTTCAATTTGTCGGCAAGAAACTATTAAATTTTAATGGTAAACAAAAACTAAACTGATTTATCTTAACTTTATATGGACGTAGTTAAGCAGAAAGGACTCAACCCACAAAAAGTAACTTTTGAGTTATTGGCGTTTTAAGTTTGGATGAGAATTGCTGCCATGATGTTGGATTTGGAATATTTTGAAATATTGTAACGTATGGGTAAATATATTTATATTTTAATGAGTAAATTTGAATTATAAATAATGATGTAGTTTTTTTTATTTTTGGAAAAAATGTGGGTTGAGTCGTTTTTGCTAAATTGAGTTTAATATGAGTAAGCGTTTATTTTAATTTCTCAAAAAGGACCTAAGTTACAAGACTTGTTAAAGAACTAATATTTAAAAACAAATTGATTGATTAATTTGTAAAGAGAATATTTATAAAAAAAGAACAAAGTTCCTAAAAGATAGTTTCTATTCGTCTCCGTGATTCTCATCACTCAGCTCCTTTGTTAAATGTCAGTACCACCCACTAAAAAGTAACAAAACCTCCCGTCTTCATGGAGCGTCGCAGGATCTTTACTGCATTCAACCACGTCGTCCCGACAAAGGTTTTAGCTAAGGGGTTACCCCACAGTATTGCTGAGACACTCTGATATCAGAGAAGTAACTAAGAGTAGAGAAGTAACCTGCATAACTGAGAGAACTGCGGAGCACATACCAACCCGCTTTTGGGCAGTGTGATGGACTATGACTTGATCCGTCTCGTATAACGGAGGCCCGTGCCCAGTCCTGTGGGGTATTGAATACATAAAAATATTCATAACATTTTTTTAAGGTTTCTAACGAAACAGGCTTCTTCGTCTTCGCCGTGCATACTTTTGTTTTCGTCCAGATAATTCGTAAATTTCTTCTACAACTATCCCACTTTTACGTAACTGCCAGTGCCAGCCAGCCACGAAGCTAGCAGACGCACTTAGAGGTGGCCCACTTAGATGGTTGGTGTGTCGTGCAGGTTAATTCAGGTACTATGCGGACTATGGAGCAACCCCTTGGTTGTGATCTGCTTAAGCAAACCTGCCGTCGGGGTCTTCGGTTGAATGCGTAAGCGATCCTGCGACGCTCTATTAAGACGGAGGGATATTTAAATAATAAATAATAATAAATATGTTGGACATAGCTAGCTTACTGCTAGCATCAACTAGATAGCATCAGACTCAATCAGCGCAGAGTATTATGATAATACTCAGATAGTAAGAGAAATACTTATATCCTGTCGCATAAGTCGGAAAAACTTCATGAGAAAAATATGTTCCTACACTTCACATCACAAACACCACACATCAATATAGAACACCATTATACATAAGAGTATAGCATTAGTAAAAAAATAGTACTGAAAAAATGAAATAAAAAATAACCATATGCGAAAACGCGTTCTGAAATCCCAACGTTAAATGAAAAAAAAGGAGACTGTCAGTTACCATTGTTCCCTATTGTATAATGACACTTGCAATTAGGTAAAGGTTTTAATAATTATTAAAAAACTCTACATCTCCTTCTAGTATTCTCTTTAAGCCACTCAGTTGTCTACCTTAATAGGTGTTTAAGGTTTTATAACTATTGCTTTACTTTAAAGCTCCGAGTAGGTAGCATTTGTTTTTGCAATGATTTTTTTCAGAAGATATTTGAAAATGTTATGTGAATATTGAATATTAATATGTCTTTACAAATTACCACTTAAATTTCTTTATCTATACGTTCTTGGTTCTTCATTGTTTTTAACGAAACGTATTAATATACGAGTTATAGAAGATATATAGCGTGAAAAATTTCAGCTGAATGCAAAAATTGACTTATTTCTTCCTTAATCAATTTATCAGAAATTATTCACATAGTTTGGGTCGTTATAATAAAACAATAAGAGTATCGATCGAACGATCCACATAGCTTGGGTCATTTTAGCTAAATACAAAATGGGCTTGCTTCATTGTAAATCAATTTATCAGAAATGACCCACACAGTTTGAGTCCTTTTAGTTGAATAAAATATGTACTAGTTTCTAAGTAAGGTAATATAACAGAAACGACTCAAGTGCTTTGACACATATCTGTTCTTTAAAATTGGATTTATTAAAAATGACCCAAACAGTCTGGGTCATTACAGAGATTTATGGAGAGATACCTTTCTTATATGTGGGTTGGTTCCTATCATTAAAAAAACTATCTTATAGTTATAGAATCACGGATCTTTTTTGTTGAGTGATAGAACCAACTGTTAGGACCTGTTTGGCATAAATAACTCATTTTTGACCAAAGTGTGGGTTGAGTCCTTTCTGCTTAACTACGTCCATATAATTCAAAAATTATTAAGTAAATACGTAAACTTGTTACTATTAAAACTCTTTTCATTATACAAGTATTATATTTTATTACCCTCATAAAGTTACTTCTACATAAGTTCTCAAATTTTTTTATTATTAGAAATAAAAATTATTATAACAATTTATAAAATATTTTAAATGTCTCTCAGAAAGAAAAATCTCAAATGATTTCAAAAAATACTAATTGACAAAATAAACAAAAAATGTGAAGAAGTACATAGGATTAATAGTTCAGCAGTTCATTTATAGGTAGGGGTCGTAAATAATTTTTATTATTACATCTTCGATTAGGACAGGTAGAATTTGATTGATCGTTACATTGTAAAAGTTCTCCACCCACTACCACCCGTAGGATATGGCGCTTGAGAGCCAAAGCGGCGCATTTCGCGAGGCTGTATTGCGAGGTATCCTCGGACGTACCACACTGGCGGCATATGGGTGACGGTGCCCGACGCACAACCAGAAACAGAAACTTACCGAAGCATCCGTGCCCGGTAAGCATCTGCGTCTGCCTATACGTCAGGACGCCGGGTTGCCTCCTGACCCAACAACAGAGGTGCGGACAGTTGCTCCCTCCAGCGCCAGGATCAGGATCTCGTCAAATAAGCGTCAGATTCGAGTGACCCCGTCCCTAGCTGAACGGCCACCGTACGGTATCCACGTATCGTCTACACCGCCAAGACCTGCACCCTACGTAATTGGGTTCTTTTGGGAGTGACCGCCAAGACCTGCCCCTGCGTAATTGAGTCCTTTTGGGAGTGGAGAGAGCTTCGATCCACCACACGGAATGGAGACACCGGACAGTTTTTTTTATTAACCTTACTACGCCGCCAGCAAGGAGATCCAGGGCCCATAACATTCGACAGAAGCATGCCGAGGGCTAAAGCGGTACTCATTAGTCTTAGGGTGAGTTGGTCGAAATGGAAACAGAACATCCAGCGACAGTATAGGGTCAGGCCCAAGTATCACATTTGGGTCATAACCTCCACCATCCTACCCTGCACGCACAGGCGTTCTAAAGGGCACCCTTGCACTGGCAATGGAAATGGAGTGCCTCCATTTTTGAAATCGAGACCCTCAGATTCAACATTCCTATTCGGTCAACGACTAAGTTGGTGCCGACCGTGGCGACCAAGCGTTCCGTAGGTACGGCCCTGAGCTGTGGAAAATAAACGTGGGCAACGCGTCAGGGAGGGAGGGGTCACCAAAATTCGGAGTGGGGCTTGCACGTATATGAAATTACCTATTTGCGATTATTAGTGAGCCGCGCGGTTCACGAGTATATTTCCGATGCGTTCTGAAAAAGCTGGAGCAATCGGTAATTTTGAAAAAAGCCGCGGGTACTGCTTTTGCTATAATAAACTAGCATTTCAACGTAGAAGATTATCATTTACTTAGGCAGCCTTTTTGTACAAAGTCTTTAAAAATATCACTATACGTAACTTTTAAAATATTATTTTGTATTCGCCAGTTAGCTAACACATTTATTTAACAATCATATTGTTTATCCTATTTATACTATTATTTTCCTTTATTCCTACAAACGAACCAAAAAGAATATTAGGAGTGTTTCCTACACCATCAATAAGTCATCAAGTAGTGTTTCATCTTCTTATGCACGAACTGGCTAAACGTGGACATGAAGTTACTGTGATAACACCAGATCCTCTAAAGATAAATCCCCTATAAACCTGACAGAAATTAATGCTCACGATATATCCTACAATATTTGGAAAGCATCTGTGGAAGCCGAAAAAGGCAACTCAGATAATCTTGCTGATCAAGTCAAACTGGTACTTAAATTATTAAAAGCATTATTCTAAGCACAAGTAAGTACTGAAGTGCAAAACCTTATATTTGATAAACCAAAGAAATTTGATTTAATATTTTACCGTAAGGCAAGTGATAATCTATTAAAATAGATTTGTATATGATAATGTCAGATATGGAAGAACGAAGATTTTAACCCGCTTTTCTTGGTCTTACAAGCGAGCGACTCCTTCACTGCTAATACTTTTATTGATGTTACGTACTCGTAACTATCTAAATTGTAATTATTGACTTGTAGTAATTTTATATACATTCTATTAACCTATTAGAGGTCAAATGAAAAGTACCGATAATTTTTTGAAATTTTCTTTAATTATATGTTGAAATTTTAACATATAAATAAAAAAAAACAAAGAAAAAAATTAATAAAGTTATTTTTCAGCAAATTACAGGGGTGTATCCAAATGGGTACACTGATCTTATGTGTGGAAATTTTCAAAACAAAATTTATCGATACAAAGTGTTTGTAGGCACTTCTTACATTGCCAGCATACTCTTGAATGGCAAATAACACATCACAGTGGTTTTTCAATTTTCGTGGGATAGTGTCCTTATTCAACTTTTTGAGGCAAACCTTCAACCACTGAGGCGGATTTCCGCGATTTTCCTTGCTCACCTTGGCGTAGATGGCGTAATAACATTGATTCTTCTATGGAAATACTATCATAAAACACCCTACAATAAAAAAATCTGTACAAGGAGGTCTACCTATGGTCTTTCCTTAACGTTTTATTATTCTAATGCTAAGTTGTTATCGAATTACGCGACCTAATTTCCCCGTCCCTTTTCTGTCATCGGACGACCCGACAAAATGCTGGTCTCCATCCTTACGTCGTGGACATTTAACCCGACGAAGAGTTTCGTTTCGTCATTTATTATACGTGCGGCAAAGGATCACCTTGTCGTGTTGGAAGGGTTCAGAAGCGTCCGGCAACCCTGGCGCGAAGCCATGAAATGCGCATGAAGGGCCCACTTCAGTGGGCGGTATGTCTTGCAAAGTTGCTCCTGGTACTTTTCTGAATAGCAGAGTGGACTGTGGAGCAACACTCTTGGCTATGTGGTCTGCCTGGCCGTCGTAGTAGAATGCGCAAGCGATCCTGCTACGCCCCATTAAGACGTGATGGGTACTTGGGTTTTAGTGGGTAGTACCGGCTTGCCGGTGAGTCCCACATAACCACCTGTTTCCTACAGGTGGTATGCGTCAATGCATTTCCCAAATATAAAAAAGGACCCATCATCAGATCCTGACTTGGTGATAATGGGAGGACGAAAGAAAAAAAATTGAAATCGTCCAACAGTTAGCAGAGAAATCGACGACAAAATTAAAAAATAACCGTCATCCACAAGAGATGAAAATTATCAGACGGATAAATACTTGAACAGCTTAAGAAAATATATATAAAACGTTATGAGTGCTTATAAAATTTGAGAGTAGCCTTCGATTTTCTTGCGATCTCATCATCAGATCCTGACTTGGTCATAACGGCATCCCATTGGAAATATACCCTACCAAACATAAGAAAAATATTTGAAATTGGCTATTGTTGACGGAGAAATCGGTGAACGTACATAAATAAACAGTGGAAGGTTATATACCTCCTTCTTTTTTGAAGTCGGTTAAAAAATGAACATTAATGTAAAAACATGAATAATGATTACGTAAAGGTAGAACAGTTGTTTATTGCGCAAATACACCTTGAAATTTTGTTCCTTTATTCACATAATACATTATATCAGATAGGTATTATACACAAAGTACATATTTATCTACTTCTTATTTTTAGACATAAAGTCTAGAAATAAGAAGTATATAAATATACATACTCATATATTTTGAAGGTTAGTACTAAGATAATTTAGGCTTTTAGTTAGGAGAAAGAATGAGGTTATAATTTGGTATTACATTATTTTAACTGACATCATAAATTATTAATACATAGACATATATTTATCCCGAAAACTCATTTTTTAGGGTTCCGTACCTCAAAAGGAAAACAACGGAACCCTTAGGATCACTTCGTTTTCCGTCAGTCTGTCAAGACCATTTTTGTCAGAAATGCGTGGAGTTGAAGACAGAGATTGTTAGAAAAGAATTTTGTTAGTAAACACCGTACGAACGTCAAACTACTTACTTACTATTCGATATATGGATTCAACATTTATATTTTACTGTCGCTTATTACTTCATGTAAACATTACTACAAAATATTAAATATATTGAGTGAAACATTAGTCAATAATATAAGTTCATAAGTGAATCCGTTCAAAAAGCTAGTATTATATAACAATAATATATAAAGAATATTATAATAAAATTTTATTTCAATGAAGACAGTGAAACATACGCCACGATAATCGTTTATTTAGACAGCCTGAATTTTAAACAAAGTCATTATAAACATCACTTTACGTAACTTTGAAATATTTTGCATTCTCTATTAGTCTCCTTCAGTGTTGTGATTTTACAAACATAATGTATAAGTTTTTTATTCTATTATTCTATTTCATTAATGCAAATGAATCAAAAAGAATATTAGGTGTTTTTCCTACACCATCTATAAGTCATCAAGTAGTGTTTCATCCTCTTATGCAAGAACTGGCTAAACGTGGACATGAAGTTACTGTGATAACACCAGATCCAGCATACTCTAAGGGCAAAGCTCCTAAAAATCTAACAGAAATTGATGTTCACGATATATCCTACAAGATATGGAATAAATTTTTAGAAACTGAATAAGGCAATTCAGATGATCTTGCTGATCAAGTCAAACTGGCACTAAAATTATTAGCATCAGTATTTGAAGCACAAGTGAGTACACCTGAAGTACGAAAACTTATATCTGATAAACAGAAGAAATTTGATTTAATATTTACAGAAACTTGTGTCAGCCTAGCGTTGAGCTTTTCTTACTTATATGATGCACCAATAATTGAATTTAGTTCTTTGGCTGCATTAGATAGTACGTACAAAGCTATGGGCGCTGCTTCACATCCACTCATTTATCCCTCTCCAATCTTACAAAAGTTTTACAATATGACAATATGGGAAAAAATGTCACAGTTTAAATTGCATTATACTTTTATAAACATATATGATGAACTAGAAAGTATAGAAAATAAAATGTTGAAAAACCTTTTTGGCCCGTTGATTCCTGATTGGTCTGAATTGAAGAAACATGTTCACCTGCTGTTTTTGAACGTAAATCCTCTCTGGGACCTTAATCGTCCTGTTCCAGCTAGTTTAATATATTTAGGTGGATTACATCAGAATCAGCCAAAGGAATTACCAAAGGTATTTTTGTATACATCACAATCTTTAATATAATTATTATTTATTTATATTTTTAAGTGTCAAAATTGTGATATTTGTGTATAATATGTTCAGAAAAGGATTATCCTAAAGATAAGTTGTGTTCGTCAGCTGTCATCATACAGGTAACGAACTCAAGATTTAAATTGAATCTTTATCATTGTAATTTCTTTCCTTGATTTTATCATAAATTCTTAAGTAAATTAATATTATAGTTATATTACATTGTCCACATCACCTGTACTTACGTAGAAATGTCTTATATATTTGAAATTTTTCTTTTAACATAAAATTGATGACTCGTGGATCCAAGGCGCGCCAGGCGGAGGAACAACTCCAGCTGATGCTTCAGGAGCTAAGGACATACAGTGTACAGTGTGAACAATTGCTAAAGGAAAGAGATGACAATGAAAAGGAGTTAGAGAAGATTTAAAAAAAATACTGATTTAAAAAATGAAATGTCACAAATGCATACCGAATATACTAATGTAATTAATGAAAATGAAAATCTTCTCAGAATAGTCAATGGGTTTGACCAGTGCAGAGATGAGTATAAGGAAGCCCTCAGAGTTAACAGTGAATTGAAACACCAACTGCATGAGGCAAATAAACAAATTAAGGATCTTAAAAATATTAACTATAATCTGACAGCCTCTCAAACCCAATGCCTATAATATAATGAATTGGATGAAAATGCACCCAGCTTAGTGTTGTCCATAAAAAGAATTACTGACTCGGCGTAAGCGAGTCACAGGCATTACAAGTTTATTTTTACTCCTAGAATTAATGCTATGCATGTCGCAAGTGCAAGTGCATCTGAGTTTGAAAAATTTTTCACTGACATTCCACTTTTAACAGCGCAATCACTTAATTCGTCTCCCGCTATTGCTGAATTTTTGCTAAAGGAAAACGTTAAAGAATGTCATGTAATATTTAAATTTAAACCTGTAAGCCCCAAAGATATAATGGTAGCCTTCAGAAGCCTGGACGTCAAGAAAACAGCTGATCTATGGGGTATATGTGTAAAAGTTGTTAGTTCGGTAATTGATGTTGTTGCACCTCATTTAGCTACTATATTTAATGACTGTATAGAACATGGTGTGTTTCCTGATCTAATGAAACACAGTAAAGTTATTCCAATTTTTAAATCAGGTAGTACCCTAGACCCTAATAATTTTAGACCAATTAGACATGTATACGCTTATACAACAGGATCCCAGAAAACGTTCAACAAGCTTCTATTGCCAAATTTAAAAAAAATGTGAAAGAACGTTTGTGTACTAAAGGATATTATACGATTAACGATTTTTTAGAAGACAGTACGCCTTGGGAATGATGTGATCGCCACCAGGCTGTTTCAACCTATATAATTATTGTTTATTTCAATTTAATTTAAAAAAAAACACTAAGACTAAAAAAACAAAAAATATTAGTCTCGCTGAGTTTCTTTCGCCAGTTCTTCTCAGGTCAGTGGTTTCTTCTTTCCGAACTGGTAGTAAACTCATGACGTTCAGTAAAAAATTGTAATAATTTCATGTTGAATAAAACATTTTGAATTTGAATTCGTACAGAATAATAATTTTCGAAGAATACTAATAATAGACGAAGTTTTCACAGTTACATTTTGTGGTTCTAATTTTTTTTATTTTTACTAGTGATTTCCGCTGCTCTGCCTGCGTTCTAATCACTATTAAAAATAGGGATTGTTGGTGATAGAAATCATAAAAAATACAAAATAAAAATCTGGTGAAACATCCTTATCACCTAGGGAATTAAAAAATATCCTACCTATTCTCAGACCTACCAAATATACACAAAAAAAAACATAAAAATCGGTCAAGCCGCTTCGGAGGAGTTCGATAGCAAACACAGTGACACGAGATTTTTATATATTTTTAAAGATTTCTAGACTCTTCAGAAAATGGTGTCATTTATATGAGTTTTGGCACAAATGTAAAACCATCTTTATTACCTCCTGAAAAACTAAATATATTTATAAATGTATTTTCTCAACTGCCATATGATATTTTAATGAAATGGGATAAAGAAGAGTTTTTAGATTGTCCTAAAAATATAAAAATTGCTAAATGGTATCCACAAGCTGATTTACTGAGTAAGTATTTATTTCATATTACATTATCGCAAGACAATATTATTATGTATGCAAATGTTTATTAGTAAACCGATATGTTAGTACTCACGTGTAGTACAATTTAAAAAATACGATATATTATTGTCTTTTTTCACTTAGCAATTATGGTACAATGTCTTATAAATAAAATGCACACAGACTTACAGACAAATAACATCTAGTACTCAATATAACTTTTGCACTGCTTTATATAACGAATTCATTAATTGGCTTCTTTATATTTTTTAAGTAGCGATTTGTTTTAACAAGCTTTATTTATTGCTGCATTAGAAGGACAACGAAATTATTTCACATCACAATACTTATAGTAATACTACACACAAACATATTTTAGAATTACTCGAAAATATGAAAATTCTGACTTTTGTTTAGTCTAGACTATCTGTTACAACTATATTATTATTAGGCCCATTATAATATATCTTATTGTAAGTAAATTTTCAGTGGTCCAGTAATGAACGTGGCATTGTTATATTATATTATTGCTTTGAGCATATGTACTCGTATCATATATTGGATCTACCAAAACATTATATAGAGTCCTGAAGAGTAAGTTGTAGAAACTAAAACACATTGATTTTATATTTTAGAACACACTAAAGTAAAATTATTTATAACGCAAGGTGGCTTGCAATCAACTGATGAAGCTATTACCGCGGGGGTGCCTTTAATTGGAGTACCGATGCTTGTAGATCAATGGTTTAATACTGAACATTATAATAAGCTTAATATAGGTATAAAGCTTTATTTCGAAACGCTTTCCGAGGATGATTTAAGAACCGCCATTACTACTATTATTAGCAATCCAAGGTAAATATGTATGTGTTTACCTCTTTTTAACGTCCCACTGCAGGATACAGGCCCGGAGCCTGTCTCTAATACAAGGGAATGCGACCATAGTATAGTGCACTAGTGGACTCCACAATGATTTTCTTTACCGTAAGGCAAGTGATAATCATGTTAAAATTAATTTGTATATGATGTGCTAGCCCAGCGGTAACGCGCTCACTTTTATAACCGAGTGATGCGGGTTTACATCTGGGTTTCGCACCTCTGATATTTCATGTGCGCATCATTTCTATCATGATTACCACTTGTCGTACGGTGAAGGAAAATATCGTGAGGAAACCTGCATGTCTGAGAAAATCTAGCAAGTTTTCGTAAGACATGTGAAGTTCGCCAACACGCACTAGGCCAGCGCGACGGCCTGATCCCCCTCGTACAGAGGGAGGCCCGTGCCCAGTAGTGGGACGATAAAAAGGGCTGATGACATATAATAATGTCAGAGATGGAAGAACAAAGAATTGAACCCGCTTTTATTGGATTTACAAGCGAGCGACTTCTTCACTACAATTACTATTATTGCCGTTACGTACTCGTAACTATCTAAATACATATACATATCATATGCTATTAAACCATGATACTTATCATGAAACTCAAGTTATATCTTTGGATCGACTCAAATTATAAAAATGAGATTTACTAATGTTACTAACCGATGAGGATATTTTATTAACATATACATATTTAATTGTTCAATCATTTGGATTGGATCTTATCATTTACTAATTGAAACTTTTAGGTACCGAGAAAACGTCAGGAAGTTACATAGTATGATGCATGATCAACCTCTTTCCCCATTAGAAAGAGCTGTGTGGTGGACAGAACACGTCCTACGACATAAAGGTGCCCTACACCTAAAAGCTCCGGGCGCACATATGCACTGGATAGACTATTATGAATTAGAATTAATATTAGTATTATCTGTATGTGTAATTTGTATTTTAGTGATATTAGTACTAGTTGTTTATTTTATCGGCAAAAAATTGACAAGTTTTAATGCGAAAATAAAAATAAACTGATTTATCCTAAATTTATATCAAAAATATGTTGTAGTTAGTTATTTTTACTATTTAAACTTTATTACGTTGTTTATGATTACTATTAAAACTTAATCATACAAATACAAACTTATTACCCTAATAAAACAACTTCTACATAAATTTATAGAAACCTTCTCTCTTCTTAACTGAAATTCTTAAAATTAAGTATTTAAATTTTAAGTATATCTCAGAAATCAATATAACAAAACCCTCTTAAAATCCTAACTAACAAATTAAAGAACATATTACCACATAATTTTTTTTATTATGTACTTCTTCACGCTGAAACAGCTGGATGAATTCGAATTAAATTGAGCAAATAGAAATTACTTTTCTACTTGTAAAATAAAATAAAGAACTGCCAGACCCAATGTTTTATTGTTCTGATGTTGTGATTTTGCAAAAAAACAATAATCGCACTCAGATTTTTTCTTGAATCATACGACGTCGTCTCAACGTCTCGGCCACGAATAACGGCTTTTATTATTTAAAATCAATATGAAGTATTATAAGTATTAATATTATGTGCCTCGGTGGTTTAGTGGCTAGCATGTACGGTCGCACACCGGGAGGTCCTGGGTTCGAGTCCCGTGTCGGGCCAAGTTTAGTTATTAAGTCTTTCTGTTTTGAAAGCCTCAGTAACAGCCCAGAGTTGTGAAGTTGGCGGTGTTTCACCCTCGTGCCTCGGAGAGCACGCAAAGCCGTCGGTCCTGCACCTTAACTCTCACTGGATATATCGAGCAGTCATCCCATCGGAATATGAGAGTGATAAGGAATAGAGAGTGCACTTGTGTCTGCTGCGCGTACATTTGTGCACTATAATATCTCCTGCGTAGTTGGCTAGTCTCAATGAGATTCGCCGCCATGGCCGTAATCGGTCGGAAGGACATTCTCGAAGAACAATGTGATATTCTCGAAGAACAATCGAGTTGCCCTTGTTCTTACCGCGTCGAATCATCATAATAAATGGTACGCATACAAATCCATCGAGCTAGCTTTATTGTTTGTTTCGGCTCCTATAATAATATATTCATAAACATTGATTCAAATTAAATAATAATGTTTATAATGAATTAAGTTCTTTCTTTTGGCCAGTGCAGCCAGATCGCGGACAAAATTTCAACCTCTTGAGCACTAAAATGTACGTAGCACAATACGTTTTAATAATCAAAAGAAAACACTTTTCGACTCCTTTAACAAAATATTCATAAATATTAATCAAATGAGTAAGTAATGATGTTCATTATTAATGAATTACCTGTGACGGGATTGCTTTGTTAAATGTTTATGCAATATTCGTTTTGTTCCTTCTAGACAATTAGCGGGTATTTGAGAGCGCCGTATGAACGGTGTGTATCAGCAATGAACTCAAGATTATGATTTCTTCTTCGAATCACTATTTCTTGCGTAACTGTACGGTCTCCAACCATGATTTCAGCAAAATCGTCAACAACTGACGCATTGAATCCAGGAATGTGCTATCAAGCTAGTGTTTTATCAGGATTGATGACAATAACGTCCTTGCGACTATCTGTTCGCATGTCTGATTTGAAGAATTTCAATAATTCATTGTGCTCATTCAATAGGGTGTCCAGCTCGCCGACGATACGCCTGGCATGAAGTGAATTGAGGGATATTATAGCTGCAACGTGCATCGACGAGATTGACGAGTGCGCGTTCGGAGTCCTCACCGCTCAAGAAGTAGATTTGTAAAAATATATATGTGGTTTGTTGGGCATTGGCTGCAATGAGCCCACTTGGCCTTTGATTTTGAAAGTTAAATTGTAATTAAAACCATTTGCCGTATTATTGTTTATGATTTCTGTTGCTCCGAACGATGTCATTTTAAAGCATGAATTGAATGTGCGAATGGACTTCAGCAACAGGTATGAATCTGGATCCGTACCGATGGGTAAGCTAAGTTGCACTTTTCCAGACGCGCAAAACATGCCGGCTGATTCATTTTTGAATTTAAGCGCATGACAATATTCCTTATCCATAGCACTAAAGATCACTTTCGAATGAGTGTAATATACAAAATCACACTCAAATGCTAGACGAAGGAAAGAATCAGATGTAAATACTCGTTGTACCTCAATGTTAGCGTTGTTGGTCATTTGTTCTGCGTGTGTCTTCTGCGAACCGGCGCGCTTGTCTTTGTTCCAATCGTCATTGTTGATTTCGTTCAGCTCGTGCCTCTTATGATTGATTCACACAATTGCACCATGCTGACATGCACATTTGCATTATCCTGTTGGATTTGTTCGTATGTTCTTTGTGTTCTTCTTTTTCGCATGTTTGTAGTTGCATTAGCTCGACTGCCCAAATTGACCCCTTGGCGTCTTGGTGGCATTATTCACTGTATATCACACATAAATCAAATTTAAGTACTTTATGATGAAAAACAGTATACTCATAATGTATTTGGTATTTTATTATTTAACTGACCTATCTCAATCATAAAACAAGTATTTATTTCTTATCATTTAAAATGGTTCTCAAAAATATTGCACGCGTTTCGGAGGAGTTTGATAACAAACACTGTGATGCGAGATTTCTATATATTAGATAAATAATAGACAAAATATAATAAATAAATAAATTACCGTGATAGAGCGTGATAGCTCTAATTAAAAATTTGCTTTGAATTCGTTATACAAAAGTTCTACTAACTACTGTGTTCATTATTGAATTTAACCTTGGTGACAAATTCGATTTTATTATGAAGACTTTCTCAAAATATGACGAGTGTTTCCTAAAATATTGTGAAGTTTTGTAGTAAGAAGTCTCACTGCGAGTTTCAGCCGCTGGTGGCGCTACAAGCGCATAACGTAAACAACGTCAAGTGTAGCTTCGAGTATGTCTAACACTGATGCACTATTAAATAAAAAAAGATTCTTTTATATGATTTACTGTATGAATAATTTGACATACACTACATACATACTCGAAGCTACACTTGACGTTGTTTACGTTATGCGTTTGTAGCGCCACCAACGGCTAAAACACGCAGTGAGACTTCTCGTTAGGTTACAAAGCGACACTAATAATGGTATATATAATACTTTAGTAAAATGCTTTAGTAAAATGCTTTAGTAAATTATCATTAATACGGCAGCACATATTTACTTAATTAATGCAAATTTTTATTTCAATAATGATAGCAGTAAAAATGTTAACTGTTGTATACGAACTCTGAATAGTTATTATTAGAAAATAGTTTTGTTAGTAGACGCGGTATAAACGTCGAATCTACTTACCTACTATTCGATATATTGATTCGACTTTTGATTGATTGATTTTACTGTCGCTTACTACTTTATATAAATATTACTACATAATATAAAATATAATAGCTGGAACATTTAATTAATTTTTTGTCATTTATAAATAATTCATAAGTGAATCCGTTCGAAAAGCTAGTATTATATAACAATAATATAACATAAATAATATTAGAATTTACTTTCATTTCTATGAAGACAGTGAAACATACGCCAAGATAATAGTTTATTTAGACAGCCTGTATTTTAAAACAAAGTCATTATAAACATCACTTTACGTATCTTTGAAATATTTTTCATTCTCTATTAAGCTATTTCAGTGTTGTAATTTAACAAACATAATGTATAAGTTTTATATTCTATTATTCTATTTTATTAATGCAAATGAATCAAAAAGAATATTAGGTGTTTTTCCTACACCATCAATAAGTCATCAAGTAGTATTTCGTCCTCTAATGCAAGAATTGGTAAAGCGTGGACATGAAGTTACTGTGATAACACCAAACCCGGCATACTCTAAGGGCAATGCTCCTAAAAATCTAACAGAAATTGATGTTCACGATATATCCTACAAGATATGGAATAAATTTTTGGAAGCCGAAAGAGGTAACTCAGATGATCTTGCTGATCAAGTCAAATTGTGCCTAAAATTACATGTACCAGTATTTGAAGCACAAGTGAGTACATCTGAAGTACAAAAACTTATATTTGATAAACAGAAGAAATTTGATATAATATTTACAGAATCTTGTGTCAGCCTAGCGTTGAGCTTTTCTTACTTATATGACGCACCAATAATTGAATTTAGTTCTCTGGGTGCATTAGATGGTACGTACAAAGCTATGGGCGCTGCTTCACATCCACTCATTTATCCGTCTCCACTCTTTCAAAAGTTTTACAATATGACAATATGGGAAAAATTGTCACAGTTTAAATTGCATCATACTTATATAAACATATATGATGAACTAGAAAGTATAGAAAATAAAATGTTGAAAAACCTTTTTGGCCCGTTGATTCCTGATTGGTCTGAATTGAAGAAACATGTTCACCTGCTGTTTTTGAACGTAAATCCTCTCTGGGACCTTAATCGTCCTGTTCCAGCTAGTTTAATATATTTAGGCGGATTACATCAGAATCAACCAAAGGAATTACCAAAGGTATTTTTTTATTATACGTCACAATTTTTGATATAATTATTATTTATTTATATTTTAAGTGTCAAAATTGTAATATTTGTGATATAATATGTTCAGAAAAGGATTATCCAAAAGATAAGTTGTGTTCGTCAGCTGTCATCATACAGGTAACGAACTCAAGATTTATATTGAATCTTTATCATTGTAATGATCTTTCCTTGATTTTATCATAAATTCTTAAGTAAATTAATAGTTATATTAGATTGTCCACACCACCTGTACTTACGTACAGAATCAACCGAAAAAATTACCAAAGGTAATTTTTTTTATATCTTTGATATAATTATTATTCGTACAGAATAATAATTATTAAAGAATACTAATAATAGACAAAGTTTTCCTCATATAATTTTATTGGTCTAAATTTTCTTCTTTTTACGTGCTCTAATCACTATTAAAAAATAGTGATTGGTGATAGAAATCATAAAAAAATACATAATTAATAATACCCTACATATTCTCAGACCTACCGAATATACACAAAAATTTCATAAAAATCGTTCTAGCCGTTTCGGAAGAATTCGATAGCAAACACTGTGACACGAGATTTTTATATATTAGATTAAAGAATTACACATTTAAAAGATATTTTTCTTATATTTTTTTGCAATATATTAGAAAATATTTTTCAAGAGTGAAAATCACTTCCAAAATTTCAAAATTAGCTATCACATATTATCTTTTATTTAGTCACGAAGTGTATTTTAAACTAGTTTTTTACATTTTTTAGGATTTAAAGTATTTTCTAGATTCATCTGAAAATGGTGTCATTTATATGAGTTTTGGTACAAATGTAAAGCCATCTTTATTACCTCCTGAAAAACTAAATATATTTATAAAAGTATTTTCTCAACTGCCATATGATATTTTAATGAAATGGGATAAAGAAGAGTTTGTAGATTGTCCTAAGAATGTAAAAATTGCAAAATGGTATCCACAAGCTGATTTACTGAGTATGTATTTTTTCATATAACATTTTTGCAACATATTTTATATCCAAATGTTAATTAGTAAACCGAAATTTTAGCACCCATGCTTAGTACAATTAAACAATTAGGTACAATTTTTTCACTTCGTGATGATGACACATATAATTACTTTTAATTAAAGGTCACGTATTTATATATTTTTAGATACTAGGTCTAGACTCACTTGATGTCATGGTAATTCATTTCATGACGAGTAGTGTATTTTGACGAGACTATTTTTGAGCTACATAAATAGAAACAACAAAATTAGTTCACATCATAATACTTACAATAATATTACACACCATTATAATACTTTAGATTTACTCGATATTTCAAGTCTAACTTGCGTCTATAGACCAGTGTCATTTTAATGCAATTACTTAAATTGACAAAAAATTTAAAAACACCAAAACTGAGAGTTTTTTTAATTATTTCTTGTTATTCATCAAACTGTTTCTCTCTGTACATATTATTTCTTTTTGCATACATATATTATATCGAATCTATATTAACATTGTAAAGAGTTTTTGTTTGTTTATACGCGTTAATTTAAGGAATTTATTGAAACTAAAACAAATCAATTTTATCTTTCAGAACATCCTAAAATTAAATTATTTATAACGCAAGGTGGTTTGCAATCAACTGATGAAGCTATCACCGCGGGGGTGCCTTTAATTGGAGTACCGATGCTTATAGATCAATGGTTTAATACTGAACATTATATTAAACTTAATATAGGTTTAAAGCTTAATTTTGAAACGCTCACAGAAGATGATTTAAGAACCGCCATTACTACTATTATTAGCAATCCAAGGTAGGTCCAATGAGTAATGGTTATGTACTTGTATGTGTTTAACCCTTTTTACCATTCTACTGCTGGGCACGGGCTTCCCTTTAATACGAGGGAGTGATATCATAGTCCACTACGCTAGCCAAGTACGCGTGTACGCGTACGCGTACACGTTTATTTACCATGAGGCAAGTGGTATCTTGTTAAAAATGATTAATATATGACGTTGTCAGAGATTCAAGAATCGAGATTCGAACCTGCTCCTCTTAGACTTACAAGCGAGCTCCTTCATTACTGTACCACTAGTGCCATTACGTAATCTATATGCATGCCATATGATATTAAACCATGATACTAACCATGAAACTCATGTTTTATTTCAAGTGGTAGTGCCATGCTTGTTACCTCCGGGTAGCAGCCGAATGGGCCGGCACGCCCCGTATAGTACCACTCTCTCACAGAAGACCGGCGTGAAGTGGCAGCTATGCTGTCGCGTTTCGTCCGGTAAGTGAGAGTCCAGGAGGCCCACTCCCCATCCCTACTCCCGTCCTTCTCTCTCCTCCCTCCCACCCTTTCCTGAAAGGCCGGCAACGCATTTGCAAGCCCTGTGGTGTTGCAGATGTCCATGGGCGGAGGTGATCACTTACCATCAGGTGAGCCTCCTGCCCGTTTGCCCCCTTTGTCCCATAAAAAAAAATATTTAGAAGGGCTGCTTTCGGCAAGTTGTCTATCAACAATAACATTTTACAGATACTTTCAGCATGATTCTTGCTAATAGGACATTCTATCATTACGTTAAATAAAATGTCTGTTTGTACATTCAACATAACAGCTTTTTATTAAAAGCAAAAGTAGTAAGCGGTACTCCAACACACAATTTACAAAAACACAATTTTTAACATTTTGTCTTTATGTCTATTTCCTTTAAATCTCTAAAACAGCTGTTCAAATTTTGAAGGGACTTTCACAGGCAGAGGCAGAGTCTCCTCAAAAAATTAGAAAATTACACCAAATACTAAAACAAACGCATGATACTACTCATTAACAAAGACTTATCCACTAATTAGAACTTTTATTTTAGCTACCGAGAAAACGTCAGGAAGTTGCATAGTATAATGCAAGATCAACCTCTTTCCCCACTAGAAAAAGCTGTGTGGTGGACAGAACACGTTCTACGACATAAAGGCGCCCTGCACCTAAAAGCTCAGGGCGCACATATGCACTGGATGGATTATTATGAATTAGAATTAATATTATTATTATCTGTGTGTGTAATTTGTATTTTAGTGATATTAGTACTAGTGTTTTATTTTATCGGCAAGAAATTGACAAGTTTTAAAGCAAAACTAAAAATGAGCTGATTTATACTAATTTTAAATCAAAAATGATTTAGTTACTTATTTTTACTATTTAAACTTTATTACGATGTTACTGATTACTATTAAAGCTTAATCATACAAATACAAACTTATTACCCTAATAAAAAGACTTCTACATAAATTATTTATTAAAATTTTCTTTCTTCTAAACTGACTTTTGTTTTAGTATTTAATTTTTAAGTAGGTATATCAGAAATCAATATATGAAAAACCTCTTAAAAATCCTAACTAGCAAATTAAAGAACTTCTTCACGCTTTCTGTTTCGAAAGCCTCAAAATATATTTTACCCGGAAAAAGAGTAATGATTCCTCCACATAGATCGATATCACCTGATATTACACTGATACTTGTTGTACAATCGATCTACGCGCATATCGATATAGTAAGTGAGTCATTTTTACAAGTAGAATATAGAATGAGAATACAAATATGTGTTGCTAATAAAAGTTTATATTTGTAAGTGATAATACAATACACTATAGCAACTTTATTATTCAATAAAACAAACTGTCGGAATATAAGTGCGTATAATATTGATAGATATTATTTTCGTTCAACTCCTAAACATTGAGGAGCTGTAGCTCTCATCATCAGCTAATGAGATAATGATTACCTGACACACATACTTGAGCAGTTTTAAATAATATGAAAAACGTTATAAGCTCCTATAAAATATGAAAGTTCCCCTTGATTGCCCTGGGTTTCCAACATCAGATCCTGACTTGGTGACAATAGGACCTCCTCGGAAGTATACCCTACTGAAAAGGGGCCAACAGTTGGCGGAAAAATCGGTAACATAAATAAAAATAACTGTTGAAGAGTTCTAGCTTCCATCATCAGTTCATCTACTTAAGATTGAAAATTATCGGACGGATAAATAATTAAACAGCTTAAGAGAATATATTATAAAACGTTACGCGTGCTAATGAAATTTGAGAATTGCCCTCGATTTTCCTGGGATCCCATCAGATCATGACTTGGTCATAACGGCATCCCTTTGGAAATATATCCACAACATAAGAAAAATATTTGAAATTGGCTATTGTTGACGGAGAAATCGGTGAACGTACATAAATGAACAGTGGAAGGTTATATACCTCCTTCTTTTATGAAGTCGGTTAAAAAATAAACATGATGTAAAAACAATATCAGTAATGATTACGTAAAGGTAGAACAGATGTTTATTTTACAAATACACCTTGAAATTTTGTTCCTTTTATTCACATTATACATTATATCAAATATTATATTTTTTTTATTTATTTATTTCTAAAGTACACTTACAACATACATAAATAACATTTTCCAAATAATTTTATAACATAATAACAATATATTTTATATGCATGTCAATAACAAGTGTACATAGCATTTCCAGATTCATAATTTAAAAGTACAAAGTCATGATAATAATAACAATAATAATTTTGAATAAATGTCATTTTATAAAAGAAGTCAGTATTAAAAAATAAATTAAAATCGTCATAATATAATGTCATAAAGGTATATAATAATAGTGGTTAAAATTAAAAATAAGATTGATCACGCATTTTATAATAATTGAATTACTTATTTTTAAATATTAAGTAAGAGTCAAAAAAAATGTCAATGCCAGGAATTGATTTAAGGATATCATTGTATTTATTACATAACCGTATTAAGGGGGCTTGTTTGCCAATATTAGATTTAACACAAGGAGTATGAAATATCTTGTGGACAAGAGTACTTCTATGTGTCTTAGAAGGAACTGATATCATTATTCTTTCGGTCAATTCTGAATTAGTCACATTATTGTTGATAATACTGTGTAGAAAGCTTTGTTCAATCATTTCGCGCCTACCCCGAAGAGCGATCATGTTGAATTTTGCCAAAAGTTCTTTGTATGGTTGTCTGTGTGAGAAACCATTTTCGTGAAACGCAAGATGTTTTGTAAAAGCGCGCTGAATACTCTCGATACGCTGGGAGTGTGTGCTATACAGTGGATTTCAGATAACACTAGCATACTCGAGACAGCTGTGCACTAAAGAATTGTATAAAATTAATTTAGTTTTTCGTGAAAAACCTAGTGTGTTCCGCTTTATAAATCCAAGATTTTGAGCGGCCTTAACAACTATATTATCAATATGTGTCGTAAACGTCAAGCGCCCGTCAATGGTGACTCCTAAATCTTTAATTTGCGAAACTTCTTGTAATAACACATTTCCAATTGAGTAACTAGAGACAAGCGCCTTTTTTTTCGGGGTAAATTTTATATGAAAACATTTGCACACGTTAAGAGTCATTTTGTTGAGTTTACACCATTCAATAATAGCATTGAGGTCGTTTTGTATTAAGTCAACGACGTCCGAATTCGAATAAACTGTTTTGTACAATTTGAGATCGTCTGCAAATAATGAACATTTACAATGCTTGATATTATCAGATATAACGTTGATAAAAACGAGAAACAATAGAGGGCCCAAATATGTGCCTTGTGGAACTCCGCTCTTAGCAAAATATTATATACAAAGTACATGTTGCATGATGTCTAGAAATAAGAAGTAGATAAATGTACATACTCACATATTTTGAAGGTTAGTATTAAGATAATGAAAAATAATTTAAGCCCTTAATTGGAAAGAGAATGCGGATATAATTTGGTTTCACATTATTTCAACTGACATTTTAAATTATTTATGTATAGCAGGGTCACGTTTATAGGTAACATTTGACGTCTGTCAGATTTATCTTCATAGTGAGGTGACCTGATAAAAAACATCGATTAATGTGAAAGAATCGATACGGACTTGAAACATATGTGAATTTTAAAAATCATCAGGCGAATCCCTGTCCCATTATTATTTTTCTTTCTTAAATTTAAGGAGCAAAATAAGACAAGTACATAATTTAACAAAAAAATTGCATTTATTCAGTTGAACTATCAGAACTGTTATTAATATTGTCATCTTCATCACTGCTGTCACCACTCAGAGATATTATTAATTCATTTTCAATAATATTGTCTATTCTCACATCTCGTTCAAAATCTTGTAAAATTATTTTCTTTGTTTTCTCTACGACTTTTCTCCAGTCTTCTGTAGTGACTTCTGCACACGCAGTTTGTAGCAGAGTCATCATTTTAGCAGTACTGAAGGGTGGTTCAGTATTGTTCCGCGCTGCATGACCCTTTATTTGTGCCCAAATAAGCTCGATGGCGTTATACTGGCAATGGTAGGGAGACAATCGAATAACTTCGTGTCCATGCTCTAGGGCTAGTTCATCGATTACATAGCGGGGCTTGAACGGCTTAGTTGCTTTTACCAGTTTTAACAACTCCACTTTTAATAAAGTTGAACTTGCATCCACACCATTTCTTACCAGCCACGAGACAATCTCTTGCTTTTTACTTGCTTGTGTTGGTGGTTTATCAACTTGTACCGAATGATATGGTGCATTGTCCATTATAATTTTCGATGGGTTTTCTAAGCTGACTAGCAGCTTCTCAAACCACTCTTTAAAAACCTCAAAGTTCATTTCCTCATGGTAATCACTTGTAGTTTTAGAGGCGAATGCGAGGAGGCAGTCTGGAATAAAACCTTGAGAAGCTGGTCCCGCGTGACATATAATAAGTCGGGCTCCTTTTCCCGATGGAACTTTTGAGGTGGAGGCCGTTGTATCATCGGTCCATGTCCGCGAAACCATATGGTTCGCATTCAACCATGTTTCGTCAATAAACACGACATTGTCCCAATCTGTAATTTTATTTACTTGAATGTTACTCTCTTCAAAATAATATCGTAGCGTTCTAGATGGATTTTCCGCTTGTCAGATTTTTTAAATATAAAACCAATCGATTTCAAAACCTTTGATAGAGACGATTTACCGCCAAAAAATAAGCCTGCGTCTTTTAACGAACCGTGTAGGTGTGTAAAGCTTTTCCCGTGTAGGATATTCTTTTCTCGAGTAATGTCCATAAATGTGGTTGCGAATTGCAGCAGCATCAAAATTATCAACGCCAACAATTTTCTTGTCCCTCTTTATTTTTTTCGGTGTACGTAAAGTATTATCTTCTGAGCCTGACGGTCCGTATTTCTCATTCAGAATTTGAGTTATTGTCCGCTTCCCTATTCCCAATACTTCGGCAACGCGTTCTCTCGGTTGTGTACAATTTCACCACTAGTTCGCGAGATTGGCTGTTTAGCGTTTTCCCCCGTTTCGACATGGTAAGACTGTGTAGGGGTTTCTTCCCTAGCTTACCTACTATTTGAAGACTTCTTCTTGGAGTTGGAGAGAAATGATACTGTTGGCCGTTCGGATCGGAATGAATTTATTTTACAATTTTATGACTATATATACAAAATCTTAAAAGAAAATATTTACATTAATATTTAAAATTATTCTAAATTCGATTCTACACTGAAATGTTTTTCTTTTCCACCAGTGATGAGTGAATTTATTTTACAATTTTATGCCACCTAAATTGTACCTAACATCAATGATTTTTCTATTTAGTTATTTTTTGTATTTTTATAGTTAGTTAATATAGTTAATAATATAATTATGTTTTATTATAAACACAACGTGGTTATTAATTTATGGTGATATTTCTTCACAAGTAATCATTGCATTCCAATCAACTTATCACCTTCGATTTTTAGAGTAAATCCCTAGTGTTTAAAAAGAAAAAGGGTTAACTGACGCAACATTGTAACGACGTTCAATTCTTTAGATCAGAAATTGTTTACTATGTTTAGAATGGTTTATTAGTGAAAGCAAATCGTAAAATTACTCGAATCGATAATTATTACAATAAATATATAATCCTAATTGAAAAAAGTTAAGCGATTGTGCAGTTGTAACAAAACGAAAAAATATATTATTTTATATGCCGCTGTTACAAGGTTACGTTGTTGAATTTTGATGAACTGTCAAATGTTACCTATTAACGTGACCCTGCTATAGTAGACAAATTTTATCCCGAAAACATATTTTTTCTAACATAGACCTTGCTTATTAATAATTCATACATTTAACCCCATTACTATGGACATACAAAACTTTAATTATATGTATGTGCATGACTTTATTTTCCTCACACAGGCTTACATTGCGTCATCGTGACCTAAAGATAATTATTTATACAACGAAGTCATTGTAGGTAAAACAGCTCAGAAAATAAGTATATTTGAACAACTGTGTACAAATAGTTAAAAGAAATAAATTATATGAACCTAACTGCAATCACGAATAGAATAGAATACATACTAGCGACTCTAAGTGTTCCCTGCCAAAGTTTGTAGCACAAAATGAAGGAATTTGACACAAAGTTGCGAGAGCCTTTAGACCTCCTTAAGCCGACCCTGTCACAAAATCCGTTCTTAGTGGACGCCTACTTACTCCCTGCCAAATTTCATCTTTATTTGTCAAGTAGTTTTCGATATTTCATGATAACCGCTTTTATATAAATTAGATACTACTACTAAGAAAATCAAGTACCAATTATAGATCAATATGGAAAATTTTAACAATAATAATGGAAAAAGCTGGATAAAGAAAATGCACTGTATGTAACGGTCGGTATACACTTCTCATACATTTTTTTTTTCCTGCAGTAGAAAGTATTCAATATTTTGACACGGGAAACTAGCTAAATTACGGGAAAATACACGGGAATACACGGGAAATAGCTTCATAATACTAAATTATTTTTTTATATGTTGGTTTGTGAAAATTTTCAACAGGCGCAATATTTCTGTCGTATATTTTAATACATTTATCTTGACTAATGATAGTTACACACATTAGTAGTACATTTCACTGTTATATTTAATTTATTTTTTAACATGTTATGTACTTTAAAATAGATTACAGTTCCAATACTGTTTATTAATCAATCTTTCTAATTCTATAACAAATGTAGTTGTAAAGTTGCTTGTAGACATTTATAAAAAGATAATAATAGAATTAAGCATAATATAATTGCTTTACTGTGTAGATAATGTGTTAGATTCATTATTTTAATTAGATATTATTTATAATAACTACTTGGGATGGAGTAAAATTGTTCACGGACGTGACCAAAAGTTCTTTTGACATAGCCCCATAAACAGAGCGTGATAGGTCAAATTAAAAAAAAAATACTTTGAATTTGATGTATCAATTCGACATTTATATTTTATTGTTATTTATTACTTCACGTAAACATTTCTACATATAAAATATAATAGCTGGAACATTTACTTAATTTTTTGTCGTTTATAAATAATTCATAAGTAAATCCGTTAGAAAAGCTAGTATTATACAACAATAATGAAATATAAATCATATTGTAATTTACTTTTATTTCAATGAAGACAGTGAAACGTAAGCCACGATAATCGTTTATTTAGACAGCCTGTATTTTAACTAAATTTTTAACATATTTTGCATTCTCTTTTAAGCTATTTCAGTGTTGTAATTTATCAAACATAATGTGTAAATTTTTTATACTATTATTCTATTTCATTAATGCCAATGAATCAAAAAGAATATTAGGTGTTTTTCCTACACCATCTATAAGTCATCAAGTAGTGTTTCGTCCTCTAATGCAAGAATTGGTAAAGCGTGGACATGAAGTTACTGTGATAACACCAGACCCGGCATACTCTAAGGGCGAAGCTCCTTTAAATCTAACAGAAATTGATGTTCACGATATATCCTACAAGATATGGAATAAATTTGTGGAAGACAAAAAAGGCAACTCAGATGATCTTGCTTATCAAGTCAAATTGGGCCTACAATTATTTGTTTCAGTAGTTGAAGCACAAATGAGTAGACCTGAAGTACAAAAACTTATATATTTTGATAAAGAGAAGAAATTTGATTTAATATTTACAGAATCTTGTGTCAGCCTAGCTTTGAGCTTTTCTTACTTATATGATGCACCAATAATTCAATTTAGTTCTTCGGCTGCAACAGATGGTACGTATAAAGATATGGGCGCTGCTTCACATCCACTTATTTATCCGTCTCCAATCTTTCAAAAGTTTTACAATATGACAATATGGGAAAAAATGTCACAGATTAAATTGCATTTTACTTATATAAACATATTTGGTGAAGTAGCTGAATTGATAGAAAATAAAATGTTGAAAAACTTTTTCGGCCCGTCGATACCTTGGTCTGAATGGAAGAAACATTTTCACTTGATGTTTTTGAACGTAAATCCTCTCTGGGACCTTAATCGTCCCGTTCCAGCTAGTTTTATATATTTAGGAGGATTACATCAGAATGAACGAAAGGAATTACCAAAGGTAATTTTTTTAATATACCTACATAACAATCTTTGATATAATTATTATTCGTACAGAGAATACTAATAAATAATAGAGGAAATTTTCCTGATATAGTTTTTTTGGGTCTAATTTACTTTAGTTTTACTAGTGATTCCCGCTCCTCTGCCAGTGCTCTAATCACTATTAAAAATAGGGATTGGTGATAGAAATCACAAAAAATACAAAATGAATAATTAATACCCTACCTTACACAAAACTTTCATAAAAGTTGTTCAAGCCGTTTCGGAGGAGTTCGATAGCAAACACTGTGACACGAGATTTTTATATATTAGAATAAAGATTTAAATTTTTTTACATTTTTATTGCAATATATAAGACAATTTTTTTCAAGAGTGAAAATCACTTTCAGATTTCTAAATTAGCTATCACATAATTTTATCTTTTATTTAGTCTCAAAGTGTATTTTAAGCTTATTTTTTTAATTTTTTAGGATTTAAAGTATTTTCTAGATTCATCTGAAAATGGTGTCATTTATATGAGTTTTGGTACAAATGTAAAGCCATCTTTATTACCTCCTGAAAAACTAAATATATTTATAAATGTATTTTCTCAACTGCCATATGATATTTTAATGAAATGGGATAAAGAAGAGTTTGTAGATTGTCCTAAGAATGTAAAAATTGCAAAATGGTATCCACAAGCTGATTTACTGAGTATGTATTTTTTCATATAACATTTTTGCAACATATTTTATATCCAAATGTTAATTAGTAAACCGAAATTTTAGTACCCATGCTTAGTACAATTAAACAGGTACAATTTTTTCACTTCGTGATGATGACACGTATAATTACTTTTAATTAAAGGTCACGTATTTATATATTTTTAGATACTAGGTCTAGACTCACTTGATGTCATGGTAATTCATTTCATGACGAGTAGTGCATTTTGACGAGACTATTTTTGAACTACATAGATAGAAACAACAAAATTAGTTCACATCATAATACTTACAATAATATTACATACCATTATAATACTTTAGATTTACTCGATATTTCAAGTCTAACTTGCGTCTATAGACCAGTGTCATTTTAATGCAATTACTTAAATTGACAAAAAATTTAAAAACACCAAAACTGAGAGTTTTTTAATTATTTCTTGTTATTCATCAAACTGTTTCTGTCTGTACATATTATTTCTTTTTGCATACATATATTATATTGAATCTATATTAACATTGTGAAGAGTTTTTGTTTGTTTAAACGCGTTAATTTAAAGAATTTATTTAAACTAAAACAAATCAATTTTATTTTTCAGAACATCCTAAAATTAAATTATTTATAACGCAAGGTGGCTTGCAATCAACTGATGAAGCTATTACCGCGGGGGTGCCTTTAATTGGAGTACCGATGCTTATAGATCAATGGTTTAATACTGAACATTATATTAAACTTAATATAGGTTTAAAGCTTAATTTTGAAACGCTCACAGAAGATGATTTAAGAACCGCCATTACTACTATTCTTAGCAATCCAAGGTAGGTCCAATGGTTATGTACTTGTATGTGTTTAACAGTTTTTACCGTTCTACTGCTGGGCACGGGCTTCCCTTTAATACGAGGGAGTGATATCATAGTCCACTACGCTAGCCAAGTACGCGTTGACGGACTTTACAATGACTTTCTTTACCATGAGGCAAGTGGTATCTTGTTAAAAATGATTAATATATGACGTTGTCAGAGATGCAAGAATCGAGATTCGAACCTGCTCCTCTTAGACTTACAGGCGAGCTCCTTCATTACTGTACCACTAGTGCCATTACGTAATCTATATGCATGCCATATGCTATTAAACCATGATACTTACCATGAAACTCATGTTTTATATTTAGAAGGCTGGTTTCGGCAAGTTGCCTATGAACAATAATATTTTACAGATACTTTCAGCATGGTTCTTGCTAATAGGACATTCCATCATTACGATAAATAAAATGTCTGTTTATACATTCAACATAACAGCTTTTTATTAAAAGCAAAAGTAGTAAGCGGTACTCCTTAATAAACACAATTTTTAACATTTTGTCTTTATGTCTATTTCCTTTAAATCTCTAAAATAGCTGTTCAAATTTTGTAGGGATTTTCACAGGTAGAGGCAGAGTCTCCTCAAAAAAAGACTTATCCACTAATTAGAACTTTTATTTTAGGTACCGAGAAAACGTCAGGAAGTTGCATAGTATAATGCAAGATCAACCTCTTTCCCCATTAGAAAGAGCTGTGTGGTGGACAGAACACGTTCTACGACATAAAGGCGCCCTACACCTAAAAGCTCCGGGCGCACATATGCACTGGATGGATTATTATGAATTAGAATTAATATTATTATTATCTGTGTGTGTAATTTGTATTTTAGTGATATTAGTACTGGTGTTTTATTTTATCGGCAAGAAATTGATAAGTTTTAAAGCAAAACTAAAAATGAGCTGATTTATACTAATTTTATATCAAAAATGATTTAGTTACTTATTTTTACTATTTAAACTTTATTACGTGTTACTGATTACTATTAAAGCTTAATCATACAAATACAAACTTATTACCCTAATAAAAAGACTTCTACATAAATTATTTATTAAAATTTTCTTTCTTCTAAAGTGACATTTTTTTTAGTATTTAATTTTTAAGTAGGTATATCTCAGAAATCAATATATGAAATACCTCTTAAAAATCCTAACTAACAAATTAAAGAACTTCTTCACGCTTTCTGTTTCGAAAGCCTCAAAATATATTTTACCCGGAAAAAGAGTAATGATTCCTCCACATAGATCGATATCACCTGATATTACACTAATACTTGTTGTACAATCGGTCTACGCGCATATCGATATAGTGAGTGAGTCATTTTTACAAGTAGAATATAGAATGAGAATACAAATATGTGTTGTTAATAAAAGTTTATATTTGTAAGTGATAATACAATACACTATAACAACTTTATTATTCAATAAATCATCATCAAGTAAACCTAATGTGCGTATATTATTGATAGATATTATTTTCTTTCAACTCCTAAACATTGAGGAGCTGTAGCTCTCATCATCAGCCAATGAGATAATGATTACCTGACACACATACTTGAACTGCGTTTTAAATAATATGAAAAACGTTATAAGTTCCGTGACACTAGGACCCCCTCGGAAGTATACCCTACTGAAAAGGGCCCAACAGTTGGCGGAGAAATCGGTAACATAAATAAAAATAACTGTTGAAGAGTTCTAGCTTCCATCATCAGTTCATCTACTTAAGATTGAAAATTATCGGACGGATAAATAATTGAACAGCTTAAGAGAATATATTATAAAACGTTACGCGTGCTAATGAAATTTGAGAGTTGCCCTCGATTTTCCTGGGATCCCATCAGATCATGACTTGGTCATAACGGCATCCCTTTGGAAATATATCCACAACATAAGAAAAATATTTTAAATTGGCTATTGTTGACGGAGAAATCGGTGAACGTACATAAATGAACAGTGGAAGGTTATATACCTCCTTCTTTTTTAAAGTCGGCTAAAAAATAAACATTCATGTAAAAACATGAGTAATGATTACGTAAAGGTAGAACAGATGTTTATTTCGCAAATACACCTTGAAATTTTGTTCCTTTTATTCACATTATAAATTATATCAAATATTATATTGTACAAAGTACATGTTGCATGATGTCTAGAAATAAGAAGTAGATAAACGTACATACTCACATATTTTGAAGGTTAGTATTAAGATAATGAAAAATAATTTAAGCCCTTAATTGGAAAGAGAATGCGGATATAATTTGGTTTCACATTATTTCAACTGAGATTTTAAATTATTTATGCAGTAGACAAATTTTATCCCGAAAACATATTTTTTCTAACGTAGACCTTGCTTATTTATAATTCTTACATTTAACCCCATTACTATGGACATACAAAACTTTAATTATATGTCATGTATGTGCATGAGTTTATTTTCCTCACACAAGCTTACATTGCGTCATCGTGACCTAAAGATAATTATTTATACAACGAAGTCATTGTAGGTAAAACAGCTAAGAAAATAAGTATATTTGAACAACTGTGTACAAAAAGTTATAAGAAATAGATTATATGAACCTACTGCAATCACGAATAGAATAGAAAAATATATACATACTAGCGACTCCAAGTGTTCCCTGCCAAAGTTTGAAGCACAAAATGAAGGAATTTGACACAAAGTTGCGAGAGCCTTTAGACCTCCTTAATCCGACTCTGTCACAAAATCCGTTCTTAGTGGACGCCTACTTACTCCCTGCCAAATTTCATCTTTATTTGTCAAGTAGTTTTCGATATTTCATGATAATCGCTTTTATATAAATTAGATACTACTACTAAGAAAATCAAGTACCAATTATAGATCAATATGGAAAATTTTAACAATAATAATGGAAAAAGCTGGATAAAGAAAATGCACTGTATGTAACGGTCGGTATACACTTCTCATGATTTTTTTTTTCCTGCAGTAGAAAGTATTCAATATTTTGACACGGGAAACTAGCTAAATTACGGGAAAATACACGGGAATACACGGTAAATAGCTTCATAATACTAAATTTCATCAAAATCTGTCCATGTGTTCCGTTTCGTAGATCAGTTTTAGGGGTGAATTCAAATATACCTTGGTTTGTGAAAATTTTCAACAGACGCAGTATTTCAGTCGTATATTTTATTACATTTATCTTGACTAATGATAGTTACACACATTAGTAGTATATTTCACTGTTATATTTAATTTATTTTTTAACATGTTATGTACTTTAAAATAGATTATAATTACAATACTGTTGATTAATCAACCTTTCTAATTCTATAATAAATGTAATTGTACATAGAGCTGCTGGTAGACATTTATAAAAAGATAAATAATAGACAGAATTAAGCATAGTATAACTGTTTAGATAATGTGGTAGATTCATTATTTTAATTAGATATTATTTATAATAGCTACTTGGGATGGAGTAATATTGACTGCGAGTAAAGATTTATTGACATTGTACGAAATTTTTCACGGACGTGACCAAAAGTTCTTTTGACATAGCCCCATAAACAGAGCGTGATAGGTCAAATTAAAAAAAAATACTTTGAATTTGATGTATCAATTCGACATTTATATTTTATTGTTATTTATTACTTCACGTAAACATTTCTACATATAAAATATAATAGCTGGAACATTTACTTAATATTTTGTCGTTTATAAATAATTCATAAGTAAATCCGTTAGAAAAGCTAGTATTATACAACAATAATGCAATATAAATCATATTGTAATTTACTTTTATTTCAATGAAGACAGTGAAACATAAGCCACGATAATCGTTTATTTAGACAGCCTGTATTTTAACTAAATTTTTAACATATTTTGCATTCTCTTTTAAGCTATTTCAGTGTTGTAATTTATCAAACATAATGTGTAAATTTTTTATACTATTATTCTATTTCATTAATGCCAATGAATCAAAAAGAATATTAGGTGTTTTTCCTACACCATCTATAAGTCATCAAGTAGTGTTTCGTCCTCTAATGCAAGAATTGGTAAAGCGTGGACATGAAGTTACTGTGATAACACCAGACCCGGCATACTCTAAGGGCGAAGCTCCTTTAAATCTAACAGAAATTGATGTTCATGATATATCCTACAAGATATGGAATAAATTTGTGGAAGACAAAAAAGGCAACTCAGATGATCTTGCTTATCAAGTCAAATTGGGCCTACAATTATTTGTTTCAGTAGTTGAAGCACAAATGAGTAGACCTGAAGTACAAAAACTTATATATTTTGATAAAGAGAAGAAATTTGATTTAATATTTACAGAATCTTGTGTCAGCCTAGCTTTGAGCTTTTCTTACTTATATGATGCACCAATAATTCAATTTAGTTCTTCGGCTGCAACAGATGGTACGTATAAAGATATGGGCGCTGCTTCACATCCACTTATTTATCCGTCTCCAATCTTTCAAAAGTTTTACAATATGACAATATGGGAAAAAATGTCACAGATTAAATTGCATTTTACTTATATAAACATATTTGGTGAAGTAGCTGAATTGATAGAAAATAAAATGTTGAAAAACTTTTTCGGCCCGTCGATACCTTGGTCTGAATGGAAGAAACATTTTCACTTGATGTTTTTGAACGCAAATCCTCTCTGGGACCTTAATCGTCCCGTTCCAGCTAGTTTTATATATTTAGGAGGATTACATCAGAATGAACGAAAGGAATTACCAAAGGTAATTTTTTTAATATACCTACATAACAATCTTTGATATAATTATTATTCGTACAGAGAATACTAATAAATAATAGAGGAAATTTTCCTGATATAGTTTTTTTGGGTCTAATTTACTTTAGTTTTACTAGTGATTCCCGCTCCTCTGCCAGTGCTCTAATCACTATTAAAAATAGGGATTGGTGATAGAAATCACAAAAAATACAAAATGAATAATTAATACCCTACCTTACACAAAACTTTCATAAAAGTTGTTGAAGCCGTTTCGGAGGAGTTCGATAGCAAACACTGTGACACGAGATTTTTACATATTAGAATAAAGATTTAAATTTTTTTACATTTTTATTGCAATATATAAGAAAAATTTTTTCAAGAGTGAAAATCACTTTCAGATTTCTAAATTAGCTATCACATAATTTTATCTTTTATTTAGTCACAAAGTGTATTTTAAACTAATTTTTTAATTTTTTTAGGATTTAAAGTATTTTCTAGATTCATCTGAAAATGGTGTCATTTATATGAGTTTTGGTACAAATGTAAAGCCATCTTTATTACCTCCTGAAAAACAAAATATATTTATAAATGTATTTTCTCAACTGCCATATGATATTTTAATGAAATGGGATAAAGAAGAGTTTGTAAATTGTCCTAAGAATGTAAAAATTGCAAAATGGTATCCACAAGCTGATTTACTGAGTATGTATTTTTTCATATAACATTTTTGCAACATATTTTATATCCAAATGTTAATTAGTAAACCGAAATATTAGTACCCATGCTTAGTACAATTAAACAGGTACAATTTTTTCACTTCGTGATGATGACACGTATAATTACTTTTAATTAAAGGTCACGTATTTATATATTTTTAGATACTAGGTCTAGACTCACTTGATGTCATGGTAATTCATTTCATGACGAGTAGTGCATTTTGACGAGACTATTTTTGAACTACATAGATAGAAACAACAAAATTAGTTCACATCATAATACTTACAATAATATTACATACCATTATAATACTTTAGATTTACTCGATATTTCAAGTCTAACTTGCGTCTATAGACCAGTGTCATTTTAATGCAATTACTTAAATTGACAAAAAATTTAAAAACACCAAAACTGAGAGTTTTTTAATTATTTCTTGTTATTCATCAAACTGTTTCTGTCTGTACATATTATTTCTTTTTGCATACATATATTATATTGAATCTATATTAACATTGTGAAGAGTTTTTGTTTGTTTAAACGCGTTAATTTAAAGAATTTATTTAAACTAAAACAAATCAATTTTATTTTTCAGAACATCCTAAAATTAAATTATTTATAACGCAAGGTGGTTTGCAATCAACTGATGAAGCTATTACCGCGGGGGTGCCTTTAATTGGAGTACCGATGCTTATAGATCAATGGTTTAATACTGAACATTATATTAAACTTAATATAGGTTTAAAGCTTAATTTTGAAACGCTCACAGAAGATGATTTAAGAACCGCCATTACTACTATTATTAGCCATCCAAGGTAGGTCCAATGAGTAATGGTTATGTACTTGTATGTGTTTAACCCTTTTTACCGTTCTACTGCTAGGCACGGGCTTCCCTTTAATACGAGGGAGTGATATCATAGTCCACTACGCTAGCCAAGTACGCGTTGACGGACTTTACAATGACTTTCTTTACCATGAGGCAAGTGGTATCTTGTTAAAAATGATTAATATATGACGTTGTCAGAGATGCAAGAATCGATATTCTCCTTCATTACTGTACCACTAGTGCCATTACGTAATCTATATGCATGCCATATGCTATTAAACCATGATACTTACCATGAAACTCATGTTTTATATTTAGAAGGCTGGTTTCGGCAAGTTGCCTATGAACAATAATATTTTACAGATACTTTCAGCATGGTTCTTGCTAATAGGACATTCCATCATTACGATAAATAAAATGTCTGTTTATACATTCAACATAACAGCTTTTTATTAAAAGCAAAAGTAGTAAGCGGTACTCCTTAATAAACACAATTTTTAACATTTTGTCTTTATGTCTATTTCCTTTAAATCTCTAAAATAGCTGTTCAAATTTTGTAGGGATTTTCACAGGTAGAGGCAGAGTCTCCTCAAAAAAAGACTTATCCACTAATTAGAACTTTTATTTTAGGTACCGAGAAAACGTCAGGAAGTTGCATAGTATAATGCAAGATCAACCTCTTTCCCCATTAGAAAGAGCTGTGTGGTGGACAGAACACGTTCTACGACATAAAGGCGCCCTACACCTAAAAGCTCCGGGCGCACATATGCACTGGATGGATTATTATGAATTAGAATTAATATTATTATTATCTGTGTGTGTAATTTGTATTTTAGTGATATTAGTACTGGTGTTTTATTTTATCGGCAAGAAATTGACAAGTTTTAAAGCAAAACTAAAAATGAGCTGATTTATACTAATTTTATATCAAAAATGATTTAGTTACTTATTTTTACTATTTAAACTTTATTACGATGTTACTGATTACTATTAAAGCTTAATCATACAAATACAAACTTATTACCCTAATAAAAAGACTTCTACATAAATTATTTATTAAAATTTTCTTTCGTCTAAAGTGACATTTTTTTTTTTAGTATTTAATTTTTAAGTTTAAGACCCTATGCGGCACGGTCGTGTTTTTTGCAAGTAATATTTAATACTGCGAAGCGTCGAGATAAGAAACCGGTTTGCCCGCTAGCCGTGTGCATTCTGCACTAGCGGGCATTCAATAGACACTTTGCGTTTAAAAATATTATGTTTTATATTTATTATGGACAACGCCGCTAACAGTACGTCGTCTGTGCAAGATAGCATGGATAATAGGAGTGAAGTAGAACAATATATTGAGAACGAAGAATTATTTCGAGTGGAGGAGACTGAAGAAAATTCAAACCTATATACAAAAAAAAGATATCGAGAGGAGGATGACAGGGAAATGTGGACCTTAGTGTCTAGAAATAGCAAAAAAAAAATATCGTAGAAATTTATCGGAAAAAAGTATAGAAGAAATGGAGGATAAAATAGAAGTCTGTATTACTAGTAAAGAGAAAATTCCAAAACGGATAGAATTAGCGAGGTTTTTGAAAGAACATAATATATTAAATATAACAAGAGTTAAATATGCAACACCGTTTAAAATTTTTGTTTTATTTGAAGAAGAAGTCGATGCTGAAAAACTCATAACTGCTACAGCGTTGCAGGAAAAAGGCTGGAAATGTTACAAAACAAGCGAAGTTGGATTTTCCTATGGTATTATCAGAGATATTGATTTAGATCAACCCGAAAAAGATATACAAATGAGTATTTCATCGGATTTAGAGATAATATCCGTTAAAAGATTATTTCGTAGAAATGATGAAACCGCTGGTTGGACTGAAAGTGAAACAATACGCCTTTGTTTCAAAGGTTCCTCCTTACCACCATATATTTTCATATATGGCTTAAAGGTGAAGGTTGAACCTTACGTATTTCCGGTGACGCAATGTTCCAAATGTTGGAGATTTGGCCATACCCATAAATTTTGTCCTTCAAAAAATATAATATGTCCCAAGTGCACAAAAAACCATAGTAATTGCGAAACAGACCAATTTAAATGCATTAACTGTGGTGGGCAGCATATGTCGTTGGTACGCACTTGTCCAGTATTCCTTAAAGAAAAAAGGATCCGGCAGTTAATGGCAGAGTTTAATTGTACTTTTAGAAGAGCGACTATGATGTATGTTCCTCCTTCTCCTCTACCAGAGAATGATATTAATCTGGACATAAATGAAAACTTTCCAGCGCTTAGTTCATATCAGGAGCCTACCCCAGCTCCGAATCAAGCAAAAAGTTATTCAGAAATAGTAAAGTCCGCTAAGAAAATAAGTACCGACGAAAATCGAAAGAAACGTAAAAAACATAAGAAGAAATCACGTAACACTATGGACTGTGACATATCAACGGATTCGGAAACAAATATTGAGGTGACATCAAATGGTTCAAAGGAAGGACATAAGAATAGCGGTGACCACACGACATTCAAACAACTTTTAGAAAAATTACAAGATGTTATATTTTTACGTAGAATATCGTTGAAAGAAAAAATAACAGAAGCTTTAACTATTATATGGGAGTGGCTAATTTCTTTATGCAAGACCAAAGTTTTAGAGTTACCAATATTCAAAAATATATTTGAATCTGTACATGGATAATTTATTGTTCAGAAGCTATAGTAAATTAAATATTTTACAGTGGAATGCACAAAGTTTTAAACCTAAATTGAGTGACTTTGGACTACTATTAAATAGGGAAAAAATTCACATTGCAGTGATTAGTGAAACGTGGTTGAGTGAAGGAGATGATATAAGGATCTCTGGTTATAATATTTACCGCCGTGATAGATCGGATGGTTATGGAGGTGTCACTATTATTACTCATTACTCTGTTAGGGCGGAGGTTTGTCAATTTAATATAGGAAACTCTGATATTGAACTTTTACATGTCAAAATTCATAATTGTAATAATCTAGAAAATATTTATGCTATATACTGCCCTCCATGTGTACAAACCACACAAAATAATTGGGACGAAGTTTTTTCGCGAGTCACGCAAAAATCTATAATATTAGGCGATTTTAATGGCCATCATCTTAGTTGGTCAAATAAAACTGACAGAAGAGGAACCCAGATTTTTGATTCGCTTGTAGATAGTAGATACGTAATTCTTAATAACAATCGTGTATCAACCCGTGTTAAATTGGTTAATAATAGTTTGCAAAAATCCTCTCCTGATTTATCTTTAGTATCATCAGACATTGCCCTCAATTTTGAATGGTTTGTAACAAACGAGTCCCTAGGAAGTGATCACCTAATAATTAAGTTAATTCTGAATTATAATGTACCTCATAATCACTTTATAAAAAAGAGAAACCTCAAATTAGGTAATTGGGATATGTACCGTTCTGAAATAGACTCTTCAATGCGTGATCTAGCTTTTCCTGTATCAGCGCAATTAAGTTATGATATGATGCTTCAATGTATAAACCGTGCTGCAGACAAAAATATTCCTTTTATAAAATTAAGCCTAAGTCCTAGTAACAATTTTAAACCTAAACCATTTTGGAATATGATTGTATCAAAATCTATAGCTGAACGACGATTAGCACTTGCTGCATTTAGAGATAACCCTACTCCAAATAATTTTGATATTTTACAAAGTAAAGTAGCTACAGCTCAAAAAATATTACGGCAGTCTAAATCAAAATCATGGCAAAAATTTTGTAATGGTATATGTGAAGTATCTTCAGTAAATGAAATGTGGTCTCGAATGAAATGGATAAAAGGTAGATACTCTAAAAAATCTTTTATTAGTCATGATAGCGCTAGAGATCTCCTTAAGAGTCTGGCTCCTGATTTTGTCGTAAATAATCGCCCTAACTTTGGATCAAGTAATCACCTTTTAGAATCAGCTATTTCTAGAAAGGAATTAGAAACGTCCATTAAATCTAAAGATACTGCTCCTGGAATCGATATGGTTTCATTCTCAATGATAAAAAACCTACCTGAAAGCGGTAAAGATTGGCTTTTGCGTCTTTTCAATACATTTCTCGAATATGGAATAGTTCCAAAACAATGGCGAGAAATAGCTATTATTCCTTTTCTAAAACCTGGACGTGATCCACACTCGATATCGTCGTTTAGACCTATATCTTTAATGTCCTGTTTATGTAAAGTTTTTCATTCAATTATAAACAAAAGACTCGAATGGTATTTTGAAAAATCAAGCACATTCTCTGAGGACACTACAGGTTTCAGGAAAGCTCATTCTTGTTTAGACAACTTAAGTAAGCTAATTTTATGTATACAACATGGATTTGGTCTAGGCAATTCTACCTCTTGTTGTTTTATTGACATCGATGGAGCATATAATAATATAGATATTCCCAAACTTTTGATTCTGATGGATAATTATGGTGTTGGATCAAAAATATGTAATTACTTATGGAATTTTCTTAATTATAGATATCTAAATATTAATTCGGATACGGTATCAATGACTAGATGTTGTAGCCAGGGCTTGGCTCAAGGAGATCCGTTATCGCCTTTACTATTTAATATAGCAACTGCTCACATATGCCAGTCTATCAAACATGTTTTTATCTCACAATATGCAGATGACTTTGTTTTGTATACATCAAACAAGAACTTGACTATCGCTACCAATGACTTACAATTAGCTTTGAGAACTTTCACTTCATTACTTGATGAATTAGGTCTACGAATCTCTGCTTCCAAAAGTAAAGTATGCATATTTAACAGAGCCCATATTAGTAAATCTATTAATCTTCAAATAGATGGCGTTTCTATAGAGATAGTAGAAAATTTTAAATATCTAGGGTTGTGGTTGAATCGAAAATTAAAATGGGGAACTCATGTGAGTAGCCTCAAGGATAAAGTTTTCAAGTTTTTAAATTTATTCAAAGTTTTGGCAGGTACCGGTTGGGGTATCCATCCAAAGTATTTAAAGAAGTTATACATTTCGATTTTAAGAAGCAGAATCGAATACGCTAGTTTTTTGTTCGATGACGGCCCGCGCACACATTTATCTAAATTAGATCAAATTCAAAATCAATGCATGAGAATTATCGGTGGGTTTGTAAGAACAACTCCAATACATGTGATGGAGAGTGAATTAGGTTTACCTCCTTTAACGATTCGTAGACGCTACTTGGGTGGAAAATATCTGTTAAAAGCAAAATCTTTAGCAAATAACAGTATAATTTCTCTACTTAGTAACTACGCACCTCAATTCGAAAACTCATATTGGGACAGAAGGAAAAAGCCTTTATTAATTATATTATTTAATGAAATTCAATATGTATCAGTCCATAGAAGTATGCAACTGGAAATGTTTAATTTGAGTGTATGGACTTCAAAAATTGATTTGAATCCACATATTAAGATTGATATTCCCCTTATAAATAAAGCTAAATGCTCTTATAATTCTCTCGATATTAGAATGAAATGCTTAACTTATTTAAATACACAATATCCTAACTATTATAAATTATTTACTGATGCATCTTTAGATAACAATGTAGCAGGAATAGCCTTTTATGATCCCCAAACCGAAACTAACATAAGATTTAAAAATAATTACAAAATTTCTATAATGTACGCTGAACTTATCGCCTTGGCAGAAGTATTATCCTATATTGAGACAGTAAATTTTAATAAATTTCTTATTCTAACAGACTCAAAAAGTTCATTACAACATTAAACATTCATGTAAAAACATGAGTAATGATTACGTAAAGGTAGAACAGATGTTTATTTCGCAAATACACCTTGAAATTTTGTTCCTTTTATTCACATTATAAATTATATCAAATATTATATTGTACAAAGTACATATTGCATGATGTCTAGAAATAAGAAGTAGATAAACGTACATACTCACATATTTTGAAGGTTAGTATTAAGATAATGAAAAATAATTTAAGCCCTTAATTGGAAAGAGAATGCGGATATAATTTGGTTTCACATTATTTCAACTGAGATTTTAAATTATTTATGCAGTAGACAAATTTTATCCCGAAAACATATTTTTTCTAACGTAGACCTTGCTTATTTATAATTATTACATTTAACCCCATTACTATGGACATACAAAACTTTAATTATATGTCATGTATGTGCATGAGTTTATTTTCCTCACACAAGCTTACATTGCGTCATCGTGACCTAAAGATAATTATTTATACAACGAAGTCATTGTAGGTAAAACAGCTAAGAAAATAAGTATATTTGAACAACTGTGTACAAAAAGTTATAAGAAATAGATTATATGAACCTACTGCAATCACGAATAGAATAGAAAAATATATACATACTAGCGACTCCAAGTGTTCCCTGCCAAAGTTTGAAGCACAAAATGAAGGAATTTGACACAAAGTTGCGAGAGCCTTTAGACCTCCTTAATCCGACCCTGTCACAAAATCCGTTCTTAGTGGACGCCTACTTACTCCCTGCCAAATTTCATCTTTATTTGTCAAGTAGTTTTCGATATTTCATGATAATCGCTTTTATATAAATTAGATACTACTACTAAGAAAATCAAGTACCAATTATAGATCAATATGGAAAATTTTAACAATAATAATGGAAAAAGCTGGATAAAGAAAATGCACTGTATGTAACGGTCGGTATACACTTCTCATGATTTTTTTTTTCCTGCAGTAGAAAGTATTCAATATTTTGACACGGGAAACTAGCTAAATTACGGGAAAATACACGGGAATACACGGTAAATAGCTTCATAATACTAAATTTCATCAAAATCTGTCCATGTGTTCCGTTTCGTAGATCAGTTTTAGGGGTGAATTCAAATATACCTTGGTTTGTGAAAATTTTCAACAGACGCAGTATTTCAGTCGTATATTTTATTACATTTATCTTGACTAATGATAGTTACACACATTAGTAGTATATTTCACTGTTATATTTAATTTATTTTTTAACATGTTATGTACTTTAAAATAGATTATAATTACAATACTGTTGATTAATCAACCTTTCTAATTCTATAATAAATGTAATTGTACATAGAGCTGCTGGTAGACATTTATAAAAAGATAAATAATAGACAGAATTAAGCATAGTATAACTGTTTAGATAATGTGGTAGATTCATTATTTTAATTAGATATTATTTATAATAACTACTTGGGATGGAGTAAAATTGACTGCGAGTAAAGATTTATTGACATTGTACGAAATTTTTCACGGACGTGACCAAAAGTTCTTTTGACATAGCCCCATAAACAGAGCGTGATAGGTCAAATTAAAAAAAAATACTTTGAATTTGATGTATCAATTCGACATTTATATTTTATTGTTATTTATTACTTCACGTAAACATTTCTACATATAAAATATAATAGCTGGAACATTTACTTAATTTTTTGTCGTTTATAAATAATTCATAAGTAAATCCGTTAGAAAAGCTAGTATTATACAACAATAATGCAATATAAATCATATTGTAATTTACTTTTATTTCAATGAAGACAGTGAAACATAAGCCACGATAATCGTTTATTTAGACAGCCTGTATTTTAACTAAATTTTTAACATATTTTGCATTCTCTTTTAAGCTATTTCAGTGTTGTAATTTATCAAACATAATGTGTAAATTTTTTATACTATTATTCTATTTCATTAATGCCAATGAATCAAAAAGAATATTAGGTGTTTTTCCTACACCATCTATAAGTCATCAAGTAGTGTTTCGTCCTCTAATGCAAGAATTGGTAAAGCGTGGACATGAAGTTACTGTGATAACACCAGACCCGGCATACTCTAAGGGCGAAGCTCCTATAAATCTAACAGAAATTGATGTTCACGATATATCCTACAAGATATGGAATAAATTTGTGGAAGATAAAAAAGGCAACTCAGATGATCTTGCTTATCAAGTCAAATTGGGCCTACAATTATTTGTTTCAGTAGTTGAAGCACAAATGAGTACACCTGAAGTACAAGAACTTATATATTTTGATAAAGAGAAGAAATTTGATTTAATATTTACAGAATCTTGTGTCAGCCTAGCGTTGAGCTTTTCTTACTTATATGATGCACCAATAATTAAATTTAGTTCTTCGGCTGCAACAGATGCTACGTATAAAGATATGGGCGCTGCTTCACATCCACTTATTTATCCGTCTCCAATCTTTCAAAAGTTTTACAATATGACAATATGGGAAAAAATTTCACAGATTAAATTGCATTTTACTTATATAAACATATTTGGTGTGTATATAAATGTTGAAAAACTTTTTCGACCCGTCGATACCTTGGTCTGAATGGAAGAAACATTTTCACTTGATGTTTTTGAACGTAAATCCTCTCTGGGACCTTAATCGTCCCGTTCCAGCTAGTTTTATATATTTAGGAGGATTACATCAGAATGAACGAAAGGAATTACCAAAGGTAATTTTTTTAATATACCTACATAACAATCTTTGATATAATTATTATTCGTACAGAGTAATAATTATTAAAGAATACTAATAAATAATAGAGAAAATTTTCCTGATATAGTTTTTTTGGGTCTAATTTACTTTAGTTTTACTAGTGATTCCCGCTCCTCTGCCAGTGCTCTAATCACTATTAAAAATAGGGATTGGTGATAGAAATCACAAAAAATACAAAATGAATAATTAATACCCTACCTTACACAAAAATTTCATAAAAGTTGTTCAAGCCGTTTCGGAGGAGTTCGATAGCAAACACTGTGACACGAGATTTTTATATATTAGAATAAAGATTTAAAGGTTTTTACATTTTTATTGCAATATATAAGAAAATTTTTTTCAAGAGTGAAAATCACTTTCAGATTTCTAAATTAGCTATCACATAATTTTATCTTTTATTTAGTCACAAAGTGTATTTTAAACTAATTTTTTAATTTTTTTAGGATTTAAAGTATTTTCTAGATTCATCTGAAAATGGTGTCATTTATATGAGTTTTGGTACAAATGTAAAGCCATCTTTATTACCTCCTGAAAAACTAAATATATTTATAAATGTATTTTCTCAACTGCCATATGATATTTTAATGAAATGGGATAAGGAAGAGTTTTTAAATTGTCCTAAAAATGTAAAAATTGCAAAATGGTATCCACAAGCTGATTTACTGAGTATGTGTTTTTCATATAACAATTATTATTTCTTTTTGCATACGTATATTATTTTTTAATCTATATTAACAACATAAAGAGTTTTTGTTTGTTTAAACGCGTTAATTTTAAGAATTTATTGAAACTAATAGAAATCAATTTTATTTTTCAGAACATCCTAAAATTAAACTATTTATAACGCAAGGTGGCTTACAATCAACTGATGAAGCTATTACTGCGGAGGTGCCTTTAATTGGTGTACCGATGCTTCTAGATCAATGGTTTCATACTGAACATTATATTAAGCTTAAAATAGGTTTAAAACTTAATTTCAAAACGCTTACAGAAGATGATTTAAGAACCGCCATTACTACTATTATTAGCAATCCAAGGTAGGTCCAATGTAGGGCAGGAACCTCCCTTTAATACGAGGGAGTGATCACATAGCCCACTGCGCTAGCCAAGTACGCGTTGACGGACTTCACAATGACTTTCTTTACCATGAGGCAAATGGTATCATGTTAAGAATGAATAATATATGACGTTGTCAGAGATGCAAGAATCGAGATTCGAATCTGCTTCTCTTAGATTTACAAGCGAACTCCGTCTTTACTGTACCACTAGTGCTATTACGTAACTATCTATACATGCTATACGCTATTAAACCGTGATACTTACCATGAAACTTATGTTTTATATTTGGATCGATTCAAATTATAGAAAGGAAATTTTCTAATGTTATTAAACAATAAGAATGTGTTATTACCACATACATAATTAATTGTTCAATCATTTGGATTGGATCTCAGAAGGCCAAAATGTAAGTAGAAGGCCTGTTTTAACTAGTTTTGGCAAGTTGCTCTATCAACAATAATATTTTTACAGATAGTTTCAGGATGATTCCTGTAAAACAAAAATAACCGCAAAAGGACATTTCATCATTACTATAAATAAAATGTCTGTTTGTACATTCAGCATAACGGCTTTTTATCAAAAGCAAAATATATGCGGTACTCCTTAATAAACACAATTTTTAACATTTTGTCTTTATGTCTATTCCCTTTAATCTCTAAATCAGCTGCACACATTTTGAAGGGACTTTCACAAGCAGATTTGATAGATTTTTGATAGCTTTGTTTTAAAAAAATTAGAATCTGCTCAAAAAATGTAAACATACCTAGGTGCGAACCTATATAGCGCAGCGAACCTTAGTATAAAATATAATAAACACCAAATACTAAAATAAAAGTATGACTAACTACTCATTAACAAAGAATTTTTCACTAAATAGAACTTTTATTTTAGCTACCGAGAAAACGTCAGGAAGTTGCATAGTATAATGCATGATCACCCTCTTTCCCCATTAGAAAGAGCTGTGTGGTGGACAGAACACATCCTACGACATAAAGGCGCCTTACACCTAAAAGCTCCGGGCGCACATATGCACTGGATAGATTATTATGAATTAGAATTAATATTATTATTATCTGTATGTGTAATTTGTATTTTAGTGATATTAGTACTAGCTGTTTATATTATCGGCAAGAAACTATCACATTTTTGTGCTAAACTGAAAAGAAATTAACTTATTTTAAAGCTATTTAAAAGTTCATTAAGCTATTATTTATATTTTTATTTATTTAGTTATTTAAAACTTCTTTCTTTAAATACAAAATTATTATCCTAATGAAATAAATTATGCAGAAATTCTCAGTTTTCTTTATTATAAAGTAAAATTGTTATGAAAACTTATAAATATTTGAAGCATTTCTAAGAATGAAAGAATCTAATGGCTTAAAATAATATTAATATACGATTCATACTTAATTCTTGCCATTACATCTTTACGCTGAAGCAATTATCAAAATTTGAACAGAAAACGATTTTTGTTTTTAACTTGGAAAATGGATTACGAACGTTCCTAAGCCCAATGCTTAATCAAATGGTAGGGTTTCGCAAAGAACGATAAGCGTACTAAGATGTTTTTTTAAAAACTCTAACGTAACGTACTCTAACGTAAAATATACGACTACGTCGAATTTCCGAACTCTTATTTTTTAAGTTTTTGGCCAAAAAACCTAAAACAAACTAAAAAATAAATAAAAATTAATGTCTACACTAGACATCTACTTATTTAAGTATATTTAAGTACCGAATAATTATTTTGTTCTAAATATTAGCATTTTATTAAAGCACTTGATTAAAACCATTCCTCTATTTTAATGAAACTATTACTCTTATAGCGTAACCTTTTAATCTTCTTTTGGAATTTTACGCTACAGTGAGTCCGCTCTGTTCGACAAATTAGATCGGATCTCCTGCGACCGAATACTGCAGATTTATTTATCGAGTATTGTATTTTTGGTCACTTTGGGGATTTTTGTTACTAACCCACTTTTAAAATGTTTTTTATGTGTGTCACTTACTTGTTTAAATAAAACTCTTTATTATTATTATTATAACATTCTTATTATTTTATAATACTTTGATTATGCAAAAATATTTAACAGGGAGTATAGGGTAAATTTCTGATTTCTAGAACAAATCCTTTCTTAAGTATTACACAGTATTTTAAATTTCAATGTAATGTTTGGTTTGAAGTAGAAAAAGTCAAGAATAGCAGCTTTATACAAATAATCTAGATTATAATATCTCATATATTTACCATCATTTATTGTCTCCCTGATAGTACATATTTGCAATATTTATCCAGAAATATATTTGATTTCCTTTTGCTGACGCAAACGAAGCAATGTTCAAAATATTTTGTAAAAGTTGAAACAATTTTTTGTAACAAAATAAAACTTTAATATACAGAAAAAATTACTAGCGGTTAAATGTAAGTTGACTCTTCAATTCTATCTTGCCTGGTCTTAAAATCATAAAACTATTAACAACCAGTACTTTCCCGTTAAAAGCAAGCGATAGCAAGGTGTATTTATTTGTTCAATGTTCTGTTGTGTAAAATTCACGAATTCTGACTAACATTCTCGCAGTGCTATTTTTTGAACGGAACTAACACATGAAATATGCACAAAGTGTTAAAGTTCGGGCAATTTTGCAACGACATTCTCATATATTTTTAATATTACATAATTTTGATCGCTGTTAAAAAAAAGTTTGAAATTCGATATTTGATTCAAATGTCACTTACGTACACGTATTAGTGATCAACTTTTTTCAGTCGGTAGAAGAATATGACCGATGACCATTTTACACAGATCTATTCGATTCGCTTTTGGTAGCCCATTACTGTATTAACGTAACCGATGCTGCAAGATCACCTGGAATCTGCAAGATACTCAACTCTGCACGACAATATTGTAGAGATATCATATGAAGGGTACAGGGGCAAAAGAAGGGATGTCACACAATCGGAATCTTTTGTAATTAACATTTTAGTGTTTGAAAGTATACAACTTTTAATAATTATCCTTATCTTAGAAATTATTATTAGGAACTTTAAGGTTAACAAACACAGATCACTTTTAGACACCATTAAACTTAAACAAAATTTGAACAATCCAATAAAAATAGAAATAGTAAAATAATCACTTTTTAGAAAGAGCAAAAAAAAAATGTCCTATACAAACTAAAAAATGTCCTATACTAACAATACAATAAGGAATGTCCAAACTTATTCATTAATAGTGCTAGGATAATTGCCCGTTGGCAATGCTATCTGTGACGTCCACGTTATTGGTATAATTTACGGCTCAGCAACACCTCAACACGTCTGTCTCGAACGACCACCAGATTGCGACTCACGTGTCATAGGCGCATGAGACAACCAATACACTACATCCCTTCTTTGTTTTTATTTTTTTTTTAATTATATTTATACACTTTTAAATGTTTCATATCACATCAATAAATTTTAATCTCCTTCCAATACTTTATAAGTTTATTCAGTTTAACCATTAAAGTTTATTTTTACTTATCATACTTTTAATTTCCAAATTCATTTTTATGTTTGTTAGATTCATTTAAATCATGGTTTTCGCAAACTTTCCATTCTCCTTGAATTTTCTTTACATTCCTTTTACGAATGTCATTATTTTAAGCTGTGATAACTCTAACAATTCTTTTTTTTTTTTTTACTGTATGTGTACCTTGGTCACAATCCAAGTTTAATTTATTTTCTTTCTTCATATTTTAATATATATACTATATCTCCAGGTCTCAGATCACACTGGTACCTTTTTTTTTCCTGCCTCCAATTTCCTTTCCTTTTTTTTTTCCTTTCTCGATCTTTATCCCTAACATCTGTGTCATTGGTATTACTTCAATGGAATCACTAATTATAACTTATCTATAAATTTGCATTTGAGAAAGAGTACATACTCAAGTAATGTAATAAACTCTCTTACCAATCTTTATATTCACCTAACTTTAGTCGCTATAGTCGGATTCGTATAGTAGTGTCGTCGTTGGTTAGACGTATAGTCTCGGTTTTGTCTTTTAACTTCTCCATCCTGTTGTGGCACTATGGGATTTTAATAAAATATTTCTTTCTTGAATGAATTCTTCACTGATTTCTTTATTTTAATTCTTCACTGAAAATTGTACCATTTCTGAAGATGTAATCTTACGACAAATTTTTACTTCTATATATCTGCTATAATAATGTGAATATCTAATAATTAGTAGTCCTCGCTTGGAAGTGGAACCATTAAATCCATCGTAATGTTATGTGATACGGGTTCGGGATCGGAAATTATAAGCGTTCTTGCACTAAAGCTGTTTTATTTTACTATATACACACGCACAGTTTGTACACAGCACTAGTCTCCGAGCACGGTATTTCACTTATAGACACTCCTTTACTAAGCCTTCAATCATCTCTTCTTCACTTTTCCACTATTTCGTATATCTTCATAGTCTTCGCTCAACTTCGAATATCAACTGATCTCCCGAGACACTGTTGGCCTTTTTATATGCGTAAATATTAGAACATTCTAGTATCGAAAACGTTTCTAGTAATCCCGAATCCTTTCCCGAAAATGCTTTTTTTTCTCTCTCTGACACACTAGAATTCGTAATTAACTATCCCTGTTATCTAATTGACATAAGTTAAAAATTGTCATTCGCCGTTCTAAAGCATGGTACAAACGTGCTATTATGACGGCTATGCTAAATTTGCCTTCATTAACACTATACCTGTATGGTTTTCGTTAGCGACGTCCACCGGCTGACGGAGCTTATTAGTCCTAGGTAACTTTCTAACTCTCCAATAATGGTAGGTGGTGTAGAACCCTGTATTATTGAAATATATATTTCCAGTAATTTGATACCATCTGCTGACAATTCGAAATTAACTTTGAACATCGTAAACGAACATTCGTCTTCCCTTCCCTTTATCAATTTCTTTTAAAACAAACTATACCTTTTGTAATTTTCTTCAAATGCTTACCAAAACGAGGATATCATCAACATATAGAAATATAATGAATATAAAATGCCATCACACCCCAACAATATTTGTTCACATAATAGTTTTTTGACAGAGGGGCACACGATAAGCCAAACATCAGCCCCTTATCTCAAACCTTTGCTGGCGATTAACGTAGTTATGTGCCTAAAACTTGGATATAATTTCAATTTGGTGAAATACGTCTTTTATATCCAAATTCGTGAAGGCTTTGGCATTCTTCATTTAAGACAACAGCTTATCCTCTTCTTTTTCCATATTTTAGACTGTTATACTACTTTTATTATAATTTTCTTTAATATTCTATAATATAATTGTGAGCACTCACTTTTGTCCTCGTCGCCACATGTGACGTCCACGTTATTGGTATAATTTACGGCTCAGCAACACCTCAACACGTCTGTCTCGAACGACCACCAGATTGCGACTCACGTGTCATAGGCGCATAAGACAACCAATACACTACACTATCTAAATAGGCTTGAGCCCCAGCAGATTTTTTTTTAATTCCATGAGGTCTTTGTGCTTCATTACACTAATAAGCAAGTACTCTTGGTAAGCAAAACCTGGCAATTCAAATTCCTCATGACATGCTACTCTTCGCTTATTCAATATAGGTGATTTCTCCCAAGCACTCTCATGTATTTCTCATGTACCTTTTGGCTAAGAAATCTGAAAACTTTCTAAGAATTTCACCCTTTTCTACGTCTATCACATCAAAGCCTAAAGGGTTTAGGCTTTTGTCTACTTATTTTCAGAAGATCATACCATTCAAATGGGAGTTCCATGTGGGTTTTCAAATTTATAAGAACCATATTTTTGTCACATTCTAAGTAACAATGCCTCTAATTAATGGGTATGTTAAGTTGATTGATTCCGAAATTTTCATTACATGTACAACAAAATGAATAAACCTCGTCACGGTGTAGTTTTTACTCTATCCTCCTGCAGAATTACAAAATATTTCTAAATGTTTCCAAATGGTTTGTTAGATAATGAAATAGAAATGAAACTACTTCATCTGACCCCTTTCGACCACATGTTTCTGGGTAAGTGTAGAAATAAGCTATATAATAAGCTAACATTACTTAGCTTATGCAGATTAAAAGAGTACATGGATAATGTTTATAATACACATCATTAGTACTAATGTTTGGCAATGATATATTTTTTTGGTAATCCATAGCAATAGCTTGAAATTCCACCTACTATCTGACCTACCCTTAATTCTGGCATTCTTCTTTCTTTCATAAAATACTTGAGCCTTCTTTTTGTGCAAATTATTAAGACTAGTTATTCTTTTTAACTCGTCCTCATTTCCTTTAGTTTCTAATGGCTTTGCCTTTATTGTGAACTCATCACAGGTACTACATGCATCAGTGCGGGGGTAACCAAATGATATATTGTATTCAGTATTAAAAATGTTTCTGTAAGTTTTATAGGAATAGTGTTTCTCAGGGTTAGCATCCAAATATAACCCATGCATTTTTTTAACATTCAGGTATTCAGATAAATATTCTTTTTTAGTATCTTTCATACTATAGTGGCTTTGCCGTCCTTTGAAGGACTTAATGTGAGTAGGTACATATCAATTGTTATGAATTATCTAACTTCTTGCGCGAACTTAATTATCCTCTTTTATCATTTGGAGCAATACCCGTCTCTTTCAATGACTTTTGCAGATATTCAAGTTTTCCTTTTGTAATACCAAAAATAGATAAAAAAGGCTTGTAGCATATAGATACTTCACGTATATGATTGTCTTCTTTTACTATTACCTTGTATGTGAAATAGTTTTGATGAAAATTGGCTTCTTCTCTCGTTTCTTTTAGTAATTTAATATTATTATCTTCTTCGTTTTCATTCATTTTTAGTTCAATTTTACTCATTAACAACGCACACCGGTTCAAAGCAATTATAATTTAACGTCAACTCAAAGTTGATAAAATCTGACATTGACAGGTTGGACATTCCCCGTTTTGCACCTGTACAGGGTTTTGAAATATTGATGATATAAAAGATTGTCCGTATATTAATGCTTTGAGCTTCATACCACTAAAACTACGTGGCAAAATCTTTATGTTCCCATACTTTTCGTCTATTTGAATTTTATGTGACATTCCTTGTTTTGACCCTGTACCCTTCATATTTAGGATGCTTTAAAAAATGTGTTGGGATTTTAACTACCGCAGCACTGACTAGCAAATTTAATATAAAGTTTTTTTTGTGTAAGCGGTAGTTAATTTTTACTCATAGCTTGGCGCAGCTTTTGCCTCACAATAAAGAATAGTCTCTGAGATTTTCGTAAATCATCATCATGTATGCAGGAGTTACCATGTTAAATATTTATTATACATGCGTTACACAATAAAAAATATTTTTATTCCATTTATTAAATAATGATGAATGAATTTTTGTAGGTAGACTTCCTTCATTCATTATTTTTCTTTATCAGTATCGAAGTACTACGAGTAACTATATATTATCAATTATCACCTTGGTAAAATTATCTATATTTGGATAACCTAATAGCTGATGCTGTTGATTTTCATGACCTGTAGCTTGATTGTGTCAATCATATCTATACATATAATAAAAGTCGGAGTCGATTTTTCAATATTTTTTTTTAATTGTTACTGAAATAGTAATTACAATCGAAACGGAAGCCGAATGTATACTTTTAGATTTTCAGCCTGTCTATCTGCTTATCTTTATATTAAAAAAAAATATTATATTTTTAAAAAAAAATATATTTTTTATATTATATTTAGATATTTAAAAAAAAATAAAATCTAAATAAAAAATTATATTTAGATATTTAAAAAAAATTCAATTATGAAAATTTTATACTAACATATTTAGAGATGAACCTGAGCAGAGCGAGGGCAAGTTGTTCATATTATACATATACTTTAATGAACATTACAATAAATTTATCTATTAACCTAATGAAGTTATTAGAAATATTACCGTATTATAAGTTTAAATGCCAATAAAGCTGTAGACATAAATTAGCTATTTTTTTCTTCAACTGCATAGGACATAATATAGTTCATAAGTGTACGCGCAAACAAAAGTCCACTCTCTTTTTTTTATGGGACAAAGGGGGCAAACGGGCAGGAGGCTCACCTGATGGTAAGTGATCACCTCCGCCCATGGACATCTGCAACACCACAGGGCTTGCAGATGCGTTGCCGGCCTTTCAGGAAAGGGAGAGAGGGAGGAAGGAGAAGGACGGGAGTAGGGATGGGAAGTGGGCCTCCCGGACTCTCACTTACCGAACGAAACGCGACAGCATAGCTGCCACTTCACGCCGGTCTTCTGTGAGAGAGTGGTACTATACGGGGCTTGCCGGCCCATTCGGCTGCTACCCGAAGGTGGCCCGAAGTCTATTCTTATCACCCCTATACTCCGGTGGGATGACAACACGACCACTAATCAGAAAGACTCTATAACTAAAGTTGGCCTGTCTTGAAACTCGAACCCGGGATTCCAGATGTGTAGCCTTACATGCTAGCCACTATACCACATGCACAGAGACAGCTGTCAATCATGATCATGTTAATAGTAAAGTAAACGAAACCAAAATATACAAAAAATATCAGCGGAAATCTGATTTAACTGACATATACACTAAAAAGCGTTAAAACCTTCCGCTCTTAATTTTCAGCCTTATTCTAGTAAAATATATTCAAGCTCAATAAAAATTCTAAACGCCGCATGTAGAAAAAATCAACGTTACACAAAGGGGAAATAGAGAGAGGTTTCTGTAAAAGGATTTAAGCCAACTACGGGCGGGTGAATTGCTTTGAGTTTATTTCTGTTTCGTAGAACATGATTTTTCTTGCATAATATGAAGTTAATTAGACCCCCGAGAATAGTCTTGGAGACCACCATTTTATTATTAAAATATAAAAGAAAATAATAAAGTATGTAAATAGTGTCATTTATACTTTGTTCGTTATTTACATTTTTACCGTAAAAGAATTTTAGACATTAAAGCATTATAATAAGCAATACGTAATTTACAGTCAAGTGTTATTATGAAAAGTGGAACAAGCCCACCTTATTCTAATGTCAATAGTGTACCAATTACGATTACATTGCACTTGTAACAAGACATTATCATTAGCAAATACATACATTAGCTTAGTCTTTGTTAAGAGTTTAAGCTATTTTTTATGTAATATTAAAAACTTTTAAGTTCAATATAGCTTGTATCAAATATTATTTAATGGGTATTATTAGTGTTCTGTACGTATTAATTCACCGAAGTTACTACCTATTAACAGTTTCATACAACTAGTGTAGTAATGCTAAGACGAATGTTAAATCTCTCACGTATTTAGATGTAATAAATGATTTATTTAGGATGAAGTATTGTGGGTTTTTATGCCTAACTTTTTACAGATAGAACTACTGAATATATTATATTTGACCGTATACGATTCATATACGTTTGTATTGGTCATGCATTTTTTTATCTCTTGGAATAATTGCACTGTAGGGTTAAATAAATACTCGTAGATCACTATACTAGTGATAGTTGAGTAATGCAAAAAACCTTTACTGTAGGTTGGCTTGATTAAAAATTGTCAAAATGATTTTTTTTTTCAATGTGGTTCCTTAGTACGACATACCAATTTCTTTATATTTATAAAGGTAAAAATCGGAAAAAAATTATGTTATCTCTACATAATCCACACGTTCACGATAATGCTCGCTTTTCCATTGAATCCGCAAAAAAGTTTCAGGAAATTTGATTATATTTCGCCAGTAATACTTTGAAATTTCTTATATTTACCTGAGAAAATGTTAGCAAGATTAATTCAATCGTTGTTTGGAGAGATAAAATAAAAAAAATCTTGTTTATTATCAGACTGCGATGACACAAATATTAAAGCTAAAAATATACGGGTATAAACATAACTACAAATATAAATGAATATGTTGGGACATCAACATAGAGCACCATCTAGTTCCACCATGGTAATATTCCACTAGACTTGTGCTATGGATACCAAATAGTTGATACCCTACGCATATATAAAAACACACATAAAATAAATATAAAGAACACGTGTAGCTCAGTTTGTAGTGTCCCTACTTGCTGCGCCAGTGGTTGCGGGTTCGAGTCCCGCTGGGGGCATTCATTTGTTGAGCAAGATTATTTGTACTCCAGTCATGGGTATTTATATTTATAATTTGTATGTATTTAATTATATAATATGTAAAGTGTATCTGGTGTCCGTAACACAAGCCTCGTAGCTTACCACGGAACTAGATGGTGCTGTGTCTAATAATTTCCCAACATATTTATTTATTTATAAACACCCCTGACTGGATTACAAACACTTGCGCTGATCACTCAAATGAATGCTCTCAGTCATTCGAGTTCGGACTCGAACCCGCGACCGCTGGCATAGCATGTAGTCTCTATAAACTGAGCTAAGCGAGTCGTTATTTCAAAATCACAGTGTTATTTACAAGTATAGATAAATAAATACAAAGAAAATAATAATGGGAAACTGAGACGAAAACAAAAGAAATATTTCGCGAAACATATTCGCCAAACGTTATTGTAATACAGTTGCGTCTCGTAAGATTTATTTTCTTTCACTTGACATCACAATGTGAGCAATAAATGCGGAAAAATTCGATGAAATTGGTACAAGTAGTTTGTTTCTGATTAAATATCCTGACGTCGTAGAGATATTTTGAATATCAATCGAATTTTCAAATCAAACGGTTTCACGCTACAATATTTTTGTTTTACTAGAGAGTAACAGACTCTCTTTTTATGTATTACGACATGAATTTTATTGATGTTCCAGTAAGTGTGCCTTGCTTCGGCTTTATCTTTTGCCAGATTGTTTATTACAATTAGTACATCAGTACATATAAATTAAATTGAAGTGTCTGTTAATTTCAAATTAACAGTTTTTCACTAAATACATATTATCAAAGTATATACGGTATTTACATCAAAAAATCTATTTTTATAATTTTTTGTCTATCTGTCTGTCTGTTTGTTACGGCTAATCTCTGAAACGGCTAGACCGATTTTGATGGGACTTTCATTTACAGATAGCTGATGTTATAAGGAGTAGCTTCGGCTACTTTTATTGTATTAGAAAGTAATAAAACTGTTTAATTTATGTCAACTAATGCGTTTGGCTGGGCGGGTGCTTTGATGGGCTGTTTATTTTCTGGCAGCAGGTAAATGTATATACGTATAATACCATACCATGTAGCCGCTAGTAGATTTTATCGGATAACAAACTATGTCTTTTTAATGTTAATTTTAAGTCATATATTTGTTAGATTTTTTAAAAGAAACTATTACTTATAATAACCGTCAATTTTGAACTTTAATGAAATAATATGGTATCTTAACGTATCGAAGGACGTATAAATAAAAAAAACCGTAAGTTATTTTGTAATTACAGGATAAAATAGAGTCGGCCAAATTATACATACAGGTTAAAAACATAAAAAGGTAAAAACATCTAGGGTCACATTATGGTTACACGACTTCGGTAAAATTCGGGTAAATATATAATTTATAAAACTATACAATAAATATATGTTGGGACATTATAACAACAGCGCCATCTATTCCTGTTCCATAGTAAGCTTCGTAACGTGCTTGTGTTACGGATACCAGATAGTTGATATACTACGCATATACATTTTTAAATACATACATATTATAAATATAAACACCCATGACTGGAGTACAAACATTCGTGATTAGCAAATGAATGCCCCCAGCGGGACTCGAATCCGCGACCGCTGGCGCAGAAAGTAGGGTCACTACCAACTGAGCCAAACGTGTCGTCTAATAAATGACAAGAAAATAAATGAAAGTAAAATAATCATAAATATTATGTAATAAAATAATGATAATTGAATTGATTTAAATAACTATCATTAAAAATCTATTTTATTTTATTCATATTGTATTTAAAACTTTTAAGGTCTCGCAATAATAAGTACTATACGATATACTTTTCATGATTTTTTAAACAGAAAATTTCCCATAGATAATTTTCTATTCATACATATGTATTTGGGCCAATACTTTAGTTTTTAGTTTTCCTCAAATTGCGGTCTTTCGACCACAAATAACACTAGTCTATGTCAATCATTTAAAAAAAAACAAAGCCTATATAAACATGTTTATTTTATCAAGCGATCCCAAAAGGACCGTATTAGGTGAACTGCCTTGTTGCTCTATTACCTATATATTTACGATAGCCCTGTGGCGATCTTTGGGTGAAATTTGGTTTGCAAAGATTTTTGTTATCCCATACCCTTGCGTCCTTGTTTAAATGGGAATGAATATTTTCTATACATTTGAATAAAGATAAGATCTGGATAAAGTTATTTCGGTAATACTACTATAATAAAGCGAAAAGTTTGTTGATATTTTTGTTTCAAAACACTTGTCTTAACTACCATTGGGATTTGAAAAATCCTTTTTGAATTTGATATCCCGATTTTTTTTAAAAAAAGAAAGTACAAATTACACGAACAGAGCTACGAGAAAAGCCAGTACATATTAAAATGACAACTCGTACAATGACTCGTAATATGTTAACAGCAGTTTGTATCAAGGTTATATAAACAGTTAACATGAGAATGACGTACAAATACTGTCTATGTTGTTATCAGCTATTGCTCGTGGATAGCAATCTATACATATAATAAAATTCTAACTTAGTCGTATCTGTAAATTGAATATTTTTTGGAAATTCTTATTGATATAGTCATTATCCATACTAATATTATAAATGCGAAAGTAACTCTGTCTGTCTGTCTGTCTGTCTGTCTGTTACCTTTTCACGCCTAAGCCACCCAACCGATTTTGCTGAAATTTAGTATGTAGATAGTTTGCATTCATGAGAAGGAAATAGGCATATTATTTTTTGGAAATTCAACCCCTAAAAGGGTTAAAAGGGGTGGCAAAGTTTGTATGAGAAAAATATTTTTATTGCACATTTTTGCATGAAACTTTGAATTAATGCTTTTTAGTACAAATGATGAAACACGTATTTCAGGGTTTTTCGAAATTCACCCCCATTGGGAGTTAAAGGGGGTGGCTAAGTTTGTATGGAAAATTTAATTCTATTGAAATATTTTTTAACAGTATATAAGCAAAAATTTTTATTTTATTCACTCTTAGCGCGAGCGAAGCCGCGGGCACCGCTAGTTATCGATAAAGACGCCGAATCTATAGTTTATAGAATTTTTGTCGGTCTGAGACCGCATCATGAGAAAATCACTGGACAGATTTTGATGAAATTTGGTATGATGATAGTTGGTTATTCGTTTCAGAATATATGATACTTTTTACGACTGGAAAATATCTCATTTTTGGGAAATCTAAAGTAATCGTTAAAAACCGGCTGTAAAACATCATACGGCATGTGAAACCTAAGAATTCAGTTCCCAGGCGCGGGCGGAGCTGCGGGAAATGCTAGTCAAATAATATAAGATATTAAAACAGTAATCATAGTAAGTTCTGTACTGCTAGCGTTTGTCTATAATCGAAATCAGCCATAATCATATCAGCTATATATTAATAAGTGAAGACTAAGACAAAAAAAATATATATTAGTCCCGCTGAGTTTCTTTCGCCAGTTCTTCTCAGGTCAGCGGCTTCTTCTTTCCGAACTGGTAGTAGACTCATGACGTTCAGTAAAAAAATTGTAATAATTTTATGCTGAATAAAATATTTTGAATTTGAAGCAAAATCTTTGTACCCCTTTTTACGGAAATTGCGCGAACGGAGGAGTATGAAATTTTGCACACTTATAGTTTATATAGAGAAAGAGTGAATAATGCTAATATTTTTTAACTATGCATAAAAATACAATAATAATGTTCTCCGACCGATTCCAGTCAGGACGGCCAGTGTCGTTGAGACTAGCCAACTACGCAGGAGATATTATAGTGCACAAGTGAACATGCAGACACAAGTGCTCTCTCTATTCCTATCACTCTCATACTCCGGTGGGACATCTACTTGACACGACCAGTGAGAGCTAAGGCGCAGGACCGACGGCTTTACGTGCTCGTCGAGGCACGGGCGTGACACGCCGCCACCTTCCCAACTCCGGACTGTTACCGAGGCTTACTAAAGAGCAAGAGTCTATAACTTGGCCCGACCCGAGACTCGAACCCAGAACCTCCTGGTGTGCTACCGTACATGCTAGCCACTACACCACCAAGTTACTAGTGATAATAGTAGGTCCCAATTTAAAATAATAATAATAGAAAACTGTCCTGCGCCAAGTCATTGAAAATATTTAGTTTGGCGAATAGATAAATAAGATATAATAATATATGATATGTACTGTAGCTGTAAAAAAATAACAGATAAACAAGTTTTGAAGTTAAAACTGTACGTTATATAAACGGTTAATTATTATTATTTTGCCTTCACATTTTGACTTTGAGTAGGATTTCCTTATGAAATACAGTGTGTTTACGAAACGGCTAAAATTATAATGGTGGGAAGGTTTATCTTAGAATTTAGTTTACCCAAGCAAAGTGTTTCTTCAGTAAAAGCATCTTTGGAAAGTCAAGCTTGTCGTCTCGATCTTGAAGACTATAAATTTATAGAGTATCTTATGTAGAAAAACTAGCAGCCTCCACTGGTTTTACTTGGCTTATTTAATTTGACACTTGAGAGGAATGTTTCCTTTCTAAATTTTACACATTTAGAGTTTGAAATTAGGCTTACCTATATCATATTGTGAAATATATCCCTACATTTTCAAACTATTGTTATTAATTGGAGAAACTTTTATGAGGGATGCAAAGATCATACTGTGTCGTGAATTAATACTGAGCAGGTCCTACCGAGGGATCAAAAAATGTTCGTAAATATTAAAAGATTATATTCTGCGAAATTTCTTACAAATTAACATTAAAAGGAATTTGAGTCTAGATATGATAAATTGGGTTTATCTCATGTCAATAACAGGCATGTCACCGATTTCGCAATTCCCATGATAATGAGTTTTATTTATAGTATATTGTGACATCATTGTATATATTATCAAAAAAATGTCTATTATTGTTAAAATGGATTTTGTCGGTTACCTATTAAAGTATAGACTTAAATATATTCTTCTTTATTCTATATTATTTAAGTATTCGCATATTTGTCTTTGTAATTATACCATTTTTGTAGTTTTATTTTGTCACCGATGTTTCAGATGCTTTACAATAATCAAGGTGCCGGAGAGACTAAGTTAGACTAAGGAGAGAGTATATTTGATAATATAATATACTCCTAAGTAACCCAAAAATGTTATTTTATGAATAATTAATACCATAAATTAAACTTTATTAATGAAATTATTGTATAATAAACGAATATTAAAAGAGTAAGTGCTAAGTTTCTCTAGTCTTCTGAGCAAATGGTTGCTTCTTCATGAACTTAAAATACAAGCAATTCCATTTTAATTAAGACAATTTCAAAAGTAAAAGTACTTGCGAAAGTAATGAAAGAACATATATTTTGAGTTTCGATTAAGCACTTATTATTGTGTCTGAATCGATTGAAAACGCCGGAGTGATCTACGATAAAGCTTACTAGATTATTTAAAGCATTTTCTTTACCTGTGTCGAAATTTTTGCGAATATTGAATTTATGTATCTTCTCTCTCTTGCGAGCTTTGGCTCTTAGTAAATAGAATTCAAAACAATTGATACACAGAAAACATTTACGGAAAATATTTTTCTTAAACTAATAAAATGTGATAAAAGTCGATGGCATATTATATTATATACTAATGAAAATAATGTCTGTGTGTGTTATTCTAAGGTTTTTTTAAAAAACGAGTAAAAATGTTTTATTTTAGATTAAACAACAAATATATTTGTTATATATACTTTACACTAAAAACGCAAGTCATACATATTCATATACATAGTATGTATGTATGGATGTATGTATGTATGTATGTATGTATGTATGTATGTATGTATGTATGTATGTATGTATGTATGTATGTATGTATGTATGTATGTATGTATGTATGTATGTATGTATGTATGTATGTATGGATGTGTGTATTTATGTAGTATGTTGGATTGTTGGGACATTAACAGACAACACAAAAAAGCAAGTTTCATTTATAACGTCAAATATTCGCGTATATGTAGGAGAGTACCACTTATCTAATATTTAGCATAGTGTTCAAACCCCTGAAGACTATGAGTGAGTAGGGTACAGTGAAAGTTAAACCACAGAAACCCTTCGTCGTGATATTGGCACGTCACAAGTATCTCTCGCCCAAATTCCTATATTTTATCTTTTTTTAATGTCGGAAAATTAGTTTCAACAATATAAAATTATCACACCATTACCAAAAAAACTAATAAAAGCAACTAAAAAAACTTTACATTTCTTAATTTACGGCATTGCAGAATGATTTACTAGATATAGACGAAAAAAACTATGGGATTGCTGCTACTGTTGACTGTGTCCAAAATAACCACACAAAAAAATTTGATTATTTTGCTCAATTCAGTTTCACAAAATAGAATAAAAAATAATATTAAAGTGTATGTAATTGATGACATGACAAAAAGGATATGTAATTGATTTTTTGTTGTTTTATAAAAAATGGAAAGTTATATTTACAAGATGAAGTAAGTTGAAAATAATTTAATTTAAGACGAAAATTAATGAAACTTCAATACACTAAAAGTTCTTTTACGAATAAATAATATATTATATATACTTAAGCGAAAAGAGGGTCTTGTATGGAGATTATAAAAAATAATACACAGATATCTTACCATATTCACACATCTTATTTTTGTAACTCTCCGAGATATTCCATAAACACTATTTGTTAAACTTAAAACCATTCTTAGCCTAGAAAGTAAATTGCAAAGCTATTCAAAATAAGTTAATAATATCAAGTTGATTAAATTTTAATCTCGAACACAGAGGAAATTACTTGGCAGTTTACAAGCCCTTATAGCAGGGAAAAATGAAAAGTACAACGGAAGTCGGCTATTAATAACCTTCTCCGATATTGTGCTTAAAATAATAATCGACGGTTTAGTGTTGGTTCGGTAATTTGTTTCTTGTTCAGTTTGCATTAATATGCATAAGTAGGGGTTACAATTACTAATACCCAGGCCTTTTTTTGTAACTTTTTTTGGGGGGCACGGTTGAAAGTAGTAAGTCCATAATTTTTATACACACTCCCCACCCATTGCCACTGTGTTTTGAGTTTTACTCATTTTTTTCAAATTCTTTTAATTTTTCAGTTTTTATAGCTATTTTTTGATATTTTCGATATCCCTTTTGGGGGCACTGAGTGCCTCCGCATGCCCCCACAAGAAAGCCCTGCAGTAATAACTATTACCTAAGACTTAGTCTTCGAGCCCTACTATGTATTACATTTTATTCCCTATGTATAAAACTTTATTTTAAATTTAAGAAACTATACTTTAGTTTCCTTTTTGAATTGGATTGAAACCTTCACTTGCGTTATTTATATTACTTAATTCATTCTCATCTAAAACATCTTCCCACCTAATTTCAAGCCTTTACCCTCGTTAATGTGGAGCTATGAGGGCAACAATTTTGTATATAATAGCTGAATAATAAATTTTGTTTTTTCTTGGAAGGTGTCACTTTAGGGGTTAGTATAAAAATTAACCCCCGAAAAATATAATTATCAATTTCTGTAGTTTTTAATTGCAAAAAAATTCAAGTAAAACCATCGAAGAAAATCTCAACCACTAATATTTAACGATTCTTAAAACCTCTAAACGATTTCCGCATTATGATACGGTATACGAAGGATTACCCTCTGTGAAGCCGACGTCGTTAGAGATGAAAGGATTTATTGGAACTCCTTTATATAATACTGAATCTGGCTTCATCAATCATGGACAGATTTGTTTGAAATCGATGAAGCAATCTTTTTTTTATATTAACTAACTTTTATTAGCTTCATTTTAAATCACCTTTGCAAATTTTTGAAGTTGATCTACTTGGTAGTGACATATTCATATAAAAGTTCTTTGTAAAATTCAGATGACAATGCAATAATAATACATATGTTGGGACATGTTGGGACATTATTACAACAGCGCCATCTAGTTCCGCAGTAAGCTACGTAACGTGCTTGTGTTGCGGATACCAGATAGTTGATATACTACACATATAAATTTTAAATACATACATATTATACATATGAACACCCATGACTGGAGTACAAACATTCGTGTTTAGCAAATGAACGCCCCAGCGGGACTCGAACCCGCGACCGCTGGAGCAGAAAGTAGGGTCACTACCAACTGAGCCAAACGAGTCGTTTTTTGAATAATTTGAATAATTGAATAGCACTGAGCTTATCTGGTGAAGGAGCCAGGGGCGGAAAGTGCCATAGTGGAAGTCTTTAGTAACTTCTAATAAAACATAATTATTTTAATAATAGTCAATGATAATTACATAAGTAACATTAAATTCACATTATCTGAAGCATGCACTTACATAAATGGCAAGTCATGCTTGTCATTGTTAATATTGTTATAGAAAATAATATAAATTATATGAAAATATTAAATGTATCAAACGATGTTTATATTGCATTATTATTATAACATGATTTATATCAGTTTCTATGATCACTTATAAAATAAAAACATACTTAAAATATGCACAAAACTTTTTTATGTTTCCGCTACATTTATGAAAATAATATAAAATAATAACGGTTTGTAAAAAAAATTATTAGTTCATCCTACATTTTAATATCCCATGGCTAGAAACGGGCCCACATTTAATATGAGGATGAGGTAATAATATGAAGTACTGGCTAGTATATAAACGAGCATACAAACATAACTAAATTATTGGGATTTATTTGGAAAATTAACAATTGAATATCACAAACATATTATAAAACAAAGTCCTTCGCTGCGTCTGTCTGTTCGCGATAAACTCAAAAACTACAACAACGATTTTCATGCTGTTTTCATCAATGGTGTGGTTCTCGAAGAAGATTTTAAGTATTGTGGAAGATGAACAGAAAAGAGGATGTTGGAGTGGGGAGAAAACTATAAATGTCGATGCATAACCGACATCGGGGGGTAGTTGTGTCTTGACACTTATCGTGGTAGTATTGTTAGGTCGTTACTGTGATTGTTTATTTTTTTAAATGTCATTGTTGGTAGCTTAGTTGTCTTTTTGGTTAGTTTAATTGTGTTTTAGCGTTTTCAGATTCTTAAAATAAATTGAGGTCGATTTAGTAAGCTTGTGTTTTTAAAAAAAACTCACTTCTGGTCTAAATTCACAAGAGTATATAATTTATCAAGTTTATGTATACATTTACTAGCAGAACTCGCGGCTTCGCTCACACTAACTCGCTAATAGAATTATAAATGAACCACATGGTCAAGGTCACCAATCAAATATTCGCGTAAACCTAAGAAAGTATTATGTGAATATAGAATGTTAAATAAACAATACAGTGTAGTAATTGAGCAGTAATGGAACTTTATAAAAAAATTGCATACGATTTTAAACAAACAGAACCTGTACTATCATTTATTGCTCATTTATTTTAAATTACATTCGAGTCTGAAATGGAACAACATTTTAAGTGTCGTTACGCTGACCCAAAACGCTATAAATAGTAAAAAAATCATTTTGTAGTGTTTATTTTACTTTGTTTATAAATATACAATCGGAAATGACGTAAGTTATTTACTTTATGACTTTTTGGTTTTTTATTAAACTTTTAAAAGAAAATAATTTATGCATGCTTATATTTTTACATGTATATTTAACTAAGTAAGTTTTAACAGTCAGTATATAATAATATTATGCCGTAAAATTTATGCTGATGATGATGAAAAAGATGACGAATGTTGAAAATGCTCATTGCTTTTCTCTTGCGTTCCCAGACAGACAAAAAATCTTATCAATAATATTACCTATTCAATAAGATTTTTCAAAATAATATTAAAAGTGCATTAATTCTTAGTTAGGCTTTCGAGGCACCTGACACAAAAGGCAAAAACGTCGCATTCCTTTTTTCGTCTGTATTTTAGAAGAGGAAGACTTTTTGAAGTATTATTATTTTAAACTAAAATTAATTTCATGGATAATTTTGTTATTTGCGTACGTACAGACGCGCAATAATTATACTGCCATCATCTGAATACATTAATATCTGTGATTTTAAAACATCTTATATATAAAAGAGAGGAAAAAGGGTTAATAAAATACCTGAGTTACAGTTTATAAATAATTATTAAAAAAAAACATAACGTTTTTTTTTCTGTTTGAGAAGTATTTTTTGGTTTCGAGTCTTAAAAATATATTTTTTTTAATTCTATGGCACCTTATTACAACCCTTAGGGATAATAAACTATGCGATCTAGTCCGTTGACAAATGCTAGTTAAGTTCATAACTCTTATAAAAAAAAATTATAATTCTAATTTGAAATGGTATATTTCTTAAGTTCTTAAAACTTAATTTTGGATAAAGAATTTCTTATTTAAATCAGGCTTCGACTTCCATTGTTTAATTGTAATTTAAATAATATAACTAAAGTAATATTTCATAATATTTTTTGTTATATTGAAAAAAACTCAAATCAACAAACATACATACTGTTATTATATATTCGCAATTTTATTTTAACAAATAAAGCATACGTTCGCTTTTAACACCTCAATAACTAAGCTATTAAAATTAGCACGCAAATAGTCTATGTTACTTAAAAAAAATACGAACGAATTGACAACCTCCTCCTTTTTGGAAGTCGGTTGAAAAGAAGTAGTTTATTTTAGTTTATCGAGCACTTCATAGATTAACTAAATAATCGATAATATTATTGTGTTCTCGATAAATTGTTAAATAACTGTTATCGAAAACATAATAATATCGATAAGTGGATATAGTGGATTGAAGTGAGAATATTCGGTATTCATAAAATAATGAAATTCCGATGGTCATTAAGAGGTCTATCAAGTGAATAGGTGTTGAAATCTGCGTAGTTCGTTACCCGTCGTTGAATGCACCGCACTATTAATTAAAAGCCTTTAACCGATAGCCTCTTAATACGAGTGGTCTTTGACCCGATACTTGGTGTTCCTCGAGACGCCGAAACAGGATCACTGTACAGAACCTGCAGGTTCTAGATAGATTTTTGCTATGATCGGAACTCGTCTTTAAATTTATATTTTAATCTTAAAATACTTAAATTTTATTAGTATGTATAATTTACATTTCAGCTTTCATAATAATATCAAATTTTAAGAAGAAGCAAGCCCAAGCTGCCATACAATAATGTCCCAAGTGAGCGTATGGCAGCTTGGGCTGTCACGTGCGTTGGCCGACTATATGTTTCATAGACTTTGCTCGTATTAAACATATACCTACATAAGATGTTAAGTCAAAATAGTAACAATACCGAGGTATAAAACCGTTCCTTTCAGGTTTCACACACCTCAATACACGAACTTCGTAATTATAGTTCGATACATTAAGATAGTAAACACAGTTTAATGGCAGGCAGGGTTAAAGCCTTGCAAAGATAATTTCTGCAAATGAAAACATGTTGGCCTACCCGAGCTCTATTTGCAGTTAGCAACCCGCAAAGCCCTCATATTCAGTATTTTAGGCACTTAATTGGTTCATATTCTCCTTTTACTGGTACTTTTATCAGATAAACCTTTTCGTCTGAAATAGGAATAGACGTATTTTGACCAACTTCAAATAAAAACAGTAATTATAATACTGTATATATAATTATAATAAAACTACTTATACTACTGTAAACATATTATAATTTTAAAATATTACTATATTAATATTAATATTTAACTCACTGATAGCCTTAATTGATATGGAAATAGTCGATGCTACAAATGCGAGTTAGGTAAAATGTTAAGTTTTCAGCAATAAAAGGCTTTTTCATAACTATCTTCTCAAAGGTTTCAAGTTAGGTAATAAATTTCAGTGAATTATAAAATTTTGAATTTTGAGCTTGAGAATTTTGAAATTTAAGCTACAATGCATTAATTATTAGCTAATATTATGAAGTTTTTAATCATTATTTTTCTTCAATTTATACTATACATAATATAAAAAGTAAAACAAGAAGGTATTTCAATTCAATGAAAAGTACTTAACCTCATTTATATTTTGTTACATTGGTTATCTCTTATACCCTAAGGAAATTAACAAATTTTTACACGAAATAAGTAAATTTAAATCACTACATTAAAATACGGGTATGTTAGACCTCTATACATAGATTCCCTTAAGACAATGTAGTCTATATAGTTTTTAAACAATTAAGTTGATGGCAAAGTTACCATTTTATTAAATAAGTTCAGTTTTTAAACCGACTCAAAATTCATAAATTATCGTAAGTTTTGATCTAAAATAATACTAGTGTCGATAATTTTTGTTACCAAAAAAATTATAGTACAATGAAACCCATTCGTAAAGGAAGAAAATATAACAAGAATATAGTCGGGAAGTGGGAGGGGGTGTTGTTTTAAGGGTGAAACACGGTTTATTTCGATTTAAATGTACGTCTATATACGTACATTTTCATTTAAAATCATAAAATATTTTCACAGCAGCTTATTAAATAACTTTAAGCCAAAAAATTGTACATTTCTAATTTAATCACATTGTGTGGTTTTATACCTGTACCTTTTAGGTTACTATATTGATAGTATACACTATGAACCCTATATATAAATTTAATTTTTACGATCTAACGTTATCATCACGTTAGGCACTACTTAGAACTTTAAAATTTTAGTTTGGCTTGCATTCCTAAAATACGCTTGTTTAAGCACAAAAAGTTTCATCAATGGTTAATCTAAAACACTTGAAGTTTTAACAAGACTGTTTTATGATTGTATTAAAAAGATTGCAAAATGTTAATTTAAACAGAAAAAAAATTAAAAGCAGAAAAACAAAATCAATTAATTAACAAAGGATAAATGACAAGGACAGGGTAATGAGCAGCTTTTCACCGATTCATAATTTCCTTAATCGTAGTCAGGTCACTTAACATTAATTAAGTTCCGAGTCAGGGTTAGAGAAGATTGGTTGCTTTCTATTTTAATTAAATATTGAATCGTATTATCCTTAATAATAAATATTATAAAATTATAGATTTTTTTATTTTTGTATATACTTCTTTTTAATCGACTTCAAAAAAGGGGGAGATTCTCAATTCGATTGTATATATTTTTTCAAATATGTTTCATATTCGGTTGAGAAAACTTAGAATTTAAATGAAATTACTTATTTTATAACTTGCTTGCATTATTAATCAAGCAATTCTATCATGGTGATAAACCTAACTTTACAGTGTATTATTGTTTATTTTTAAAGAAATAGGTATTATTAAAAAAGACAGACAGTACTAGCCCAGTAGTAATGCGCTAACTTCAGACACTTCCTCCGCTGATAATATCAATTGTTAATTATTTTAATTATGATACCAAGTGGCCTTACAGTGAACGAACCATTATCAAAAATTCTTCCTATCCGGACAACCTAACCTTAAATGGTTCACACCAGTGTCTTTTACTTGAATTTAGTTTAAAAAAATAGACACGTGAAGAACACGTAATTCGGTAAATGTATAATTAAGAAAAACGAAGTTAATTGAACTTAAATTAAGTCTAATCAAGCCAAGTAACCTAAAAATAAAAAATAAACCCTATTTGTTTGTTTTCTTCTTGATATTTTTCTACCTGATAAGCAAAGAATAAATATGAAACAAATTTAGGGAAACTTTTTTTTTAAATGAAACTGTTATCTATTTTTTTTTTCATTTAGAATAATATATAATTCACCTCATAAATTGTAAATACTGCTGAAAGATTAAATTAAGGGTTGACCCCTGGATTTAAAATACGATTTCTTTATGATCCTAAATAAACTGGCGTTGATTAGGCAGCGGTTTTACAGCTCAGTGAAAGGATGAAAGTAAGCAATTGTAAAACGTTAGATTATATTTCTGGGAATTTAGAAATATTATAAAAAAGTTTTATTTACATATAATTAATATTAATTTGTCTATATTTTGTATGCCTATTGCCTAGTGGCTAGCATGTACGGTCGCACACCGGGAGGTCCTAAGTTTGAGTCACGGGTCAAGCCAAGTTTAGTCATTCAGTCTTTCTGTTTCGTAAGCCTCAGTAACGGCCCGGAGTTGGGAAGTTGACGGTGTTTCACTCCCGTGCCTCGGAGAGCACGTAAAGCCGTCGGTCCTGCTCCTTTACTCTCACTAGTTGTATCGAGTAGTCGTCCCATTGGAATATGAGAGTGATAAGAAATAGAGAGTGCACTATACTGTCGCGCATACACTTGTGCACTATAATATCTCCCGCGCAGATGGCTAGTCTCAATGAGATTGGCCGCCATGGCCGGAATCGGTCGGTATAGTAGAACAACTAATGATCTATTAGTCTACCGATCAGCTTACTTAGTTGTGGGGTGGTCAAGTCCTTAAGACTTATATTCCTATTTCTCCTGAGTGAGGCAGAGGGTGTCAACAATACATTCTGGTTAGTCCATTTACAACAAATGAAATACTAAAACTGAAACAATTAAACTATTTTTTTGAGAATGGCGTAAAAGTTGAATTAAATGAATAATACAAACTAATCGTTCTGGATGTCTGAACGATTGATTTTTAATAAATATGGTCAAAAACCCTTAAAGTGATATACCCGGGGTATTATTAACAACTTCTTTTAACAATGTCGCTAATGCTAGCACCGAATTAAGTCAGATCCCATTATCTTGACAGCGTTTCAGAAAATAATAACTTATAATTATTTCCCTTATCTCATTTTGTCTTGAAACAAAGCACTTTTCGTACTCGTAATGCTCATAAATGCTGACAGTTAACGGGAACTACAAACATTACTTACATTTCGAATGATATTTTCTTAGAAATTCTATTTTGGTAAGCAAGTACAATTAATAATAATCTATACAAAAATAAAATTGAAGTATCTGTTTTTAATGTCAAATTCAAAGCTTTTAATTATATCAATATGAAATTATATAATATTATCAAAAATCATTTTTTGAAATTCTTGTTTGCTCTGTTTGTTCCGACTAATCTTCTAAACGGCTGAACTAATTTTGACAGAACTTTCACTGGAAGGTTGATGCTATAAGGAGTAGCTTAGGCTAGCTTTTTTTTAAAAAAAAAAGAATAAGGATTCTTGTAACAAAAAAGGAAGTAGGTACTTAGCTAAGAACGCACCGATAACAAAATTTTAGTTGAAATTTAAATTAAAATTTAGCCCATAAAAAATAGCCTCTAACTGTAACGCAAATAGCCTATACGATTTAAAATTTACATTAAAATCAATCGAACCGTTTTCTTTACATAATATTATCGACCGACTTTAAAAAAAGGAGGATGTTCTCAATTCGGCTTTTTTATATTACAACAAAGGCATTTTATTTAATAATATAGTTTTTAGAATCTACGAGTATGTCCTGAACCACTTTTTTGGTCGTCATTATGGTTAAATAGTATCTTTGTATGTTTTGGAATGTAGCACGTTCAGTTCCGTGCTACTCTACAACGTTACTGTAAAATTCATGTCCATATAAACAATGGTGAGAATGCTCGCTGCATTCCACATCCCTCGGAATTTTAAATAAAATTCGACTTTTTATCTCTGCAAAGGACATTTTTGAGTTTTGATCATTGTATTTAACATAAGTATAAATACATTACATTTTATTCGATGAACTCGAAACATGCACTAGATGTAATTTCTATATTAAAAGAACTAAGCCTTTTACCCTTCGCGAGGGCGTTTGGGGTTGGCTAATGTCGATTCGGTTCATATCCAGGTCTATTTAGGTACTAATTTGCATCTAAATCAGTGCAGTTATTTCAGCGTAAAAGTAAAAAATATACTATATTAGACCAAATATGTACATAAATGTTGTCGCTTAAAGCGGTAACAGGTAAACAGTTTAACGTTGTGTATTAATTTTATCACACGAAAGGTAAGAAATATTTATTTAAGCCTCAAAGCGAATGACACCTACCAACATTCATTACTTAACGCTTAAGCTATTAATTTTGTAACTTAAATATATAATATTATTTATTGAATTTTCTCATCGACACAGCTTTTCCTTTAACATGGTCTGATTGTCGAAAAATATAAGTATATAGGTAACGATTGCTTACAAATATAGCGTATCTAGGTGCGAATGATGTTTCTCATACCTCTGGTATTTAAATAATCAAAAAATCTTTACGTCTAAGTAAATTGTCTCGTCAAAAACTTAAATATTCGGGTCGTTAAAAGAATTATGTTGTTATAAAATATAAAATTTCATTGAATAAAGAGCACGTTCCAACCGTAGGATTTGAGAAGGGCTGAATATGATAGAATAAGCCAATACAAACTTATACCTTATATATATCTCGTGTCACAGGGTTTGTTATCGAACGCCTCCGAAACGGCTGACCGATATTTATGAAATTTTTGGAATACTTGATAGGTTTGAGAATTGAAGGCTATTTTTGTTCTTCTTAGTAATAAAAGTGGCCCCTTTCGAACATTTTCTTTTTATTTTTTGACCAAAATTTATGTTTGCACTTTTGCATAATTAAAATACCTAAATAAAATTCTTACAACCCTAAACTTTCATCATGGGGGCGCGGGCGGAGACGCGGGAATCGCTAGTATATTTTAAGATTTTCTTAGGTTATAACTTATATCACAGATCATATACATCATACGCAGGAAAAGCAAATACACTGTAACAGTAAACAGATCCATTGTTAGTGGAATTGTAGTATAGTAGTTGTTGATTGAATGCAATAATACGTCTCGTGTTTACACGTAAATTCTACACATATAGCCTATTGTAGAACTTAACCTCTGAACTTAGTGATGTATGGTGAATTATTCTATGAAATTTGTATTTAATATTGATTTCAATTGGAGTCATACATTTTGTTTGAACATCTACTTGAAATTCATTTACTTAAATATTTAAGAATAAGTACACGTAAATGCGAGATTGTTTGAAGATTAAAACACAGATAGATGGATAAGTTTTATAGGATTTATTAATTACTAGCGACTCACCCTCGCTTTGCTCGCGTTCGTTCCTAGGTTCCCCCTTTAGTATAAGTCTTTTTTACAAATTTTCAATTTTTTTTTATTATAAATTAGCCGAATCGGTCGAGCCATTATAGAGTTTTGCGCTTATCAACATTCATTTTTATTTTTTTTCTTTTGTTTTATTTTTTTAGTATTAAAACCTTCCGTAGACCTTAAGGAACATACAAAAAAATAAATTAACATTGGTTTAGCCATTCTTGAGTTATGCGCTTACTAACATTCATTTTTATTTATATAGATAGAGTTTATTTTATTTCAAGTATCTCACATATACTCGTACATCTACCAAAATCAATAAGTATTTTCCAGTGGTATTCTCGTGAAGACAGTCAGACAAAAATACTAAAAACCATAGATTGAGCTTTTGCATCGATAATAATGACAATTTCAATAACATTTTAAAAAATATTTAAGGTAGAGACTCGTTGACTGAGTTCTCAGTTAGAATTTTTATATTATGTATAGAAGAAAAAAAAGATTTTTTTTATGTTGTTTTAAATTAGTTTGAGAAGGAAGAAGGAAATGGGATTGATTTTGTCACTGAATTCATCCCTTAAGCGGATGGAAGGAGGATAAAAGTTTTTATGGGGAATCAATCATTTTTCAAATTATATACACGTTATAAGCTCATCTTAACTTCATATCTTTGTATATGGGCTATCTATTATATATTAGCCGTTAAAATGTACTTTGACACGAAACTAAGCAAAGCCAGGGTAAGTCGCTAGTAGTTTAATAAAAGTAAACAATCACCTAGGGACCTATCCAAGTGAGGGTAAAGCAAGTAAATATGGAAATTAGAAGCTGTTTTTTGGAAATATTATATTGTGTACAATATATTTTATGTTATCCACACAATTTTGAGTGATAATAAATTTAATCCTAACATAATTTGTAAGTGAAATTACCCCTGAAGGGTTCGTGACCAAAATATTAAAGAGAGGTTCAATTTCTATTATCTGAGAGCGGATGTTATCAATTTCATATTAGTTCGTATCAAGTTTCGATATACATTTTGAAAAGCAATTTATTTACAGTTTGTACTGGGACTTAACATCTTTGTTATGCACAAACATTCTGCCATAAAGTTTCTTCGTGATTTTTAAAGTTTTTGAGTCTGTCTGTTTGAGACGACATCACAAGAAAATCGTTGACACATTTGAAATTTGGAATGGTGATAGATGGTTATTCACGTCAATATAAAAAACACTATTTATTGCGATAAAATAACTCATCTCTGAGAAATCGTGCCTAAGGACGAATCCGAGCGACGAAGGTCACTAGTATATTATCTACATATATACGTGTTACTATTTAATATTAGGTATATAATATTTAATTTACATTACACAGGTATACCTATAAAATAAAATTGTGATGATTTTGAATGTATTATATAATTTTGATATAATTAGACAAAAAAATCAAAATCCATTTTAAGGGTAAAGTTTCAAATATCGAAATATTTTTAACACAATCAAGTTGTTCGCTACTTTAATTTGGGTACATCAAATTACATGAGTTACTCTTAGTCTAAACGAAGTAAGAGGGAGTGTCTGCTATAATTATAAAACAACCTCGCTACGCTCAGGTTTATCCCTAGGTACATTTTTACTATTAGTGTAGATTTTTTAGAAATTACTTATTTTTATGCAGCTAAAAGTATCCTTTATGTTAACCAGGATAACCAGCTGCCATCATATCCAATTTCATAGAAATAGTGCGTTAGTTAGTAGTTAGTGGTTTTCTCATGATGCGCTCACAGACAGACAGATAAAAAATTTAAAATATATAAGTACATTTTGCCTTTGTACCCTTAATAAAGACTATTTCAATTAGATTTTGCAAAAATCCGACTTAGTTAGAATTTTATTCTATATAGATTATCAGTGAATGATGAATAGTTGACCTAACCATATTCATTGTATGGATATTCATGCGAAAATGATATGTTTCACTGCAGTTCTTTATTGATGTTGACAACGTGATAAATTCTGCCTTAACGATCTCAGTGGACGTTGAGGTTTGATAAATGTTATTTAAACTTTTTCACCCACATTTTTATTTAATTTATAAATATTATTACGTACGGTTAGTATAAATTTCTAAGAAATGAAGTTTTCCCGCACTATAAATTATCCGAGTATATTATGTAGATCCGAATAATCGACTATTACCATACCCAACTTCATTATAACCTATCCTGAGTTTTCCCGTGATCTTATGTTATCGTAATCTTTCAGAGAAATCTATTCTAAACGCTAAAATGTACACAAGAAATGACCCGGAGTGAGCCGAAGGTGAGTCACTAATCGTAGAATAAAAGTAAAAATCTGTAACTGACCAAAGCTAAGGCGCTGTAAAAAATATTTACGAATATAAAAAATCCGACTGCGGAAAATCGAACTAAAAGAAAAAAATAGTAGTATGCAGTTAAGGAAACATACCATAGGTATACGTAGCAAGTATATAACAAGTACATTGTAAAATTTACATAATATACCTTAAAATTTTAACCACTAACAAAACAGTAGAGCCTAGTCTGCTTAAAAACAAAAGTTAAAGTCGCATTTTCAGGGGTTAAACAAACTTTGTGTAGTATTAAGTTAGGATAGTTAGGGTGCCGATGGTTTAGTAAAGGTAAGGATTTATTGACTGGGTCTAAGTCATGACTAATTACTTCAAGAGAGGGTAACAATATTTCACTTCATTTCACTAATACTATAAACACATTAGTATCTTACGATGTTTTTTTATAAAATAAAATTAATATGTTTGGACATTTGACAACACGTTTGGTGCAGTTTGTAGTGTACTTAAGGGTCACGGGTTTGAGTTCCGCTGGGGACATTCATTTTTTGAGAACGAATGTTTGTATATTTATAATATGTATGCATTAAAAGTCATATATGTATAGCGTATCAACTATCTGATATCCGTAGCACAAGAATACCGGGCTTATCAAGGAACCAAGATGGCGGTGTGTGTAATAATGTAACAACATATTTATTAATAATATGTTTTTACTATCACAGCACCATCTAGTTTCTAGAAATTATAAAATTTCAAAAGAAAAAATCAATTTTATACAAAAAAATTTATATTTAAAGTAAAATAGAAAATAATATACAAAACAACCAAAATTCATACATCATGGTCCCTCTACTACGGGTTTCAGCGCTCATCAGACGTTTCAACAGAGCAGTCGTAGGGCGAGGGTCACCACCCGGGCAGTTTGCGTACATCATGTTACGTTCGCAATCCTGGAAACAAAGAATTAGTTACCGTCGTAAAGTTACATGTTGGAGAGCTTTTAGTGTTTTTGAATTGATCTAGCATTAAAAAAACTTTTTATTCTGTCAATCGATATTAACCTTGCTAATATATTCTAAAGATAAATATACTAAAAATAATGTTTAATATGTTTTTAATATTTTATATGATTGTAATTTTCTTTATTAATATTCTTATATAATAAGTATATACATATTCTGATTAATAATTGCAATGTCGATTGACTATGTGTTAGCGATTGAGCTCTCTGCTGAAACCGTACTATCATTATTTTTTATAAAAAGTCTTTATCATTTTTTGAAACTGACCCAGGGTTTGAACCTTGAACCTTTTGCTCTGTAGCTATAAAATTATATAAAATATAAGATAATTATTTTCTTTATTTTCATACAATAAACATCTATGCATATAACAAAATTTTAAATAAGTAATATTGGATACTTTCTGTAGAAAATCTTATTGAAATAATAATTATTATCGATACAGAAGAAGAATTTATATTTTTTTGAATTTGTGTCTTTCTGTCTGTCTGTGACAAATCCACTTTGACAGATTTTGATGAATTTTGCTCTCTGAGGAATTTACACTAAACGCTAAAATGTAACGTATTTTCGATCTAACTTCTCTTTTTAATAAGGTTTAGAGTCACTTACTGAGCATAAAAACACAAAATGCTGACAGATCTAGGTGGAGCTTCAAGCGTCATCTTGAAACAAAGTTTTTGGCTGATATCTTCGAAATTATGTACTTTAGAGCAATAGTTATTAAAACAATTATTGTAGAGAGTGAGTGATGCGAATTTTTATTCTCTACAATAATGGTTTCAATAACTTTAGTTAGTGTAAGTGTAAGTAAGAGTAAGTAAGACCTTATAAAAAAGAGAAATTGGATCGGAAATTTAGTGCGATGTTAAATTCCATTTTTCATGTACTACGTCATAAAAGATAAGTAAAGTATGAAAAAATTTTACAATTACGTCTAACACGATAGAAATGTTTTTGTGAGATAATTTTTAAGGATATTATAAAGCTTTCGTGTATATTCTTCCCTCACTCAAATATTAATAGATTCTAATAAAGGCATATTATGAATGAACGTATTGAAGTTTTTTGGATGTACTGGAAAAATACGTAGAATTTTTGAATGAAATATGTTAGACATTCAGGACAATCTTGTAAATATTGGTTTATTTTGTGTTACTCGAGGGCAAATGGATCGACGTACTTTCTTTCTTAGAAATTTGTAATATGTTAGCGGCTATTTTAGGCAAATTTTTTTGGCATAATTCGTAATATATTCTTCAGTTTTATTACACAAATTTTTATACACTATCACTTATATTTTATTATATATTTTTATTACTTTAAAATTACTTTTACTACTTTATTTGAAGTACTTTCGTAAGATTTTTTTGATACATAAATATAAGCTCAAGAACTGAATGAAAAAGAAAAAACAAGCCTAAAATGAACTCATAATTGAATCACTTAAGCGAATATTGTTATTTACTTAGTGTATTCCCACGTCAAACGTCCCTCTGCTGGGCTTGGGCTTCAACTCGAGGGGCAACAGGCCATAGTCCACCACGCTGGTCTAGTGCGGGTTGGCCGACTTAACATTTCTTTCGAAAACTTGCTAGGTTCTCTCATACATGCAGGTTTCCCTCACGATATTTTCCGTTCATCCATCCGTTCATCCATTCACCGTAAAACAAGTGGTAATAATTAGGAAATGATTCGCACATGAAAATATCAGAGGTGCGAAACCCGGATTTGAACCCGCACCACTCGGTTATCCAAGCAAGCGCGTTACCGCTGGACTACAGTCTACTTATTGTAGTATTTCATCGTATTTCTTGGTAGGTATAAATGCAATAGAATTGTTATAATACCATAGTTTAAATTTTATTTCGGTAAAATTAAGAGGACATGCAAGAAGAATGGATAAACTTTAAGAAAGTTGTTAGTTTCAAACTTCATCGCCCGTTTAGAAGTAATTTAAACTTTTTATCAAATAAAGAAGAAAATTGTCAATAAATACATGAGTTTATATAAATTATGAATCGTATTATATTACGTATCATAATCGTATAATATGTAGGCTATCTATAAAAATAAAAATAATGGAAGTGTCTGTTTGTAACATGAATATAACGACATTTTGCTAAATGTTTATGTAATTATATACAATAATTATAAGAAAACTCAATTTTTAATATTTTTGTCTGTTTTTATATGTGTGTGTCTGTACTATAAAGAGTATTTTAAGCTACTTTTGCTTCAGGAAAAAATCAGAGCTACGTTCAAAAAAAAAACAAACCCGAACTAAATAAATTAAGAAGATAATTATTGTAATTTTTCTTTCCTATGCCTTTTTGGGTTAAGAATAGAACAAATAAAAAAAATTTCGTTTTTAATAATACTCACATTTTTCGATGAAAGAATTTTATAAAGATAGGAGAACCAAAAATAAATATTTAGCAAACGTAAATTTTCGCCAGAGAATAAATAGACTATGATAACAAATTTCCAACAACTCAAACTATTAAATTTCACTATTACGTTGGTTTAGTGATTGCCTATACAAAGGTCTTGGGTTCAAGTCCCGTGGTAGTGTTATATTAAATAGTTTATTAGGTTATTCAATTCATTATCAATATTATTAATATGAAAATCTTCTTACATCTTATTCACTGAACAAATTTTGATAACATATAATATAACATATAAAACGCAAAAAGCATTTTACAAATCCGCCAAATTGTTAAAATCATTTAAAAAGTTTATTAAGTTATATAAAAGTACATAGAAAGGATAACAAACCTGATAGACTCCCCCTTCAGATACAATGACTGAGAACTTCTGCAAAGTGATCGCTTGCTCTTGAGTACAAAAAGTGGGTTTCACGAATAGAGCCTCGAGTGTGCAACGTCGAAAGCGGGCTCTTGCACTATGAAGCATTCAATAAAATTGATGTTAATGATTATAGTCTATATTCCTTCAAGTATTTAGATTGTTTGTTTGTATTATGTATTATACTAGAGGCTCACCCTCGCTTCGCTCGGGTTCGTCCCTAGGTACGTGTTGTATATATTTACTTCGCACCGCCCGGTATATATTAGCAACGGTCATAACATGATACGTCAAACGCCGTTAATTTTATAAAGTTTTTTTAATTCCCTTAATTTCTGCACAACTTTCTTAATTTTTTCATTCATATAAACTTTCTCCTGACAGTAACAAATACAACAAAAAAAGAATTAGCGAAATGGGTCCAGCCGTTCACGCGTGATGACGTGACCAAGGAAAATAGGGATTCATTTATATATATATATATATATATATATATATATATATATATATATATATATATATATATATATATATATATATATATATATATATATATATATATATATATATATATATATATATATGAAAATAATATGGTAGGTTCTCTCAGACATGAATCTTAGTAAAGAATATTATGAGTATTGCTATTTATTATTTTATTACCTAATTTTAATACAATTTAACTTATTTATATTGTTCTTTATATTTTTAGTATATTATTTTTTTCTAACTTGATGTGTTTGAATTAAATAAACACTAATTGTACTAATATTTGAATTACATTTAAAATTTTGTAGTTACTTTTAATTAATTTCATTAAAACCGAAGGTTTCTTTTATAATAATATATAAAATCTAAAAATTTGTTTTCCGGTTTTAGCGCGCGAGCAGAGTCGCTGGAAATGCTAGTCATGTCATCAGCCCTTTTTAACGTCCCACTGCTGGGGGTGGGCCTCCCTCAGTACGAGGGGGATCAGGCCATAGTCCACCACGCTGGCCTAGTGCGTGTTGGCGGACTGAGCATGTCTTTCGAAAACTTGCTAGGTTTTCTCAGACATGCAGGTTTCCTCACGATATTTTCCTTCACCGTAAGACAAGTGGTAACCAGGATAGAAATGATTCGCACATGAAAATATCAGAGGTGCGAGACCCGGATTGGAACCCGCATCACTCGGTCATACAAGCGACGCGTTACCGCTGGGCTACCATTGCCCCAAAATGCTAGTAAATACATAAAATTTATGGTTAAAACTTCACAACATTTTCGAGTTTGACTTGATATTTTATTCAATTGGGCTACACGTTTTTAACCGAAGAGAGTAGTTTACAAATATCGAGCACTTTATTTGAATAAAATTGAAGTTTTTAAATTTATTTAGTTAAAATGTACAGGTATGAATAAATTTTATATTAGACCGAATGTTGTCGAATCAATTATAGACTGTGTAAAACGGTTTTTTAGAATTGGATTAAAGTTTTCCTATTCCTATTTCCACAGCAATCAGCATTGCACAGTTTATTCCGAAAAATCGAATCTTTATATTAAAATAGTAATTATTATCGATACAAAGAATAGCTTTTAGAACCTTTGTCTGTCTATGACCACATCAATATGAAAAAAAATGTAAACACTCTTGTAAGTCTAAAAATCAAATCATAAGTACATTTTTCCGGATTAAAAACTAGTATATACCATACATAATATAACCTAGTACATAACACAGTAGGTACTATATATAGTATATTTTATACATAATATTACCAAATTTTAAAGAATTATCAAATGTGTTTCATTTTAATATTTAATTTAATACACATATTTTGTACTTTTATTTATGTTTACAACATATATAATTTCCGTAAAAAAAATTCAAATTTTTTAAAATGGCTCGGATTATCAAGGAGCTTGGCCACCCGTGGTATATAACATAGCCTATAAACTAGTATTATATAACATAGTAATATTCCAGACTCACCCTATTACTTAACCTATAGATATATTTACCACTTTGTCAAATTTCATCCATATCCGTTCAACCGTTCTTCCGTGCTGTAGCAACAAACATCCGTCCATTCCTCAAAGATTTATAATATTGGAGGAATCTCATTACTCAAATAGATTCAACAGTTCCCAAAAGAGGCTTACTAAGAAACATAATTTCATTACACATAAATCATTAATCGACCTAAAATTTTTTATTTATTTATTTATTTCTAATATCTGATCAGACAAAATTTAACATAAAGATTAAGACTTGATATAAAATAAAGGCTTCGTACTTAAATATTAGTAGTATAATAGTGAAATAAGACGCTAGTGAAAAAATACGTAAAAGTAAGTAAACCTCTGAGCTAATATAATTGGATTGAATTAACTTTAATACCTATTCTCTTTATTCTAAGTGAAAATCCTACCAACAAAGTTCGAAATGTACAGCGTAATGCGTCCATTCTTGAGTTGTATTTTTCTGTTTTTCAGCCGCATTCTTGAAGGCAATATAGCAAGACTCCCAAGAATCTCTCGAGCTTTCTACGCAAAGCGGCAGATCTTCGTACCCTACAAATGTTAAAACATTGAAACACTTTATAAAAGGAATACTGATGCTATAGATTGGGAAAATACATTATCTCTTTTTACTTAGTTGTATATTTGAAATATTAAATGTTTCTATATGTGTCGAAATTAATAAAAAAAACTTACGAATAATCTTACTAGTCTAAATATTTTTTTTAGTTTTTTTATAACGGTTTTATTTTAAATTTTAACTCCCGACGTTTTGAATGCTTTACATCAATATTAGTCACAGGAAAAATCGGGAATGAAAAAAACAAAATAATACTGCGAAAAACCCTAAAAATAAAATTTAAAATATCGAATATTCGCTTAAATCTAACGTAACTGTTCATCGATAGACAATTCTAAATCCATTTTTAATTATAACGACTCAAAAAACAGTATTTCTGTAAAAAGCTCAATTGTTAAGGAAATTCTGGAACAATCAGGTAAATTGGCAATTACGAGAAAAAATACGTTTGTCGGAGTTTAATTTGGCGTTTTTTGTGAAACACTGATTGCTGACCAAGCAAGGCGTGACGAAAGTAAGTACTGAGTTACTGGATTTTGTTAGGCATTTCTTATTTAGCTCAAAAAATTTTGCACAATACTTACTGGATTGAGTCCATCATAGTGCAATTATTTGGCTCGTTTTGGCTTTTTAATATTTTTCCAGTCTATTTAAGTGGCAAATTAGGCTTGAAGCGTAGGAATTGAACCCACAAACGCTGGCACAGCAAGTAGTGTCCCTACTGAGCCAACATACTAATAGTTTTAAGTAGTCTCGAGATTCAGATGAAATTCATAATTCCCAATTCCCGGTAGTTACTGAGACTTTTTAACACAAAGTCTCAATAACTGATACTTAACCGACCCGGAACTCCAACCCAGGACGTCCGAATTCACAGCTAATACCAATATTAGATATATCAATATCAAATAACACCTAAAGTGCTTATAGCTACTATAGTAGTACTTAAGCTAAAGTGAATGTATAATATTGTATAATTGTGCTAAATAGTTAGCGAAGTAATTACTCACGTATCAAAAACCACTCATCATCGCAGATGTTATTGACGACGTGGATGTGACCCTTTATGCTCTCTTCATTGAAGTGGCTTTCAGTCACGTCGGAACAATCAGCGTTCCAATCTATAGCGCAGTTTGTTAAGTGCTTTATTGCTCTACAAGTAAGAAAAGTTTAAATTTTATAAGAACTTTTAAAAATTTTTAAACATAAAACCTTTTTTTTCTTGGGGTTGAGGTTTCTAATAAATCTTAAAATCTTACTATTAGTAATAAATATCATAATACGAGTAGAAATAATCAAAATCGATATTATAGCCCATTTTTTCAAAGTAGTTAAATTGGTTTGACATTAAAAGAGTTTTATCTATACATATAATAAAATTCTAACTTTTTAGTTGAATCTGTACATTAAATATTTTTTTGTAATTCTAATTTAAATAGTCATTATTAACGATACAGAGGCCGAATCTATTGTTTTTACAATTTTTTCTGTCTGTCTGTGACCGCATCACGAGAAAACCACTGAACGGATTTTGATGAAATTTAGTGTGGTGATAGCTGGTTATCCGGGTAAAATACCTAATTTCTGATAAACCTATATCTATGTATTATCTATATATCATTTATAATGTTATCAGTAAAAATATCACAATCACCATTTAAAAATATTTTTAATTTCTTGTAACATAATTAATTAAAATAAATGCTATATTATTTCTAAAGATTGTTTAATTTTATTGTTATAACATGCAGTTAAAATACGAGTAAAATGTTGAATATCCCTGTAAAAATGTTTAAAGGAAAAGTAGTCAGTCAGTCCTTATGAAAACTTTAGCTTTAAAAGCTACATAAATAAGAAAAAGATGATATGGGATTTGATTTTCTATATTGCTTTCTATCGGCCCAAAGGACAAAACAAATATTTTCAGCTTTATAACTCACTTCACAAAGTAAACAAGTCAAACTTTGTGTTATTTGACTATAGTTTTAGGTTCTTTAATAAAATTACTATTCATTTTGATTGATCATCGCATAGACCGAGTGGCTCACAAATGCGGCTACAAATCTGAAGGCCCTGAGTTCGAAGATCTACCATTAGTAGTAAGCAGATTCTTAATCAAGCCAAGAAATGTACACGGAAATCTTCCTTGGACACCATATCGTACTATGTCGAGAGCAGAGTGGATTGTTGGAGCAACTCTATGGTTCTATAGTTTGCTTCGCAGAGCCGTTAGGGCGCTGTGGCCGAGAGCATGAATAATCCTGCGACACCATAAGGTGTAGGATACTCCCTTGAGTTTTAGTGGCTAGTACTGGCTTTGGTGCTGATTCCCATATAAAATGTATCAAAGTGATAAGCCTAAATGCCTTTTCCAACGTTAAAAAATAATTTAAGAAAGAATACAGTACTTTAAAAGTGAGACCTTAAGATAATATAATTCTATATATTTGACTACTGTACAAACAACATACCTACACCAATCACCTATTTTCGATGGTAACGGCGGTGCCATTCTACTGGAGTTGTAAATAATAGCAGCATCAACAGTGCAATTAATGGCATACTTAGAGAAGTCTTCACAATTAATGTTTTTGACAGTGGTATTCTGCATAGTAATCGTTGTAACAGGTTCAAATTCATCGTCTTCAGATTTTTTAGATCTTTTTGTCACCTCCTCATAGTTTAAATCTAAAACTAAAACTAATAATCCTTAGCTAATTATTGTGATTAATACTAAATCTAAATTAAATTACACAAAACAGCTTCCGTATTTATGTCCAATGATACGATTGAACGGGACCCTTTCAATATTCGTCAAAGTTGCCTTCAATCATCCTATTTTTCTTACCCTACCTTTCTAATATTAAAACTGCGAAATATGTGTTTGTTTGTCAGTTTTCACATAAATTGATGTTTGATTTTCAGTATTGTGATAGTTTATAGGTCGGTTCATACTATTCTATACGTAAGTATTTCTGAGGATCATTTAATATAGTATACATACATTATCATTATTTTAATTTTCTAATGCAAATAGCGTAATTATCTAAAATCTATGTTTTTATCATAAATTGTGACTAATTTCTAGAACATTTGTAATCTTTAACTGTATTAAATATAAAAAATATATTTGTTTGTTGAAATACTTACAATATGCAGAAATGAAAATGAATTGAAAACTTATCAACAGAAATACAAAAAAAATCATATTCATTTAAAAAGTGTTAGTAACATTATTGTATATTATGATTGACAGATTTGAAATGTAAATAATATCACAGATTAATAATGATTTTACTATATTACATAATATTATCTTCTGCGATATGATAATTTAGAATATAGTCGTCAATAAACAATGCATTGTTAGATAACAATAATATATATTTTTTAAAAAATATACATATCAAATAACATTCCCTCCTCCTCCTCCTCTTCTCTATGCCTCCATGAGCAGAGCGACGGTGTCTATTTCATAGAGTAAAGTAATGTGTAACTATAGTCTATTTGTAATAAAAATATAATATGCATTGGCCTTTGCTAGTCGTCCGTTAATCGGATGAATAAAATAAGATTACTCGTTCGACTTTTGTCTTTTTGTACGAATATCTTTTACCTTTTTGCTTTGTAATATAAAATAAATGATTTTATGTGCAATTTTACTTAAATTTTTGTTATTAATTCTTACTAATTTATAAATTTGCTCCTGTATTTATTATAAATTATATAGGAGACATGGACAGGAGAACAGGTGACATGTTACATCTCGGACAACTACTTGTTGTAGACGGGTGAATATAATTAAATTTATTCATCATTACTGTTTGGAATTAAAATGTAGTTTGAAACAAATGTACATAATCATAGCTTTTTTGATCTTAAGCTATCAAACCTGATCACATATTCTGTCTCCATTACCTATTCCCTCTCAATATCAATTGTCGAATAATTGAATTAATTTGAATAATATATGCTTATATATTATCTGGCATATACTTAGCATACGTTGTCGCTTGAAATCATATGGTAATTTATTAAAAAGCTAGCTTTTATTTACTAATTGAATGAGATCAGTGTACAAAATACCATAGTTTTATATGTATGTTTTTTCCCTTTTTAAATTAAGAATTCATTTCTTATCTCTTAGTAACTGTATTAATATATTATATTGTATATAATAGGAAGAAGAGGAATGAAACTCAAGATAATAGGCAAACTACAACGAACGATAACAAACGTCTCAATTTTTAGGCTAAAGACAGAGCGTGAAAGACCGAATGCAAATCACTTTCTCCTTTCATAACAATTTCTACCAGCTAACGCGTTTGTTTAATGTTAGGATATGCGTTAACAATACCACCTGGAACACATACATGTGGTTATGTGTGAAGCCAGTACAGCCATTAGCACGCAAAATAACCTCCTCTATCTTAATGAAGTGTTGTAGAATCTTTTACGTACTCGACCATGACACCAATACAACAGGTCTGCTCAGTGTCCAGTCATCTCTGTTATTAAATAAGTACCAGGAGCATCCCGCATGGAACACTGCCCACCAAGGAGGGCCACCTCCCAGTACGTTTCTTGGCTTTGCGTTCGGCTGAATGGCCGCTACTGAACAGCCATAATTGCAGGACAATTTTGGAGATAATTAAGTACATAGTAAGTCTTACGTAAAGTTTAGAATTATGCAAAGCTATTGTTAGTAATTTGGCTAAAAAGTGGTGCTATCTGTACATACGTTACATATAAATACAAAAGGCAATGAAATTCAAGGAATTTTTATTGATAATATGAATGCTCATAGTAGTTACTAAATACAAAGCATTCCAAAAACTTTGAAAGCTTCTTGTTTGTAGCTACTGTATTAAGTGTTATTTTATTATTTAAAGTGACCTTAGTTACCTAATTTAATTACAAAAGTTCAAATAAAACGTCACTGTTTCATACAAATTCCGACCGCAAGAGACAATGCTTTTGTTACAAAGCCATACTCATTACAGAAACAACGTTAAAATTACGCTTACACCTGTAACTTCGAGGCTTTGTGGTAACCATTTATGAAGTAATATTTTTAACATTATTATCTTATTCAGAAAGGAAAGGCTTTCTCCTCTTAGACATAAATAAATATGTTGGGTACATTAACTCATAGCAACATCTATTTGGCTTTGTTTGGATATAAGATAGTTGATAAACTACATATATAAAAAAATAATATATAAATATATGCACCTATGACTAGAGAGCAAACATTAGTGCACATCTCGCAAATAAATGCCCTCAGCGTGACTCGAACCCGCGACCGCTGGCACAGTATATGGGGTCACTACAACCTGTGTCAAACGTGTCGTCAGTTTTCACGTGCCTCTGTTCCTCTTTAACACTGCACTTTTTTTATGTTTCTTATAAATACGAAATTATTGTTATTTTTTGGTATGCTTTTCAATTAAAAGTGAGGCAGCAGCTACTTTTCTTTTTGGAGACGGATATAAAATACCTCTATTCCATTTGTTGTTTCAAAAAAGGCCGTACTTAATTTTTAATATAATATTTAATATTTTTCAGGACAATACCGAAAAAGGTAAAGTTTTTTAAGAGCATCAAAATATATTATTTATTTTCTAAATAGAAACACCTGATGATGAAACAGCCCCAGCCCTTAGCTAGTCTAAGCTTTACCAAACTTATGGGAACTATTGTAATGACTTTAAGTTAATGTACCCTATACGTTTATCAAATTTAGTTACAAGTAGCATTTTTTATATTATTAAATTAAATGCACATTTGTATTAAATGTACTTACCACTAAAACTAAAAAAATACCTCAACATTTTAATGTAACTTTAAGTGTTTAGTTAAATTAGGAAACAACTTACTACTTAAGTACTGTTTGCATAATATAATCATGCAAATAACAGCTTAGCTTGGTACGATTTTAATTTATTTTGCTAAGCTGAAGTCTGAGGATTTTGTTTACAATTCTTGGACCAGTAAATTGTGGTAAAAGTGAAAGGTATTTGTGGAAAAGATTAGAAGAAAATATTATAGTTAAGCTATTTCTTAAATGAATATATCCTTAATTTAATGTAATATTTTAAGTTAATCATAATACTACAGTATTTGTTTAGTGTTACATTGTCGTATTGATAGCGCACATGCGGCTGCAGATCGGAAGTCCTAGGTTCGAGGTCACGTAAAGTCATTGGATTTATCTATAAAGGAATTCTCAGTACCTAAAAAGGATGAATTGGGAAGTTGGCAGTATTTATCGTTTTGCTTTTATCTTTTGTATTATTAAGAGAGTATTAAGCCGTTGTTCAACTCCACTCCAGTCCTGTCGAATAGTCGTCCAACCGAAAATTGACAGGGATATATAAATGATCAATCTTCATTGTGTTTTTAAAATTGAATTATGTTTTGAAGATCTGAATTTATCTCTATTACTAACATAACGCCAAAACATAATATATACTAATTTGTTACAAGCTAATTTTTATTAAAATTTTAGGCTTGTGAAATAAATTTTTGAAAATAACGTAAAAATAATGACAAAACACTAAAAAATCCTTTACGTCTACAAACAGTAAAAATTACCTTATACATATATAAGTTTAGGAAGTTTAAGCAAATAACATGTAATTATAATAATTGTTGCATTAAACTTTGCAAGATTAAGTCAACTGGCTTATTATTAAGCCTCGCATAAGCGTAATTAAAAGGGAAAATTGTAATAATTTTATATGAATCTCAAAAGAACCACGAGAATGAGGTCAGACGCTGCTACAGGGGAAAATCTCATTACCCTGACATTTCTTGGCCTAACAATATGTGTTTTATTTAAAATAAAAATGTAGTATACACAGTAAAACCAAAAACGTAGGAAGAAATTTCACTATCCATGGTCTCTTGGGGATATCATGTGTACGAAGAGGTTTTCTTTGACTAAATTAATTTAATTTACGAGTATACTTATTCCTATAGTTCATAAAGCCTTGTAGTCTAGACTATTTTAACCCAAATTAGTCTTTTTTATCAAGATTAGCTAAATTACTATCAAACATAATGTTCCTTTATCAACTGGATAAAATTGCATTTATATTGAGTAGAACAAACGCATTTATCCTAAATCTGGACGGAGATTTTTAGTCTAAATTCAAAAGTAACACATTTCAATGAAAAACAAAGCATTCTTTCTCAATCTATTGAAATATCTATATAAATAAAAATTTATGTTGGTAAGCGCATAACACAAGAATAGCTGGACCGATTGGGCTAATTTAATTTTTTGTAATACCTTAAGGTCCACGGAAGGTTTTAATACTAAAAAAAAAGAAAAATAATAAATATTGTTAAGCGCAAAACTCGATAATGACTTGACCAATTCGGCTAATTTTTATTTTGTATGTTCCGTTAGTCACATGGAAGGATTTCGTAAAAATCAAAGTTTATAAAAAACTTATACTAAAGGGGGTACCTAGGGGACGAACCCGAGCGAAGCGAGGGTGAGTCTCTAGTTTTAAATATATTAGAGTTACATGTTGAATCCTTACAGCACGTGGCCAGTTAAGAAGTATGCTAGTTTCAAATCACGGTTTATTCTTTAATTAATAATAATAATGTTACTTACTTTCCAAAATAATTTTACGCAGCATTCACAGTTAAAAATAAATAAGGAAAACAAAAGTTCAAGTATCGTCATAATATTTCATGATATATTCTACGAACATTATACATCAAGTGTTAAAAGCCTCTATAGGTATCTAGTAGGTTGTAGGCGTGGGCGCCGTAAGGTGAAGACTAATATGAATTAATTTAAATATATACTAAGTACAGTTTTAATTCAATACATTCCTACCCTGAATACTGTGAAAATGTTTATATCTAACACTCAACTATAACCATTTTGAGCCAAGTGGGACGTGTTCTGCATAATTTTGGATTTAACCGTTTGCAAATTTAAAGCGAAATGCGGCAGGTTGCCGGTCAGACTTTGTAGAGATACCGTTAATATGGTACAGGCACGATTATTAATTAAACTAAAGTTAATAAACTTTATTCGGTTCGTATATTCGATTTAAATACGTTTTTGCTAATTTGTTCAAACTGCCAATACTGTTGTACCTAAGAATACAGTTTTTTCTTCTACTATTGCTATTGTAAGCAAATTTCGTGACGATCTCTTACTTTTTTGTAAACAAAGTATTACCCATGTTACTTGCCGATAATGTAACTTTTAATATAATATGAAAGAATTTTTAATGTTGGTCCGGTACTTTTTTAGTTTATTCACAAACAAACTAAAAACATCTTAAATTTACCTACCTAGGGACACCTAGGTTGGTAAACTGTTAGTATGGAATAACTACGGACTAATTAGTAATATCGCTTACTTAAAAATTGTTTAATTCATCCCACTTTTCAACTCGTAACGGATTGATTTTCCTTTCCTTGAGGATCCTTCCTAGGGTCTCAAACTGTAATCTACAACTCTGTAGAAATTAAAGTATCCTTTCTTTCAGATATTTTTTTTATCAAAACGATAAGTCGTAAACAAGTAATGAAAACCAATTTAAGTGCAAACGGAAATTTTACTAAGCCAAGTAACTGTCCTGCACGTCGATTAGGCAGATATTTGCATAAATCATCAATGTAAAGTAATCGTTAGAGTTCCACTAGTTTTTTAGGTCTTCTACTTTTCTTAATTCAATACTAGATTAAGTTAGTTGGATTTAAAATTAGATTGTTATATGTATTTGTGTATACGCTTTTCATCTATTACCACATTTTAATATTAAATTTATTTCTAAATGCATACTTTATATCATTGAAAGTGAAAATGTAGTTAGTGAATTTGAATAAATTCTATCAACATTATTAATCAAATACACACTTCCTTAGATTAACGTTTCCATAAATAAAAATTAAAACAAACTAGTGAAAAAAATCAATAGCACTTTTTATTTAACCCCTGAATGCCCCCAGCGGGACTCGAACCCACGACCTCTAGCACAGCAAATAAAATCTTTACAAACTGAGCCAAACCTATTGTAATTGAATATAATCCTTCAGTATATAGTTTATATAAAAGGTCCAATAGCCTCAGTGTCAGCGTTTAACGGTCATTATTCACCCCACGTACTTTAATATACTCCTAAGTTGTCCGTGACACGAAACAGGAATCAAAAGAGCAAATAAGGAGGAGAAATATCGTAAATTAATTTAGTACTGACAAATATTAAAGCAAGAACAAAGTGCTTGCGAACTTAGTTAGAAGTTGAACGTACGATGTCCTAAATTTCTAAGGCAATTTAAAGTTCCTCACATTTTTATAGATAAGAATATACATGTAAGCTATATATAAGCTCCGCCTGCAGTCTAATCACTATTAAAAGATAAGTATTGGTGGTAGAAGGTTGAAAATGTAGGTTTATAAGTGTTTTTTGATGCTAAATTATAAAAAAATAAAAATTTGGCCTAAAAATAAAGAATAAATTATATGGAGAGGGCTATTCTTAGTACCTAAGGGAATAAAAAAATCTTACGATCTATTCTCAGGCCTGCCAAGCAAACGCAAAAAAATTCATAAGAATCGGTCAAGCCGTTTCGGAGGAGTTCGATAACAAACACTGTGATACAAGGTTTTTATATATTACTAATCTAATATTTAGTTCATAAAAAGGCACTGACTTTAAAGTTACATTAAAAGTAGAGAATAATTTATTTAGATCCTATGAACTGTGATATTTTTTTTAAATAATTCGTTACAAAGACATCTAGCTTATTGCATATTTGTACATAAAAAAAATTGAAGTAAAAGCACTTCTACACTATTACTATTTATTTTTAATCTGGACTTATTGTATCTACGACTAATTATCCTATCGAGAATTATTATAAAAAAAATTTCTACTTACTAAACTATTTGGAATTTATTCACGAAGTCATGATGCCTATATAATATTATATCCATCAAAATCTGTTCAATACACACAAACGTTGTAAAAATATTTCAATAATATTAAATTCCCTCCTTATGATATTAGCTATCTGCGAGTGAATATCTTGTCAAAATCGGTCCAGCTGTATTAGAGATTACCCGGAACAAGCAGATAGACAGACAGACAAACATTTTTTTTTATTTAAGTACAATGTATAACATTCTGTGAATTTCATAGAAAAATCCTAAGCGAAGCCAAACCTTACAACAGATATAGTTAGTTTAAAATTAATTCCTGAGAGAGATTCATAAAATAGAGTTTTAAATAAACGATTATCTTGCCCCTTTCTTTTTAAGGAAATCCCGTTTTTTCTCCTACTTGTTACTCTGAAATTCATAGCTCATTCTAAAAACTTGCTAATTAGCCCTTCGAGATGTGCAAGTTAAAAATTTACATTTTAGTCTGCGGTCGCAAAAATTGCACAGCAAAAACTGTTAGAATTTCAAATTTATCTTGTATGAATATTTTTTAAAGTGAAACTTAAAAAAAGATTATAATTGAGTAAGCTAATATTTTATATTCGACTTTACCTGACATGATCTACAACTGCCGTGAATAAACGTAAGGAACTCGATGGGGTCTGTGTTCGATTCCTGCTAATAACCTACCTGCTATGTAAATTACGTAAAATTGAATTGTGTCGCGACACTTAAAAATCTCCATTTTTATGTTGACGCTACTGGAATAATGACATTATAATTGATTCATGAACATGGAAGAAAAGGAGAAATCCCTTCATTTTTCTTTATTTGAGAGCGATATTCAACTAATTACAAAGCAAAGCTTATACTTAATATTTATAAGGTCATAAAACTTAAAATTTTATGTCAAACCAGAGCTTTTAACGTCAAAATTAAGCAACTAACTTCTCAGTTTGAGTAAATGCAGCTTACCTACGTATAAATTTCTTCCCTTGCTAAATAATCGTATTCTCGCTTCATTTGCTCCTTCCTCCACGTAATTTGCTCTCGTAATCACGACCCGACGCCTATGTAGATATACTACGTCGCCAAATTTTTAAAGCGAAATTTGCTACCTTGTGTCAGAATTAGCATTCCCGGAAGGCTTTTCATGTGTTTTGCTCTTACTTAAATTTTTACAAAACTGTTTGTTTTTAAAAAAAAATAACAAAAATAGTACTATTGCAAGCTATTTTATCATTATTCAAGCGATTGAAATTGATTGAAGAGACAAAAAAGTTGTTAAGACGGTATTTGAGAGGAGTACATTTATCGCGAAAATTGTTTTAACCCAAGGCGTTCTGTAGGAACATAATAAGTAATCAAGAAACTTTAAGCGTTCAAAGTTTTCAGATAATACAGTTACCCATTTTTCTATTTTTATTTACTTTACTGCTTTTTATTAAACCTTATGACTATTTTATGTCTTAAAGAGATTTTCTACAGAATCCCTTCAGATGTGGAAAAACTAATTAAATTAATGCGATGTTGGCACAGTATATTCATATTTTTTGTATACACTAATACAAGCCATTGATATATTGTAATATTAATAACAGACAAAAATTAATACAGAATCTCATGTGTATATTTTATGATCTCGCGTGCATTTTTCTAACAATGTTTTTTTTGTGTGTGTATTTACAACAAGAAGATTTTTATGAATGATATATAGATTATTATGGTTTTTGATGTACATACCTACATACATAATATACATCATACATTCAAACTTATATCCTACTATAATAATTTATGTCAGGTTTGATAAATACTGCTAAAAGTCTAGAATCAAGCAGCAGTATTTATCATACCAGCTGCAATCACGGTCTCTTACGGTATGATTACTGTAAAGCATTGGGAATGTCGGGAACCAAAAAATCAAAATAGATCCGCGACAAAATCCGAAGAGATAGTTTTATTTATAATGTCAAATATTCGCGTAGACCTAAGAAAATATCATAAGAAAATAATATATCAATTTCTAATCAGATTTCAGTAAAATATGCATCCTTCGAAGCCTGTGAAATATTCGCGCCGTCGAATCAATCCTGTCACTCTGATGGACGCAAATTTACCAAATCGGGTTTCGTTGGGATCGAGGCTTTGCTGACGCTTACTTGTGTTTGGGGATAATCGTGTAGAAAAGAGGAAGACGAATATTTTTATGAAAACAATCTAGACCTTAAAGTTATATAAGTGATGCTTTTAATATTATTTTTGTCACACATAGAGTGACCAAAATTTGGCCCGTTCTTTAAAAAAAAGTTTATTTATTCTCTTAAATATTTTTAATTATGGCATTATATTAATATGTTATAATTTTATTTAAATTTACATGTTTATATATTTTGTTAGTATTTTTTCCTTATTGAAGTGAAACTTCTTTAGAATCGTTGTGATTTGAAACTCGATGAAACGAAAATGCGTCACGATAAAGAAAGAAATACATAAAAGTATAGGATTAAGTCGGAGAAAATGAGATAGAATACATTCCCATGTTGCCATGGTAACCGTTGTTTATTTTTTGACATTTCTTTTTTTATAATATATATTCATCTCATTCTTTTGTCGATTTACTGAAGTTTCACTTCTATCGTGTGTGAATGGCACACACACCTTTTTTTATTATTCTTCTAATCGTTATGTAAAAAGTCTTAACTGATTTATCACCGGTTACGCCGAGCCACTGAACTATAAGACTAAATGTTTGACATCTAATATTCTTGCAACAACGTGGGTAACCTCTGAAATGTATTTTTTTTAATTCTACCAAAATTGCTGTAAGGAGTGTCATAGTTCCTATGGAAAATACTCAAGCGTATATAATTATGAAAGAAGCCTAAAATTTTTTTGTATTATAAATAATATCTATAGACTCACCTTGTTCCGATCAAGCTCGTGAATACGTATAGATTTCTCCGAGATGTGATATTTTCCCGCAGTTAATTTATCCTATAAGTTGACCTCATACCAAATTTTATCAAAATTTGTCCAGTGATTTTCTTGGAATGCGGTCACAGACGATATCGATAATCGATATATAAACAAACTGTTTCCTATTACTAAAATATAGATTAAAAACATTATTTTAATAATATTTTATTTTCACGCTTAACAAGAGGGTTCACTAACTTTCTTGTAAAAATGTAGTTAGCCTAAGTTTTGGGTTGTATCGGTTAGTTGCTTGTTTTCTTCTCCCCGATGAATACATTATTATACACCGTTCAATATATTTTCGTGTTTACTCAGTCTCAGAAAATTTATACTGAATACAAAATACTTACTTAAGATATACTTTTTCCATTTTGTAATTTTGGATCGAGATTCGGCAACGTTTCGTCGCTGAAATAAGTGAAGGAAGTAAAAATTTATAAAAATATTATAGAGTGCGAGCCACTAGGACTCGCCCTCGCTTCTTTTAGATTTGGCTTTAAGTAACATATTTTTTTGAGCTTATTCCTAATTCTAGGTTAAGTTACATCTATCACAATATCAGCTATCTGCCTGTGAAAGTCGCGTAAAAGTCGATCCAGATGTTTTGGAGATTAAGACGTACGTACTGACTGACAGATAGAGAAAATAAAAAATATGTTTTTTTTATTGGTGCCGTATATTATAATTCCATATGTACCTATCAAGTAAAAATCTGCTATTTGACATTATAAACAGAGACTAAGAGGGTATGGAATATATGTATGTAGAATGTACATTATGTTTATAAATTTTATTTATATAGGTATAATATAATTTTTCGTCTCACAAGAAACGCGTACATACATATTTGCACATAGACTTTCGGGCTGATTTATGTTTTTAGTCAACTATTCAATATTGGTTGAAGTGTAGAAAAAGTTAGCATTTGCTGCAATATGGATTGTTATAAAATACTATAAATATTTTTATTTTAATAAAGTATCTACTGTGTCCTACATAAATTGATTTGTACAACTGATGGGAGCAATACAGTACTTTTTGGTCTGAAAAGATATTTCATATCTAGGGACTTACCCTTACTGTACCAAATCTGCCCCACGGGAACCTTAATTTTTTTTCGGGGAAAAGAGTAACGTTTGTAATCTAAACTATAATTTACCTCATCATCCAGATTCGTACAGCTGCTTTGGTATGATTGAGTAACAGACATTTATCTATTTTCACAAACTATCACATTTATAATACCAGTAGGATTGTTAAAAAGGCAGTGGTAGCCCAGCGGTAACGCGCTCGCTTGCATAATCGAGTGATGCGGGTTCAAATCCGGGTCTCGCACCTCTGATATTTTCATGTGCGAATCATTTCTATCATGATTACCACTTGTCTTACGGTGAAGGAAGACATTTGAAGAAGGAGACATTTTCGTAAGACATGTGAAGTCCGCCAACACGCACTGGGCCAGCGCGGTAGAATATGGCCTTATCCCCCTCGTACTGAGGGAGGCCCACCCCCAGCAATGGGAAGTTAAAAAGGGCTGAAAACAAGAGGATTATTGAAAAATAGAAATTTGAGAAAATATATTTTCTATTATCTATATCATTATGCGAAAGATTCTATAACGACGTAAGTAATTCTAGAAAGCCATGTTATTTAAGTATTCTTGAATGTGAACATGTATACACCATACATTTCTATTAACAATTGCGTTTGTAGAAGATCATTTTAATTAAGCTCTAGATCAGCATCAGTACAGCAAAATACCTGAGTATCGGCTAAAAATGTTTTATATATGAAAAGCAATATTGAATGTCATACATTATTTTTTACCAATAATGAATACTAAGTAAAAAGCCAAATGAGTGATGAACTCATAAATAAATATATAATTTATTTAAGAGATACAAAAATATAGAAATAAGGATTATATTCTCGAAGTATTATTTACAAAACATATATTTTGTCTGTTATTTGCTTAAGTATTTAACTCAAAATAATGCTTAAAATTAATTACATTTCTGCCTACAATCTCCAGAAAATAGAACAATGTTAAGAAAATGTGCATACAATATTTAATTTAGCAAACTTATTTAAACCCACTACATTATTGCTCATTGACATGGATTTTAAGGAAGATATGAAACGTTTGTTCATTTGACATTTTCCACAAACGTGACCAGAATACGATGAACTGTGGATTGGGCGGAACTGAAATGAACATATTTTTCGTAAAATTGTAGTTAGTGTACATTGTGCGATAAAATATGTATTTGCAGATATTATCACTGATTTAAAACGCAGTTTTTATTTGTATTTATTCCCTTTTCATTCATATATTGTAACATTTTTCTAATTACGTTACACTCTATCCGAACTAAAGTTAGAAGTTCGGCTAAAATAATAGTCAGTAAGTAAGTACCAGTCATACAATATACATCATGTCTGAGAGAACCTAGCAAGTTTTCGAAAGACATGGTGAAGTGCGCAAACCTACACTTGGCCAGCATGGTGGACCATGACCTGATCCCCCTCGTAGTGAAGGGATGTCAGTGCTTAGCAATGGGTTTGAGCGAAGCGAGGGTGAGTCTCATGAATCTATTATTATAAAGTTTAATAATTTTGCTAAATCTTTTACTTACAATGTGTAAATCTAGTTAGAACACAAAAAAACAAAAAAAGAAGTGATTATTATCTATATCTATATATAAAAGGCTTTGTCCTGAATGATTGATGGATCAACGCACAGCCCAAACGGCAGATCGTAAAAATCTGAAACTTGGAGGATGTATTCTTTGTATGATGTAGGCATCCGATAAGAACGGATTTTTCGAAATTCTACCCCTAAGGGGGTGAAAAAGGGGGGCAAAGTTTGTATGGGACAACGTGATTCCTTGGTCCAATCTACTTCAAATTTTACATATACATTCTTTAACAGAATTGTTGGAAGACGTGATTCATATTTTATTGAAACTCGTCGCCTAATGGGGTTAAAAAGGGGTATAAAGTTATTTTGGGGATTAGTTGATATTAATACTCCGTAGTGAATTTGATTTTAATGACATTTTATTTTGACACATGTTTCAAAACTCTGATTAAAATATTTGACATTTCAATTTTTACGGGAATAGCATTGCATTTAGCTTTTATGTAAACTATTTTTATCAAATTTTGTGTAGTGATAACTTAATACTCGGGTTTCATGACTTAGGACAAAAAGTATTGAACCATTTTGAACTAAATTTTGTGTAGTGATACGTTACGAGGCAACATATTTTAAAATACTTTTTATGGTAGAAAAATTCTTTCATTCCGACAGGAAAATGGGTCCTCCTTTTTTAAAAATAAGCTTAGTAATTTATTTATTACTTTATAAACTTACGAGTAGATATATATATATATATACAAAAATATGTAGTTTTATTTATTTAGGTATAAAATTAGTGAGTAGTACTTACTAATATTATAAATGCGAAAGTAACTTTGTATGTCTGTCTGTATGTACTCAACCGATTTAAATTAAATTTGGTACACAGATAGTCTAGAGCCTGAGAAAGGACATCGACTTTTAAAGAAAAAAAAAGGTCTGTTAGGGGTTGAAATAGGGGATTAAAGTTTGTATGGAAACTACGTCATTTTCAAAGCTAGAAGCTTGAAACTTATTTTTAGGCTTTTGATTAGATACATAAATAAATGAGACATTCAAAGTTTGTAAAAAAATGTTCTAAGAGGGGTACTTAGGGACGAACCCCAGCGAAGCGGGGGTGAGTCGCTAGTATTCATATAAAATCACTTATTGTAAACTAAAAGTAAAACAAATTTCTACAGTTAAGTCCTTAAACTGTGGTGAGTAAAAAATATAACAAATATGTTGTATATTTTACAGAAATATCAAATATAGAACAATACGAAATAGTAAACTAAATGAGAACGGCAGAAAGTTTTGTTCTTTATCTCATAAAACGATATGTGAGCAATATTTTACAACAAATGTTTCGATGTAACTTTGTTTGTAAACGATAACAGGCGCAAAGTAAAAGTTGAAAATTATGATTTATTTGTTTGAAGTTAATATTAATTTTATCACAAATGTAGTTACCCTTATTCAGCTAGCAATGCTATTAACTAGTGACTCACGTCGTTCGTCCTAATGTAACTAAATGTATGTAATAAGTTTAAATTTATCAGAGATAAGAAATTTTCGCTCAGTAAAAAGTATCATAAATATTGACCCGAATAACAAACTATCATTATTCCAAATTTCACCAAAATATCTTTAGTAGTTTTCTCGAGATGAGGCTACAGACAGAAAAAAAAATAAAAACTACAGATTTCACCTCTTTATCGATAACAGTACTTCAATGAGGTTTTTCACAAAATATTTAATGTAGAGATTGGACAAATTATGTTAAAATTATTTAATGTATAGATAGGTTTATAAAATTTATATAAAACCGCACTGTCCTTTTATACTTACTCAGTATCAGATAACATCAGGTTCTTTATAATACACTGATGTTACGACATCAATATATCATCAACATCTAATCATGACTGCCTCGTCGGTGTAGTGGCTAGCATGTACGGTCGCATACATGGAGGTCCTGGGTTAGAGTCCTGGGTCGGGCCAGGTTTAGTTATTGAGTCTATCTATTTCGTAAGCCACAGTAACAGACCGGAGTTGAGAAGTTGGCAGTGTTTCACCCCCGTGCCTTGAAGAGCACGTAAAGCCGTCGACCCCGCGCCTTATCTCTCATTGGTCGTATCGAGCAGTCGTCCCACCGGAATATGAGAGTGATAAGGACTAAGAGAGTGCACTTGTGTTTACGCATACACTCGTGCACTATAATATGCCCCGCGCAAATGGCTAGTCTCAATGAGTTTGGCCGCCGTGGCCGGAATCGGTCAGGAGTACATCATCATCATCACGTCATCAAGAAAAAAGAAATACCTATTATTTTACTTGAATATATACCAATTTTATAAATTCAAGATTTAAGATTATTATGTATAGTATACGTTACTTTAATAATAAATAGTACATTATTCTTATCATATAATTCTGATCAACGAAAATGAATTCCAAATAAAAAAAATCGTTACTAATAATAGCTGCTGTATTATTTTTACACCTCATTTTACGTTCAAAAGTTTTATCACGAGGATTTGAGTTTAGTAAAGTTAATTCATTACAACTTGTACAGATGGCACCAGGGGGAGACCGGCTTCAGTTTTATGTCCCGTTACTTCGTCAGCCACAACCCTTACGTAATAAAGTGTTGACCTTGTTCGTATAATTTATAGTTTACATGTTTACCAAAAATATATCTTAAGTTATTATATTTGGCTTTTAAAATTTTTTTCTTATATAAAAATGTATAGATTTAATAATATTTTAACGGAGTCAATTTGACCATTAAATATATTTTGGGAAAATCTTATTGAATCATTTTATATGTACCTTTGATCATTATATAATCAAAGTGACGATACGTTTGGCTCAGTTGGTAGTGACCCTACTTGCTGAGTCAGTTGTCGCGGGTTCGAGTGGATTCATTTGTTAAACGGATGTTTGTACTCCAGTCATGGGTGTTTATATTTATATCAACTATCTGCTATCCGTAATTCAAGCTTCGTAGCTTACCACGGAACGATATGACGCTGTGTGTAATAATGTCCCAACAACAACATATTTATATATTTTTATTAGTATGATATGAAGTTACATAAGCATTAAGCACTCCACGTTTATCAATTTATTATTTCTATATATCAAACAATTTAGTATCCTTTTGTTTTTTATTTTTCAATCAATTTTAACAAAGGCAATATGATATTTTCCCACATACGAATTTTTTTACGCGTTTAGCTCAGTATTATTGTAACCATTTTTAGTGCTTTAGTTGTCATCAATAAAATATGTATAACTGTTAGTTTTTATATAGATATGTAAAAACAAACAAAACATTTCAGTATTATTAATATCTTTTCAAAAAAGATTTATATTGTATTGAGGATTAGTTACTGCTATAATAAAAAATAGTGATTAGATAAATTCTCATATCGAGTAGCAACTAGACGAGATATTAAGTACGGTAGATAGTTCTCGCAGAAAATTGTTTAGAATTTTAATGAGGTGGTAAAATTGATAAGGGTGAAAGTTGGCCTCGAACGGACAAATAAACTGACCGAATTCAGAAATAAGTTTTCGGATTTGGAACTCAAGCTAAAGAACTCAAAAAAAAACTTTCTTAGGGTAAAGCCGTTAACTACGAAAAGTTTAAGGTCTAGTCAATGCATAATAATAAAATTCTGAGTCAAAGCCAACATTTAATATTTAATTGAAAATCTTATAGAAACAGTTGTTTTTATCGATACGGAGGCCGAACTTACATTTTTTATTTTTTTGTTTATCAGTCTGTCTGTCTGTGACCGCATCACGAGAAAAGTACTGTACAGATTTTTGATGAGGTATGATATGATAAAAATTGTACTTCACCAATTCTAAACATTTAATTTAAGAGGATACTCTCATTTACATAATATATTATGATCCTTTATATATTATTATTTAATGTTTTCGAGGCAAAACGCAGCAAAACACACAGCTCTCGCAACATGTATATCCGCTAGGGACGTTTCAAACTATAAAGCAACAATATCTTACCTTTGTTACGAACTTCATAAAACTTTACTTATAACTCCTTATAATTATTTCATGAAACTAATAATTTCTTTTTAAGTATTCAAACTAATATGTGCAAAAATATCACTGTCTGTATACTCGCTTAGTTTTCAATTTTAAATGTGTATATAAATGTAGCCACGAGTAGTATATAAGTATCTAGTCTTGCCATAAATATTGTCACAAAGAAAAAAAAATTTTTTAATGCAAATATTATTTATTACTTTTACAGTGTGTTAGTTTTATACATAAATATAAAATAATTTAAAATAAAAAAAGCTTATTCGAAGTGGTCTCCATTGGCTGCAATACAGTCCTTTAAACGTTGAGGCCAGTTATCAATAGAAGCACGCACTCTTTCCATCGGAAAATTCTTCACTGCCAATCGTATGGATTGTTTTAGGGACTCCAAATTATCATGGCGTTTAGAGCAAGCCGTACTCTCTAAAACTGCCCATAAATCATAATCCAGCGGATTAAGATCGGGACTAGCCGACGGCCAGTCTTCAGCTCTGATGAAGTCCGAAACGTTCGCTTCTAACCAAGACTACGTGGACCGAGCTTTATGACCCGGCGCCGAGTCTTGTTGGAAAGACCATGCTTGGTTATTGAACATGGTGTTGTTAAGGGGCTTAACTACCTTCTCAAGAATGGTATCTTGATACACTTGTGCCGATGTTTTGATACCTTTTTCACAAAAATATGGCTCAGTCACTCCTTCATAGCTAACACCCCATCAAACCATCACTGAAGTCGGGTAATGCCCACGTTGCACTCTGCCGACTAATTGGGAAGCTTCCTTAGATGTTTGAGCATAAATACGGTCATTTTGTTTGTTAAAATGTTGCTCAATTGTAAATTTTCTCATCCGTAAACAAAATTTTTCTGTGACCTCCCTTTGCGTACCGCTTCAGTAGTTTTTTCGATTTTACCACCCTATTCTTTTTTAAATTATCAGTTAAAAAATGACCAGTGCGTCTCTTATAGGCTGCAAGACCTAAGTCATCTTTTAAAATACGCGACATGGTTCTGGGTGCTATCTTCATCTCCCGAGATAAAATATTTTGCTTTCGGACAGGATTTCTGCGAATTCTTTCCCTTACTGCTTTGACCACCTTTTTCGTACGAACACTACGTGGACGGCCAGATCTTTTTCTGTCACAAACAGAGGAGGTCTCATTGTACCTATTGATAGCCCGGTACACAAACATTTGACTAATACCAAGCGTATGGAGAGTTTTAAAAATTGCATTTGGCTCCGTACCAACTTTGTGTAATGCAATCACAGCGTTTCGGTTCTCTTTATCACCCCACTCCATTTTAATATCGCAAAATATTATAAAATGTATTGGCGCCAAAATTAGAAAACACAATGAGCAATCGTATAAAAATGACAGATTCCAAATTCAAATGTAATATCTTTCTTATTTTTAATTGTAACAGTATTTATGGCCAGACTAAGTATATTGCTATAACGTTAAGAAACTACATTCATTTGAAAGTTTAAAGCCTACCTTTTATGAAAAGTCAAAGATTGATAAAAAAATCTTTAATCACGTCAAAGAAAATAAAGTTTAGTATAGCATTTATTTTGGGAAATAGAGTCACTCACTTAGCTACTAGTTAAAAGCATCTACATTTATGATTTATGTTGATAAAAAAATACACTAATATTATAATGAGAATTTGTAAGTTAGTATGTAAACATTGAAATTTAAAACTATTTATACGAAAATACGTCAAAGACGCAATATACATGTGTTTACTCTTTAAAAGTCATTATAACTTTAATTATATATGAAGTTTGTATGACTTCGAGTTGCTTATAAATAAAGCAATATAACTCATCTTTGCGCTTCGCTGCATTCGAATCAAAATATGCCACTGAGTAAAAACACCTAAGTGAAGTAAAGACAAGTCACTAGTATAGATAATTATTCAGTGAAGATTTATGTACGTGTAGTATTATAAATGACTTATCACACAATGCACATTAATATTATAAGTTAGCGACTCGGGCTCGTCTCCATATTTGGCGCGAGCGTAGCGGGTTTAGCTAGTAAATGTAAACAAAAACTTCACAATTATATACTAAAACCTTGCTTGAGAACCATTCTAACCATCGGTGAAAACAACATGAAAATCGGTGCAGTAGTTTTTGAGTTTATCGCAAACAGATAGACAGACAAACAAGCGCGGCGGAGGATTTTGTTTTATAAAATGTCGTGACGTGTAAGTAACTGTCTGTCTTTCACGATTACACGCCAAACCAATGCCGCTGAACCAATTTTGATGAACTTTGGTACAGAAATAGAAAATAAAACTGGAAGAAGGTTAAATTTCTATTTCTGTTTTTACATATAAATCGATTTGTTTTATGTATACAATACAAATAATCAATTTTCTTGACAGCAAAATGAAAATGTAGATGTAATCTCATGTTTCAATACATTCTCAAATATACGTAAGTGCAATATATTGTTAAGGTTTCTTACAATCGACTTGATAAATGTTTGCAAACGATTTCGCATTGGATACATTCAGATTTAACTTGACGTTTTGATAATAGGATTTCTCAAACCGAAGTAACCATCTGTGTTTTAGCTCATTTCATATTATTCTTAAGCTTGAAGTCATATAGAGGAGTCTATAAAAATATATTAAATCACAGTTAATATTTGCATACTGACAGGAATTAATTGAATTATGACAAATGCCTTAGAAACATGTATGTTTCAAGATCACGAAAATTTAAGCATTTTTGTATAAATTCACAACAAAAATTTAAACAACCCCAACGTAACACAATGCAATTTTCTTTCCTTAACTTTACTTTTCTAAGGTTGTGTTTCGCTTTAATCGTACATAATGCAAGGCTACCACAATCGCGTTTGTTTGAATCAGAGCTCTAAGAACACTCATCTGAAACTTATCGATCCTGATATTCTCATTATTTAGGTCCGAATATGTAATATAATATTGACATCTACCTATTGAACCTGATGCAGGCCCTATCCCAATGCCAGCATTAGGTCAAGGTTATTAGTTACGTGCCATCTGCACTTGCTCTCTAGAGTACAGTGTAACTCTTGTTACACAATTCTTGGTTCAACCTGAAATTGAACCTGGGATCTCAAGATCTGCTACCGTATACACAAGCTGTAAATCATCAGCACGATATAATTTTTAATTCCTATGTAAATCAAATAGTTATAGTTAATTTAAAATTATGTTGTCTATTGTCTATATTATTTACTAAAACAGTCGTAAATAATATTGTAAATATAACGTTGTGATAAGACTATTAAGACTATGAATATAGTAACGATAAATTCTGTATTTGTGTATCTATAACTCCTTGATAGTAAAAGGTCTAGACGAATTTGAATAGATTTGTAGAGACCCTACTTTCTGCACCAGCGTTCGCGGGTTCGAGTCCCAATGGGGGCATTCATTTATTAAGCACAAATGTTTGTGCTTTAGTCATGGATGTTTATATTTATAATATGTGTGTATTTCATAGTTATATATGTGTAGTATATCAACTATCTGGGATCCGTAACACAAGCCTACCATGCTTATCACGTAACTAGACGGCACTGTTGTAAAAGTGTCCCAACATATTTATTTATTTGATGTCAAAAGATGAATACGACGGTTATTCATAAAAAAGTCACAAAATATACTTTTTTCGTATATACACACATACATAGAATACCTAGAGGATCACCAGAGTAAAAGATAGTGAGTCGCTAGTATTTATTAAAGTGATTCTGTTCTTTAAATATCTAACCTCGTGTTGTTATTTAAAATAAATTATTTTTTATTATTATAAATAGGAAAGAAACAGGTTTGATTTAACAAAAGCACTTAAAGTTCATTTGACCTACAAGCAAAAGCAAGTAGGTACTGAATATATTATACTATTTCTGTATAAACATATTTAAAATAAAGATAATTTGTATGCTTCGTGATATACAAGTATGCATATGCGTGCAAATATATTACAACTTATGTTTAATAAAACGATAATGCTGTGATCAGTTTGCAAAGACATGTGTAGTGGTGAATACAAAGTGATAATAATATATGGAAATGTTTAAAACCGTTCTATTCTTTGTTGTGTTTTTGTTATTAGAATGTGAACCAGCTAGAATTTTAGGGATGTTCCCTGTGCCAGTTTTAAGCCATCAGTCTGTATTCAGATCATTGACAAATGAGTTGGTGAGACGAGGGCATCAAGTAACAGTTGTGACAGGACTTCCTGTGAACGAGTTAGCCCTAGAAAATTACACAGAGATAGATGTAAGTGAAATTGGAAAACAAGAAAGAGAAAGATTATTATTAGAAGAAATAAAACCATCTGATGATATGTTCACTCAATACAATAATATTTTACAATTAGGATTTGATTTTGTTTTCAAAATACTAGAAAGTCCAAAAGTAAATACTATGATTAAAGACAAAAATCAGCATTTCGATTTGATTTTCATTGAAGATTGCGCTAGATCAGGAGTAATTCTGTCCCACTTTTTCAAAGCACCTGTTATATCAATAAGCTCCTTTGGAGGATCAATCGGAACTTTCGAAGCAACAGGAGCAGCCGTGCATCCTTTCTTATATCCTTTATCTACTCGAAGAAAATATCGTAATCTTTCAATGTGGGACAAATTAATCGAACTATACGTTCATTTTCGATTAAATAAAGTTTATGAAAATTTGCAAATAAAACAGGATAAAATTAACAAAGAAAAATACGGTTTAGATATTCCAAGGCTAAACGATTTAAGTCGTAATATTAAAATGATATTTTTAAATATACATTCAATTTGGGATTCAAACCGTCCAGTCCCTCCGAATGTTATTTACCTTGGTGGCTTACATCAGAAACCGCAAAAGGAATTGCCGAAGGTAATATAAATATACATAGTACATGACCTAGCAATACTGTAATTTTGAATATATGCATAAATAAAATTGGAGCGTGCGTTTGTATCATCAACATTACATTTTTTCTAAATGTTTATATGTAATTATATACATTTTTACCTGTATGTATGTCAGTCTGTTTGTTTGTTCTAGCTACACTCTGAAGTCTGAATCGGCTGGACAGATTTAATCAGGACCTTCATTAACAGATATCCAATGTTATAAAAAGTACTTAGGGTACTTTAATTTTAGAAAAATAAATAGGGTTTCTTGCAAAAATATTAATACGTAATGAACCAGAGCGAAGTTAGGGCTAGTCGCTAGTAAGATTTTATATTGAATATATGTAAATAAATCAAAACATAATATACGAAACACTCAAATAATAATTATATCTGCATATTCTTGAACTACGCAATAGTTGTTTATAATAGTATGATATAATATAACTTAATAATATTTTATTTTTAAAATTCCTTGATTCAAAATAAACAAAACAACTTGAAACAAAATATATTTTCTGTTTTAATTTGAATAATAGGTTGTTTTACTTCAATAATATTTGGTATATTACTAACAAAATAATACATTATTTATTATAGGCAAAATATGTGTTCATAAATAGTTAAGTTTTATCTCAAACAGTTTAGACTTAGACTTTTGTCTGTTTAAGTCCTAGATCGGAAATAGTAGATAGGAAAACAGATTCTTAGAAGCAGTGAGAAAGTTTGCGTCGTTATATACCTATTTATTAATATAAACAAAGAAATTTGAAAATAAAAATAATAAAAAGGACATTATTCATTTCCAGGACCTTAAATTACTTCTAGATTCATCTTCAAATGGTGCTATTTACATGAGTCTAGGTACTATTGTTGATTCAAATCTATTTAAAAGAGAAAAATTCCAAATATTTATAAATGTATTCTCCAAACTGCCATATGATGTGTACTGGAAATGGGATGGCTATGAAATGACTGGACTGTCTAAAAATGTCAAAATGTTTCCTTGGTTTCCACAATCTGACATGCTTCGTAAGTATAGCATATTAGGTATCTAGCTAATCCATACAATAGCATAGCTAACGCAACGTAACTATCTAGTTTTAAGTGTTAATGTAATGGCAGGATGTATTTTAAAAGTGAAAGTTTTTAAATTCTAGTAATTTACAAATTAAAAAGAGTGTTTTTAGAAAAAGTTAACACTACTTGAAACGGTTAATTTATCACATACATTTTTTTTTAAATGTCATTTTAATACTACCACAGGTCATCCTAACATCAAGTTGTTTATAACCCAAGGAGGACTTCAATCCACAGATGAAGCTATTACGGCTGGCGTTCCACTGATCGGGATACCTATAATTTTTGATCAATTTTTTAATACCAATAAGTATGTTGAGTTAAAAATAGGTCAAGAGTTAGATGTAGAGTTACTCACCGAAGAGGATCTAAGTAAGGCAATTAATGAAGTGATAAACGATAAAACGTAAGTGAAGGAATTATATTTTGTTAGTCTTTAAACGCGGTTTTGCTCACAATTTTTGTAGTAGTCAGTCGTAGTGAAATACCGATGAATATTATTTTCATGGTAATCAGTTCTATCAGCAAGTGGAAATCAAGTTCTTATGTTTTAGAAGTTTTATGTCCATCCGTTTGGTAGGTTTTGTAGTTAGAGCGAACAAAATAAATGTCTCGTCATTTAAAATAGTATAGAGATACGAAAATTTACGAAAAATTACTATCTATTTACAGATACAAAAACAATGTAATAAAGCTACGATCCCAGTTGAACAACACTCCCCAAACATCTCTAGAACGTGCAGTATTTTGGACGGAGTACGTTTTAAAACACAGCGCAGATCATCTGAAAACACCCGCAGCTAATATGCATTGGTTTATATATTACGAAATGGATTTAGTTATATACACTATTCTTATATCTTTGATTTTTATAATAAGTATCATCAAAATTTCTAGTGTAATTTTTAGAATGATTTTGAGAAAGGAAAAAATGGATTGATGGATTGAAAATATTTTCAGTATTTATATTTATCAGTGTAAAATGAAATATATAAAACATTTCTAAATTAAATTAAAATGGCTTATTAAAGTTTGAAACCTAAACCTATACGTACAATATCTGTTCTTACTCTACTACAAATAATATACTAACGTTAAAAATATTTAGTATGTTACGAAATCAATAAAGAATTTATCATGGAGGAAAAATTTATGACCACGCTGCCTGCTCCCGACATATTTTGTTTTGGCATTTGGCCATACACGAACGTACTTCAGTTTATATCCCTTACTTTTCGTATTTTTAACGCGAAATTGTATTATGCACTAATTTAAAAGAGCTAAGTAATTTTTCTTCTTTTAAATAAAAGAGCCAATAGTGAATGTTAAAATTTTGTGAAATTTTTACCGACACTGTTTTAAAAATAGGTTTTTGTCCTAAATAGTGCATAAGTGTACGCGCAGATACAAATGCGCTCTCTGTATCTCCAGTTCTCATACTCCGATGGGACGACTACTCATCACAACTCTTACTGAGTTAAGGCACAGGACCGACCGAAGGCTTTACGTACTCTCCGGCACGAGAGTGAAACACCGCCAACTTCTCAACTCTTGACTGTTACTGAACTTACTAAAAAGAAATACACAATAACTAAGCTTTTCTCGGGACACGAATCCAGAATCCCTGGATATGCCACTGTACATGCTACCACGAGGCAGCTTAAGTTTGTATGAAAAAGCATTGTATTTTAAATCTACGTCTCAACTTTATTTAGCTTGCCCTGTTTGTTGGACAAATTTAGTTGCAGTTCACAAATTGATATGATAAATTAGAAACGACAATAAGTAAAAAAAAAAATAGTTCAAGATTTTTATTGAAAATAAATATATTAATAATGATAATGTTCTGAAAGCTAAAAAGTAAATCATCACACTCTCCTCATCAATAAATCTAGGGCATTGATCAAACTCAAAAATAAAATTGTTGGCGTAGCGTAATCAGAGTAAATTTGTAAATGGCATTTATAATGATATGAGCGGTAGAATGTTGATAGAAAGACGCGCCTAACGCTTGTAATATTCTGATTGATAAATAAAATCTTGATGTAATCTCACGCTTAAATACATTCCCAAATATATCTAAGTCCAATAAATGTATTGTTAACGTTGAATACAATTGACTTGATAAATGTTCATCAACGATTTCGTATTTTGACACATTTAGAATTAACTCGACTCTTGTATAACATGAATTTTCAAATGAAAACAACTGTCTGATCTACAGCTTATTACATGTCGTTCTCATGCTTGAACAAATATTAAGCGTTAATAGATATCTTAATAACATTAAGATTCACTTATTTACGTTCTTTCGTATAGAGATTCTCGACTTCATGGTTCAAGGAAAAAGTGGGTTCTACAGTAAAAAAATGTACAGTATGACTTAAATGCATACAAAATTACAGCATTACATGCATAGCAATACATGTGCATTCCCCTTTATTTTATGCTAGGTGCGGTTTTAGGAGAGTCACAATAAAAGTCGGCCGATCATAGCTCAGATGTAGGACGTGGAGTACGAGCATGGACTGCAAACTTCCTAAATCAATAACTATTCTGGCACGACCTAGGAGTAGGACTCAAACCTGGGACTGCAGCACCTTAATCAGATACTAAATTAGTAATCAGGTTTAATTTTTTTTAATTTGCATCATGGTAAATCTACTTGGCGGATTTTTATATTAAGTTTAGTCAACGCGGTAGATAGGTGAACATATTAAAGAATATTTTTCACTGTGTTGGTAAATTTCATTTCTATTTAAAAATGCAAAACTAGTGTGAACAAAATCTTGCTTTGAAATTATTGACTTTTTAACATGGTGAAAAAAGCGACAAGACTGCATAAGGTAAAGGGGAGGAGCAGTGAGATAATCGGGGAGTATCTCATTTTTTCAATTTTCGAAGCAAATGTTATTTGCAAACATACATCCAAAATCCTTCAATCCTTTCGTGAGTTACATTATGGGAATGTTAAATAATGAAAATTTAGATTATAAGATAAATGTACATAAAATAATTGATTGATGATTAAGTTACTATCACAAAATTTTGTATTAAACTTTATTTAGTTTCTGCAAATATCAAAAACTTGAAGTTAATAAACTGTTTTTTCAAATATCCTTACTAATATAAAAAATGCGAAAGTAACTTTGTCTGTCTGTCTGTCGGTCTGTGTCGCTTTCACTCCAAAACTACTGAACCGAGTTAAATGAAATTTGGTACACAGTTAGTGTAGAGCCTAAAAAAGAACATAGGCTATTTAAGGCGAAAAAAGGGTGGTATGTGGTTGAAATAAGGGATGACAATTTGTATGGAAATTACATCATTTTTAAAGCTAGAAGCTTGAAACTTAATTTTAGGTTTTTGATTAGATATAAATAAGTAATACATTCAAAGTTTGGACGAACCCGAGCGAAGCGAGGGTGAGTCGCTAGTTCATCAATATGTAAGTTACGAGTACGTATGACAAATTATACGATATTTTATGATTTGGAATACTCAGTGCGTAGGTAAAGATCAGAGGCATACTACACATTTATTGAATTTGTAACTGATCGCTGTATGACATGGAATATATTTGGGAATATTATATTATTGGCGTTCTTAGTAACGCAACTGAACCAAAAATAATGATTTTCAAATTGATGAATCTTTATTTGTGTGTTTATATGCGATAATCTAAGCAACGGCTTAACCAATTTTATTGCGGTTTTGTTAAAGTGCTACTAATGCTTTACTTAACAGTCATTATAAGTATTTTAATTTTAGTATATGTATATTTAAACCAATGAATAAATAAAATTATGCCGATTTAAAGAATCACCCTAGAGACGCCCAATCTAAGTGAGGGTAAGAGCTACATTTACTATAAGGAAACAGTTTAAGGAAACAACATATTATTATGAGTAAAATATACAGTTGCAGGATAAGTAAAGCTGAAGAAAATGTTTTGTTGTTTTAGAGCACTCATATCTGGAAATACGAGTTATATCAGATCTTTTTAACGTCCAACTACTGGGCAAGTTCGGATTCACATGTCTTTAGAAAACTTGCAAGGTTCTCTGAGACAATATGATGGTTTTCTCACGATCTATTCCTTTACCGTAAGAAAAGTCGTAATCATGTCAGAAATAATTCGCACATGGAAATATCATACCTGTGCAAGACCCGAATTTGAATTCACATCTTTCGGTGGTGGTAGTGCCACGCCCGGTATAGTACCACTCTCTCACAGAAGACCGGCGTGAAGCGCTACCATTGGGTTACCAATGCCTTCTGCAAATATTTAGTAACCCACTGCAGATATTAAGTTACCAATAAAACAGTAAATCATACTGGATATTATACTGTGATACACAGTTACAAGGTTACAAATATTATATTACTACTTATGTATATATGTTTAACATTAAGATAATTTTATGATCAGTTCACAAATAAATATATAGTGGTGCATACAAAGTGAAGATAACAATATATTGAAAATTGCAATATATATTGTGTTACGGCTTTTAAACAATCAGAGTTTAAGGAACTTACACTGTACTTTTTTAATAAGGTATACCTATACAGTATCCACTGCTTCTTAATCTCATCGCCCTTGAAATAATCCATCAAAGACTGCCATCAAATCTATTGATATAATATAAAGTTTGTTGAAATTCGATATTTTTATTTCTTATTTTCTTTTTTAATAAAAAATGTACAACATATTTCAATTATCTGTTTAGTTTTATAAAAAATAAAATGTCATACCTCTATATTAATAACAAATAACGTGCTTTTGTGTGTTTGTTTATTTGTATGAATTCTCGTTTAACTTAACGGTTATACTTTAACGGTTAGTTAATATCTCTGAGATTAGGTATCTACGATACAATGTTAGCATACAAAAATATATTTTTACGTCATCACATTAAAAAATTTTAAAATTCTCGGCTCTTTTCTATAATATGCGTATGTTAGACATACTAATATTGCTCTTGAATCACTCTATCTATTGATAAAAACCGCATTAAAATCCGTTGCGTAGTTACTCGTAAAACATCTAATCGTTCAGACTTTGTTTTGTATAGCTATGTAGCGATGTTTGGTGTTTAAAATTCATTGATATGATTTTATTGATATACTATACTACATTAGTTGTTTTGTTTCTAAATAAATACTTTTTTCATACATTTCAATTTGTTCAATATAATAAAAAAAATATATTTTTATTAATATAAATAAATATTTTATTTTTTTATTTTTATTGTTTATAAAAATTATATTTCATTAGTTTCTCAGCGTCTTTATAACCCTAATGGTTTCACAAATATCACTTTTAGATAACCGAGTGATGCGGGATCAATTCCGGCTCTCGCACTTCTAATATTTTCTAGTGCGAATCATTTCTGAGATGACTTTAGCACTTGTCTTACGGTGAAGGAAAACATCGTGAGGAAACCTGCATGTCTGAGAGAACCTAGCAAGTTTTCGAAAGACATGTGAAGTCCGCTAAGCCGTACTCAGCCAGCGTGGTGGACTATGGCCTGATCCCCCTCGTATTGAAGGGAGGACCGTGCTTCCCTACACACTATGTTATAAATAGAAAATGTAACTATTTAACGAATTACGTACTAGCATAACGGTTTAGTTGCGATAAGAGCCCTGTCCTACTTTTGCAAAACTCTGACCATATTATGTTAGGAATTTACTAAAATTATTTGAAAATAAGTGATATTCAAAATGTCACTACGTACTACGAGTATTTATAGTACGATTTTTTATGTTTTAGTTAACGCTGTTATTAATACTTAAATAATAAATATATTGGGACTTTACTCAAAACAATCTGGTTCAGTAGTATGCTACGAGCTTGTGTTACGTATTCCAGATAGTTATTTCCAGACAGAACTACACATATAATTAAATACACGTCATATTATAGACTAGCGACTTAGCCTCGCTCCGCTCGTGCTCCTGCTAGATTAAGCGCGAGCAAAGCCGCGGGTTCCGCTAGTAAATGTATAGAAAAACTTGACAAATTATATGCTAAAACATTTCTCGAGGATCACTCATTGGTGAAACAGTCATTGGTGAAAACAACATGAAAATCAGTACAGTAGTTTTTGAGTTTATCGCGAACAAACAGACAGACGCAGCGCAGGACTTTGTTTTATAATAATACGAGTATGTTATAAATATAAACGGACCGGAGTACAAACATTTTCAATGATGTTGCATAAAACTTCTTACAGTCTATACTACTACTATACAACTGATAAAAGATCACTATCATAATAAAAATCCTCTCTTAAGAAGCGCTGTTTTTAAAGTACATCACTTTAATTAGAATTCTTTTGAGCTCTTTCGATGTATAAGAAGCGCGTTTTCAAAGCAGCTTCCCGAAAAGGAACACGATATGTACTACAGTTCGATTTTTACAAGATCTAGAAATTGCTGTAGTTATATTAAGAAAAACATGCCTTAGTAATTTGAAAAAATAAAAACAAATTAATAAATATGTTGAGACATTATCACAATAGTGCCATCTAGTTCCGTGGTAAGCTACGAGGCTTGTGTTACGGATACCACATAGTTGATATACTACACATATACATTTTAAATACATACATATTATAAATATTAACACCCATGACTGAAGTACAAGCATTCGTGCTCAACAAATGGACCGCTGGCGCATAAAGTAGGGTCACTACCAACTGAGCCAAACGTCAATAATATAATATAAATAAAGCTAATTATTTGTGAAGATAATTTTCATAACGCGATAGTAGATTTAAAAAAATTAAACATTTAAATATAATTTATATTTAAATTTGATATACGTAATTATTTTTAGCAAATCTCAAATAGTACAATTTGACATATGCTTATGAGGATGTAAAATTAAACAAAGTTTGGTAGTTACATGGACAGTTTTTCACAATTAACAATGTATAACAAATCAATGCCCCCAGCGGGACTCGAACCCGCGACCGCTGGCGCAAAAAGTAGGGTCACTACAAACTGAGCCAAACTAATTGTCGTACTATTTACCTTGTTATTTTATCAACTATTCAATTATTTAAATTGTTATTACATTATACATATAATAAGATAACCTTTTGAAATGTCAAAATAATTATCCTCAATGCAGCGCCACTGCCCTTTACTGCAATACGAGTTGACAAAACAGTAACGAAATCAAACATGTACATGGAATATTTTTTAATGTAAATTATGTATGTAATGATAGAATATAACTAATAGATGTTAAAAATTATTTTTATTTCCTGTTTAATTTAAAATTGGTAATTTCAAATAAAATTATTTATTCGGATTTTTTGTTCAATTTACATTATTGGTTCCGTGACGTGTCGTAAAAAGAAAGTTAATCATTTAAACAACTAGTAGTTACCCTGGGTTCCCTCTTTAGTGTAATTTTTATAACTTTGAATATCTTACTTATTCATATCTAATCAAAAACCTAAAAAATAAGTTTCAAGCTTCGAGCTTTAAATATGACATAATTTCCATACAAACTTTCATCGCCTATTTCAACCGCTTAAAGTCCTTTTTTGCCTTAAAAAGTAGTCTTTGTCCTTTTTCAGGTTCTAGACTATCTGTGTACCAAATTTCATTTAAATCGGTTCAGTAGTTTTGGCGTGAAAGTGCGACAGACAGACAGACAGAGTTACTTTCGCATATATAATATTAAGTAAGGATTAAAATAATTCCTTGCATGCTTACTTCTAAAACAACAAAACTCAATATTTCTAAGAATATAAATTAAATTAAAATAAATTCTATTATCTGACAGTAAAAATCTCTAATGTTCGTATATAAAACATAAAAATCTACAAGAAGTGTAAACTCTTAAAAACGATGCTCTATACCATATTGAAGTTAAAAGGATTTCACGACAATTACTGAGGCAATTTTGCCACAAATTTTCGCCAGTTCCTCCTGATTAATGGTAGGAAAAGTTTATGAACAAATTAAGCGTAATTGAAAAATATTTCCTTTTGCCTCTAAGAAATTTGTTTGTAAAACAGGTTTTTCTTGCTGAATAGATAATATATTATTTGTTGTATATATTTATAAATAAGTGTATATTTGACGACACGTTTGGCTCAGTTGGTAGTGACCCTAGTTTCTGCGCCAGCGGTCGCGAGTTCGAGTCCCGCTGAGGGCATTCATTTGTTGAGCACGAATGTTTGTACTCCAGTCACGGGTGTTTATATTTATAATTTGTTTGTATTTAAAATTTATATGTGTAGTATATTAACTATCTGGTAACCGTAACACAAGCCTCTCACCTCGCAGCTTACCTCAGAACTAGATGGCGCTGTCGTAATAGCGTCCCAACATATTTATTTATTTATTTATAATTTAAATATTACTCAATCATTTCTCATTCGACACTTGAATTGAATATATTTTCTAATCACGATATATTTTTGTTAATGTTATAATATATATATATATATATATATATATATATATATATATATATATATATATATATATATATATATATATATATATATATATATATATATATATATATATATATATATATATATATATATATATATATATATATATTGGAATAGGATAATTAAGTGCGGATGCTAAAATTTTAGTTATGTACTAGGGCGTACAACGTTTGAGTAGATCGTAAAAAAAGTTCAGAAACTTGTCAAGGATAACTTCAATTAAATCGGGAACAGGCTCTTTGATTGTCTTGTCTGTTTTTTTAAGCTAAGATGCTGACTTTTTAAGGCAAAAAAGATGCTGAATTTTTACAAGCTTTGATTATCTTACTTATTTATATCTAAAACCTAAAAATTGGCACATTTATATGCGTATAAAAGCTATTAATAATATAAAAATAATAAAATTTATTTTGATTCAACTTTTTTTGAATGACATTTTACATTATAAAGTACATAATGACAAAATACTGGTGCAATATGCATTTTATAGCGCGACGCAAATGTCGTTATTTAAACTCGTTATTCGCGTTAATATTAAACTGTGACACGAATAATATGCGTGATTAGAATTTTGAATCTAAAATGTAAACCTAATTTAGCGCTGGCTTAGTACTTGATATATTGAATTATTTGCTTAACACTAAGATGAATCGGTCTAATGCTGAATTATAGCAGCTTACTGCTTTATTGATACTTTAACAACCACCCGCCATGTATTATGAGTAATTTAGTGGTTTTTTTCATTGCTAATGTTTTGTAATTACTAATGGTTATATTTCTATCCGATTGCGAAAGGCACAAATGAAGGTTATGTGTTTGACCTGTAGGTATGTTTTTCCGATTCTATTTTCGAAGAAGAGGCATCCTTTTCAATCAGCCTCTGTATCATAATAAAACAAGTTTCTATAAGATTTTACAAAAAATATTCAGTGTACAGACTCAGATAGAATTTCATTAATTATAATAATATATAGAGTGTCAACTCATACTACCAACTAACAAGTACCAACGTGCAAGCGAGACATAATTTGAGTTTGGATATTTAACCCTGCATTTCCAGCAACCTCTACAATTATGTGAAAACTGCTAATATATTATAGTTGAGTGGTGATGGCATAAATTTCACTATCGCTTTCCACGCCACTTGACGTCACGATCGCTATTGCGGGCCGCTTGTGGACGTTTTATTACGTAGTTAGTCACTCACGTATGTTTAATGGTCTGTAATGTGCATTTATATGATGTGCTATAAAAATTGTAGAGTGTCATTACTAAATACTAAACTTATATTATTAGGGATATTTTTTTCTTTTGTTTAGTTTCGATTGCTTATTGAATAATTTCGAAGAAACATTTATCTTTCGTGTACACCAGTAAAAGTAAACTTAATAGTGTTTGGCTTATAGGCTGTAATAATGAATTTGAATAAAATAGAACGTATTTTATTTATTTTATTCATTATTTTATAATATTAATATATATTATTATAATATATTATAATAATATTTTTTCATTTAATATAATATATGGATATACACATTTATGATTAACTTTATTGCATAAATCTTACTGACGCTTATTTTAAATAGTCAAAATAATTTTACTCTTTTATACAGACGATAAACTTTTTATTCGTAACATATGAAAATATTAATAATAATAATATTGTACATTGTAGATACCAGACTAATGAAGCGCCTCATAAAACTGACAGGTTTTAAGTCATTAGAACATCACCCTGACTCTTCCCTGATTAGGTTTTCGTACCAGACTGTAATTTCACTGACAAAACAACCTGAATTACTACTTTTCTTTAAACAAATACAACTTCTTACAGACTAAATTAATGTCGGTTTAATTATTCAGTTTCAAATAAAGGCAAAGCTCTATTATTGAATGGAAATAAATTATTTTTGAATTATCTTAAAGAGAGTTGGCCCACCAGTTTGTGCCTTAAGTCTTAACATGCAAGTGATGCTACCTTCTACTAATATTTTTCAATCAATAATTTCTTGTCATTGTCTATATCTCTTTTAGAAAAGTAATTTAATAGCAAAAAAACAATCCGAAAGCGGTTTAGCAAAGGTCGCAATCCCGAAATTCGCACCTCTTATATTCTTAAGGTCTTAGTTAAAGAAAATATGTGAAAACCTGCATGTCTGAGAGAACCGCACTTGACCAGCTATCCAGTAGTGGGACGTTAAAAAAGGCTTACACATTACCCATACATTTCATACAAATTTACTAGATATTTTGCGGCAAAAACACTTGCTATATGGCTGTACTTATTAAACAAGAATGAAGCAATATAATAAGCGATATGGATAGTACTCGAAGTTAATAAGCATGTGAAAGACAAAGTTCAATAGTAACCAACTGACGTTCATGTGCTAACTTCGCAACTTATTCAATTTTGCGGCAGATGGTTAGCAACTGCGTGAATTTCTAGCGAAGTGGGAATTCATGTAGAAGTACTTTATATATCATTTGAGTTAAATTGAAGATAAAATTGTAATGTAGCAAACAATAGTCCTGTAATGTTAAAATGTTAGTGCAAAGAGGGAAAATTCTGGGAAATGTTATCTTATCTGATTATAGACTGTACTCTAATCTAAAGGTTTTAAGTTTGAGTGCCGAGTCAGGGCAAGTTTAGTTATTCAGTCCTTCTGGTAAACATGCCCAAGTAATAGCTCGAAGATGGCAAGAAGGTGCTCTTGTGTATTATAATTTGCTTTTACTGGTGTAGAAATATCCTCATTGACAAATTTCTTTTAAATGTCAATTGCATCGGTGATTCGGTGGCTAGCAAATACGGCTGCTCATCCGGAGGTCCTGGGTACGAGGCCTTACTTAGGCCAAATTAAGTAAATGCGTCTTTCTGTTAAGTAAGATTCAGTAACAGCCCGGGGTTGGCAAGTTAGCGGTGACACACCCTCGTGCCTCGGAGAACATAAAGTTTCATTTGTAGAAACAATACTCAGATCCAAGCATTTTATTACGGGTGTCGTAGGATCACTTTCCATGCTATTGTAAGTAAAAATGATGTCACAAAGTTATGTTAGCTTTAAACAAAAAAAATGCCAAGGTTTTCTACCTAAAGCCAAGCTAAAAAAAATTTTGCAACTAAATGCGAATTCTTTAATTTTAATGGCTTTAAATTACAATAAAAAAAAAATATGAGCTATTCCATTCAAAATTACGAATAAGTTGTAAAATTTCATCTCTAGTACGTATTCCAACATAAATTTCTGTACATCGTCTAACACTTTCGCACGTGTATTTCGATTAACCTTGTAAGCGTTTAACATGACCCACGCTTGTTTCAGAGCCGCCCCAATATATTAATATGTTCATACATAGTTTGTTGGGCTAAAGCAGAATATTTTATTATTAAATATATTTAAATATTTTCTTAAATTTACGTGAATTTTTGTTTGATTATAGATAAAATAAAAATTGAAAACTAAAACAGTTCTGTAGCTTATTCTGCTAGTTGACCTCTGTATTTTTAAGTAGATATTGACGAGGTTTAGTATCAAAATAGAAATATATGTGTCTTTAACAAGTATATAAACCTCTGAGACGTCAAGTATCTTAGTCTCTCCCGTGACCATGATTGCTGTAAATCATTCGAAACGTCGGATACCAAAAATCAAAATAAATCCGCGACAAAATCCGAAAAGATAATTTCATTTATAATGTCGTAATATTCGCGTAAGCCTAAGAAAGTATTATTAGATCATAATTTATTATATTTAATTATTCTATTTATTGTTTCAAAAATATAAAATAAATAATTATATAAACTTTTAGACATACATATTTAACTTTATGACCTGGAAGAATTTAATTCCATTAAATCCATTTAATTTATTCACTTTTTCTTCAGTTAAAATAATTATTTAATACTTTACAACCAAAGCAAAATAATCTTAATAGCAATATAAATAACCTTAATAACACCTATTTGATTAATGTATCAATCCTTAAATATAATCAAAATACCCGTTCAAAAGTTCATTGCAAAGGCAAGATAAAACTTTCCTTCTTAGCTGGAATCGACTCCAACAATAACTAAGTAATTAAAAAGAATATTTTTTCTTTTTAGTTCCGTTTGTAACGTTTTAAAGTTGATTTTTATTTTTGTTATTCTAATTAGTTATAAGCTAATCAAGAAAACATGTAAAGAGTATTTGAATATTTTAAATGAATTTCAGACGCTTCATAAGCTCTGTTGATACAGCTTGTTCACACAAATGAGCTAACTTTTTAGTTCTAATTAATTCTGCCTCACGCCGTTATCTCATGAGCCTAGCGCCTTGCGTTATGTAACAATAGGCTACAATGTCATACTTAAAAACTTTTATCTTCTTAATACAATGTATTATAATATTTTTTTAAATAAAATCAGAATTATACAAAATATTCTTCTTCTTTTATGAGTAGTGCCTTCTCATTACTAAAAGTCAATAGTCATTCTCCTAAATTCTTCTTTGATCTTCTTCCCCTGTTTATCCCAGTCTGATCCTAGATGTTGGAGAGCCGGGACATCTTCCTTCTTTCAACACTTCTCTTACTCGCCACTTTGCCCGTCATAAAAATCTACAGCAGATGATACATCTTAACACATCTAGCTAGGCACATCCTAGGTACGCAACACTTCTCTGTTTCATGTTCTTTGTTAAGTTACGTAATTGCTATTAGGATATTCTCGATATATTAAGACTAATGAGTTTAGTTTTGTTTGGCTCACTGTAATTCTTCTTTATGATAAAATTACGCTAAAGTTGCAGGTAACAACTAACAACTTAACCGAACGGTGGATAATAATACTTTTAATAATAATAATAAATATGTTGGGACATTATTACACACAGCGTCATCTAGTTCCGTGGTAAGGTACGAAGCTTGTGTTACGCAAACCAGATAATTGATACACTACAATTATATTATATAACTTTAAATATATACATATTATAAATATAAACACCCATGCCTGGAGTACAAACATTCACGGTCAACAAATGAATGCCCCTAGCGGGATACGAACCCGTGACCGCTGACGCAGCAAGTAGGGTCATTACAAACTGCGGCAAACGTGTCGTCAACTTTTTAACTCACTATACAAAATAACCCAAAGGCGAATACTTCATGCTTTCTTTTAAAACAAGTTTAAGCATTCCTCTCTCATTATTTAGGTTGCGACTGTTTGGCATAGTGTAGTACTATTAGCCTATATTTGTAAGAAAATAATAATTTTCATCCATATAGATTAAACACGATAAAAATGTTGAAAACGTTTCCAAATCCATAGCCATCTCTGTTATATAAACAGAGCCTTCAGATGAATTTCCAATATAAGAATCGGGAATAACCTAGAAGTACCCTAATAAATCTATTTCAAATAAGCCCTACCCCAGATTTTTCCGAAATCAAAAGTCAATCAGAATCGCAAATGCGAGAAATATATTGGATTGTAATAAAGGAGATCATAAAATGCACGTTGGAATTCTTATGAATTTCTTAGTGTTTTCTTAGAAAGGTATATTATGTGAAGGTACATTTTAAAATTGAAAATAATGACTACTTCATAATACACTATGAAAGATGACTGCAAGTTGAATGTATTTTTTTTTTCCAAAAATATTGTTGACAAGTCAAGAAGCAAAGATAAAAGCATGTTATTTTGACTTTATTTGGGATTGAATTTCATTTCTGTATATTTATTGAATATGTAAGAACATGAGCATATCCGTGAAACATTATAGTTAACCCATTCTAAGATCCCACTGCTGGGCACAGGCCTCCATTCATTACGACGGGGATCACGCCATATAACCACCACCGCGCTGGCTAAATGCAGGGTAGCGGACTTCACATGTCTTTCGAAAACTTGCTAGGTTTTCTTTAATATGCAGGGTTTTCACATAATATTTCCTTAATTGTAAGGTAATACTCGGTTACTCTTTGACATACAGTCAGTTTTTTATTACATAAATTAAACTTATTTTAAAAGAACAAAAAGGGTTGTTACATTATAAAAGCGTTGTAGATCAACAGTTATATTCCGGAAAAAAACAGTTTTATAAATGTAAAATATTTATCTAATTAGCATAAAGCGTCTTAAAAACGATTACTTGATGTTAATTGTCCGTAAAAAAACAATCTTCTCCTAATTATCAACTAAATCACCTCCGAGGGAGTTTCCAAGAAAATATATTTTTCGTGGCTCTAATTGTCTCTCATTAAGAATTCTAAGCATTCTGAACAATAATTTCGCTGTGCGCATCTTTCTACGGTATTTACTCTTGATTTTAATATAACGACAGTTACATCATGCCTAAATTCAAGATGATGTATCCAAATTAATAGAAGTTCATTATAAAATTATTTTGTTTTAAATTAACATTTTGTAACTTTATAATGTGAATGTTATTTTGAAATAAAAATAAAATAACCTAATAATAATTTCCTTTGATTAAATTCACTCAACAAAAGTATATTGTATAATTAAGAAAGCATCCTGCTCACTACAATACACTTTTTAATTGGTTGTGCTTAAAACAAGGAAAAGTAAAAATATATAAAGTCTTTTAGACTTCTAGTAACAGAATTTTTACTACCTAAGTTCCAAGGTATATATTAAAGGTGCTACGGGACTCAAATGCGTAATTTTTATAAGTACACTAGCATTTCCCGCGGCTTCGCCCGCGTTTTTATCACGATTAAAAATAGGGATTGGTGTTAAAAGGATGAAAAATTAGGCTTATAAGTATTTTTTGATGCCAAATCATAAAAAATGAAAAATGTGGTTTAAAAATAAAAAAAATAAAAATCTGGAGATGGCCACCCTTATCACCTAGGGGAATAAAAAATAGCCTACGATCTATTATCAGACATACCATATATACACAAAAAAAAAACAAGGAGAAGCCGTTTCGGAATAGTTCAATAACAAACACTGTGACACGAGATTTTTATATATAATTAGAGATTATTCCCGTAATTTCGTATGGGTTTTACCAGTTATGGACGCAGGCAGAATTTTATATTTGAACTTGCCGAATGTTTGCATAAAAAGACCTAACGAGAACTGCTTTACCTATCACTCACTGTCGCTATCTAGAAACGCCAATATTGAGAAACTAGAATTTTCAACCCTTATTTTTTTCAAACGACCAGGGGTTCGTCAACTATTATTATAATGAGCCGGCAAAATAAATCATTTATCAATTTTACTAGCGCTCTTGGTTATTTAAAATGCATGTATAGTATGTATTCAGCCCTTTTAACCATCCCACTGCTGGGCACGGGGCCTCCCTTCAATACGAAGGGGCCATAGTTGACCACCCGGCTTATCAAGTTGCTCGTGATACAAGTATATTTCAACTGCCTCGTTAGTGTAGTGGCTAGCATGTACGGCTACTCATCGAGAGGTCCTGGGTTCGAGTCCCGGGTCGGGCCAGGTTTAGTTATTGAGTATTGCTGTTTAGTGAGCCTCAGTCCGGAGTTGGTAAGTGGGTGGTGTGTCACCCCCGTGCCTCGGAGAGCAAGTAAAGCCATCGGTCCTGCGCCTTAACTCTCACTGGTCGTATCGAGCAGTCGTCCCACCGGAATATGAGAGTGATAGGAATAGAGAGTGCAATTGTGTCTGCGCGTACACTTCTGCACTATAGTATCTCCTGCGCAGTTGGCTAGTCTCATTGAGATTCAATCCGCCGAAGTCAATCGGAGAACATTATTATTATTATTATGTCACTTTAATACATTATTTGTAGCATGCGTTATAAATACATATCTTCGCTTAACTATGGGCAGTCAGACTTTAATTGTTAACGAAGCTTATGTTATTAGAATATCTCAACGCCTTAGGCTAAGCCTTGATTACGTTATACAGTAAATAGACATCGTAATATTACGTGAAGCCCAAAATGACTTGTAAAATAAACAAATAATTTATGATAATATTATAATTGCCTACAAACTTAAAAATAGTTAGTTTATTTTACTTGTTCTTATTTTTAATTGTTGTAATTCTTTCTATACCTACTTCATTTATGTGGAATGGTATAAAAGAATTTTAAAATAAAAAAAATATTTCGTGCTAGCTTTTTTCTCTTTCGATCAAATCATATAAATTATTAACACATATAAAACGAACATTCGAGTTGCACTGTTTAAGTACATATCTAATTAATTTAATATTAAGAGAATAGGTGTTAGGTTGTTTTTTTTTTCTCCTTGCCCTCTCCAGATTTTTTTATTTTTTTTTATATTAAGGTCTTTTATGGTTTGGCAGAATACTTTTACTATTTGGGTATTTAAAATCTAATTTTTTTCATAGTGATTAGAATGCGGGCGGAGCCGCGGGAAGTGCTATTAATATTTTACTATAAGTCTCTCCAGAAGTGCGACGCAAATAAGGGCTAAATACATAATGTAACACATTTCGTTAACGTTATCATTGAATTTTATACTGAAATAACTGAAAACCAATATGATCCCTAGAAACTTAGTAAAGTAACTGCTTTTTATACATATATATTATCATAATAATATTTTAATCGGCTTCAACCTTTAGTACAGACGGACAGACTATTAAATAACAGTTCAGAGTAGGGTTACGTTTGATCCTTTTCCTTAACGAAATCCTCTAAAACCCTTCAATTCATTTAATTGTACGGGTACTTTTCTCTCTTAATCTACAATGAAATAAAAAGGTTAGTTCCATTTTTCTATACGAATTTTAAAAATCTTGTGTAATCTTACAGCTTGAAATACTTCGTTCATAATTCTAAATGTTTCACACAAGAATTTCAAAGGGCTTTTGGCAAAGAAAATTCTTTCATCGCTTCTCACCTGCAGAGATTATGCACTTAAGAACTTGTATGCAAGGTTCAAACACGTTTTTGTTGCTAAACGCTTTTTTTAATCTAATTCTTGCATTTACTAGCAAACTTTCTTTACATACTTCTTTTTTCCTACTTTTTTTTGTAATTACTTTTGTATTTGACGGATTTTAGGCGGAGCTCTGACGTAACAAATATAAAAAGAACCTCCTTATTTTAATGTCGGTTGAATTTCATAATTATTCTTACTCAAAATTAAAATTCTCTTGTTAATGTCATTTGTTTTGATTGTTGTTTGTCGTTACAACGTTAAACTTAACTTAAAAATTAACAACTTAAGTAACGCTAAAATATCTCGTATCACAGATAAACAACATTCTTACATATGAAATTTCTATTTTTATTTTATTTTATTGGTACTAAAGGATATCTTTAATTTTATTTTAACTAATATAATACTAATAATTCAAATTTCTTGAAAATGCTTTGTCTCTTTCTCTGACACACATTTTACCACTTTGGAAGTGTCTCAATATCATTTTTAAATACCTATCCATAGATACCCGACACGTATGGGTTTGATGAAAAAATAATTAGAGTTTCAGTTCTAAGTATTGTACCGTACATAATATGAGTGGCTGTGACGTACGAACAGGCAGACAGACATGACGAATCCATAAGGGTTCCGTTTTTTGCCATTTGGCTACGGAACCATAAAAATGACATTCGCTGTTGTAAAGCATGTTACAAGCTAAGATAAGGAATTCTTTATCTTAGGTTACAAGCGTACTGCTATGTCAAGTGTACACTAAATTACTTTTTCGCGACAATATAATATTATTATTTTCTTAGAATGAGTAAATGTGGTGATTACCAATTATAAAGTAAAAAATAATATACAAGGCTTAGAACATCTTCAGCAATATCAATACACGTAGGTTCGTAATTTAATTGTAAGCTCTAAAAATTACAGTCATCCTTTTATATACAATGTGTTTTTGGTGGTGGCTCAGTAATAAGGGGTGTTAGAAAACTAAGTGGAACGGGTTCAAATTTGCTGTCTCAGACTCTGATATAACGTTTTTTGGTAGGTTAACTCACACAGGGTTCATTAATATGCACCTAGAGCATATATTTTGATACAAAAATGTAAATTATTTTCACACGCTGTATTTACCTTACATTAGTATTATCAACATAATTAATTGTAATTGATACGTTTGATCAATTAATACGATATAATATAATAGCCCTTGAAGTACAACTCGAACATAACAAAGATATAACGAATAATATATATTAAAATTTAACTTCGTCGGATGTAGACATTGATAATATATTGGAAAACCATATTGAAAAAATAATTATTCTTAATACCAAAGCAAAATCTATATTTTTTATATTTTTTGTCTGTCTGTGAACAATAAAATCATTGGACAGATTTTGATAAAATTCGGTTTGATGATAGGTTATCTGGATCAACTTACAGAACATACTTTTTAGTACTCGAAAATATTTAATTACTGAGAAATCTTAACTAACAGTTACAAACCGGCTATAAAATATCACACGGTATAATAATAGTATGTGAAATCTAAGATTTGATTTCCAATGTTTAGAAAACGGGCGGAGCCGCAGGAAATGCTTGTTTGAAATAAACAAACATCAGCCGTAATTAGACGTTATTTAATTACATACTTTCAGGTATTGAAAATATGACTGAGAATACCTTCAATCAATAATTAACGTGTATATTATGACATAGTGATAGATGTACTTGAACGAGTATAAATTAATATGTCATTATTACGAATTGCTTAAGTTTTTCAGAACAACGTGACGGATTTTCGTAGGAAAATTAACTCCCTAACTCCTAACTTTGTTAACTTCCTACTGCTGGGCGGACCTCTCTTCAATAAGAGGGTCATAAGGTCATAGTTCACCACGTTAGCCAAATGCTAATTAGGGGACTTCACATATCTTATTAAAAACTTGCTAGATTTTCTCAAACATGCAGGTTTCCTCACATCTTTTCATTCACTGTCAGACAAGTAGTAATCATGTTAGAAATGATGCGCACATTAAAAATCAGAGGTGCGGGACCCGGATTTGAACCCGCTTTACTTGCTTACCCAAGCGAGTTACTACTGGGCTACCACTACTTCACTCAGTATTAGACAAATCAAATTAGGTATTATTGTAAAATACCAAATTCCATTTCTTTGTTTCTCTTGCGTTCTTCTTACGTACTTTAAAAAAGTGAAACTTAAATTGTCTTCAAAGTGATTGAAAGCTTTTTCTCCCGAGAACGGAAGCTCCTTGCCTCAAGGCACTGCCTTTAAGCACTAACGAGGTTAACAGTTTTGTGATTCGTTTTGCAACTGGTCACTGCTTTAAAAAGTCTTCTTTTATCGTCTTTGTGAGATTATTCATTTTAATCTTATATTTTTTTTTACATTGTGAATAACCCTTTTTTACATTATATAGGCTTTTTACGGCTACTATTCGTAACGGCTAAACCGATTTTAATTGGACTGTGTATTGATGCCCTAGCATATCTATTTTAACTGCCTCGGTGATGTAGTGGTTAGCATGTACGGTCGCACATCGCGAGGTCCTGGGTTCGAGTCCCGGGTCGGGCCAAGTTTAGTTATTGAGTCTTTCTGTATCATAAGCCTCAGTAACAGCCCGACGTTGGGAAGTTGGCGATGTTTTACCCCCGTGCCTCGGAGAGCACGTAAACCTGTCGGTCTTGCGCCTTAACTCTCACTCTCACTTGGTTGTGTCGAGCATTCGTCCCACCGGAATATGTGAGTGATATGAAACAGAGAGTGCAATTGTGTTTGCGCGTACACTCGTGCACTATAATATCTCCCGCGCAGATGGCTAGTCTCAATGAGATTGACCGCGCGCTGTGGCCGTAATCTGTCGGGAGGACATTATTATTATATCTATTTATTTAGAGATAGCTCATATTATGCGAAAATAAGTCGCTAGTCCATAGTACTCCGATCAGTTTTTTTATTAATGAGAGTAATTTCTGAATTGGTTCAGTAGTTAATATGTATATCAATTCTACTTGGCGATCGTACATTGTCATAAGAAATAATTCTATAAGTACCTGAGTTATCTAAGACATTTATCGTTTGTTAACCATTCTCCTTGTAAACTACAATTAATAATTGAAAAAATGAAATATTATAATGTCCCGATGTTACTGCATATATTGTTTCCTGTAAATAATAATAAGGAAAAAATAAATTGTCACCAACCAGTTTTTTTCTTAACTGCTGTTTGTCTCTAGTCTCTTTATTCAAACTTGGATCTAACTTCATCTAAATTAGACAATCGTATAGAAAACGAAGTAAAATATTATGCTGTTGTAATAATATTTCTGTATTATATTTATAAAAGTAAAGTCATCGATTTCTATGAAAAACCGTAATTTTAGATGAAAACCTTTACAGAATACAATTTCTCGAGGGAACTAGTAAGAGTCTACGACAAGGGTAAGGCATTTTTATAATTGAACTTACGATACGATTTGATATGTTATAAGTTATTAATAATATTTTTATAGCTTCATTTCGTTTCGCTTTAAAAAAATGTTTTAAGAAAATTATATCAATACTTCTTCTTAATTTTATTCAGTCCAAGAATATTAAGACGAATGAAAATACGAGGAAAAGACCGTTTGATATTTGTTTAAGATAGCCAACACATTTTTTAATACAAAGAAATGTAATCTAAAAGTTATAAAAGATCAACTGTTGAGTTTCTGACGGGCCCTTTTTAGCGGCATTACTTTCCACGTCAGTGTTCAGATCATCTTTGAAAACATTCAAATTTTATTTTAAGATATTCAAGATAGAGATCTTAATATATAAATGCGAAAGATCACTCACTCATGACGCAAAAACCGTTTAATGTATAAATATGACATTTGGCAGGAAGTTTGGAGTTAGTAGTATATACTTCCGCTAAGAGTGGATTTTGCAACAGGGTCGGATTAAGAAGGTCTAAGGGCTCATGGAAGTTTGTATGAAAGTCCTTCATTTTTTGTGCTATAAACATTAAAATTGGTAGGGAGCTCGGAGGGACGAATCTGAGCAAAGCGAGACTGATAATAGCTGGTTATCCTACTCATTTTATAGGATACATTTTAATACAGAAAAATTCACATCTTTGAGAAATCTACACTTACCGTTATTGCGTATATAGAGACGAACCCAAGTGGAGCGAGAGCGAGTCTCCCTTTAATAAAGTTCCATATAAAGATAAAAAAAGAATAATATGCAATTTTTACGTATAAACATCATTACTTATTCTTTTGCCCTTGAGTTGAGTCTTTCGCATAAAACAAAGGAAGGTATAGGAATATTTCTTAAAAAATTCTTGCAATTTTTTACTTGCTTTACAATTCTCTTTGAAGACAAAGCGGAATTTCTATCGGAAATGAAAAACAAGAGTTTGTTTCGTTAATTTATGAATTAGTTGAACAGCATCTACGGGCAATCGTCTTTTGTATAAAATACGTATTTTCCATCAATATTTAGAATAGGTTATCAGGGTTAACTCTTAACTTAATCTAAAATAACACAAAGAAGTCATACTCACATACACATTTACTACTAATAAATACTAGTCTAACAAAATCAAACTCATAAAAGCGGACAGTGTTTTTGGGGCCCTTGGCTAACGTTTCTTGGGGGCCTGAAGTATTGACATTAAAAAAAAATATAACAGATATGTAACACTAGACGAAATTGTTTAGTTCCAGGGTTGTTAGACCAATCTTTGTTGCCTTTACTTTATTTTATTTAAAACATTTTATATAGTTTAGAGTAGAGGGACTTTTTAGTCATAAAAAGGGGCCCTGGGCTGCAGTATAAAAACTCTTTGTATAGATTCGCCCCTGCTCCCAGTACTGTACAGTACAGTACAGTACAATTACACCATACCTAGTACCTACAATAACCATCATGTATAGATTTCAACATAGAGGAGATATGCATAGATAACATTATTTCATATTAAACATTTAGTGCCAATTAAGAAATCTTATCATTTTAAAGTTATTTAGCTCAAGGTGTATGACAATTACTACGTCTTACACAATCGATATTAACCGATTTAATAATTGTTTTGAACACGTGACTTAATTATCTTAAAAAAACACGTGTGTAAGTTACTTTAACTATACCTATTATGTTTCTTTTTTATTAAAATAACAATAATAATTAATATATTATAATTCATAAGAAGAAGTATATCTCTTGACACTCCTGTCCATCTTCGAACAATCTACCACAAAGGAATATAATTATAAATGTACAATTAATTAATTATTATAGCCCATGTAGTGTATCCAAATTTTGAGTATATATTTTAATATAAAAAAATTATCTAAGTGAACATTAAGTTGACTCATCTATATAATTATTATTTATTTCTTATATCTATAATACATTTTACAATATTTCTTAGTTTTAATGTATTTTTATAGTTCATACGATTATAATTCACAATATTGTACCCAGGATAAGACGTAGCATGACCCAATTAGGTTCTTCCATACAAAGTTATGCCAAAGGACCGAGCTCTTAAAAAATAAAGGGTTCCCAAAACGTACAACATATATTTTTTTATAGGATTGCTCATAATTAGAATTTTCAAAGGAGAAAAAATCCAATTAAATTATTTAAGGTAAAATAAATCTAAAAATACACCAGCAACGAAACGAAAATGTTGTGTTTCTTTATAAAATTATCATACAAGTGTTTTACTAAATGCGTAATTATATGCGGGACTTGTAAGAAATTTTTTTTTTAATATTTTTGTCTGTTTGTATATCTGAAACTGCATTTCTGTCAGATTTTGTCTATCACTTGCAGATAGCTGATGTTATAAGGCGTAACTTTATTTTATTCAAGAAAGGAATAAGTGTTCCGCTGAAAAAAAAACGTTTCTAGGAACGGACTTGAGCGAAACTAGGTATATATATCAGTTTGTAATTAAAAATAAAACTCTATGTCACACTGAGTGTAAGATGTCTATTACTTTCTTTATTTAACGATACGCCATTTAATAATATTCTATTATTTCCTTTTCCTCTTCTTCAAATAAAATCACCAAAAAACAAATTTAAACGATTGTGTAATAAAATTATTACTTCCTCTAGAAATTGAACCGAAAGCAAATAATTGAATTTATTAGAACTGGCAGGCCCGGCCACGCGTTGCTGTGTACATTTAAATTAGTTGGGCTAACACAGAGTTCTATTCTAATTTCATCTAAATCAGTTTAGTAGATACGGAGCTCATCATCGATTAAAACTGTAACACGTAAATTATGTACATTTTTATGGTGGGTGGAAAACAAAAAAAAAACACTAGCTTGGAAGTACTTGTATTCTTTATAGGGAATTTCCATTTCAATTCTAAACTCGGAGAGAAATGGATGCTGAAAACCCTTTTTTGCATTACCAAATGCATTAAATACGTATAACACCTGCAGGGGAAAAAGCGAAGGCAAAGATGATGCCGACCACCGATGCCATGCGGGTTGCTCCAGGCGACTGTCCAGAAGACTGTGGAGCTTGGCTGTGTGGTCTACTTCAGCAGATCTGCTGTCGGGGTGTCGTTGTCGTTGAATGCGTAAGCGATTCTGTGACGTCCTATTATGACGGAGGAGTTTTGTTAAGGTTTAGTGGGTAGTACCGGCATTTAAGTCGGTGAGTCCTATTTAAAACTAACGTTAAAAAAAGGATTAACAGTTTCGTATCAAATAAGGTATATGTGGGGATCATGATATATCTTTGTTTAATATTAAAAATATACTACTACTCACCCTCGTTTTGCTCGGGTTCGTCCCTAGATTTAGCGCAGCCAAGCCGTGAATGTATACAAAAACTTGACAAATGATAGACTTAAAACTTTCTTGAGAACTACTCTATCCATCAGTGTAACAGTCAGACGCAGAGAAGGACTTTGTTTTATAATATGCAGTAATTAAAAGTATTTTTTTATCAAATCAAGTAAATATATATATTAGTTAAAACATATTATACAAGTTAAAAAAGAAGCCTTTGCATGTCTTGCGTATTGGTCGCCCAGTCTTTTTGTTATGGATTTACTTTTTAGAAATATGTATATTTTATATTCTATGATATTCTATATATTTTTACCTAGCTGCCTTACGGTTTATGAGATATTATAGCCGTACATATTCAAATGGACGAAATGTTAAGTAATAAATTAAAACCTTTTAGATATGAAACGCAAAACATTGTTAATAACAATAGAGTGAACAATACCACTTATCTGAGAAGTGCAGCACAGCCATTGACACTCTTATCAACGGAGTAAGGAACTCTTTAATTTATCGCGACATTCATCATTGTATCAAAACAAGTAACTTACTCAGGTTTGTCCTTAGTTACGTTACTATAAATATTTCAATGATTATAAATGATACTACCTTTTCGGATTTTGTCGCGGATTTATTTTGATTTTTAGTTCCCGACGTTTCGAATGCTTTACAGCAATCATGGTCACGGGAGAGAGTCTCCGCGACAAAATCCGAAAAGGTAGTTTCATTTATAATGTCGAATGTTCGCGTAAATCTAAGAAAGTATTATTACAATGATATTATGACCCGGATACTAGCTATCATTATACCAAAAATCAAAAATGCTTCCGTGGTTATCTCGTGATGCATAATTGCAGACAAACAGACAAAAATTCTAAAAAAAAACATATTATAAAAAAGTCCTCCACCGCGTCTGTCTGTCTGTTCACGATAAGCTCAAAAACTACTACACCGATTTTCATGCTATTTTCACCAATGGATAAAGTGGTTCTCGAGGAAGGTTTTAATAGTAAATAATTTGTCAAGTTTTTCTATACATACACTAGCGGGACCCGCGGCTTCGCTCGCGAGAAATATAACGACGGACCCGAACAAAGCAAGGGTGAGGCGCTAGTGATAAATATTTCAATTAGATTTTCCTAAAAACATTTATGGTACAGATTCGGCTCAGAATTTTATTACATGTATAGATAATATACGTTATCATTAGATCTTATGTGAATTGGTGTGAAGGTTTCATTATCAGACATTTGATAATTATATTGACCTGATAATCTTTCTTTTGTAACTCTAAGGTATAAATGAACATTCGTTAATGAAAACACCGACCAGTTCTATTTGTTCGCAGAATGTTTAACCTTTTTATAGTTTTTGTTTGTATCGGTTATGCCGGTAAGCTTTATGTACTATTAAAACTGTTTGTGTTTGGGTTTTTGTACTGTGATTTTTACAACTTAACTTTTTTTACTACTACTACTAGTATACTACTACAATTCATAGTGATAAATATACAAATACGTTGTGTTAATTAATTTGATGAACGATATAAATATTAACCCATTACTTCTCACGGTCCTTTTTTTAGGACACTTATATATTCAATATTTTTTACAAGATGGCCCTTTAATTTCTATTGTTTCTGATGAAATACCTATTTATTCACTATTTTTCTCTTAAAGTATTTTTTTCGGCTCTTTTTTTCTTAATATATATAAATCAATTGCTTTTCGTTAGTTCTGCTAAAACTCAGATGCGACTGGATCGATTTTAATAATATTTTTTTGTTTTGTTAGGGGTGGGTCAAGGGTTAAAGTGTACGGTATCCGTTATTTGGATTTCCCAACTTAAAAAAAGGGGTTAAAGTGTAAACATAGTGAAAACGCATAAGGACGACTTTTTATTCGTTATAGAAATCACTGGGTTGAATTACTTCTAATAGGTAGCGTTAGTGGCGGATCTATCATAAACGACAATGCATCAATGTAATGTTTAATATAATTATTTATAGTAAATTATATAATCATTTATTGCCTATCTATCCTATATTAATGACAGGGGACAGGGGAGTCGTTAGTATGAAAAACAATTATCTAATTAAATGATTTATATGGAAAAGATCGTAAGTGACAGTTAAAACTTTATTTACTTCAACATATGTTTTAGAATGTCGCGATATAAGATATCCTTAGTTTAGGCTATCCTTAGTTTTTCTATTATTTCTCGTTTTTTGGATTCTTGTTTACTTTATTTACATTCGACATATTTTTTTTTTATTTTTAAATAACCGTCTAAGATATTACACGGTTATTGTCTTGTTCCACACAGATCTTGCTTCACAAATAAAAATCATAATGGTTTATTTTCCCAGTGCTAGGCATAATATTCCTTTCAATGTGATTTGGATGTAGGTAAGCTCTCTCTTGGGTAATCTTGCTTAAAATTATTTACTTATTTATTAATAATATATTAATTACTTACATTATGTTTATTATATTATTTTTATTCGATAAAAGGTAGGATTGAGGATTTTACTTTACTTCTTGGATACTAAACTGATAAACTAAATGAGTCAATAAAGTATAAGCGAAAGAAAACCTCCTTTCAGTGGTAGCCGACGGAACCGCTTTTCTACGTTTTTTATCCTTTTTTTTATTATTTGTATACAAATAGGCAGTTACTGAAGCTTTTACAAAAAATATATCGAATTATTCTAAAAGCTTCATAGTAGAGATAGAATAAATTAATATAATCAATGGCAAAATTAACTTTTTTTATGTTTAGATTAACAAATACTATAACGTACGTACTACATAAGCAATATTTCACAAAAATTGGTCAAGTTAAAGTCATACTCTCGAGTGTCTGTCCGTCTGTCTGTCACTGCGTGTAATACGTGTATTATGCTATTTTATGGTTGATGGTCGTCCCACCAGAGTATGAGAGTGATAGGAATAGAGAGTGCACTTGTGTCTGCGCGTACACTTGTGCACAATACTATTCTCTTGTGTGTTTAGCTAGTCTCAATGAGATTGGCCGCCATGGCCGGAATCAGTTGGAAAACAATATTATGCAATAATAAAATATTATAATATAGATATATATATACTGTAAATATTTCAGTTATTTAGGGGATATTATAAGCCGTTTAACATCGGACAAATACATTCTAATTTATTCATTCTTATGATAAATGCATATGAAAATCTGATATAAAAGAGGAGAGACCCGTCATAGGATTGTAGTTTTACATAATTGTCTTCATCCGATCATCAAACCCACGACCTAATAAGACTTGCAACTAATATTTTTCTGATGATAAAATGGACTTGATTATTAATTCCGGGTTGATTCTATGTACTTTTAGTGGATTGTAATAGTTTTTCTAGACAAAGAGGTTTCTTTACCGGTTATATTGTAGTGGTATGCACAGATACCTAATTTCCTAACATAAAAAAGTCCCTAATAAGATAACTAAGCTAATTCGTGACGAATAAATATTGGTAAATTCAATACAATGTATCATTTCAGTTGCAATTCCGCTACTAGAAGATGCAAGGATCGTTGGAGGGGAAGATATTGACATAACAGCTGCCCCATACCAGGTTTCAATACTTAATAGAGGCCGGCATATGTGCGGCGGATCTATTATTGACAATGATCTCATAATAACTGCTGCACATTGTTTAATTGGGTAAGAATTATAGCTTTGCTATGACCAAAAGACAAACTTCTGCTTCAAATAAGCTAAATATTTTATATCAGTAATGTTTTGGTGATCGAAACGGTTTTCTAACAAGGCATTTTAATTTTTTTCGTAATTCTATTAAAAATCTTATTTTTAAAGTTGAGATTTTTATATATTTTTTTTTATTTTAAGGTATACTATATTAAAATATTTTAAGATAAAGTCTTCACCACCCCGATTCTGAGGGTTGATATTTTTATTAATTATTATTATTATAACGCCTTTAATAACAGTTTTGGAACAAAAACATATAATATAATTTTAACAATTAGATGAAAAACATATATTAACTGTTGAGTTATAAGATGTTTCTACATTGTACATTTAAAAAAAATCTACACCTTATTTCAACTTTCAAAACTGAAACTTCCTAAACTTATTGTAATATTTCGCTTTTTAAAATTTCCTTAAATATAGGGTTTCATCAAATAACTTAGCCATCCGAGCTGGTTCGTCATCAAGTGTACAAGGTGGTGAAGTTTATCCCGTTGGTGACTTAGTATGGAATCCTGGCTTTAGTTATAGTAAAATGGATAGTGATGTGGCCTTGATATGGCTCTCTACGCCATTGGAGTTTAGTGAGAGAGTTGCACCTATAAAATTGTTTTCTGAAGGAGAAGAAGTAGAGGATGGAGAACTAACTGCTATTACTGGTTGGGGCAATTTAAGGGTACGTATAGACATTAAAATTAATGTAATAATTACATGTTCTTATTTTTTAAAATTATTTTCATAAAAAGAATTAAAAAAACACTTAAGGAAAATTATTTTATTTAAAATATTAACTTAAATGATATTTTTATTAGATTTTACGCGGAGCTAAAGTCCTCGTGAGACAGTCTATCCCGTAAAAATGATTGCTGTAAGCCATTCAAAAATTCGGCATTCAAAAATCATAATATATCCGCAAAAAATCTAAATTTATCATTTGCGCTGATTTAAAAATATAATATAATATGTTGACGTAACTTTCTACAAAAAAAATTCTTAAACGATCAAATTTAATTATACTAGTATTGGATTTTTGTCAAGAAATGCTTAGCAACAGACGCAGCAAAGTTAATAGGATTACCTCGGCCTTCTTCTTAATCTCACCGCTCGACTCGCACAAAAGTATGAGTATGAAAAGCTGTAAATAGAGTATAAATATTATATATTTGCTAAATAATAAAATTAAAGCACTATACGTATTCTTTTGTTTTTAAACATAGGAAATGCAACGTCTACTACTTACACGATAGGTAGGATATTAATCAGTTACAAGAATCAGTACTCCTCATTACAACCCAACAGAACCAGAACCTTCATAATGGGGCAATGCAAAAACACTAACTCAATACTCAACCACGATGACCGAATAGTAGAAAACACAAGAATCATGAATTTATAACAATTCCTTGAAGTGCATCTCTTATCTTACTATCAGCTGACAGTAAATAAGATGAACATATTTAGTGAACACACATTCACATTTTACACTATAATATCTCCTGCGATAGCTAGCGATGAAATTGTCCATATTAATAAATATTTTTTTTATGGGACAAAGGGGGCAAACGGTCAGGAGGCTCACCTGATGGTAAGTGATCACCTCCGCCCATGGACATCTGCAATACCACAGGGCTTGCAGATGCGTTGCCCGCGTTTGCCCCCTTTGTCCCATAATTTTTTTTTATTACAATAGCGTTAAGTGCTTCTGTACGGATACCAGATAGTTGATATACTACACATATATTTGTTTTAAATACATATTATAAATACACCCATGACTGGAGTATAAACGTTCGTGTTAACAAATGAATGCCCCCAGCGGGACTCAAACCCGCGACCGCTGGCTCAAAAAGTAGGGTCACTATCAACTGAGCCAAACGTGTCCTCAAATATTGATTGAGGTTATTCATTATCTTATATTTGATTGCATAATATTCTATTTTAGGAAGGCGGCGGCAGTCCAAAGACATTACAAATGGCACTGGTGCCGAAAGTAAATGAAAAAGCTTGCAGCAACGCCTATGCTCCGCTGTACGCCATCACTCCTAGAATGTTGTGTGCGGGCTTACCAACTGGAGGAAAGGACGCTTGTCAGGTAAGTCTTGTCAAGAGGCTTAAATTTTTAATTTAAAAATATACAATATATATATTTATAAAGTCACGAAAATAAACATGTTTAAATTTAGCATGATGTACGGAGGAGTACAAAACACAAAATAAATAAAAGAATAGTTATATTGCAGATAAAATTTAAATAAATTTACATCAAGTCTTAAATATACTATTCTTTATCACAGGGTGACAGCGGCGGACCTCTCGTTCACAATGGAAAACTTGCAGGAATAGTGTCATGGGGTCTTGGATGTGCTCGGCCTAGATATCCTGGAGTATACGCCAAAGTATCGGCATTACGAGACTGGATTGATGACCAAGCACTATTCCTTAGATTGAAACACGTTATTTTAAGACAGTAAATTTGATTTCACGGACATGGATTTTTATAATTTTATACGATAAATGTTTTAAAATACATCGAGACTATTTATTTGATAACCTGTTCTCCAGTTATAGATAGCGCGTGTTTCTACCTTTTAGCGATATTTGCGATATATTACTAGTGACTTAGCCTTGCTCCGTTGGTAAGTTATGTTTTGGTAAGTTGTAGAGATGTGTACGTTCGTAGTGGAGGGGGCTCATCAGTGTCCAGCAATCCATCCGGGCGGAAAATGGCTCAATTCGGTGGGCCTCGTACCATGTGAGTTGTTTCTTATTCTTCCCTGATAGCGGAGTGTACTGTTAGAGCAACTCCATGGTAGACTGGTCTGTGGTGGTTTGCTTCAGCAGACCTACCGTCGGGGCGTCGTGGTTATGTGCGGAAGTACCGTTAACACGGGGGAGATTCCTTTAGTTTTTGTGCTTGCTGCTTCATAGATAAAATTCATAATTTTAAAATTTCATTTTTAGCTAGAAAGTTAAACCGCATTTCTTATCATTTATACATAATAACATCGATGAATTACACGATACATTTGAAATTGAGTGAATTCATGTCCATATTACTTCATTGTGAATTATTTGCGAACTGATTTTCCTAAACGATATTCGTGTCAGGGAAGCTCAGTGAATGAACATGATAAATTATACACTGTTGGACGCAGTGTCGTTAGATTTCAAAGGGATTTATTCAAATCACTTTTTATAATCGAGAATCTGAGTTCATCAATCATGGAGCTTAATTTGCAATGAAGATGTCCAAATACAATATGGCACTTAAAACTTTATTTCCTTTGGCACAAGATCGGGAACCGTTTGATAGATTATCATATAACTAAGTGTATAAAATAAATTATTTTTCTCGTCGAGTTTAAGATTTGCTACAATGTTACAAAATGGACATTAAGTAATTAGTTTATTAATTTAAAAAAAACAAGAGACTGTGTAATTTACAATTTAGTAACAATTATAACGATTATGTTAGTATTTTCATGTGATTTCAAAATAGTCATGTCAATAATTACTATAACATTTTTATAGACTTTAAAACATTTAGTTATACCTACCTAAGGTTTAGATATAATAAAAAATCATAGAGACGATTGATTCGATCTAGCTAATTTATGTTGTATCAGATGATTTAACCATATATTTAATTTAAAATAATCTTGACGAAAAAGATACTTAAATATTATCATTTTTGAGCATATCTGAAAAAAAAGTACATGTACATAATTTTTTACAAGCTTTCATTTAACTCTTTAAGTTATTATTTTTAATGTCCTATTTGGTTACTGACAACAGTTTTTTTCTTAATATTCTTTTAAAATAAATATTATAATAAAATGATAAAATTACAATGATTTTGTTTTATAATCTTAGTATATTTGAATAAAACTTGTTTGGTATTTCTTTATCTGATCAATCATTTACAACAATATACATTTGTTAGAAGATCTATCCGTGTAATTTGTAGTATCGTGGACACAAAACGGTTCAGTTACATACTCGTTCTGGCATATTTATTGTCTCTTATTACGGCTTAACGACTAAACTGACCGATGATAACGAAAGGCACATTGGCGTTTAGGCATTTCAGGCTATTAAATTCGAGTTTTTTTTTACAAAAATGACTATATTACTATGTTGAACAGTTTATTCTTCTTTAATGGCGCATGTAAAACACTTATGTGAATATTGCTTCATTATGACGGAACTTATAAAATACATATCTATCTAATCTTATTGGATTTTCTCGCAGTTTTACCGCTCATTATACCGTATTAACTTCGATGTTTGAATGCTTTACAGCAAACATGGTCAGAGGGACTAAAATTTACACGTTTTAAAAGTAATCATATATTTGTGAAAATAATTTGAAAGATATAAAACAATGGCGCCGAAATTTAACAAGAGAGGAAGTTTAAAAAAGTCCATACTAATTTCATCTAAAGGATACTTATTGTATCAACTAGATAAGCTGTGAATAATTTAAAAATCAACTTTATGGTTTTACTTGTGGATATCGCGTTTCATGGCCCCATTACGAGGGATATTTTGGACAGCGTGGCCGACGGTAATCTTTATTTACGGCACAATTCTCCATGGTCAGTTCAATTGGTACTGGAATCAAAATGTAATTCTTCAATGCTTTGCTCTGTACAGATTGGTTATGCGACAATTTGGAGAGTTGAAATAGGAAAGAAAGATTTATACGTGTGTTACTGTTTGAAATAAGATAAGGTGAATTTATATGAAAAAAACTAGAGACTCACATTCGCTTAGATCGGGTTCTTTCCTTCATTCGTTTTTAAAATAAGCATACTCTTAGTTAGGTACCCCTTATGCCATCAGTCAAAATCTATCCAGCCGTTTAAGATATTAGCCGTAACAAGCAGACAAAAATGCTTTAAATTGTTATTTTTTTGTAAGTACCGTATTTAACATATTATCCATTTAGTAAAGAGCTCCATCTATTTAGTAAAAGTTGATGTTACAAATAGAAACTTCAAAATTTTTTTAAAAATATAACTTAAGTTATAGGTATTCTTTATACAATACATAATATCAGAGTAACTAAAAGACGTAAACTTTTCTTTTGAACAAGAGATTAGTATTGAAGATTACTTTTTCTAGAGTTTGAGCTTATTTTGAATACTCTTTATAATAATCATTGTTATATTTTAGAAAAAGTTTTAAATTTTATGTTAACAAAGTTTTAAGATTAATTTGAATATCTTTGTCAATTGGATTTGAATGAATTGTATTTTATTTTAATTTCAATTGATTTTTTGTGCATTCTTTTCGGATTCAGCCCTTTTTAACGTCCCACTGCTCGGCACGGGAGTCCCTTCAAATACAATCAGGCCATAGCTCATCACGCTGGCCAAGTGCGGGTTGGCGGACTTCAAATGTCCTTCAAAAACTTGTTAGGTTCTCTCAGACATGAAGATTTCTTCACGAAGATGAGACGCATAGCATGGTATCGAATAGGTATAATGTAGTACAGTCATTTTTTATACGTAGTTGTACTTACTCATATATTCTTCAACTCGTATTTGGGAATTTTAGATGTTTGTCGAGCTATCAAAGTCAAATCGTTCTTTAATAAGTCAGTACTACTTATGAAGTTTTAGCAGTTATTATTAGATCTAAATTAAAGAAGCTAAAGCTTTTATGTATAGAAATAATTAAATTAATAATCCTTTGTTTGGATTTGCATGAATATTATTATTAACGATGATACATGATAGGGGTTTTGTTATAAAAAGCGAGATTATAAGCTTCATTACGGTTTGTTTCGAGACTTCAAAAGCGTTTGGTTATTTTAAATAGACTCAAACCTTTACAGCAACCGAGATATTAATTAATTAACCATTGTAATTTTAATATATGCTTGAGTAATTATATGAATTTAAATTTTGATAATCTTTTAAATATACATTCTCGTATATTCTATTATTCCCATAATAAAAAACGAATAGAAACGTGGCTATTTTCAAAATGCTTGATTTGTTCTTATTTTAAAAATAAGATAGATTTATCCCCATTATCTTTTTTTATTGATTTTTATCTATATATATATATGCCACAGTATTACGCGACCGGGTCTGCTAGCAATAATTAAGTTAATACTTTCTTAGGTTTACACGAATATTAGACATAATAAATGAAACTACCTTTTCGGATTTTGTCGTGGATTTATTTTTATTTTTGGTTCCCGACGTTTCAAATGCTTTACAGTAATCATGAGTGTATAATAATAACGTTATAGTGCAGTTATAAGACAATATTTGTCTGTCATAATGTAACACATCGTTAATTCCAAGGAAGAGAACCTTAACCTTAAGAGGACCGTTAGTATGGGAGTTATTCAAGCCGAAATAATCAAGACCTAAAGGGTCGTCTTAACATGGCTTTAACGATAATGGTACAGTAATTTTCGAGAAGCTGATTCTAATAAGCACAGTATTTCAGTATTTAAAATTAATTTTCACTTGTTACAGTCATCATGTAGTTCATATCTATGAGGTAGTTTTTATTATTTGTTACATTTAAAGTTGATATAATAATTTGACGACACGTTTGGCTCAGTTGGTAGTGACCCTACATTCTGCGCCAGTGGTCGCGGGTTCGAGTCCCGCAGGGGGAATTCAGTTGTTGAGCACGAATGTTTGTACTCCAGTCATGGGTGTCAATATTTGTAATATGTACGTATTTAAAATGTATATGTGTAGTATATCTGGTATCCGTACTACAAGCACGTAATGTAGCTTACCACAGGATTATTTGGTGCTGCTGTAATAATGTCCCAACATATTTATTTATTTAAATAAATTTTATAAAATTTAATGGAGAACGTTTAATTATTTAACGCATTTCCAAGCCCTGCGGTGTTCCAGAGGTCCATTGCCGGCGATGATCACTAACCATCAGCTTGCCCGTTTGCCCCCTCCCTTTGTCCCATAGTAAAACTCATGTCACATGCACTTCCACTTCAAATCATCATATAGATAAACAAAAAACAGTGTAAGTACAGTTTCTTTTTTGCTTAGCAGCGGCTATTCTTGGTGTCTTATGTTATTAATATAGAAAAACGAAAGTAAGTTTTTTTCTTTAGAATGCTTAAGTAAAATCTAATCTATATAATATGTTTATCTCACATTTTCAATAATGAAACAATCAAAAATTAACGCGAATTGACATTTTATTTTATTGTGGGAACCAAAAAATCCAAATAAATCCGCGACAAAATCCAAAAAGACAGTTTCATTTATAATACTATAGTATAACTTATACCCAATCGAATTTTACAGCAAGAAATTAATTTCTCATGAATTATATAAGCAAACCAAAATGTGGCAATCAATTCTGCTTCACAAAGTTCAATCTTTCGTAACATCAATTTCTGGATACAATTAGATTCGCTATTGTGTATCGAAAATAAAGCCCTGAAATTGTCCGCTGTGTTACCTTGATTTGATTTGTACCCTCCATTTGTTGTACAATATAATGCTTCAAATAATGATTTCAATTAAGAATAGCGCTCATACAAATTTTATAATATCTTGATAATTAAATTATATTTAATTAAAGATTTATTGAACTTTAATCTAAATAGCACGTCATTTTTGTCAAAGGATCCTGTGTAGATTCGGCATTTAATAATTTTATTTCGTACATGGAAGTACTACGCTTTATTGATGTGAAATGTGAAATGGAGATTGAGGATTGGAAAATATTTTTCTCGAAGCACGCTAATAGTTTTAGCTTTAAGAGTTAAATTTGTGTATTTATGCATTTAAGTAAACTTAAGTAGCTCTATTCGGAGTTGAGAAGTAAAAAAGTGCCACACCGTCTCTCGGAGCGCACTAGTGCACTATTATAACATTAGCCAATGGCTAGTCTCATTAAGCCAATTAGCCATCATGGCCAACATCTGTTAGGAGGTATGACTAATGTCACAACTTAAAAAAATATGTTATGGTAAGAAAAGAAAATACGAAAAAATTTAAAGAAACACTTTCAGTATCCGAAAAATTACGTATTAACATGACAGTGACATGACTGTTTCTTAATTTAGGAACTTTCATAGCAGAGCCTTGTGTTTTACATACCAGATAGTTGTTACACTAGTTATAAATAACTTTAACACATACATAATATAAATATGACTGGAGCACAAGCATTCACTGACACAGCAAGTAGGGTCATTACAAATTAGGCCAAACATGTCGTCATCACCATACAATAATTAAAATTTAAATAGCAATATAGTTACAAAATCACGCCTCCATGTGACCTGAGTTAGAGCTTGCGATCCGATTTTTAGAAAAACCGTTTCAATAACCGAACTACACATTGATTATGCTATCCTAGTATATATATATATATATATATATATATAATAATAATAATAATAATAATATACTTTATTGCACACCACAAAAGAAACATAAAATACATTTTAAAAAACACACACACAAAGAATAGATGCACATTAGGCGGCCTTATCGCTGGAAGCGATCTCTTCCAGGCAACCTTAAGGTGGAGGAGTAAGTTATCTTAAAACAGTAGGTGGTGTACACGCTTTGACACATAAATAGAAATATTTATTACAGATAAATTAATACATAGATACATACATATATTCCTACATACATACATACTTACATACATACATACTTACATACTTACATATATACATTACGTTATACATACATATATACATATATATTATATACATACATACACACTGATAAAATATGTCAATAAACTTTTTATTTCTTATACATACATACATACAAATACAAACAAACGAGCATACGTAAATCCGATTTCAATATATTAATATATAGATATATTAAAAAAAAAAAAAAAAAACATAATAGAGAAAATAATAATAATAAAATGAAAAAAAAAACACAGGACTAAAGAGAGGGGGAAATGGCTAAGGAGAAAGGCTTAAAGAGAGAGATAGTAATCTTTTAATAAGCATTTAAATTTATCCAAGCTTTTAGCACATCTAATGTTTGAGGGAATTGAATTCCACAATCGAGCAGCTTTTACCGTATAAGAATTTGTGAAAAAGCAGGAAGAGTGGGGAGGAATTTTAAGGGTAAGGTCCTGAGCAGAGCGAAGTGAACGCGTATGGGAATCACTCAGAAACTCAAAACGCTCTTTCAGATAGGAAGGAGTTGAAGGGTTAAACAGCACGCAGTAGAGAAGATGAAGAATATGAGTATTCCTGCGGAAGCGGATTGGGAGCCACTTGAGCTTTTTACGAAATTGGGAAACATGGTCATATTTTCTAAGACCGAAAATAAACCGTATACAAACATTTTGGAGTCGCTCAAGTTTATTCAAATGCTCCTCCTTGATATCAAGATAACAAATGTCAGCATAATCAAGAATTGGTAATAGGAGCGAATTTGCTAACGCAACTTTGGTAGGTATCGGAAGAAAATTTCGCAATCTACGTAGAGCGGCAATAGCTCCAAACATCTTTCGGCTTAGTTCACTCACTTGCGGCCCCCATGACATATGTTGATCGATTATTAAACCAAGATTCTTTACTTTATCATTAAAGGGTATCTGAACACCATTTAGCGATATTGTAGGTATTTGCATTGCCTTGGTTTTTGTCAAAATCCTACGACTGCCAACAATAATGGCCTGCGACTTCGCAGCGTTTAGGTTAAGGCCAAATGATTTACCCCATTCGGCTATAGAGGAGAGATCTTTGTTTACTTTTTCTATTGTTCGAGGTAAATCAACCATAGATGTCACGGCATAAATTTGCAAATCGTCAGCATATAAGTGGTAGGAAGAAGATATTTGAGGACAAATAGTATTAATAAAAATTGAAAATAGGAGAGGAGACAACACGCCACCTTGTGGGACACCGGCATTAACTGTGCACCACTCGGAGTAAGAATCTTCAATGCGAATGCGTTGCCGGCGACCGTACAAGTAGGAACGAAACCAGTCAACAACCTCAGGAGATATGTTAAGAGAAGATATAATGGCTAGCAGGATGTCAAAGTCCACCGTATTGAAAGCATTACTAAAATCTAGTAGAACCAATACTGTAAGTCTTTGGTTATCCATACCTTCTCTGATGTCATCCGTGATTTTAACTAAGGCAGTAGTGGTACTATGACAAGGACGGAAACCGGATTGAAAGGAGTTTAAAAGATTGTGCTCGTGGAGGAAATTACTTAATTGCCGGTGGACCAGTCGCTCGAGTACCTTTGACAGAAAAGGAAGAATAGATATAGGACGATAATCGGAAAAGGAAGACGGGCTAGACAATTTTGGAAGAGGAAGGATTTGTCCATCTTTCCAGGATGAAGGAAACTGATTGAGATTGATTGAGGAATTCAGAATGAAAGTAATAGAAGGAATGATATGATTAAGAATAGGGAGAATCATTTTGCGACTTATACAGTCTGCTCCAACTGCGTCAGATTTTATAGCCATAATATTTCTCTCAACATCACTTTCGGAAAATTGACTAAAATTAAAACATGGAAAATCAGGAGTAGGTAAAGTTGAAAGATAGTTAATAGTGTTTAATTTATTTGTACTATTTATAGTAACTGAAGAGGAGAAATGCTGATTTATCAGATTCAAATCTATATTGTATGGATTTATGTTATGTTTAGATTTACCTACTCCAAGAGACTTGAGAAACTTCCAAATTTTATCTGGATCCTTTTCTTCGATGACAGATTTGTAGATATGGCGTCGTTGACTATCCCTACACACTATATTGCAACGATTGCGAGCCTTAATATATTTAGCCTTATTTTCATCGTTGGGGTTAGAGACGTACTTTGACTTCGCTACAAATTTTTTTCTTTGAAGTTTTTTGATTTCAGAAGTGAGCCATGGAGCCGGAGGATGTCTCATACGAACAGGCCGAACCGGTGCATGGATGTCATACAATTGGATCAACAGTGAATTTAAAATTGACACTTGCTCGTCAACTGTGTTAGCACTAGAAACAGCAGACCAGTCGATTTTATCAGCATCCATCTGCAATCTCTCTAAATTGATACCACCAAAATTGCGCTGCAGAAGGATTCTTGATTTTGCTTTTGGCGGTTTTAACTTAAACGACAAATAAATAAGGTCATGGTAAGAAAAAGGAGCAGAGCACTGGCCATGTTTTGCAACAAGGTCGGTGGAAGATACAAAAATTAGGTCAAGAAGAGAAGGTATGCAATTTGGGAATCTATGAGTGGGATTGAGTGGGAGAATATTCAAATCGACTGAATTTATAAGGGAACAAAGACGATTTGCCCTATGATCATTCTTTTGAAGACAAGTGTTGAAATCACCCATCAACAAAGTATGATCATACAAGGGTTTAAATTCTTCTATCAGGGTTTCGAATGATGAGAAATAATCGATCGTGTGACTAGGATTATAATAGACGCCCAGAAGTATTCTGGAGTGAGATAAAATAACTTCAATAAAAAGATGTTCGGTTTCTACGTTCCCCTGTTGTTGAGACATACTAACGATTGAAAAAGGAATATGAGAACGTAGATAAATCGCTACTCCACCTCCTGTTCGTCCAGTACGATCATTTCTAATTAAATGAAACCCTGGTAGCGAGTAAGATGTAGAAGGAAGACATGGTTTAAGCCATGACTCTGACACTAATATAGCGTGTATATTTTTACTAGTAAATGATGATAACATATCAGGATAGTGCGCTGGAATACTCTGAGCATTAATATGAACCAGATTAAAATTTTTCAGAACATCTGAGAAGTATAAGTCGAGTGTTTCGCCAAGTGAAAGGATACTGTGAAAACTGTCGTTGCTGCTATCGCCTTCGGAAGTAATGCAGGACAAGAAAGAATTATTTAAGCTAATATCATTTAAAGACATATTATGTGTATGTAATTATAATATTAAAATAAATTAAATATATTATAAAATAAATATAAATAAAATATATTATAAAAATATAGATATTAAGTTACGTAAGTACTATTCACCCGCCAGTTGCAAGAAAGAAAACAGATTTCACAATACAAACAACAAAAAAAATGTAAGAAGAAAAACAAACAAAAAGAATTACATAGTAGGTATTAGGCATTAAAAATATAAATTGAATCAAAAAAAAAAATATATATATATATAAGTAAACAATGAAAAAACAAATATAGATAAAAAAAGATGATAATAAAAAAAAATGTTATAATGTGTACAGCCTTAATTATCCATAGACAATACAAAATTATCTATGGTACATTTAACTCGTATTATAGTCTGTAACACTTGTCTATAGGTTTTTTCACAGGTATATTATTCGTCTATGGTCTTACCATCAGTAAGTAAACAATAACAAATAAGAAACGTGCCTAATACCTAAGAACAATAAAGTTAAAAAATATAAAAGTATATATACAAAAGAATTAATAAGCTTAACTATTTTTTAACTACTCGCTTTACCCGTGAAGCCACCACTTTGTCCGTTGTTTTGGCAACCGATATTGTCTGCGGTGATTTAATTGAGTTGCTAGGAATTCCGGTGAGATCGAGCTTAGACTCCGCACGATGTCGAGAGCCATCCGGTGCAATAATATGGATGTACCCATCCCGTGTCCAGCATTTGTTGACACCAAAACGCTGCCTTGCCTCCAAAAACGCTTCATGTCTGCGCTTTGTAAGGAACTCGGATTGTGTAAAACCAGTGCCTTTAAGTTTCGTTTTGGCGAACCACACTTTATTACGCACACTAATATCACTGAACTTCACTACAATAGGCCTGGGCTTGTCAGCGGGGCGGCCTAAACGATATGAGTTTTTAATACTTTCTGTAGAGAAGTTCTGCAGATCGAGATGGTCCGCGATCAAAGTCGTGATTCTGGCAGCACTATCCTCATTTTTGTGCTCCGGTACACCGTGGAAGAGAATCATCTTGCGCCTTCTTCTCATTTCATTTCGATCGACCTCCAATGCGAGGCATTCAACTTGACGTTGCAAGGTATTAAGTACAGAAACAATAAAGTTTCTGAAGTTATTAAACTCGGTTGGAAGAGCACTAGAAGACACAGATGAGGTCGTCTTGTTTAAATCTTGCTGAAACTCATTCATCCGAGTGTTAAACATATCAGTCAGCGTGGACAAAGACTCCTTGATCGACTCCATAGTATTCAGTGTATTATAAAAATTGTTTTAAGGGATTAAGTACCAGGATAGTATATATACGTTTATATATATATATATATATATATATATATATATATATATATATATATATATATATATATATATATATATATTAACGTATATATATAGTTTGAAACCGGCCGTAAATGTGTTAGGCACATTAAATGTTAATTTATTCTATAATAACTATTAGTATTCCGATTTGATAAATTCATTACCACAATGAGCTTTTCCCTATAGAATTTATAAAATGATGTGCAGAATTTTAAACTAATTACAATATCTGTGAATGTAATAACACCAGAGCTACAATCATCTCGCTTTTCGCTCTTTCTTAAAATTTCCCTAATACTTTTGTACAAATAACACATCCAATCCAATAACAATGTGAACGTGTAAAATGTATATTAGGTGTAAATAAAACTAAATAACAAAATTGAATTATAGATATATTGTAAATATGTTACTAGTAACTCTAATTATTATTATTATTATTATTTTAATAGTTTTGTATATATTGCGTTGTTTGTTGTAGGTTCTGATTTTACAACGAGTCGCTCCGTTTCTACATGTAATCAGTCTAGTGTTTGGTTTTTTCATATTCACCGAACAGTATATATAACGTGTATTCTCCATTCTACGCGACATTGGCGAAGTCAACTGTGCCCAATCGGCACTCATGAAAGCCATTAAAAGAAATAATTGAATTGAATTGAAATAAAATTGACGTTTTATCATACCAAGTCAATTTATTTGGAAATTGAACCTGATACCACTGTTTATTTAGGTATTTCTGATCAGACATTATCAATACAGCGCCATGAGGATTTGCATCTATTTTGGATGTATTATATTATATTTTGTAGCAAATAAATAAAATCTAAAGGTTGTCGCTTTGAAATCTGAAACTGATTATATAACTACTAACAATATGAACAAAATTATTTATAATATTAATATTTTATGAATAAACTGATAATGATGTAGTTTTTTTCAGGTCTTGTTTAAAATATTTTTTATTTAACATTTCAATTCATAAAAACTGCAATTCTGCATAAAAATGTATTATGAAGTAGCCGAATTTCTGTGCCTGATGTAAACAATTTCGGTTTCACCTTCCGTGCCTTCCGTGTAAAATGAGAAGATTTACAATTTGCTTTTGATATGGGGCTATGAGGTAGAAGTTTAGCTGAAGAGTTAAATATTATTTTTACTATATGAGTACAAGGCATTGGTAACGCGCTCGCTAAGCATCTCGCATTTCTGATATTATGTTCATCTGCGAATCATTTGTAACATGATTACCATTTGACTTACGTTGAAGAAAAATATCGTGAGAAAACTTAGCTATTTTTGCAAAAGACAATTGAAGTCTGCCAACCCGCATTTAGCCAGTGTGGTGGATCCCCCTCGTCTTAAAGGCCCGTGCCCAGAAGTGGAACGTTAACATCGACTAATCTACTACATAATTATACTATATAATATATTGACTGTATTATACTATGTTACTTAGAATTCAAGAATGCAAAGATTTCGAGTTTTCCTTTTAAGAGATTCTTCATAGCAGTACGGAAAATGAATGCTATAGAGAATTCAGTATTTTTGAAAATCAATTGTATTGGTTGGGTGTATGCTTGGTAGGAGTTTACTATTGAATTCTCCATTCTAAATTTTCATATAGTGATAAGAATATACTCGTATGTATTGAATAAACATTCTAAAGATTATCATGTACCATGAATTACGTAGTATCTCTTCTTTTTTCTGAAATAATTGAAGCAAAATAAATATAACATAATATTATATATAGACAATTTAATAAATTAGTATAAATCTAAAGTTCTGTTTGAAAACTTTGTGACATGTTCAGAATATACAAACGCACAAATTTTTACCCAAAACCTATAAAAGTATAAAAATTATACATGATATTTAAAAATTACAAGTTACGCTACGACGCATGTCGTTGCTTAGAAACCGCCAATCTCATAGCCCCACATGAAGCTTTACTTTAACATTCTCTTGAAGGCGTTGACAGAAATTGGCCTCGACAAAATGAGAGTGATAATTCTGTTAAGTCGTGACCCGCGTAACAATGGAGGACTTAATATGCCACTTCAGAGTTGCTTGTTCAAATGAAATGGACCTGCTATCAGATTTGTTTTCACTTTTTATTTAAAGTATATATGTACGTTATTATTCATAACACGACTTTTATAAGTTCGAAAGCTTTTTCTTGGATTTACGCGAGTAGTTAATATTTGAAATAAAAACATTTTTTCGTTTTTTTTACGATTTTTTTTTCTTTTTTTCATCATTATGGTCATGAGATCCATGGATCATGGTGACGAGAGAGTCTGTTTATGTGACCCTGAAAGTCACAACGGAATATAACCCACCACGCTGACCATGTGTGGGCTTGCGTTACTTCACAATGTCTTTCGATGAATTAAGATGCTAGGTTTTCTCAAACATACAGAAAAAGTAGGGAAGAATATAATCATTGATATTTAGTTGTAAATACAAAACAATACTGTATTAAGGAAATATTCTTGAAGCTTAGACCCTAAAAGCAATTCTAAAAGTTTTTGAACGATAGGTATATGAAGTCTCCTCGTATCCCTCTAGTGTAGTCTGGATCCAGTGTAGAGTAGTTCTCGAGTAGTGGAACAAATTTTTTTTATTCCATTATGAAAAATCTCATTCAATTATGTAAAATATTTATTTTATTAATCAGATTATTTTAGTATCATTTGATAAAGATCTAAACCCTTTTGTTTGAAAGTACTTTTCCGGTGTAGAGTAACAAAAGCGTTGACCCGACATTAATTAAAGTTTTATCAAATGCGATCCGAAACCTTTTGGGATACAATAAAGTGTTCAAATTATTAATTGTTCTTGTAAACAATCAGTAAAATCCGTTGAATTTAATTTCCTTTTTCGAAAATAAATGAGTATTTTGAAAATCTATGGAATATCATTAATTAAAATGTTTTGTTCAGAATGAATTAATATATTAACTATTCATATTCTTTCGACGACACGTTTATCTCAGTTAGTGATCCTACTTTCTGCGCCAGCGGTCGCGGGTTTCTAGTCGCGCTGGGGGCATTCATTCATTTGTTGAGCACAAATGTTTATACTCTAGTCATGGGTGTTAATTTTTATAATGTGTACGTATTTAAAATGTATATGTGTAGTATACCAACTATCTGGTATCCATAACACAAGCACGTAACGCTTACCACGGAACTAGATGGCGCTGTTGTAATAATGTCCCAACATATTTATTATTATTTATTATTATTCTGTGAGGATCTGTATAATATTCATAGGAATGGGTTTGAGTACGATTTAAGCAGGACCATAATTATTTTTCTAAAATACAAGTAGCCTAGATCAATATCCTAATGAATATCACATCAAAGTATGTGCAGTCGTTTCAGAGATTAGAGGAATCAAATAAACTGACAAGCAAGAAATTTAGTTTTTCTTATAATTACCGTATATAAGCCCTTATATTGGTGTTGTTAACAAACACTTTAATTATATTTATCTTTAAAGAGTATATATAATTATGTACAGAGAGAAAATAATAGGTATATGAAATGAAATATTTTGTGTGCGTATATGCATATCATTTTTTAATTATTATCATAAATAAATAAAAAGAAAAACCTCGTTAAGCAAATAAAAAGAGACTCTTAACACTATTTTTAAACCAACAGTAAAGCTAGAATTCTAGAAAATTATTAAATAATGATGCTTGAAGATTCCCAGTTTATTTAATTTTCACATCAATTTTATAAAAATTCACTTGCAATTTGCAATTGCGTCAAAGATACTGATAATTGTAGGAGAAAAATATTAATTTAACGTATTTCACTTATTATTTTTTTTATAAAACCCGGCAACGGCTAATAAAATCTGTATATTATATTATGTCAATATTCGTACTACTTGTCTAAGAAACGTTGTCTCCGAATACATAAAATTACGTTTCCTTTTTGCAATTGAAATAATCGTACCAAAGCTAAGCCTAAAACAAAAGTATATATATCTCAATCTACTCGGCTATCAGAGATATACAGGAGTAACTCACACACCTCGTGAAACCGAGGTCACTTCACTACAAAATTCACATTATTTGTAACATCGACTACCGCAGTCAGACCAGGGCCTATAGCCAACCGGCATTCGTTATGAAGCGATTCGATTTCTACAATCGTCATCGCTTAAACGCAGCGTATGCATCTTGAACTTTAAACCACTAATAATTGAAATGAATGTATATTGTCTAGCATCATCTATTCGTTGACAACAGATCACGTGACATATCTAAGTCATATGTCAAACCCATACATTTTGGACTTTTCTACTATCGCTTTCGCTAATCGATTGTTACTTTGTCTAGGCCCTCAGGGCCTATAGCCAACCGGCATTCGTTATGAAGCGATTCGATTTCTACAATCGTCATCGCTTAAACGCAGCGTATGCATTTTGAACTTTAAATCACTAATAATTGATATGAATGTACATTGTCAACCGTCATCTATTCAAACCCATACATTTTGGACTTTTCTATTAGCGCTTTCGCTAATCGATTGTTACATTGTCTAGGCCCTCAGATGACATGGAAGATTTTTCTAAATAAACTGTGCAATTATTAAAAATAAAAACGATCATCTTTCAATCTAAATCTAATTTACACGAGTATAATGTCTCGTAATCCGAATAATAATTCGTTAGGTTTTAGGATATAACTAGCGACTGCAGGACATAAAATGAAGGACTATCGCAGAATCTGTTCTTTGCGGATATCTACTAACTATAAACTACCTCGCTGCTTAATTTCATCTTTATACAATGAGTGAGGGACCTTTCGCTTTTATATATTTAGTTATATAATTAAAAATTTTATATCTATATAGATACGTCTCATAAGTTCAAAATTACTTATTTTTTTAATGAAACTACATACCTCGTATGGTGGCACTGAAGCACATATTACCTGTCTATAGCTAACTTTTATAGGTACTGTGCAAAGCAAAGACAACTTTTGCTCAAATGAATGGAATAAAAAAAAATAATTAAAATACTACATAAGCTCTGCATCTAAAATAAAAACTCGCCATATATTATACAATTCAAAAGAAAAAATATTTTTCGTTGAGTAAACACTGAGTATCTTTAAGTCTAAAAATAATTTCTAAGACGTATTCATAGTAGAGTGGCGTGATGGATTATGGTAGAAAAACTCTGCGTTTCGAATAAAAAGCTTTGTTCTGAAGCATATGGAAATACATACAAAAAATGCTACGCTACATAGAGCTCCAGTTTGATGTTCTCTTCGATATTTGTTCTCAATACACATTGAAAGTACTAAATTTTAAATATTTTTACGTATTTCAACTATTTACAAAAGCTATTCTGGCATTATCGCAAGTGCTCAGCCATTTTAAAGTTTAATTTAACATTTTTTAGACTCTTAATATGAATGTTCTTACTACATATAAGTATTTTGTAAAATGTTTAGAGTTCCTTAGGAAAAATAAAACAATGTAGCCACTAAACTTTGAATTAACTGTTTGTCCGTGTGTCACAGCCATTGTGTTCAAAAACCAACAGTACATTACTAATAAATATAAAGAGGGAGTCGAAAGAAAAGTTAAAGATCACAAATATATAGATAATATGAAATAGAAATTAAAAACATAGATTTTATTAAAATGAATAGAAACCGAGCTTTATTTATACTTTTGAGAGTGAAAATAATGAAAGTATTAAATAATGAATTTAATACAAAAATATCTAAAGAAAAATCTACTAAAGGATGGAGAAACGAAAGAAAAATAGATAAGAAGAACTTGACAGACGAAATAAAAAGAAACGAAAAGACGAAAAATAAACGAATGATAAAGATTCTGTAGATGATTACTCTAAATATTTTTAAAATTTCTTTAATATTTAATCCATATCAAACTGGATTGTATGCGCTAATAGTGAACATTTTTACAAAAGTTGTTCATGATTCTAAAAAATATTTGTATCACTTAATAAAAGATAAACAAAATTGTATAAATCCAAAGAATAATTGAAGTAATTTCATATTATGAGTCCACGCATAAGTCGAGTATATCAACGTTAAGTAACTAGCCACCACAACAGGCAAAGTTAGGTAAAATAGGATTTACTCAAAAATATAAAAGGTAGGACTCTTAATTAATAAAAAAAAAGGAATTGTAATTATATACTTACTTTTTAATGTAATTATAGTTTTTTTTAGAAAGAGGCAACTATTTGGCTTATACCCTTAACAACACTACTTCATGCTGATAAATAAACTTTATACGAAACTGGGCTATTTTAAAGTTAGAAATGAAGCGAAATACTAAGGTTCTTGTTCAGTGAAATGTATTTCCACTAGCCTTTGCTAACTTTGCTGATGTGGAAGATGAAGTCATGCCATTGCATTGGCCTACTAAGAGTAGGTACTGCTGTTATTTGCCTCCTGTTAAGCAGGGTACTGTATGTTAATCCAAATATTTTCAACCGACTTCCAAAAGGAGGAGGTTATCAATTCGTCTGTATGTTTTTTTTTTGTTATGTTTGTTAGCTCATAACTTTGAACTGGGTGAACCGATTTTGATGATTCTTTTTATTTGAAAGGTAGTGCTTCCCATGTGGTCCCATTTTAATATTTTCCAGTTCTGACAATGGAATCTATGAGAAAACCATAAAAGTCTTAAATTTGCATTAAGTATTTGCGCGACAAATAGACGAATAACTCAATATCACGCCAACCGATTTCGATGATTCTTTTTTTATTGGAAAGGATATACTTCAAGGGTAGTTTGATGAGAGTTTGGTAAGGTTCTGATGATGCGATCCATGACAAAGTAACGGAACTCTTCAATTCTTAGGAGCAAATTAACAATGCTCGGCCGAATCTTTTATAGGGTTTTCAGGCTATTAGGTTTACCTTATAATAGAAGGTAAATTTTTATAGTCATTAACACAATACGTATCTACTTTCCGCTAAAAAATTAAAAATAAATTATTTTTAATAAAAAAACAAAAACCGACTTCCAAACTTAATAAATCTAAACTAAAAAGTAGAAAATAATACTTTTTAGGACTTTGTTAATTTTGAAGTCGGTGCCAGCCAAAGCAAAATAACCCTAAATAGATACATATTCGATTAATCTATCAATTTGTAAACATGATCAAAATACCTGGCTGGCACCGACTCTTTTAGCTGTGTGGCTACGGCAACTAGAATATGGCCACCCCATATCTTCCCGTGGGTGTCGTAAAAGGCGACTAAGGGACAAACTACCGAACACCATGGTAGTCACGGTGGTAGGCCTCAACATCGGCCGACGGCATGGTTACCACCCGTCAGCAGAAGTCGTGCCGCCAAGCGCCGAACAGCGTGTTCCGGCATGTAGACGCTGATGAAGCCGTATGGGGAATGGGTCTGAATAGTTGTGCTGCACAGTAGCTGGTGCTGGTGGTGGATCGTTGTCTGTTGTGTCGAGAGCTTAGTCGCGGAGGGTAGCGGGATCCGAAGCACGGCATGCCGCTGGCCGACCGCAGATAGTTGGGGGCCCAACTAGTGGGCTAGCCACCCATGAAAGGCTGCCCCGCCATCTGTGAAAAATCCCAGGGTGGCTCCATCGTGCTGGTTGGCGACCAGGAGAGGGGGCCCGATGGCGATCCTTGGGGGGGTTCGGGCGTCCCCGCAGTCTCCAGACTAAGCTCTCAGCGACATGATAGCATCAATTTCACCGCCAGGCTCGTGCAGCACCTCGTTCAACTGCCATTCTCCATCCTATTCACTCTTCCATTATAAATTTCATGAAAAGACGCAAAAAGAGTAATGTTTTTAAGCGGCTGCACTCCCCCTCACTTGAAGTGCACCTCACAAATATCCGAGGATTGCACTCAAATCTCTCATCAGTCCACTTCCACCTTGAGACTGCGCAGCCACACATGCTCTTTTTGACGGAGACGCAGATTCAATGTCCATTGAACGCTGCGTACCTGGACTATCCCGGCTACACGTTGGAGCATAATTTTAGCTCGCGGGCCGGAGTCTGCCTGTACGTGCGAAATGACCTCTGTTTCCAGCGTCTCCGCCACCTTGAAGACCCCACATTCTCTACGATCTGGGTAATCGTAGATACAGGAATCGAAAAGATCCTGTATTCCTGTGTCTACCGATCGCACACAGGTGACCAGGAGACAACTCGATTATTTGAACATCTCAGTGAGGCCGCTGATGTGGCTATGCAACGGTGCCCCACTGCGCAGCTTGTCTTTCTGGGGGACTTTAACGCCCATCATGAAGATTGGCTGTTCCCATACCAGAAGACGGACCATGCTGGGAGAGAAGCGTGGAAGTTTGCGGTGTCACTTGGACTCTCCCAGTTGGTTGATCAAGCGACGAGGGTACCCGATGTAGACGGCCACACAGCTAATTGTCTGGACCTTCTGCTGACAACTGATCCAGACAGATATAACATCCAGATTTCATCCCCATTGGGTAGCTCTGACCACTGTCTGGTGAAAACTGTATCGTCTTACTCTCCACCAGATGACAACTCTATTGGTGTTAGACGAGTATTGCGATACAAGTCAGCAGATTGGGATGAGATGCGACACTTTTTTGCATCCTTTCCTTGGCGGCAGGTTTGCTTCTCCTCTTCCGACCCGTCGAGCTGTACGGATGCTATAACCGATGTGGTTTATCAAGCGATGGAATATTTTATCCCATTCGCTGATGTACCCGTTGGTGGCAAAGCTCGCCCATGGTTTAATGCTGAATGCACCTCTGCTGAAAAGCGTAAGCATTCGGCTTACCTTGCCTGGGTTGATGCTCGAGACCGCAAAGCTCCGGATGTAAGATCTAAGAAGAGAGCCTTTAACTTAGCCGCCAAGACCTACAAAAAGACATTAAAAAAGGCTCGTCTTGACCGTATTACACATTTTGGCGCAAAGCTCTCTGCTCAACCATCTGGCAGCAAAGCATTTTGGTCCCTTGCCAAAACGGTTGAGACGAACTTCTGTAGGCCCTCACTGCTACCGCTGGTTAAACCTGACGGATCCCTGGCTCACACGGCAATGGAGAAGGCGACTTTGTTTGCCTCTCTTTTTGCCCAAAATTCATGTCTAGACACTGGCAATGCTACTCTGCCACACCTACCTCACTGCGGCATCTCAATGCCTGAAATTACCATTACTAATAAGGAGGTAAAGAGAGTATTGTGTCGTCTAGATGTGAATAAAGCCAGTGGTCCTGATTGTATACCAGCGATTGTTCTTAAAACATGTGCTCCCGAGTTGTCTCCGATACTGACACGTCTGTACCGCCTTTCTCTTAGGACTGGTATAGTACCAAAATCCTGGAAGCTTGCCAACGTGCAACCAGTGCCCAAGAAAGGTAGCCGTGCCGACCCTGCCAATTATCGTCCGATCTCAATCACCTCCATACTCTGCAAGATTATGGAGCGTGTATTGAATACTCGTCTTATGGCATACCTAGAACAGAACGATCTCCTCAGTGATCGACAATATGGGTTTCGCCGGAATCGGTCGACTGGGGACCTTCTAGTGTATGCCAATCACACCTTTGGCGAAGCTATTGAGCGAGGGGGAGAGGCGATTGCCGTTTCTCTCGATGTCTCAAAGGCCTTTGACAGGGTCTGGCACGCTAGCCTTATAAGCAAGCTTTCAGCCTATGGCTTATCTCCTGGCCTGATTGGCTGGATTAAAGACTTCCTGAGCGACCGATCACTCAGAGTTGTGGTTGAGGGCTGCTCATCACAACCCTTAAAGACCAACTCAGGAGTTCCTCAGGGGTCTGTTCTCTCTGCAACCTTGTTTCTGCTGCATATTAATGATCTGCTTATACCCGGTATCTATGGGTACGCAGACGACAGCACTGTTGTAGAGAGATACCTGCCGAATCCTCGGGCCAGTAGAGATCAAATACAGTCCGAAAGAGAGGCCATGGTAGAGCGGTTGAATCTCACACTCAGGTCAGTCTCCACTTGGGGCGATGCCAATCTTGTGAGTTTCAACGCCACCAAAACACAGGCGTGTCTGTTCACCACAAAAAGGAGTCCTTTCACCTTGACTCCTACTTTCCGAAATGTGCCTCTGGAATACACTGACCGTCTGCAGTTACTGGGGATGGACATTACCCCCAACATGAACTACGGGCGGTTCATCGAGTCTAAGGCTAATGTAGCAGCGAGGAAAGTTGGCATCCTCGCAAAGGTCCGACAGTATTTCACGCCGGGACAGCTTCTTGTTTTATATAAAGCTCAAGTCCGGTCGTGCGTGGAATACTGTAGTCACATATGGGCTGGTGCTGCGAAATGCCATTTGTCAGCCTTGGACTCGATTGAGAGGCGTGCGCAGAGGCTTATTGGTGACCCTACGCTAGTAAAAGCCAACTTACAAAGCCTCGATCACCGACGTAGGGTTGCCAGCCTTTGTGTATTCTATAGGTTACATTTCGGAGAGTGTGCGCAGGAATTACACGACTTAATTCCCCCATCCCCTTTCCATCATCGGACAACCCGACGAACAGCTGGCCTTCATCCTTATGTCGTGGACATTCCACCCGTCCGGACGAAGCGTTTCGCTTCGTCATTTATTATACGTGCGGCTAAGGATTGGAACAGCCTGCCTGCGTCAGTGTTTCCGTCCGATTACAATATGGGAGTCTTCAAGGCAAGAGTGAATAGGTGGCTACTGAATTAGTGTGACTCCATCTACGACTGCGTTACCACTTACCATCAGGTGGAACGTAGTCAAGCACTAATTCTGATTTGAATAAAAAAAAAAAAAAAGTATATTCATATGCATTTAACGTAATGTTGTTAATTAGAAATTAAAAGCAGACTCTTCCATTTAATTTATGTATACAGATTTTTTATACGGTAAAAGTTTTAACGATGCGCTACTCGACATGCATTGTTACAGGTTTACAAATACTTAACCCATGGGAGAATCTCTTTATTTTAATATTTTTACGAATAAAAAGTGAGTATACTAAAATTTTGAATATTTATTTTAATAAAAAATAGCTTTATTGATCGATGAATTAAGTGTATGCAGATACTTCAACTTACAACCTTCCACAATGATTTTTTAATTTTTTCAGTTTCTGGAGTAACGAAGATAACAAAATAATTGAATATTTTAAAGGCCCTAGAGAGCTTATAAAGGAGATGAAAGTTTGTATGGAAGCTGATAATTTTCAACAGACGTTAAAAAAAGGCGGTTGTATGCTTTTCATATTTGTTACTTGCATATATGCATAGACCGATTTGGAAAATTCTTTTTTTTTTGCTTGAAGGTTTAGAAAATAGAGGAATATTGATTTTTCACCTACTGAATTTATATATTTATAATTTCAATGTTTCGTTTTTTAAATAAATCTCGAAGTTAAACAAGCCTAAGTATAGAAACACCCCTACTTTTTAATGATTAATTTGATAATAATAAAAACATGTTGTCTTTAAAAAAGATTAAAACAAGTAACGGGTAAACACCTTTATACACATCTGTTTGCCAAATTTCACAAAATGAATAAGGACCTCTTTTTTGGAGTCGGTCAAAACTCGTACAAACCAACCAATTTTGGTGTATCCCACAATCCGATTACATTGGAATGGAATGCAAAATAGACTATTGCAGTTTTGTAGTTACTACAAAGGTACAAAATTTACTTGTATTTTGAATTTGGCTATGCATATATTATATTTGATTTAAAATATCTAAATTGTCTAGCACAATATGTAGAAATTATATTGTTTGCTTTTGACATTTTGAAAAGCTACAGAAAATAGATATTAAGGATGTTTTTTTTATCTGACAAAGGGGGCAAGCAGGAGGCTCACCTGAAGGGAAGTGATCACGTCCGTCCATGGATATCTGCAAGACTGCAGGGCTTGCAAATGCGTGCAGTCTTGCAGATGCGTTGCCGGCCTTTTAGGAAAGGGAGGGAGGGAGGAGGGAAAAGGACGGGAGGAGAGAGAAGGACGGGAAGAGGGATGGGGAGTGGGCCTCCCGGACTCTCACTTACCGGACGAAATGCGACAGCATAGCTGCCACTTCACGCCGGTCTTCCGTGAGAGAGTGGTACTATACTATTAAAAATACTAGCAAAAAGCTGAGCTTTGTGAGGGTTTGACTAGAAAAGTAAAATACAAGTAAAATTTTGGCCAGCGAGGTGAACTATATGGCCTGATCCCCATCGTATTAAAAGGAGGCCCGTGCCCCGCAATGAGACGCTAAATAGGCTGATTACAGAAAAGTGATGAAATGCTTTTATAATTATTATAATTGTATAATTACAACCTACGTTACTTGTCTTTTCTTTTCGACAAAACAATAGAATTCAAAGAATCGGATAAATTCTTTTGTAAGTTTTATTCAACTTAACCTCTAGTAATGACCTCTTACAAAGTTAATTTCAAACTAATTTCTCTTTTCCATTTGTTTTCTAACGGGTTAAGTTTTAGTTTATTAAATAGCTTTTACTTTTTATAAAAGTTTGTTATAATTAGGTATGTCTTACTTGCGACTCACCCTCGCTTCGCTCGGGTTCGTCCCTGCGTACCCCCTTTAGCCTTCAACTTTTACAAACTTTGAATGTCTCGCTTATTTATATCTAATCAATAGCCTAAAAATAAGTTTCAAGCTTCTAGCTTTAAAAATGACGTAATTTCCATACAAGCTTTCATCCACTATTTCAACTCTTTACAGCCCTTTTTTCGCCTTGATACGTAGTAGCCTATGTCCTTTCTCAGGCTCTAGACTATCTGTGAACAAAATGTCATTAAAATCGGTCCAGGATTTTTTGAGTTTATTCGTAACATACAAAAATACAAATCTTTCCTCTTTATAATATTATAGTATAGCTGAAGTATACGTATAGTATACGTAGTATACTGTATACTTAGGAACATAATATTATGTATTCGAAGACTATTTATTTATAATAGCTACGTGTGTGTTTATATTATGTATATATATTTATATATATATTTAAAATACTACTGGGATTAATATCGATAAATAATTCAGCATTAAAACTCTTAAGGTAAAATTGTTTGGATAAAATCACTGAGACAACGATATTTTTTTTTATATTTGCAATATTAGGTTTTGGTCAAAATAAACTAATAAAAATAAAAATAATATAACATTTGCTACTATGTTTGAACAAAAATCTTTGTTTTCATTTCGAATGTGTGAATTATTTTTGCAATTATGTTATGTTGTTATAGTATGTGACAATGTAATATTAAGTTACTCGTAATGTATTAAATTAATTAACTCGAGATTGTATTATGAACGTTTTTGTTAATAACGGAAATTACGCTCATTTACCAAAATATAACCTGAGATAACATCTCTATTACACTCTTGCATCTGTTACTTTAGCTCTTATTAGATTTCAGGATATTAAATATTATGTACAATGTACATACATACAAATATCTATTCAACGTCTCGTGTGGCTCAGTTTATTGTGACTCTATTTGCTACGCCGGCGGTTTTGGGTTCAAGTCTCGCTGGAGGTATCCATTTGTTGAATACGAATGTTAGTACTCAATGTATGGGTGGTTATATATTTTATAAAATGTATGTATTTAAATTTTTATATATTATGTAGTTTATAAACTATCGAGTATCAGTAAAACAAGCCTTGTAGCTTACCATGGAACTAGATGGCGCTGTGTTAAATAATAACCCAACATATTTATACTATTTATTTATTTATATAACTAAGGGATGTGTAAAAAATTAAGAACTTCGTTTATAAACAGGTTGATAGAATGGCATAACAAAGTAAAAAAAAATATCGAATGAACATCAGTTGAAGTGATGCAAGGCAAACATGATAACCTCTATTTCTACATCAAAATTTAACAAGTTTTATTCTAAAACAATTAAAAATACGACTATTATTTAAGAGACTGCTCTGGAACTTGGCACTCAGCTCCTAAATCGACGACGCTATGCCTTCACTTGGCATCTTTTTACTTATATATGTTTAATTAACACAAAAATAAAGTATTTTATTTTTGTATGTCAATAAATACATGAAAAAAGTTAAAATTAAACGTGTAAATTGTTTATTCCTTTTTTAGTGCTCTGTAGTCAAAAAATTTCGTTAGTCTATCAGTTCGCAGCTTAGTTCAGACGCTCTTAGTATTAGAAAGATATACTCAACTGGCACGCTTTGAAGCCATTAGCAAGAGAATTGAATTGAATTGAAAAAGACGTAATTTGGCTTTGATATACGAGTACATATTAAAGAGCTTATTTCTGTTACAGTAAACCTAGAACATATTAACCTTTTTTGCTAGTTCAGTAAGCAAAACTTCCAGACAAATACATAAAAAGTATATTATAAAACTTGAAGGCACGCACGAGAATTGTACATCACCATGTGTCAATAAATTCAAGTTACTATAGTAACAATTTTCTAAGAATGTCGCACGATAACAATATAAAATTATTGACGTCATTTAATAGGTATTATTTGCATGTACTTTTGAAAAATAATTTTTACTTAAACGGAGATAACATTCTAAATTAATAACAAGAAATATATCAGATAATACAGAACGATGTTGTGTTTATATAATGAATTAATATGATGAGTCATTTAGCATTTAAATTATAAGGTTTTATTTTTTTTTATTTTATTTATATATTTAGGTTTGCTAGTGGTTATTACATTAAATATATGAGTTAAATTGAAACTAAAAAAAATACAATGATGCATAACCGTTTGAAAACAAACACAACATACACAATATTTTGTCCGTTTGTGTAATCTAAACTTAACTAATAAAAATAATATTAGTTTATGTAGTAATAATTGAAACTGAGGAATGAGGATGTTTGATCATTTTTAAAGCATCATAAAAAAGTGAAAAACTGGTACAGACTAACGCTGAGTTAACTATGAATATTTAATTATGATAAATAATTGAACAACTTTTTACTTGGCTACAGTGTGGCATGAAGTGTGTGTGTTGGCGGACTTTACATGTCTTTCGAAAAACTAGCTAGGTTTTTCTAAGACATGCAGGTTTCCTCCCAATGTTTTCCTTCAACGTAAGATAAGTGGTAATCATGATAGAAACTGATTCGCACATGCAAAAATCAGAGGTACGAGACCCGGATTTGAACCCGCATCACTCGGTTATCCAAGCGAGCGAGTTACCGTTGGGCTACAACTTACATAAATTGTTATAGTATGCAACAATGACCATGGTGATTTCTGAAATTCAACGAAATATAAATTGTAACTGATAGTTCCGTAACGAGAATTATAGATAATAACAGATATTAATTAATGTCATTTCTCAGTAGCTGGACTTTACCTTTTGCGATAAGAAATTGCAAAAATAACAATTATTTTGTTATTTCCTAGAGAAAAGAAAGATTATCCTATATTTGGTGTTAGATTAATTAATTATGTGGTAGAAATATATTTTGCACCTTCATCAATTAAATTTAAATGCATACTAACTTTATATTACAATAGTAAAAAAGCATTACTCCCAAAATAACTCTAAGTAAAGTTATCTATATTCACTACATTACAAATATAAAATAATAACGACATTTCTCTGAACTTCTGTATAAACCATTTGATATCTCTGGAAGAAAAGGCACTGAACTGTTTGCCTTTGCCTATATTTTATATAAACATATTTTCATTGTAATACTAGTCACCTTAAGCTTAGTCTTAAATTAGATAAGAGGGCCCTGTGGAAGGTATCCTATAAATAAAATAAATAAAAATATTCTAGCGATTCCCGCGGCTCCACCCGCGTTCTAATTACTACTAAAAGATAGGGATTGATGGTAAAAGATTAAAAAATCTGGGTTCTAAGTATTTTTTGTGGACAAATCATAAAAAAAAGCCTAAGACATATTCTCCGACCAAAAAAGTCATTAAAATCAGTAAAGTCGTTTCTGAGGACTTCGACAACAAACACTGTGACACGAGATTTTTATATATTACATTAGATATAATACTACGTAGTATTTTATACTTCAACAAAGTATAAAGTAAAAATAAAATTATTATTTCTTTAGATATATTATAATATTAACAAATATTTCTACTCATAAAGTTCAACATCAATAATTCGAAGTGAGCATCCATTAATTACTATTAACTTTTAATAGCGCATTTAAGTCTTGATGGCGGTACTTGTTAATTTAAAGACTTTTGGGCTTACAACCATCATCAAATATATCATTTTTATTTGCAAACTTTTTATATAGGGTTACCATACGTTTACTTGATATTTTAAAACCCAATACTCGCTTCTACATTCTATATTTAAGGGAAGTCATAAATTCTATTACCGTGTAGTTAAATTACTCGTACTATAATATACAGCTTCTTATATGTTTCAGACTAAAACTCAACACGCAAATTTTTGAAATACAAGTTTTGAAAAAATAAATTCAGCATATTATATTACTGACAATGCCTCTCTTCCAAAATAAAATAGCTAAGATTTTGGCTGAATAATAGCAGAATCTACGATTCGCGCTGTTTTTTTTTAGTATAATTAAAATAATATTAACGCTAAATGACTGCTTCTTTTAAATTTGTAAGATTTTTTTTATTTATTATTATAATAGTATTTATTATGATAATAATTCTAATTTTTGAGGAGCATTTGCTCGAAGCTATTTTATCCGCCTTATTTATGTATTATTATATATTTTTTCTTCAAATGTTTTGAGTACCCTTACCGTTTAAACTCGAAAGTTGATTCCTTGACTTTAATATCAATTTACAATAAGCGAAGATATTACAAAAGATATTACATAATATAACATACGCCCGAAACAAGGCCTTTTGGATGATCTTTTAGACGAAAAAAGGTTGCCACCCTATACGAACGGATCAATGATCAAATATTAAACGTTTAGATAACGAGAGTTTTAACGATATGACGTCAGCACAGTTTGATCTCCCTCATTAGGAAAAGCTGTACGTCCTTAAATGCTTGCCAAATGGTGGAAAATGAATATTCGAAGTATTATAAAAAGTGTAAGATAAGTATTTAATTGTTGAATGTGAAAGGTACAGAGTGTTAAATGTAATGTTTTGATATTACCGATTTTTACTACTGGATATGAAGTTCAATATCTTTTGATATGAAAGTTATGAAAACCAATTTCATAATTTAGCTATGACCTGGCACGATAATTAGAATTACAATCTTATGAAGAAAACAAAAAAATCTTCTTTAATAGAACGTCGATCAACAATATGCTAATTAGTATAATCTGACTTAAAAAAATTCAATTAATTTCATTCATTTAAAAATTTCAAATTATTACTTTCGGACAGCGATACTAAATCTCTCTTAAATTATGTATCAAATATTAATAAATAATATTTAAAAAGACGTTTGGCTCAGTTGGTAGCGACCCTACTTTCTGCGCCAGCGGTCGCGGGTTCGAGTCCCGCTGGTGGCATACATTTGTTAAGCACGAATGTTTGTACTCCAGTCATGGGTGTTTATATTTATGATATGTATGTAGTTAGAATTATATGTGTAGTATATCAACTATCTGGTATCCGTAACACAAGCCTCGTAGCTTACCACGGAACTAGATGGTGCTGTTGTAACAATGTCCCAACATATTTATATTTATATATTAAATAATAGTTATAGTTAAATACATAAAGCACACGCTTTTGTAGTGATGATTTGGAATGTTAAGTCTCGTGTAAACCAAAACCAAGAATTTACTTGTAGCCATTAAAGATTTCCTTTCTTCTTCTGACATAACATCAGATCACGACATAGATGCCAAATTAATGTCATTTGAACTTTCATACATAAAAAGTTTTACTTCGATACTAAGACGTAGCTTAAAATTGACTTACAAATCTTTATATCATTGATAGCCACTTAGTCACTAATGAAGCTAATATAAGCCTGTTTAAAAGAAAATAAATAATAAATTAATATGTTGGGACATTATTACAACAGCGCCATCTAGTTCCGCAGTAAGCTACGTAACGTGCTTGTGTTGCGGATACCAGATAGTTGATATACTACACATATAAATTTTAAATACATACATATTATAAATATAAACACCCATGACTGGAGTACAAACATTCGTGATTAGCAAATGAATGCCCCCAGCGGGACTCGAACCCGCGACCGCTGGCGCAGAAAGTAGGGTCACTACCAACTGAGCCAAACGAGTATACTCTATAATTTAGAACCAAAGTCTGAAACTTGCAAAAATACATGAACTTTTCAAAGACTAGCGATAAGATTTTATACGATTTCCTCAAAACATCCGCATACTCATCAGTTATTCAAAACGCATGCCACCAGCCACCTGAGACTGTATAGTGGCAAATCGAATCGTACAAAACATGACAATAACTGAATGAATATATGGCGTGCAATAGAAACAGATGATAACCATACTGTGTATACTTATGTATAATGTATAATATCGCTGGTAACATATAGACTTTTCGATAATTTTTTAATACTTTTGTGACCGTATTTTAACACTAAGGTTTGGTTAAAAATTAATTAACTACATAAAAATGTATGCCTGATTCTATATTTCCTCCTAACTATTCCAAAAATAATTTAGAAAAATATTTAGTTAACCTGAAAATGTCTAACGAGACAAAAATTTGAAGCTTTGAAAAAATTTAATTAATTGTCCATCAACCCGCCTTTGTCCAGCATGGTTATCCTTGTATTGAAGGGAAACCCTTAAGTAGCAGTGAGACGTAAAAAGGGGCTGTATAGGTAATGAGAACAATTTGACAAAGGAATATAGTATTTTTAGACGAAAATATGAAATGTTTTTGTCTAGTCTTGAGGCTAATTCTCAACAAAGAAAAAAAAAAAGAATTAATAACTTTAAGCCCATTATTCACTACAGGAAAAATAAATAGAAACGCTTTCGAAGCCCAATAAAAATCAATAAAAGTCGATTTAAGAAAAATGCAGTTAAGATTTCCACTTAAGCACTCACGTCCAATCGGATGGCGGATAGCTAGATACGAGATATTGAGGTCGCGTCCACATGTCCGCTCCACTTCTGCTCACTTGCCATTGTTTTTCCTTCCATTTCATACCATGTATTATGCAAAAGTGGCGAAGTAAAGTGAAATTCAACTGTGCTTAGTAAATTATATAAAATTACTTTTCCAAATTATAAATCTGTCGGCAGTTTTAGCTTAAAGTGACCGGCAAGTGATCATACTTGCTGGGTTGTGGTTAAAAAAAATGCGTATAATTAGACGAAACTAAGCTTAAAATTTACATAATTTTAAGATTTTGATTCAAATCCCTTTAGCTTAAGAACAGATGAGAGAATTTCACTGACACTTATCAGTTTTAAAACATTTTTAGGTACGGATAGGTCGTAGGTAGGTTTTTAGGAGCATTGTTAAAACGTCTAATTGCTACGACTTTGATCATGGGCGTGTGACGCCTAAGGCAGAATTTGGTACGATATAATATACCTATCATACGCTTTTTGTCTTTAAAAGTAAAACTGAAAATTTAAATTCATAAAGTTATAACGAGAGGCAAAGAACATATATAAACGAAATTGCGTATAAGAATCCACGCTTCAAAGGAATGGAGTCTAATTAGCAGCTTGCGTATAAAATGTTTTCTTTAATTAAGTCTATTTTTAAATAACCTGACCTGATTTCGTATGTAAATATATTTTAAATACCTATATAATACATATAATGTACGTGTAGTATAGTAATAATTTCTAAACACTGAAATATATATAATAATGTCTTCTCGATAGATCCAGTTTATAGTACATGAGTGTACACGCAGATATAATTATTGCACTTTCTATGGCACGACTTGGGATTCGAACCCAGAAACATCTCACTCAGAATTAAAAATAGAGCAATTTGCACTTAAAGTTTCTGGCAACGACACTTGGGGATTTCTATTTTTTTACATATATACATTTCAATTGAAAGAAATCAGCCTTATGGACTTTATTTAAAAGCATAATTTACTTTCATTTGGATATTTTATTTTCGCTCTATGTAAAGCACATTCAAAATAAAAGACAAATAAATATAATTATATACTTATATATTTAAGAAAGTATATAAACCTAAAGAGATTTCCTAAATACGAATAATCGCGTGATACCAAAAAAATATACGAGTCGAATTAAAAAATCCTACACAAATAAAATATTACATACTTAATATTTAAGAAAATAAATATCAAACCTAAAGATATTTCCCAAATACGAATAATCGCTTTATTCCAAAAAATATACGAGTCGAATTAAAAAATCCTCCTTTTAAAAGTCGTTTGAAAGAAACTAATAAAAAAATCATTAAAACTACAAATAAAAATTTATTTCTTGGTTATCTTTCGTTTTATCCATCACAGGCACGAATGAACACAAGATACGTCGCAATGGATGGAGTCTTGGCGAAATGCCAAGTGCGAATCCATAATACTCACCTGTACACAATCGTGCATTACAAATGCATAGGAGAGTGCTAATAACCCCCCTTTCAGCCCCCTTCTGATGGCTTTCATGTTTTCAGTTTGATGAGGTCGTATTGTTACATTGATTGAAAGTTGTGATATTTTTTTCAGTTTGTTTTGTTTTTAAAATGTATTTTAATTAGTTTTGAGAATAGGCTGTTTGCCGTTTTATTTTTATAAGTATAAAACATACCTATTTACTTATTTAATATTTCATTAAGTTATATAGAAATAACTTATCGCTACATAATATAAAACAATTCCTTCGCCGCGTCTGTCTGTCTGTTCGCGATAAACTCAAAAATACTGCACCGATTTTCATGGTGTTTTCACCAATGGATAAAGTGGTTTTCGAGGAAGGTTCAAATATATAATTTGTCAACTTTGTATACATTTACTAGCAGAACCCGCGGCTTCGCTTGCGCTAAATCTAGGGACGAGCTCGAGCAAAGTGAGGGCGAGACGCTAGTGGAAGATAAAATAGATTGTGTAAAAAATACAACGTTAGTAGGTACTTCAATAACCGAGCTTTCTTTTTTTCGTTTTTCCTCAATAATAATTAGAGTATCGAATACAAAATGCGCTTTAAAGTAGTTGTGTGCTTCTTCCTAGATATGTGGTATAATAATAATAATAGTATTCGCAATGACACAAAAAATATTTTAAAATTTTTTTTTCCTTCTGAAGCTTATGCAAAATGTAAAAGCATTCCATTTTTATTCTTACAATGTAGGAAAAACATCGTGAAGAAACCTGCATGTAGAAGAGAACCTAGCAAGTTTCCGAAAGACAAGCGCAAGTGATGGACTAATGGTCTGATCCTCCTTTGATTTGATTATTGAGTACTAAATTACATACCCAATAATGAACTAAGCAAGTCAATATGAATCAAAAGTCTAACATGCATATCAGTTTGGATTTATGGGAAAACGTTGTATTAAAAAATCTCTTTTTAAAAATCAGTACACGTTGCTGAGAATGTTGTTGTTGTTGAATGTTGCTGATTAGCTGTGTTTTTAATTAAATTGACTTATAAAGTTGATAGCTATATATAAAAAAAATATTTTTATAAAACACGAATGACACAACACCCACCGAAGTGGCTCCTGCTCATTTCTCGGCTCCGCGCCTGGCCAGATTGCCGGAGCTAAACAGCCTTCCTACCACAACGAGGTTTATATTATGCATGTTGGGGGGACTACTCTAACTACTCTCTTAAGTTCTTTAACTACACTTTAAAAAGAATCACCTTCATGTAAATCCCAAATCTAGAGCTAAATTAGCTTACATTTGATATCTTTTATTGTAAAAGTTTGTAATATGTTCATTTAATGCACATATTGATAAGGAATATAACCGTTAGGGAAATGAAAATCATACTCAAATCTAGTTTTATGTTCGTGATCTTAATTTAGGACGTTATGTGGTAAAAATCGATGTCGTTATATTACTATGTTTGGCCCTCTTACTTTATCGTATGTCAGTTCAAAATGAACTTATGTTACAAGTTATAGACTTTTTTGTTAATATCTTAATTTTACTTTTGAAATATTAAATCGATAGATTAATAGATATATCTGTGAGTATAGAAACACAATATGTCGTTGCTATCTCTAAAAAAGCCTTAAATTATATAAGCGTGCTATACTTAAATTAAATTATATAAGCGTATTATATGCGTGTACACTAAGTGGCATTGACAAAAAAAAAGTAATTTTGCTTAATTTTCGTCAATTTTCTAAATTTAATTCAGGAAAATGAATTATAATAATTCTAGTTTTGGTAGACTTAGCGTGAGTATTTTTTCCATATGACTAAGTATAATATTTTTATATATAAAAATCTCGTGTCACAGTGTTTCTTACCAACCGAGAACCTTCTGATTAGATTTGATGGAATTTAGTATGATGATAGCTGATGTTCCGGATCAGAATACTTTATTACTGCGAGAAAGTATCACATCTTAGAGAAATCTATATTAACCATTAAAACGTCCCTACAATTATAGAAAAATTTTGACCAGTCGTAGGCGACCAATTAATTTTATAAATGGCTGTGACTTAGCTTAGTCTTACAGCCATAAATAAAATATACATCACCAGTTTCTTTCGGCGTTAATTTTTAAATATTTTCTCAACTGTGTATACTACGCCTATAATATCGTTATTCCGAAAATAGAAAAATAGCGTACTCGTAGCAAATAACAATATATTAAATGTATTCGATGTTATTGATGGTGATTGTTATCACACAATATTGATTTTATAATAGTTTTAAATGGCTTAAGCTAATTGAACATATTCATAATATGATATAATATTCTGATGACAAAGTTAACAGCAATTTAAATTATAAATTAATTAATTACTTTAGTAATTATTATCAAAATATATTTTAGCAAATAAAATAAACATGGAATGTTTAATTTACTTCCCCATAAACAGTCAATATAAAAATAAGACATTTGTGTTATTTCTTTTTTCCAGTTAAATTATTGTTTAAAAGTATGTTCCTGAATTTTTTAGCGTATTTCTAGAGCTATTAGTTATATGTTTATTAAAAACCAATTTTAAGTCTTAACTTTTAATTTCAACCGCTTCCATCCATATTATGTACCATATCAACTATATCCGCCTTAAACGGCTGGCAGAAAATGGCCGGTCACATAATCTCCGGGTTATGACAAAGCATCAAGGCTCATCTGGACGCGGTAGATCAGCTAGCTATTGTTTGCTCAAACACTATTAATATCGAGGCTTAGCAATTTAATATAGAGTGGTATAGAACGAATATAGCGTGGTATATACCAATAACCGTTAAGAATATTCTATAATATATTATTAGGTAATGAGCCTACAGTATAAATATATTTTAAAGAAGACGAAGAAAAAGTACTGCAAAGTATAAAAAAAATGTGGTTTATGAAGTTTAGTAATTTTTCAAAAATAGACCATGAAACATGTTTTGAATCAAATTAATATAAAATTAGCTATATACGAATAACAGTAGTTATTAAACATTGTTTATAAAATCTTATAAGTAATAATCATTTTTGTGCATTTATTATGTAAATAGGATAAGACATTTCTCACTTATAAACGATTTCCATGGGTGAAAATCGAACTCGGAATCAGTAGTTTAGAAGGCTACCTGCTATTACTGATAAAAATAATCAGTGTCTTAAAAAAGACTCCACTGCCCCACAACGGTCGCCTACTTAGTATTATCAAAACCGAATATTTCATAATCAACTTACAACTTAGTCATTGATAAAGTGATATGACATACATGTAGCTTCTTGCGAATTTAATATATATGGAATGGTTCTTATATTTTTTGTCAGTTAGGAACTTAGAACTAAACATGTCGGTTATCGTAAGGATCTTAGTTGTTGTTATGTTGACAGTGTCGGTAATAGAAGGTGCAAGAATCTTGGCATATTTTCCTACACCATCTATCAGCCATCAAGTGGTTTTCCGTCCATTAATACACTCATTGGCTAAGCGTGGCCATGAGGTTATCGTTATCACAACAGATCCTGCTTTCCCGAAAGGTAAAACGCCAGTTAATTTGACGGAAATCGATGTACATGATATAACATATAAAATTTTACAAGAACTTTTAGTAAATCATACTGGAGAAAAAAAGCAAATAGTACTTCAAGCAAAGTTAATATTTCAAAAATACGCAGAAATGGTTGACCAGCAAATGAATTCTCATGATGTAAAAGAAATTTTGAAAAATAAAGATAAAAATTATTTTGATGTGCTTATACTGGAAGCTTGCAACCGTCCTCTTTTGGGTATATCACATATGTTTGATGCGCCAATTATCACATTTAGTTCATTCGGTGCTTTTCCCGTCCAATATGAGGCAATGGGAGCACCTCTGCATCCTTTTTTGTATCCCACAGCTGGAAGACAGAGACTATATAATTTAACCCTGTTAGAAAAAGGTATTGAACTTGCTAAACATGCGGTGTTGGAATATATTATTTCAACTACGAAAGATTTTGATTACTATATAATGAGGAAAAATTTCGGTGAAGATGTTCCTACATTTGAAGTATTGAGCAAGAAAATTAAATTGATGCTTCTGAATGAACATCCGCTCTGGGCTGATAATCATCCTGTACCACCCTCAATTATTTACATTGGTGGTATTCATCAGGCTGAAAATAAAGAATTACCTAAGGTAAACGTGTAACAATATTAGTAGATCTAAAATTAAAATAAAAAATATATAAAAATAAAGAAATAAAATATAATATATTTGTTGAGATAAAAAGAATAACACATAGCACCATCTAGTTCCATGGTAAGTTACAAGATTTGTCTTATTGATAGCAGATATTTGATACTCTACACATACAGTTTTAATAATATATACAAATTATAAAAATGTATTAATTTGTTTGCAGGATCTTAAGGAATATATGGACTCTTCAAAACATGGTGTTATTTATGTTAGCTTTGGTACAAATGTTTTACCATCAGTTCTACCTCCTGAGAAAATAGAAATAATGGCCAAGGTTCTCTCTGAATTACCGTACGATGTGTTATGGAAATGGGACAATAGTGCGTTACCAGGGCAATCAAAAAATATTAAAACTGCAACTTGGTTTCCTCAATCGGATTTACTGAGTAAGTATAATAATAAGAAGTACTTAGACTTAAACAAAGCGAAAATGTAACAGCATAGTATTTTAATATAGATCAATATTCTATGTGTATCGTAGATATCGTTCCTTAACCTTTGAGATAATAGTACGTCTACCATAATAAGATTTCTGTAATTCATACCACGGTATATAATTACACGTATAACAAAATCCTTTTAAATTTATAATGTAAATATTAGTATGGTCTACGTTCATAAATATTAAATGCACTTACATTTTTCAGAGCACCCAAATATGAAGTTATTCATAACTCAGGGAGGACTTCAATCAACAGATGAAACTATAGATGCTGCAGTTCCTGTTATAGGTATTCCGATGTTGGGTGATCAATGGTATAACGTTGAAAAGTACGTTCATCATAAAATTGGCTTACAACTCGATATAACTACTTTGACAGAAAAGGAATTTAGAGAATCTGTTAAAACTGTAATAGAAGATGAAAGGTAAGAATTTATTTTTTTAGCAAAATAATTTGTGACATACGAGTATATATGTATGTATCTAGTTGATAATTCCAATTAAACAAAAAGATTTCGGTATTTAGGTCGTTAGTTTCTTGCATTTGTCAGTGTATTAATTAATTATTACAACTAGTTATTATGTATATTTTTTTTAAAAATTATGACTTTGAAATTTTCATTTTCAGTTATAAGAAAAATGTTTTACGGCTTCGAAGCATTATGAGAGAATATCCTATAAAGCCACTGGATAACGCTGTGTGGTGGACCGAACATGTCATAAAGTATGGAGGCGACCACCTCAAGTGCCCAGCAGCAGGCTTGTCCTGGATAGAATATTATGAACTCAATCTTATACTTATAATCTTGGGTCTTCTGTTAGTCGCTTTAGCCATCTTAACGTATATCATAAAAAAGCTTTTCAATTTAGTTTGCAAAATTTACAGAACAATTTTCAAAGTAAAAGTTCATTAGATATTTAGAGAAGTGAAGCTGTGATTTTATTATTTATAATATTATGAATAAATGATAATGTCTGATATGAGTAATAACTGACATATTCTCTACTTTTTTTTAATGTTGACTTTGTGCATATGAAATGTAGATAAGATCTGTATACTAATGGATTCAAAAGTTGCTGTAAGAAAGGTAGTTATTACAGACACTAATACATTACATATTTATTATTAGGCTTAGTTCTATTTAAGTACACGAGAACGAGTAACGAGTAGCAAGGAAAACAAGTTATTTTTTAATTGAATGGGTGTAAATAGTGTAATTATTAATTATATTAAAAGTCTGTTGAGTCAAAGTTAAATTTATATAATATTGTCAGTAATGAAGAAGAAATATTTTAAATATTTCTATTATTCAAGCTTAAAAGTTAAATTTATTAATTTATATAAATATTATTTTTTATGTAATATGTATTATTACGTTATACATTAGTAAATTAAGTGCTACAAAAGGATCTTCATAACTTACTACATACTATAATTGCAATTTTCTTTAATGTTTACAATTACTCGTATTTGCAAAGAATAAAAAACTATTAGAATTCTTTTTATTTCATTGTACCTACTTTATTTTACTTATAAAGTATTTTTGTAGGGTCCATTTTTAATATAAATTTATTTTTGTAAAGGATAAATATAATTTTGCCAAATTTCAATAATAATTAATTTGCAAACCTGGAAAAAACTGACAGACAGCAGACAAATATTTTAAAAATATTTTTTTTTTTGTAAATACTGTATATTCTTTCAAATGCATGTAGTAAAAAGCTGTTAATTTGAAATTAAAAACAGACAATTCAGTTTTATTATTTATGCTGATCATTTTTACCATATAAATATATATATTTTTTATTTTTAAAATAATACATAATATAGTGAATTTTCTTCTAGTGATTTTTCATGTACAAAATATTTGCAAGTGATACTATATGTTAATTTAATAATTAATAATGATATTTTTATATGAAGAATATATTTTAATTAAATATTAAGATTAATAAACGGCCTTGGGCATATCATTTTGATTAACTTGCTACTTAGGATAACGACATTATGTTATCACACATTGTATATTGTAACCCATTTTTGTGCGTTACTAATCTCCAATTTCTAATATATAAAAATATATAAAATCTGAGACAAGTGATGTCCTGTTGTAAAATTGCATTTATTAATATAAAAAATATTTTTGTTAAGTGCCCAGCCCTTTTTAACGTCTTACAGCTGGGCAAAACACAAGGAAGATCAGGCCATCGTTCATGCGGGTAAAATGCGGGTTCATGTGCTTGACATGACTTTCGAAAACGTGTTAGATTTTTCCTCACTTAGCAATACAAGTTAATAAATTATACCTATACATTTGGCTAATATTTATTGTTATCTACTTAATTCAATTATTTCCGAGATTTCTGAACATACATACACAGGTACACGTGTACGCATAAAGACCCACGCGCGCAGGTACGCATGTAAGCACATGCACGCACGCGAGCAGGCACACATATTATAGGCTTGTACGTATTACGTACGTATTTCGTTAGTGTGCATTAAAGCAGAATTAATGGATGTATTGTGCAGATAAATTAGGAAAGTACTTTCGGCTCCACTATAATATTACATTTATAAAGTAAAATATTATTAGAATTGACTTTTAACTGACTTAATCTTACACTCTGAAATCTGTTGTAATCTTATCTTAGTTTATCATTTTAGGGTAACTAAATACTTGGAGGTAAAGTTTTAATTAGTAATAATTAGCATTCCGATATTTTATTATCAGGTAGTATATATTGTTAATCTTTTTTAATGATAAAAATATAATATCCATACTAAATATTATATAAAGGCTGAATAACAAAAACGTTGTCAGTCGAGCACTCAAAATTAGATATGACGGGCATGAAGATAATTTTTATAATATGTGTCATTATAGTAACGAAAATAGAATGTGCAAGGATATTAGCGTATTTTCCTACACCTTCAATAAGCCATCAGATAGTTTTCCGACCAATAACACAAGCTTTGGCCAAACGTGGACATGAAGTTATTGTCGTTACTGCCGATCCAGTCTTTACGGAGGGAAATGCACCAGCAAATCTTACAGAAATCGATGTTCATGACGTGTCATATAAAATGTGGGAAGAACTGCTACAAAACCATAATGGTAAAAAACAAGATATAATGCATCAAATTTTATCAATATTCGAAAGATTTGCAACTATATTTGATACGCAAATGGAGACGACCGCAGTGAAAAATATGTTAAAAAATAAAGATAAAAAATATTTTGATATATTGTTACTAGAAGCCTGTAATCGACCGCTTTTGGGTATGGCCCATAAATTTGACGCACCAGTTATATTAATCAGCTCATTTGGTTTAGTGCCTTACCAGTATGCTTTGATGGGAGCACCTATACATCCTTTACTATACCCTACTCCTGGAAGACAAAGATTATATGGTTTAAGTCTCATAGAAAAAGGCTTGGAACTTATAAAGCATGTAGGATTAGATTATTTAATTTCATTTACTAACGAATTTGACTACAGCATAATGAAAAAAAACTTTGGTGATAATGTGCCAATATATGAAGAACTTATAGAAAAAGTTCAAATGATCTATGTTAATGAGCATCCCCTTTGGGCTGATAATCATCCTGTTCCGCCTAGTATTATTTACATCGGTGGAATACACGAGGCAAAGGATAAAGAGCTACCTAAGGTATGTGAAAATATTTAAAATATTATCGTGGTGGATACATTACCATGTTTTATTTATATTACCGTCGTAGTCCAAGGAAGTCTAATTGTCGCATAGTTCTATTCAAAAGACCGTGCAATTAAAATATTTAATGTCTTATAATAGGAGAAAATCAGATAAATGTATGAGTAATATTAAAAAAAAATATAAATGGTAAATAATTCAACATACTTTTGATTTAAGGATCTCAAGGATTTCTTAGATTCTTCGAAACATGGAGTCATATATGTAAGCTTTGGCACAAACGTTTTGCCATCGCTTCTTCCACCTGAAAAAATACAAGTTATGACAAAAGTATTTTCACGATTGCCTTATGATGTATTATGGAAATGGGATACAGACGAGCTGCCTGGTCGATCAAAAAACATTAGAATTTCGAAATGGTTTCCACAAACGGACCTTTTAAGTAAGTTTATATGATACACATGGTTAGTTGCAATTTCAATTATTGTTAACTATGTATTAAAGTTATCACTCTTATATTATCCGTAACATTTTACGACACTCTCTTCAATTCAGTTATATTGTAATCATAATATAAAATGTACTTTGAGAAATTATCAACTAATATATTCTGAATTGCATTTTTCAGAGCATCCCAAAATGAAATTATTCATTACGCAAGGTGGTCTTCAATCAACAGATGAAACTATTGACGCTGCAGTACCCGTTATAGGTATACCAATGTTGGGTGATCAATGGTATAATGTAGAAAAATATGTTTATCACAAAATCGGATTACAACTTGATATAACTACATTAACAGAAACTGAATTTAGGGAGGCAATCACAACTATAATGAAAGATAAAAGGTAAGTGATCTAGAACTCCATGTAGTGTGTACCAACACGTATTACGTATTTCACTCGATGATAATAATTTGTGAATTTGTATGAAGATATTATTTTTTTAATATAGTGAGTATCTTAGATCAATTCACTCAATCACCTTTAGCTGATTTTCTATATATCTTTCATAGTCTTGACTACGTAGGTTTTACTACACTATATAGGTTTTAAATTAAGGGAGATTGCATACAATCACGTATATGCATAATATTAGCCCGTTAATAACTTACAATTCGAATTCCAAAATCAATGATTGATTTGATAATATACACATTTACTTTCTATATGAATGTGCTTATTCTTACAGATTTCTTTAGAAAAGTATCAGATTGTAATGTTTATTTTTAGCTTCAAGGAAAATATTTTGAAACTTCGGGCATTAATGAGAGAGTATCCAATAAAACCAGTTGATAATGCAGTATGGTGGACAGAGCACGTGATTAAGTATGGAGGAAGCCATCTCCAATCACCAGCAGCTAACATGAACTGGATGGATTATTACGAATTAAATCTTATACTTATCATATTAAGCATTGTAATAGGTATTATAGTACTCTTGGTATTCTTTATTAAGAAGATCATCAATTTATTACTAAAACTCTGTAAAACGAAATCTAAATTGAAAAAGAAATAGGTAACATAAATGTATAGTTAGAGTAGAGGTGTACAAATCAGATAAAGCATTTGCTTAAGATTTTAATATATTTCCAACTAGCCACTTGCCCTCGCTTCGCTCGCGTTAATTTCTAGGTACATTTTAATTAAATAAAGTTGCCGTCACCTGTCTATATAAACGGACAAACAGACAGGCTGACAGACAATAATTTAAATGTTTCGTTTTTTATAATTACCAAATTACATGTGTGGTATAAACTTGTTATGTTGATGTAACAAAGAGACACGTAAAATTTATCTGTAAATATACAGACTATTAGAATTAACATGATATAAATTCTAGTAAAACCGCTGTTCAATAGATTCGTGATCGAATGAAAAAACAACTAAATACATAAGGAAATGTATGTTATATAAATGTAGGTATAAGTAAGGCTACAATCAAATCAGTTAGGTATACAGCTAACTTATGTATAGTTTTGGGTAGAGTTAACAGTCAATAGACGGTAAAATATAAGGATTGAAACGCTATAATCAATAATTTAAGGATATCAAAAAAAAACCTGTGTAATATTCCATTTAGCTTATTTGTGTATTATAAATGATGCTTTTTAACAACATTGGTATATGATGGGATTGATCAGTCCCAAAGTTTTACAGTCACATGAAATTTTACCACAAAAAATTTTACAACTAAAATATTCATAAAATCCGATCTCTGTCAGATTTACTTTTAACAATTCAATAATTGATAACTGTTTAAAATTTTAATTAATGTTTTGTTTATCATATTACCAAATACAAAAGGATTAGAAACATACCAAACATATATCTTAACTTATATTTGACTGGTGTACTCGTTTTAAAAATTCACATTTTATTACGTATTATGTTAAATAAATATATTCTAATTATTTATATTGATATTTGAAAAATTTTTGATCGCTGACTTGCTTAATGCTTTAAAGCCAACCATAAACAAGAGAATAGAATTGGATAATTGGATCGTGTCTGGCTTTGTTTGATTTATATGAAAAACAAAGTACATGTTTGCGAGAACATTGCGAGAATTTACTGACGATATATTTTTAAATATATTTTAAAAATTAATGTTTAAAAAGTAACCGATAAAATCTTACAATTTTGTCTCAATTTACGTATTAATAACAAATCCTATTTAAAATGGCACATGACATCAATCGTGCTTTAGTTTCGTAACTATTTTTTAATATCATTAAATGCATAAAATTAAATGTGTAATCTTCTATCAATGTATCGACATTACCATCATCATCATCATCCATGTTAACTACTTATTTTGATTTATAGGTAGGTAATAATTAAATAAATTGTTCCTGATATGTCTGAATAGTAAAATTGTTTGTTTTAAGTTTGATCTGTGAGCAATATGTGTTTTAAGTATTTTAGATTCTTGTTGTAATATATAATTTTCAAATATCACGTATAGAAATAAAAAAAGAATACAAAGAAACAATTAAAAGATGTTCTGCAGAGAATTAATTAAGTAAGTTAATTTTAAAATATTGGTTAAAAGCAACTTTGCGTACTCGTACATTATACAAATTATCTGGTGGTGCTTAGCTAACCATTTGTCTTTAAGCATTTGGGTTCTTAAGCAAATCTGTGAATAAAGTAAAATACATGAACGAATCTCTGTCTAAGATTTAATGACAAATAAATCTAATGGTGGTACTAAGAATGCTTAAAAATCTTGCTCATGGTCGATCTGAGATCGACGCCTTATTTTAAAAGAGAACACGTTCCAATAAATTTGTTAAACATAATCATCCTTTTTAACCGACTTCAAAAAAAGGAGGAGGTTCTCAATTCGTCGGGGACTTTTTTTTTTATATGTATGTTCCCCGATTACTCGACGATGGCTGGACCGATTTGGAAAATTATTTTTTTGTTTGAAAGGGTATAGTTTTCTAGTTGGTCCCATAGTCACCAAGTCACGATCTGATGATGGGATCCCAGGGAAATCGAAGACAACTCTCAAATTTTATAGGCTCTTATTACATTTTTCATATATTTTCTAAAGCTGTTCAAGTATTTGCGTCTGATAATCATCATCTCCTGTGGTTGAGCTAATGATGGAAGGTACAACTCCTCAACGGTTAGGAGTTAAAAGAAAATTCTTTCAAAATTATACGTAATTATAGAACGTAATTATAGACCGATAGGTAAATTATTTCAGGCTCTTATTAACCGACTTCAAAAAAGGAGGAGGTTCTCAATTCGTTGGGGACTTTTTTTATGTATGTTCCCCATTACTCGAAGATGGCTGGACCGATTTGGAAAATTCTTTTTTGTACATAAACAAAATAAGTATCTACTTTCCGCTAAAAATTTGAAAATAAATTATTTTTAACAAAAAACAAAAACCGACTTCAAAACTAAACAAATCTAAACTAAAAAGTAGAAAATAATACTTTTAAGAACTTGTTAATTTAGAAGTCGGTGCCAGCCAAAGCAAAATAACCTTAAATAGACACATATTCGATTAATCTATATCTATATTTGTAAACATAATCCAAATACCGTTCGAAAGTCCATTGCAAAGGCAAGATAAATCTATCCGTCTTGGCTGGCACCAACTTCAAAATTAACGAAGTTCTTAAAAGTATTATTTTCTACTTTTTATTAGTTTAGATTTGTTTAGTTTTGAAGTCGGTTTTTGTTTTTTGTTATTGATAAATATATTAATTGAAAGTATACGGAATATTTTAAAATGCAACGAATTTCCTTTTTAGTATCTATTACTTCATTTGTTATGAGATAATATGTTCATGTTATTCTAAACTTATTATGAAATTTTAGTTTAATAGTTTATATAATTTGTAAGTTTGAATGCATGTATGAAATTTTTATTTACTTTAAAAATATAAGCAAAGCAAATTCACCGCTTCGGCAATATTCAAATTTATTAATAACTGTTAACAAAATGATTGTATGCCGCACGCTTATTAAATGTAATATAATATCCTGAATTTAATAATAATTAAATAAACAATTGATATAAAATATTCATGTATTTAAATTTATTTTATTGATATTATTCTACAACATAATTTAGTTTTACTTTTAGCCCATTTTTTAGTTTTAGTGTAAAGTTAGCCAAAGTAAAGTTTTTTCACTATATACCTACTCTTATATTCATAAAATATGTTACTTATTATGTAAACTATTTAGTATTGACTAAAATATGAGTTAACGTTAATTTTTCTTTTATTAGGGCGAGCGAAGTGAGCCTTTACACTGTGCCACAACCTAAGCATTTTGTGCTACACTTTACTGAGAAACTATCACGCCTACAGATTTTTTTTAAATATAGTAATTTTTCATCTATAACTTTATTATAGATGAATGAAAAGAAGTTATCTGTAAAAAAATATAATTTTATATACATTAAAAAATGAACATTTACAATTTTGTGTTCATTGGATAGAATGTTAATGTACTACTAACGCCATCTGTTAGAAAACCAAAGAATTAATATCGCTGTAACATTATTACCCTTTAGAAAAACTACGCGAGCCCTTACTCAGTAAGAGGACTGCAGTTTATTTAGAATGTCGCTGTTTGTCCTATGCTGATTTTGTTGGCTTACGGACTCTATAGTTCTTTCTTTTACAGCAGGTATGAAAGAAAAATGAGAAATAGTAATAATTGATTTAAATTCTTGTTGTTAGTACTAACTAACCACTAGAAAAGATGATTTTTAATTTCGATATAACAAATTAACAATATGACACCGTGACTTAAAATGCCATTCGCCATTAGATTTTTAACGATATAAAATACAAATAAAGGAAAATTATAAACCATCAATGTCACTTAACAGTTTACATAATTTGAATAAAAATTATACGTATCATAGGTAGTGAATATCAAGAATTACATTGTTACCAAGGTCGTCTTCTTATTCGCGTGTGCTTGGCAGCCAATATATCTAGATGGTTTTTCGATAGATCTTTTCAATACTCAGTCTTGTAGTACTCAAATGTTATTAGTACCGAGTAGATGCAATGCTTACAACAAAAAGTACAGATCGCTTTAATTTTCCTTTTGATATATGAGCAGTAATAACTAGAATAATAATAATAATTAATATAAAAGGATAACTAGTTTTTTCTATACTAACACGTAATAACTAAACTATTTTTTTTTAAATAGCTTACACGTAGAATATTCTGTAGCTGGTCATTCACTAATTAAATGATAATCATATCCTTTAGTTAAATCAAATTCTAATCAATAATAATATCCAACTCATGTGATAACAAACTGATAAATTATCGGAAAGAAAAATAGGTTTTTCAATAAATGTATTTGGTAAATGGTACAGGTACTTTAGTTAGTTTGGTATAATATCTCTGTCGCTTGTATTTATTTTAATATGAAAAGTATAAGCAAGTTTATTTTTGTAGTATTCTTAGTAATAGTAACTGGAATAGAATGTGCAAGAATATTGGCATACTTTCCCACACCGTCTATAAGTCACCAAGTAGTTTTTCGTCCGTTAACACAAGCCTTGGCTAAACGTGGACATGAAGTTATTGTGGTTACTACAGACCCAGCTTTCCCAAATGGAGACGGTCCTGCAAATCTTACCGAAGTTAACGTTCATAATGTATCATATACAATATGGAATGATTTATTGCAATATCACAGTGGAAAGAAGAAAGATCTTATACTTCAAATAAAACTGATTTTTCAAAGAATAGCAACCATTCTTGACAAGCAATTGGATACTCCTGAAGTTAAAAATATGTTGGCTAATAAAGACAAAAAATATTTTGATCTACTGCTGCTTGAAGCTTGCAATCGCCCACTTATAGGAATGGCTCATAAATTCGATGCACCTGTTATACTGTTCAGTTCTTTTGGAGCGATCCCCCTTCAATATTATTTATTTGGAGCTCCCATCCATCCATTTCTTTATCCTACAGCTGGAAGTCAGAGACTGTATAATTTAACACTTTTTGAAAAAAGTGTTGAATTACTTAGGCATGTGGCAATGGGTTATTTTATTACAATGACTGAAGATTTTGATTACAATATCATGAAAAAACATTTTGGTGATGATATTCCAGCTCTTAGGAGTTTTCGGAATGTAATTAAGATGATGTTCTTAAATGAGCATCCTTTGTGGGCTGATAATCATCCAGTTCCACCAAGCATTATTTACATAGGCGGAATTCATCAATCAGAGGGAAGACAGCTACCACAGGTATTTATTTAAAATTGTTTTTACTTTAAACTTTTTATAATTATCTCATTTATCCAACAAAACATAATGTTACTTTTTATACTTACCACTTTTTGAGTTATGCAAAATAGCAGCAATAAAATCAGATGCAGTTTTCCAATATATGATTTATTTTGGAATCAATATTTTATTTTAAGGATCTTAAGGATTTCTTAGACTCTTCAAAGCACGGTGTTATATATGTAAGCTTTGGCACAAACGTTTTGCCATCACTTCTTCCGCCTGAAAAAATATAAATTATGACTAAAGTATTCTCTAATTTACCTTATAATATACTATGGAAATGGGATGAGGATGTTCTTCCTGGACAATCAAAAAATATTAAAATATCAAAGTGGTTTCCACAGGCAGATCTTTTGAGTAAGTTAACTTTTAATTAAAATAAGCATTTGTATTAAAACTTATTACTCATTACTCAACATTGAAGAGGTTTTAATGCTCAGCAGAGAAGAAATAAGTTGTTGGTAAGAATGGAATAAAGTGATAAAAATTGGATTATTATACAATTACTAGCAATTCTCGCGGCTCCGCCCGCGATGGTAGAACGATGATAATTTATTCATATTTTTGATACCGAATTATAAAAAAATGAAAAATAAAAATTTGGTCTAAAAATAAAAAATCTAGAACACTCTCTACTCTCTACTCACACCCGTTTTTAAAGAGTAAAAAATAGCCTACGATCTATTCTGAGACCTACCAAATATATTAAAAAACATAAAAATCGGTCAAGCCGTTTCAGAGGAGTTCGAGATCAAACACTGTGACACGAGATTTTTATATATTAGAGATTTTTAAAACTATAATTTTGTTGTCATAATTTTACAAACATTGTATATATTTTTATTTACAGAGCACTCCAATGTAAAATTATTTATAACTCAGGGTGGTTTGCAGTCTACAGATGAGACTATAGATGCCGGCGTACCCGTTATAGGCATTCCTATGTTAGTAGATCAGTGGTACAATGTTGAAAAGTATGTGCGTTATAAAATCGGAGTACAACTCGACATAACTACATTAACAGAAGAAGAATTCAATAAATCCATTGCAACAGTTATTGAAGATAGCAGGTATAATATTTAAACAGTTATTTGATAATTTAGATACTCGACTTAAATAGTTTCTGAAAGTTTATGATTTTTATTTCTAATTTTTGTTTAATAAGCATTTTTTTATATTTTCAGCTATAAAAACAATATTTTAAAACTCAGAACTATCATGAGAGATTATCCGATTAAACCAGTAGACCGTGCTGTATGGTGGACGGAGCATGTCATTAAGTTTGGCGCAGACCACCTCCAGTCACCTGCTAGAGGCTTGAACTTCGTAGAATATTATGAAGTTAAATTAGTACTTATATGTTTGAGCATTTTAATCCTTATTTTAGTATTATTAGCCTTTATTATTAAAAAAGTTTTAAATTATATATTACCGTTGTATAAAACATACTCAAAATTAAAAACATTTTAATAAGTAAGCTTTTGTGAAAAGACTCTTTGGCCTAAATATATTTTAAGTAATCTCGAACTTAACTATTAACATACGTTTTGATTGTGTATTGTATAATTTTATATAGAATATAGCGGTGCCCGCGGCTTCGCTCGCGCTAAGAGTGAGTAAAAAAAAACATTTTTGTTTATATACTGTTACTTATAATGTACCAAGGACTGATTCCCCGTTTAAAGTTCTGGCCCTCTTTTCTGGCAACTTCTCTATAGCATTTTCTATTTCATCTGCAGCACCAGTTATTTTGTAATCCTGTGAGATGTTTCTCTTAAGTTTTAGCAAGAGTTATCTATATAAATTTGTAAGAACTCTATAGAACCAATAATTGTGTTTTCACTTAGGAATGTAAGATTAATGTTCAATAAAAGGTATTTTAAATGTTTTCTCGTATAAAAACGTAGCACTATACAAAACTTAATTCAAATTAGTTATGTACTTTCTGTGTGAAACGCACGCTTCGATTTACGAAGTTACTGTTTTTTACGTACTGATAAAAATAGGTATTGCGAGTGTAGCTTGGGAGACAGATATTTGATATTGTAAACTATTCTTAAGACCTACAATACTGTTTTGATATATCTCTCAAGACTTACCCGCAGCTAGGTTTCTAAGAACGACTCAATGAAATAAATTATTTTGTTTTCCTGTGGCAATGTTTTTTTCTACAATAAAGAGTAGGTACCATAGTAATGACCCGAGTAATAAGTAATCATTACACAGTTTTTTTTAAATCGGTCCGGTACTTTTTGTGTTAAGCGATAACATACAAACAGACAAACATTTTAATAATGTAGGTATTGGGGTGTTTATTCAACACATATTTCATTACAGTCATTGTTTTAAAAAAAATATTTCATGTACATACTTTTTATAAGTTTCTGCTTTATTATATTTATACATATATATGTATACATATAGATACTAATAATAAAAGTAGGTATTGCGAGTGTAACTTACATATATTTTGGTATTGTACACTTTTCAGTAGGCTGTTTTTAGACCTAGAATTTCCTACTACATTATTTTGACGTATCTCTTAAGATTTCGCCACTGGTAGCTTTCTTAGGCCAACTCAATAAAACCAATTATTTTGTCTTCCTGTTTCAGTGAAAAGAAATTTCTTCAGTAAAAAGTATCCTAAATGTTGACCCGAGTAATAAATTATCACTACACAAAATTTAGTAGACAAACAGACAAACGCTCAAAAATTTTAACAACTATTATTTTGAGGTCTATATTTAATAAAATATACGTCACAGCCTTTGTTTTAAAAAAATATTTCAAACAAATGTGACTTTGCTCTGTTACTGTATGTTGAATAGGTATCATCGCCCCGCGGTTTCACCCGCGTTGTTCAAGGTCCCGTGAGAATACCGGAGTAAATAATATAAGTAAAGTATAGTAAGTATAGTATATACATGTAGCTTTTCATTAGTTATTTTTTTTTAATTATCTAACAGTATTTTTTGAGTTTATTCTTAACACAGTACAGTTTGTCTCAGCTGCGACATTTTTCTTAGTTAAATAGAATCTGAACCGTCATAATTACTAAACGAAAAGTCTGATCTATATATATACCGAACTGATAAATATATATACCGAATTTAAAGTGCAGTTACACGTACAAAATCAAGCTTAATACCAATATCGCCTCTATTCGATTCCACCCTTATTTGAACTGAAGTTAAACAAAAAATGTTATTTTGGCTGAATTGTAATAGGCACATACCATAGCGGACTTTTTGTGAGCATTTTATACATACATACATGCATACACACATTCATACATACATACATACATACATACATACATACATACATACATACATACATACATACATACATACATACATACATACATACATACATACATACATACACACTTACACACATACACATACACACACATACACACACATACACATACACACACACACACATACACACATACACACATACATACACACATGCATACATACATACATACATACATACATACATACATACATACATACATACATACATACATACATACACACTTACACACATACACACATACACATACACATACACACACATACACACACATACACATACACACACACACATACACACATACACACATACATACATACATACATACATAAGCCGTTTCTGGCAAAATATCTAAAAATTAAAGATCATTGTTTTGGGTGCTATGTGTTGATGAAGGCCCAATACCAATTTTTTCTCATATATCTTTCATTTACAGACAGCGAACGGTAACGTTGTTACCATATTATGTAATATACTGCAATAAGAATATCTTAAGTCACGACCTGAGTAATAAGTTATCACTAAACAAAATTTGGTTAAAATTTGTGCAGTACCTTTTGAGTTACACGATAACATACAAACAGACAAATGAACATACATAAGTTTTGGGGTCAATACTCTATATTCAATACAAAATAAGTTACAGTCATGGTTTTTGAAAATATTTAATGTACAGGTTTTTTAAGCTACGGTTTTTTTTATTTTATATTGTATTTATTTCATATGTGTGTCGTATAAATAAACATTTATGAATATAATCATAATTTTATATAGATCATTATTATTATCGAGCTTACTAAAGTTTTAGTCAATGCTACTGAACAGAGAAAGAATAGAAGTTGTAAGTAGTTTAACAAATATTCGACTTTATTCTTTAAATTACCATAACTTTTTTATTTATGAACCGATTGACATGAAACAAACGCTAAATGTTAAGTGAAGCTTACCACAATATATATGTGAAAACCACATCTCGATCAAATAAGCCGTTTCAGAGATTAGCGTGCACAAACGCACAGACAAACAGACAAACAGACAAACAGACAAACAGACAAAAATTCTAACAATCATTGTTTTGGGCTCTATTTGCGTCAATAAGGGTCCCTATAATATTTTTTCTTATATATCTTTCATGTACAGACAGCGATCTGTTACATTTTTATTATATGTATAGATAAGAAATATATTTTTATCTGTTCGTACGTACAAAAAAATGCCTTGGAAACCGTAACTCTACGGAAAGAATTAGAAAGAATTTATTATAGTATTTTTTTTATTTAAAAAGTTGCAGTTTTGTTTTAAACCATAAAACCTCATACAGAATTTTGTTAAAAATACTGCTCCAACTATTTTAATATTAGGACCATTTATTGTGATGTCAATATAAAAACATGACTATTATGTCTCTATTGATGAAAAATGAAAAACAAACAACAAACTTTATATAAAGTTAAAAGTAAATTGTATAAAATATATATTATTCTGTGTATAGATGTCCTGGAACGAAATGTATGGTCTAGATTTCTTATTTTTGCCACTACAATAAATAGATGTTATAAGTCACACATCAGAAAATACTTGTTATTTCTAAAAAAAAAACAAAATACAAGGTTATTATTTACTAGCGACTCGCCCTCGCTTCACTCTGGTTCTAGGTGTGTTTTTTGCCATATTAAAATTTTGTAGCATTAAAATTAAGGACTTTCATACAAACTTACTAGAACCCTTAGACTTCCTTAATCCGGCCCTGTCGTAAAAATCCGTTCTTAGCGGATCTCCCTGCCAAATTTCATCTTTATACGTGTAACTGTTTTTGATATTTCTTGATGAGTGTGTGACCTTTCGCTATCATATATTTACTATTTAGATTAATACCAACAGCATACCTTTAACAAAACGTAGTAAAAATATTAGAATAGGAAGCATCATTGTATCTTAATTATAATTATTATGTTTCCCGTTAGCAAATGATCTTTATGAATTTGATTTCGCACCTACTATTATTTTAAAAATTTTATTATAACGATTTTATATTGTCGACATAATTAAACACACCTTTCATCTATTGTGACATTATTACAATAATGAATAGAAATATTAAAATAACAGCTTCATGATTTAAATAATGATTTAAGATGTTGATGGGCCTAGTCTTCTTGTATTTTCGAAAATCTTCAAAACTAGGGGGTTTTGAAAACTTGCTCAACTCTTTCAGACATGCAGGTCTCCTCATGTTTTTTTTTACCATTCGATTACAGAAGCATATTGATGAAAAAATTTTCACATTTCGATCATTGGAGATCCGAGATTTGTGCACTTTACGACAGACGTTTAATTTTTCAAGTGTGTGTTTTTGGCGTACATAACTTATTCATAATATTAGAATAGTTTTATGACAGAGGGACCGACCTCTTGGTTGCTGTGGTCTGCTTCTGCAGACCTGCCGTCGGGGTGTCGTAGTTGAGTACTGGGAAGATTCTATTGGGTTTCAGTGGGTAGTGCTGGGAATTCCACCCAAGGGCAGTCCTATATGAGGCAGTCCTATAATATGTTAATTATAGGCGATTTGCGAAAACGTATTTTTTGTTCTTGTTTAAGCCAAAAAAGATTTCTGAAATATCTAAATATCGAATGAATATTATTTGACCTTATTCAATCTGACATTAATTGATTAACTTTTTATCAATGGATTTTTATGTTTGTAAATTATGAAATAATGCGCTAATTTCGAAATTATTTCAATACAGATTATATTCTTTTGTTATCACTTCGTCAATGAAGCTGCTTGATAAAATATGTAATTTATGTCACAATATCATTCTTGGTCATTTATAATTGCCAAATTAAGAAATTAAAATGCAGTGATAATTAATGCACAGTTTGATAAATAGTTATTATAACGTTTAATTTCAAAATCACACAAAAGCAAGGAATATATGCAAATATTTGACTATAATGAATGTATTGATGTAAAATGAAAAGCAAGTGACAAGCTGATCATATAAAAAATACATATTATAAATATAAACACCCACGACTGGAGTACACACATTCATGCTCAACAAATGAATGCCCCCATCGAGACTCGAACCCGCGACCCGGAAAGTAGGGTCACTAGAAATTGAGCCAAACGTGTCATCAAATAATATAAAGTTAAGAAAATTGTATAAAGCATATGGTCTGTATATAGATTATCTGGGATGAAATGTATTTCTGCTACTGCAATATGGATATTATAAGTCAAACATCAGAAAACACTTGTTACTTCTAAAAATGCAAGGAAAAATAAAATACAAGGTTAATAATTACTAGCGACTCACCCTAGCTTCACTTGGGCTCGTTCCTAGATGTGATCTCTGCCTAAAAATTGTAGCACAAAAAATTAAGGATTTTCATTTTTCATACAAACTTGCGAGAGTCCTAAGACCTCCTTAATCCAACCCTGTCGTAAAACTCATTATTAGCCCATTGTTATGAGATGGGTTTTTTTTAACACTAGCATTTCCTGCGGCTCTGTCTGAAGACGGAACCAAAATCTTAGTTTTGACATAATATGTGATGATATACTCTATAGCCTCGATATTTAGGCTATAAAACTAAACGATTTTTTTCAATTTAAACGTGTACTTCCCGAAAATCATTCAACATAACAAACTCTTTACCTTTATAATATTAGTATAGAATCTTTATTTACTTTTCTTAAAAACTAATAACTTCACGCTTTAAACAATTAACTTTTAACATTAATTAACTAATAAAAAAAATGAATTAAAGCATTCAATTCCCCATATTGACTTAAAAATCTATATCATCATCAGCCCTTTTTAACGTCCCACTGCTGGGCACGGGCCTCCCTGAGTACGAAGGGGATCAGGCCATAGTCCACCGCGCTGGCAAAAATTTCGCGCTGCGAAAATCTATGTCTTGTTGTATTTTAATAAGGATTAAATTGTAATAAAAATCTTAGATTTAAGAACCTGTCTTATTTAGAGATAATATTAATATATTATGTGACTTTTCGACAGTTAAATAGTATTTTGTTTTAAGTCTATTGCGACCGATCTCTTCATGTCTTACATTAGTGAAGTAATCTGTGTAGTATTTGCATACTTTGAAAACATTAACAATAGAATTGATTCTCATGGCTCATGCCATAATGACACTGCCATCGTCTTATCACACGATATATGAAGTATATTTATAACCAACTATGATGGCGTTGAAACAGTCGCTTATGAACAAACTTCTCTATGAATATAATAATAATCTATACTACATAGTAGCTGATTATATAAATTCTCCAAACTATATATTGATCTTAATATTGTTAATAATGACCTTTTCAATAAGATTTTCCAACAGAAGTCATACATAGGCATAGGCAATTTTAGTATATTATATTTATATACGAGTATGTATTTACGAAACAAAATAGCCGGAATAATAATTGCATAACTGAGTTAAATCCGTTTTTTTGTACAGAATGAGGCATTTATACGAGCAATTATTTTAATTATTTTCAAATGTGATTTTTTCTGTATAAGCATGCATATAAAAAGTTACTAATGTGTAAGCGAGTAAAACGAGAGTGGATCACTAGTTATTTAATTGATATAGTAGATAATTAATTATAATATAAAAATGAATCGCAAAATGTGTTGGTAAGCGCATAACTCAACAACGCCCTGGACCAATTTGGCCAATTCTTTTTTTGTTATGTTTGTTATTGTTAGGACAAGGTTCTTACGAAAGAAAACAATAAGAAAGTTGTGCGGAACATTAGAAAATTTAAAAAAACTTTATAAATTTAACGGCGTTTTACGTATCAGTTATGACCGTTGCCATGGTGCGTGTAATGGTAATTCATATTATAATCAAGACAAATATATAGCGGGCGGTGCAAAGTAAAAAATATATACAACATATAGAAATTTAATAGATATAATAGCTTAGTGTAATCTATTACACTTAATAATTTAAATAAGAAAAACATTTAAGAAAATGCAAAAATTAACCAGATAAGCTTTTAATACTATGCAACGACTTTACGAATCACTGTATTTTAAAAGATTACTTCGTAGAAAGATAATAAAATGTAATGACTGTCATAAATTTTAACATAAAATATTAAGCCTCAAGTGCCTTCTGCAATCTTTTACAGTTTGATAACAATTCTCATAATTGATCCTTGTATCAGATACCTCGTCTATTTCTCACATTTATCTATAGTGAAGTCCGACGAAAATTTTGTGACTTCCGGTATGAAAGTATAATGTATAGTATAGGACATAGGTATATTAACAAACACATACACAAACACATAATTTCTGTGTGTCTGTTTATTCCGGAAAATTTCCGACTGATTTTGAGGGGGATCTACTAACACATATCTGATGATATAAAAAGCAATTTGGGTAGTTTACTTTTATAAAATGAATTAAAATTTCGCTAATAAAATACCAATAAATGAACCTGAGTGAATCGAAAGTAGTCGTTTAGAATAAAATAAAACGAACGATAAAGACGATAATATTAATGACTAAGTTACAAATAAAAACAATGAAGAGTTCCTAAACTTCTAACAATGGTAAGCAAAATATATTATTGTCGCTCATTTACTTTATCGAATCTCCTAAATAACCCTTCTTTTTGTTTGATAAACGTTGGACTCGTATTTTGTCCAAAAAACTTATTGCTAACTTTCTTATTAGTTTTGCCAAAATATTTTCTTCCTCAAACTTGTTTTGGTTCAGAATAATAACGACCTCCAAAGAAAATTGTCTATCAAAGAACAAGCATGACGGGAAGTAAACTATGATAAATTCATAGAATTAATTGATACATAATTAGACGAGCGAACCTTATTTTCCAAGTAAATAAAAACAATAAAAAATAAAAAAATCTGACAACAGCGTGTTTTACGCGCACAACGAGGGTTCCGTATTTAAAAACATTAAAATAATATTATCGTCGCAATTTTTTATGACGTTTTCGTACTTTTCCATTTAGTTGTGCTAAAAGACATTTTCCATGCATAATTTCAACATTTTTCTTTGTTTTTCTTTACAAAATCAAGGGATTGCTGGCCGTAGTAGTTCATATTTCAAATTGATCCTTCCACGTCTATCTCAGAAAAAGAATCTAGATAGACGGCAATGAAGCCTCGTGTAAAGTAAGGATTAGTTATTTTCTTTAAAAGCACGGAACCCAAAAAATGTTAACTTTGTATTGCAATACAAAGTTTAGAATTGCATTGTTTACATTTTTCCAAGAATACTGATCCTCATGATTAAAGCAGTAAGAGCTAAATCTAATAGCTATTATATCGAGATAAATAAAAAAATAGTTTCTTAAAAAAAATATAATTTAATGTATTTAAATAAATATTTTTTATATGTTTATAATTATTATGTACTAGGGGCTCACCCTCGCTTCGCTCGGGTTCGTCCCTAGGTACGTGTTGTATATAATATTTACTTCGCACCACCCGGAATATATTTGCTGATTTTATTACCATTGCAACGCACCATGGCAACGGTTATAACTGATACGTCAAATCAAGCTTCTAGCTTTAAAAATGACGTAATTTCCATACAAACTTTCATCCCCTATTTCAGCCCTTTACAGCCCTTTTTTGCCTTAAAAAGTAGTGCCTATGTCCGTCTCCTGACTCTAAGCTACCTCCCCACCAATTTTCAGCCAAATCGGTACAGTCGTTGTTGAGTTATAAATAGTGTAACTAACACGACTTTATTTTATATATATAGACGAGTATATGAAATATATTATAAATAAATTCAACCCTATGTTATGCCGTATACTAGCATAATTATAGTAAAATCCAGTAGAATGTATTATATAATAAATATATACTTAAATATTATGCACTCAGATTAATCGTTAGCATAGGGAAGGCACTTTTTTTTGAAGTCCTATTACATTTTTTATTATTTTAGGGCTCTCAATAACTTAGCAGGACCCACTCTCTCTCATGCAGCTAATTTAGTATAGGAAAGCTCATATTGAGGTCACGTCCGAAGCATAAATCAGGCAAAGCAATTTGCGTGGAACATGTCGCACACTCAATATTTCTATTTTGACAACCAATATTTTAACTACCCTCATATATCATTTGGACGTTTTGTCAAAGTTTAAACGCCTTTTCGCTATAAATGGCAGCTATTTTACTAGTTAAGGTCAGTTGCTATAAAATGTATGAAATTTTAAATCAAACCGTTTTAGAAAATTATCCACCTACTCTTAGTTAAGTAGATTTATTCCATTCCTTACTTTACAAATTTCATTGAAATAGTTAAAGACCTCTTACACTACAATCTACTAATAATAATAATGCCCATCCAGACGATTTCAGAAATGGCTCCTGATCTTATAGATACTATAAAATAATAATTATAATTATAATAATAATTATAGTAAGAAGATTATAGTGGAGTGCAGTCTCTGCATATATCCCTCTTATACTCCGATGGCACGACAGTCGACCGACCAGTGACAGAACCATAGCTACGTTACCTTAACTTGCTAGTGTAATGTAAATCTGGTGGTTGGTACACTGGTGTGTATACTTTTTTATAACAAATAATAAAACAATTACACCATACTATAGCAGTGGTAGCTCAGCTGTAACGCGCTCGCTTGGATAATCGAGTGATACGAGTTCAAATCCGCGTCTCGCAACCCTGATATTTTCATGTGCAAATCATTTTCTATCGTGATTACCACTCGTCTTAAGGTGAAAGAAAACATCGTGAGAAATCATGAAATCCTGCATGTCTTAGATAAACCTAGAAAGTTTTCGAAAGACATATGAAGCCCACCAACACGCACTAGGCCAGCGCGGTGGACTAAGGCCTGATTCCCCTCGTACTGAGGAAGACCCGTGCCCAGCAATATTTCATTGAAACTTAAAAATCTATAATAATAAATATGTATTACTTAAAGCACAGTGTAAAGAATAGACGGTGGTCCAACGCGTTTGAATATATGCACTCGACGTACTATCATATAAAATTTATGTATTGAAAAACATGGAATGAATATGTTAATAAATTATCATTAACCCTATGAATATTATATATGACATATGTATATGAACGGATTTCACTAAAATTTGGAATATAAATAGAGCCTAAACGCTATAACTACTAAACTTTAGAGCTGAAAATTAGCACACGATATAGTTAACGACTTGCGGTAGCACATAAGTTACGAGGACACATCTACCGAAGCAATAGTAAATTGCTAGTAGGTCATATTTCAAAAAAATCAAGTTTTTCGACTGCCGAGAATAGTGTATTATTTAGGAATCTTACGTAAATACAAAATTCCTTATCGCTTATCGGAAATTTAATGATAGCAGTATTTTAATTAAAATTATTGTCTTACTAGTCTGCAACAATTTACCTTTTAGTGATTTTATAAAACGTTTCCAATGTCTAATGAATTTATTAATAACTGTAATTATTACTTCCCACATATACCTACATATATGTACCTTATTAGTAGTATTGTATAGATTATAGGTAACAAAAAAATTATAGTACCTATGCATGCATGGCATAAAGGCATGACTGTGTATTTAATATTTATAAAAATAAACTGACTAAATTAACAGTCTCTGAGCTAAAACGATGACAGAGCAAGGACAAAACAATTTAAGCAACACTATTTCTGCTCATCATCGAAGATAATATAATACTATGATAGCGGTGTTATGTCACTACAGAATATATACGTACATAATATGCCTTTAATGACCGTATATAATAAAACATAAGCTGGTGAATATCATTCACATCACTTTACATATTCAACTGCAAATGTACTGGTATAAAATAAAATGTTGAGAGTCGCAAGTTTATTATTTTTCTTTACATTTGAAAATGTGTGTGATTGTGCAAATATTTTGGCAGTATTTCCTACTCCATCCATAAGTCATCAAATAGTATTTCGACCGGTCATGCATGAATTGGCTAAACGTGGACATCAAGTTACAGTAATTACACCAGATCCAGCATTTTCAAAGGGACAGAGTCCTCAAAATTTGACAGAAATTGATGTGCATGATATATCCTATAAAATATGGGAAGAATTCGTAACATCCGAAAAAGGACATGATAATGATGCTCCAGAAAAAATTAAATTTATTTTTGAAATCTTAAACTCTGTCTTCTACGAGCAAGTAAAATCTTTTGAAGTACAGGAGCTTATTTTTAACAAAAAGAAGAATTTTGACTTATTATTTATCGAAACGTGTGTGAGACCAGCTCTCAGTTTCTCATATATTTACAATGTTCCAGTGATACAAATGAGTTCACTCGGTGGCCTTCACGAAACTTTTGAACCTACCGGTGCTCCGACAAACGCTCTTGTATATCCACTGCCAACCAGTCTAAAAGTTATCAATTTGACAATTTGGGAAAGAATATCAGAATTACGTTCTCAATATAAAACCGAACAAGTATATGAAGAGTTACTGACATCCGAAGATAAAATGCTTAAGAAGATATTTGGTTCAAATATACCTGATATTAGAGAGCTACAAAAAAATATTCAAATGCTATTTTTAAATGTTCACCCTATATGGGATTTTAATAGACCTGTTCCACCAAATATTATATATTTAGGTGGTTTGCATCAACACTCAGCAAAAAAATTACCACAGGTATTTATGATATTTTTTATATCTATTGACAATTTTCTTTGTCACACTATCACTAAGAACTACTGAAAGTTTAATTTTTATTCTATATACTCTTCACCATTTTTATTTACTTTAATAAATAATATATTTTTATAAACATTTATAATAATTATGATATGAAGGCTGAGGTTTGTTATTGGAGACACAGACTCCAGCAATTTCCACCTTAAAATTAACTCTTTACTGCGCCCTTTACGACGAGGTCATTTATTTGAGATTTTATTTTACACTCTATAGCCACTATCCCTGCCAAATAGAGCTAAGCTACAGATAAACGGACGTTTGTAACATAACTATGAGAGTTTTTTATTGATTACAAAAACTTAAAACATAGATTTACAAGTTTTACAAATTATATTTCAATAACTATTATTGAAATTTGATATCTTGTACATATTTCATAAAATATTTCACTCACAGGAACTACAATCTTACCTTGATTCTTCTAAAAATGGAGTAATATACATGAGCTTTGGCACAAATGTGAAGCCGTCATTGTTACCGGCGGAGAAGATACAAATATTTGCAAACGTTTTTTCCAAACTGCCGTACAATATTCTATGGAAGTGGAATACTGACGTGACTCCAGGAAAATCTGAGAATGTCAAAATTTCTAAATGGTTTCCACAATCTGATTTACTAAGTAAGTGTTTAAATGCGTTAAGAGTGTAAAGCTACCAATATATTAAAAAAAACCTAGTAACTTAATTATTTTCTTTTCAAAATGTTTTCACCATTTTTGTAACAATTACGCGTATTTTTTAAAAAGAGAAAATTTTATATTATGATGTCTTCCATTAATCGTTATTTAATAAGCATTTAGTAAATGTCTTTAACCATTTTTAAAATATACACTATTCATTTCGTCACATAAATTTCTTTAATGTGACATCCTAATATATAAGAGTGCAAAATTTTAAATTTACTATGCTTTTAAGAGTGTGAATTTTAGTATTTAATATTAGTTTTTAATTAACTAAGCTTCGTTCCAGAACACCCGAATGTAAAGCTATTCATTACTCAAGGAGGACTACAATCAACGGATGAAGCAATTACTGCAGGTGTACCTTTACTTGGCGTACCGATGCTTGGAGATCAGTGGTTTAACGTTGAACAATATGTAAGACTTAACATAGGAATGAAACTAAGCCTAGAAAGTATAAATGAGGAAATTTTGAAAAATGCTATAGAAAATATTATTAACAATAAAAGGTATGTTGCTTTGATATACACATAATTATAACATTTAAACTTATATAACAGTAATCTATGCAGTATTCAATATACCAACATACGAGTATTATAATAAAAATGAACTGAGGAAATCAAAAACTACAAATCTGTAGGAATATGTTTTTGAAAATGTTATTACAATAGTGATTATTTTATCGATACATAGACTACAGAACCCATAGTTTATAGAATTTTTGTCTGTCTATCGGTCTACCTGGAAACGTAACACGAGAAAACTACTGGGCAGTTTCTGATAAAAAACTGGTTTAATGATATTTGGTGATCCGAGTCAATATATAGGATACTGTTTAGTACAGGAAAAAAATATTTATTTATATGCGACACTTAAAAGATAAACACAAGTTTTAACATTTGTCTCTGTTTGTTCCCGCTGATCTCCGAAATGGCTAGACAGATTTTGACAGAACTTTCACTCACAGACAACTGAAGTATGACTGATATAACTGTGATAGGAGTATATTTGTATATTTTTATTTTTAAAAAAGAATGAGGGTTTCGCTTAAAATACTAAAATGTACCATGGATGAGCAAAGCGAAGAATAGTGACTAGTATTAAATAAAAAAGTGTCAAAAATGACTGAAATACTATACTTTGTTAATATATTTTAGCTACCGTCAAAATATCATAAGACTACGAGACATAATGCACGATCAACCCCAAACACCCCTTGAGCGTGCCGTGTGGTGGACAGAGCACATTCTTAGACACGGTGGCGCCTCACATCTACAGTCTGTTGCTGCCCATATGCACTGGACCGAGTACTATGCAATAGATATAGTATTATTGTTACTGAGCCTCCTCGTAATATTTTTGATTTTAACAATCTTTTCAATACAATTTATAATGTCAAAATTGCAATATGTTCAATTTAAGACGAAAATTCATTAATTCATACATTACGTCAGTTTGTAGCTGTAATTCTAGAATGTTCTAGCTGTGATATTGTAAATACAATTTAATAAAATATTAACATTATTAAACAGCTGTTTTTGTTCCCCACAGTTTTAACATTCCTATTTGCATGTACATATTAGATTTCCTATGACCGTTTATTAATGCAGAGATAAATAAGTTGTGATTTTTTGTTATCATAAAAATAATTAATTAGATGGTTTAAAAATAGAGTCCTGATAAACCATATTATATGTATGCAAGCATTCCCCTGTACTTTTCATTTCCCATACTCTCCAACATCATCCCACGATCATAATCATTATACATGTGTATAAAATATACACATATACGAGTACATTCTGGCATATGCGTTAATACGTAATAAGCTATAGTACTGTAAAGTTTCATTATCATTCTTTTAACACACTATCGCGCTCATAGTCACTTAATGAACCATTAAGTCGCTCTTTAGTATGGAGTATCTCGACTCTTATAATTAACTAGCGAACCGCTAGTTAATTATAGTGCTTCGCTGGGCGTAAGTTAAAATAAATTAAGCAGTTTTTTATAATCTTCTTATAAAATATAACTTAACTAAGTTACTTTTTATAACATGAGATGTCTGGAAATCCCCTCAAAATTGGACCAGTCGTTTCACACAAACAGACAGACAGACAAAAATTTTAAAAATTGTTTTATTGATGTATGTACAATATATACTTTTATATGCATTCAGTGAAAAGAGATTTAGACAGACATTTAATTTTATTTATATGTATGTATGTATGTATAGATAATACGAGTATCATTTCAACGAATATAAATTCTTTAGTGACTTATTATAATTTTTAACTTTCATTTTTGTTAATAGCACAGAAATAAATTGTCATAATCAATTTCACTATTAAAATACTCGCAAACGTATTCTATACGTCATTAATAATTCGGTTTCCTTAGCTTATACAATATATGTATAAGAACATATTGACAAATGACGATACACCTCAACGACGGAGTTAGTGATCCTTTACCGATTTATTTGTTCTGATATAGAGGGCCGTATGTTATCCCTGCGATCAGATAAGTTCGAGGATCGAAAACAGAGGATGTGTCCGAAGATTTACTGCTTATCCCGTGTATAGGAGTGCTTACTCAAGGAGGCTAGGTTGTTCCTTTCGGACATTATAGATACTGAAAATTATTTTAAACTGGACTAGTGTCATAAGTACAATATTTATATATGTTTATAGTGTATGTTTGTTTATCTTCATCCTGAAATGACTGAACATATTTTGATTAAACTTAATATTCAGATAGACTATATCAAAAATTAAGTAAAAAAATGAAGTATAATATATAATGAATAAATCTTATTACTTCGAGACATTTTTTCATTGTTTCATATATGATACGTACATAATTATTGTTATAAAAAAACAACTGTTCTGTTACTCACGAGCTCTTTCTCAGTAGAACTGCCTCTCGGAATCGAAATCAATTTAAAAATGATGTATGCTTGCAATGTCTCTACATATAATCAAAATATAATAATGTTTTGATTAGAATAATACGAGTAACGAAAGCGGAAAAAGCGGGTAATATTCTCATACACTAAGTTGGAAATTTAATGTTAAGATGATGCAGTACGTTATAAAGTAAGCAGAAGTGGCGGTGAGATCTAAAGTTCATACTTGAGTTTTAATGCGAAATTGAAATTGTGAAGTGGATCGCTGGTTATAATATAGGTTGGTTACACAATATAAGGCAATATTTAAGACCAACAATCACTATATATAGTATAAAACAAAGTCGCTTCCCGCTGTCTGTCTGTCCCTATGTATGCTTAGATCTTTAAAACTAAGCAACAGATTTTGATGCGGGTGTTTTCAATAGATAGAGTGATTCAAGAGGAAAGTTATATTATTATACTAGCGAACCCGCGGCTTCGCTCGCGCGAGCGAAGCGAAGGTAAGGCACTAGTATATAATAAATCAATAATAAGTAATATATAATAGTATCCTAAATGTTGACTCGGAAACCCATCACCCACAGAGACCTTGTCACAGACAGAGACGGACCAAAATTCAAAAAAATATTATTTGATAATTATTGTATTTTCTGGTTTGACTATTTGGTTTTCAATTATGGTGGTATATTTTTTTTTATTAAAAAAATATTTTACTACTTTTTTACGAGTAGCTGATATTTAATATTCTTCAATAAAATGCTCGCAGCATTATATTATTGTTTTCTAAATGGATTTGACCGCAGAGTTAACTGGTTGACAAGTTTCAATTTATTTAATTGCACACGGTGTTTGTTTTATTTTTTATTCAAATTTCTACTATCATAAAAAACTGTTTTAAAAGTGTAAAATTAGATTTTTTAGAATAGTTTTAATAATATGATATTTTAAGCACTTACGACTTATGCCTGTATGGAATATTCTTACATTTCTCAGATAGGACAAGTGGTAATCATGTTAGAAATAATTCTCATATGAAAATATCAGTGCTGCGAGGCCCGGGGCTTGAACCCGCTTCGCTGTTTCTAGCGAGCGTGTTACCACTGGGCTACAACTGTCGTGATACACATATGAATCATGGTAAATTGTGAACTTTACAAAAGGACTTACATGTAGTAAATAAAAATATATATTACAGCTTATACCCAGTTTAATTAGTAGATGTTTTTTAGAATAAAACATATATCGTTTTCAATTGCAAATATTTTTTACCACCGGCGCGGCCTCTAAATGTTTTACACTTCGAGCTCATACGAAACAATAGAGGCATCTCTAGAGAGCGTTTGGAATTCAGGGCGTGTTTGATCCGGCCTATATCAATAATCCCGCAAACGATTTGTAGAAAATTCTCACACGCTGTTCCTATGGGACTTTATAATAGTAATACTAAGTAAGTGAGAAAATGTAATGGTATATTAAATGAGAGAGAAAAATGAAAGTATAGTTCATGGATCATTTTTAATAAAATATTTTGTTATTACCTAGAAACAAACCCGAGTGAATTGAGTATGATTCGGTAGTGCATAAATGACCTAAATTAAAAAAAATGGTTTCTCAAATAAAAGTAAAATTATAAATTCGTTACATCGCTTTTCTTACTATCGTCTCTCTTGCAAGGAGCACAAAATTTAGCTGAACACACAACTCGTGTCAAGAAAGTTATTGTAATGTATTTTGAACTTAACTGCCTACGTTTTAAGGCTTATAATAAAATTTCTGACATAATTTAAGGATTAGTGCACATTTGCGAAATTGACATGTCACAGCTCTTAAAGTTTCTACCAAGTTGTTAGTTGTCAGTTCCATGTTTCGGTGAAGTGTAAGCACTGGCTGGATAAATGTGACGTAAAATATATTCTATGAAGTATAAAATATTATTATCATTTATACATTTAATATTAGGCTTCGGATTTGTACAAGTGAAATTTTGTGTTTACATTTTCTTTTATTGATTAATAAATTAAGGCTTCAGGCTAATTACAATATTATTTGACAATAAATTAATAAGTATGTATCACATCGTTTGTGTGTCTAACATTTTTTTTTAATTGAAATATTCGTGTAAATCCAAGAAATATTAAAGAACTTACTCAGTAGTAAATAGTAGGTAAAATTTACTTTAGTTTGGTTTTATAGTAAAACTGGTAACAAAGACGGTGCGACGTTTATGCCGAATTTTTTATATGTGTATTTTTTATATGTGTATCTCCATTACTTTCTTAGTTTTACTCGATTATTCGACATTGTAAATGAAACAATCTTTTCAGATTTTGTAATTATAGTCTATTTTATATGTCTCAAAAGTAATTTTATACTTATTATAGGCAGTTCCTATTCACCAATTTCATTTTTTTTGTTTCAAAATAGCACCAAAATGCCTTTATATAACCTCCAGTTTCAGAGGAATTGAGATAGAACTTAGGACTTTTGGATGACATTGCTATAAAACAAATGTAAACCCCATTTTATATACATTCCTGATTCCCATTTACCCTAAAATAATGAGGCATTAATACATTATCTTATTTTAAAAGTCATCCATTTTTCATTATAAAACTTTGCTCGCTGAGATTATCCAAGCACGACCTCAATTATGCTAATATTTGTATGAAATCCCCAAAGTCGAACCACCTTTTTTAAATGTTTATTTATAAAAGGACTTAAAAGGCAAACATATTTTTTTGTATTTGTTCCCGTTTTCTCTGAAAAGGATAGTTAGATTTTGACAGGGCGGGACTTTGTCACTAGTGAAAAAGTCAGATAGGTGATATTTTAAGGACTAACTTCTACTACTACTACTTTCAAAGTCAATGAAACTTTTTTATTCTTTTTTTACGCTGTGCTATTTTTATGTCAGAAAAAAATTACTTTTTATGTCAGAAAAAGGCTTTCGTTCATAGCAGCAGCGTATCTTAGAGGATATATAACTAGTTAGAAATCGAATGTTTTATATCAAAATATTTTTTATGATAATTATTAAATTTATTCTCATCATTTATATATTTATTATTATAAACTCTATATCTTGAAAACTTCTATAATTATAAAATACGTGTGCCCGAAATAGTTTAATATAAAGTATATTATACTAAAGAAAAAAAAATAATATAATATCCCAAAATTTAAGTATATTGCACAGGAAATATTAATGATTTTTTTAAATATATAAAATGACTTATATAACTTAGACTTAGTACAAAAGATTTTAGTTATTTTTTGTTTTATAACGAAAAATTCAAGTATATGCCTGTCAATTTTAAACCATTTCAGCTTTTACCGAATTCATTGAAAGAGCCGACAGATAAGTGTGTACTCGTGTCTTTGACTCCTGGTTAAAAACCGACTTGAAGTGGATCGCTAACGAAGGTGGTAGACTGCTGGCACTTTCTCGCTCTAGTAATACTTGGATGTTTTTTTGCTTTTCGAAATGGACGAAATATTTTTTAATCTAAAATCGATGATGATAAGGGATGAAACTTTGTTAAGGAGTGGTTTAGACATTTTATGTCAATCTTCGCTATGTCAAATATATGAGTGCTTACATTACAATTTATTTTGAGTTTTGTATTATAAAATAATAAACATTCATAACTGGAGTACAAATATTCGTGCTTATTATACAAAAGAATTCCCCCACCGGGTCTCGAGCTCGATGGCACTGCTAGTAGCGTCACTACAAACTGAGCCAAACGTCAAACTTTAAATTAAGTAGGTACCTTACTTTTTGGAATTTTATTACAAATGTGGAAATTTATATGTAAGATGTTAATTTTGTATGTTTATATGTTTGTTTTTCACTGCCTGACATCGATGGTGAAGTAGCTAGAATTTACGGTAGCATGCGAAGATCCTGGGTTTGAGTCGGGGACTCAAATCTCGGGCCATATTTAGTTATTGAGTCTTTCTTTTTAGTAAGCCTCAGTAACAGCCCGCAGTTGGGAAGTTGGCGGTGTTTCACCCCCTACCTCGAAAAGAAGGTAAAGCCGTCGATCCTGCGCCTTAATTCTCACTACTCTTGAGGAGTAGTTGACAGTCGTCCCACCGGAATATGAAGGTCACAGGAACACATATTACGCTTGCGCATACGCTTTTGCGCTATAATATCTGTTGGCAGTTGGCTAGTCTCAATGAGATTGGCCACCGTGGCCGTAATTGGTCGGGAGGACATTATTAATGTATTTTTTATTCCTGTGTGTTAACAAGGCTTGACAGATTTTGATAAAAATCGAAAATAACTTGTATTAACTCATATGCTTTTTCACTAGGGAATGTACCCACTTGAGTAAAACGAGGTTATTTCACAAGTGCTTGGCATATATACTTACAAAAATACTTCATGTAGTAATTATTTAGTCACTGATCCATTATTTATTTTATAAGTTATAAATTATAAGCTCACTAAAACAATTTATTCAAATTGAATGATTGTTTGTATTAATACGCCATTGATTTGCGTGTTTTGTTTAACCACATCATAGTACTTCCATTGTAAATTTGTTTTGTTTTGAAACCAAACATCGTTTATCACATGAACGTTTACAGTAAAATATATTGTTTATTTATATTTAATATTTATTGAAATAATTGCTTTTAGAACTGTTTTTGTCACCGCAGAACTAATTATTAACTAATTAGTGAAGCTATAATATTCTGTATAAGCTAACGAAATATTTATAATTTATACATAATATTATAATATAATTCTATCTTAGTTTATTCTGTACATAAAAATATATTTTTTGATAAATAATGTCGTGTAGCATTCTTGCCACTATTCCACGGGGACACGAATTGTACGATAATAATTAAGTGTCCATTTGCTTTGAATATATAGTGAAGTTCTCTTGTATATTACTTAAGAGAAAAAGTTATTATTATTTAAAAAAACTGTCTGTCAACGCATCACGAGAAACCCTCCGGACAGATTTTGAAGAAATTTTAAATGAAGGATGATAACTGGGTATCCAGGTCAATAAAGGATACTTATGACTGCGGGAAAATATCATTTCTAAGAAAAATATATAAACGTGTACTAGGCGAGGTTGAATTACTACACTAGTTAGGTATATAATATTAACTGCCTCGGTGGTGTAGTGGCTAGCATGTACGGTCGCACACCGGGAGGTCCTGGGTTCGAGTCCCGGGTCGGGCCAAGTTTAGTTATTGAGTCTTTCTCTTTCATAAGCCTCAGTAACAGCCCGGAGTTGGGAAGTTGGCGGTATGTCACCCCCGTGCCTCGGAGAACACGTAAAGCCGTCGGTCCTGCGCCTTAGCTCTCACTGGTCGTGTCGAGCATTCGTCCCACCGGAATATGAGAGTGATAAGGAACAGAGCGTACACTCGTGCACTATAATATGTCCCGCGCCGTTGGCTAGTCTCAATGAGATTGGCCGCCGTGGCCGTAATCGCCCGGAGGACATTATTATTATTATTATGTATTTCTACTAGCGACTTAACCTTGCTTCGCTCGGGTTCATATGAATACCTACTGAGTATCTTACGTTTTGTAGGATAAATATTAATATAAAAGGTAGCCTATATGCTATTCTAAACTATAATCCATCGCTCTGCCAAATTTCATGTAGATCAATACTCAATAGGCATTCTGGCGTAATCACATCCATCCATCCAAACCTTCACTTTATAATATTTTCTTGATTTTATGTATCACTTTATTACTAATCTATCATTATATCAACCTTTAACTTAAGAAAAATACAACCCACGTATTTGTACTAACCCTTCTATAAATTTCTCTAAACTCATACGAGCCTGTAGAAAATAACGAGCCACTAAATTTTTCTCAGTCAGATAGCTTACTCCGTAACATACAGTCGATTAGATTGTGTAATAATGCTTTTGTCGATATTACTGCTCAATTACTTTAGTCGATAAATATCGGTTTAAGGCTTTGAATATTTATATTATATGATTTTTACTGAAGGGTCAGACCCGATTTTCAAATCGTTATAAAATTACTGCCATTATCTTAATAATGTGCTGTACTTATAATGAAATGATATTGTCAAAATTAATTTTTAATATTCATATGTATACTAACATAGCATGGGTAATGAATGTAGCAGATTATTAGATTGAAATTATTATACCGTCAATGATATGACCTAGTATCTTAAAAATTAATTATATTATGTACTATATAGCACAACTTTAACTGCCTCGTTGGTGTAGTGGCTAGCATGTACGGTACCACACCTGGGCTCGAGTCCCGGGTCGGAATATTTTTAGTTATTGAGTTCTTTTGTTTCGTAAGCCTCAGTTACGGCTTGGAGTTGGGATTTTAGCGGTGATTCACCCCTGTGACTCGGAGAGCACGTAAAGCGGTTGCCGGTCGGTCCTGCGCCTTAACCTGAAGGTTCGGAGATATTATCGTGCACTTGTGTTTGCGCAGACACTCGTGCACTATAATATCTCCTATCGACATCATCATCATAACACAAAAAATATTTAGAAAGTACTATATCTTTTCATTTTAACCTTGAAAAATGCATTTACGCATACCACCTGTAGAAACGGTTTTGACGGGGCTCACCGGTCAGAAATCAGCCAGTACTACCCACTAAAACCCATCTTCCGCTCTAAGAGCGCCGACGGCCTGGCAAGTCTGCCGAAGCAGATCACACAAACGAGTTGCTCCACAGTCCACTCTGCTATCAGAGAAGTACCTGGAGTCCCACCAAAGTAGGTCACCTCCCTGCGCGTTTCTTGGCATCACGCCCAGCCAGATTGCCGGACTATTTAGATAACCTCACCATGACAAGGAAAACGCACGTTGGGAGGTAAATTATCTTTTCCTAACACAAATTTAACTTTTCCATTTTAAAAGGAACCCTAATAAAAATACAAATCTACAAACCTATCGACAAAACACGTTGTTTCAACAAAGTTCATGCACTTAAAAAATCATCTCTGTTCTAAAGTAGAATTTCATAGTATGCAGTTCATTAAAAGTTTGCTCCTTATCTTTCGTCCCAATGAGTCACGAACCGGCTTCCGTCTCGCACCTGTTACCCGGTTCTTTGTAAACTAACATTTTTTATACCAACAATAAACTTTCTTTATTTCAAAGTAATAATTTTAGAATCGACTGCCGAACTTTTCATTGTTACGTGAAAATAGGAAGAAAGTTGTTATTTTTAATTAAAGTACTATTTTATGATAATGTAGACCAGTCTTAAGGACTAGTTTCTAACCGCAACTCCGTTCACATAAATAAATTCCTAGTTCTTTGATAAGTTACGTAAGTAAGGCTTGTGTTATGAATACGTGATAATTGATACACTACACATATATAACTGTATATGCTAACAAATATTATAATACTATATAATATATAATACTCATGACTAAAACACAAACACTTGTGCTCACAAATAAATGACCCAAGCGGAATTTGAACCCGCGACCGCTGGCTGGTCACAAACAAACTGTGTCGTCATAACTCAATTTTAATGCCAAATAATTTTATTTCACAGGTATGGTTATGGTTAACGATGGGCTGATTTCCGCAACTCGACGTCTAGCGCCTATTTTGCGTATGTGGGAATAACTGTCTAGTTATTCTTGCCACCCTAGTTCCTCCAGGAATCCTAGCAGGCTCTTCGTCTTGCTGAAGACCTCCGGGAGTGTACGCGGGGTGCCAAGATATTTCACAGGTAAAATGATAACGTAAAATTTTTCATTTACAACTTTCATCTACAATCTTAGAAGAACTGCAATTACTTTCTTACAACCTATTTTAAAGGAGCTCTCAGAAAGTACGAACAAAAGACAACCCTTTTCAACAAAGGAATAAAACAATGTTTAAATAACTGTTTTTAAACACGAATTGTTTTATATTGGCATTTTTATCATACTTAATGTTTTCTGTGATGTTTAAATTAATAAAGCATTAAACGTGCTTTATTGATATGTACCAATGTCTTTTTATATTAATAACAACGATTTACCTTAGCTCGGTAAACTTTTTTTGTGAGTGGAAAATCTATTCTATTCTCAAACTAACTTTACACGTTATAACCTGAGACTTGTGTCTGTGAAAGTCCAGCCAAAATCGGTGCAGTCGATTAGCCAGAACAAACCGACAAACAAAAAGAAAGAGAGACAAATTTGTAAGAGCTACCACTGTACATTTTTAGATGGTAAACTTTGAAATGACGAGGTGTTTGATCGTGAGATTAATCATATACACCGAAAATAAATCTTTAATAGAAAATTCGTGTCATAGAATATGTTTAACGTAGGTAGTCGTTTAACTTGTCGTGCTAAGTTTCACAAATAAGATCAAATTAGCGACATAAAAGATGATATACTTTAGTTCAATGACAAATGGTAAATTTGTTTAGAATAATTAAATTTGACCTTTAAGTAACGAATTTCTTTCACTCAAGAACTAAGTGTCTTTTTAACCGACTTCAAAAAGGAGGACGTTCTTAACTCGGTTGTATTTTTTGTTTGTTATCTCAGAACTCTATCATTTATTAACCGATATGATTTTGTTTTGTATAGAAATGTACCTACTCGTATATTTATAAATTGTATATAAAAATCTACTCCTAATGAAGAAAATAGTTTATTTTTCACCTACTCATATTTTCTCTTCTCTATATTTTTAATTTTTTTTACAATTACGTCTACACTAAATTGTAGTATTTTACATTTACTAGAAATACCTCAGCCAGAAGTCGGTGTTAGCCGATAGAAATCAAAGCTAATTCAATGATGTATAACTTTTATAACAATAATAAAATAAATTCAATTTAATTTAAAAATATTATATTTTACGACTAATGCTGTTTTTTAATAAATTTTAATACTTTCAGAACCTATATACATATAACCGCCTGGGAATTCTTACTGCTATGGTTGCTACAAGTTCGATTCCCATGGGATATCTCGCAGTCTCTTCAAAATAAGATTATCGAACAGATCATTAAGCTCTCTTTGAGCATCCCAAAAGAGGAAAAATGTGAAGTGTTTAGTCAATAGAAGTATCAAATAGGTAACTGAATTCTTTTTTAAGGCAACTATATTTTTGCTAGTATTTGTATAAGTCGTATTTTGTTTAAATTATACATAATATAATAAAATTCTAACTAAGTCGAATTCGATGATCATCATCAATCAATCATGAAAAAAATTTCAAGTGGTAGTGCCATGCTTGTTATCTTCGGGTAGCAGCCGAATGGGCCGGCATGCCCCGTATAGTACCACTCTCTCACAAAAGACCGGCGTGAAGTGGCAGCTATGCTGTCGCGTTTCGTCCGGTAAGTGAGAGTCCGGGAGGCCCTCTCCACATTCCTACTCCCGTCCTTCTCCCTCCTCCCTCCCTTTCCTGAAAGGCCGGCAACGCATCTGCAAGCCCTGTGGTGTTGCTGATGTCCATGGGCGGAGGTGATCACTTACCATCAGGTGAGCCTCCTGCCCGTTTGCCCCCTTTGTCCCATAAAAAAAAAATAATTCGGTGTGATGATAGCTGGGTCAATATAAAGGATTAAAACATAAAATAAATAAATTTGTTGGAACATTATAACAACAGCACCGTCTAGTTCCGGGATAAGCTACGAGGCTTGTGTTAAAAATACCAGATAGTTGATATACTACACCTATATACATTTTAAATACATAGATAATATTATAAATATAAACACCAATGATTGGAATACAAACATTTGTGCTTAAAAAATGGATGCACCCAGCGGGACTCGAACCCGCGACCACTGGTGTTAAAAGTAGGGTCACTACCAACTGAGCCAAGCGTTATAAATGAAACTTCAGTTCCCGGCGTTTCAAATGCTTTACAGCAACGTTGGGAACTAAAAATCAAAATAAATCCGCGACAAAATCCGAAAAGGTAGTTTCATTTATTATGTCGAATATTCGCGTAAGCCTAAGAAAGTATTATTAGCCAAGCGTGTCATCAGTTGTAGTCTAATTATATTTTTTCTTCTTAAAATTATATAAAATTATTCTCATCGAATAAATACATGGATGATTAGTTTAAAATTTTCATCCTACACATGTATCAGACCCGACTATTTTATCACTTTTTTAAATATAAAATTACATTATATTCGTTTCGTTCAGTTACATAATATTCGTTTATATTTTTATAGAGAAACTTTTTTTATTAAGTTAAATGTGTTTTGTGACCGCATAAAAGTATAAAAATATTTATATATTTTTTACACAAATTACGTTTTATAGAGTATAGTTTTTTACATATTGAGATATATTAATAAAAAATATAGCACATACAATGTACATATAATATAGTAGGAGATCCTGCTCTATGTAGTGTACTCCTTACGCTTGTTCTAGGCAATATATAATTTTTAAGACATAAAACGTATCAACAAACACAATCCAATGTCTGATCCAGGACTATTTTAGGGACTTGGACTAATCTTATATATAAAAATCTCGTGTGATCCGCTCGCATTCTAATCACAAAAAAATATATAGGGATTGGTAATAGAAGGATGAAAAAAGTATTTTTAAAAAATTAAAAAATCTGGAGCGGGCCACCCTTATCACCTATATAAAATACCCTAAGTTCTATTTTCAGACCTACCAAATATACACTAAAAAATCATAAAAATTGGTCAAGACTTTTCGGAGGAGTTTGATAACAAACACTGTGACATGAGATTTTTATATATTAGATTTAATATTTTATATATGATACTTTTGAACTCTATTTCACATATAATGGCTTAGTTTTGCGGGTCCCACTACTCAGTATCTGCGTAAAATGCGGTTCCTCTGTAAAAGCCGACAGCTTTTAGGTTACATTACTTAATGCAGAACATGGTACTTAACCTGCCATTAAATAGAGGTATATAATTAAGACGAAATAGCCTTTTTCTTTTTCTTTTTACTCTCTTTGACAATTAATTTTCTTATTTAGTAGTAAGTAATATTCTAATGACTTTTAGATTTTTTGGGTTATCATTAAAAAAAATAGTTTTAATTAGGCGAATTTGGACCACTTTTTTATTTTTTATCGTCATATTTTATTTTTAGAAGTCTTAAAATATGTATTAAAGCTTTTTTGATTTATTTTAACGTTAAACTGATATATGAATAATTTTTTAAACAAAATATTTATTTCAACGTTGTATTTAAATTTATTGTTTTATCTTATACAGAAGTAAGATAAATATTTATGTATAAAATTAAACAAAATGTTCACTAACAATTATGCAAAGCAGCTACCATAGCAATTCCACGCAAAATAAAGAAAAATGAGCCAGTCCTTTTGTCACTGGTAAAGGCGATAACGCGAGGTGTTATGCATTTTAAGAAGGTTTTAGCACCTCAACAACATGGCCAAGGGTTTCAAGTGCAAATGGCATAAATGAATAATTTTGAATAAGGGAGGCAAACATATGTATAGCACTTTAGCCCTTTTTTGCTATGGTTCTCACATTAGACTCTGTCAATGGTCCATGTGACAAGTAATTGCTATATCTACCTATAATAAAATAATCGACACCTTTCCAAAGAATCAAACGGGGCAACCAATTTTGTTGTTATATTCACTTATCGAAACATAATATGATAAAATAATTTTATTATACGTCTGTCTACCTTAGTCGAATCTGTACTAAGTAAACATATTATACACATACATTTTTAATGTACGAAAAGATCTCATTTCTCAGTAATCTATACTAACAGTTAAATTGTATTCTCCAGTAATATATAAAACTACGAATCAGGTGCCGCGGAAATTTTATTACTAGATAAAGCTACAAGAGGAAACATAGCAAAAGCTATTGCCATGTAACACATTCAAAGACCAGCGGCGACCAATTAACAAGTGTTTCGTGTTGCGTCCGTTCCATTCCGTTATTTTCGGTGCCAACGAGTCTATAATATCCAACCTATTTTCTCGATACACTCAAAAGAAATGAAAAGCGATCGTTATCAAAAAGAAGTTAATTGAAGTTAGCAATGCAGCCAGTAATTTCATTCGTTTGCCAATAACGCTGAAGTTTGGCACGTTTTATATCACTTGAGGGATCGGGCCAAAGCGTCGAATGTTAAAAGAACTAATGGTGCATGCCAAACTAGAACTTTTCTATAGACAATTTCTCAAATGTCGCCATGAGGCCATTTAGATTTCCAAGGAGTGTACATACAAGTATTTTTTTGTTTGACATTATAATTTAAGAATGAATGGAGTAATCTGAAATGAGTGCTACACTTGCAATTTGTAATCTTCCAGTTTCTCACAGTATTTAATCCTATATAAGTAATGTTGTCCTCCCTGTCTTGTTGTAATATTATTAAATTAATTGCAATTTCAAGGAATTTCTTAATTCATTACTCAGTTGGACTTGACAATTTACAAGATTACCTCGAACTAAGAAAATATTAATTTGGAAATACAAAAAAAAAATTAAGGAAAATTACATAAAAAGCGAGGGTAGGAGAAACTTCAAAGAGCTTTACTAAAATTAAGTAACAAACATAAAGCGTATAAATATCATAATGAAAGTACAAAGCAAAGAGCCAAAGAGAATATTTGACTGTTTATTTTTTTAAAAATGTATATTTATCTATAGAAATAAATATGTTACATAGAAATATTAAAAAAATAAAAAATAAAAGTAAACTAAAACTATTAAGTTGATATATAGATTAGTAATCAATTGATTGCTCGAACAAAATGATCTTGTTTCTATTTTTCTTTTTCTACTTTAACATATTTGAATCTATTTGAAGAAATAATATTATTGATAATATTATATTCAACTTGAATAAGCGACTAATTATATTTGATGTATATTCTGTTGGAAACTTCCCTAAAATTCAGGAAACTGGTACAGAGATGTAGCAGTGACTGGGTCACGTATTGGCTTGATTACAAATTAGTGTAGCGAAGTTAGTAAGGGAAATTGGTACATAGACTAAAGTTAGATTGGATTTTGTCTTAAATCAATTAATACTTATTAATAATAATTAGCCGGTTTCATATTGTGACTGTTTGTTTTTATTTTAAAACCGAATAAACAATTTTTCCGAATTCGTAAGCCGTTTGTCCCTTTTAAGTGCTAAATATATTAAAAAAATATTTTACTATTTATGAGGGATACACGGAATTTTCAGTTTTATCTTGATGAGCAGTTTGATCTGAAAAGAAAAAAGGTTAACTTTAAACATTATATTATAATAACTATCACACTGCAATTATAGATAAGAGATTTTATAGTTTAAAAACAAAATGTTTGTTACATTTGTTCATTATTTTAATTATTTATATAGAATGTATGTATGCATGTTTTATGTTTCTCATTAAATTAAATATATAAAAATTAAGAATTCTAATATATAAAAAAGTCTGGCAAGTGCGAGTCTGACTCGCACACTCAAAATTTCGTAGGACGAAACACTTTAATAAGTTTATAATCGCAAATAATTTATCAAGTATATATATAATTGGAGAAATTTAATGCCTATACGCTTTTCACATACATATTATTCGACTAGAAATAGTATTGTTTAAATTTACCATCTCTATGCCATAAAAACGTTAAATTTATTTGTTTATTTGTTTGAGAAGATCTTTGGAAATACTGAACTTATTCTAAAAGCTTTCTACAAATAAAACAACTTTACTTGATCAAAGCAATATGGGCGATATTCACCGAGATATACGTGAGTGAATGGAAGTGGAACCAAATTAAACACAAGTAATTCAAAAACAAACATTATAATTCAATAAGAGATAAGGAACGAATTTTATATTATTACTCGCACTTCAAAGTTTTTTAAGTGAAGTAAAAATGTAAAGGTTCTCTGAGGTTTTCTCTGACCAACTGTGACCTACAGGTTGTATGCGTAAATGCTATTAACATTAAAAAAAAACAAAAAAGTTTTCTCTAAGAGCTATAATTTATGGCTGTTCAAGGGTCGTGTCTTGAGGTCGCTTACTAGAACAACTGCTAAAGTTCCCGTTACATAATAATATATAATTTTTTAGATATACGATATTTTTCAATAACGCATTTTATTCTAATCAGACCGAAACCATCATTTATATAGTCGAAACAAACTTTCATCCCATGCAGGAATCAAACTCACACTTCCGGATACGGGATAGTAAACAGACAATTCAATCAATGTTATAATGAAGAAATAAGGATCTAGTTAACTATCATCAGATATAAAGAATTGATATCATAAAGTATAATAGAAATATTCATAGCTTTTGGGAGGGTCTCAAAGAAAACAGGAAAGACTTCGTTATCACCCAATACTTTTGTTATGTTTCTGTTATACTTGCAAGAAATATGGAAGAAATCGTTGTGAAAGGAAAACGGAAATTCTTGCTTTGTTGTTATTTATTAACAAGTATTAAATCAAAACAACTTTGATCGTTTGTTAACAAATTAATCCAAAATCCTATGCATGATTCTAAAATCATTATAACAGAAAAAGTAGCTATAATATTAAACCATTATATCTAATATATTGACGACTCGTTTGGCCCAGTTGGTAGTGACCCTACTTTCTGCGCCAGCGGTCGCGGGTTCGAGTCCCGCTGGGGGCATTCATTTGCTAATCACGAATGTTTGTACTCCAGTCATGGGTGTTTATATTTATAATATGTAGTGTGTATGTATCTAAAAATGTATATGTGTAGTATATCAACTATCTGGTATCCGCAACACAAGCATGTTACGTAGCTTACTACGGAACTAGATGGCGCTGTTGTAATAATGTCCCAACATATATAAAACAACATATAAAAATCTCGTATCACAGTGTTTGCTATCGAACTCCTCCGAAACGGCTTGACCGACGACGGATTTTTATGATTTTTTTTGTGTATATTTGGTAGGTCTGAGAATAGATCGCGGTCTATGTTTTATTCCCCCAAAAATAAAATAAAATAATTATGAACTTAAATTTTCATCATTCTACCACCAATCCCTATGATTAGAACGCGGGTGGAGCCACGGGAATTGCTAATAAATATATAATAATCTATTTTAATTAATAAGAAATAACTTACACACCATTATTAACGATAAATCATAAGGTCAAAATATTATGATATTTGACTGACTTTAATATTGTAGTGACAATTTTTTATTATATTAAGATAATTCTTCTATCTTCCAAGTGATTTGATTTGATTCAAAGGATTCTTTTAATAATTTTTTTTTAATCTTAATAGCATTGTTTAAAATTAGTATCCTAAAATATTTTATTTTCCAGCAAAATCTCTTCAAACCATCAGTAGAAGTCAGCACTGATGTGAATTTATTCTACCGCTATTATTCACAGGGAATGGTCGCATGACGCGTTATCAGTTTCCTCTGTCCAGGACCTTTACATAAGTTATGGGAGAAAAATGCTTTCCTGCTTTGGATCAGTTTTTAAATTGTTCTAATTTAGGATTGGATTGTGTATGAATACCCTACTCGCACTTTTCTCTTTTTCTTTCATATATAATCCATTCTAATAGAATTTTATACATATATAAATATGTATATATATTTCCTGATGTATAATTAATTTTCCTAAAATTTATTGTTTTTTCTGAATTAATTTAAATTGCAATGACATAATAATTATAAAGAATATTGATCACATTAGCTTTGTGAGTATCGAATCTGCGATCTATCTGCGATCGATTCTGGCACATACCATCCATACCACCAGCAGTGCGACAATTTTAATAAAGCGACATAAAATTGAAAGTACTCCAGCCATAGTCATAAAAAGCTTCACAGATAAACTTTTACGAATAGTAATAATCATTAGCTTATCTGAGAACGCAATAAATTAGCCGACATCACCGCGTTTTGTCAGTTACACAGTGTCCTACGTGGACGACTCGACGCGAACGCGATTGCGAAACGATCCGATGCGAATTTAATGTGGTGCGGAGCGATGCGGCTACTCTGTCCTACGTGCGCGCGAACTGTCCCCTCCGCGCCCTCCGCCGCCGTGTAGTTCAGTTAACATTAAACATTTGTCATGAGCGGACGGAAGCTAATGTTGTTGGAAAATTCATATCTATACATAATATAATAAATCTGTAGAAGGGTCAATTCTGTACATTGAAAATATTGAAAAAATAAATAGCAGGGGGTGTTACTGGATCGATACCAAACCCAAATATGCGATAAAAAAATTTTTGTCTGTCTGTCTGTATTTTCAGGCATCACGTGAAAACTAACGATGAAACTTGGTATAATTATACTTTATTATCCTGGGCATAAAATGGGATACTTTTTATCCTGGAAAAATACGTAGAAAAAAACAAATCTTAATTTTTATCATAGTTTGATTTTATCCTGTAGTCCACGCGATCGAAGTCGCGGGCACAGCTAGTCTTAAATATGAGATATTGAAGAAGTGTATAACTTTTATTCCTTTTGTCCCAGAATGTAGGACGTTCTTGGATAGCATTAATAAGAAGTTCTACTTCCGACATTAATTCAATAACAATTTTTGCTTGAAAAAAATATGGCCGACGCGTCCACTTCGCGCGAAAATATCAAGCCAACTGATCGCGTTCGCGTCATTTCGCGCCGCTCCGCACCGCACCCCACGTGCGTTTGGTCACATAGGCCACTTCAATAGGTTTCGAATGTTTGTTGTTTTCGCGCGGTGCCGCGCCGCTTCGCGTTCGCGTCTAGATCGCTCACGCAGGACGTCGCGTTAGGCCTATTGAAGTGGCCTATGTGACCAAACGCACGTGGGGTGCGGTGCGGAGCGGCGCGAATTGACGCGAACGCGATCAGTTGGCTTGATATTTTCGCGCGAAGTGGACGCGTCGGCCATATTTTTTTCAAGCAAAAATTGTTGTTGAATTAATGTCGGAAGTAGAACTTCTTATTAATGCTATCCAAGAACGTCCTACATTCTGGGACAAAAGGAATAAAAGTTATACACTTCTTCAATATCTCATATTTAAGACTAGCTGTGCCCGCGACTTCGATCGCGTGGACTACAGGATAAAATCAAACTATGATAAAAATTAAGATTTGTTTTTTTCTACGTATTTTTCCAAGATAAAAAGTATCCCATTTTATGCCCAGGATAATAAAGTATAATTATACCAAGTTTCATCGAAATCGAACCGTTAGTTTTCACGTGATGCCTGAACATACAGACAGACAGACAGACAGACAGACAAAAAATTTTTTAATCGCATATTTGGGTTTGGTATCGATCCAGTAACACCCCCTGCTATTTATTTTCTCAATATTTTCAATGTACAGAATTGACCCTTCTACAGATTTATTATATGTATAGATATGAATTTTCCAACAACATTAGCTTCCGTCCGCCCATGACAAATGTTTAATGAAACTGAACTGAACGGCGGCGGAGGGCGCGGAGGGGACGGTTCGCGCGCACGTAGGACAGAGTAGCCGCATCGCTCCGCACCACATTAAATTCGCATCGGATCGTTTCGCAATCGCGTTCGCGTTGAGTCGTCTACGTAGGACACTGTGTTAGAATAAAACCACAAAATGCTAAAATGAAAATTTCGTTAATACTTTTGGTTTTTAAAGGTGACGATAAGCATGCATACTTTAAAGCAACTCCTTGCGCATTTGCTATGAGGAGATACAAAAAAAAAGAAAAGAAAATGGCTTGCTCATACTTGTTACATTAGAAAGGTTTGCAAGGATGGGTCTGTGCAATATTGAATAGGAGTCCCTTTTTTATGATTATTATAGTTAAAAAAACTTAAAACACTTTTGGTGAATCAAAATTTTACGAGACTCGTGAAGACGGATCATTTTGAAAGAGCACAAACTTTAAGGGTTTTGATTGTAAGAGTAAAGAGTAAAGAGTTAAAATAAGGTAACAGAATAACAATAAATTGTCTAGAACTACTGAGTATACTTTGAGGAAGCTTAATACGAAGTATTCGAATGTAATACTTATACTAATATATATTTTTTGTAACATAAGGCCAATGGTATCGTTTCAGAGACAGCCTTTTCGAGACTATAAAAGGGGCTTAATGAGACCGTTTTTTGTAATGGTAATTGCATGTTACGTTATCGGAAGTACCTTAAGTTTAGTAGCATTTTCAGATAACATTATTGTAAGGAAGTTAAACATTTTTGTATAATGGATTTGCGGTGAAATATTTGTTGAATAAAAAGACTTTTGAAAAAGGCAGTGGTAACTCAGTGCTAACGTACTTGCTTGGGAAACTGAGTAACGCGGGTTCAATTCCCGGGTCTCGCATCTTTGTAAGTATGTATGCATTACTTCTAACATGATTATCACATATTTCACATTATCATATTACACATAATATTAAGGAGAAAAACATCGTGAAGAAACCCGTAGATCCTCTCGTATTGAAAGGCAGCCCATGCCCAGCAGTGGGACGAAAATAGAATGCTGAATACAAAAAAAACTTACGTTTTCTCTTTTTTAACAAATGTGATAATAAATTACTTATTTCTTTAAACTTTATTTTAAAAATCCTGTTTTTTGGTAATCTGGCTAAAATTACTTGTGTGTAACTGAATTTAATTTTAATCTATTACTATACCCACGAAATATAGCTTTTCTTTGAATTATTTACAGAAAATTTTTGTATATTGTATTTCAAAAAGGTTCCCCTACATTATGAGTATGTATATTTACTTCCTTATGTGACCTAAAATTCAAAGAAGCGAATGTTATGACGAAATCCCCTTAAATTCACAGTTTATTTCTAAGAAGTTCTCGTATAATACCTTACAAAGGGCAGTTGAAAGCTTCATCGCGACTACATCATAGCCTAATAGCAGTACTGTTAACTTACGTTTAGTGATGGCACTATGAATGGTAACATCCATATATAAATACGAATTTTTTGTTTAATATTTGTAATACCAACCTATTAAGAAAACACTAAAAATCCTTTTATTTCATTTGTTTCCTAATTTTAAGCTACAGCAATTATTTTGACATGTACATTTCTAATTGCATTGAATAGTGCCATGCAAATTGACTCAATTACGAGGTTATTACTTTGAACTATTTCAACACCAGTAAAGTGAAAGTGACGGATTGCAGAAGATTGAACGGCAAACTCAGGTATTTTTAATTAATTATTATTTTAGCTATCCTGTATATTTAAACAGCTGTTACATTAAAAATTCTACATTTTAATCATAAAAACTAGCCTATAATATAAATCTGTAATACGAAAGTATAAGTGTACGTGCTGAAATATTACATAAGCTATGATCACACTACACAAAAGTGCCAGTGAGCCGTAAGCTAGGGATCTGACATAAGACAAACTTGGTCAAGCAATAATCACATTTATCACAATGGAATAAGGTCGCAACTTTTCATAAATTTAGATTATTTACATTATACGAAATATGAATTTCAGAAATTCACAACTCGGAATAGCTGAATCTAATTTCCCATCTGCATAAATAGGAATGGTTTTGGTTCTTCAAAATAAATCATTTATTTGTTCTGCCTAATATTGTTCTTAATATGAAGAGATAATTGAACATAAGCATAATAAATTTATACATATTTTTTTTTATATTATAATGCTTTTAAGGGTTAAAATTTGATTAGTATAAAATTATTGTATATATTAAACTAGCCATTCCCGCGGCTCCACCCGCATTCTAATTACTATTAAAAATAGGGATTGGTGGTAGAAGTTTGAAAATTTAAGTATATTTTGATGCCAAATCATAAATAATTAAAAAAAATTAATTTGGTCGAAAAATTAAAAATAAAAAATATAGGGTAACCCTTATCGCATAGGGTAATAAAAATTAGATTACGCTATGTTCTCAGACCTACCAAATATTCACAAAAAAAATCATCAAAATCGGTCAAGGCGTTTTGGAGGTGGTCGATAACAAACACTGTGACACGAGATTTTTATATATTAGATGTACCAAGTGTGAGAAGTTATTTATTATTTTGTAAAATGTAAATACTCGTATATGTAATCATAAAAATGTCATATTTATGTAAAAATATATTTCTTTTGTTTTATGAGGATATTAGTTTGTCCTAAAAAGCCAAAAATTGTGCATCATATACTCAAGAGATTCAGTCAAATTGTACCTCCTCTAATTTCATGTCGGTAAATTTTTTGAGCACGATGTTATGAAAACATGTTCGCGTTTTTTGCTATTACATTGAACCAGGCGCAAAATAAAAATACTATTTTCTAGAATTTTATTCAAATTGAGGGATCTTTATTATGCTTGACTGAATTTACACACTTGTCTTTTTTCGGTCGAATAATAATAATAATGTTTGATATACGATTGATGCTTACATATTTTGTTTGTGCCTTCTTCTTCATGCATACATATTATGTCTCTTATCTCTTTTTATACTCTATAGCAGAATTTCCCAACCTTTTTCCTGCCAATAGTTTTCGGGTTATGAGAAATAATTTCATGCCGCTCTTAATTTTTTTTAATATAATAAAAATCACATTATTTTTATTTTTTTTATATAATTTTTAATTGCAAAATTATATTGTACTCTCTCTAAGCTCTTCAGGGATCGTGCTAGGAAATCCTGCACCATAGCATTTTACAAGTTCTCTTTAGACACTTTAGAGAGTGAATAAAAAAAATCAGGAGAAAAATTGATATCGTAACATCATTTACATTTGCCAACTTTAATTATTTTTTTATGAGCAGGACAAACTTTTTATATTATTGCTATTTTAGTCTCATCGGTATTTCTTGCTTGTAACGCCGTAAAGTGCTGACAGAATGAATTGACTTACACTCACCGTGCCACCTTATAAATTGTTAACCTATTTCGCTCCATGCTACGTGCTTTGGTTAAGCGATTACATTTCAAGTATAACCCGAGATTTGCAAAAGTCGAATGTAAAGAATCCTCAGAGACTGCTATTTTTGATTGTAGAGTGCAAACATTCATACTGTGTTCGTTGTTTTGTTATTAAAGGTTATAGAAGTTCAAGTAAACTTGATTGTGAAAGCGTATCTTTATACACTACTAACGACTCATACGTACTTCAGACTTATCTCTAATACATTTTTCAAAGATGACATATTTTCCTGCAGTAAAAAGTATCGTATATATTGTCACCGGACGTAATTAAAAGGAAAAAAAAGTATTTTGTATGTGATCAAAGGCAGACGGACTGACAGTTTTATTATGAAAATAACTGTCTTGTCATGGTTACATAATAAATTCGCACTCTAATTTCCATTCTTTTCATTATCTCATTACTGATGTAAACAATTAAATATTGTAGCTACTAGCAACACCCTTGCTTCGTGGTGTCTTACAAGGTGCCAATGTGTTCCATTAAGACTAAAATTTATATGACTAATGCTTGCAGTGTGATGTAACGAACATGTATATAGTGAACACGAATTCATAGTAAAATTTCCCATATATCATACCTAATAGAATTCCCATGACTATTGCTTAATTTGAACTTTGTTTTATGCACTTGATGATAACTTTACTAAGTAAATGATATTAAAAAACAGACACAGCAAAGTAGATCTTATAACAGTACCATTTCTTTTCATTTTGGAGTAACTCTCTTATCACTACTTTCTTCCCAGATTGAACAAGAATGAAAAATGTACGAGTGTACATTAAAATGCCAAGCCGAATTGTAGATGAAAATAGATTTTCTAAAGAATCTAGTTCAATATTTCTCACTAAAGCGAATTATCTCTCTCCACTCAGTTTTCGAGTAAAATCGTAAGGTTTCTTAAGTATGTTGGACATTCAGAACTTATTCCGCTGAGCTCGAATTTATTCTTATAAGGTCCGATCCTCACTGTAATGCCGTTCACAATTCGTTCTTCACTTTTTTTTCAACAAAAAAAATATTAAAAATAATTAAGCTAAGTTACTTCATATGACATTAGAAGTTATGTTGATGTTACAAACAGACACGTCAATTTTATTTATCTCCATAGATACACTAGCAACTACCCCTCACTACACTCGTGTAAATTCCTGGAAGTCTTGGTATACTGCGTTACTTCAGATCATACGTAAAGAATCGCCTTTATAATAAAAATCTGATTTACCATTCAAAAATATCGTTTTCCATATAAAGGCGAAAATCTTGAATTTAAGCAAAGGAGTTATAGTCCGTATTCTTGTTGATAGCGGCCCTAGAGTCTCGCTCATTTCCATTAAAAAGAGATTTATTGTTCGGTTGTCACTGATAATTTCTAAAGCCTATTGAAGTGTTTGTTATGGAAAACGGATTTAAATGGAATATTCCTGTCTTTTTCACTACCGTCTGTACGTTAGACGATTGAGATAATAATAATTAATTTGTTCTTTTGTACTTGTTTTGTGGATATTTTTAAATTAATTTGTATTCAAGCAAATTAATTGTTCTAGCTTATTTGTTTTTAAAAATTGATTATATTATAATAATAATTGATTATGCGTTAGGTAGTGTTTTTATTGAGAGCATAATATAGTATATGATAATATATTGGAAAAAAAAATACACACACGTAGTACCATCTAGTTTCATGGTAAGGTACAAGCCATGTGTTATGGATGGATGATGGATGGATATACTCTACATAAACTATATAAGTTATATAAGTTTTAAATATATTACATACATATTATAAATATAAATACCCATGCCTGGAGTACAAATTTTCATGCTCGTCACACAAATTATTGCCCCCAGCGCGAATTGAACCTGGGACCCCTGGCATAGCAGGTAAAGTCACTACAAACTGAGCCTAACGTGTCGTCATCAATATCATGCTTTCAAACAGTTTTAGAGTAGTAATGTTTTCTTTGTTGTAAGCTACGTACTTCACATTGCTTCTTATTATTATACTTTGAGAATAGTCATCTATAGATTTATTTGAAAAAATAACCCTTATTTCATTCATCAACTGACATCACAATAACATCAATATATGAATTCAGCCATAAATTCAATTTCTAAATAAAAATAAATATTACAAAGTAAAACGGTGACCTTTATACTACAGAATTCATATTTAATTAATGTTACCATGTAATGATTTGAGGGAAATTGGCATAAAATGCCTCTATTCAAGCTTGTTATACGAAAAAATAATAGGAATTTATTTAACTTCTTCAAACAAAATAACGATGTACCTATACATAATAATTCATACTTACATTTGATTTAAGGTATGTATTTGTTGACTTACTTAAAAACTCTTACCAACTAAGAACTTATTCATAATATTATTTTCAAGGACATACAGTGCTCGGTATCATACAAATTCAGAAAATGTTTTGGAGCTCGACACCCTACACCCTTAAAAGAAAGTTCCTGTAGAGCACATATAATGCTGCTTTTAGTGGAAATTATGACAAACCTGTGACTTGCCCTCACTTTGCTTGTGTGTCCCAAACTTGAATAGTAAATGTATGAATTTTACTATTTTTATTACATTTTTATTTATATACGTACGAGTATGAATAAGAAATATGAAAATGTTTCTGTTTAATTGATTTGCAAATTTGTCCTGCGACTGGGGAGTAATATTGTATTGAAATGATTTTTTCTACATAGAGATTGTTTATGGGAGTGTGACATACTTTTTTTCGGTATAAGTAATGATTCCCATAGCTAGGCGTGATGTGTCTTACTTTCATGGATTTGTAGAATGTCATGGTACTATTAAATAATTTATCTGCGTCTTGGGAACAAATAAACTAAATGTATATGAATAGGAGGCAGTGGTAGCCCAGTGGTAACGCACTTGCTTGGAAAACCGAGTGATGCGGGTTCAAATCCGGGTCTTGCATCTCTGATATTTTCACTTAAGAATAATTTCTAGCATTTTCTAGATTACCACTTTTCATAAGAAAACATCGCGAGGAAAATCTAAATAAAGTAGTCGTTATTGTCGATACGAAAAAACACTTTACAAATATTATTGAAAGAAATCGTCCGACGTTTAAATGTCTGACTGGCTGGACTTTCATCTCATCAGAAGAGCCAAATATTATTATTTTATAACTTTCTCTTTCTATAACTTTTCTATCTCAATATTATTTATAGAATTGAAATATTGCTTTACTGTTTCGAAGATTTCAAAGAGTTTCGAAGTTAGAAAAGATACTGATAACTTTTTCTTTAGTCGTTGTTTTCTCAAGATAGGTTTGGCTAAGGTCGTGGTGGCGTTACTGCTGTTTAGTCGCGAGTTTGAGTCCAGCTTGGGGCATTCATTTGTGTGATGTGCTCATCAATGCATCAATGTTTGTTGCTTTACAGTGATGTAAAATTTTTAGCAGTATTACTAATAACTTAAAAAAATTCTAAAACAACTATACTTTTAAAAATGACATCCAGTCAATGCAGAAACTTTAAAATTCAAAGCGAAGAACCAAGTCGGGTCATTAACTATTAGAAGAGTGACATTTCAAAGAAACCGGCGTTAACGGAAAATTTTATTAAATTTGTTCCTTGAACTAAAGTGGGACAGGAAGCATTGAGTTGTGACTAGAAGAGACATTTATTAAATCTTATCGTATAATTTTCGTATATTCGTACTATTTTTCAGTCATTTTTAATGTTTTTCTACTGGGCATGGTCATCTCTCCAATATATGGAAATCACTCCATAGTTTAATACCACCACTGTAATTGTCCACCATGTATGAATTGAAAGACTTTACATGTCTTTCGAAAACGTACAAAGTTCTAAGTGTAGGTTTTCTCACAATGTTCTCATTCATTATAACGTAAGTAGTAATCTTGTGAGAAATTATTCACACATGATAATATCAGAAGAGTGTGACTCGAGATTTGAACCCACTACATTTGTTTTTCCAGGCAAGTGCGTTACAATTTAAGAATTTTAATAAGTGGTTCTTCGCAATTCGTAAAATAGGTTTGAATATTAAACATACTCAAGAATACATCAAAATATGTTATTAGAATACTATAGAAAATATTCCCATAGTTCCTCTTTTCATCTAGTGACGAGTATTATAAAGTAGCGGTATTTATAAATGTGCATAGAATTGGGTAGCCGTATGCTGAATAAATGAGAAAATATTTGTAATTTTTATATTTTCCAACTTTTTTTATATATCTATTCCCAAGCATGTAATGCTGAATCCTATTACTATAAGAAGCAAAATTAAACATAAAAGATGGATGATTTTCATCATTCATAGCTTTAGTCAGTAATTTCGACTATTATTAAATTATTTAGATTATTTCTTTCCTAATTTAAGACACCATTCTACAACTCTTTCCGTATTAATTTGTTGTATTCAGTCTTTTTTAACGTCTCACTGCTGACAACGAGCTTTCCTTCAATACGAGGGGAATCAGGCCATAGTCCACCTAGTGCGGATTGGTAGACTTCACATGTCTTAGAGAATTTGCTAGGTTCTCTCATACATGCAGGTTTCCTCATGACTTCCTTTACTGTAAGACAACTGGTAATCATGTTAGAAACCCAGATTTGTACCCGCTTCACTCGGATTACCAAGTTAGCGCGTTGCGGATACCACTCCTCATTCACATTCATTCACATGTTATTTAAGTTTAATTTCACATCTAGTGGTTTGTGTTCTCGTTAAACAAAGTTACATAGTAGTTGAGGGGTAAGTTCGAGATTGCAACACAGAAATCTCGTTAACTTCACTTTTCGATTTCAAGAGCTAAGGTGCTATTAGATAAAATCCTACATATATACAAACTTTAAATAATTTTGTTTGTGCCGACGCTTTACACTTATTACTTAAAAGAACTTAAATACTTAAAAGTATCATTAATAAAACTAGTAGGTAGTTACGTCTTTAGTTTTAATGTTTCTTTAGTGCAGTCTTTAGTCATCATTGTCAACAATTTTCGTTTAGTATATTTTAAATTGATAATTTTATTTAAATTTTTAGATACAACATGGTAAGTTTTGGTTTGAACAAACAAGTGTTTGACAAGAACAAGTGAACAAACAAAATGTTTTTCAATCCCAACCGCTAGATGTTATTTCTGTATGATTTCACTGCAGAATTATCTAGTTAACATGCGATATCTATGTACCAAGAGTAATTAATAATTATAAAAGTATATAATTATATAAAATAAGAAGTATGATGTATTTTTCCTTTATATAACTTAATTTAGACAGATTTAATTCTAATAGAAGACATAATTCTACGCTATTATCATGAGATTGACAATATAATCGTATCTAGTGACGTGCCTAATGCCCATATAGTGGCTGTGTCTGGATATCACGGGATCTACGCGTGAAGTGCGGTATGTCACATGATGGCAGATTGATTAGTGATTTCAGAGTTGCAGTATAATAGTACTGTTTTTGTTTAGATTTTAAAATATTTCATTTAATTTGAATAATTTGGAACGACAATCTGTTGATTTTGAATTATTTGGTTGCTTCATAAATTGTAACTCTATAGCCTTTTCAATATCTAGCTTAACACCGGCCTTTCTCCTTAATGTTGAGCGTAGTAAAACAAATGTGCTTCCCAAGTAAGAGTTTTCAGATCTTGCGAAAACAAGCCTGGCCTAGGTAGGCTTTTTCAAGCCTATCAACAAAGAAAAACAACATAAACTAAAATTTTTAACGATTAAAATAAAACTGATAATACTATGACTTCGAGTTCATAATTAAAATGAATAGGCACTACATATTCACTTTGATTAAGAAACCCATTACTATTATATACAAGCTGGAACATACATACATATATACTATATATTATGTATTCGAGATTATGTCTTTTTAACAATTTATATCTTAATTTTAGATATTTCCTAACGTAAGAAAAAATAAGACAAAGAAAATGATAATGTAACATTTTTATATTTGTCGACAACATTTATTAAAAAATATTAAGAAATCCCTTTGTAGATATTTTTAGAAAACAAGGAAATTAAATAAGACGTTAAAAGTATGATTTCCTTACACATATAATAAATGTACCTACACAGATTATTTATACTATAATATTGGCTTAGCAAACAAAAAACCTTATTTATTTATTAAGTATAGACGTACGCTGTTCCCAAAAAATAAAGATGTATTTAATGAAACAAAGAATTTGGACGAGTTTTATAGCATTTAATAAATCTCATCTGATTTAACCAAATATAAGCTAATATTTAACAGGACGCACCGTTCAGTGCTCACTGGTTCACTTGACACACAAAATACTCTTTGTAGTATTCTCGTTAATGTACGTAGGTAGGTATTATTGGCAACTGATGTGGCATGCTTTGATATATCTGATACCAGTTATGTACTCTGCTATAGGTACATGCTGTACTAAACGAGGTTATATTGATTGATTTCAGCCTTCTAAAATTTCTTTCTTTGGTAAAACAGTATATTTTTTTTAAAAATTGATTCAATATATTATCCAATTATAAGTAAAGGTATTATAATATTAGCAAAGTACTATTTTATATAGCGACGTGCTTGCTTGAGAAACCGATTTAAGCGGGTCCAAATCCCATCTCTTACCTCAGTTCCCTATTTTCATATGCGAATCATTTATAAACGATTACCACTTGAAAAATATCGTGTGGAAACCTGCATGTCTAAAGAATCTACCAAGTTTTTGAAAGATATGTGAATTCCGCACTACGGCCTGAACTCCTCGTATTGAAGAGAGAGTTGTGCCCAGTGGGACATTAAAAAAGGCTGACTACATATTATGTAAAATAACGTTAGCTCTAGAGAAGGAAGCGTACGTTATAATGGCGCACTCCCCCGACGGGTCCTGCCCCGGGTAATTGGTACAGATATCTGTTTGTTTCACATCCATTGTGCTTAGGTTATGCTTGGTGAGCTTAGCCCATGAATGAATCAAATTGAAACCTTTATATAGACACGCAAGTTTTGGAAATGCACTTTGTGTTTTTTTTTTGTCTGGTGATTTTATTGTTTATACGTCAGCAGATGATGAGTGTGATGATCTATAGCTCCTGGCGTCACTCTGCTTTTCGATGTCGAGGTTCTGAACCCCAAGGTTAGAAGAAAAAGGAGCCCGAGGACGGTCTCCTGTCAGGAAAGGCCGTGTGGAAGATGAACAGAAAAGAGGATGTTGGAGTGGGGAGAAAACTATAAAAGTCGATGCATAACCGGCATCGGGGGGTAGTTGTGTCTTGACAGTTATCGCGGTAGCATTGTTAGGTCGTTACTTTGTTGGTTTATTTTTTAAAATATCATTGTTGGTAGCTTAGTTGTCTTTTTGGTTAGTTTAATAGTGTTTTAGCATTTTCAGATTTTTAAATACGTTGAGGTCGATTTAGTAAGCTTGTTTTTTTTAAAAAAAGCTCACTTCTGGTCTAAATTCACAAGAATACTTAATAAGAACTTTAACTGAACTACAGGTCATACACACATCGGTGTGTGAAAACCAATACTACCAATTAAACCTAAAGGAACCTCTGGTGTCTTAATACGGCCTCATAGTATCATTAACACGTTTAATCAGCACGCCCCGATTGGGCATTCTGACCTAGCTGAAACAGACCACAGCAGTCATGTGACTGTTGTGTCCTGCTTCAGCTAGGTCTGATAGCAGAGTGGACTAGTGGACTCTTCTATCAGAGCTTAATTTAAGCTTATAATATAAGAATAATTATTGACTTATGTAGTGATTTAGGATTACATTATCTATCAGATAAATGGTATTATTTTTAATAGACATTTATAATAATAAATATGTTGGAACATCATCTAGTCTCGAGTAAGGAACAATCCTTTTGTTATAAATACTACATAGTTGACATATTACACATATATAACTTTAAATACATACTTATCATAAATATAAACAACCATGAATGAGGTACAAATGTTCGTGCACATCACACAAATTGCCCCAACAGGACTCAAACCTATAACCTCCGGCGCAACAAAGTAAGGTCTAACTAAACATGTTGTCAAACATTAGTTAGATAACGTAATATATTCATCCATTTTGAAGTCCCACTGCTGGGCAAGCATAACGTATAAACCTTTTAAAAAGTTACAATAATATCAAATACATTTCAAATATAGTATAATATCATTCGTCCTTAACAAGAAACCCTACAACTGCGTATCACAATTTATCCACGTCATCGCCCTGACGTTCTGCGAAGAATTATTTAAGATTCCCCTGAGATGTTACGTACGGATTCAATATTGTTCTCTTCGACCTGACGTGTAATATCTAAAAATGTCAGTTAGAAACGAAAACATTCCTTAAATACTAGTGTATTTTATTTTTGATTACATATTATTCGACGACGCGTTTGGCACAGCTTGTAGTGTACTTACTGTGCCAGTGGTCGCAGGTTCGAGTCCCGCTGGGGGCGTTCATTTGTTGAGCACGAATTGATTTTGCTTTACAGCATTCGAAACGTCGGGAACTAAAAATCAAAATAAATCCGCGACAAAATCCGAAAAGGTAGTTTCATTTATAATGTCGAATATTCGCGTAAATCTAAGAAAGTATTACGAATTGATTTCTTCCAGTCATGGGTGTTTTTATTTATAATGTATGTATTTAAAGTTATATATTATGTGTAGTTTATCAACTATCTGGTATCCTTAACACAAGCCTCGTAGCTTAACATAGGACTAGATGGCGTTGTGTGTAAATGTGTGTGTGTAATGCTCCAACATATTTATCGATTAATCATTATAAGTTATACATAAAAATATTTCATTTTTTTTCTTGTATATAATTGTGCCAATTATTATAATATTTTTTTTATAATGAATTACTAACGGCCACAAGATTTGCTTGAATTTATTTAATGCAAGTAAAATAATATATGTAATAGTTTTGCGATTAACTAATAGTAAAAAATAATGTGTTTATTTCATTTTCTTATAATAGAGTCGCGTATACGAAGAAAAAGTATCCTAACCCCTAATTATAAAGTCAAAATTATATATTAATATCCAAACGTACTTCAATTTTATTAACGTGCAATAGATCCACCCTCATCATCCCTTAACGACATCTGGTCACCACAGATAAAGCAACAGTTTGGCTTTCAACGGATTTTATGTGTTTTTTATCGTTCCAGGAAATTTATGTCAAAACGAGTCCAATTTAATAGGTGGGATAGGCAATAAAAGAACATCTGAAAAAGTTGTACCGTTGGGCGTGAAAATAATGCTTTCGCCGGTCTTTTAGACGTTACGGTCAAACTCGTTTAGTTATGTAGAAAGTATTGTATTGAGAGAAGAAAGAGAGAGAGATAGAGAAAGAGAGAGAGAGAAGAGAAGAGAGAGACGTTGAACCGAATGTTGTAAGTGATCTCCGTTAGTATAACATACCTTTTTCAACGCAACGTCTCTAGTAAGTGTTGTTGCAAAAATAAAATGACCACTAAAATCTATACACACATAACATTTTGACTAATATTTGCCAAACAAATGTCGACATTGTTTTGTTGCATGTAAATAAACAAACAAACTATAATGTACAATACTACTTTTCCTTTTATATTTATAACCGATCATATTTTCGTATTGAAAAATTACAATATATTGTATTTTGTGGGCGGATCTGTGAAATAGAGATGTATTTTATAGTTTCCTGCTTGTTTACGCTGCTGTTTGTCGTAAAAATATTTTATTGGTAACCTTAACTTTTTATTTCTATCTAGCTTGTATGGTCGGAGTTTTAATTAAACATTGCCTAAAATTTTCTCAATGACTTTTTTCATTTCAAATCACAATTACAATAAAAAGACTATAAACACACACATAATTATAATAATTCATATCATCGAATTAAATGTACACTTGCCTAAATGAACACAAATTCGAAACACGATATCCTTCTTGACTTAACTTTATAATTCAATCCTGTACTTGAAATATCTATTGAATTTATCGAATCGCAACAGATATGACTCGAGTAGTTTATTAATCAGTCATTGAAAAGTTCCCAAATCAAACTCTTGGCATCAGATTGTTTTATTGGCGTGCAAGTTCTTAAAGTTTCAAAATAAACAACACTAATATAGAGTTAAATTTACTTTACAGGTTTCTTTTTATATTTGGTTTGTAATATGTTTTATTACATATAAAATTCCCGCGTCACTTTGTTGGTCCGCGATGAACTCCGAAATTACTTCTCCGATCTTATCGATTTTTTTAAATATGTGATTTTCCCCAACTTGATAAATAAGAGAGTTTTTAACCTGGTTATTTTTTGTTTGAATAGAAGAATTTACGATTTTCACATTTGTAGAGGGATTCTGGAAAGAAAAACAGCTACTCTAAGCTACAAATTCTACCCCCAAATTAAAGAAAAAGTGTAAGGGTACAGTAACGCGTAGCCTTGGTCTGTTAGAATTCATATAGACATAATATAATAGATAGACTGACAAAAAGACTTTGTGACATAATATTATTAACTTGTATAATGTATTTTATTTAAATTATTAACTTATGATTCAAATATAGTTTTCAGAATAGTTCTTGTACTAAAATAGTAATAGCTATTCAAGTGCTGTTTACTTAATACTATGATAATTTTTCTTCAAAAAGGGTGAAAAATCAAAACGTTTACGTATTTAAATAATTTAGCTTTGTCGCAAGGTGTCGTAAATTCAGTGACGCGGTGTCATCACTGCTTTACGCTTCCTACATCGTTTATTGGAGAAAGGTTTATACAACAGAGAATTAAGAGTAGATAATTTTAATATTTAATATATGAGACTAAAACAGACTACTACTATTTATTTATTAACAATAGGTATGATAAACTATTTTTAACGTCCCACTGCTGGGCACGGACCTCCCTTCAATATGAGCGGAATCAGGCCTTAGTCCACGCTGGCCTAGTGCGGGTTGGCACATATCATATTATGTCTTTCGAGAACTTGCTAGGCCATTCATACATGATGGTTTCACGATGTTTTCCTTCACCGTATTTAATGTAGCGAGATGTTATCATGTTAGAAAATGGAAATAATGTTTAAAAAATATGAAACCCGGATTTGAACTCGCATCACTCTGTTGAAAGTATGCTTAAGCTGCCACAATATTTCATTAGTTGGTAAACTTGTAAATAAAGTAGAATATATTAATTATAACTAGTGTTCGACTTAACCATATTTTTCATATAGAAAATTTCAGGAAAATATAAATATGAATAGAATTCACATCGTCACCGCAAGTTTTTTTATTAATATACAATAAAGCTCGTCAAAAGCTCTTACCAAATACTATTGACTGACAAATTGTGAAAAGTTATATTATTATTTTTAGAATTATTATTTTATTGACAGGTTTATTTATTATATGACTATTTCTCACAATATTCAATGCTTATAGGAGACGGTATGAGGAATGCTTTTAATGAACACACAGATAGTCAGGCAAGTTAAATATGTGAAGTATGAAGTACGCTATTGTTCTTAAGGAAACACGCCAGTGTAAGTTTTATACGCTTCTCTCTTTAATAAACTTTTCCACTGATGACAGTGTAGCCAATAAGCAGAGCTTTCAAATGCAAACATCAGAAACTCATGTTCATTTATATCAAATGAAACTTTAACGTCTATTTTATTATTTGAAATGACATTTTTACTACTTAAAACTTGAATTCATAACCATTTTTCAGGTGCAAAAATATAAAAAAATATTCAATCAAATTTTTATTTAGCAAATTATTTAGATCACTTATGTACGTGTAGCCTGTACAATGTACATTAGTGTATTGAGGAACGATGCATCGATAAATAAAAAATTATAATATTATTGTAATAATTTCATAATCATAAAATATATAATTTGTTCTCCATTTTTAAAATAAAATACGTTTTAAAAATTCGTGTGATATGTACTTTCCAGTTTCCACTTTTGTCTCGAAAATGTCTTCAAATAAAGTTAGAGGTAATTTAATAAGTTACGAGACATTGTCATTTTAAAGCAAAGAAGCAAATTCTTAGTATAGTATTTGTTGAGATTATTTCTAAATATTAGGTTGTTTTTCTAAAAATGTAATATTAAATTAAAAACAGTGCTGGTAATACTATGTTACATACTAATAAATTATTATACTTTGTGCAAGTAAAGTTGTAGAATATAAACAAACTGTGAACATGGGTTACATAATATTATGATTCTATAGGAAATTAATACAGGAACAAAATATATCCGGGCCTACAATATGAAAAACAGGTTATTAGAAATAGAAACATAAATAAAACATTGTTAAAATATGCAAACACTGACTTTATATAATAACAAATTGTGAGTTGTCCATGTTTTGGTAATAAGTTACTAAAGAGGTTGTATTTTGTACCATAATTTAATGTTAGAATGTTGTTTGAACGCAAAATAGGCGTAATTTTGGTTATATGTATTTATAATATTATGTATGTATTCAAAGTTATATTACAATAGTGTATGAACTATCTGGTAACCATGACACAAGCTTAACATGGAATTACAAAGCTAACTAAGTTCGATTTAGTGAAACTAACATGTCTTTCAAAAACCTACTATATTCTCTGGATATGCAGGTTTCGTGATCGAGACAAGTAAAATCATGTTAGAGAAGATTCGCATTTATATTATTTTGTTTAAGAAGTTCCCAAATTATGCTTCCAAATTATATTTCACCCCTAACTGTTATTTTAAAGTTAATTTAACTCACTTCTCCTTGTAAGTTAAAATATAAAAATCTATTATTATTTCTATTCTTCTAGACCTTTTCTTTCTATTTCTGCTTTGTTTTAAACCAAACCAAGACTACACTCTTTACAGACGACATAAACTTTAGCATATACATACATAATATATGAATCTTGCTCGTAAATTCCGATAAAGTTGTCAACATCATCTCTGTAGAAATTGAATTGGATTTCAAAAGCTATTATAACCAAACTAAACTATACGGCATATGTCGTGATTGCTTTGTTAACAATGTATACTATATTTTATGGAATATATTAACCTGAACAAATGAAAAATTTTGAATGAAACTTTTTATATTTATTTATAGATAGTGGACTATGGCCTGATCTCCCACGTATTGCAGGGAGGCCGGTGCCCAGCAGTGGGACGTTAAAAAGGGCTGAATACAACTTATTTATATTATTACTATGTTCCAAGTATTAACATTTAACGCTAAAAACTTCTTAGATAAACAGACAATTCACTTACTTAATCTTGAAGGAAAACATCATTTAAATAAATTTAGCTTGATACCTTTACTGACGACGTCTTAACGAAAGAAGTAAACAAAGTAATTTAAGGCCCCTATATATTGGATACAAGATATGTTAAAGCAAACACGTGTTCTCATTAAAATATTAATTTTGAAACAATCACAGAACCCTCTTTTAGTATTTTCCGTAGTTGAGTTAAAATTTGGTTTGATGAACAATAAGACTATTAAAATCGCTGTCCGGAATAACAAAAACTGTGTAAAACAATATCTCATGAATTTATACGTTTAATTGGCTTGACGAATTTGGATGAAATCAACTATAAAAACAGACTTTTATACCATCCATGGCATGATGCACCATCCCCCCAACGTGCGTTTACTTTGTTGTGGTGGGGGCTCAGTAGCGTCCGGCAATCCGGCCGGGCGTGAAGCCAAGAGCGCTGGGAGGGCCCACTTCGATGAGCATTGTGTTATGGAGGTTGCTCCTGGTACTTCTAATAAGCACCTCCATCACAAATAGGCCGTCCGATTCACAATTCAGAATTTACGCAATTAGCCAAGCGTAGAAGCCATTTATTACAGTAAAATTACGAATATAATTGATAAAAGTATATACATCTACGACTATGTATATGTAATCCTGTTTTCATGCGTTTTCATACTATAATGTAAACACTCCTTTAACAAATCCCGGTATGGAACTGAGAAGCCATTACCCTACATCCGCTTTAACAACTCTAATATCCCTTAAATAAATTAATAATTCAACAATCTGAGTCTGAAATGTAATGTAATGCTTCGAGTTAATCTCACGATTACAGCTTGGCATTTATTTTATGACGATTTCATGAGGAAATGATCGACGACGCCCAGTTGAATATGTTTTTGATTGTACTGATTTTGACAGTTTTATTATGATATTTTTTGTATGGAAATGTTTTAAACAATTTTTTCTTTATTTAGGCAGCTGAATTTCATTAATTATTACTAGGTATTAATACTATTACACGTAAGGTGTACAATATCTTTATATTCTCCAATTTGGTCGAGGCATCATACTCGTATCTTATATTTCTTAAAAATTATAATTTTTCCGCAGTAGAAAGTTAATATGTAGACCTTGATAAAGAGCTATCATTATACCAAATGTCATCAAAATATGTCCAGTGATTTTCTTGAATGGTCACAGACAGAAAGACATAGTTTTATAAACTGTAGATTATGTAGATCTAATATAGCATAAAAATCTCGTGTCACAGTATTTGTTATCGAACTCCTCCAAATCGGCTTGACCAATACTTATGAATTTTTTGTGTTTATTTGGTAAGTCTGATAGGTCGTAGACTATTTTTTATTCTCCTAATTTTTATTTTTTATTTTTAGACAACATTTTATTTTTTTATGATTTGGCATCAAACCCTAAATTTTAAACCTTCTACCACCAATTCCTTTTTTTTAATATTGATCGCGGGAATTGCTAGTAAATACATATCTGTTTAGATAATAATGTATTTCTAGAATAGATTAATTAATTGTTTGAAATTCTCAACAATTACCAAATTTGGAACTCTTACTACTATATGCATAATATTTTGCAAGACACAATATATCATGTGTATAGTTAAAAACATTATATTTTAACATTAATGTGGTCATTAAAATGTCCACTTAATGATTTGTTCACCTTCTCATCACGCCTGTACAACTGTTATTTAATGAAATACGTTTTTCATTAACGATGTAAATGATTTACGTGTGTGGTTAAATAAAGTTCTCTACAGAATATTTTATAGAAATAATATTATTTATCGAATGATTAATTTAGTATTTTTAATAAATAATCTTCTTACCTATATTTACGAATTATCTAGAAGGCTTTGGCTGACTACTACTTTTAAGATGCTAACGACTAAACCGATTTAAATGATTTTGGTGCTTAAGGTTTCTTGATATTTTAAAAATGTCAATCTTGATCAAATTTTAATAAAATTAGTTAAAAATTTCATAAATAAACCTTTTTAGTTCATAAAAATATCGTAAAGTTTTAGTTTCAATAGCTTTCACAGAAAGTCCTGTTCTCTAACGGTAAAATATTAAAGTTCATAACGAGTAAGCACCACGTAGAACTGAAACATGGAGTATGGTTTTGCATTTCCCTTTGCTAACTATGACACTCGTATTTCAAGGAACATAAGATATGAAATAGCTAAGCTTGTATAAAACTTAATTTTGTTTTACAGTCCAATGTCTCTCAATCGTTAAGATTAACGAGTGTTACGAGTGTGAAAATTATATTTGTATATCATGAATATATTTAATTCAGAATGAGATCTCAATTGTATTGTCGCAGTATAAAAACGTGAGTTATGACTCAAAAGTATTCACTGATAAAATGTAGGTACATATATTTTGTTGAATAAATTCTTTCACAAAGTATTGACCACTATTCATTATATAGTTTGTTTAAAAGGAGATTTTCTTCATTTTATTACATTTTCCAAAAAAAGTCGAATGATTATTATTTTATATTTATATTATTATAAATAATATAAATAATATATATATATATATATATATATATATATATATATATATATATATATATATATATATATATATATATATATATATATATATATATATATATATATATATATATATATATATATATATATATATATATATATATATATATTTTATATAAATAATAAATAATATATTTTATATATTGTTAGAGGAATAGTGAGGAGACGTCATTGTGGAAGGGATGACAAGTAGTGGTGGTGTCGGTAAGTCGATATAAGCCTGTGCGCGCTTCATTCGGCACGAATTTTGTGCAGTGACAAGTAGCATAAGGGGAACCTCTGTCAGTGTAAAAGGTCAACTTGCCTATTTCTGTAATTTATTCTGTAATTTATTTCAATTTCACTTCTGGTTCCTAAAATCAGAAGTGGGATTCGAAAATTTCACGTGACCTAATTCGCTTTGCATTCCTGAAATACGGCAGTTTGACTATTCAAATTACTTAACGGTTTTATTTTTATTTTTCTTGTTGCGTTCGAAAAAGTGAAGTTATTCCATGTTCCTTGCTGTTACGTAGGTATTGTGTAGCCTGCGTGACTGTATGGTAAAGTATATGACACTAAAGCCCTGTTGAGTACGTTCTAATTTTTGCTTACTACCTACAGTGATTTTGATTATAATTGTGAGTGATCTTGAATAAATTTGTGAATTCAAATTTAGAACCTCTTATGGTCTATTTTGCTATTTAGCTATACAAGTCTACCTACCCACATAAAGATTTTTTTTTATTATTGTGCTTAGTTTATTCTTATTTTTCGTAATTTATTGTTACCTACATTAAAGAAATGCTCTTTTTTTGGCTACTAAAATAGAATATTTGGGACGGACTATCAGTCAGGTGCAGCCGAGCGAACAGAAGGTCCAAGCCTTAGTTGAGGCTCCCATCCCAAAGACCGTTAAGCTGCGGGCACAAGCGACTGGCGAGCTCGACTCCGGCATGCGCGGGCCATATCGTGTGGTCAAGGCACTTCCCCACGGTCGCTACGAGCTACAACTGCTGGCAGGCTCGTACGGAAAGGCGACTCAGGCTGCGGCAGAGTTTATGGTGCCATGGCGAGGGGAGTGGACTCCTGATACGTGTGCTGCCTTTTTTGAGGGTGAGTTTATGTGGTACTTGTGTGGACAAGCTAACGTTGTGCTACTGTCACACAGTACAGTACAGTAGTGAAGATCGCATGGTATGCTAACGTCGTGCCTATGCCATGTGGTTGATTTAAAAGTGGTACGCTAACGTGGCGCCTCTGCCATTCGTGCGAGCCTCATGGTACGCTAACGTCGTGCCTATGCCGTGCAGGTGAGCTGATGTAAGGAATAAGCTAACGTCGTGCCTATGTTTCTTACGGTCAGAGATAGCTAACGTCGTTCTTCCTCTCTGGTATTTGTTATTGTGATAAACTATGGATCGATGTATCCCCGGTAATTACTGACGTCTCGATCAGATATGTTTTATGTTCTCAAGTGTAGACGATGATGACAATATGGAGTCTACGCCTGAGCAATTTGCCAGGAGCAACTATGTGCCTCGCGAGCCTACTACGGAGCCTGTGCCCTCCTGCTCAGCTGTGGGCATCCAGCAGCATGAGACGCGGGAGTACGAGGACGTCCTCCAGTCAGGAGAGGCCGTGTTAGAGGAATAGTGAGGAGACGTCATTGTGGAAGGGATGACAAGTAGTGGTGGTGTCGGTAAGTCGATATAAGCCTGTGCGCGCTTCATTCGGCACGAATTTTGTGCAGTGACAAGTAGCATAAGGGGAACCTCTGTCAGTGTAAAAGGTCAACTTGCCTATTTCTGTAATTTATTCTGTAATTTATTTCAATTTCACTTCTGGTTCCTAAAAATATATATTATTTATTATTTATATTATTTTAACAATATTATTGTGTGTACATTCACCATTTCCATGACTCTCTTACTCCGGTAGAAAGACTCCTTGTGCTGTTCCGAGGCATATGGCTGAAAAACCGCCTACTTCCCAACTGTAGGCAATTACTGAGGCTTATTAAACATAAAACCGAACTCGAACTTAGGACCTCAGTAGGTACGTATAGCTGTACAATGTACATACTAGCCACACCACCATCGATGCAGTTAAATATTAAAAAATAACTCTTCCTTTGTGCAAAACCACGAATCTGTAAAAATTTTTCACCGATTCTTTTCACATTCGATAACAATAAATAGGGATGGGCAATATTTTGATATTAAGCAGCACTACATTTAATCAGACTGTTTTCGGTATGCTATAAAATATTCACTGGAGTTTTTCTTAAGTCTGTCTAGTCAAAAAAATTGGCGTGTACTAATGAACAATATTTTAAATATATAATAGCGCACTTTAAACTTTTGTTTGTATGTATTAAAGGGATAATCTAAGAAGTTAATTACACGATACTACTTACTACCTGAGTACATAATATAGCAATGATTATGTATGAACGAAAATGATGCAAACGAAAACATGTATATAATATAGAAAGTTAAATTTCATTATTATTATTATTTTCAATATTCTTGAAAATACTTCTAAGATTAAATTTCGTATTTCACATTTTTCTACACCATATATTTAAATTGGCAGTCTTAAAATAGAATTGTTCACTTTAAAGTCACAGATGCAAAGATTGTGAAAGAATCGTATTTTGTCATCACTCGTCGATTTGACATTTGGGACGAACGTGACAGGAATTTTTCCAACATTTCACGCATACTTTTCGAGTAGCTTCAATTTCTATGTCCGTATATTAACAATTCACGAGTAAGCTTAACTCAATGACCTGTCTATCTCAAGATTTCCTTACTCTATAGACAGAAATTTTATCCAAGCTCTTTACAAATTATGCCGAACTAGAAACTCACCCTCAAGTCGCTCGGGTACATCCCTATTGAAAAATAAAAACAAATGTTTCTCACGGGAATAATATATTTTTCCGGTATTAAGAGAAACCTGTATTTCAGGCATATTATAATCTATCTCAATACAAATGTTCTGGTCTGATTGAATATCGAACATCAATCCATCAAACAATCGCAGTAATAATATTTATGAGATTCCTATTGAAAGTACAAGAATATAGGTTATTAGATACTGTACTCGTATGTAAAGTAAATGCTCACTACACAGATATATCGATATTTTTACATTTTAAATAAATTATTTATAAAAAAATATGTTTGGACATTATTACACAAATCGCCATCTAGTTTCGTGGTAAGCTACGAGGTTTGTGTTACGGATGCCAGATAGCTGATACACTACATATATAATATATATAATTTTACATATATTTATATATTATAAATATAAACACCCATGACTGGAGTACAAACATTTGTGCTCAACAAATGAAAACCCCCAGCGGGACTCAAACCCGCGACCCCAGCGGTCGCAGGTGCGTTACATGTAAGATTGTTACATACTGAGCCAAAAAGTGTCGTCAACGTTCCATCGTAATGAACTAGATGGGAATAAATTTAAGTCCCCAATAAACCATCATTCCTTTTCTTTTGTGTATAGTAATGATATTTTCGTTTCTATTGCCGGATCCTTTAATAATTTCTTTTAGTTTCTGTTTATGTTACGTTTTTGTGATTTTTTTTATTTTAGGTTTTTGTTACTTTTTATTAATATTATATACGAGTATAATGCATTTATTTGTGAAATTGCTATTATAATAATGTAAAAAAAAGACGTGTGGCACTCGGAGACTGCCGCGGTAAAGCTATTGCATAGCTGTTTTTATCAACTTATGCAATTATAATTATTTATTTATTTTATTTATGCAGTATTTTTTTCCTTTGTTTTTGTAAGCTATTTTTCTTTGATATTTTTCTTTTTTTGAGCGTGGTGACCGATAAGAAAACAAATCTTTCTGACGCTGATAATATGCCCTTTGACATTCACAATGTCTTTTTCTTTTTAGCTCTTTATGCTTTTCTTCTATATAAAAAGAAAATATCTAGGTATAAATAATAAGTATAAATAATTAGGTATTAATAGTGTAATTACACATCAAAGTGGTAGTGCCATGCTCAAAGTGGTAGTGCCATGCTTGTTACCTTCGGGTAGCAGCCGAATGGGCCGGCACGCCCCGTATAGTACCACTCTCTCACAGGAGACCGGCGTGAAGTGGCAGCTATGCTGTCGCGTTTCGTCCGGTAAGTGAGAGTCCGGGAGGCCCACTCCCCATCCCTCTTCCCTTCCATCTCACTCCTCCTTCCCTCCCTCTCTTTCCTGAAAGGCCGGCAACGCATCTGCAAGCCCTGTGGTGTTGCAGATGTCCATGGGCGGAGGTGATCACTTACCATCAGGTGAGCCTCCTGCCCGTTTGCCCCCTTTGTCCCATAAAAAAAAAAAAAAACACACCAAAACAATTATTCATTCAAAAAATTTCAACAAAAAAAGTAATACTACATTTGTGATAATAATAATAAAATGTATGTATATAGAGTACTCACTCATTTTCTTTCACTATTTTTTCGTGAATTTCTTCATTAATAAATGCACTTTGTTTATTCATATTTAAAACATTTTGTACACAAATTATACGAGTACAGATATTCACTGTTGTACATAGATGATAAATTTTTATTTTTATTAAAAATTGTGGATTTAAAATTGATTTATTAATCTACAGCGCCATCTATATTAACTACGGGTAACGTCAGACCTAAACAACACCAGTACAAGTAAACTAAAAGATAAACCATAGATGTCGCGCTACTCCACTTTTTACTCCTAATGACGCTATCGTCGTAATAAACTTTATCCTTAACAAAATAAGGATTTAAAATCGTGTAGTTGAAAATTCACGAAACGAAAGGCAATCAAATGTAATATTTGGCTGACAATACTATTTCACCCTCGAATTTCTTCGAATTCTGCTGACCCTTATTTTTATTATAACATTGCCACTACTTTAATATAAAAGTAAATATATAAATAATAGTCAAAAGACACATACCTACACGAAAGCCAATAATTAACAAAATGCAAAAAGTAAACCGCGTGTGAGATTTGAACTCGTGTCGCATGTACGAAAAATGTTAGTTGTAGCCAAACCGACTGAGCCACCCACACTTCATAAATTTGTTCGAATTTGTTGGAATTATCTTTACTTATAACAATATGAAATATCAGGTTATTTTCGTTACGGAATTTCTGGATTCGGTCGCCACGCTCAAGGCCCGCGATAGAAGCTATGCAATAGCTTAAAAACGGCTACTCAAATGTTCCTATGATATTTATTTTTTTAAAAAAATATTACTATGATAACAAAGTTAATATCGACTCAATTTTTTTGCATATTAATTATAGGATTTTTTCTCTACTTTAATTTATGGTAAAATAAGTTGCAGATATTGTCAAAAACGAATTTTTGGGCGCCATTTTCTTATACGGCTGGAAAGAGGCGCGGTAAAGTAGGGATTTGAAAAATTACATCTTGAAACTTTCCAGGTAACCCCCCTATTCACTAAGCACCTTTTTGATTTTTATATATTCCCCTGTTATTACATATTCAGGTAGCCTTGGTACCATTGTTTTACAAATATTTTGTTATTTTATAAGCGAGATTATTTGCAACGTAATATAGTTTTCTTCTCCATGACCGAAAAGAACAAAATAAGAATGTGAATTCTAATCACAAGATTGCAAAAAGTACACGACTTCTCTATACTAGATGTGGTTTCGTTAGTTCATGAGAAATAAACTATAACTACTATCAATCTTTGTTATATCCATATGAAATTCATTTTCTCAAAGTTACAAAACTGCAGTCGCAATGCGGATTTTGCACTTTTAACTCAAAGGACTTTCTAGTAACTTTAACGTTAAATTTTAGATGACAGCTTTTATTGCTTCTTATAATAACTACCAGTTGTACTATAACTTTTTTCCCAATTTTCAATATTATGTAAATTTCAGGCTTAAATTTTATTTATTTGACCTAATAGAAGTTGATCTTTTTATATCTTATAGTAAATAATATATATAAAAATGAATCCCTATTTTCATTGGTCACGGCATCACGCGTGAACGGCTAGACCGATTTCACTATTTTTTTTTTGTTGTGTTTGTTATTTTCAGAAGAAGGTTCTAAAGAAAATAATTAAGAAAGTTGCGCGGAAAATTTAAAAGTTAAAGAAATTTTAATAAAATTAACTACGTTTGATGGATTATGTTATAAAAGTTACCATGTTAAGCGCAATGACAGTTAAATCGGCAAATACATACCGAATGGTGTGAAGTAAATATATAAAATTCATCATACGAGTATATCATTTTATCTATTTATTCCGTACCAAGAGTTAACACGTACCTAGGAATGAACCCGATCGAAGCGAGGGAGAGTTGTTAGTGATAAATAAATATATATAATAAATAATACAAAGAGAAAAATAGAGAAAAATTAAACTATGAATAGTTCTTAACAAAAAATATATTCTTAAACACTTATTATTCAATAATATTTTTTGATAATAGTTGCGGGTCATATTTAAATCTACACCCTGACAAGACAACTCAATCAATATCATCAAAATACAACTTAACTAAAAAAAGGGACGCAGAAAACATTTTTTCTTTGGTCAATTGAAGGGTACAGGGGCAAAACAAGGAATGCCACAAAAATATATTTTTTTTAAATTAACATTGCAATCTATAATACGTGGCAAAATCTGTTCCCATACTTTTCAGCTTTTTTAATTTTATGTGACATTCCTTGTTTTGCTCCTTTACCCTTCAATTCGACGTTACTTAACACATGCAAATCTTAAAGGCAATCTTTCTTCCTGTTCAATGGCATTTGTTATTATTACAAAGGAATTTATGAAACAAATATACTGTCTTTGTAAAAAAGTTAATCGAACTAATAACAGACATGTTCAAAGGCTAAAATTATAAAAATGAATGGTGAATAATATAAATTATTAAATCAAAATGGCAGGCCATCGTGCAGAAATAAGCGAAATAGCCTACAATAAGCTTGGGTCTGCCACAATATGTATCGTCAAATTATTTGCCACCGATGGTTTTACGTACTTTCCGAAATAAGGAGGTGATGCATTGCCATCCTTCTAAATTTAGAGATTTTCTTAACAGAAAAACAGAATAACTGACCTTAGCCTGACCGTACCTGTGGCAAGCTTCGAGATTGAAGAAAAAAAACGATGAAAACCTTAAAACAACTCGTTAAAAAGCACTACCATTTTAAAATGTCTTAATTATTACTAATTAAAGTATTCATATTGTTAAACTACTCCTTATTAAGTTTTTAACTTGTTTTTACTTTCTGATCACCAAACAGCAGTTTGGTTATAAATTTGAATAGAAATACAGAAACAGTTACTAGTAAAGTTAAAGAAATGAATACTAATAATGAAACAACTAATATTACGTCGAATGCAAGGTATTCATAATAGGAGATGTTTGCAGTTGGTGCCTTTAACTGCTTTGCTCCCTTGTTTCTGATGACATATTCAATCCACCACATAGTTCTCTGTAAAGGTGTTTCAGGCTGATCATTCATCATTTTCCTCAGCTTGACAATATTTTCACGATAGCTGCAACAATATTTAATTAAAATTAATAATAATATAATCTATAATTAAAATATTTTTTTTTATTTTTTTACTTATTAGAAATATTACTTTAAGCTTACCTGTTATTATTAATCACTGTTTCTACAGCATGCTTAAAGACTTCAGTATTAAGCGTTTCGATATCTAATTTTATACCTATACCAAATTTTACATATTTCTCTGCATTATACCACTGATCCCCTAACATAGGTATAGCAACTAAAGGTACTCCAGCAGTAATAGCTTCATCTGTAGATTGTAATCCAGCTTGGGTAATGAAAAGTTTTATATTTGGATGCTCTATAATAATAAATAAAAAAATATTTAATTAGTTTACATTTTACTGTAATATCATATTAAAGAAGATTATATTATTACAATAAAATAACACTAACTTAATAGATCAGATTGTGGAAACCATTTAGAGATTTTAATTTTGTCAGTTTTCCCAGGTATTTCCTCAGTATCCCATTTCCATAAAACGTTATATGGTAGGTTTGAAAGAACTTTTGACATAATTTCTACTTTTCTTCGGGGAATCATTCCAGTAAGCACATTGGTGCCGAAGCTCACATATATAACACCTTGCTTAGATGAATCCAAATACTCTTTCAGGTCCTAATAATTCAAAGAATTTTATATTAATACAAAAAGTCTACGGAAAAATATAGGTAATATAAATATATGATAAATACCTGAGGTAACTCTTTTGCAGGCAACTGATGTATTCCGCCCATGTATACAACGCTCGGTGGTACTGGTTGACTGTCAACCCATATAGGATGTATGTTCATAAAGAACATATCCACATTATTATATAATTCACGCATAGTCGGTACATCAGGTCCTAATAATTTTTTTAGCATTGCACTTTCATCAGCTTCATTCAGATAAAATGCATATTGAGACATAAAATAAGAATATAGTTCATTTACTTTCTCCAAAAATGTTAGATTATAAACTTTCTTGTTTAAAGTCGATGGGTAAAATAGTGGATGCGTAGGTGATCCCATGATGTCATGATTATTAAACACTGCACCTAAAGAACTTACTAAAATTACAGGTGCTTTAAAAATATGCGAAAACACAAGAGCTGGGAGTATAACAGCTTCAACCAGTATTAAATCAAAATCATTCTTCTCCGATATTAGCTTTTGAACTTCAGAAGTATTAAATTGTGTTATAAAAATATGTGAAAGAACTAATGATCCTGCTCTTATTTCTTCAAATTTGGATATTTGCAATTTGTCGTTTTCAAATGTATATTGCATTATCTTTTTCCAAGCCTCATAGGATATATCGTGAACATCTATTTCCTTTAGATTTGATGGCGATTTTCCTTTGGAATAAGCTGGGTCTGGAGTAATCACAGTGACTTCATGTCCTCTTTCAACAAGCTCTTGTGTTATCTTACGAAATACGACTTGATGACTAATAGATGGTACAGGGAACACTGCTAATATTTTAGCTGATTGAACGCTTATCACTAAATATACCAAAAATAGTATTATGTTTTTTAAAAACATTTTGGTCACAAATTGTGTATAAATGCAATAACAGTACTAAATAATAAAGTGTAGACATCCTGTAGTAAATTATAATCTTAAATAGATAATCTTCAACAGATTATAATATTATTGCCAGACAGTCATATATTGTTGCTTTTCGTAACTACTATGTTAAGATTATTAAATTTATCATTGATAAATTAAAAAATATATCAAAGCTTAAAAAACAGTGTATCTCTTATTTACTTTATACGACAGAAAACTATATAAGATCTATATTCCTTTGCTCATTCGACATAATTATTATTTCGAAAGAGCATTTCTCAGATATAAGTACATTTTTACTTAGTACATTTGCAATCATTATTGTCAATAACACTTTAAAATCGCGTGAATTATATTAAGGGCCAATTAAACGAGGACAGTTCGCCACTTTAATATCATAATTACATTAGTACTTATCAGATAACATAAAATGGAGCATTCCAAGTCTTAATCAGTTATAAATTGCTAGTAGAGATAGCAAATATACTTACTATTTTATTTTTATTAGAACTTAAGGAACATTAATTTCATTTTTTTATATTAATTTAATTATTTTTTTTAAATATTACACAAATAAAAAAATAATTAAGGCGAGCGAAGGGAGTCCTAAGCCTAACACTATCCTGCAATCTGAGCATTTGTGGTACACTTTACTGAAAAACTATCATGCCTATAGATTTGTGCTTTAACATAGTAATTTAACTTAATATTTAGATGTGTTAATTTAATTACATTTCATTTTTTTATATTAAGTTTAAGATGAGATTATATATTTTTTTCGGCATAAAATTCAAAACTCATTTTTCAATATAACAGTGTAGACTGTAGACGGCAATCGTAGCAGAAATAACTATTAAGACGTAGTTCGAAAACTCTTTAGTTTAACTACATCATGGCATGCGCTAACTGCAATGTAATACAATCAATCGTGCATTTCTAATTAATCTAATTAATTAATTATACTAGGAAATTTGAATGAAAAAAAGGAATTGGTGATAGGAAAATGCCTTAGCTGAAATTTACTTTTCAAATCAAGCCATGTTCAGAGAAAAAAATCATATAGAGAGAATGTTGACGGATATGTGTACATATTTACTTAATGATTGACACAAGCGCGAATGAAATCAGGCAGATACTTTAGCTGCAAAAAAATAAAGGATGACCTTATATTAATGTAAATCATTCATTTATTTTAATAGATAATATGAGTTCTAGTTAGAAATAGATTTTTATTAAATTATTCTTAGTGTATAATGTATATGTAATATATATGTATAATGTATATGTAGGGTATACTAACACACAAAAGAAAAATATTTGAAATTGGCCTGCAGTTGGCGGAGAAATCGGTGAACATACATAAAATTATATCAACGATTATATATATACAGTGGAATATATAATCTTCTCCTTTTTTTTAATTCTGATAAAAAATAGTCATCTGTCAAACTAAACAACGCAATCGGAGCTGTGAAAAAACAACTATAATTATTATAATTATAAAAAGGGATAAAGTTAAACCTTATACGTTACTATAAAGTCATACCTTTAAATAACTCTTTTAATTGCAGAAATATATAAATAATTTTAATTAATCTACAATCTACAAGAATTGTGCGAATTTAAAGAAATTTTATTCAATATATTACTTATGTATTTTACAATGATATGCATTTACATATATTTGCATTTCTCTTAACATTTATAATATACAATACTGCATATACTAAGTATGTACATAGTTTAACTATATTTTAACGTTAATTAGTTATCTAATTACGATAGGTTATCAGACTTGATAAACTTTATATGAGTTGGTATTGATATGTACTTCAAACCTAGGTTTTGTTAGAGGTTTCGCATGTTTATTATCTACTAATAAAATATACTAATAAAAATGTTATAATTGTTATAGAAATAATAAAGCAAGTTGAGGTTAATCTGTTTTATTAATTAAAACTATTACCTGTAATAAAAAGACTTTTTGCGATCTATTAAAGTATTTTCATTACCATTTTCTAGTAACGGATAAGGACATCTTGAATAATTGAAACGACTTTTTATACTGTAATTGATTTTGCTAAATCGTGATTTCATCTTTTATTTTCAGCCCTTTTTAACGACGCACTGCTGTGCATGGACCTTTTTAATACGAAGGGGATCAGGCCATAGTCCTGTGTGGGTTGGCGGACTTCACATGTCTTTCGAAAACTTGCTAGGTTTTCTCAGACATGCATGTTTCCTCACGATGTTTTCCTCATGATGTTTCCTTCATCGTAAGGCAAGTGGTAATCATGTTACAGATCCGGTTCTAAACCCGCACCACTGGGCTACTTAGACGGAGCCGTGAAAAAACAACTATTAATATTATAATTACAGAAAATTTTAAGAATAAAGTTAAACTTTAAGTCATATCTTAAAATAACTCGTCTTATTGCAGAAATATATAACGTAAAACGTTATTAAAATTTATTTTAATTGATCTACAAGAATCGTTTACTGTTTTTTTATTATTTTATCATCGAAATAGACTTTTAGAAATAAACGTACAAAAACAATAGGAAATCCTAACAAAAGTTTTAATTAATATCTTAGTTTTTATAACAATATTTTTATGTTGTTTAGTTTTCATGATATATTTATCTATATATTATTATAGACACTTAAAGTCCAAAGTCGAAATGCAAACAAACCATTATCAGTTAATTTTAAAATTCTTCAAAGAAATCTAAAAAATAATATAAACTAGCTTATTGTTATCTAAATTTACTGGCAATAACAATGTATCAAGATTTCAAAGTCAACCACTGATATTTCCACGTTAGTATTTCATGATAACCCCTTAACTGAATTTGTGGGGCTAGTATTGACCCTATTTTAACTCCTTACATTTCAGCAAACTACTCCTTTACCAATGCAGATTTGTTTCTGCTCTTCCAAATAATTTTTATTCTTGCTTTTACAATGCGGTATTATTTTGCTAAAAATACCTTCGCACGCCACATTACGCTTTAGAGGTTGGTTTAGATTTGTGGCAGCAAGTTAAGAAATGACTTTCCTCCGCCACACACACACGCGTGCACACACGCACGCACGCACATACCACACACTCACAGTTTAGGAGTTTTAAAATTTTGAGTCTTATTTCGATTTCTTCTGGTTTAATTTATTTTTTATTTTTTGTCAATTAGTTCTTTTTTCGACTAACTCTGGAAAGGTTAACTGAAGTAATAGTCCTTTATTTCTGCCAATCTCCCGCTCAACACCCTAGGGAGCTGGGTATAACTGAAAATTAGCACTATCTGAAATTTTGGCCTCAGCAGCAACAGCTGAGTTTGAGTTTTTCAGCAACCAACTAGCCATAGTTTTATTTGAGCCACCTTGAATATTTACCTTTTTTATTTATTTATTTATCACACTATACCATGATTTAAGCCAGTATTTTACACCTTTCTCAATTAAAGTATTGTATAATTTCCTTTATTTCTAATTTCCAATAACAATTTCCCTATATTATTACCTCCATAGCTCTTAGATTAGGTTGATTCCATACTATAGCTAACAGTATAATTTGATATTTGCTTCAATTGATTCCCCAAGAGAGACAGTTCATCTAAACATCAGCTTTAATTGAAATGGTTTGTACATGGATATTTAAACTATTTAGTTGAGTGACTTAAGTTGAAGCAAAATACATAAATAATATAATAAGTTGATACAATAAGACAAATAAAAAAGGCCTAAACACGACCACTGCTAGATGTAGGCCTTACCAAAAGATTTTCACGATAGCAGGTCTTGTAAATCAGCAAGAATATAATTAGCAGTTTACCCAACGCTTTTGATCAGTAATAAAGTAGTATTTCGACAATTAAAATTATGAGTTGATTAAACAAGGGTACCAGACTACCGTTGTCTCTATTGATCCAAAATAACCACTAGGACAAATACTTCAGCATCTTACTGAAATTAATACATGATTTGTCTTATAGATTGTGGAAAAATTGTCACCATGCTATATCACCATCCACGGACATTTGACAATTCTCAAAAAGTAAGAAACATGTTATTTTCACATTCTAAAAAAGGAACCAATTGATATCTTCTACATTAACTAGCCAGATTATCTCATCTTTTTGATTAGTTCGCTTCTGTATTTTAAAGTAATACAAAAACCATTTAATAGTGTTAAAATTAAATATACATTGATAAATGCTAATTCATCTTTCTCATTACGTTATATACTATGAACTTGTATTTTATACTACGAGTATTAACGAATACTGGTATCTGAAATTTTGAAGACGATTTATAAAGGTGATAAAGAAATAAGGTGAGTCATCAGGGGTTTATTTTAAAAATGACTGTCTTTTAAGCATATTAAACTTGTGTTCTGGTAATTAATGTATAATTAATTGTTATGAAACAGTATCCTTTAGTTTATTATTATTAGTAATATAAGAAATATATCTGTAATTTTATACGGTAATACAGATTTACAAACAAACTAAATACTGTTTTTCTTTAAACATATAATATAAACATCTTTAATCATACAAATTATCTAATTACGTCACAAGATTAGGTAACGAGTTCACTTTTATTGAGTAAAGTGTGGCAATCCTCACAAGTAAATTCGCAACCGACTGAAATAACAACAATTGTCACAAGGCTATGTTTAGTCTATTTTTGATATATGTTTTTATCTTTTTAAGCCAACTCACGTACAATAAATAACATCGTAACACAATCAAATCAGCACCATAAGGACCATATTGACATAAAAGCATTAAAAAAGTCAGTCATAAATTCACAAGTCTCATAGTACGTTCCACCGTGTTAGAAGTAGTCCCCTCGCGTGGTGTGATAAAATGATAAAATTATCAGCAATTATAGTTTTATTTTCAATACGATTTGTACACATTAAAACAGCTAGGATATTAGCAGTTTATCCAACACCATCGATCAGTCATCAAGTGGTATTTCAAAGCTTAACTGATGAATTGATTAAGCATGGACATCAAATTACTGTTGTCACTACTGACCCAAAATATCCAAAAGGACAATCACCTAAAAATTTAACCGAAATTGATATGCACGATCTATCATATAAAATATGGACAGATACATTGTTGCGTGTGAAATTAGCGGCTCAAGAAAATATAGCAATGGAAATTCTTTTTCGAGGAGCATCACACGTTCTTAAAGCACAGCTTAACACTAAAGAATTTCAAGATATTATAAAGAAAAAGAAAGGAGAATTTGATTTGTTAATGCTTGAAGCATATCTTAAGCCAACTTTAGTTGTATCAGAAATTTTCAAGGTTCCTGTGATCCTTGTGAGTTCGTTAGGAGCTGTGGATGAAAACTTTCGCGCTATAGGTGTGCCGACTCACCCGTTTATATATCCAAGTCCAGTTCAACGTAAGATATACAATCTGACAAATTTAGAAAAGTTACAACAATGGTACGCAAATTGGAAGTTGAAAAATATTTTAAGTGCAATCAATACAGAGGATGATCAAATGTTAAAATCAATGTTTGGACCAGAAATTCCATATATAGATGATTTAATGAATAATATTGATATGTTGATGATGAATATGCATCCAATCTGGTTAGAAAATCAACCAGTTCCAACAAATACAATATACATTGGTGGGTTAAATAAGAGATAGATAGATATAAGATAAATGTAAAGAAATTATGTAAAATTCACAGTATAAATGTAGCTCGCCTATCAAATATAGTTTTAACTATTTATGCATGATTTCATAATAATAATAATATTATGATTATAGTGTTAAGGAGAAGAATGAATTGTAAGACTTTTGAATTGGACGACATGTTCCTTATTCTTTCTTCTTCTTTAACCTAGTCCTTTAAATAAACATAAAATATTACCGTTGTCACTACTGAGAGAAAACACTCCACTAGGACAAAATATATAAGAATTTGACTAAAATTAATATGCATGATTTGTCGTATAAGTTGTGGAAAAATCAATCTAAAATCACTATGCAGCATGCTATATCATCATCCACGGACATTTGACAATTCTCAAATAATAAAAAACATGTTATTTTCCAATTCTATAAAATGTACCAATAGATATCTTCTACGTTAACTAGGAACACGACTTTTATTTACATTAAAAACAGCAAACGAAGAGCAAATAACACTATTGTTGGTTACTTCTATATATGATTTGACTCTTCACTCCCTCTTTTAGCTTCGTACAGCGTTAGTTAAGAGACATTTTATTAAGTAAGACAGATATAATACGAGAAATAATATAAAAGTACGAATAGGTAAGTGTAAGTTATTATTAAGTATAAGTAATCTTCCTGGAAGCAACAGGACTAGGCGGGGAACTCTAAATATATTTTGAAGGGAGCTACAACGGCCGACCTCGGCACCACACACAATTATTACAATAGTAATAATAAGTGTAAGTAATATTGCTTGTATATAAAGTTTTATAGATGCAATCTGTATATCATAAGTGATAAGGTAACCTTTTTGATAAGTTCGCTTTGAATTTGATTAAAGTAATATAAAAATCATCTTTCTCGTTGTGTTAATAATATACTAACAACTTGTATTTTATACTACATAGTTTAACGCGTTTGAAGTGACGCGAAATGCCGCTTTTGTGTAGGCATGTGTTTTTGCTGCAGGGTTGTCACAATATATAAATAAATAAATATAATATATATTAAGCTATTGCATAGCTTCTATCGCGGGCCTTGAGCGTGGAGACCGAATCCAGAAATTCCGTAACGAAAATAATCTAACACCTGTCATGCGTGATGCGACAAGTAGCGCCACATCTATGGTTTATCTTTTAGTTTACTTGTACTTGTGTGTTGTTTAGGTCTGACGTTACCCATAATTAACATAGATGGCGCTGTAGATTAATAAATCGATTTTAGATCGACAGTTTTTAATAAACAATAGCTTAAAAGTTTATCATCTATGTACAACAATGAATATCTGTACTCGTATAATTTGTGTACAAAGTATTTTAAATATGAATAAACAAAGTGCATTTATTAATGAAGAAAGTCACGAAAAAATAGTGAAAGAAAATGAGTGAGTACTCCATATACATAAATTTTATTATTATTATCACAAATGCAGTATTATTTTTTGTTTTGTTAATTTATATATAATACTGCTATAAAGATAACCAAAATTTTTGATATTAAAATGAGCGATATTAAAAGTAGCGATATTAAAAGTAGCCCTTTTTATATTTTATACATATAATAAAACAAAGTCCTCCGCCGCGTCTGTCTGTCTGTCTGTTCGCGATAAACTCAAAATCTACTGCACCGATTTTCATGCAGTTTTCACCAATGGATAGAATGGTTCTCCAGGAAGGTTTTAATATATAATTTGTCAAGTTTTAGTATAAATTGGCTAAAATGTAATGATATCTGTTGGAGGTGTCGGAAAAAAATAAACGATGATGTATGGTGGAAGTGTGTATCTTATATAGGTCTACAAAAAAGTCCGCGATAGTATATGTCTACCTCTTACGGATAACATACTATATCGAAAAAAGTTAGGAAATTCAAAAAACTTTAGCAATTTACATTTCTCCGAATCCAAAATTAGACGAGGTATAGCATTTTATTCATCGCACTTTACTGGAATACACTGAAGAAGGGTCGAAAATACTTGGTACAAATGGTAGTAAGCTTCCACTTATCTTGGCTGGCGATTTCAACATCAACTTCGCTGTTAAAAATCAGAGCAGTTGACAACTTTTCTTTCAAAAATATTAAATTTGAAAACAAATAATGATCCACAAGAATCCACAACAAAATATGGGACCCCCATTGACGCAGTATTTTCCAGATATTTAGAAGATATAAAGTGTCAAACTTATGTTTCTTATTTCAGTTACCATAAACCTATAGTTTCAATGATAAATATTCCTGAATAACCTACATGTATTGTAAGATAATAAAAATATTTTGAACAATATTAACGTATCGTATATTTAATAATAGAAAAAAAATTGTTTTCTTATCGGTCACCACGCTCAAAAAGTGTAACTTGAATTAATATCAAAGAATAAAAACCAAGGGAAAAAAATACTGCATATATAAAATAAATAAATAATTATAATTGCATAAGTAGATAAAAACAGCTATGCAATAGCTTTACCGCGGCAGTCTCCGAGTGCCACACGTCTTTTTTATATCATCAGTTCTACATTTATGTATTCGTAGTATGAGTATATAAAAGGGTACCAGGAATAAAATGAAAAAATATTGAATCAACCCTAGCTAACGCGTACCGAGCGGAATGTATGGCAGCTCGGCATGACTACCCCCTCCGCAAACCCCGCACGATTGCTCAGTCTAGACACGTCCGTTGGCTTTTAGCTTTTTATTGACTTTGTTACAAGTATTAATAAATAGTGGCATCGGAAATTTTAAAGGTGATCATAATGTAATAAAGGAATAAGGTGAGTAATTTTGATGCTTCCAATGAGGACAGATCAGGGTCAGATCAGGATACCTTAAGCATATTTAAATTAAGTAGTAACACTAATTATATAACATTTTCCTAATAAACAATTTATTATATTTAATACTTATGTATTATATCTATAATTTAATGCGAAATTAGAAACATTTACAAACTAAAAAATAAATGAAATACTGTTAGCTTTTAAACATAATACGAGTATAATAAAACATCTTTTATCAAACAAATTATTATAATATATCCCAAGACTATGTAACGGTATTACTTTATAAACACAAAAGTAAGTACGATACATCCCTGGAAATTCGCAACCGATTGATAAACCAATAACCATGCTTGGCACAAGGTCATGTTTATTGTAGGGGAGCCCATGATGCTAAATGTGGATTTACTCGAGCGTCGCGAAAATCTAAAAGATATTGTAGATTAGAAATTGGAAGAATAAATGGTCCTAAAAAAATTCTACATTCAGCGGTGGAGCAAGCGTCTACAGACTGTCAAAATTGTAAAAAAAAAACAATAACGGACATACTCGAGCGTGTCAGATAATGATATTTTTCATGTACGTATATTTTGTGAAATTATTGTTAGGTCGTTTTTATTTATTTTATGAATTTTAGTTATTTCAGTAACATCACACTGGGTCGACTTTGCACAAGTAATTTTGTCTATATCTGTAATTTTGTATATAAGAAGTATTGCTTTGAGGGTTATATATACTTATATTTATATCTATATTGAGAATTAACATTATTATACATTTGTAGCTGTAGAATTTAGTAATTATCCCCCATTATCTTAATCAGACGTGCTCGAGTATTTCAGATAATCAATTTTTGTTACATATTTGACAAAAATATGTAACAAATATTAAGAGTAGTCAAATATGTAACAAAAATTAAATATGTAACAAATATGTAACAAAAATTAAATATGTAACAAAAAAACGCCCCTAATGACGGCTGATGCTAGTTGGGGGTACTTATTAATATATAAAGTATCATACCTTATATTAATCTGACACTCTCGAGTAAATTACAAATTTCCCTCTTGGGCTCCCCTACCATAATATGAAGTAGCTTATAGTATGTATGTAGTAGTGTATTTATATAAAATTTTACTATCAATTTTAAGCCAATTCACGTAACTCGAAAATAAATATCATCATGACACAATCAAATCAATTCCTAGGAAACAAAGTTTAAAAAAGATTCACAAGATACATAGTCATAGCACAGTTGACTTTAAAGATAATACAAATTCATTTTTAAAAATCAATTAGAAAATACATACTTTATCTAACTCAAAACCTAAGCAATATATTTTCCAAAACAAAATATTTTACACTTATGCCTTATAATTTTTGAGAATTAATATTCAATAACCATCGGCGAACAGCCGCGTTACAGTTCTTCTAGTCTAACATGAAAACTGTTATAAATTTATTTCTTTGGCTCATTTTCAACCGACTTCCAAAAGGAGGAGGTTATCAAATCGTCTGTATTTTTTTTTAATCTTTTTTTTATGTTTGTTACCTCAGAACTTTCGACTTGGTGAACAGATTTTGATGATTTTTTTTTATCTGAAAGGTGGTGCTTCCCGTATGGTCCCATTTTAATTTAGTTCAGTTCTGACAATGGCATTCATGAGAAATCCATAAGTCTTAAATTTGCATTAATTTTGTGCGTGACAAATGGAAGAATAACTCAATTTCACGCCAACCGATTTCGATGATTCTTTTTTTATTGGAAAGGATTTACTTCAAGAGTAGTTATGTAAGAGTTTGGTAAGGTTCTGATGATGGGATCAATGACAAAGTAACGGAAGTCTCCAATTCTTAGGAGCAAATTAACGATACTCGGCCGAATCTTTTATAATTTATAGGCTCTCCAGATATTTGACCCACGTTCCGTAAATGATGATGGAAGGTACAACTCCTCAACGGTTAGGAGTTAAAAGAAAATTCTTTCAATATAATACGCACTTATGAACCGATATTTGTATACTTTCAGGCTATTAGGTTTACCTGATAGTAGAAGGTATTTTTTTACCATCATTAACGTCTGGGAGTTCGGTGGAAAGATGGACGTGAATAAATCTCGATTGTCTAATAACGTTTACTCAAATAAACAAAATACGTATCTACTTTCCGCTAAAAAAATAAAATAAATTATTTTTAACAAAAAAACAAAAACCGAATTCCTAACTAATCAAATCTAAACTAAAAAGTAGAAAATAATACTTTTAAGAACTATCAAACTAATCATTTTGCAACGAATTGAGAAAATGGATAGCGATATAAACTCGTTAGATATAGACCGTGAGTGTGAAGGAAATGTTTTATTAGAAGAGATGGCAGATATTTACAGTAATGATGACAACTCGTTATTATTATTTGAGAGGTCGAAAAGTAGTCGAGCAGAAAAGAGAACTAGGGTAGTAGACGAGGAAGAAGTTTGGACAGAAGTTGGGAGAAGGGGTAAAGTAGTGGCACGTAGTGCTTCTGATGACGACATGACTAGAATACCAGAGGAACAAATTGAAATATGTATGACATCGAAAAAGGAGAAGTTACCTAAACAAATAGGATTGGCCCATATTCTCGTATTAGAGTGAAATATATAAATGCCTATAAAGTTATGCTTAAGTTCAGTAAAAACGAAAGTGCAGAAAAACTTATGTAATGCAAATACTTTATTGACAAGGAATATCGGTGTCAAAAGACCTTTGAAGTTGGCATTTCTAATGGAGTAATTAGGGATATTGACGTAGAAATGTCTGAATCGGAAATATTGCAAGATTTAAATAGCACTACTCCCATTTTAAATGTAAAACGCCTAAAACGGCGGAATTTTGACAATGGAGAATTCGAAGATAGTGAATGTGTAAGGGTATGTTTCAAAGGGTCGTCCTTACCAACATATATTTATAGTTACGGTACACGGATAAAAGTATACCCTTTTGTGTTCCCTGTTACGCAATGTTCCAAGTGCTGGCGATTTGGTCATAATTATAAAGAATGCTCTCAAAATAAAACCACTTGTCCTAAGTGTGGGAAATTTCATAATAATTGCGAAACAATAAATTTCAAATGTGTACTGTAAAGGAAAACACATGGCGCTGGCAAAGGTTTGACCAGTTTACATAAAAGAAAAGAAAATAAGAGAATTGATGGCAGAATACAATTGTACTTACAAAAGGGCTCTTACAATGTATGTTCGACCGTCTCAACACATCACTCACAACTCAGTATGCAAGACATCAAGTGGAACCCTCTCAGGAAAACCTGCTCGCGACAACTGTATCAAACAACAGTTTTACATACGCAGAGGTTTTAAAAACTACAGCCGAAATATACAGGGAACAAGACACAAACGTAAATTCTAAGTCACCTGTATTCAAATCAAATAAAGGAAAACAACAAGGCAAGAAAACGTTCAATCTTGTGAGGAAGACATTTTAGAATTAGATTCTGATGCTGAGTTAGAGCTACAAGAGGGAGAAGATATTCAACAAAGAGAGAAGTTTAATAAATTCGATGTGCAACAGTTAATTAAAAGAATTAAAAAAAATAATTTTATGAAAAAAAATAATTTCACCAAAAAGATTAAGTGTTGTGGAAAGGTATTGTATTACTGGTTAATGGATTCATTAGTAGAATATATATCACAGTGGTCTAACTTCAAAAATCTGTTTCAAAATGGATAACGATTTTTTAAGTTATGTTAATATAATCGACTGTCGACTCGTTTGGCTCAGTTTGTAGTGACCCTACTTTCTGCGCCAGCGGTCGTGGGTTCGAGTCCCGCTGGGGGCATTCATTTGCTAATCACGAATGTTTGTACTCCAGTCATGGGTGTTTATATTTATAATATGTATGTATTTAAAATTTATATATGTAGTATATCAACTATATGGTATCCGCAATATAAGCACGTTACGTAGCTTACTGCGGAACTAGATAGCGCTGTTGTAATAATGTCCCAACATATTTATTTATTTATTTATTATTTATCTACAAGAATCCTCCCCCGACATTACTTAGTAACAAGTGGTATTGCGTTAAAGTTTTCGTGGACAATGTCAAATGCATCGCTAGGGAGTGATCATTTCATTATAAAATATTCACTATGTAATAATAATCAGAATTCTAGTTTCGTTAAAAAGAGGAATTTTAAAAAAGCCAATTGGAATGATTATACTAGTTTTCTTCAAAGCATTTTCTCAATTTTGGTATTGGCAGCTAATCCTCAGAAGGCGTATAATCAATTCCTTGATGCTGTTAACACTGCTGCTAATATATTATACATACCCCTAGTTAACATTTGCCGAGACCCGTTACGTTTAAAAAAGTTTATTCCTAAACCATATTGGAATGTCTATATGCTATATGCTATAGAGCGAGATATCTCTCGCTCTATAGCAGAAAGAAGACTTGCTTTAGCAATTTTTAGGAAAAACCCCACGCCTCATAATTTAATCAACCTTCAAGCTAAAATTGCTTCTGCACAAATAAATATCCGTAAGGCTAAAAGAGACGCTTGGAGGGAATTCTGTAGCAGTATTAATGAAATTGTATCCCTTAGTGAAATGTGCCGCCGAATGAGGTGGTTGAAAGGATACCGTTTACCAAGAGTTAACCTTGATGAAGTTATTGCTAATAAACTTTTACGTAATCTATCCCCAGATTATGTTTCGCCAAACAGACCTTTAATTCGAGTAACCGAGCCCTTGAAAACACTATAACTCTACACTAATTTAATCGTGCTATTAAAAACAAAGACACAGCCCCTGGTGATGACTCCATTTCCTTCTCTATGATAAAATATCTTCCCGTCAATGGGAAGAAGATATTGGTGCGGATATATTACAATATTTTTCTAGATATGTACCAATCAAAATAAAAATATTGAGTTAGTATGTGAATTATACTCTCAGAGCATTAGGTCTTCCAATTGTAAGACAAAAAAGAAACCTTTGTTAATTAATGTATTCTTGTGAATTAAGACCAGAAGTGAGCTTCTTTTAATAAAAACAAGCTTACTAAATCGACCTCAATTTATTGTAAGTATCTGAAAACGCTAAAACACAATTAAACTAACCAAAAAGACCACTAAGCTACCAACAATGATATTTTAAAGAAATAAACCAACAGAGTAACGACCTGACAATGCTACCACGACAAGCGTCAAGATACAACTACCCCCCGATGCCAGTTCTGCATCGACTTTTATAGTTTTTTTCCCACTCCAACATCCTCTTTTCTGTTCATATTCCACAGTATATAATCTTTTAAATTCTTTTCCTATTCATTCTTCAAAAAAATTAGGAATGTTTAGTCTCAATACGTGAATGCAAAATATTAATTTAGAAAATAAAATATTCTGCATCATTGAAAATGTCACTGAATCAAAAAAAGATATAGATTTGTATCTTGGGATACAAATGTTTGGAAATGATTCAAAATAAATATTCTGATTGTTATAAGATTTATACTGATGGATCGAAAGGCGTTAATGGTTGTGGAGCAGCTATATTAGACCCAAAGTTAGATATTAAGATTAAGTGAAAGATTGAAACCAATGTTTCCATTATGTACATTGAATTGTTCGCTATTGCGGAGGCATTGTCTTATGTAAATAATATTAACCATAATAAATTTGTTATTTTAACAAATGCTAAAAGTGCGCTCCAACATGTGGCTCGGTGCACCTCGAACTTTCGAGAAGTTCCGATAGCTTACAATATATTGAATTCAATTCTGAATTTAGAACTTTCTAATAAGAAAGTAATTCTCCAATGGGTTCCGTCTTATATAGGAGTTACGAGAAATGAGCTGGTAGACCAACTTGCAAGGGAGGCAGGATCCGTTGGAAGACCCGTAAGCATAGTGCCTTTCTATAGTAATCTCTTACCTATATTAAAGAACATGTCTGTAAGTTGTGGGTGCAAAACTTTGATAAGACTTCGTAAAACAAGGGGATATGGTATAGAACTATTCAGCCTGAACCCTGTCGCTTTCCCTGGTTTGAATCCAGCAATTTAAATAGATCAACCGTAACCCTAGCTTTTAGAATTCGGTCTGAACACATTCCTCTTAACTTGTTTTGCATTTATAATGAAAAAGGTTGCATCCCCCTTGTGTGTAGTGTGCGGAAAAAATTAAGATATTTATCACATTTTGATGGAATGTGCTCGGAACCAATCATATAGAAGTCATATCATATATAATAAGTAAAGTTGATATGAATATTGGAATTGTGAACAGTATGTTAACAATTCCGCATTCTAGTTCGGCAAAAAATCTGTATATTAGTGAAATTAGGCTTAAGTAAGAGGTAAATGTTAAGGAATCATGTATAAATTGTCATATAAATCGCAGTATAAAGGTAGCATTATGCACGCCTATCATATATAGTTGCTTACTATTTATGCATGATTTCATAATGTCATAATCAATATGTTCATAGTGTTAAGGATCTAAAGCTGTTATTGTATGTGTAAGAAGCTTGAACAAGAAGACATGTCCCTTCTTCTGTGACAAGTCCTTTAAATAAAGATAAAAAAAATATAAGAAACATTTTGAAATTCTAGAAAACGAAGCAATAGATATCTTTTACTTACTAAATAAATACCTAAACTTGGTGTCAGATGGGGCGGGCCTGAATCTAAGCTTTTACGTTTCTCTTACGTCATGCTTCGCATGGTAGTGTAGGCGCAGGCCTACCCTACTGTCTCCTTCAGAGACGGTAGGGTGGCGTTGGTCTTGGGGGAGCGTGACGCTTTTGTTGTGAAGATCTCCAAGGCAAGATCGGTACTATCCTTCACGAGGTTGCCAGCCTGTTATTGGTCTAGTTCACTAGGCTACTAGACGCAACAGAAAACACCGAGCGTTTTTGCTTTTGCTATATTTATTTACTTATTTATCATTGTTTTATCATTTTTATGTGGATTATCTAAGTAAGTTTATCTATCATCCATAAATAATATTCATATTTATGAGCATGTATGCTTATATATGTTTAATGTATATGTAAGTACATTTATGTGTATATGTATGTTTATATATGTATATGTATGTGTATGGGTTATGAATGTATATACTTATATCATGTAAGTTACGTTTGGGGGCAGCCAGGGGATGCAGAGAAATTCAAATTTACTTAGAATTAATTTATTAAATAAAAATTATAACTAAACTACATGGCTAGTTTACTACTTGTCAATGTTAGAACAAGTGAGTGATAAATTGAACAAGTAATGCCCTTTTATACTGCGATTGCTATAAGAAATAACTATATTGAAATAGATAGAATTTAGTTTTTTGCTGCGCTTGCACCTGAGGTTGGCCTCGTCTCGTCGTCGCCGTGCGAGGTTTGTATCGTTGAGGCCGATGCTGATGCATTTGTTTGGGTTTCGTAACATGTATCTATTTAAAAAAAACAATCCAAGGTGTAGTGTATTCGTACCATGCCGAGGGATGCGTGGCTGTGGGGGAGCTTAGTCACTAACGGTCGCTATCCGACACCTGGACGAATCGGATAGTAATTTCAGTACTCTCATCGGCATGCGGGGCTCTGTTTGTGGGCATTTTTATTTCCCTAGCTGCTAGTGGGACCAAAATGGAAATGGACATTTAAAACAAAAAAACAAACGACGTTATCACGTCACAAAACCTGAGAAAGAACCAAAAGAAAAACCAAAGAACTGTCTAAAGTTGTCGACTACGCTCGAAAACACAAGACAGAACTAATTGTCGGCTGCGATGCAAACGCCCATCACACAATCTGTGGCAGCACTGGTACCAACAAGAGAGGTAAGTTACTTTTCGATTTTCTTCTAGCTAACGACCTTCAAATACTCAATAAAGGCTGTAGTCCAACCTTCGTTACTAAAGCTACTAACTACTAAAGGAAGTTCTATTATTACATTCGCTACTGAACAGATCGCTAAACACATATCTGAATGGCATGTTAGTAATGAAAACTCTCACATGGGAGCCTTCCATTCGGCACCAAGCAACGCTCTAAATGCACTGTTGGACATGGCTCCGCCATATCTCCATGTGCAAAAAGAAGCAAAATCTTGCCTCTATAGGATCTGTACACAATCGAATGTAAAGTTGCAATCGCAACATATGAAAAAACTTAAAGAACTGACATTCGAACACAATACTCTAAAGATGCCAGCGGATGGCATGAACACAGAGTTTAACTTTACAAAACAATATAAAATAGATCTTCCCAACCGGGACATGTGGCTTAACGGCCAAAAGTCTCACAAGAAGGGAAGTCATGTATGGTTTACAGACGGATCCAAGAAAGGGTCTGATGTAGGGTGCGGAATCTATGGCCTTAAGCCTAAGTTTGACATGGATGTCAATCTAGGTAAGGATGCCACTATCTTTTAGGCTGAAGTCTTCCTGGAGAGAAAACTTAGAAACCAAAATATCTACATCAACTCAGATAGCCAAGCAGCACTATTGGCTATAGATTTTCTTGAAACCAACTCTTAGTTGGTTAGGAACTGCATGGATAATCTGAATGTCCTGAGTACATCCAACAGAGTTACCCTCAGATGGGTCCCGGGTCACTCAGTGACCGGGTGCTGAAACCCCACAATGTGGTCCCGAGCCATTTTGTGGTATTGCCAAACAACATGCCTATTCAATTCTCAAAAACCACTACAATCTCAAAGCACTTCAAGAGTGGCAATCCACCTCTGGACAAACTCATTCCAAAGCGCTAATTAAGGGATATTGCAAAAACCTTTACAAAAGAGCTGCTTCAACTCAACAAGTATAAAACCAGTGCAGTAACCAGAATACTAACCGGTCACTGCAAACTCAATAAACATATGCTTACCCTTGGCCTAAGTCAGTCCGCAATGTGCAGACTGTGCCATGAGTCAGAGAAATCTGTTATGCACATCCTCTGCTCGTGCGGACCACTCATGCACCGCAGAAGTATCATCTAGGGCAGCATATCATGCAACCAGAAGAGATACAGAAAACAACAGGACTAAGCGGAAAACTCTAAATATACTTTATGAAGGGAGCTACAATGGATCAGAACTGGTAGACGTAGCTAGGGCCGTCCTCGGCACCACACCCAACAACCAATAATAATAATGGTGTCAGATTATTTTAGTACACAACTTTTAATTACTTATAACAACAGCAAACGAAAAGCAAATAACACTATTATTGGTTACTTCTATACATGATTTGACTCTTCACGATCCTCTTTTAGCTTCGTATAGCGTTAGTTAAGAGGGATTTTATTAATAAGACGGACATATTACGATAAATAATATAAACGTACGAATAAGTTAGTGTAAGTAATAATGCTTATCTATAAAGTTTTATAGATGAAATGTGTATCAGACATCATAAGTGATAAGGTAACCTTTTTGATAATTTCGCTTCCGTATTTATATAAAGCAATATAAAAGCCAAAGTGTTAAAATTAAATATACATTGATAAATGCTAATTATTATTTCTCATTGTGTTATATACGAGTACTATAAACTTGTATTTTATACTACAAGTATTAACAAATAGTGGTATCGGAAATTTTTAATGCGATCATAAGTTACCTAATAAAGGAAAAAGGTGAGTAATTATGATGTTATAAATGAGTATATATCAAGGGTTTCTTTTAAAGATAACTGTCCCTTAAGCATATTAAGTTCTTGTTATGTTAATTAGAAACATTAATTATTATTTAACAATTTCCTAATACAAATATATTACATTATAAAGATAAGTACTTCAATGCTAAATAAGATACATTTAATAACTAAAAATAAATGAAATACTGTGTGCTTTTAAACATAATATAAAATAAACATCTTTAATCATACAATTTATCTAATTATATCCCAAGATTATGTAACGTACTCGTATATATAAACACACAAATATTGAGTACCTATACTTCAATTCACACAAAGAAATTTGCAACTGATTGATTGAAGGCCTTGTTTATAATATTATGTAGTAGTTTAAAGTATATTTATTTATATATTATAATTTTATTATCTCTTTTAAGCCAACCTACGGAACTTGAAAATAATTATCATCATGACGCAATCAAATAGGAACCAATTCATTCATATAAAGTATTAAAAAACAGATTCATAAGTGTCATAGTGCGTTACACTGTGTCAGAAGTAGTTCCCTCATGCGGTAAAATAAAATGATGAAATTATCAGCAATTATAGTTTTATTTGCAATACAATTTGTACACATTAAAACTGCACGAATATTAGCAATTTATCCAACACCATCGATCAGTCATCAAGTGGTATTTCGAAGTTTAACTGATGAATTGATTAAGCATGGACATCAAATTACTGTTGTCACTACGGACCCAAAATACCCAAAAGGACTATCTCCTACAAATTTAACCGAAATTGATATGCACGATCTATCATATGGACTATGGACAGATGTATTGTTACGTATGAAATCAGCTGACGAAGATGATACAGCACTGGAAATACTATTTCGAGGAACATCACAAGTTTTCAAAGCACAGCTTAACACTAAAGAATTTCAAGATATTATAAAGAAAAAGGAAGGAGAATTTGATCTGTTAATGCTTGAAGCATATCTTAAGCCAACTTTAGTGTTATCAGAAATTTTCAAGGTACCCGTGATCCTTGTGAGTTCGTTAGGGGCTGTTGATGAAAACTTTCGCGCTGTAGGTGCGCCTACTCATCCGTTTATATATCCAAATCCAATGCGACGTAAAATATACAATCTGACAAACTTAGAAAAGTTGCAACAATGGTACACTAATTGGAAGTTGGAAAATATGTTTAGTGCAATTGACATAGAGGATGACCAAATGTTAAAATCTATGTTTGGATCCAAAACTCCATATATAGATGATTTAATGAATAATATTGACATGTTGATGATTAATATGCATCCAATTTGGTTAGAAAACCAGCCAGTTCCGCCAAATACAATATACATTGGTGGGTTACATTTGAAACCTCCACAGGATTTACCTAAGGTATGTAATATAAACTTATATTAACCATAACAAGAAATGGATTCAAAAGAAATAAAGCTTCTTATCTTGCCTTAACATAATTCTTACCTGACTGTAGCGAAGCTCAAAGAAGGGTTATTTGTTTGATATTTAATTATTTATGTATATCATGATGAATATGCATCCATATATTTGTATGTATGACGTATGTTTGTATGTATATACACTGTACATAATATATAGATTCGACTCTATGTTTTTTGGAATTACTAAACGACTAAACCAATTTTTGTAATTCATATGTAGTCAGATTCGTGTTGAAAGCGCGATTGTCGTAGGCTATATTATTAAAGATAGTTTTTTAATTTTTATTATTATGGTGGATTTTAGGAGGGTTTTGGTTTTTCTTGGTATTTTTTTTCCAAACCTTTTGAATGGGGTATCAAAATAATGTTTTTAAAAAAGTCTTAAAAAACTTTTAGAAATTGATAAATATAACTTAGCGTAGTGGCTTTTTAAATTGGCCAAAAGTTAAAATCTGTAAATAAAATATTTGATGAAAAACTCCAACTACATAATATAACGAGTATGTAATAAAAAAGACAAAAAAAGGTAAATATAATATTATGCAGTCTATACATATTAAAATAAAAATGTAAATGAGCCGAATATAATATGCAATAAATATTATTTTTTTAATCTTATTGAATAATATTATAATATTCATTATTATCGATACAGAGGCCAAATCAATAGTTCTTAGATTTTTGTCTGTTTGTCTGTTACCGTATCACGACAAAAGTGACAGACAGATTTTTTGAAATGATATCCGATACAATATATATTTTACGGAGGGAATTATCTCGTCTCAGGTATTACTGACGTAAGTAGAGACGAACCTGAGCGGAACTAGGATGAGTCGCTAGTACGTATATGTTTGTCTCCTTCTGCATAACACTTTGTCAATTATTATTATTATTATTTTAGTTTATACAAGTGTATTTTTATAATTTATGATTCAATTTAACTATATTGTCTTGACTTTAAAGATACTACTACGAAGTATTTTACACTTTAAATACATATTTCAAAATTAATAAGAAAATACGTACTTTATCTACTTATTCTATACGTGAACTACGATGATTTGCGTAATCGGAAATGAAATATTAATGTATCAAAAAATATGAATTATTAACTTATCGAAACCTGAACAAGATACTACACAAAAAAAAATACATTTTTGGCTTATATTTATTGAGAAGTAATATTCAATAACCATCGGTGAACAGTCACATTACAGTTTTTCAGTCTTACATGATAAATGTTATAAATATATTTCTTTTAACTCATTCTACTTTTAATCACTCATACTCTTGTATACGTAAATTGTGTGTGAATTAAAACTAAATTATCATACAATGTGATAATGTTTTACATTTAAAAAAAAAACTTATATTGCTAAAATAGCTCTTGTTTCCATGTGTACTTACAGTCGCTTTTATAATTTAAGAAAATTCTCGTATTTGAAAAATTATTCTGCCTCAATTTTGTTAATGAGCACCAAAAGAAACGTAATTTATATATACATTGAATAAAAGGTATAAATGCTACTATTCGACTTTGATTGAAGTAGTTAGCTCGTGCTGTGAGATAAAATGAAGACGCTATATTCTATAATTACAGTTATATTTATGACACAATTTATTGAAATTAAATCAGCGAGAATATTAGCAGTTTACCCAACGCCTTCAATCAGTCATCAAGTTGTATTTCGACGTTTAACTGATGAGTTGATCAAACATGGGCACCAGATTACCGTTGTCACTACTGACCCAAAATATCCACTAGGACAAACACCTAAGAATCTGACTGAAATTAATATGCATGATTTGTCGTATAAATTGTGGAAAAATCGATTAGCACAATTAAAATGGGAAAAGAATACTTTTGCTGCTTTAGAAGTATTTCGAATATCATCAATTATTTTCGAGGAACAATTAATGACCCAGGAATTTCAAGATATTATTAACAGAAAGAAAGGAGAATACGATTTGTTGCTGCTAGAAGCATATCTTAAGCCAATTTTAGTGTTATCTGACATTTTTAAGGTGCCAGTAATACTTGTGAGTTCATTTGGTGCTTTAAATGACCAATATAGCGCTATGGGCGCACCTTGTCATCCGTTTTCTTATCCACATCCGATACAACGTAAATTGTACAATCTGACAAAAATAGAAAAAATAAAGCAATTATATGATAATTGGCAGATGGAAAATATGTTTAGTGCTTTAGAAAAAGAAGATAATGAAAGGTTAAAATCTTTATTCGGTCCCAAAATTCCACCCATAGACGTATTATTAAATAACGTAGATTTATTGATGCTTAATTTTCATTCAGTTTGGGTAGAAAATCGTCCGGTTCCACCTAATACAGTATTTATAGGCGGGATACACTTACAACCTTCACAGGATTTACCTAAGGTATGCAAGCCTAAAATTGTATTGCACTTAACTAAAGATGAATAATTTTACTGGTAGATTTAATGTCTTTGAGCTTGTGCCTTGAAACATCATTTCCTTGTGCTAGAAACATCAAACACTTTCGTTGACATGCAATTACTTATGAATTTTGAATTTTACGTTAATCGTATATAATATGTACTTATTAAAGACTAAAACATTTTTTATAAAATGTCCAAATGGCTGGACTAAACTGTCGGGGTCATAGTAAATAAAAATAACGTATCATTCTTAAGCATTACCCTTATTAAATAAAGAATAGCAAGAATCGGTGAAATATCAGTAATATACATACATTAAAAATAAAACAAACACAAAAAAAGAGGTTCTAACTTCTTTTTATACATCATTAAATATTTCTTAAACATTAATTTATAATGTTATAACGTTACATATTAAGTTTTTGTATAGTACTAGCGTTTCATCCTCACTCCGCTTGGGTTCGTCCCTACGATAATATGATTTAACAATTAGTATAAATTTCTCACAATCATTTATAATTTAGATATTATGCAGAATGAAGTTTAATTTAATGAAGACCCTTTGAAAATATTTTATTTTTGTCACTTTAACAACATTTGTAAGAAAACATTATAATTATAATATTCATTCTTTACTTTATTACAATAATATTTAAAAATATTTTAATTTTACCAGTTGTAATTATTTAAAGTAAAGATAAAATTTCTGTACATTCGAAGTTATATTGTATAGAATTGTTATCGTGTCTTACTATTGTTGCTATTCTTATTAGTAATTTGTCATCAATAATTGTACTCTAATATCTATACTTGAACGTAATTGTGCCAATTATTTATAAAATACATTTTTAAATTTTCCACTGATGTTTGTTATTGCAGTAATAATATGCCTAACATTGTGCGAAAATTGCCTTTTTATTAGATTAAAATAAACTTTAATTTAAATGATTTTTTTTTTATTTTTATATAGGAACTGCAGGCAAATTTATATGCATCGAAAAATGGAGTTATTTACTTCAGTTTAGGTACAAACGTACGACCAGAGCAACTGCCACCAGAAAAAATACAGATGTTTGTGAATGTTTTTTCACAATTACCCTATGACGTTTTATGGAAATGGAACTTAGATACTTTACCAGGACAATCCGAAAACATTAATATATCCAAATGGTATCCACAGGCCGATCTGTTGAGTAAGTCAAAAAAATATTATTCTTATATATTTTGCCAAATTATAGAAATGAAAAAATATCTCTTCCTCACTTCTCTCTTTTTCTATATTTTTATATTTTAAGCAAAGTTAAGTTAAGTTCGTTAAATGTAATCTTGAAACCATTACAAAGAGTTGTGCTCAGAATTTACCTGCGAAATCAAATCAGAAATGAGTAGACACGCAGATGGATCAAGGTCTCTAGTATTGCCCTCCTAATCTTCAAGCTGACGTGTGGATAGATAACTTCGTTAAATCGCTGGATCCAGTAATGCAGACTTTTCGAGGGAGAACCATGTGTAGTAGTAGTATTTAGGTTGAGACAAAGAACTGTAGTGTTCTTATTTCTTCCTGTTCTTATATTCTGTTCCTTGTACTTAAGTCAGCCACAAACGTTGAACAATATTATATATAGCATAAAAAACGTTAAAAAAATCTACCTCATCTATTCATACGGAAATTTAAATAAATAGATTTCGTAGTATTGTTATTAAAGGAAATATTAAAAAATGTATGCTTAGAACTTATGAGAACAAATCAAATATCCTCCAAGTTGAAGGTTATCTATATACTCGTACTTCCTGGTTCCATTTTAAAATACCAAATAAAACTCATATATCATAACAGCTGACTGCTATTCATATTAAATATCATCTCTTCTAATTGCCCACTGACATTTGACCTTTTTAGACGCGCGCGAAATATTATAATAAATAAATATTATGATTACTGAATGAATTACTACAATACTCAATTACCAAAAAGTTGAACTTTGAAAAGTATCGAAATATTAATAGTAGATGAGTACCTATCTTAAATATTGACCTTAGTAATAATATCTATCACTAAACAAAGTTTTGTTGAAATCGGGACAGTACTTTTAGTATGATCGCTAACATCGATCAGCTAAGTTATGTTTTTAATATGTATAGATAAAATAGTTATTGCGAGTGTACCTTAATAGACATAATATACTATTGCAAGCGTTTCTGTAGGCCTTTTTAAGACCTACAATTATCTAATACTTAGTTTTTCTATAGTTCTCTTGAGTTTTAGCAAGATTAAGTCATATAAATTTGTATGGAGGACCCCATTGAACCAGTTATTTTGTTTTTCTGTGGAAATGAAATATTAAGTATCCTAAGTGATGACCCAAATAATAAGTTATCTGTATACAAAATTTGGTGTAAAAATCGGTACAGCACTTTTTGTGTTCGTTGGTCAGTTTTTTTTGTAATAGTCCCAATACAAATAAAAAAAATGTTTCTTCGGATTATTGTATGCACAAAAATCTCAAACTTGATTTTAAATTTCGTCAAGCTATCTTAAAATACATAATATAAGAAAATTTCTTAGCCTAGGTAATTTAACAGTAAAAATGAAAAGTTATACATAAAAATAGTAATAATGTACGTATCTATGAAGTAAATAAATCAAATCATCACGTACTGTTTCTATGGGAATAATTTACGCTGAAGACCTTGATCATTTATTACGCGGTATTATGTTGCGGCTTAAGGTAGGTTCACACGATAGGTAGATTTCTATTATAGGACTTAGTATGTGCTACTTAGCAGTACGGACAAAAAGATGAAGTATAGGGAACGCCGGAGCATGAAAGTTAAAGAAATTAGTCTTTGCACTATTTGGAATAATATATGTCAAAGGCTAAGTCAGTGCGTAAACATTTAATTTAAACGTTTGCGTTACAAACTTTGTTAATTCCGACTTCGTAGTCTGTACACATATCTGTACGGAATAAAGTCTGTATCGTGTGAGCCCACCTTTACGAATGTATTTGATTTATCGTTATCTATTCTGACATACGGAACTACAATTTTTTAAAGAAGCTGATATGGACACTAATTTACTGCTTACGCAACTTCATGATTTGATAAAAAATATCTAATAAATCTACACTAATAACTGGCGAGACGATTTTTTTTGTTTGCTCTTACTGCAAAAACTACAGAACGGATATATGTGGAACTTATTTTATAGCATGCAGTATGTTTCGGTGAAGGTTTTAATAATATAATAAAAGAACTTGCTTTCCGGTCTTTTCGGACGCAGGCGGAGCTGCGGGAAATTCTAGTGTATCAATATTTTGTGATAACTTTATCTGTATATTTTAATTAATTACAGGACATCCAAAAGTAAAGGTCTTCATCACTCAAGGGGGTCTTCAATCGACAGATGAAGCTATAAGTGCTGGGGTACCTATGATCGGTATACCGATGTTAGGTGACCAATGGTATAATGTACAGAAGTATGTTCGACATGGAATAGGAGTCCAGCTCGATATTACTACCTTGACCGAAAATGAATTTAAAGATGCTATTGAAAAAGTGATCAATGATAAAAGGTATTACATACAAGTTGAAGTATTTTAGAAAAATTGCATAAATATACCTATTTTAAATTAAAAGCAAAGAAAAAACATTTTTATTGTGGAATGATGTCATCTACAATATATGAACGGTAAAAATATTATTACCTAAATACATCTTAACGCACTAAAAGAGGGGAATTATCAAAAAATTACAAAATCCTAATATTGTGTAATATTATCTATAAATTCTTTAAATTTTGGATAAATTAAACTAAATTGTTAGATAAATTATATATGTATTTAGTCCTTTTTAACGTCCCACTGCTGGGCACAGGCCTCCCTCAGTACGAGGAGGATCAGGCCAAAGTCCACCGCGCTGGCCTAGTGCGTGTTGGCGGGCGTTGGGTTTTGATTAATTAAAAAGCTGTTACGTTGATGTTATAAACAGACGCTTCAAATTTGTTTATCTGTATAGATATCTGATGCCTAAAATTAATAAATTCTATTAATTTTGCAGTTACCGAGAGAATATAAATCGTTTACGAAACGTTATACAAGATCAGCCGATGACGCCGGCTGAGCGTGCAGTATGGTGGATCGAGCACATTATACGACATGGTGGTGGAAAGCATCTTCGCGCCGCTGGAGCTAACATGACATGGCGACAATATTATGAGTTAGATTTAGTTTTCATGGTTTTATCTGTGATAGTGACTATACTAGCCATAGGATTCATAATTATTTATAGCTTATGGAAATATGTTATGAAGAACTTTAGAAGTACGATAAAAATTAAAAGAACTTAGTTTTTATATTACTTCATTTTTATTTAGTTTTTGTAAAAGTTATATCAAAATATAATAAATATTATATTTAAATAAAAAAATAATAATTTATTGATTTACATAAACTTCTTATTATTATTATTAAAAAATTGTTAACTAACGATTATTATCTTAAATCTATTCATATATACGTTTATATATTATTATACTTGTGTAATATTTATATACCCTCTTTATAGTTAGAACCAGTGCAGTGGTTAAACTGAGAAGATTTTGATATTTTTATATTTAAAATTTATTAATAAATGAAGTAAAGAATTATTTTTCTATTATCTTACTGAAATTAACAAAAAATAACAAAACATTATCAATTGTTAATGGCATAAGCATAGGTCAACTTTAATTTCATATAAGTAACTTATTTAATATATAAGCTATGACAAAACTGTTCTAACTCTCTTCTACTGTGGGTAAGGAGATACTTTTCTTTCAGTTTTAGTTTAAAAGTTAAAGAGGTTTAGTTTTATTAATTTAATATGATCATCCTCGAGAATTTGAATTTAGCCATGATCATAATTAGTGTTGGCAAACACTAGTATTATTAAATTATCTAAATTAATATGCCGTCAAAATTTGCAAATTATTGCTTTAAAATAACCTCCGTAGATAAAAATCGCAATAAAAAGTACAATGTGAAGGTTAAATATAATATTAAAGACATACATTGAATAAGTTAACTTCAAATAAGGCGGATATGTTGTTTTGAGATTTACAGAGGGTTTTTTGTTCTAACCGATTGTTTAGCTACAAAAGTAACTTTGTTTTTTTTAAAAAAATACAATGAGATACAAATTTATTTTTGCAGTTAAAAAAATAAAATTGCCACCTACCTGTCATAATAAGTACATACCTATATTTAAAAAACGTGAAATTTCAGGTAAAATAGCACAGTAATATTTAGTAGTACGTTCTGTAAACAACTACTTGGATTGCAACCCTGCAATCTACAGTGATTTACGATTCTTTTAACCGATCTCGGATTTGAATATAAAAAACAGAATCGATGCTTCGTGTCAAATTGATAGTAATTAATTCAATTACACCGATTAATGGCTATTCTACAAGTTATATAACGTTCTAATCTCCAATCAACAGGTCCATCGTAAAGTTGAAAATAACTTAACTGAAGTTATGATTAAGTTTTAAGTGTAGTACAAAAGTTATTAGAAACATTTATGTAATAGAAAACAGATATAAGTTCAATTCAATTCTTTGTTATGGGTTTTAAGCGCGCGAAAAAGAATGATCGGGCATCCGGTAACTGTCAATGTCATATGTCAGCAGATTAAAAATACAATGATCTATGAAAACATGAAATTTGTATGCGAGAATCTATTTAATAAAATTTTATCGATACTATAGATTTTCCATACATGTTTAAATTATTTTACTGCTCTATTTTATTTTGTTTGTATAATATTTATTTATATTTAATACACACATTTCCACTCTATTATTATTTTGCTACTTTGCTATTTTAAATCGCTTTTATTAGATTTACCTGTAACTCATATAATCAGTAACAACAGCATCTTTGAACGCGATTTTCATCTACTTCAAAACCTTAGTTTGAATCGAAACTTCGCACATTTAACAAGGACGAACAATGCAATAATTTGTTACAAAAATAATTGTGGACAATCAATAAGTCCTAACTAATTTATGTTAGTTCATCGTAGTGTTTTTACTTAAGTGGTATTTTTTTTAAAAGATAATGTATTCATCACCGACTGCTCAACCAGTGAGAGCTAAGTCGCATGACCGACGGCTTTACGTGCTTTCCGAGAAACAGAAGCGAAACACCGCCAACTTCCCAACCCCTGGCTGTTACTTCTTATTAAAGAATGATATAATAAGGCTAATGAGACTCAATAAATAAAGGCCCGACCCGGGACACGAATGTAGGCTGTGCGGTCCATATATGATAGCCACAGTACCGAGACATTCGAATAATATATACACTGTACGTAGGTATCGAAAAGTAAGAAGGTACTTTAAAAAAAAATTATTGATTCCAAATACAAACGTCACCCCCTTTTCACCTCCTTAAGGGAGGATTTTCGGGATATTTACTAAGTTTCATCGCCGAATTTCATCTTTATTTTAGTAGATTAAGCATGAAAAGCGCACTTATAATATAATATTAGTATGGATGATACATCAGCCAGTAACAGTCAGACTCTGATTAACTGCATTTATAATTGACAATTAAAACAAATAAAAAAATAAAGATAGTCTAGCTTTGTTACCAAAAGTTTTAAGACTTAAGCTTAAAGCTACATGATGTATCACTAAATATATGTTTCTTATAAAGCTCATTTACGTTTAGGAAGTACATACGTGTAACTTGTAGATGATATACAAACAGCGAGAAGAGTAATTAAGGTTTGTTTGATCTTGAAACGAGAAAGCATATTGATACAGTGTTATTATAAATTATATTGGTATATTATATGAAATAATATATTCTAAATTTGTAAAAAAATATTGTAACGTGTATAACAAAAACATCTAGAACATCTCTGAAATTCGTATTGAAATATACTAGTACCTATACCTATTTACTAGCGATTCACCCTCGATCCGCTTGAGTTCGTCATTACGTACATTTTAATGTTCAGTGTACATTTCCCAATTTTCCCACAGTCAAAGTACCGGACCGGAATAACCCAATTTTACAGACAGAGTAATATGTTCAGTGCACAGATTCGGATAAGATATTTTTATATGTACGGTATATTATTACAGTTTGACTAACTCATACTTTTAAAACAACAATATACGATACTATACGAGGAAAAAACGCAAATCCGGGTTTTTAGAATGTAAAATTAATCGTTAATCGTTAATTTTTAAAAGTACACCAATAATGTACCTATACACCTATCTTTTTTTTCCTTTAATGAGTAACTTTTCGTATTAGATCATCGATATTTTGATTAATATACCTACATTGTACATTACTTAAAAAAATTACATTTAGTTGTGTTTTTAATAATCAAAAACCGTTTTTAAACAGACAGTCTTATTCGGGAGGATACATTTATACCAGAAACGATTACCAATTTGCATATAAACAAACTCACTCATAATATGATATATATACAAACTTCTCCTAATATACATAATATGTATATTGTATACCCTCGCGTTTAAATTGTATTAATCGGTGCATTTTAATGTTGTCATCGGAAACCTATTTTATCTAAAATAATACTCGTAGTAACCTTCACCTTATAACGTCAACTACCTGCAGTTGAAATTCTTATCAAAACCTGACTAGCCGTAACCTGTAAAGTTAATAATGTTAAAAATGTGGTTTTCTTATACCATAAGTTCTTCTTATCCATTGAGTAAAAAAACAGTTATGTTGCTGTTAAAAAAATGAAAATTCGTATGTTATAAATTATAATATCAAATTATAAGCTAAAGTGATTTAAACATGAAGTCTTCAAAAAGTTTAGCTTATACTGTCTATGTAGTCTGGAATACGATTCTATTCAGAGAGAAGCTAGATCAAGTTGATTGATTTTTGATGCCTTTCACCGCTTATGTATTTCAATGTAGTTTACAAGAACGTGTATTACTGTATTCACTTTTTAATATTATTATACTACTTCATACCTTTTTTATGTTCTACGCACAGAAAATGTTTTTAAAATGTTTTAAAATTAAAGTTATATTATAGAATTAAATTAAAATGTTTTCCGCCAATTCGGGATAAGACGCCCATATCAAAAGCCATGTAAAAAGTCCTGAAAGTCATAAGAACAGAAGTCCATGAAGAAGCTCTTAAAAAAATCCTAAACACCATAGAGACTTAAATGAACAACTATCTAATCTAGGCACACTTTGTTAGATTTTAAGATGTAACAGAACGCGAGTATATCTAATTATAGTCAATTTTCTATGTTAGACTTAAATCTCGTTCAGATTACTGTCCACTAACTGGTTTTTAATGCATACGAGTGTTCTGTTTAAATGTATGTATCTTAACAGAATATCAACCACAAAATCATCACGATAAATAATTGTTTTTTATTATAAACACTTCATTAATATGGAATTGTTGACGATATAATAACTTTAACTCTTAACCACAGTGATCGCTGCCAATTTAACATTTATACGAGTGAGTGAATTTTATGATTTTCATTGACACCATTTAGGGTTATTAACTGTAAAATCAGTCAGCCTCGTTTATACATGTATATAAGTGCTCGCATTGCATCGCTTGATAGTAATTTAAAAATTTCTATAACTAAGCTTGTTGTACAAAACTATTTTGTTTTTAAATATAGAAAATATATTGATAAACAATTGTACGGAACGGCCTAATTGTACCATTCACAATTGCATATATTTTACACTATTCCACAATCATTTTGAACAAATGTTTGGCTTAATATTCAATAACTTTTACTTACTAAACTACTTAATAATATTCGTAGATCGAGTATAGGTGGAATGGAGTGGTACTTATAATTATCAACCGTTATTATTTTATTTCGAAAAAAAATGAACTCTAAAAAATATTAAATTAAGCAAATATAATCCTTATAAATCAAATTGCCTTTTCGGATTTTGTCGCGAATTTATTTACATTTACTACCATTGCACTGTCTGTAACAAGTATATAAACCTCTGACGTCAAATACCTTAGACTCGCCCGTGACCATGTATGCTGTAAAGCATTCGAAACGTCGGGAACTATAAAAATCAAAATAAATCCGCGACAAAATCCTAAAAGATTTATAATGTCGAATATTCGCGTAAACCTAAGAAAGTACTAAATATAAGCCTTTCATCGATTTTTTTCTTTCAGCAAAGCTCCCTCAAAAATATTTGCAATTTTACACATAACATAACCAATATGAAGTAATATTTAACATAATAATAAAAACAACAAAAATGGATATGTAAGTAAATATTAATTCCACTTCGAAATATACGGCCCAATGCCATTAACAGCTGGTGCTAGCAAATGTTTTGCACCGTTCTGTATAACACGCTCCGTCCACCACACGGCCCTTTGTAATGCTGTTTGCGGCTGATCTTGCATTAGAGACGTAGCTTGATGATGTTTGCTCGATAACTGAAAATTGGAGTACTAATATATATACTAAAGTTTGTTTGTTTGTATATTGAGACACAATTTCTTCATACTGAAATAACTTGACGGATTCTTTATAACATTTTACCTTTCCTAACCTATGTTTTTACTGCTTAACGTCGACTACTCTGATATGTTTGGCTCAGTTTGAAGTGACCATACTAATTGCTGTGCCAGCGGTCGCGGGTTCGAGTCTCAGTGGGAGCTTTGGTATATGCATGGCACTAATATTTGTACTTAAAAATTTGTTTTTTTTTTTTAAATTATATGTGTAGGGAATGAACTATCTTGCATCCATATCAAAAGCCTCGTAGCTTACAATGTATTTAGGAGAACTATATTTTACCTTGCATCACCGACGGCTGTCTCAATGGCCCTTATAAAGTCTTCCGTGTGTGACTGTATACTGATTTTATAATATTCATACAACTCCGTATTATACCATTGATCTATTAATAATGGCAGAGCAACTAAAGTTACTTAAGAGTTAATTGCTTCTACCGATGATTGTAATCCCCCTTGAGTTATAAATACTGTAATGTTAGGATGTTTTGAATTTGAAATTTAAATTTCAAAAATGAATATTAAACAGCTGTGCAAACGAGTATTCTGTTAAGTTTACTTCTAAAATAAAATTTGACTTGAACTTGAACCTATATTAATGTAAAAGTACACTTTTACTGTAAAGCCCTGTAAAATTTGCTTACTTTGTACATATGTATGTCTTATAACTAAAGCTTTGAAATAGAGGGTTTCTCCTCTTTAGAGTAACATATTAATTAAAAAATAAACACTGAGGTGATGTAATATCTATACTCATATTACTAACGAATAATTATGTGATTTAGAAGGTTATACGTTTGTGAAGTATAAACATTTAAAAAATCTATTTTCCTTAGTAATAAATCATCATCACTCAAAAAAGTTCAAATCCAGGTCAGAAGGCTACGTAAGGCTAAAGGGATGAAGTGAAGTCAGGCAAAACTTTCTTTTGTTTTACCGTTACCTACCGTATTTGCCTCTTACAGGGAAAAGAGAGCGGTATACATTATTTCTTAGATTTCATACACGTTGTACTAGAAGAGTGTGACTGAAACACAATGGAACAGAATGGAGTAAATTCAATTATATCGTTCTTCTATAACCATTACTGCTTTTAAGCTTACATCACCTTTCTATTTTTCTTAATTTCTTTCGAGTATTCTTATGACGGAAAAATGCAGATACTTTATAACAATGAAATTCTAGTATTAGAGATATCGAAAATGTTTAGATATTTAGATTTCTTTCGAAAAGTGTTCAGTCCTTGTCATGATACATGTAATGTAAATATGTTATATATTTTTAACTGTTCTACGAGTACTACAATATTTCATCATACCATGACGCAAAACTTAAAAATTACATAAAGGTTTTTGTTAAGTACGTAAACTATAAAATATTACTTACCAAGGAAATTAGGCTGTGGAAACCATTTAGACACTCACATCTTAAGGGCAACCAGCTAACTCTCCATCCCACTTAAGTGGGAATACTATCATATCAAATCAAATACTATCGTAATTATTTTAATAGTATTACATGGTAAAAAAGCCTGGAATTAGTATCCAAACCGATATATGATGCCATTTTATGAAATATCAAGATTAATTTGGAGATTCTACGAATAAATAAAATATTATTATATCATCAACTCAAAATCGTCGCTAGGTATGTTTTAACCGTTAGTATCTCTCAGAGTAATGATGACATATTTTCCAGCAGCAAAAAGTATTTTATACGTGCACGTACAGATATATTTATTTATTTTATTCATCTTATTGTTTTTACGTCGAGGAGTAATGTTCATGTTAACTACAAAGTTTCGCATTTATTTTATAGTTCATTCGATTGTCATAATATATAATCCTACATATATATTAATACATGGCAGTGGTAGCCCAGTGGCAACGCGCTCGCTTGGATAACCGAGTGATGCGGGTTCAAATCCGGGTCTCGCACTTCTGATATTTTCATGTGCGAATCATTTCTATCATGATTACCACTTGCCTTACGGTGAAGGAAAATATCGTGAGGCAACCTGCATGTTTGAGAAAACCTAGCAAGTTTTCGAAAGACATGTGAAGTCCGCCAACACGCATTAGGTCAGCGCGGTGGACTATGACCTGATCCCCTTCCTACTGAGAGAGGCCCGTGCCCAACAGTGGGACGTCAAAAAGGGCGGAAGACAAGACATATTAATACAGATTAAACTTACGCCGTAAAACAATTAAATATTTATTCCTTAATATTACATACAGACAGAATACAAAAATAATTTCATTTTAAACCTAAGAATAATAGCACGACTATCATCTGAAAACTTCCGCACTAAAATAACTGTCCTTTCGAATTCACTGAAACTTTCACACTAAAATTAGCGAGTGCTTGAAAATGTTAACAATATCACAAATTGAGATGAATTGCGAGAGAATTTTGAGTAAATTATATACATTTTCTAGTACTTCGTCGTATAATTATGAATTATACAAATTTTTTGTATGAGAAATATAAGCATTAACCCTGAAATAAATTGTCTTGCATAAATATGTCTCGTGTGGAAGAAATAGTACCAAAAAATAAATTATGATGCATAAATCTATACGCAAAGTGCACTCTATATTCCTATTTCTAATAATCCGTTGGGACCCACGACCAGTAAGAGCAGATACATGACCGACAGCATTTCTTGCTCTACTAGACATGATCACACTTTAACAATTCTTAATAGAACATTGTTAACAATACTCAAAAAATATATTTCACCCAACCTGGAGTTGAATCCAAACTATTTAAATCTGTAATAACTAATAATACATGCTTGTATATATTAACTCTTTCCCTTAAAATTAACCTTTACCATAAATTAATACTTAACTGGAAGTTTTCAGAAAATGTACATATTTTTGCAAACTAAATAGCTATATTTTATATTGAGATATTTTCTAACAATTTGAAAATTTTATAAAATAAAAATTTATTTTCACTTCGATTTTTACAGACAATGCAAAGGAGAAAGGAAACTTTTGGCAAATTCACAAAGCTATGGATAAAATTTATTTAGAAGTCACATCACGTGCTATTACACGGAACTAGAACTAAAAGTTATGCAGAAGCTAACATGACACTAACCAAAAGGAAATCTACTATACATTTTAAGAATGCTAAGTCTTAAGATAACTAACTTCGTACGAATGTGTGAATGCATATTTTATCGTATGAGAAAATGTACAAAATTACATGTTCTTATATTTTTTCAACATTGCAATTCTATTGTCTAATAAAATAACATATTATTATAACTTTTGCTACTATTAAGTAGTAACCTCGTCTAAAGCGCATTTTGAGGATTTTTAAAATCTTAAAATTATTTTACTTGTTACTAAAACTAAGTCTTTTGACAGAAATATTTTACGAACCACGCTAAGTTCAAATATCACGCAGTTAGAAACCATATCATTTGTTTTTTAGGATCAATTTTATTCATATCTAGTATATTTTATATGAAATTTTCAGAGAAATTATTTATATTTTCAATTCATAAAGTAAACACTATTTTCATTTTCCGCATGCATCATAAATTTATTCTGATTTATAGGGTGCCTCGCCACAGACAAATGATGGTCATTCACGTACAGACTATTTCAGGTGTACTTAAAAATGGCCCGTAAAACCAATTATATTTAATTAAGAAATATGTAGCACAATATTTATTTCCTGAGATTAAAAATATATATAAATAAAATATTTATAACAGATATTTAATATTCTTTTATACAATACACTGTGCACAGAATATAGTAGTTTATTATTCTTTAATCTCCTGAAATAAAATAAACAAAGTTATATACTTTAAGAAAAATCGAATTAAAATAATTAATTTTAATTATTAATTATATAATATATAAGATGAATTATAGTATTTCTCTTTTTCACCGAAATAGACTATAATTGCCATTATATTAAAATACTTGATAACTTGACAACTCCTGGACAAAATTCTGAGTGCATTATGAGCGTTTATGGTCCAAAATCCGGAAATTCTCTGCTGTTTGAGTTCATTTTAACATTTTGGTGCTAGAGCTTTTATCTTCCACTAGCTCAAATCTACAACTTAAAGCGCGGTAAGCGGAAATAACAGTACTATAAATGTTTAAATCTAGTTACTTCATTATTTTCATGAATAAATAGAAAATTGAATCGATCTATTTGATCGATTTGATACCTGATACCTTCTTTAATGTCTAGACATTAGTAGTTGATATATTTACGTTTGCAACTTGATTTCCGTTGGGTAATAGATCATTCTTTTTACTCTGAAAGTGCAAGTGGATCTACGAGGCGTAGGAGTGTAACGTCACATCTCTGGGCTGTTTCTGAGAATCTATTTTTAGAAACATGTGGAAGTGTAATTAAGCCTAATCGGGGACTCGAATCCATAACCTCCGATCATGGATTAACTGATTGTTCAACAAGGCAGTTTATACTTAGCTAATTAATGAATGAATGGTGTCATAAATCGTCTCGTAAGTAACACTGTACCATGTTTTCTTCAACGTACCTACATAAAGTAATGGACCAGACGGCAGTCATGGTCGTCATTATCGTCAACAAGTGGATAAAAACAGATATTGCTTATGAATATTGACTGAAATTAGAAAATATTTTGGAATACTACAAAATTAATAGAATATCTCATTATCATATCGTACAAAGTGTATAAAAAGGACGACAGAACTGAACCTACGTAGATTTTATGCTATTGAAATATTTTTCAGAAATCATGTTTATTATCATTCTAGTTTAGTAGTTTCATTCAATACTTAAATAAAAAAATAAACGCGGAAGTAATCGCATGCAGTGGTGATAATATTTAAACGCTAAAATCTTAAGCTCATTAAATTTTGAATTTCACGATAATTTTATTTTCAATTATTATATATTCTTTATTGCACATAAGATAGTGGTACAGAAAAATTAAATTAATTTATACTTAAGTATATTTAGCCATAAAAATTTTCTTTACGTAAATTTATAGGTTTAATAGCTGTTAAAGAACTCGCGCTTGAATCAAAATGGATCTTATCGTTCTTGTATAAGTGACATTAGACTGCAAATCGTTATAAAGGATAACTGCGCTAAATACACTTCAAGGATCGCATAACGTTGATGATAACAATTGAGAAACCGCAGATAAATAAATAATCAATCGTCCCGGCTGTGAAGATCGTGGCAATTTAGAATGGTACTTATGGGTGTTTAAAACTTATTTATTTTCAAGATTTTTATAAAAACTATATAAAAATCTTGCATTTCGGAATATTAGACTATGAATCAAATATTCGAATTAGAAACAGTAGATTTATTTTAGACGAATAATTTAGATACTATGCTTGCAATTGTCAGAAAGTCTTAGAATTTTTTTTGAATGCAGGATTATTTTGGCCAAAATCAGTCCACACAATCTAGAAAAACACTAAAATTATTAAATAAATACATCGATAATTCCTTAATTATTTCTTCTCACCTTTGTATCATTACATGTGTTTTTTATTGATACATATTGTAAAATACAGCAATATTTTTGTACGATTTTTATAATAATAATTATGATATGCAATTGTAAACACGTGAAAAGTTGTTACAATTATGTTTTGAAATACGAAGATATCGTGATGATCATACTTTAAATTTTCTTTTTTGTACATTATTTGACGACACGTTTGGCTCAGTTGGTAGTGACCATATTTTCTGCGCCAGAAGTCGCGGGTTCGAGTCCCGCTGGGGGCATTCATTTGCTAATCACGAATGTTTGTACGCCAGTCATGGGTGTTTATATTTATAATATGTATGTATTTAAAATTTATATGTGTAGTATATCAACTATCTGCTATCCGCAACACAAGCACGTTACGTAGCTTACTGCGGAACTAGATGGCGCTGTTGTAATAATGTCCCAACATATTTATTTATTTATTATTGCTGTTGGCGCCACAACGCATAGATTATTTTATCTATTTAATTTTTGTTATTGAAACACTAAAACTTCCCATATCCTCTCCTCTCCTTTCCTCTTCTCTCTGGTACCTTTGCCTCGAGGAAGAAAAGGACAACGCATAGTGTGTGAATCGACGGCGCTGGAGTCGCCGTCGGGGACTTAAACAGTAGTCAGTTGCAACGTGAATTAGCTTAAAAAAAGGAAAGAAATTTTCTTCCGCGCGCGAATGGCATGCCTCCGCTTAATATTCGAAATACGCCGTTAAAAAGTGAAAAAGTGCACATCGCGAGTTAAAACTCCTGGCAGGATCGTTTTCCGCCGGGTTGGCGATACCATCGACCCCGAACAGCAAAGGTAGGATTTAATCCTTTTCCTTAACATCCAACGCACCACCCTATTTCTACTGAGCTATCGATCCGCTCCCCCATTTAGTGGTCCATACGAGACGGATTATCTTTCCAGTGTTTCAAAATTAGCATTAAATAACTTAAAACGCTTTAATAGTATTAAATAACTTAAAACAAAGTGCTCGACACGCCGCCATTTTTTGACGTGTCGAAGCTATTTCAATTTTATAAGAATAATTCATTTGTTGATTTGGGGTTTTCGTTCGTTATTTAATAATTATATTTCGATTTAAATTTGCTTTTTCACGTAACATATCGGCCATCGCTATAAATACTGTAGGTACCTATCCATACAAGTAGGTACTGAACGCATATTAATTTAATTTCAAACGCTTATATTTCGCTTATTTTATTAAACGCATATAATTGCATTATATAATAGGTGCCATTCGCGTTAAACAAACGCATTCCTTTGTTATACGATTGCTTACCTACTCGAATAATCTACCCGCTTTATAATATTTATTTTTCTTAAGACGCTTTCTTTCTTTAAAATATTATTACACGCATCTATATTTGTCGCATTTGTAAATAACTAATAAGTGTTCATATTCAAAATGCCCCCTAAAAAAGACATTCAAATCTCTGACGCAAATCAGCTTACTATTTTAACCGCTAAACGCGATGCATTATATAGCCGCGTAGAAAATATATATGGGTCAGGCCGTAGATTTTGCCACAAATAGCGCAAAGGTGACGCACAATTTTTCGAAAGTCAGTGGCGTAGAGTGACGCAAATGGTAACACAAAATAGTAAAGTTGTGCCTAAATGATGTTTTTATTTTGACTGAGTACATAAATATTATTTTCAAGCATTTTATGAAGTGTAGGACAGTTTTGTTTAACCTAAGATTTTTTGTTATAGTCAGGTAGGTAGGTACAAATAAAAACACGATTTGTAAGTCTTGCAATTTTTAATCAATCACAGCATAGATAGTGCTTTGCAAACCACGTGTATGCACCTTTATACCATAGCGCAAAAAAATGTGGCGCAAATTTTACGCCACTAGTATCGCAAAGTGGCATAATGTCAAATAAAATTGACAATAACTCGATAAATAAGATCTTTTTTCAGGTTAATTTAGGCTTGAAATATAACGCACAGCTTACTTTATGGTGCACAATAACAATAACAGGTATTAATTGAAAACTTAGCTAGAAATCACAAAAAATACACTCCGCGAGAAACGTGACACATTCCACTCTGAAACGAAAGTTGACATCCAACAGAAGAAATATGGCTGCTAACCTTATATTGACCATAGAGATAGTTACTTTGGTACAATCACTACTCAGATACAGATCTTGGTAATGTTTTAACCGCAAAATGGGCAGATAGATAGGTTGCGCAAAAATAATAGGGCAAAAAATGTATTTGTGTAGTTTTTTTGAAAATGTATGAAATTTAATGTATTTTCTAAGGAAACACGTAACGATATTAAAAAGATGGCAAGCTAACTATTATTTCATAACATTAAATCAAGCAAATTATCAAAAAGAATATTTTTTTTTTAATTTTACCGATGCGCAAAGTACATCGTCCCGAAGCGGATTCGCGTTTTTTACAAAAAAAACGTCATTTTTTGTAGAAAAATATATTGTAACTTTTCAAGTTCATAAGCTTATTCAAATATCTTTAGTGGCCGTGGATCATTACTCCTTATGGAATACAATGCCATGATAGAGAAATGAATAATTAGTATATTAGTTTTAAAAAAAAGTAGCGGAGAGTTAGGGTATACAAAATGTGGCAAAAACTACGGCCTGACCCATATCGCAAAGCAGAGTGTGCCTTAAATAATAGCGAGGATAAAGAAATATTTATTTCAAGTATTCAAACTTTTGATGAGATGCGTACTATAGATCAATTTAGTACATTATTAGATAACTATAACGCTTTGCTTATATCATTAGATCCCGACGCTAAAGTAGACTATATCATTCTTTCAAAATTGGAGGATATGTGTTCTTATATTGGGCGCGTACGCTCATTGTGTAATGAATCTCATGTAAAAATTAATAAAGAAATATCAATACACTCTAAACCTCGATTACCGCCAATGGAAATTCCTTCCTTTGACGGGGACATTCGAAATTGGTCTTTATTTTATATAAGTTTTAAGTCTAATATTCATAACAATGAATCGCTCTCTAATGACGATAAATTGTATTATTTATTAGGTAAATTAACAAGTAAAGCGCGAAACGTTTTCTCGGGAATAACACCCTGCCCTGAAAATTATTTATTAATATGGAACGAATTAGTTGACCGTTACGAGGATCCGCGTAGGTTAGCATCGACTTATATCGATCAATTAATTAATTTTAAATTAGAAGGTCCCGCGTCAGCTAAGAACTTTCAACATTTTTTAGATAACTATGTTTCCGCTGTTAACGTTTTAAAAAATATTAAAATTGATGATCTCGCTACATTTGATTGCTTCGCAAATTTTATTCGTACACAATGTAAAATATATACAAATACGCCCGTAACGCACAATTCGCCTCGCTGTTACGTTAATAATAAAGATAAGTCATCTCGAACATTATCTCGCGCGCAAAATACAGTCCACCACGCTTTTCTTACTCGTGATATTAACACGAATCATAATAAAATTAATTGTAGTATGTGTAATAAGGATGATCACGCTTATTTATACTCCTGTAGTCAGTTTAAATCCTTACCCGCGCAACGTAGATTTGAATTTATTAAAGATAAAAAAGGTTGTATTAATTGCTTAAGTTTATTGCATACGGCATTTAAATGTAATTCAACAAATAAATGTAAAATTTGTAAAAAACATCATCATACGCTTCTACATTTTAATAACAAAAATAATTCATCCGATAAGGATAATGTTTCTAGCGATACGCAACATATTAATGAACAAAATATAACTTCTATGATTTCTTCGTCCGCTGTTAATATGAGCGCGACGCAAGACGCATCTTGTTCTCGCTCGACGACGGTGCTTCTGTCGACAGCACAGGTTTGTGTGCGTACGAATAGTCGCACCTGTGTGGTTGTCCGCTCGCTCATCGATAACGCTTCACAAAATAATATAATATCAACCGCATGCTGTAAGCAGTTAAATCTTAATATTATACCGCTTGCTAATTCCTTTGTAAAAGGTATTGGTTTAACGTCGCGGCCTATTTTAGGTTATGTTAATTTACAAATCGCTTCAAAAAATAATAAATTAATTTATGACATATCCGCTTTAGTTGTTGATTGCATTACAGACAGGTTACCGATAGATTATGTTGATGTGTCTCTAGTGCAGCATTTAGTTGACGTTCCGCTCGCAGACCCGCACTGGCACGAGCCAAGTGAGGTTAATCTTTTATTAGGCGCGCAACTATTTCCATATTTAATTTTAACCGGTAAAATAATTAAACCACCCGCTCCACCCGCGATTGAAACTGTTTTCGGATATGTGTTTATGGGTACTATTCCCACCGCTACGAATGATCAACGCTTGCAAACAAGTCAATCCGCTTCATTTTTAATTTATGATGATAACGCATTATTAAATAAAACGCTTCATAAATTTTGGGAGCTCGAAGAGACCCCCACGCAAATATTTTTAAGTAAGCAGGACGAAGAATGTGAAAATTTGTTTTCCGCTACTATATCACGTGATTCGTCCGGTCGTTATTGCACCGCCTTGCCCTTTTGTAGGGATCCGCTTTTGTTAGGTAATTCGCGTGCCATGGCACAACGCAGATTGTTATTACTAGAACGAAAATTTCAGTCTAACAATGAACTTCGCATTAGTTATAATAATATTTTTAAGGAATATATCGATAAAGGATATATTTCAGAAACGCGATCCGACCGCTTAGAGGAAGGATATTTCATACCGCACCACGCTGTCATAAGACATGATAAAGATACTACAAAGATTCGCCCAGTGTTAGACGCAAGCGCGAAATGCCATAATGGTGTTTCTTTGAATGATATTTTACACGCAGGCCCTAATTTGCAGGCAGATATGTTTATAATATTGCTAAATTTTCGCTTGTTTCCGATCGCTATAACCGCAGACATTAAACAAATGTACTTACAGATACTTCTAAAAAACGAACATAGAAAATATCAAAAAATATTATTTCGATTCGAAGCTTCAGAACCTATTCGTGAATATCAATTTAATCGCATCACATTCGGTTTAAAATCAAGTCCGTATCTTGCTATGCGAACTATACGCCAACTTTGTAATGATGAACGTCATAATTATCCGCAAGCTGCCGCTATAGCTCAAAAAGAGTTATACATGGACGATTTAGTCAGTTCTATTATTGATGAGAACGAAGCCGTTAATGTCTCGACTCAATTAATTAATTTGTTTAAATCTGGAGGCTTTGAATTGGTTAAATGGTCAAGTAATTGCAACGCTGTTTTAGATAATATTCCTTCTGAAATAAAACATTCGCATGTTGAATTTAATAAATCGGAAGCATAAAAAATTTTAGGGTTAGAGTGGAATCCCTCTGATGACGTTTTTAATTTCAAAAATAACGCAGATGATCGTAACTGCACAAAACGCAATATTCTTTCGTTCATTGCCCGCTTATGGGATGTTTTAGGCTTAGTCGCTCCTGTCATACTTTTCGCTAAATTATTAATAAAAGAGTTATGGTTAGAGAAAGTCGATTGGGATAGCCTACCGCCTGCTCATATTTGTTCATCATTCGATAAGTTAAAAACTCAATTACCGCTTCTTAGCTCGCTTAAAATTCCGCGCCATTTAAATGTTTTTAAACGCTCTATTATCAATATAGTCGCTTTCGCTGACGCAAGCCTTAAAGCTTACGGTTGCGTTGTATATTTACATGCCACTGATTCGAATGGAGATATCAGTGTCCGCTTAATTTGCGCAAAATCTAAAGTATCGCCTGTTAAAATTGTGTCGCTGGCACGTCTTGAGTTATGCGCTGCCGTATTAATGTCAAAATTAATTAAAATAGTTCATGACACGTATCATTGTCGCCATGAGATAAACAATATTTATGCATTTTCGGATTCACAGATAGCTTTATCGTGGATTCATTCATCTCCGCATCGCTGGAATATATTTGTTAGTAATCGCATCGCAAGGATTCATGAAAATTTGAATCCTAAGCATTTCTTTCATGTCGCTGGTCACGAAAATCCTAGTGATTGTTTATCACGCGGACTGCTACCTGAACAGTTGCTGTCGCATGATATGTGGTGGCAAGGCCCTTCATGGCTCCAGTCTCCAGTATCCGCATGGCCTATAAACGCTTTACCATCAGTCAAATATGAAGATTTGCCTGAACATAAAACGTTTACTGCAACCGCAATTATTGAAGAAACGCCAATTCTTTGTCAATTAGCACTTAGAATTTCTTCTTATAATAAGTTACTACGCATTATTGTTTACGTATTAAAAGCTTTACGCATTTTATCTCGTACAAAGGTCGCTCAAATTAACGCTTCTGACTTAAATACCGCTGAAATTTATCTACTCCGCTCTGTACAACAAAGTAATTTTTCGATAATTCTTAGTCGCTTAAAGAATAACAAGTTACCTGAGGGAAGTTTAAGAAAACTTGATCTTTTTATTGATGAAAACGGCCTTATTAGGGTTGGAGGACGCTTATCGAACTCTAACTTACCTTTTGAAGCAAAACATCCAATTTTGTTACCTAAAAAATATCATGTAACTTGCCTTCTGATCGATCACTATCATCGCATTCATTGTCATACTGGTGCTCATTTGCTTAGTTCAATTATTCGCCAAAAATATTGGATTATATCCGCTAGAAGTATTATAAGACAACGCATACATAAATGTAATTTTTGCTTTAAATATTCGCCGAATCATCCTAGTCCTAAAATGGCTGACTTACCTTCGTATCGCGTACGAGAAACGAAGGCTTTTATGCATACGGGAGTCGACTACTGTGGCCCTATAAATATAACTTTATGTAGACGCAGGGGTCAGAAAAGTCAAAAGGCTTATATATGCCTGTTTATCTGTCTCGTGACAAAAGCAGTTCACATAGAACTTGTTCCCGATTTAACATCTGATTCGTTTCTGAACGCATTTAAACGCTTTATTTCGCGCAGAGGGCCAGTCGCAAACATATACTCTGACAACGGCACTAATTTTGTAGGAGCCAAAGCTCAAATTGATGAATTGTTCAAATTTTTGTCATCGCAAGCTTATAACAATGTTATTTCTACGGAACTAGCAAATCGTCGCATTCAGTGGCATATGATACCACCACGCGCTCCACACTTCGGTGGAATGTGGGAGTCAAATATTAAAAGTTTAAAAACGCATTTATATCGAGTAATTGGTACACAGTTATTAACTTACGAAGAACTGCTAACAGTTCTTACGCAAATAGAAACGATATTAAATTCTCGCCCGTTATGTACTTTAACCGAAGACCCGCATCCTGAACCGCTTACTCCCGCGCATTTTATTATGTCAACTCCGCTTACATTTTTACCAGCATATGATGTATCCATGGAAAAGGGACTTAGTCTCAAAAGTAGAAAATTATTACTCGATCAAATGGTACAATCATACTGGAAGAGATGGCACTTAGAATATTTACACAGTTTACAAATGCGTCAAAAATGGTGTGAGAATAAAGAGAACGCTATTCGAGTAGGTACAGTGGTACTTATTCACCAAGATGATATTCCACCATTACGATGGCCGATGGGGGTTATAGTGAAGGTTTATCCTGGTTCAGACAACATTGTTAGAGTCGCTTTAGTAAAAACCGTTAATGGTCTACTTAAGCGCCCTTTAGTAAAATTAAGTCCGCTACCTTCGCAATAATTGCTAAATCCGCTTTATAATAGTTATAATATATTCTTAGGTTTAATTTTGTAGTAATAACACATAACGTAGATTTAATTTCATTTAAATTTTTTCTATATATTATTTCACGCTTTTTTCTGTTTTGAGAAAATTAATTTTCTCAACGCGGGGGAGGATGTTGGCGCCACAACGCATAGATTATTTTATCTATTTAATTTTTGTTATTGAAACACTAAAACTTCCCATATCCTCTCCTCTCCTTTCCTCTTCTCTCTGGTACCTTTGCCTCGAGGAAGAAAAGGACAACGCATAGTGTGTGAATCGACGGCGCTGGAGTCGCCGTCGGGGACTTAAACAGTAGTCAGTTGCAACGTGAATTAGCTTAAAAAAAGGAAAGAAATTTTCTTCCGCGCGCGAATGGCATGCCTCCGCTTAATATTCGAAATACGCCGTTAAAAAGTGAAAAAGTGCACATCGCGAGTTAAAACTCCTGGCAGGATCGTTTTCCGCCGGGTTGGCGATACCATCGACCCCGAACAGCAAAGGTAGGATTTAATCCTTTTCCTTAACATCCAACGCACCACCCTATTTCTACTGAGCTATCGATCCGCTCCCCCAATTGCTTAAGCTATTTTTAGGTTTCCGTAGCTCTATAGCTAAAGCAGAACCTTTGTCCGTATGTCACAACCATTTTACTTAAAGAAATTGGAGCTATATTGAAAAATTCAGTTCGCACTGTGTCTCGTGTAAGCAACTACACAATACATATTAAAAAAAAAATTTAACCACTCTATTATTATTTAATAAATTGTATTAGATCCAGAATTTTTGCAGCAATATATTCTGAATAGTCAAACTGTAGTACCTAATGAAGGTACCTGCTCTTTGGCTCATTGACTTTTCGTCTTACTCTCGACTCATTGATTCCAAATTGCTTATTGAGAACCGAGAATAGTTCACAAAAGTTTTTTCTAGCTTCTAAACTTATGTTCTGATAACTTTAATATCAAACAATATTTCTTTTATTTGTTATTTCATTTTTAGTTACTAATGTTTTGAAATTATTTTAAAATAATTAGAATAATCTTAAGATATAAAAGCGAAAGGCCATTCACTCATCACGATATATTGAAAAGCATGTACATGATTACCGACGACTTTGTAGTGACCCTTCTTGCTGTGCCAGCGGTCGCGGGTTCGAGTTCGGAATGCTTGTACCACAGTCATGGGTAAAAATATAATAATATATCTATGTATTATTTATGTACGAATACATACGTCTTTAACGTAACGGCTTTAATCTATATGCTTAAGTGTTTTCCTTAGGGCATAACATCAAGAGATTCATTAAAATTAATACGCTAGCAAACTTGTGTACGTTTAGATTTCTATTACCTTAGGGTGTATCTAGAAATTATTCGCTTCGCGATATTGAATACTCTGCCCCTCTAGACAAGTGGCAATACGCTAGTAGAATAGAATAATCAATGTATGGGATTGACATAAGCTTACGACTAGTGATTAGATTCAACTATGGGTAGAGATAAGGAGAACCATCTCATATGGGGGGAAAGTTGAAAAAGTGTCCAGCTGTATACTGAAAATAAAGTTTTCATTACCTACCAGAATAGCGCTGGCGTTCGAATAGTTTCAATATGAACATAGCTGTTATAAATGGAGTGAAGTTTGCTGAGTTCAAATATTTAAATTTTTTAATGACTCAAGTAGTTAGTAAAATGCTAGTATACAAAACCTCAACTATTTACGTAGTTTAAAAAATGTTTTAGTAAATATAAACAAAATACTGCAGAGAGAAAGCTTAATTTTTTTCTAATTACGTTTGGCGCTTTCTTTAAAATTTATCGACTCCTACTGCAGCGCCACTCTTACTGGACGCGTTTTTACGGACACTTTTTCGTACACGAGATGGTCCTCCTTAGGCGTTAGCGTTTATCGAAATAGAATCGGTACGGAGCGTTTGCCATTTGTCTAGAGGGGCTGGAATGGTATTTTAATTATAAGCGAAATACATTTAGAAGCTTATTTAGAAGCTTATTTAAAGCTTTAACGAACTTTTTGAAATACGTTTAGACGCAATATTAATATAATCTTTTTGTTTCTATTTTTAAATAAATAACTTGCAAAACTCTAAGTAACAATAATAACTCACGAGCGCTGTAGTTTTCTATTTCTTATTTATTATCTATTCTCTATAATTTTTGTAGACTGTTGCCAACATTGAAACAAAAGCCATGAAATAATATGCAATGTCTTCAATATTCTATTTATCTGTCGAATATATTATCTTAACACTGATATATTTCAAATAAACTTTAACCAGAAAATGCCGATTTAAAAGAACCTTTTCTGATTCCAAATCGTTGCCATTTGAAAAACAAACAGTGCATTCCAAATGGAAAACAAGGCAATGTCGGCCTGAGATTGACAGTGACTTATTTTGTTTAGGTATTTGTTTACAATAAAAATACACCGTATGCATTTTTAAATAAGGTACATTTTCCCGTGTAAAAATACTTAAATGTTTTGTCAAGTTAACGATTGTTGACATTTATAAATTGGAGTTAAAAATTTTGCTTTTGGAATACATTGATTTGATTAATATTTTTCGTTAAATTCTTTTGTTAGTTTGAATAAACATGTTTGCGTTATCAGTTGCTTATGTAAGGAAATCACATCCTCATTTTATTTTCAAACTAACGACTCACCCTTGCCTTGCTTGGGTTCGTCCCTAGATATAGCGCGAGCAAAGCCGCCGGGTTTCGCTAGTTATATACTAAATCCGACAGACGCGGCGGAGGACTTTGTTTTATAATATATATTGACTAGTGTAATCTCGCGGTTTCCCCTGCGTCAAAAATAAAAGAACGGATTTAACTCCTTTTCAGTTGAGTAGTTAATTAATATTACTAAATGATAAATGTAACGATGTATTAAAATGTTTTTTAGAAGAAATTTTTCTTGCACTCTTCAACAAAAAAAAAAGGTCATCGTAATGGTGTTGTAGAGTAGTAAAAATTTTCGAAATGGCATTGCTTAATACGCAGTTATGGCTTCGCATCCTGTGCAGATTCAATATTGATGGATGAAAGAAAGAAAAACATGTAAATTTTACTTAATTTTACGTAGAATTGTTGTAAGTACGACATTGTTAATAACAATCAAGAAATTCATTTTGTTCTTCACGATCGTTACTACCCGATAGGTACTGCTGCGTGGTGAGACACGCGTAGCAAAGTGGCTGTCAATAGTTTCTAAGCCTTTGATTGATTACCTCAAAACCAAACTACAGAAGTTGCAAGTTTAGTTCGTTACCGTATAAGCGATACGTTATTGTGTACTGTACAATGGAACAAAGTTACATGTATAAGAAGCTTCAATATTTCAGAATCGATGAATAATCTACATATTAATACCTACGTGAAGCAAAATCTTTGTACTCCTTTTTACGAAAATTCGCGCACGGAGGAGTATGAAACTTTGCACAATTATAGTTTATATAGAGAATGAGTGCAGAATACTAATATTTTTTTATAATTATGAATAAAAATACATTAAATCAATAAAAAATATTCACACACTAACATGTATTTGACACACTGAATATCAAACATAACCGTCATAAATTAATTTATTATAATCTATACATATAATAAAAATGTAACAGATCGCTGTCTGTACATGAAAGATATATAAGAAAAAATATTATAGGGACCTTTATTAACGCAAATAGAACCCAAAACAATGATTGTTAGAATTTTTGTCTGTTTGTCTGTTTGTCTGTTTGTCTGTGCGCTTGTGCACGCTAATCTCTGAACCGGCTTAATTGATCGAGATGTGATTTTCACATATATATTGTGGTAAGTTTCACTTAACATTTAGCGTTTGTTTTATGTCAATCGGTTCATAAATAAAAAAGTTATGGTAATTTAAAGTATAACGTCGAATATTTGTTAAACTACTTACAACTTCTATTCTTTCTCTGTTCAGTAGCATTGACTAAAACTTTACTAAGCTCGATAATAATAATAATGATCTATATAAAATTATAATTATATTCATACATATTTATTTATATGAAACATATGAAAGAAATACAATATAAAATAAAAAAAAACCGTAACTTAAAAAATCAGTACATTAAATATTTTCAAACACCATGACTGTAACGTATTTTGTATTGAATATAGAGACCCCAAAACAATAGTTATAATTAATTATAATTTTTTTGGCTGTTTGTCTGTATGTCCATTTGTCTGTTTGTATGTTATCGTGTAACTCAAAAAGTACTGCACAAATTTTAACCAAATTTTGTTTAGTGATAACTTATTACTCAGGTCGTGATTTAAGAATATTTTGCCAGAAACGGCTTATGTATGTATGTATGTATGTATGTATGTATGTATGTATGTATGTATGTATGTATGTATGTATGTATGTATGTATGTATGTATGTATGTATGTATGTTTGTATGTATGTATGTATGTATGTATGTATGTATGTATATATGTATGTATGTATGTATGTATGTATGTATGTATGTGTGTGTATGTATGTATTTATGTACATGTATATAATGCTCACAAAAAGTCCGCTATGGTATGTGCCTATTACAATTCAGCCAAAATAACATTTTTTGGTTAACTTCAGTTCAAATACGGGTGGAATCGAATAGAGGTGATATTGGTATTAAGCTTGATTTTGTACGTGTAACTGCACTTTAAATTCGGTATATATATTTATCAGTTCGGTATATATATAGATCAGACTTTTCGTTTAGTAATTATAACGGTTCAGATTCTATAATTAAGAAAAATGTCGCAGCTTGGACAAACTGTACTGTGTTTAGAATAAACTGAAAAAGTACTGTTAGATCATTTAAAAAAAATAACTAATGCTACACAACAGCTACATGTATATACTATAGTTACTATACTTTACTTATATTATTTATTCCGGTATTCTCACGGGACCTTGAACAACGCGGGTGAAACCGCGGGGCGATGATACCTATTCAACATACAGTAACAGAGCAAAGTCACATTTATTTGAAATATTTTTTTAAAACAAAGGCGACGTATATTTTATTAAATATAGACCTCAAAATAATAGTTGTTAAAATTTTTGAGCGTTTGTCTGTTTGTCTACTAAATTTTATGTAGTGATAATTTATTACTCGGGTCAACATTTAGGATACTTTTTATTGAAGAAATTTCTTTTCACTGAAACAGGAAGACAAAATAATTGGTTTTATTGAGTTGGCCTAAGAAAGCTACCAGTGGCGAAATCTTAAGAGATACGTCAAAATAATGTAGTAGGAAATTCTAGGTCTAAAAACAGCCTACTGAAAAGTCTACAATACCAAAATACTTAGACTAATAATACCTAGACTGATAGTTTCATACATAATTCCGCTCAATATTGAAGTAGCATTAGTATGAATGTGTGCGTAAGTGTCACAATCTAATGGCGTCTGATTTGTTTACAAATTAATTTTCTGTATAGACGAATGTTTTACTTTAAATTTTTTTTTTTTTTTTTTTATGTGACAAAGGGGGCAAACGGGCAGGAGGCTCACCTGATGGGAAGTGATCACCTCCGCCCATGGACATCTGCAAGACTGCAAGACTGCAGGTCTTGCAGTTTTGCAGATGCGTTGCCGGCCTTTTAGGAAAGGGAGGGAGGGGGAGGGGGGAGGAAGAAGGACGGGAGGAGGGATAGGGTGTGGGCCTCCCGGACTCTCACTTACCGGACGAAACGCGACAGCATAGTTGCCACTTCACGCCGGTCTTCTGTGAGAGAGTGGTACTATACGGGGCGTGCCGGCCCATTCGGCTGCTACCCGAAGGTAACAAGCATGGCACTACCACCTACCTACCTGTGAAATGTAATTTTCTTTTACTTAGTATTATTATGTGACGTGTTATGACACCCTTTCAATGCACAGCAAGTCATTTTTAAATTAATAAAGCGGGAGCTAAGACTAAGTAAGTACCTAAGTTGTACGTATGTAGTTGTGTAACTTAACAATTGACATTGACACGACGGGAAACGTATCTAGCCATATCTCGAAGTCTAGCCACAAAAAGTGGTTACAATTCGCTTGGACCTACACTCCATCTAGGTGTTATATATCTATGCCAAAATATATGTAAGTTACACTCGCAATACCTATTTTAATTATTAGTATCTATATGTATACATATAAATGTATAAATATAATAAAGCAGAAACTTATAAAAAGTACGTACATGAAATATTTTTTTAAAAACAATGACTGTAATGAAATATGTATTGAATAAACATTGCCACAGGAAAACAAAATAATTTATTTCATTGAGTCGTCCTTAGAAACCTAGCTGCGGGTAAGTCTTGAGAGATACATCAAAACAATATTGTAGGTCTTAAAAAGTGCAACAGAATAGTTTACAATATCAAATATCTGTCTCCTAAGCTACACTCGCAATACCTATTTTTATCAGTACGTAAAAAACAGTAACTTCGTATATCGAAGCGTGCGTTTCACACAAAAAGAACATAACTGATTTGAATTAAGTTTTGTATAATAGTGCTACGTTATTATACGAGAAAACATTTAAAATATCTTTTATTGAACATTAATCTTACATTCCTAAGTGAAAACACAATTATTGGTTCTATAGAGTTCTTACAAATTTATATAGATAACTCTTGCTAAAACTTAAGAGAAACATCTCACAGGATTACAAAATAACTGGTGCTGTAGATGAAATAGAAAATGCTATAGAGTAGTTCCCAGAAAAGAGGGCCAGAACTTTAAATGGGGAATCAGTCCTTGGTACATTATAAGTAACAGTATATAAACAAAAATGTTTATTTTACTCACTCCTAGCGCGAGCGAAGCCGCGGGCACCGCTAGTATACGTAATAATATTATATATTAGTTATTAATTATGTCCGAATTTTGACCACAGGGCTACCACTAGTTATAATAATAAAACACTATTTTTCTTTCATAACTTTATCAATGTGCCTTTGACGTACTATTAGAACAGTTATTCCACAGTAGTTTTAAACTCTGTATTTGGTGGATCCTGTGTCTGTGATTAATACTTTGATTAAAAAAACTACATGTTCAGAAATAGAAGCTATATTTTTATTTCGAAAATTAACCATATAAAACAATATATATCTACTATGACAATGTCATATAATAAGTGTCCTTAAATAGAAAAATATTATTAAGCTTATTTCTTTTACCAAAAACTCTAAAAGTAAACGTACTTTAATGAAGCATACAATCAACATTAAGTACCATGGTCATAACAATTTCAAAAGACCCGACCCTAATTCAAAATTATAAGTGATACAATATTTCGAATTGTACCGAGCAACCATTGAAGTTCCCAAAACATCTTATAAAGTTTTACGATGACACACAGATAAATATGAATTAAGTTGAAGGGCGTTATGAAATTTTAATGCAAATCGTAAGAAATAAAGTATCAGGTGCACGCATATTGGTAAACATAACAATTTGAACTCTCGTGAAATTGTTATAAGTTATCATTATTGTATACTTTAAAAAAATGTGGTAATCATTATGGTACTGCAGTAGAGCTTTAGTAATTCTATAACTGGTGTTTCATAAACATGTAACAAATATCGGTTTGAATCCTGTGCAGGTCCAACAACAAAGTTTTTGTGATAACCCTCAAGAGAATTGGTCGATCGATTGTGTATTAGTGTTCACATAGTGGTAGTGCCATGCTTGTTACCTTCGGGTAGCAGCCGAATGGGCCGGCACGCCCCGTATAGTACCACTCTCTCACAGAAGACCGGCGTGAAGTGGCAGCTATGCTGTCGCGTTTCGTCCGGTAAGTGAGAGTCCGGGAGGCCCGCTCCCCATCCCTACTCCCGTCCTTCTCCCTCCTCCCTCCCTCTCTTTCCTGAAAGGCCGGCAACACATCTGCAAGCCCTGTGGTGTTGCAGATGTCCATGGGCGGAGGTGATCACTTACCATCAGGTGAGCCTCCTGTCCGTTTGCCCCCTTTGTCCCATAAAAAAAAAAATATTACAAAATGTATTTATACTAGGTGTTTACAAAATGTATTTTACAAAAGTTAGAGAATATAGTTTAATAATTTGTGGTCGACACAAGTGACTAATACTTTCTTAGATTTACGCGAATATTCGACATTATAAATGAAACTACGTTTTAGAATTTTGTCGCGGATTTATTTTGATTTTTATACGTTTCGAATGCTTTACAACAATCATGGTCACGGGAGAGACTCTCCCGCGACAAAATCCGAAAAGGTAGTTTCATTTATAACAAGTGACTAAAACAATATTTATCAATTTTAATAAATCGCTTATCGCTTCGCCTATATACATGTTGTAGTATTAAGAAAGGTGAGAAAAGGCTAACAGACGTTTACAGTACCATAAAAAGATATTGTAATATTGTTGATACATTTCGTTGGTCCCGAAAGCTCGTATTTAAAGTTATTTTTCGTAAGACATAAAAAGATATTGTTTGTTTGAAAGATAAAACAACACTTTGAAGGTATATCGAAAATCGCTTATGTTATGTGAAACTTACACATTATCTTCACACTATGACGTTTTAACCCATTTTTGGGGAAGTCAGAATAGAGTTAGGTTTAAAATATTTAAAACTGAAAATAATATAAACAAATTTTATCATATTGACAATAATGAGAGGTAAGGAATCTAAAATGCAAAAATGACTTGTTTTTTGTAACGTTTTATAAGGTCCTACAATTATTTATGTTTAATTATTTATTTTAACTTCTTCAGGCTGACACAGTAACATTAGATTACTAGTGTAGTACAAAAATTTAAAATAAAATAGTGTAGGAAAGTTTAGAATTTGTAATTTGGTAGTGTCAGAATTTCCAAGTAAGGCATAACATAACAACTACTATCGATCGATAGGAACCACGAACAACAACTTAACGTGTCCAGTGAACCATAAAAGCGTTTTGTAGTAAGCCACTAAGACTCAGCGACCATCCATCCATATGAGCACTGTTGGCGTCGTTGCTATACATCGGTAGCTCGTTAAATGTACGCCAGGAGTAATATGTTGAATGGTTAGTATATTCCAGACATTAATCCACTTTCATAGTTTGAAACACAAGATGAACATTACATATGTATAAAGAGCGAGTACTTACATATAATTTGTGTATTTGCATGTCTGTAACTGCTTTCGCAACGGCTGGATGGATTTGGATGAAATTTAGAATAAAGATAGACTAAAATCTGAGGTAAAATCTTCGAAATTACAAGCGTGTTGTGTTCTTTCTTTCTTCTTACATTACAATCATATAATACAATATGAAAATGTGTTTGTTAGCTAACACTTTTTACGCAACAACAAATCGACTACATTTTACATACAAGTTTATGGGGCTGAAAGTGTGGATATTTTCTACTTCGGTAAATAAAAAGAAGTTTAAAGAGTTGGTATTAGTCGGTTGAAGGAACAAGTTATATATTAGCAAAGCATAAAGATCTTGATATTTAATACATATTATCTAGTATTTTTTTAGCAAACGGACATATAAACAGTTAGGACATACGCTATTACGTTATTATGAAGGATGACCGCTTAGTTACTTTAAGAGACTTATAGTAGACACACAAGTTCGAAAAGCAATAGAAAATAAATAATACTTATTTATCGGGTAATTGTAAATTTAATAAATCCAATTTTTTTTTGGGATCTGAAACATTAATAAAACACCAAAACCTATTGGATTATTTAACCATGAATATTCGAAACACTTTTTAAATCTGAATGACCGATCGGATATTTATTTTAATACCTAAATTAAACCATATTTTGTAAGAAATAGAAATACAACAACTAACATCAGATTCACAGATATCATACAATATGAGATCTTCATAACACGTAATATATTGGGCAAGGCATTTTGAAACGTTTTCTAACAGGGAAAATATTAAATTGTCCATATTCTAAATTGCTACTACATACCTTATTAAATTCCCACTCGAGTGTCTTCCTTCATCAGTTCGATAGTTTCCAAAATCTACCTTATTACTAGGACATAAGGAACTAAATCATTTAAAGGAGTGTGATCTATTACAAGAACCAAATTATGGTCAAAAGTATCATCTAGAGGTCATCATTTAGGGGAATGATGTAGTCAATTGTTAATATCTGCAATTTATGCGGGTATAAGTAAGGTTTTATTGTTACTCGAATTTCCCGGCTTATTCTGTTACTGACTTTGATGCCTTTTGTGATGAAATACAATTGAATGACACGCCCCATCAAACTTAGGAGTTGTCTTCTTATTGTTTCCAGTTTGGTATACTTCTTAATTTCGATAATTTCTCTTAGAGAGTACTAGTGATACGAAACATCGTTTATAATATGTCCCTTCAGATTAAATTTAAAAAAACGTTTAAAAAATTATGAGTAGGCACTGTGCATAACAAAATATATATATATATAAACCTCTAAGACATAAAAAAACTTAGTCTCTTCCGTGACCATGCAAAGCAATCTGTAAAGCATTCGAAACCAAAAATCGAAATAAATCCGCAACAAAATTCCAAAAGATAGTTTCATTTATAATGATTAAAATACTAAGCGAACGTTATAACGGCAGAATATAGGTTTATATAGAGAGATAACAAACTTTTCAATGGTGCTTACTATAATAATTTAATGTTCTTGGAACTACTTGTGTTTGAACTTTGGCTGTTGTGTCTTTAGAGGTTAGCTCTCAGGTATGCTTGCATGCATTTTAAATATGTGTTAAGAAACTTGGTAATCACGGTTTAATTAAAGCGCAGACGATATTTTGCTTTATTTGTGTTTGAAGAATTGTTCAGTTTTTATTTATATTCGAGCATCACTTATTTTAAATTGATTTTTTTGAAAAAAAAATAACACATCTTTCCAGTGTGCATTGTGCTTTTAACATTAAGCTAAAAGTTAAGAGATCGATTTTTGATTTCACATGGATCTTTGGTAATCTTTGCCCACTGGCGATCTAACTTGGTCTTCTTAATGCCTAAATGCACGCACATGCTCGTTACATTCAGAATAACAATTTTCATTAATATATTGTATTTGTAGATACTAACATATATTATCTTGCCCAAGCCAAGTGGCGCGGGTAAACGTGAGCGAAGTTCTGTCATCACTGCAAAAAAAAACGGTGTCAAACAAACCTCTGTATCGAATCAGATATTTTCCCTCCTAGTCCTTACTAGATTAGTTGAATGTACCAAATGTACTTCTTTCATGTCAAAGCAATTTGTACTTTTACATTTCGAAGACGGTTAATATAAAATACTATTTTTTATGAATTTTATTGTTCTACAAAGTTAATCGCGTACAAAACTAGCTCCGTACATTTTACTTCTTGGAAAGTAGCCTAAACTACATTTCGACAAACAGTTTTCTACTCCTTAGTTTTCTCGTATTTGAGGAAGTTTGTGAAACTAGATTACTGTGTCTGTTACATAATGGTATACGTTAGAAGTGTAGTTTCGACGTGGAATAGTAATATAATCAGCTAAGTAAAATTAAATTATAACATCAACATATCAGCTGTTACACAAAAACACATTTTTTTTACTTTTTTAATTATTTGTCTATCGGTCTGAACTATTGTTCCCGCTAATATCTGAAACGGTGCGACAGATTTCGACGGGACTTTCTCTGGTAGATAGCTGATGGATACTTTGCTAACGGAAAAGTATTCGAGTTCCGCTCAAATATATTAAAATGTACCTAAGTCTAAGCCCAACGTGAGAGTTGCTGGTATTAAAAATATACATGCATATATTAATTATATATCCGTAGCCGTAAATATTAACCATTAGACAAACAAGATGTTTTATGCCTAGTCTGCTGTTGGACACGTTGGTCCACCAGGTCATGAGCAAAAATGTTCAATGTAATATTATTTATGCAAAGTTTTTTGTAAACACTGATAAAATGCTGTAACTGCTATTGTAATATTGCACAATCAGTTAAATATTTACTCGTACCAAGATCCTATGTCCAAGTGGAAATAATTTACTATTACCAAGATGTCCATTTTGCAATCTACAACTATGACTACGTACAGAACAGAATCACTTCTATACAATCCTACCTAAAACACGTGTTTGTAATGTCCGTTATAAATTCATCATTGTAATTTACACCTTATTACAATGGATAAGATCTGAAATTGCTTACAATATCTCCAAAAAGATAGAATAACATGGATGCACATTTAGTCGCTTAAAGGATTATGGAAGCAAGGTTCAACATAAAATAGTCACGGCTATGGTGAAGTAATCTAGATTAGGTTCTATGTGATTTTGATAGCTGTTTTCGGCAAATAGTTTTATAATCCACCTTTACTTTCTAATTAAAAATATAATTTTAAATAAATTAAAGTTTATGGTATAAGTGAGAAGCTATTTTTAAATCCGCTACTAATGAGTTCCTTTGATACTAAAAATAAACATACAAAAGCAAGACTAATTTTGATAAGGCTTTCTCTGGGGAGTAGCGGATTTACGTGATATGCACTTTTCATTTTTATATTCAAACGAAGCATCTAAAAGAAATTATGTGTCGTTGTTATGCTATGGAATACTCCTTCGTCATTGACTTAAATATTCATGACATTATATTCTTAAGTAATTATAGATTGACATCTTCTAGTATCAATGTAAAGAAAGTTTCACTAGGTAGTTATTATATTAATTCAAAATTCAAAATATTTTATTCAGCATAAAATTATGACAATTTTTTTTGTCGTAATCTGTTTTTTTTCTGATTAAATTGAAATTAACAATAATTCTATAGGTTGAAACAGTCTGGAGGCGATCACATCCTTCCCAAGACGTACTGCCTTCTAAAACTCGTTAATCGAATAATATCCTTTAGTGCAAAAGTTCTTTCACAACTTTTTAAAATTTGCAATATAAATCCAAAAATTAAACAATTTCATTCCAAGACAAATTCAAACAAAGCGATTTTAGAATTTGCATATCCACACTACTCCATTGTGGTTGTGCAATTTGCGTTGTGGTTTCTCCCCGACGCCTAATATCAGCACGTATCATTCTGTTCCCCAATTCCGTTGCGATCGTGTACATTGTAATATGCGGTCAGAATTGTTTGTTATAATATTTCTAGCTTATCTTTAATACTTAAATCAGACTAGCGACTTACACTTACTACGCTTAGGTCCCCTAGGTACTCTTATTTTCTTAAATCGTATCCCTAAGTTATCTAAGTTACTACTTTTAACATCAGCAATCTGCAAGTGAAATTTTCGTCAAAATTGGTCAGCCGTTTCGAAGATTAGAGGAAACAAATAGGAAGACAAACTAAAATTAAAAAAAAATGTTTAAACATTAACATACAGCACCATCTAGTTTCCATGATCATATCTATCGCATTAACATACATACATATTATAAAATGAAATATAAACTCGTGCCTAAAGTAAAAGTATTCGTTCTCATCACACAAATGAATAATACCTCAAACGGGACTCAACACCCGCGACCGCTGGCACAGCAAGTAAGGTCACTACAAACTGAACCAAAACTATAAATATATTTGCTTTACGATAATTAATTAAAATAAACAGACTATCACAAAATAACATGAAAAAAATACTCGTATAGGTACAATTCCACTAGCATGGATCCAATTATCATAACCTTTTAAAGGTTTAACCAAAATGTAATACTAACAAAATTTTGTTTAATAAAACGTTTAAAAGGGACCTATCTAGATTAAATGTTGGTTACATTTAAATGGTTGCAATATTCTGATACTCTTTTTATAGATGAACTATTTCGACTGGCATAGTGTGTAATTTTTTATATGTATCATTTGAACGATCATTTGAAATAATAAATTTGTACAATATTTATAATTAAAATATTTAGTTCGAGGTTTTAATCATGTGCGTTAAGTTGGCCCCGCAATTTTCGAATTTCCAAAAAATAAAAAATGTGCTGTAATGTGCCCAGCTTGTGCTATTATGTGCCACTAATTAAAAAAAAATTAGCACAGTAAAAATCATTTTTATGATGTGGTCCTTTTTTTCAAGTACAGTTGGCCCCGACATTGTGGTGTATCGGAAAAATTAGAATTGTGCTGCGGTGTGAAAAAGAAAAAAAATTAAAAGTGTCGCACGGCCATATTATGATGACCCCACAATTTTTGAATTTCTAAGAAATTGAACATGTGCTGAAATGTGCCCGGTATGTGCTATTATGTGCCACTTAAGAAAATAAATTGACACAAAAAATAAAATTTTTGTGAGGAGAGAGGAGGAGAATATGGCCATGCAACATTTCTAATTTTTTTTCTTTTTCAACACTGGCACACGATAGCACATCTTGAGCACACTACAGCACAATTCAATTTTTTCCGATACAGTAAAATGTCGGGGCCAACCGGACTTGACAAAAAAAACTCCTCACAAAAAAAAAAATTGTGTCAATTTATTTTCTTAAGTGGCACATAATAGCACATACCGGGCACATTTCAGCACATGTTCAATTTCTTAGAAATTCAAAAATTGTGTGGTCATCATAATATGGCCGAGCAACATTTTTCATTTTTTTTCATTTTCAACACTGGCACACGATAGCACATCTTGAGCACACCACGACACAATTCTAATGATTCCGATGCAGTAAAGTCTAGGGACCAACTGGACTTGAAAAAAAAGAATTCCTCATAAAAAAATTATTTTTTGTTTCAATTTATTTTTTTAAGTGGCACGTAATAGCACACATCGGGCACATTTCAGCACATGTTCAATTTCTTAGAAATTCAAAAATGGTGTGGTCATCATAATATGGCCGAGCAACATTTTTCATTTTTTTTATTTTTCAACACTGGCACAAGATAGCACATCTTGAGCACACCACGGCACAATTAAAATTTTTTCGATACATTAAAATGTCGGGGCCAACCGGACATTACCAAAAAAAGGACTCCTCACAAAAAAAATATTTTTTGTGTCAATTTATTTTTTTAAGTGGCACATAATAGCACACACCGGGCACATTTCAGCACATGTTCAATTTCTTAGAAATTCAAAAATTGTGGGGTCATCATAATATGGCCGTGCGACATTTTTAATTTTTTTTCTTTTTCAACACTGGCACACGATAGCACATTTTGAGCACACCGCAGCACATTCTAATTTTTCCGATACACCACAATGTCGGGGCCAACTGTACTTGAAAAAAAGGACCACATCATAAAAATGATTTTTATTGTGCTAATTTTTTTTTAATTAGCGGCACATAATAGCACAAGCTGGGCACATTACAGCACATTTTTTATTTTTTGGAAATTCGAAAATTGCGGGGCCAACTTAACGCACATGTTTTAATCTAATATATAAAAATCTCGTGTCACAGTGTTTGTTATCCAACTTTTCCGAAACGGCGCGATTTGGCATCAAAAAATACTTATAACTGTAAATTTCCATCCTTCTACCAACAATCCCTATTATATAATATTTATTAGTGATTAGAACGCGGGCGTAGTCACGGGAATTGCTACTATTATATACATATTTTATCTTCTGTCTGGCAAGCCTTCGAACGAGTCGTCTAAAGAAATAGAAAAAAAAGCAGAATATAACTGAACTGTAAAAATTTTTCTAATTTCTCCTTGAGTTTTCGTAAACCAGAAAGTGCCTATTCTGTAGATTATAACACGGATGGAAATCTATAATATTATATGCTTATACATACATTATACTTAATTGTCTATGACTTACGCTAAATTGGCTGGACCAATTCTAACGAGTACACAGCCAGTGTACTTTTTTAAACTATTCGTACATGTGCTATAACGTATACTATGGATAAAACTGAACTAAAATTGAACCTTTTAAACTACCGTATCTGAAACGACTGAAAAAATCTGACTGTACTTTCATTTGCAGATAGCTAAGAAAATTTTTATTTTATAAAAGAAGTAGGGTTCCACTGTAAAAAATAAAACGTACCTATAGATGAATCTGCGTAGTTAAGTTAAAATAATAAGTATCTAGTCGAGACACATGCACTTCTGTTCCACAATTTAATTACTTACCTAGCGCATAAATGTTGTCATTAAAATTAGTAAAAAACCTTTTTATTATCATAAGTTTGAAATATTTATTTTACGTACGAATCATTCACCCTCACAATCGTGTGTATCGACTAGATACTTATAAAGTTATAACTATAGCATATTAGGCTTATGAGGCTTACGACAGACTGAGGTTATTGTCACGCTAGAAATTATAACCTTTACAACGCATTATAATATTAGATAGTACGAACCAAATAATTTCGTTGTGAGAGTCATTCAGTTGGCATGTAGAACTAATTTGTCTACTTCATAATTTGACATATTCTGTGAAATGGCTAACTATCACTAGATTATACAATATATTTGTATATTATAATACAAGTATTTTTATTTTTGACTAAAATACGCAATATTGAATAGCTAATTGTTTAATAAGTTATACATAAGTTATTTATGATTATGATTCCTTGAAATTATAAGTACACATTAAACAATACTATACCACAGTGAGCTGACGTCACTGATGTTATTCTTCTCGTTATTCATCTCTTCTTGTAATAATTATTCGAAAATAAAACATCGCGAATTTTTTCGCACGTTGTCGTTTATTTATCCGGCAGCGTAACGATAGCGTTTATTTATAAAGTATCATTACACGTAACTTTTTGTGTAAGTTATTGTGTTTTTATTAATATACTAGCGACTCACCCTCGCTTCGCTCGGGTTCGTCCCCAGTTGTAACCTCTTTAGTATAGTTTAAAAATGACGTAATTTCCATATATAATCGCGTAAGAAACGCTTTCATTCGACCGTTTTTTCTCCGACTCACTTTGCAAAACGGACTACCACGTAAAAGCCTTTTTATTTTTCGGTTTTTTATATAACCTATGACACTCAGCAATAATGTGGCTTTCTATTGGTGAAAGAATTTTTAAAATCGGTTCAGTAGATCCCGAGATTACCCCTTACAATTTAATAAATATACAAACACACAAACTTTACTTCTTTATAATATTAGTATAGAAGTATAGATTTATATATACACAAAATAAAAACTACCTGCCAAAAACTAATTAATTTTTTTGTTTCGATAAACCGACATTTGTAAAAAGGAGGTTGACCAAACACTAATAAGCAATTGTATAAAAAGAGATAAAAAATAGAAAAAAAAACATCTTTCCTAGGTACTGCTTTTACTTATAGTCTTATCACGTCTTTAAAGGACTCCGCAAAGCTAGCTGATATATTTAATTTATAAAAGGCTAAAATAGTATGAGATATTATAAATAACTGATATAATGTAGAGTTAAGGTTTCTATGCATATTAATAAGCCGACACGTGTGACTTGTCCCATCTATTCTAAGTTTATAATAACATGTTTGAACGTAGTTAAACATAAGATAAAATTATACTTAGAATTATTAATTTTTAGTACATTTACCTTGTCCAGCTTACTTTATTTCGATTTTGAAACAAGTCTAGCCTATATATAATACATCATTTCGCAGCTAAGTTCTGCATAACGAAAAACACATTGAAAACTAGTGAGGGTTTGAGACATAGAGTTTCTACCGTGTTTTTCTAAATCGTTACGTTACCAATAATAAGAAAGTGCCCGCAAAATTTCCCGGGAATCGAACTTGTTTCATTCTGTTTCTCTAGCGGTTTTCATATATCTTTTCAGTAATTTTTTCTTCGTCTATTACTTATTTGGTTTTAGTTTTTCTCTTTCAATGCTTATTGTATACCTATTTACGAATATTTTCATGCTTATCTTAGCAAGAGCTAATAAATTTTATTGATTTTCTTATTTAATTAAAAAATAATCACAGTATCAAATTATTAAATCTTTACTAATATGCCCAGTGATACTGCACTCGCTTGAGTAGCCATGTGAAAGTGGTTCAAATCCGAGTCTCGCACTTTTGGTATTTTCATGAGCGAATCAATTTTGTAAAATCATTATCACTTATCTGACGGCGAAGTAAAACATAATAAGAAAATTTGTACGTCCGAGAGAATCCGCACTTAACCAGCGTGGTGAATTATTCCCCTGAGTCTATGGTAGGAAGGCCTGAGCCCAGCTGTGGGACGTTAAAAAGGGCTGAATCCAATAACATTCTGCTACCAGTAAGGTAATAAAACAACCTTAACTTTATATAAAAGTACAAATTAAGATAATATTGTAATATCACACCATTCTTACTTTTTATTATGAACGTTCTTCAGCACATAGGAAGCACTATGATTTAATTTATTACTTCAACATCCAACACTATTATTTAAAGTATACTTAAGTCCTCAGTAACTAAATAGAAACACGGTCAATTTTGAATAATTGCTTAGAGTTTCCTTAACGTTTGCCGTTTAAAGTAATATTGCCTTTTTCGAGTCGTTATTTTGATTTTCATTGACAGTGTTTCATAGTTTACAGCAAAATACTTTATTTAAAACTAGCAAGCTCAGCCCGATTGGCTGAGCGTAAGCTTAAATAAATTAAACGGTTTTCGTAATTTTCTAATAAAATAATATTAACCTAAGTTACTCCTTATAACATTACCTGCGGCTGAATACGGCGGCTACCGGCGAATGAATGTCCCGTCAAAATCAGTCGAGTTTCAGAAATTTGCCGGAACAAACAGACAGACAGACAGACAAAAAATATAAAAATTCATTTTTTTATATAAGTACCGTACTTATATACTCTCTAATGCATTTAGTGAAAAGCTGTTAATTTGAAATTAAAAACAAACACTTCAATTTCATTTATATTTACTGATGATCAACGTCGCAAAAACAAAGTAATTGTGTGTTTTTCATAGAAACTGATTTCAACTAAAGCCAAGTTTATTGAAACCAATGGCGTTTGCTCGAAGTTACTCGAACACTGTGTGCGGTTCTATAAGAAACACAGCTCTGAATGACTAATAGGTAAACCATTCTTAGACAGTTGCAGTGTTACACTTTGGTAAGTAACAATGGTTGTATAAGAAATTCACTATGCGAATGTGAATAGAACTAGGTTTTGATAACTCTTATATATAAAAATCTCGTGTCACAGTGTTTGTTATCGAACTCCTCCGAAACGGCTTCACCGATTTTTATGATTTTTTTTGTGTATATTTTGTAGGTCTGAAAATAAGTCATACATACAATACAACCTTCCGTGTAAGTAAGTTTAGAACGCAATTATATGGGTTGTATAAATACTGAACTGAATATGAACTATTGAAAAATCGAAAATATCTATACATATTATAAAACAAAGTCCTCCGCCGCGTCTGCCTGTCTGTTCGCGATAAACTCAAAAACTACTGCACCGATTTTCATGGTTTTTGGTCAGGTTTTACCAATGAAAATAATGGTTCTCCAGGAAGGTTTTAGTATATAATTTGTCAAGTTTTTGTATACATTGGCTAAAATATAATGATATCTGTTGAAAGTGTCGAAAAAAATAAGCCGTCTGGGAGCTTTCAACGAAAACGCTGCCTAAACCATTTGTATTGTGTAGTATATAGGTCTACAAAAAGACCGATGGCATATGTCTATCCTTAAGAATAACATACAATATCGAAAAAAGTTAGGAAATTTTAAAAAACTTTATTAAATTAACCGCGTTTGACGTATCATGTTATAAGCGTTGCCATGGTGCGTGCAATGGTAATTCATATAATCAAGTCAAATATATACCGGGCGGTGCAAAGTAAATATATACAACCCGTACCTAGGGACGAACCCGAGCGCAGCGAGGGTTAGCACCTAGTATTATTATATTTTTAGTACATTTAAAGTAGGCACCATTATAATGAAAATTTTCTTGTAAAAAATTAAAAATGCTTTCAACTAGCACTCAACTGCTGTATGGTGATGCCGCTAAAAATAAAAATTTTAAAGCGACGTTTTTGTGTTGTGAATTTTAACATCAGTAGGCACTTATAATTTTATGTTTTAGGTTCCGTTCTCGAAGGGTTGGGTCGGGGTTGTTTGACAATTTATCTGTTCGTTCTAACTTTTTAAGGGGTTTTAAAAGTTTTGGTTATGAAACAAAATTCATCTTTACAGATCTATACTGATTAATAAAAGTTAAATGTCCGATTGTAACGTAAACATAATAGCTTTTTTCTAAATGTATATACGTATACACGTACGTATACATTTTTATCTGTCTGGCATCTGATGGACAAATTTTGACGGGAATTTTACTGGCAGGTAGCTGCTGATTTTTTTTTTTACAAAATTATCTAAGTTTTAGCTTAAAAACACTTAACATACCTACAAGTATTTCTTTACATATTGCATCTAATACTACGAGATATTACCCGTATGACGTAGTACCATAGCGTAGAACTATCGGTGAGCACTTCATTGTATTTAAAGCTTTTGCTACATTAATAGTTTTATCTATCAACATCAACCTACGATTATAATAAATTTAAAAAAACATATATTTAAATTACTTACTGTAAGATAGCGTCTCGAAGATATTTTAATATATTATCTAACCGATACTTTACTAAAGAAGATACGAATAATTTCACTTAATAATATTTCGGTACATGTTAATGTCAATTATCTTACAGAAATTTCGTCTGATGGCAGATAGCTTAACGAGCTCGTCCATTAAAAGGGGTTATCCTTTTATCCCTATCATATTTTTATAACAGTCCGTGGAACAGCGAGGAAATTTGAAATTTAATACTGAAGTAAATTATGCTGACCGTAGAAGTTGAAAATTCCACGAGGGTTTCGCAAATGTATTTCTACCCCAAAAACATTTATGTAAAAAAAGTTCAAACTTCATAATATTCAGTTGAATTAACGATAATATATTCTTTAGTATCGGAATATAATAATAAATGTAATTTCATCACTTTCAGGACGTTACTGAACACTTTTATTCATAATATCAGTTTTTTTTTTATTTCAGTCCTTAAACAAGGATGTCTTTTTCTGTACACATATTTTTTGGTTTAATAAAGGTCTCCACGAAAAAGCTCTTTAAGTTGCTCAACCACAAAACAATTGTTATTATTCTAATTCTGAACACGTCTCGAAATTATAACGGCCTTGAAGGGTCTATATAATGAACTTACCTTGTTATAAAAGACATTAAATACTAAAAGTAAGAGAAATGCTTGATAGAAATTGCGTAACTTACAAATAAAATAAAACGTTACAGCATGTTTGTTGATTTTCCTCTTTTCATAACGAGATTGCGTGGAATTTGTTCGCTGAAATATAAATAAATATATTGGGACATTAGTACAACAACGCCATCTAGCTACGAAGCTTGTGTTAAGGATACCAGTTTTATTTCCTTGGTAACCTACGAAGCTTGTAATAAGGATACCAGATAGTTGATACCACGACGAGTTTATGACGCCCTTCACCATGTTGGACGAATGATCTTAGAAAGATCGCGGTCGGTGGATGAATTTGGACTGCCCAAGACCTGGATAGTTCCAGCTCATTTGGGGCAGGCCTTCGTTTAGCAGCGAAACTGATGATTAGTCTTTTTACGCGGGAGGAAACAGTTGTCGTTTAACCCTTTTTTGATGTTTTGCCTGACTTTATTTTCGTCTGCATTTTTTTTTGTGTTTATGCTATACGATATCTCTATTAATTATGAATCGAGCTTACAATGTTTTAAGAGGTTGGTATAATTACTAGTATAATATAAGTCATTTTTTCATCGTTATACCTTTTATTTCGTAAGTATTGCAGAAATTTTGCTTCCAACCATTCATTCTGAATTAGAAATAAAATATAGATATAAATAAGGTAAGTTTAACTAGGTACGTACTACGTACTGGGTTCAAGTCCTGGGTGAGGCTAAATTTAGTTATTGAGTTCTATAAGAAAAATCTTAGCACAGAACTGAGAAAATGGCGATGTTCCACCCCGTGGCCCGTGGAGAGCTCGTCGTAAGTACGTAAGGCCGTCGGTCCTAAGCATTTTCTTCTCATCGGTTTTATAAACCTATCGTACTTTAAGAGTCATAATACAGAGTGCACTTAAGTGTCTCTTGCGGAGAAGGCTAGTGTATGTGAGATTGGAAGCCGCGAACGAAATCGGTCAAGAGAACATTAAATGGTTATATCGATGATAAATCTTATATACTCGAACTAAACTAAGAACGAACACAGTTAAAATGTATTAGAAATATACTAAAATAGATAGACTAATTTTCTTAGAAATAAAAATGAAGTCAATGAACAAAATGCTTTAAAAATTCTACAGAATTTAGTATTATTTTTGTCTATTTATCCCAAAAAATGAAAAAATGTGACAAAATGAAACTACCTTTTCGGATTTTGTCGCGGATTTATTTTGATTTTTAGTTCCCGACGTTTGAATGCTTTACAGCAATTATAGTCACGGGCGAGACATGGTCTCCGGAAAGGTACTTTCATTTATAATGTCGAATATTCGCGTAAACCTAAGAAAGTACTAAATGTGACAAAATCGAGACTAATAGCACAAACACACTATTTGTAACTTTATTTTATGTCGGACCTCTATTATACTTTAGTCAGAAAATATGAAGTACTTATAGTTTATATTTATTTATTTATTTATTAACACCAACAAAATACTCAATAACACATTCTTTAACATACATAGATAAGCTAAAACTAGGTGAACTAAATGGTATTTCAATTACAGGTGAAAACGGCATGCAAAAATTTAGACAACAATGATATTAGATAAAAAACAAGCTATTATAAACTAAAAGAAATAACAATTAACAAAGTTATATGGATCTACTGCTAACAAATATAGGAACAAAACCATAAATATACCAAGTATATACATATCTGTTTAAGTATTTAATTACACATGAAGTTAATAGTTGATAGGTTCTTTTTAAATTTGTTAAGACTATTGTTAAATATATCAATTTCGCTGTTCTGACTAAATATATTGTTATAAGAATTTATAAGCCGATTGACTGAAGAGTTAGTGCCCAAATTAGTTTTTGACGGGTAACTTATAAAGATCTTTCTAGTTTTTAGTCTTTTTGATCTGCATGGAACACAAAAAATAATACGTGATAAGAGTTCAGGACAATCTACCATACCATTAATCAACTTATAAAGAAACACGTTATCCAGTATGCATCTTCGCTCGGAGAGTGATTACACATTACATTACTAATACAAAGCTATAGCTATATTTCGTGGAAAACTCTAACGTGTAACCTCTGAAGCAATCAAGGTTAAACAAGCTAATCTTACCTAACCGTAAGTTAGAATATTACACGGAAACCTTCTAAAATAAACGTTGTTTACTATAATAAGGAAACAGCGATGTTTTCCCTTTCTCTAGAATAGAGGAAAATGAAGCTAAAATACCTTTAAGCGTAATAACTACAATTTTGGCTAATATTTAAGATGGCGTTTATCAGCGTATTCTATTTGTGTAATTATAATATTGAAATTTAATGAATATCTAAATATTTGTAATAGTAAAGCAGGATAGCTCAGTGGTAAAACACTGGCCTTAACAATGAGTCTCAAACTTCTGATATTCTCTTATGGAAATGATTTCCATGATTACTAAAAAAACAGCATGTCTGAGAGGACCTAGCAAGTTTTCAAAACTCATGTTAAGTCTAACAACCCTCATCAGTTCTCAGTTGAGTGTAGAAGACAAAAACCTGACATATCTCACATAAAGGAAAAGCCTAGGTCCAGCAGTTGTTAAACGCAAAATCTGTTGAAAACAAAGAAATTGACTATAGCACAGTCTTAACAAAATACAAATGAAACTAGTAGCAAAACCGTCTCCAATGAGTTCTTGTAAACAAAAAAATGTAGACGTCTTTTATACATGGAAATAAAAATAATGTACTTGGAATAATAACTAAGTCGCGGTCTAAAGTTTATATTTAAACAGTATCAAGTCTTCCAAGTGAAGCTAGGTTTAGACTTATAAAGAAACTTTCGAAGTTGCGAGGTGTAAAAAGTTGTTAGGTTTGCTGAATGTACTGAGGCGTGGAGCTTTATTTCGACATTTTGTTGGCAAGAACTTTAGTCTAGAGATCGAGTTCTGAATTACTTTATTGTAGAAATAAACGAGTCATTACTATTGTACATAATATTTATTATATTTTAATTATGTGAATTATGTTTACGAATACATGCAATCCTTTGTGAAGTTAGAAGCTTAGAATAATTCGATCACCTTACTTTCTGCGCCAGCGGTCGCGGGTTCGAATCCCGCTTCATTTGTTGAATACGAATGTTTCTACTCTAGTCAAGGGTGTTTATATTTATAATATGTTTGTATGTATTTAAACTTATATATGTGTAGTGTAAGCGTAGTCTGGTATTCGTAACAGAAGCCTAGTAACTTACCACGGAACTAGATGATGTTTTGTGTAATGATATCCCAACATAATATTTATTTATTTATTTCTAAAGTAAAGTCATTGAATTTAGAACAAGTTTTAAAAGACACCTAGGGACGCTTCCAAACCAAGCGAGAGTAACTCACGAGCTGATTCATCAATACATTATACTTGATGAATGAACGATGAAATACTGTTTTCGTACGTTCAATATGGAACGATATTGCCTGGTCCATTAACCACTTAAAATGTAATACTCAATCAATCATTCCTCTAAATCAAGTTAGCAAATTCAAAATCTAATTTAGAAACTTAAACTACAACTTGTTCTGTAGGCCCTTCATCTTGTTCTCGGATGGTATTACACAAAATGAGCCAAGTTTTTAGTTGGCTAATTAATTCTGGCGCACGCTGTTATCTCGCCTCGCGAGTCTGGATGGCATTATGCAACAATGGGAGGTAATTTGATATTAAAATATAACATTCTGTGGTGGAAGTTTTCATATGAAATGTTTCAAATAATTTCATAAAGCTCCATTTCAGAATTTCAGCAGAAATTTCGGGTGTGTAATTAAGTTCTCTTATGAATTATTTACGTACCGTCGTTTTATTATTTTGTCATACTTTTTTTTTCCATTTACAAAAATTTCGTAAACTCTTTTCAGTGCGTTACTTCATGTTCATATTTGTTATAAAATTTAAAAATAGAAATCCTTTACTAAAGTAAGAATGGTTACTAATAATAAGAAAATAAAATGGGTCATAATAGTATTCACTGATGCTTAAATATCTACAAAAATATTTTTAGGGTAAACATTTTAATTTATACGTTTAATTTATTCTCTCTTGTACTTTTACACACAAAAGGTTAAAAAAAAATGTTGAAATAAATTATTCAAAGAACAATTATTCACTCCTATAAACAGGCCTACCATGAAATTGAATCTTGTCTACCTTTTGAATAACAATATCATCTTTAGTCCCGAGCATTGAGTAACGTCTTTGCGCGTGCTTTATCGTCGGGAAGATGTGAGCAATTAAAGTGTACTGTGTACGGAACATCAGTGAAATTTATCCTTGTTTTCCACTACAAGGAATTTAACAAAATATTGTACTTATTTCCTTGTACTAGAAGATTTATTTAATACTTAAATTGTCTGATTGCATTTTTGTAAGTTGCGACTTAATTACAGTCTTAGGTCTTTAAATCCTGCAAGAATTTCATTTAATGGCTTCCAGAAGTGCCAGTTGGGCACAGTTGACTTCGCCAATGTCGCGTAGAATGGAGAATATACGTTAAATATAGACTGATCGGTGAATATGAAAAAAAAATTATTAGTTTGATAATATATGACAATATACAATCACATTAGGTCAACCGAATATCATATTATACTCGTATGTTAAAGGAATTGGGTTTTTGAAAAAAATTTTTTTTTGTGATAAATGGAAAGATTATATATTAGTTTTATAACAAAACTATTTTTTTTTCGCAATAATTCAAAAGTTATTTCAAAATAAAAAAAAATTTTTGAATCCAGTACCGAAGACACGCCGACAACTCCCGAACAAACCTGAGCGCGTGTGACGTCATAATGTTAGTTTTCACTCATTGCAGTTGATAGAAAAATAATAAATACAGTGTTTTGATCTATTTAATTTTGTTGTCATTATTAAATATTTAAATTTATATTAAAAATGTCGAACCTCAAAAGTTATCGTTCTTGTTTTGTACCATTATGTAAGAATACTACAAAGGCAACTCCTGATAAAATGTTTTTAAATGTTCCCCAAGATGACAAACGTCGAAATAAATGGTTTCAAGCAGTGCACCGTGATAATCCCCAAACAAAATCGAATTTTTTTTGTTGTGAAGATCATTTCGATGTAAGTATTTCTTAATACCATTTTTATTAATTATTATTTATCTAAGTATACAAATCAAATAATTATTATATATTTATTATTTAAGTAAAGTTCAGTGAATAATTTTAATCCTAACTAATTTTATTTTAATCCTTTGTCACACATAGCTAATCGGAACCAACTAACAACTCGTATTTTAGCAATAAATTTTCAATATTATTGTCTAGTCACGTGTAATAGACGTAAACGCTGTACTGTTATTGAATAGCTATAACATTATGACGTCACAACTACGCGCGGCGCGTTTATAGTCACGTGATTTTTATTTAAATTTCATCAATTTTTAATTGCTTATAATTAATTGAAAAAAATTTTTTTTGAAGTTTTTTGCATTAAATATCAATATTATTAATAATAAAGTTTTAAAATACATAAAAAAAATCAGTAATTTTTTTTTTTCAAAAACCCAATTGCTTACTTACACGGTTGGCTAGCCTTAGTGAGGTTTTCTGCTTAATTTTATATGAAAAGATTAAAAAGACTTTTTAAATACTTAAAATGTAATTATTTATAGTTGGAATTTAGTGTTTAAGCCAGCAGCTTAAAGGTATTCATTAAAATAAAATCGAAAAATAAAACTAAAGTAGATAGGTACCTCTTTTAAAATAATTATTTATTAACATAAGTTTTTAGTCGTTGTTAGAAATTTTGGTAGCAAGCAAAATGCCATATATTTCTAAAAGGCAAATATATTTAAGCATATGCGTAAACAAGTTTAGGTGTTTCCAGCAATTTCGCGATGAAGCCTCAAAATATGAGGTCGGGAGGAGCAGCCGAATTAAATTGTCTAACTTCGCTCCACAGTAACGGGGAAAAGTTTTATTTTACGGTATTATGTGATTAGTTTAATGTGCCGAAACTTTTTATAATTAGGGACCAAGTTATAGGTTTACTTATAAGAATATGGTTAGTATTTTTTTTCTTGGAAGAATATACTGAGTATTAAACTGTGTAGTAGTAGCCTTCTTTAAAGACTCGCTTGGCTTGAAAAAGGCAATTCTCCTTAAATTTTCTGGTGGAGGTTTTATCGTACGTCAGATGGTAAATTTTTGTCAAGTGTGTGCAACTTGCCTTATTTTGGATATCACTAAAAATAAAAATTACAATACATAAAAAAACATATTATTATTTAGAGCAACGGCATATGTATTACCAACAAGGAATTGAAAAATTCTTCTCTTCCGTGATTACCAATATTTATGTATGTTCCTAAATATAAAACAAAAAAACTTATGAAAGCAATATTTATTTAATTTAAACTACGAAATTGAGAAATATAATAAAGAAGCCAATTAAATTGTTTCCATGGCGAGTCATGTGTATGAGCGCGTCACTATCGGACTTCTACTATACCTACTACGAGTATATGTATGATTACTATATCTAATATGAAAGAGGACTTACTAACATAAGATAATCTAGAGACTATAGTCTATAATATTTTATACTAATAAGTAAAGGTAAGCCAAACTACGCGTAATTAGAATAATGACTGGCGTCAGAACAGAGGAGGCAAAATCGTGTATGAGTATTTACTTCATAATTAGAAATCTTGTTGTTATAATAATTGAAGAGTGAAATTTTAGATAATTAACCAAAAATATTATCTTTCATGTAACGTTACATATATATAGAGGTATAAATAAATTAAGTGCTTGTTTCTTCAAAAAGCGCTAATCGGGATTTTATAATCCGATTAAGAAAATACGTTTTGTTTTTTATAGCCACTATATAGCGACTCACTCTCCATCCTTTCGAGTTTGTCCCTAGGCACTTTTAACGGTACACTAACCGTTATTTTTTCACGCTAATTTGTCAAATATCAGGTAATTTCCCACCGTTAAACTCAACGTATCTGTTGACCCGAATAATTATAGCATTTTCAGCATTAAAATCACTACACAGGTTTTCTCATGATACATTTCCAGATGGATAGACATGACTTTTTAAAAACTATAGATTCGACCTCTGTATACCATATCGTATACCATATTGAAGGCAGTGGTGGCCCAGTGGTAATGCGCACGCTTGGATAACCTAGTGTGGCGGTGCCCAGCAGTGGGACGTTAAAAAGGGCTGATTACAGTTATACCATATTGATAATCATAATACTACTTCGAAAACATTTTACGAAATATGTTTCGAATTTTATTGTTTATTTATTGAATAAGGAAGGAACTGCGAAAAGAGTAAATATTAATATATAGAAATAAGAAGTCACGTAACTTCTTTGTATGTACAAATTACTATGACATCCGGTATCCGTTTTATGTAGAATTTTATTGGCTGCCAACCACCGCCCTGATATTGAAATACTGTGACAGATGTTCCTATGCAAATGCACTGGACAACTTAAATTTGGTATTCTCAATTGCATCTCGAATGTTTCAGACGTGAATTTAATATTCGAATTCCAGAGTGGCAATCAATTTTTAGGAATTCAGCTTTTAATCTCTGAATAACTCTTTATGAGAGATTTATTAATTTCGATAAAATGTATGATTTCTATCTTCTTCGCTTGCTTCTCGCCGTCTGAAACTTATATTTTAAGGTACTCGAAGGATTTTGATTTGACTTGCATCAATAGAGTGATTTAAGAGGAAGGTTTTTATGTATAATACTATTTGACGACTCGTTTGGCTCAGTTGGTAGTGACCCTACTTTCTGCGCCAGCGGTCGCGAGTTCGAGTCCCGCTGGGGGCATTCATTTGATAATCACGAATGTTTGTACTCCAGTCATGGGTGTTTATATTTATAATATGTATGTATTTAAAACTTATATGTGTAGTATATCAACTGTCTGGTAACCGTAACACAAGCACGTTAAGTAGCTTACTGCGGAACTAGATGGCGCTGTTGTAATGGTGTCCCGACATATTTATTTATTATTTGTTATTATATTGTAGTAGTAAAGCCTAGAAAATGTCTCACTACTGAAAAATCTATACTAAATCGAGGGGCGAGCAAAGCGTGGGTCAATATTAGTTAAGAATATTAGTTAAGAAGAAAAGAAATAGTACTTCAAAAATATTATTATTTGTTTAATGATATAGATAGGGCTTGTTGCTAATATTTACATGAGAAAAAACAATATTTATCTAAATATATAAAAGCGAAAGGTCACTCACTCACTCATCACGAAATATTGAAAAATGCTTGATACAAATATGAAATTTGGCAGTGAGGTAATTTATACTATAAAAAATTTATAGTTAGTAGACGTCCGCTAAGAACGGCTTTTGCGACAGGGCCGGATTAAGAAGGTCTTAGGACTCTCGCTAGATTGTATTAGAGCCCTTCATTTTTTGTGCTACAAACTTTAAATTTGGCAGAAAGCACCTGCGAGGACGAACTCGAGCAAAGTGAGGGTGAGACGCTAGTATTAGTCAATTATAACTAGTGACTGAATTCATTAATTGCCTTACAGCCTAGCTATTTTCTATTCCAAGACAGTTACAGTAGAACGAATTTTATTAAAATCCTTTCAGCCTTTTTAGCGAAAAGAAGTGACAAACATACACACATAAAAGCTGCTGTAATTATATTATATGTAGTCCTCAGATTTGTTTTCCAATATTTTGTTTGTATAGAACGTAATATACAAAGCAGAACACAATCAAGCTTGATTAAGTGTCACCTCAAGGCATTGCGGTAAACTCGTGTCAGTTCAACCACACAGCCCCTAGATATTCACATCTCATAGCGATGTTAATATTAATGATAATGTTCAAATTTCGTTATCTGCTAAAATATTGTTTAATAAGTGTAAATTTGCTTGAAAGAAATTATCTATATTTCATATGTTTTGTTCTGTAAGAGCTGTCTTATTCCTTGAATGTAGAATTCCCGAAGAATAAGTTTAACTTTTATTTGTTCCTTTTGCCCTGTAAATTACGTAGAAATAATACAATATTTACTATTATTACTTTAAAACGAAATAAATAAAAGGTATATTCTTAAAAATTATTTAATTAATAAAATGTTATTTAACCACTAATGCAAAAAGAGGGGTGGTATAATTTTGACCCATACGTAGATCCGTATGTTTGGAGAATCGTAGATCAAATCAAAAAGATTATTTCTTTCAAATTATAACTTGCTATAATATAATAATGTCTAAGCCCTTTTTCAAATTATATGAAGAATTCAACAATTAATATAGTAGGTCTGTGTACGACAAAGCAAATTGAAAAAAAAAAGAAACGTTTTATGTATGGTACAGTATCGGCATCGATAAACTTTCAATACATTAAAAACAAAACGATCTAGATTGGCCCGTCATGTGGAATGACCGCGACGCTAATTGAATTGACTCGATCAACACTATCCGTGTCAATTTTTTTTCTGTATGCATTGTGTCAGTATTTAGCTATTTTTACGTAAACTACAGGTTAAAATTTTGAAAGAATTAGCCTTTTTCCTGGGAAGATTAAAAGGCTAATTACTTTGGTTTTTAAAATCAAATCATTCGATCTCTTCCAGGCAACAAAAAGTAGAATCAGTATACGAAATGGAAGGCGGTGTTTTTAAATACATACAATACAATATGCAATACGGATATATATATTTTTTTTATTTTTTTATTTACTTAAACTAAGGCCAAATGTCATTTTTATTAATGTACGAGACCACTTACCTTTGTCCTAAAAGATGTTTTATAACGTAATATCTGAGATTAGGTCGTGTAGTGAATAGGTATATATCTTTTAAGTTAAGTTTTCTGGAACATCTTTTGTCGATCCACAACTTTACTATGCAATAATATTTATTTAACTATAATTTTAACTTAGATTTTCGCGAATATTTGATATGTTATATAAAACTATTTTGTCGTATTGTGTCGCGGATTTATTTTCATTTTTGGTTCCCGACGTTACGAATGCTTTACAACAATCATGGTCACGGGAGAAACTAATAAGTATACATTAAATTATAGCAAAGTTTTAGTAAAACATAAAAAAAAAACATTAAAGTAAGTCCAGACGCTCACGACTAAGTATTTTATATTAAACAGAAATGGATGAGCCATACAAAAATGTTGCCTATCCGAATATATCCCAGTACCACTCAAATGATACCGGGAGAGTACCACTCAAATGATACCGGGATATATTTAATACAGCATTAACCCACAAAAGTTATACATGCGAATATAAGCACAAAGGGTCATATTACATAGATTATGTTGTAGCCAACGCAACGTTTCAGCCGTTTTGCGGCAAACGTTATTGTCTAAACAATAGTTAAAGCAAGCCAGCCTCCACATTTTGTAAAGAAGATCTAATTTTGCATTAAAGTGGGTTAGTGCTGAGTTATTATGCTTTATAACTAGTCCTATCACTCTATTACCTTGGGAATTTTATATCTATTGTTTTGAAAAGCAACGACGAGTGTTTTTATTGTATGAAGTGTTTTAGATTTTTTTAATAAGTTATTTCAGCTAAAATGTATCATTAAAAGCTTTCGAGCAAAAAAATCAAAGTTGGTTGCGTATAATATGATCGTCATCATATTAATGTATTATTATTTTGGAGTTACCGTATTTAACTAAATCTATGTATACGATGATATAGCAATGGACTGCCATGACGAAATTATAATGATTATTTTCGTTTAAACTACAGAAATCCGAATTTTTTGCGTTCCATAGTCTAATTACCAAAATTAATTATGTTCGTATGTTTTAAAATTCCTTTAAGTAGTAAATGTGTTACTATACATTACTAGAAAGGCATAAAAATCTATTTTTAATTAATTTCTTGTCATTTTAAAATGTCAACAGAGTAATTGTTAACAATAAATTCTTAGCGTCTCGATAAACACGTAAGCCTAGTAAGTACATGTCAACACTAATCCAGTAATTAGTACGTCTCGCTCCAGTTTCGGGGATTAACCGCGCCATTTGTGAACTAATATCTGCCGGGCTCTTGGGATATTGAAATAGATCAAGAGCAAATTAATATATTTCCAATGTTCCTAATAATTTTATTTATAAATAAATAAACACCCCTCGCTCCGCTTAGGTTCATCCTTAGACACATTTTAAGGGTTAGTATAGATTTATGAGAAATTAGGTATATTCTTGCAGTAAAAACCATCCTATATGATACTGTCATAATTAGATAGACAGATGGACGAAAAATCTAAAAACCATTGATTCGTCTTCTGTATGAATAATAATGACTAATTTCAATAGGATTTAATAATACTCAGAAATGTATTATCAATAAAGAGGCCAAATCTATAGAGCTTAGGATTTTTGGACTGGAAAGATCTTGACAAAATTTGGTATATTCAGAGCCATCTTTGGATCTAAATTATTTTTTGCATTCCATATTAAATATTATTTTGTAAAACAAATTAATTTCACTAATACAATGATACCTGGTTTCTGCGTCAACATATTGGATACTTTTTACTACGAGAACATTTCTCACTTTTGAAAAATCTTTAAAACTTACCTGCGGACAAACTCGAACTGGGCAAGGGTGAGTCACTGGCTTATAATAATTTGTTTTGCGGTGGTTGTCAGAACTTCTAAGTGAATTAAATTTAATGCATTTGCATATAAACACAATACTCGAAATAATTAACTGTATTTGGCTATAATTAACTTTATTTTGAGTTGATAAACAGACGCTAAACAACTGATGCTATTTCATTATGTAAATCACTTAGTAAATATTGGTTATGTAACTGAACATGGCAAGTATTTGTACTCTGAAATTTAGTATATGTCAGGCATAGTATATTATGAAAATCAATTTTAAAATAGGTAAGTAAACAAGTAAGTAATTAGTAAAGACTCTTTACACTTTACAAAAGTTTTTTATTTTATTTTGAGTGTTATTATTATAATTATACAAGCACTTTGTCAAATTTTGCCTAAATGAGAGTACTAGTTTATCTCTCCCCGATACGTCCTCACGGTTGGGGTTATTAGCGTCCGGCAATCCCGCCGAGTGCTATGTCAAGAAACGTATATGGAATACTCTGATAGCAGAGTAGATCGTAAGAGCAACTCCTTGGTGGTTATGATCCCTCGGAAGACTTATAGTCGGAACATTGAGAGATGGTTCCGTTAGTTGGTGTTTAGTTGACTTTTCTAGACGGTATGTCCTAGGTGGTATACGTTACGTACGCATTTCCATGATAATTTTTTAGCATTGTAAAAAAGGTGCTCAATAAATAAATAATTATAAAAATTGATTTAAAATTGACGAAGATGATGAGGATTGCTGAAGATGACTTGTAAAATGCACAAATACACACATGATATGGATTACATTTTTTACTTTCGAAATCGTCGAAAACACAATGTAGGCTCTTTGACTATATATGATAGGCCGCCAGACAGTAACGAACTTAGTTGCCAAAGTTGTCGATCGACTTAACCATATGGGATTATAACTTTCGCACATTTGTACTTTAGAAATATTTATTTGTGTAATATTGCTCTAAATAATATGCTAAATTTTAGCGTTAAACGAAAGCAAACATTACATATGAATGTAATCTGAATAAATATATCTATCTGTGTATATGTTATGTCTTGTCATGAAACTAATGAAACTAATTTTGAAATTAGTTGATTACAATATGTAGACATTTTTTTCAGTTTGCAGTTGTAACCGACTTACAACAAAAAGTATGTGTAATGTTCCATGCGTAAAGTTATAGCGTATGTTTAACTAAGTATAATATTATGCGATCTGTGGTTTAATAAACAGTAATTAATAATTCGTTTAACAGTCTTTTGAAAAGGATACGACTCGATGACAAACGGAATAACATGTCAACAGGTATTTATTAAAATTATTTTACAAAACAAACTTCATAACAGCTATAATTCAATATTATTTTAATCACAGTACACAAATGCTGTTTTGATTTCATGACAATGCATAATTTTAAGGCACTATTAACTACGAGAAGGTATATTATGAGTTCCAATAGTATTAAAAAGGCAAAAGTATAAGAGAATGGTTGGATGGATGTCTGTTACTCTTTCATGAAAAAACTGCTAATCGGATTTTCATTAAACTTTACAGTTAATATAGTTCAAATCAGATTATAGTAGAGGCTATAATTTGTTAAGATATAATAATAAATAATTGAAAACTATATATAAATATAGTCTTATATTTAAATAAAACACAGTTTCTACAAAAATATTCCACGATTGCCTTCCATCGATTTTGCTGTAACTCGCCAAATAGCACTGCAGCGCATCAAATTCTATGAACCGATTGCCATAAAAATTTATGGACATTTAGTAAAGCGATTATTTGGCCGTTAATATATTTAAGCGGGTAAAGCTGCGGGCAAAGGCTTGTATTTTAATACTAAAAAATATTCAAACAACAATCGTAGATTTGTGTTTTTATTATTATGTGTAGTATCAGCCGAAACCAGAACCTGGGACTTAAAACCGCTTCACTTGGTTTTCCAAACAACAGCGCTACTACAGAGCCATCACTTCCGCATAAAAGCAGTCAATAGACAACAGTGTCGAGTGTTATTATTAGAGTATATACCATGGGTCGCTCACACAATGATCGTGTCAACGCCTTGAGGGATTAAGGGCCGATCCTCACTATAATGCCTTTCACAGTTCACTCTCAGTCCGATCTCAATCTGGTAAAGTCATAATGTTTATATTATGAATATTTTATATTGAATCTGATTCAGTTAACAATTCATTAATTATGAATCTAACTTCTTACAGTACTGTGGAATATATTGGAATAAAAGAAATTGATCGTGACTGGAATAGGATGGAGCGAAACTTGACAGTTACCGGTAGTATGAATGCACATATATTTCTTACATGAGAATGTTTTACCAGACCGAGATCGAACCAAGAATGAACTGAACAGCACTATAGTGAGGATCGGGCCTAACTAGTAATATTAAATGATAATTGTATTCTTCTACCGTTTACCCATTATTTTTTTTATTGTATTTCATACGTATTTTCAAAACATAAACAAATATCATCACAATTAAAATAAATAAAAAATAACTCTACATATTGCTTCCTAAACAAATTACCTAGACGGTTATCAATAGTACGACTAAAATGAATATTTATCACGTTTAACTTAGATCCGCGAAAAACACAGTAACTTATCACGCTGTAGCACGGCGATCTCATAAAATATTATACTCGCTTTTTGCTACAAGCAGTAAATTTATTAGTTAAACCGTGAAATATGCAAGGTGTTTCGAGGTTACACAGCATCCTATGTAGATCCTCAAATCCTTATATCTCGCTGTAAACAAGAACATAAGGAGTTACTTAAACTTAAATAATGGAGCTATTATAGAGAAGATGCGCTCCACGTCTGATATTACGAGCTTTAAATTTATAGTACATTTTATTTTATGGTAGTTGATTTTGGGAATGTTCATACGTTGGCAACATTATTCAGTACTGTACTGTATATCTTACTATTAATATGGTAAGTAATATAATATAAATATAAATATGTTGGGATATTATTACAACAGCGCTATCTAGTTCCGTGGTAAGCTACGTTACGTGCATGTGTTACGGATACCAGATAGTTATTATACTACATATATAAATTTTAAATACATACATACTATAAATATAAACACCCAGGACTGGAGTACAAACATTCGTGCTCAACAAACCAGCGGGACTCGAACCCGCGACCACTGGCGCAGAGAGTAGGGTCACTAACAACTGAGCCAAACGAGTCGTCAGTTTATATCTGTTTATATGAATATATTTTTTGTCTTTGCTTTGGTGGTCTAGTGGCTATTACATACAGAAGCAGATCGTGACGTCCTGGGTTCGAGTCTAAAGTCGGGCTAAAACAGCTGGCAGTTACTGGTTGGGAATGTTTTGTGACATGAAATGTTCGGTAGCAATCAAGAGTTTGGTTGGCTTTTTGTGTTTGTCTTTTACGATATCTTGTTTAATTTATTGATTTATTGTTTCTAAATAAAATGGTACAATTTAATGATATGGTACTCGTAGTACACCGACTTGTAAGAGGCACATTGAATATTATTGTAAGGCTTGAGCGATCACGACTGATGAAGTCCACGCTCCGACCTGCGCCACACCAAATCCAAAACCCCGAGAGCTTTCAGCTGGAACTCAAAAACGCCTTCGATTGCCTAGAAAGCGATGTGGACAGATATAATGATGGGTTCGTGGATGCTGTCCAAACAATTGGGTCTAAACATTTGAGATATCACTCCAGAAATAGACCCAAAAAGATCTCTGATCCTACTCTCGAGCTCATGAAGGAAAGGAGAGAGATGATCTTGCAGTCGTCGGATGACGCTTTCAAGTACCGGCAACTAAATAGACAGATTTCGAAGTCCCTACGACGTGACCATCGCAACTATAACACCGAGCGTATTATAGATGCAATAGAGCAAAACAAAGGCTCCAAAGTTTTTGCGAGAAATCTGTCTATTGGAAAAAGCCGGCTCATTAAGCTCAAAACGGATGACGGTAGGATCGTCTCATCTAATCCTGAGCTTATGAGAGAGATCGAGAAATTCTATGGACAGTTATTCACATCAAAGCGACAACCCATCAGTCTGGACAACGACCCGAGGGCCAGACTAACCCGACACAATACCGAAGAGATCCCGGACGTCAGCCTGAGCGAGATTAGAATGGCTCTCAAGCAGCTCAAGAACAACAAGGCAGCGGGTGCAGATGGAATCACAGCTGAACTTCTGAAGGCGGGTGGAGAACCGATCCTTAGGGCCCTTCAGAAGCTTTTTAATTCCGTCATATGCAAAGGCAAAACCCCACGAGCATGGAGCAGAAGCGTTATGGTACTGTTCTTTAAAAAAGGCGATAATGCCCTTTTGAAGAACTACAGACCCATAGCGCTTCTGAGCCATGTATACAAGCTGTTTTCGAGAGTCATTACGAACCGTCTTGAAAGCAGGTTTGACGACTTCCAGCCTCCCGAACAAGCTGGCTTCCGCCGAGGCTTTAGTACCGTAGACCACATATATACGCTGCGGCAGGTTATACAGAAGACCGAGGAGTATAACTTGCCACTTTGCTTGGCGTTTGTGGACTACGAAAAAGCCTTTGATTCGATCGAGACCTGGGCTGTGCTGCAGTCTCTCCAAAGGTGCCAAGTAAACCATCGGTATATCGAAGTGTTGAAGTGTCTGTACGAAAACGCCACTATGTCAGTCCGACTTCAGGACCGGGACTCGAGACCTATCCAACTGCAGCGAGGAGTACGTCAAGGCGATGTCATCTCGCCGAAATTGTTTACCGCTGCGTTGGAAGATGTCTTTAAGCTCCTGGACTGGGACGGACTGGGCATCAATATCAACGGCGAGTACATCACTCACCTTCGATTTGCCGATGATGTTGTGGTTATGGCTGAGACCATGGAGGACCTCAGCAAAATGCTCAATGACCTCAATAGAGTCTCCGAACGAGTTGGTCTAAAAATCAACATGGACCAGACGAAAATTATGTCGAACGTCCATGTTGCCACCACTCCAGTTTTTATCGGTGGCTCTATGCTCGAAGTTGTTGACGAGTATATATACCTAGGACAAACTGTCCAATTAGGTAGGTCCAACTTCGAGAAAGAGGTCAATCGGCGGATCAAACTCGGATGGGCAGCTTTCGGGAAGCTACACAACATCCTCTCGTCTCAAATACCACAGTGTCTCAAGACAAAAGTCTTTGACCAGTGTGTGTTGCCAGTGATGACATACGGGACAGAGACGTGGCCGCTCACGATGGGCCTCATAAGAAAGCTCAAGGCCACACAGAGGGCAATGGAGAGGGCTATGCTCGGGGTTTCCCTGCGAGATCGAATCAGGAATGAGGAGATCCGCAGAAGGACCAAGGTCACCGACATAGCCTTTCGAATAGCAAAACTCAAGTGGCAGTGGGCGGGGCACATCGCTCGCAGAACAGACGGTCGATGGGGTCGCAAAGTTCTGGAGTGGCGGCCACGTACCGGAAAGCGAGGCGTGGGCAGGCCTCCCACAAGGTGGACCGACGACCTGGTCAAAGTCGCGGGAGCCCACTGGATGCGGAGGGCGCAAGACCGGTTGTTGTGGAAAACTTTGGGGGAGGCCTATGTCCAGCAGTGGACGTATTTGGGCTGAAACGAGTACTCGTAGTATAATTCACTACTTCTTTACTTTTTCTACACTTTTCTTTCAAACATTCCTCTAAGTATATTATTACGTTAAGTCCCAATTTAATAGAGTTTGTCACTAGTTGTATGCATAATTGGACGTAGTTAAGCAGAAAGGACTCAACCCACACTTTGGTCAAAAATGAGTTATTTATGCCAAACAGGTCTTAACAGTTGGTTCTATCACTCAACAAAAAAGATCCGTGATTCTATAACTATAAGATAGTTTTTTTAATGATAGGAACCAACCCACATATAAGAAAGGTATCTCTCCATAAATCTCTGTAATGACCCAGACTGTTTGGGTCATTTTTAATAAATCCAATTTTAAAGAACAGATATGTGCCAAAGCACTTGAGTCGTTTCTGTTATATTACCTTACTTAGAAACTAGTACATATTTTATTCAACTAAAAGGACTCAAACTGTGTGGGTCATTTCTGATAAATTGATTTACAATGAAGCAAGCCCATTTTGTATTTAGCTAAAATGACCCAAGCTATGTGGATCGTTCGATCGATACTCTTATTGTTTTATTATAACGACCCAAACTATGTGAATTATTTCTGATAAATTGATTAAGGAAGAAATAAGTCAATTTTTGCATTCAGCTGAAATTTTTCACGCTATATATCTTCTATAACTCGTATATTAATACGTTTCGTTAAAAACAATGAAGAACCAAGAACGTATAGATAAAGAAATTTAAGTGGTAATTTTTAAGGACATATTAATATTCAATATTCACATAATAGTTTCAAATATCTTCTGAAAAAAATCATTGCAATAACAAATGCTACCTACTCGGAGCTTTAAAGTAATGCAATAGTTATAAAACCTTAAACACCTATTAAGGTAGACAACTGAGTGGCTTAAAGAGAATACTAGAAGGAGATGTAGAGTTTTTTAATAATTATTAAAACCTTTACCTAAATGCAAGTGTCATTATACAATAGGGAACAATGGTAACTGACAGTCTCCTTTTTTTTCATTTAACGTTGGGATTTTAGAACGCGTTTTCGCATATGGTTATTTTTTATTTTATTTTTTCAGTACTATTTTTTACTAATGCTATACTCTTATGTATAATGGTGTTCTATATTGATGTGTGGTGTTTGTGACGTGAAGTGTAGGAACATATTTTTGTCATGAAGTTTTTCCGACTTATGCGACAGGATATAAGTATTTCTCTTACTATCTGAGTATTATCATAATACTCTGCACTGATTGAGTCTGATGCTATCGAGTTGATGCTAGCAGTAAGCTAGCTATGTCCCAACATATTTATTATTATTTATTATTTAAATATCCCTCCGTCTTAATAGAGCGTCGCAGGATCGCTTACGCATTTAACCGAAGACCCCGACGGCAGGTTTGCTTAAGCAGATCACAACCAAGGGGTTGCTCCATAGCCCGCATAGTACCTGAATTAACCTGCACGACACACCAACCATCTAAATGGGCCACCTCTAAGTGCGTCTGCTAGCTTCGTGGCTGGTTGGGACTGGCAGTTACGTAAAAGTGAGATAGTTGTAGAAGAAATTTACGAATTATCTGGACGAAAACAAAAGTATGCACGGCGAAGACAAAGAAGCCTGTTTCGTTAGAAACCTTAAAAAAATGTTATGAATATTTTTATGTATTCAACGCCCCACAGGACTGGGCACGGGCCTCCGTTATACGAGACGGATCAAGTCATAGTCCATCACACTGCCCAAAAGCGGGTTGGTATGTGCTCCGCAGTTCTCTCAGTTATGCAGGTTACTTCTCTACTCTTAGTTACTTCTCTGATATCAGAGTGTCTCAGCAATACTGTGGGGTAACCCCTTAGCTAAAACCTTTGTCGGGACGACGTGGTTGAATGCAGTAAAGATCCTGCGACGCTCCATGAAGACGGGAGGTTTTGTTACTTTTTAGTGGGTGGTACTGACATTTAACAAAGGAGCTGAGTGATGAGAATCACGGAGACGAATAGAAACTATCTTTTAGGAACTTTGTTCTTTTTTTATATATATTCTCTTTACAAATTAATCAATCAATTTGTTTTTAAATATTAGTTCTTTAACAAGTCTTGTAACTTAGGTCCTTTTTGAGAAATTAAAATAAACGCTTACTCATATTAAACTCAATTTAGCAAAAACGACTCAACCCACATTTTTTCCAAAAATAAAAAAAACTACATCATTATTTACAATTCAAATTTACTCATTAAAATATAAATATATTTACCCATACGTTACAATATTTCAAAATATTCCAAATCTAATATCATGGCAGCAATTCTCATCCAAACGTAAAACGCCGATAACTCAAAAGTTACTTTTTGTGGGTTGAGTCCTTTCTGCTTAACTACGTCCAATTGAAAGTGGCTTACTCTTCAGAATAGAACGCTGACGTTAAGTCTATATTATGATAATATATTATGTAAATTAGCCACAAGTGATGGCGATTAATAATTCTAAAACTAATGTATTTCAATATATCATATCCCAGCCATTACTAATTGCTTGATGTGTTGACTTGCAATCCGTCTAATCAGAGATTCGCAGTTAATTCGCTGTTAGATGTTTATATGAAAATTAATTTATAAATTTATTAGTGAATATTTATAATAATATTAGAAATATAATAAAATAACCTTTTCTATCTTAAGTAACTTAAGAATTAACAATATTATATTAGCAAGTACTTATATGTATTGTATATATTTCATATATTATATATTCTATAAAATACTTGACAAATTATATAATAAAATCTTCCTCGAGAATCACTCTTTCCATTGGTGAAAACAGCATGAAAATCGGTACAGTAGTTTTTGAGTTTATCGTGAACAGACAAATAGACAGACGCGGCGGAGGATTTTGTTTTATAATATGTATAGATATATTGTATGTGTATATTGTATCCTTTATATACATATTATGTTTCATTATAAATATCTTTATCTGCATCTTCCATATATTTGCATGATTGTGTTATTGACTTAATCAGAGATAATATACGAGTATAGGATACTATTTACATATATAAACATATTTTTTATAACACAGTATGTAAGGTAAATGTGATATATCTAGCAATAAAATAAGAAACAATATATTGAGAAGTGTACAAACAATTAAATATCAACAATTATATTTCATACAAATGCACTCTATAGTGTACGTGAAAACATCCAAGGATACCGAAAGTGTTTCGAAAAACCATGATAATCAAAAAATCATACGGACTAACACTAATTGTGGTAGTGCCATACTTGTTACCTTTGGGTAGCAGCCGAATGGGCCGGCACGCCCCGTATAGTACCACTCTCTCACAGAAGACCGGCGTGAAGTGGCAGCTATGCTGTCGCGTTTCGTTCGGTAAGTGAGAGTCCGGGAGGCCCACTCCCCATCCCTCCTCCCGTCCTTCTCCCTCCTCCCTGCCCCCTCCCTCCCTTTCCTAAAAGGCCGGCAACGCATCTGCAAAACTGCAAGACCTGCAGTCTTGCAGATGTCCCTGGGCGGAGGTGATCACTTCCCATCAGGTGAGCCTCCTGCCCGTTTGCCCCCTTTGTCACATAAAAAAAAACACTAATAACTAAATCAATTATTAAGAATTTTTCATATTCATTCAAATAAAGCTATCCAAAAATACTTTTAATATAACCTTTTCCATAATATTGAAAGATAAGAATACTAATGTATACCAATTTTAAAATCCGCTACTAACCTGAAAGCTTCCAGAGCAAATAGGAACTGAATTTTCATCTTACTTCAATATAGAATAAATCTACCTCGAATAGGCACCTTAACCCAGATTTTTTCACGAATCGTCATTCAAAGACTTCCAATTCCAATAAAGTAGACCATAAAATACAGGCGTTGTTATTGCGTTTTTATATGATAATAATAGAGTTGTATGACCTATATAATTGCTGTTTTTATTTTTCAGCGATCTATTTTTCCAGCTTATGAGCGTCGATTGATGAACCAAAATCTCAGCCATAGAACCATACCGATCTTGGGCAGCCCACATCCATGCTGTAGCCGCGAACTTTCTCGAATGGTCGATCAACCTTTTCGCAGGGCTACTTTTGCCTAACGTTGGAGTAAATATGTAACATAATAATAATAGTGGAGACTATTACATGTGACGAGTACATCAGCTATCAATACGCCAGCAGACACGAGCAGCCTACTTCAGTGCGCTATTTCTACACACGAAGACTTTGGTTCTCTGGCAAATGTCTTAATTTTGCATTCTATCTGTGAAAAAAACCCTAAGCATCGCGTTTTCCATAGTTTCGCACCCGTAAGTCATTGTAGACATGATGCATTAATTAAAAACCTGGTGTTAAGAGATTGAGAGATGATTCTAAAATATAAAGCACAACCGTTTCTTTCTGTTAGCATCCTTCTCGAAGTCGTGTCAGCCTGGTTGTTTAGTTTGGAAGAGGTATATAATATATTCGTACATAATTAAGTAGAAAAACATTTACGATAAAAGAATTAGGGCATGTATTTAAATGTCTGTTGATTGTACTGAATCAAAATTTCTCATGAAGATTTTTACTTTAGTTTTTCTTATAATGCAAAGGTATAATAAAAATTATTTACTGTTGGTACTTAGATTTAGACACATTTAGAAGTGTAGAACGTCATGAGCAAAGGAAGAAAAACGATTATGGCTTCAAATGCCAAATGAACGGGCATGAAACGAATGAAATGAAATGTGTGTTAATAAAGAGGATGTACTCGTATATTAGTTTACAAAAAATACTTATAATAATCATACTTTCGTATACATTTTTATTTTAAATTACTTGAATTACATATATTATTATTAATTAATTATTAATTAATTAATTATAGTATCAGTAAATGAGCCAAGCTTTACCATTTTTGTAATTCCACGTTTTCTACGTATCTGTCGTGCATTGTATTTAAGAACAATAGAACAGATGCTACACCATGCTCAAATAATCACTAAAAACTTTTCTGGTCAACTAGTTTTCACCCGCGATTCCGTTTCATGATACATCGATTAGACACATTTTGTTTCAAATTGGACCCTTTCTCTCACTCTCTAAAACATTTACAGGTAGACCTGAGAGTTCGACCTGGAATAACACAAGGAACATTTTTAGGCCAAACAACTAACGTAATAATTTCTCAACAGCCCAGTCAGAGATGGCTCCTTCCAGAGAGACTAGTCTAAGGTGGCGGAAGATAGAGAGCCTTTGTCATGTAGTGGGAAACCACATTTCCACATTTTTGTAATATATATTAAATTTAAAATATATATTAAATACAAAAGAAATTTCTCATCTCATCTAAAAGTTACAAAAAATTATTAATATTTTTATTGTAAATTATTGTAAACAGATAGTTATTGTTATTTTTGTTTTAACATGAATTAATGTATGTGTAATGCATTAACCATGTCCTTTTGCAATTTTTGCCAATTTGTTTAGATTTTACTTGTCTCTAATTTATGGAACAATTTTTATTGGAAACTTTGCTGGTTTGTGTTTTTCTTATACCTATATAACAAATTCTATTTAATACTACACAATATCAACTAATAAAAATAAATAAAATAAAAATGTAGGAACGCACTGTAGTGAAGCGAGGTAAGACACTGGCGTTTAATTCACAAATTATTATCATGCAATTTTGCTCAACGTTTATTTCTAGGCGGAGTTATTAAAAAGTATATCTATCTATATAATGATGATAATGATGAAAGGCATAAGATTGTAACTCATTATTGTCAAAATTTGGACTTCAAATATGTAGGCATAAGATTTCTGTTTTTATACTAAATTTATACAGTATCACAACTTTACAATATTCTTAACGCATGAGTTATCGGTCTGTGATAAACCAAAAAAATGATAAAAGTAGTATAATTATAACAAGTACATTTTAGCATTATGTAAAAATAATTTACAAAACTAAAAAAACTATTGAACTGTGTAAAAAGCGAATTAAAAAATAAGAGCAAGGTAGAGTTAGTGTAACTCCCCCTTAAATTTCTTTTAACAGAAATTAGCGTCAATTTTAACCCTTTCGTATATCTTATTTATCTTATTTATATATTAAAGCAATAATACATAAAACCTCTTTTATATTTACAAAATCATATTTTGAATATTCAATATACAACAGTTATATATTTTCGTTTTCGTACCTATTTTTTAATATAATACTTTGTTTAAAGTAGAATTTATAATATTTAACCTAGTATGCAATTGTCTTTAAAGTTTAACGAAGAAACCCAAGAGTACCGAAAGTATATAAAGTTGTGCATACTTTATTCACTAAAGAATGTAATGCCGGAGGCGTAGGAACATATGACGCCGCGAAGAAAAAACTTTGTTCGAATATTTGTATTTTTCGCAAACTTTCGTGTTGGAATATTTTCTGATTTAAGCTCGCTTGTTTTATAGAGATTTATTATATGTTGACTCAGTTCGTGAAGTTAATATAAAATTTTTGGACGTTGTGGGAATAAATAAATTTATTATTAAGTGGTAAGTAAAGATGGTGATTTCGCGTATTTTACAAGCATTTAAAAAAAGAACATAATTAACTCTAAAACATAACTTTTTTTCATTTGATAAGTAAGCAAGTGTCCAATATATAAAATAAATTATATAAACCTCGTAAAGAAGGATGACTTTATCTTTGTTTCGTTAAGATCGGATTAGTAATTTCAGAGTTTATCGTGGACCATTGCGAAACGGAAGGGATCAGGCCCACCACGCTTGCAAATGACGGATTGTCAGAGTACACTCGTGTCTTTCTTCGCACACAAAATATAATAGATTCGACACCTGGGAATTGAACCTGCGGTCGGTTCACAAGCGAGCGCGTTACGACTAAGCTACCACTGCCTCACCTTCATCATCATCATCAGCCCTTTTGAACGTCCCACTGCTGGGCACGGGCCTCCCTCAGTGCGAGGGGGATCAGGCCATAGTCCACCGCGCTGGCCTAGTGCGTGTTGGCGGACTTCACATGTCTTACGAAAACTTGCTAGGTTTTCTCAGACATGCAGGTTTCCTCACGATGTTTTCCTTCACCGTAAGACAAGTGGTAATCAGGATAGAAATGATTCGCACATGAAAATATCAGAGGTGCGAGACCCGGATTTAAACCCTCATCACTCGGTTATACAAGCGACGCGTTACCGCTGGGCTACCACTGCCTCGCCTCACCTTAAGTATTACATATTAAATCTATATAATAAAAATGTAACGGATCGCTGTCTGTACATGAAAGATATATAAGAAAAAATATTATAGGGACCTTTATTAACGCAAATAGAACCCAAAACAATGATCATTACATTTTTTGTCTGTTTGTCTGTTTGTCTGTTTGTCTGTGCGTTTGTGCACGCTAATCTCTGAAACGGCTTATTTGATCAAGATGTGGTTTTCACATATATATTGTGGTAAGCTTCACTTAACATTTAGCGTTTGTTTCATGTCAATCGGTTCATAAATAAAAAAGTTATGGTCATTTAATGAATAACGTCGAATATTTGTTAAACTACTTACAACTTCTATTCTTTCTCTATTCAGTAGCATTGAGTAAAACTTTATTAAGCTCGATAATAATAATAATCTCTATAAAATTATGATTATATTCATACATATTTACTTATATGAAACATATGAAATAAATACAATATAAAATAAAAATAACCGTAGCTTAAAAAATCTGTATATTAAATATTTTCAAAAACCATGACTGTAACGTATTTTGTATTGAATATAGAGTACAGACCCCAAAACAATAGTTATAATTTTTTCGGCTGTTTGTCTGTATGTCCATTTGTCTGTTTGTATGTTATCGTGTAACTCAAAAAGTACTGCACAAATTTTAACCAAATTTTGTTTAGTGATAACTTATTACTCAGGTCGTGACTTAGGATATTTTTATTGCAGTATATTACATAATATGGTAACAACGTAACCGTTCGCTGTCTGTAAATGAAAGATATATGAGAAAAAAATTGTATTGGGGCCTATCTTTAATTTTTAGATATTTTGCCAGAAACGGCGTATGTATGTATGTATGTATTTATGTATGTATAATAGTATATAATGCTCACGAAAAGAATATATAGAAATATATATATTTCTATATATTCTTATAATAGAATATATAGAAATATATATATATATATATTTATAATAGAATATATAATAGAATATAATAGAATATATAGAAATATATATATATATATTTTTCGTTTAGTAATTATGGCGGTTCAGATTCTGTAACTAAGAAAAATGTCGCAGCTTGGACAAACTGTACTGTGTTTAGAATAAACTCAAAAAGTACTGTTAGATTCATTTAAAAAAATTATAACTAATAAAAAGCTACATTATTAGCCAATAACATAACCTATATTATTTATTCCGGTATTCTCACGGGACCTTGAACAACGCGGGTGAAACCGCGGGGCGATGATACCTATTCAACATACAGTAACAGATTTTTTTAAAACAATGGCTGTGACGTATATTTTATTAAATATAGACCTCAAAATAATAGTTGAGCGTTTGTCTGTTTGTCTACTAAATTTTGTGTAGTGATAATTTATCACTCGGGTCAACATTTAGGATACTTTTCATTCAAGAAAATTTTTTTCACTGAAACAGGAAAACAAAATAATTGGTTGTATTGAGTTGGCCTAAGAAAGCTACCGGTGCGGTGGCGAAATCTTAAGAGATACGTCAAAATAATGTAGTAGGAAATTCTAGGTCTAAAAAAAGGCTACTGAAAAGTCCACAATACCAAAATATATGTAAGTTACACTCGCAATACCTATTTTTATTATTAGTATCTATATGTATACATATATATGTATAAATATAATAAAGCTGAAACTTATAAAAAGTCTGTATATGAAATATTTTTTTTAAAAACAATTATTGAATAAACACCCCAATACGTTTTTAAAATGTTTGTCTGTTTGTATGTTATCGCTTAACACAAAAAGTACCGGACCGATTTAAAAAAAAATGTGTAATGATTACTTATTACTCGGGTCATTACTATGGTACTCTTTATTGTAGAAAAAAACATTGCCACAGGAAAACAAAATAATTTATTTCATTGAGTCGTCCCTAGAAACCTAGCTGCGGGTAAGTCTTAAAAGATACATCAAAACAATATTGTATGTCTTAAAAAGGGCTACAAAATAGTTTACAATATCAAATATCTGTCTCCTAAGCTACACTCGCAATACCTATATATAAACTACATAAAAACACAAACATATAACACATAAATATATAAAAACAGTAACTTCGTAAATCGAAGAGTGCGTTTCACACAAAAAGTACATAACTGATTTGAATTAAGTTTTGTATAGTGATACGTTATTATACGAGAAAACATTTAAAATACCTTTTATTGAACACTAATCTTTCATTCCTAAGTGAAAACACAATTACTGGTTTTATAGAGTTCTTACAAATTTATATAGATAACTCTTTCTAAAACTTAAGAGAAACATCTCACAGGATTACAAAATAACTGGTGCTGTAGATGAAATAGAAAATGCTATAGAGTAGTTCCCATAAAAGAGGGCCAGAACTTTAAATGGGGAATCAGTCCTTGGTACATTATAAGTAACAGTATATAAGCAAAAATGTTTATTTTATTCACTCTTAGCGCGAGCGAAGCCGCGGGCACCGCTAGTACACAATATGAAACAAATTCATAATATATTGTGAATATTAAGCAAATTTTGTATCGATTATAGCGTTCACAGAAATCTAAATTACTACAATGTTCGCAAATAACACGTTGTGTTTAGGATGAAATATGAAGTAAATGACGTTCAGAATTCGAGTACAACCAAGTTTATATGGCTCTATACTTGTTTGGTTTAAGCAACTAGTTTAGTCTTAACAGTAGTTAGGACTTAAGAAGTTACTTATAAACTAGTGATGCACCCAAGTGTTGATTATGCCTGATTGCTTCTGCATTAATTATATGCCATCATTACAATCATCACGTATTACACACACACAAATTACGTCTTGTCATGCAGTACAAAAACTTAAAGTAAAATTTAACACTTATTCATTATTTTATCTGACATTCAGAACTAAATATGTCATGTGTCAATTTCAGCAAACTGCATACCTTATCCTCTTTCTGGAGAAGTCGGATAATAAAGGGTTTACCAAATGATTCTAAAACTCACCTTGTATTCCCTACATCATATTTTCATTATATTCCATGATGTCATAAGTTACAGCTGGTAATGATTTTTTAAAGATACGGGTATTAAGTTTGCTTGGCTTGAATTTTCATAGAATTATGCTTACAAATACTCTATGTCTTATCTATAAGAAAACTGAATAATGTATGTAACTAGAACTGGATATATTTAAGTAAAATTCTAGTTTGAAAAACACCGTTTAAAAATATCGTTACATAGAGTACAATATATACAATTCTTATATTGATTCCAAAAATAATATTTGGACAACAGTTGTTGAATAATAATAGTTACTAAAATAAAATTCAGTGTAACATTGTGATAATATAAATAATATATAGGTAGTAAAAATTACTTGTTAAACCAGCGACGACTTTTATTTTACACAAGCATAATATTATCATCAAAGTAACATAAAATCATGTAAGTATAATATATATGTATGCATGTATACTTTTATAAGTTTAGGACGTAAGTTTGTACGTAAACATTTAACCAAAGCTGGGTAAATTGTTAGTAAAAATAAACATCATTTTACAATGTGAAAATGATTTATAATTAAGTTTTAACAGTCCTGCAATTTCTGTGTGGTCTCACCCTAAAGCAATTTGTTACATAAAACAGTAGTTACTTATAAGAATGTCGTCGTAACTCACGTGTAGAATAAGACATCTGGCTTTAGATGGAAGTTAATCTTCACATATTTTTTGTTTAATACTAAGAAAATTATAAAATACTAGTCATAGCTCATAACTTCGTTAGCGTCGGCGGCCTAATTTGCTAAATATCATGGGTTAATTGGTTTGCGATTGTTTTAGAACAAAGTGACAGATTTAATTAATCTACCCATAACACAAGCATCGTTAAAGACGAACATAAAATATCAAAAAAGATGTTTTATAACTTATAATAATATAATTGAAAATAAAAAAAATGCCCTATCTTTGTATCTTCCAAATATTTCTAAAAGTAGTTTAATGACATGTACATATATAAGTGAGACTCAAATTATGAATTTTCCTTTGAGAAGTACTCGTAAATATGTCAAGTTTTCTCTTGAAATATCAAAAGAAGGTTAAAAAGCTTTACAATTATTATTACGAGCAACTTTTTGATCTATTTTCTGACGAATAAATTTCGTCTTGTCAATTATTAATACAGAAATAACTTTTAAAGAAAAATAATTGGATATCGGAACGCTTTTGTCACTTTCGTACAGTTGGGTGGAAATTCAAAGCATTTACTACATGTAACAAGTATATTTTATAAAGGTATAAACGTCAACAATCTTAACAATAAATAAATCAACTACAACATGAAGACCGTTGAAAATGACTTAAAATTAGATAACAATATTTACAAGGCACGGAACACTCACACTACAAAGCACGCAACAAATCAAACATCAAAACTCAATGGTAGTGGTGACCTTTGTGATGGATGGTTTTGTATACTGGGATTTTGACAGGGTATGGCTGGGGTACATGTACGGTCACGGTTTTCTCAACCTTGATGGGCACATGCTTTTCGACTGGGTAGGGCACGTGTTTGACAACTGGGTAAGGCACCACTTTCTCAATTGGGATAGAGATTTCAGTTTCCACAGGAACAGCAACAGGTTTGTGGACCTGGATTTTCACAGGATAAGGCTGAGGGATACCAATCAAAATTGGTTTAGGTACATTAATGTGAAGAGGCCTATGGATGGGCACGGTAACGTGCTTGTACAGAGGCACTTCGACGGGATGTTCTTCGTCAACATGTTCTCCAACTGGAATAGCTTCAGCATGTCCGAAGTTGTGTTGATCTCCGAATTCATGACCTCCATCTTGAAGGACAAAGCCTTGTTGGCCTCCATGACCTCCATTGCCGCCAAAACCTCCATGACTACCATAGCTTCCACTAGAACCACTATTACCTTCGAAATGTCCAAAGCTCCCTCCGTCTTGCCCACTATTGCCATGACCATTTAATTCTTGAATAGCACCGTGACCACTATCTCCGCCATCGTACTGCTGGCCTAAATCATGAGCAGCTTGAAGATATGAATCCCCTCCAAAGTTTTGACCTCCATCGTGACCACCAAAATTAAAATTCTGTTGACCATGGCCAGAGTCTTGGCTTTGTAAAAGGGCTATTGTATGATCATTTCCTTGCCCACCAGAGAAATCATGGCCACCTCCGAATTGTCCTCCTTGACCAGAAAAATCGTGACCGCCCTGTGCAGCACCAAAGTCATGGTTTTGAGCACCAGAGAAGTCATGTCCACCAGAAAAATGGAATCCACCGCCATTATCGCCCAAACCATTGTTCCCTTGGTCATATCCAGATTCAAACCCGGCTTTGCATGTGGCGACCGCCAGCGCCAATAAACAGACCTGCAAAAGAAAGTATTATATTTAGTTTGCGAAGAAAATATTAAATTTTCAGTCATAAATCAAATTATGAATCTGATTCAACTTTTGATAAATATATTGTAAATTTTATGCGGCACTGCAAAATAAATCATAAGTCTACCATCTATTTCACCTACGACGGTATTCATATATATTTTGTATAGCAAAAATCTGATATCCTGACATGTATATTGTATAATGTTATAAATAAAGGCCATTTATTGTAAAGTATTGTTGGGAGAAAATAGTCCGAGAGCCGAATGCGCTGATGCAATCTCGTTAAATTTATTTAATTGCCAATTATTGAACGCATCGTCGGCCAAGCGCTTCTATAAATCACTGATGGCTCTCAAAATTTTAAAAACCTCATACAAACAGTAAAGTTATTTCAGTCATGGTAAATTAGTTTTAGTTAAACATGCGAAGGCTTCAAAGTATGTATTTAAAAGGACGTAGAAAACTTTTTACGTACGGTGCTATTACGCTAACGGTTAACTTTTGCTGATGCTGATTTTAAATCATTTTGCAAACGAGTTTTATTTTTGTAAATGCAAATACGATTTCAGAAGGGTCGTTTGGTGTAATGGCATCGTATTTTTTTTTATATCGGTAATTATCTGTTATATCGGTAACTAAAAACTTTAATTTAAAAAAAGCAGACGTACGAGTATGTCAGAAATATAACTTATATTAAGTTCAGTTAGAAATTTGTGCCATTTGAAAATATATGCGATTCTGTAAAGTTAATAATCATTGAAGAGATCCATTTTGAAAACTCTGGATCCATCATCAACTCAAAGATAACTGTATGTACTTTTTTTTAAAAAGAAGTATTACAAAGGATTTTAAACTGGAAGTCGTATCAAATTAGAGAATTAGAGTATTTTACATTTTATCCAAATACACATTTACAAGTTTTGATTATATGGATCAATTTTTGTATTTAAAACGTATATTACTTGATATTGTGATGTTCTAGGAACATTTCTAACATATATAATATAAAATAATTTACATCGATTACTTACTAACGACTCAACAAAGTTTAAATTAGATTTTTTACTATAGAATACGAATTTTAATTAAACTATGCAAAATTTCGAGACGTTGCCTTTCAAATGTTACCATTCTCTTTCATAAATCTTCAAGAGAGTTCATTATTTTTATATCTACATTAGCAGCACATCCAACTTGAATAATACTACAAGTTTTTATATCTAACAAAAACACTTGTTTCTTTACCTTTCACTAAGAGTGCTTCGAATATACTTTAGTCATTCTGATTAAAATTTTTAATAATTTGCTTGTTTCACTATATAATATGATGAATGCACAAATGAAATTACGATGAGTGTTTGTTCGTCATTCTACACCTCGTAAACAGTTTGTGTACCAAATAGTTTTTATGCATACATGGTCAGAACCTCTATTTTAGTTTGAATAATTCCTTAGAAGTTAGACCAGTTACTTCCTTGTACAGACACAATTACTATTTAACAACCGTATTAGTATATAATTATTATTTAACTAGCAATTTGTATACAAAGTATGTATAAAAAATGTTTTAAAGAGTGTAACAGACTTACAAGTTTTTTTTTAAACTTTTTAATTATATATCTATTAAAAGTCTATATTACTTTATCAAAAATTTACTTGTGCTTAAATGTAGTTTCGATACTAAGAGCCAAAGTCGCAAAAATAGCTTATGTTTTGGTACTTATATATAAATTAGTGACTTATCCTAACTTCATTCGGATACCTAAATTTCAGTCCAGTAGTTTCAGCTTGTTTGTACTCAAACAACAAACACACACATACAAATTTTATATTTATAATAGTAATTGAAGGCAGTGGTAGCCCAGAGGCAACGCGCTCGCTTGTATAACCGAGTGATGCGGGTTCAAATCCTGGTCTCGCACCTCTGATATTTTCATGTGCGGATCATTTCCATCCTGATTACCACTTATCTTGACGGAAAACATCGTGAGGAAATCTGCATGTCTGAGAAAACCTAGCAAGTTTTTAAAAGACATGTGAAGTCTGCCAACACGCACTAGGCCAGCGCGGCGGATTATGACCTTATCTCCCTCGTACTGAAAGAGGCCAGCGTGTCCAGCAGTGGAATGTTAAAAAAGGCTGATTACATGACATGACAATTGAACAGAAGCATTTTTAATATGCTTGACAACTAGTGACTCAACTTGTTATGCTCGTGGGATCGAGTCCCGCTGGGGACATTCTTTTGTTGAACATAAAAGTTTGTACTCTAGCCATGGTTTCTATATTTTATAATACGTACGAGTACTTAAGCATCGTATGGGACAAGATGAAATAATATATTTATATATAGATATTTGAACTGGCATATACTCGTATGTTAGTTCAAATATATTTATTTATATAAGTAGTTATATAAATAAGGTTAGTTCAGATCGAAAACAAGTAGCATAATTGCGTTGGAGGATGATTGCATCACGGTACTTTTATCCAATTCCAAGAAAACTGGCTTTTGTAGAATATTCTGAATAAAATAATTTCTTTAGGAAAGAAATACGATGATAAATTCTTTAGGAAAATAAAAATATAATGTGGTCGCGCTCCAGTTATAGCCTAATTTTTTACTCGATTGTAAAGTTGGCTGGCATTTTATTAGTAACTTAAAATTGTTTAAGCAACGGAAGAAAATTCCGAATTCTATTGTTATAGGTCGAAAAAGTTAGAAGCGAAATGCGTGACTGATAAATTATTGAATATTGTTATTTTCGCTACGAGAATGTTATATTAGGTTAACATTTTGTAGACATACTTATAATTAGATAATATTTTTTCATAATATAGGTTGAACTAGTTGCTTTTAAAATTATAAATTATTATGCAAAAAATATTATAATTATTATCAACTGTGCAATGAATCAACTTGATGAATTAAAATAGGACATTTAGACTATGCCCTAGAGTGAGAGATAGGTTACTGTTAATCATAGAGATTGCCGAAAGTTGGTGCAACTAATATATAGTAATATAAATACAGACAGTAACGCGAAGCAAAGCTATGTATAGCTTTAATATTATATTACATAAATGAAAGACGTTTTTTTATATTTCTTACGGGTCTCCAAAACGGTGAATCACTAAACCACGCTTCACTGGTTCCGTTATGACATTCAAGTTATTGTAACATTGTTATATAATACTAATAATAGAATGTTACACTGCGAAGGTTCGTTGAATCATTTAAGTAAAGCTCGCAATAAAAAACGTTCGTCTAACTCAGTGGCAACATAAATACATTGGTTTTAAAGCGAGATATTGTAAGTCTGATAAATACTCGAGTTAATTAATAGTAACTTCATATTTTTATTCAATAAGCATGAGAAATTATATAATAAATTCTATTAGCTGTCCTAAAATCTTAAAAAAAGTTGATATAACATATTCATTTGATTTTTTTTCATACGGAACCCTTCTTCACGCTGGTCTGATTCATACTTAGCCTTGTTACTTTTTTGTTATTTTCTAGAGCAATTATTAAATATACTTGATGATAACTAAGTCTCGAAAGTGAAATCCAAACAAAAAGCGATGGATACATAACATATTATAGTTAGAAGTGAATGTCCCTTTTACCGGCCTTTCTACTGGATAAACTAGTTTCTTAGGATATCTAAACCGAAACACTTAACTTTAATAGCGATTGAATGTTTTTTAAATATACAACCAACATTTTTTATAGTAATTTGTAAGAAAAAGTATTTATTGTCGCTTCGCTCGGGTGCGTTTCTTTTAAGTTATAGTATCATGCTAGAATATAACTGTAGGTACCTACTTGTTATCCAAAACTCGATAGTCTATCTGTGAACTAAATTTAATCATAATCGGTCCAGCCGTTTCAATAAATAGGAGTAACAAACAAACAGTTTGTAACCAACTTTTTTAACGACCCACTGCTTGGGGTCTCCCTTAAATACAAGGGGAATCAGGCTTCAGTGTCAAGCTGGCCAAGTGCGGGTTTTGAAAAATATGTTTCTTTCGAAAATTTCCGAAAGGAAAATGTAAAGAAAAGGCTTTCTCCTCTAATGTTTTTTTTTCATTATTCATTATTAGTCATGTTGGAAATGATTCGTACTCGAAAATACTGGAGGTATAAGACCCGGGATTTGAACCCGCTTCATTCTGATTCCCTTGCAAGCGCGTTGCCAATGGACTACCACCACTGCCAGAACACACTGCAATATTAAACGCCAAAGATTCTAAATGTGATAAAAATACAGTAGAAATCGTATATTCAAATTCATCTAGTTTTATTTACAAGGCAAATACATTTCTAAACAGATAAAAGTTTTGTATCTGATCGAATCCTTCACTTATATTACTGTCACTTCCGCGTGTAATAATAGAGGAAGCTCTATATTTCTTGTATTCAAATATAAAAGGCGATACCAAAGATTTGATTCGATAGATGTAACTCCCTTCTATATGGTTTTCATGGCGTTTATACGTTGCTATGGTTACGCATGGTATTTTAAATGAAAGAGAAAGATATAAACGTTCATCTTGCTCACTCGTTTTTAAACTTTAAAACATCTATTTAATTTTTTATTAATTTCCTTGATACGATACATATCTAACTAATATTACAGTTTTTTTCCTGCTATATAAAGTTTTGTTTACCTTTAAACCGTATATAAATATAAATATTGAATCAATGATTTTGATTCACTGGTTTATTGGGCAAAGTATAGACATGTCATATAAATCTGTAAATAAACCGCCTTCCCTAATCCGTAGTGTTGTTGACATGACGTGATCATGTACATCGATTTGGAAAAAAGTCACAAGTTTTGATTTAAAGCATTCCGAGTTTAACACAAAGATTTTTTTTATAATGTATATTTATTTTATTATTATTTATGCCTTAACAAGATAAGCCTCATCGGTAATATTTTATCAATCTATCAAATAAGATTTTTCCCGTTCTAAACTTCATTCGAAACATGTATAACTAAGTAAAATAAACGCTTAACGCATTTTAATATTAGTCTTATAGGCAGTTGTTGGTTTAGTGGCTGGCAAGTACGGCCACTCATCGAGAGGTCTCGGGTTTGAGTCCCGGGTCGGGCCAAATTTATTTATTGACTTTTTCTGTATAGTAAGCCACAGTAATAACCCGGAGTTGGGAAGTTGGTGGTGTGTCACCCCCGTTCTCTCATCTCCTGCGCAGTTGGCTAGTCTTATTGAGATTGGCCGCCATTGCCGAAGTCGGTCGGATCACAATATTATTATAGTCATTAAAGAAAAATATTTAAGCAAAATGTAGATGTAATACTCTAAATCTCGAATTATAGAGCGCGAAAACTTAAAACACCGTATTAAGTACTAATAACTCTCATAAGGATATCTAACATCTACCTTTCTCTTACAACGTAACGACTTGTTTTTTAGTTCACTTTGTATCATTATGCCAGTTAAATGCTCTTAGCTACCATTAGACTTACATAATTTGTGTTTTAGCTGTTAAATTTTAGTTTGAAATTCTGCCTTGAAAGTTAACTAGATGAATTTGATTTCTACTATTTTTTATCGATATACCTTTACTATAATAGCGAGCTCAGTTTTGATCCGCTCGGATTCATTTCATGTACATTTTAACTGTTAGTGTAGACTTATCAAAGATGAGATATCTTCTAGCAGTAAAAGTGCCCTATTCGTTGACCCGTCTCAAAAAACCATCACATCAAATTTCATCAAAATCAATCCAGTGTTTTTTTCATCAGTCATAGACAAATGGATAAACAGATATACAAAAATTCTAAGGACTATAGATTCAGCCTCACTTCATTCAGTTGTTCGAAAAATTTTAATGAATGTATAGACGCAACTTAGAAATTTACTACATGTGAAGATGAATACTCAAACGTTTTTCTCTTTATTTTTATCAATTTTGACATATATCGATATCAGGCATCACTATAAATTCTTTGGAAATAGGAATAAATTGGATTCTGAGTCGCTTTTCACATGGCTGAGCTCCTAACCGGGCAATAGTAATCGTTCAATCGACTTTGAAACCAAAGATTTTTACCACACTATTTCTTGCTAACACTTATTTGTGTTGGAAAAATGTTTGAACATAATTTTGATAAAGGAACGCAGGTACACTATATTTTGCGAGAAATATACGTTTTTCGCTTCGATCAAATATCTAATAGTGCGTTAGGATGTTATATTATATGCTACAGTCTATCTACTAAACATTCAAATCCGACCAGCTGTACCACCGTAAATAAATTTACACCGTAAAGAGATTCGGCGGGTAGACACAAAAGACTAAAGACGCGATTTTAACTGCTCTACAAAAAAATATTTTTAAAAATATATAAAATACATAAATGTTTTAAAGTTTTTACCACCAGTGCTTAAGTTGACTACTAATTCACTCACACACTTACTTTCTTCACTATAAAATGGATACTCCTGTTGATCAAATTATTAAGAGCATGGAAGAGCTCTCTTCAATGTTCACCACCAGAATGGGGGAGTTTGAGAAGAACCTGCAGCAAACCGGTCCAGCTGCTTCCAATCCAACAGTGAAAGCCTTGTCTGCCGACTTCAATACGTTCAAGACCTTTGTATGGAAATCTCTCGGCATACTAAAATCCCAAGTGGAACTTGTAGCACAAGGCCTAGATCGATTAGAGACACAATCACGGAGGAAAATTCTTCTTTTTCATGGCATCAAGGAGGATAAAGACGAAGATGTGATGGAAAAGGTCTTGTCCGTATTGAGCAACCACTTGAAACTTCCAGACGTAAAACCTGATATGTTCGAATCTTGTCACAGATTAGGTACGAAAAGCAACTCATGCAGACCTGTTCTAGTAAGATTTGTTAATCTAAAGGCACGATCAACTGCTTGGAGGGCTAAAACTTCGTTGAAAAGCACAAAAATAACTATATCAGAATTTTTAACGAAGTCACGTCAGGACGTGTTTGTTTCTGCCCGGAAGTACTTCGGGATAAAAAAATGCTGGACTGCAGATGGTACGGTAATCATTCTTCTTCCTGATAAGACCAGAGTGAAGATAAACACCTCAGCTGAACTTAAAAAGCTTATTACGCAACATAGAAAAAGCGATTGATTCACGGGTATTTTTATTCCATGTTTACATCTACTTAATTTGGCTGGGTTATAGCTCATACTATCACAAAATTATAGAAGGTATACAAATTTTTCTTTCTAGTAAACTTTTTTTTTACATAAATTTAATGTATAATAATATTGTAAATTGTAATTTGTCACTTCACATAGTTGTATTTTGTTTACCTTGTCACGATTTTAAATGTCATTTGTCAATTGTCACAGATTATTAATATTTCCAGCGATGTTAATATTACCACAGATATTACTATGTTGTGTTTCGTTTAAGAACTATACATCTACTTACAGTCAACTTATGCCTGAGCATGGTTATTCTTATATTTATATTTTTGTTAATTATTTAATAGTTATATAGCTATATTTAATTATAAAATATATATTTTTTTTTATTTTTATTATTATTATCATTGTTCTTCGTATATAGTATATAATATCTTTCTAAAACCTTAAAATGTTTGTTAATGAGGAATATTTTTCTTGTTCTTCCGACACTTTTGAAAGTGCGGATAATAGTTTTAATAGCTCTCTTTCAGATGCTGAACCACTCGAAGTAAAAGTTGCGAACGTTTTTGCTAATAATACAACTTCCCTTACCATGGTGCATATCAACGCGCAGAGCATACTTGCTCATTATTCCGATCTTCTCACATCCTTTGGTACTGCCGTAGTCGACTGTATTCTTGTCTCTGAAACCTGGTTGAAGCCATCACTCCCTTCTACTAGCTGCTCTCTTCCAGGCTACCAACTTTTTCGTAATGATCGTACTGATCAAGGTGGCGGTGGTGTAGGTATTTACCTCCGTAGCACTATACCTGCCCGTGTGGTTGTTCAATCTACCACACTTACTACAGGTCATCTTGAGTATATTTTTTTAGAATTATCTGTACACCATACAAAGATTCTCCTGGGGGTCCTTTACTGTCCGAGTGACAAAATTAATTATTTTGATGACTTAGAACATCTTTTAGATAACCTGGTACCGTGTTATGATCATATTATTTACATGGGTGATCTGAACACTTGTCTACTTAAAAATGATACCAGAACGCGAGCATTGTATGACCTTACATCATCATTTAATTTGCATTTACTACCCATGACTAACCCAACTCACTACTTTCCCAACTGTCGCCCATCTCTAATAGATATAATCTCTGTCTCTAAACCTACTCTTGCTATTTCGCATGGTCAAATGACTGCACCTTTCTCACACCATGATTTAATTTTCCTCGCTTACAAAGTGCGCCCTCCAAAGGTTAGAGGCAAGGTTATTCTTCAGCGCAATTTTAAGCATATGGATCTAGAACGCTTGAGAGAGGATGTTAAAAACATTAATTGGGCAACATTATTATCAGCAAACAACATCGACACCATGGTAGACTCTTTAACTACAGAACTGATCAAACTATACGACAAGCATGCACCGATCAGGCCAGTTAGGGTAAAGCATGCTCCTGCTCCATGGTTATCGCCTGTGATCAAAAGAACCATGGCCAAGCGCGATAGGGCCAAAGCTAGGAACAAAAAATACCCTTCAACTGAAAATCTTGTTGCCTATAAAAAATTACGTAACATCTGCAACAGAATGTGTAGGGATGCCAAACGTCGCTATATCCACTCCACAATTCAGGATCTCTGTCAAGCGCAAGTTTGGAGATTCTTATCGTCACTGGGTGTGGGCAAGGCCACCGAAACTTGTCAAAGTTCGGTGGATCTCAATGCGTTGAATAATCATTTCACAACTCCACCTATAACTTTAGACTTACACGTAAAAACTGCTACTCTCTCACTTTTATCTAGACTTGCTCCCCCTGACCTACCTCCATTCGTCTTCAAATCAGTCTCGGTAGATGATATAAAGAAGTGTGTCCACTCTATATCTACAAAAGCTATCGGTAGTGATAACCTCAGCCTTGACATGGTTCTTCCCGTGCTGGAGGATATTGCGCCTGTGATCTCCCACATTATTAATTTCTCACTCTCACGTAATGTCTTTCCGGCATTGTGGAAGAAAGCCATCGTCATTCCACTGCCTAAGACCTCGAATCCTACCTGTCTCTCTCAATACCGTCCTATATCTATTCTTCCCATCCTATCTAAAGTAGTCGAATCATTGGTCCATAACCAACTTTATTCCTATCTGTCTAACTGTAATCTCCTATGTCCTTATCAGTCCGGTTTTCGCTCCTCTCACAGCACGGTTGGAGCGCTGCTGAATATCACGGAGGATATTCGTGGTGCAATGGATAACACCAAACTCACTGCGATGGTCTTGCTTGATTTTAGCAGTGCCTTCAACTCTGTTGACCTTGACATCCTCATTGGAACTCTTCGTGCGGTTAACATTTCTCCTACTGTTTTAGACTGGTTTTATTCTTATCTCTTCGGACGTCAACAGTGTGTGAAAATCAACGATACTCTATCGGATTGGTTAGATCTTACTGTTGGTGTACCTCAAGGCGGCGTACTTTCTCCTTTGCTGTTTTCTGTTTTTATTAATAACATATCAAAAGTAATTTCTTCTCCCTTCCACCTGTATGCAGATGACTTACAATTATACCGACATTCTGAGCTGACCGAGTTGCATGAATGTATTGGTGCTTTAAACTCGGACCTTGCTGAAATCCAGTCGTGGGCTGAGTCCTTCGGCCTTCTTGTAAATCCTAACAAATCACAATGCATAATATTCGGCAGTAGTAGACTGAGGTGTAAAATCGACTGGACTTCAATACCTCAAGTTGAATTTTCTGGTGTTCCAATCCCTTATTGTAATAAAGTAAGAAACTTGGGCTTAATAATGGATTGTAACATGACCTGGGTAGCTCATATCAACGAGGTCAGCAAAAGAATGCATTACTCGTTCCACTCTCTCAAGCGTCTCCAATACTTTCTCCCCTTTAGTACCAAGATTATGCTTGCTCAATCTCTACTTCTCCCTATACTTGACTACGCTGATGTGTGCTATTTGGATGTGACTGAGGAGCAACTTAACAAACTAGAGCGACTCCAGAATCTAGCCATTCGCTTTATATTTGGCTTGCGTAAGCATGATCATATATCAGACTTTCGTGCTCATCTAAAATGGCTCCCAATCCGACTTCGCCGTGATATGCACATCCTTTCGTTCCTTTTCAATATCCTTAATGACCCAAAATCACCTCCCTATCTCCGTTCCCGAATCCAAATTCTCCCACCCCCCTCACGTTCCAGGCGATCTTGCGTCACGCCTATGCTAGGCATACCAAAGAGTAAAACAAAATTTTTTTCACAATCTTTCTCAGTGTATGCCGCATCACTCTGGAATACACTACCTAAGCATATCCAACGTAGCCCCTCAATAACTTCCTTTAAAAAGCATGTTAAACAGTACCTTCTGACGCAAATCGCACCTTAATTATCAGTTTACCTAGTATTATATAGTATAAATATTATATATTATGTATATATTGTATATATATATATATATATATATATATGTGTGTGTGTATGTATATATGTATATATATATGTATGTGTATTTATCCTTTTAGTATACAATGGTTTATTTTATAACAATTGCACGTGTTCGGCCCGTTTTTTAAACACCATTTCTCACTTCCATAGGTTGGCTGGAAGAGATCTCTTCTAGAGATAAGTCCACCTTTGCTCACATTGATTTCTGTATAATTTATGTAACATTATTTAATGTGCAATAAAGAATATTTATAAAGAATATTTATAAATTAGTGAATATATTACATATATACAGTCTTTCACATTAAAAATAATACTAGTGGCTCATCCACGCTTCGCTCGGGTTCTACTCTAGAGATTTTTTTATTTTATTTTATAGAATACGTTGACTATGTTATTTATGCACGTACGCTAATCTATAATATTATTTTGTCGTAAACTGTGAAGTAAGAACAAACAAACAAAATAAATCCATGACCAATGACCATGATTGGTGTAAAGCATTCGAAACGTCGGGAACTAAAAATCAAAATAAATCCGCGACAAAATCCGAAAAGGTAGTTTCATTTATAATGTCGAATATTCGCGTAAGCCTAAGAAAGTATTATCATTTTTATAATATTAACTATGAATAATAGTTCAATTTATAATAAAAATATTAGTTGTATGTAAATTAAGAATATTTAACTTTTTAATAAAACACGCCAAAGGAAGGAGCTTTAAGAAATGCAATTAGCAACCGCGAGTGACGAAAATAACGTTTACCACAATCTAAGCAAAAACCACGGACTTTTTGTAAGTGCCTTACAATATTTAAATTTTAATTAAGGTGACTTTGTATTTTAGAATACATTTGCTTTACAATTTCTTCCTTTAAAAATAAAACTATCTAAAATCATTATAATATATTAATATATTTTTAAAAAACTTTTTAAATTAAAATGAAAGTATTTCAAATGGTTAGAATTAAAATACTTTGGTGCCATAATTATTTTTTACTGTAGTAGGCCCTGTCTGGAACAAGTATATAAACCTCTGAGACGTCAAATACCTAAGTAGACTAGTTATAGAGTATATCCCGTGACCATGATTGCTGTAAAGCATTCGAAACATCGGGATCCAGAAATCAAAATAAATTCGTGACAAAATTTATATTTTTCGTATTGTGTTGTACGATATTTTTAAAAAGCTCATGAAGCTTTTTAAAAATATCGAAATATGTTATAACTACCCATCTACCTTTGCTTTGCTCGGGTATGTCCCTAAACACCTAACAATATTTTTACCCTATGTTTAATAATTTTCATTCAAATCTGCCCTGCCACTTTATAGTGAAGGTGTAACCAAACTTTTGTATCAGAAATAGAGATCACGTACAGTAATTACCTACATAATATGTATGTGGTATTTCTTTTATTAACGTTTGTAAATGCATTACTGCAAACTACCTGGTGGTTATATATGGGACTTACCGGCTTAAAATAAGCCAGTACTTACTTAAACTAATTTAGATTTTGTTATATCTAGTACTAATTTCTTTCCGCGGATTCGCTCGCGTAATTTAAATCATACATTTTTTTATTTCTAGACCATCATCAGTTTAAAACCTTTTATTCTAGAATTTATATTATATAGGAATGGTCGTAATTAACGTAAGTATTATGTCATCTAACTTCTCGTATACATTTATAGGTGTATAACAAGGAACTTTATATATTAACAAACTAAACTCGCGAAACTAGCTTCCAGCCTCGTCTCATTTATCTTTGTGTTGTACCGTTAGCATAAAAAAACAACTATTTTTTTTTATTTTATTGTAATTTGGTACATATTTTTATTAAAATGATTCTTATTCGGAAATTCCAAATTTTAGTCACTTTCGTTACATATTATGGCGATAATTAATGTGATTATTATTATATTTATTTACGAAAATTAAAGAATAAATATTTTATAAATTACATTAAAAAAAACATAAAAAATAATTAAAAAAATAAATTAAAAAAATTGTCTGACACTACATTATATGCAACATGTTAAAAGTTGTTCAACGTTAATTACCTATGTAACTGGTTTAGAATTCCAGGACACGCGAATATAGCTTTTAAAACAACTGCTTTAAGTCCATTTTGTGTTTGGACACTTAAAGTGTTAACTTGTCGCCATGACAGGTAGCTAATGGGCTATTTGTCGCTTCATATTGTATAATTGATTAGAAAAATCTCTTCATACTCAATACTAATATATTATAACTGCATATTACAAGACGTTTATAAAATAGAAAATTCGGAAAAAAATGATTTCGGAAATTTAGCTTTAGTTTGAGTTATTTGTTACGAGTGACTTACAAACAGACAAAAAAATCTAAAAACTATAGATGCGGCCTCTGTATTGATAATAATGACGTTATTAAAATAAGAATTTAAAATTTTATTAAGATTTAATCATTATAATGTAGAGTGATCTATATTTTATTTAATTACGTTTGCGGGCAATGAGATTTTTTGACATATTTTGTAACCAATTAAACATTATTGCTGTGAGTATTTAATTTTAAAATAACGGAGTTAAAAATTAAAGTTACAAAAAAATACATTATTTTATTACAAAAAAAATGTAATAGCGTAGAATAAAATATAAAAAAACTTGTGAGTTCTTTTTTTTAAATTAAGTAAATGGCAGGTGTAAGGAGGAAGCAAATTATGTGAATGTTATATAATGTGATTTAAATCTTTACGCCCTGAAGTAAAACAATGGTTTTAAAACTACACATTACCTTAAACATATAATACACGCAACAAAATACTAACGACATAGGTTTTAATATATATTTTTTTCTTATTCTTTTTCTAAGATAAATAAAACAAAGTTACTCTTTATAACATCAGCTATCTGCCTATATTGCTAGATAAATTTAAGAAATTCTGTCCCAAATTATTAATTATATGAAAGGCTCTATTGATAGAGAGAAATATTTATTGCACACTGAAAGCGCTCATTTTAAAATTTTCATTAGTTTCTAATATTTTTAATAGTTATTTTGATAAAAATATTTAAAATTATACTGAAAACAATTAAGGTTTCGACGATAATTACTAAGATCGTCATCTGTGTTATAACTATTAAAATTAAAGTAAAAAATCTTTAAAGTATCTAATTTTTGAACGACTTCAAAAGAGACAAGTACTCGTAACAGTAATAAGATACATTTTTTGATGTATCAAAACATAAATCTTCTAAAAACATTAATGAACTCTCAGAAATATTTCTTTAAAGATCAAATTACAAATTGAAAATAAATGTTCAAAAATGGGGATTTATATAATATTTTATAACTTTATAATGTCCTTATGGGAGTTTTAGATTTTTTCAATTAAAACTTTAGAAGTGAAACAATTATTTCGACTTTTTATACAAAATAAGTACTGTTTTTTAAGTAAAATACGATATAAATTATATGATACTGTCGTAGTAAGATTATAGGCCGTTAATTATTTCTAAATAAATACTACTCTCTATTATTGCTACCTAAAATATAACAAAAATGAAGCTTTTAGGGTTTTTCCACTGTCTCACACGTTTAAAAATTGATCGGCATAAGAAATTTAGGTCTCACTTACGCTACACTCGGGTTCGTTCCCTATATACGTGTTAAGGGTTAGTATAGATTTAAATTAAATAATATCTAAGTAAACCAGCTATCATCATATCAAATTTCATCAAAATCTGTCTAGTGGATTTCTAATGATGTGGTCACAAAAAGATGGATAAAAATTGTAAAAACTACAGATTTACAGATCAGGCATCTGTATCGATAACGAAGATTTTCAATAAGATTTTGGAAAAAAGATCGACTCGGTTAGAACTTTGTTTATGTTTAGTTTATTAAAAAATTAATTGATCACTAACACTAATATATAGCACTTATAATAAAAAATCACTTACAAAAGTCTTCATGTCGGTATGTGTAGATATCGCCGGTACCAAACGTAGTGATACTCCAAAGCTGATGGCCTAAGTTTTTATACACGACGGAAGTGACTGTACGATGGAGGAGCCCGCGAAAGGTTGGAATCTTATCGAGGGGATACAACACTTCACATTTACTTTTTGTGTTAAAATTAATTGGTATTTTAAAATGAAAATGTTATTTTTATCTACTGTTACATATTTGAATGTTTCACTAGGCAATAATAGTTTCTGTTTTATTTATCTATATAATAAAAGTCCGGGTGAAATCTGTGCAAATCGTTTTTGGACAAATATTGAAAGTCATTCGATACATATGCTTTTTTTTGCCTGTCTGTTTGTAACCACATAACAAAAAAGCCGCTCGATAGATTTTGATATAAATTCAGGTGGAGTGAGGGTGAGTCATTAATAACTAATAATACGCATAGTACTTTTTCGCAATATGGGTAAAATATCTTGTTTCTTTTTTATATAAATGTAACTTTATGGCAAAAATCATATCTTTAATGAAACCCTTAAACGGAACCTTCTAACAAATCGAAAAAGCCTTCTAACAAAATCCACAGATAAACAAAGCGAAAAATCTAGGACCATCTCTAAATAACTTTCTTTTTTTATTTTATTTTTTGTAAGCGAGCAAATAGAATGGGATGACGGAGTTCACGCGGATCGCATCCATTGTCCTGAACTTTTGAAATCTATTGAAATGGTAGAATGAATTCAGTTTTACCGACCTTAGTTATAGGTCAATAAAATAGGTATAGAAGCAGTGAAAGCCTAGTGGTAATGCACTCACTTGAAAATGCGAGTGAAGCGCGTTCAAATTCTAAATCTCACGCCTCTAATATTTTTTATGGCGAATCATAACTATTACGATTACCACTAGTCTTACGGTGAAGAAAATCATTGTTAGGAAACCTGTATGTCTAAGTTTTCGTAAGACATGTCCACCAACCTGCACTAGGGCAGCGTGGTAGATAATAGATCAGATTCACCTAGTATTGAAAGAGACCCATGCCCAGCAGGAGATGATGATTTCAACAAGGTGTGTGTACATTTGTCCTATTAAAAAATAATGGTACAACACCAACCACATAATCTATACTATTATAAATGTGAATGTAAGTTTGTTTGTTACGCTTTCGCGCAAAAACTACTTAACCGATCAACATGAAACTTTGTACACATATTCTTGGAGGTATTAGAAGAAACATAGGATACTTTTTTTTTCTCTAGTAGTACCCACGGCAAGAAGTATCCTATGTTTGCTAGTCACTTATAATTGGCGATGTTTTTATATACATATGTAAATTATGTTATTACATATTGAATAATGTATTGAGGCAAAAAATACAATTATTTTACTTTTACATAAAAAATACAAATTCCTTTCTCGTGTACATTTTGCCATTTTATATGTAGATATTTAGATTATATATTAATGTTCTTTTTTAACTTTGAGCTAATACATAAAATATTATATTAGCAAAAAAAAGATAGTTAATTGTTTTCGCTCTACATAAAGTTTAAACTATAATATGATAAAGAGGCATATAATCTAACCATTACAAACGAAACATCTAATATAATATAGAGAGGCTGAGATTATACCCTCGGCCAAACAGTCTTACCAACATTTGAATAAATTATCATCGCTGCCTTTCATTATGATTTTCTATAAATATTTATTACGAATTTTAATTATTTTGTATTTCAATCAGTTTGTTTATGACAAAATAATGAACATTTTTACCTGACTTATTAGTTTTAAATATTTAGAAAAAGTCTTTTTTAATTAAAAAAAAAGTAAAATATGTTTGTGTGTAAGGCTTTATTTTAAAATAAAAAAAAATCACTATGACAGTAAGATTTTCAATCGGATCCGAAAATAATATCAATCTTTTTTGTAAAGTATTTAGAAATCATTCCTTAAACAATAAAGCAGTAAATATGAGAGAAACACTTACTTGAGGGTGACCATTTTTATGAATAAAACCAATAACATTTTTTTATTGTTGAAAAATTAATATCTCAACACGGAGTACTCTATACTAATAGTTAATTTAAAAAAAGTATGTAGGGCTGAACGAGAAAGATAGATATATAATTTTGAAAAACCCGCTGAGGGATGAACGTACGGGACTTAAATCCAGACCTCAGAATATGCCGTACATGCTAAGCATCACACTACCCAGGCAGTAGTGCTCATATGTTATACATAAATGTACGAGCAAACCCAGGCCGCTTTGCTGGGCGTAAGTTAAAATAAATGAAACGTTTTTTATATTTTTTTAATAAAATAAAAGTGCCCTAAATTACTCCTTACAACATTAGCTATTTGCGAATGAAAGTCCCGTCAAAATCAGTTCAGCCGTTTCAGAGATTAGCTGGAACAAACAAATAGACTAAAAAACAAAATTAAAAATAGATTTTTTCATGTAAGTACCGTATATACTTTCATATGCATTTACTAAAAAGCTGTTGATTTAAAATTAAAAAGAGGCACTTCTAATTTAATTATATGTACTGTATACCCTTCCAGAGATTCAAGTTAATAAATACATAAAGGTCCATTTGTAGGTTATATAATAAATTATACAGAATACGACCACCCGTCAGAAACTAATTTATAAAACAATAGGAAGTTTATAATTTTGAACATCTTCGAATTATTGTTTGAGAACTTGTAATATTGTAATTTGAATATAACGCGGTATTTGATTCGACTTTGAAGTTTCTCATTGAGTTGACTGAATGTAATTAACATATGATTAATAATAAAAATTAAAATATATTTGTTTTTTTTTGGTTTTAAAGGCTAGATGAAAATACTTGGGATAGATTTATCGCCTCTGGTCATTCTATTAATATATCAGCTCTTAAAATCAACAAGAGTGTAGAATTTATTATCGAAACGCGATAGTTCCATTCTTTATTTCATTATTTTTAAAAAAAAATTAAACCGACTTCAAAAAATCTGCACTAAAAAGAGAAAAATAAAAAGTAGAAAATAATACTTTAAAGAACTATGTTAATTTTGGAGTCGGTGCCAGCCAGGTATTTTGATTATGTTTACAAATTGATAGATTAATCGAATATACGGTTATTTTTCTTTGGCTGGCACCGACTCCAAAATTAACATAGTTCTTTAAAGTATTATTTTCTACTTTTTATTTTTCTCTTTTTAGTGCAGATTTTTTGAAGTCGGTTTAATTTTTTTTTAAAAATAACTTATTTTTACATTTTTAGTGTGCCTTTTATTTAGCTGATTTAATTATAGTGACTTACTATATGTCACTAATTTAAAATCTGTTTAAGCTTTATATTAAACAACGAGCATACCCATTAACGACGAAAATAGTTATTAATTATCTGGTCTGTCGAAAGGGGGGGGGGGGGTGTTGGTGTCCAAAGAGTACTCAATCTACGACTACTGTAGCTGTAACTAAACTACGAGCTCAGAGCTCATTTTTATGTTTACATTCCCCATACGTAATAGTTTAAATAAACCACGTCCATTATTCCACCTAACACCTAGAGATTAATGAGATTTACCTTCTATTATCATATTAACGTAATAGCCTGGAAGAACACAACTATCAATCTATATGTATGTATAATTTTAAAGGAATTTCCTTTCAACTCCTAGCCGTTGAGGAGTTGTACCTTCCATCATCAGCTTATCCACATGAGATGGTAATTATCAAATGCAAATCCTTAAAAAACTTTAGAAAATATATGAAAAATGTACTAAGTGCCTATAAAATTTAAGAGTTGCCATCGACTTCCCTAGGATCCCATTATCAGATCCTAACTTGGTGACAATGGGAATATCTTGGAAGTATACCCTACCAAACAAAAAATAAATTTTTGAAATCGGCCCACAATTGACGTATAAATCGGTGAACACAGATAAAAAATAACATTTGAAGAATTCTACCTTCCATCATCAGCTCATCACATGAAATGACGATTTTCAGACGCAAATGCTTGAACAGCTTAAGAAAATATATAAAAAACATAATAGGTGCCTATAAATTTTGAAAGTTGCCCTGGATTTCCCTGAGATCCCATCATCAGATCCTGATTTTGTGATAATGGGACCCCCTCAGAACTATACCCTACCGAACAAAAGAAAAATTTTTGAAATCGGCCCACAGTTGACGGAGAAATCGGTGAACATACATAAAAAAAAAAAAAAATACATACATCGAAACATATAACCTCCTCCTTTTTGGAAGTCGGTTAAAAATGGCCGGATTTTAGGTTAAAAATGTTATTTAATGATATAACAAGTGTTTTTTTTTAGTAAAATCATAACTTGCTTTAAAATCTAAACTTTTTTAAGTAATAGAATAAGTACTAGAGATAATTCTTAATATACAAACAAAGAAATTCTTCTTCAAATCATCTAAAACTAGATATTCACCCTCATTTTGCTCGAGTTTTCTCCTTGGTTCGTTTTTACAGCTAATATATAATAGAAAAAATAATCGAACTCTGACACGCCTCCAACAAATACAAAAAAAAATGTTCAAATTGGTCAAATAAAGGTCAAGGTTCAAATTGTCCAGAGGTTCTTGAGTTTTAACGTGACAAATTAACAGTAATTATTTTTATATACGAGTATGTATATGATTAGATAGAGATAGATTAAACACGGTATTAACCACTCTCTGCAGTTACTTCCGAATCGCCTTTCCTCTCGTAGATTGCGAATACTTTTAAACTTTTTGGATCATTTTATTGGTTATACGTATCAAAATTACATATTACTTCGAATGCTTCCTTTGTTTAAACGAATTATATAATAACTAGAATGATATAATTTTTACTTAATTAAAGTTCCTAGTTAACTTTTTGTTATATGGAGTTTGTACCAGCTAGTATTACTTAATGTGGTATAAGGTCACGTTTTCGAGTACTGTATAGTGCAAATTTCCATTGACCTTATTTTCACACTGCAAAATGTGTTTGTCCCGGTCTGTTGCAGGCGGAAAACGATTAGGACGATGCGAAGTCAGATTCTTTCTTACTGCCTACATAAAAAAAAATTCGCGGCGTTGATATTATTCATGACTAGTAAATCCACCTTGCTTCGCTTCGGTTCGTCTTTAGACGCTTAATATGAAATAGAAACTTATACTAACAAACCTACTATAGGACTAGACTATAGACAAATGATGCTCAATATAAACCTACACCCCCCTTTTTGTCCCCTAAGGGATGATTTCCGGGACAAGAATTATCCTGTTCAATTCAGTCAACCGATTGTCTTATTTTTTCTATAGTCACTATTGACGAGCTTTAATGTTACCATTACAATTAAAAAAAATGTAGTAACTCAGCTTTTAATATACATAGTTTAGTAAATTGTATTAATACTTTTTAGTTATATACGTTTTGTTTAAAGTTCCATTATAGTTATGATCAGATTTCGATCACTTTTTAATATAAAGTGATGGAGCAACGTTAAAATAAAATAAAATAGACTATACGATCGACTGCATAGTTAAGACCTGTCACTTGCGATGTCAATGTTCGAATGAAGAAAGTAAGCTTATATGGGACTTTTTAAATGTTGTAATCTTTTTCTTTTAATCTAATATATAAAAATCTCGTGTCACAGTGTTTGTTATCGAACTTCACCGAAACGGCTTGACGGATTTTTATGATTTTTTTGTGTATATTTGGTAGGTCTAAGATTAGTTCGTAGGCAATTTTTTATTCCCCTACGTAATAAGGGGCCACCCTTTACCACCTTTCTAAATTTTTTATTTTTTATTTATAGACCAATTTTTTTATTTTATTTTTTAAGATGTGGCATTAAAAATACATAATATATGATATAACTTAAATTATTATCCTTCTTTTAACGCGGGCGGAGCCATGGGAGTCGCTAGTCTCTTAATAACACTACATATTCATAATGTTACATATTTATATCTCTACATATTATTCTCTATAAATACTATATTTTAAAGACGTTACATTTTGTGGTAAGGCCAAAGTAAATACTTTATTCTACTGTGTAACTTTGAACAGTGTATCAGATTGATTTATCCGACAAATAGATGATCAGCATGATCGAGTGTTTTTTTTTTGTTTTTACTTAAGAAAACTCCCAACAACAGAGTGTTCATTACATTAGCTTAGAAGCTTATTTATTGTGATTAAAAGGGTTTATTTATTTTTCCCTGGTCAGTTTGTTCTTTGGCAGATGTTTTTTTTTAATTAAAAATGTAATATATTTTATCTAAAAACCATAAAATAGCGTTTAAATTGAACTTAATTATAAAAAGTTATGCGAGATATATGAAAGAAATATATGTGGACTTGAAAAGCCTTCCTTTTTCGTTCGGCTAAGTGATTAAGAATAAAATTTACTATACTATACTATAAAATATATACTATAAAACAGTATATATTACTAAATATCGACGTGTGATGATTGTAGTAATATTAATGAAATCAGGTAATCCTGAGTATTTGGTAGCGGTTAGAGATTTGAACGCTGCATGTGCTTGCGAAGCCGCGGCCGGTACTACACTTAGCACTTAACGGAATTTAAATATTGTTTAATTGACCGACAACCCACTAAAATGTTAAAAGCATGACACGTTTGACTTAGTTCGTAGTGACCCTACCTTCTGCGCCAGCGGTCGCGGGTTGAGTCCCGCTGGATTCATTCATTTGTTGAGCACGGATGTTTGTACTCCAGTCATGGGTGCTTATATTTATAATATGTATGTATTTAAAAATTATATGTGTATATCAAATATTTGGTATCCGTAATACAAGCTTCGTAGCTTACCACGGAACTAGATGGCGCTGTTGTAATAATGTCCCAACATATTTATTTATTTATGTTATTTTGCACAAAACCGTCTAAAGTCAATAGTGTTAAATTAACCTTTGTGTAGAAGTTCTTATTTTTTAAGATACTCGTAGATATTAATCCTATATGGGAATTAATCGTAATCCAACACGCACATACGCACTGCTTGTATAACATAAAAGCGCAATTCATAATATTATGTTAACCATACTTATACTGTAAATGATAGCACGTTCGATTAGTTTACATCATAAAACCTACATAACCAATATCGATCATAGATTTAGTTCTCCCGTACTAAAAAGGAAGTATACTTTTAGATATGATAATGATTTAAGCTCCCTCACTCAGAAACCGAACGAAGTGAGTGTAAATCCCGGATTTTGCACTGATATTTTCATATGAAACAAACAACAAGTTGTATGATGACAAAAACGTCGCAAATAAAAACGGCGTGTCAGAAAACGTGAACATTTTTGATTTTAATGACATAATGGAAGGAAGAACGAAAACAAGTCTTGAAAGAATTTTGTCTTCAATATTAACGACTGTATTCAATGGTACAATTTTTTATTTACTTAATAACTATATTTATACAAATCATACTAATTTTATCAAAATTTGTTTAGACTGTAATTGAGCAAAGATTGTTACAATTTTCGTTAAGTTAATAGTAGCTAAAGATACGATTGCGTGACGAACAAAGGTTTTTTTTTATTTTACATTAGAACACTATCCACCGCACTCATAGCCACTTAAGGTACCATTAAGTCGAGAATCTCCATCCTAAAAACGACTTAATGGTTCATTAAGTGACTATGAGTGCGGCGATATGTTAATTAATGTTCAAATACTTATTATTGTTCCAAAATAGTAGACAAAAACTTTGATGACATACAAGTATAAAGTAATTTAAAAATAAAATTTATATATTTTCAACCGACTTCCAAAAGGAGGAGGTTATCAATTCGTCTGTATTTTTTTTTTTTTTTTTTTTTTTTTTTATGTTTGTTAGCTCATAACTTTGAGCTGGGTGAACCGATTTTGATGATTCTTTTTTTATTTGAAAGGTAGTGCTTCCCATGTGGTCCCATTTTAATATTTTCCAGTTCTGATAATGGCATCCATGAGAAAACCATAAAAGTCTTAAATTTGCATTAGGTATTTGCGCGACAAATGGACGAATAACTCAATATCACGCCAACCGATTTCGATGATTCTTTTTTTAATGGAAAGGGTATACTTCAAGGGTAGTTTAATGAGAGTTTGGTAAGGTTCTGATGATGGGATCTATGACAAAGTATCGGAACTCTTCAATTCTTAGGAGCAAATTAACGATGCTCGGCCGAATCTTTTATAGGCTATATGGATATATAAGTTACGTACCGTAACTGATGATGGAAGGTACAACTCCTCAACGGTTAGCAGTTTAAAGAAAATTCTTTCAATATAATACGCAATTATGAACGGATAGTTGTATACTTTCAGGCTATTAGGTTTACCTCATAATAGAAGATAAATTTTTATAGTCATTAACACAATACGTATCTACTTTCCGCAAAAAATTTAAAAATAAATTATTTTTAACAAAAAAACAAAAACCGACTTCCAAACTTAATAAATCTAAACTAAAAAGTAGAAAATAATATTTTTAAGGACTTTGTTAATTTTGAAGTCGGTGCCAGCCAAAGCAAAATAACCCTAAATAGATACATATTTGATTAATCTTTCAATTTGTAAACATAATCTGGCTGGCACCGACTCCAAAATTAACAAAGTCCTTAAAAATATTATTTTCTACTTTTTAGTTTAGATTTATTAAGTTTGGAAGTCGGTTTTTGTTTTTTTGTTAAAAATAATTTATTAATATGCTTTATGTACAGTATACACGTTACACGTCTATGCACTTTAATTATGTGGGATTTTTTCTTTTTACTAGGGACAAATCCGAGCGAATGGAGGGTGTGTTGCTAGTTTCAAAATATTTTTTGTGAGGAAAGTGGACGAATTGAAAATATTAGTCCCCAATTTAATTATTAAATTACGTTTCCTCTTTAGTCCATTTTAGACAAATTTTTACAATAGTTGCAATGATGCTTAATATAACAGTGAATGTAATACTTTCTTAGATTTGTCTCATCCGTGACCATAAATTTTAAATAAGTCCGCAAAAACAAAATATCGTTAACCATTAGTTAGAATCAATTGTTAAAAAACAACTATTTAACTAATAATTTTAAAGTCAGTCTATACCTCTAACGTTTAATTTCTGGTACACATTATATATTACCACCAATTCGAATAATGCATGTTGGGTAAAGATCCTATTAGGGCATATTAACAAACTTTTTTTACATCAATAAAAGACGGTGAAAGAGTAAATGTGACTACATAACGTTTCATTCCATAGTTCCGGTTCAAGGAACGCTCTAGTACTTATTAGTTGCTATTCATAATAGTAGGCAAAACATATCTGAGATATGCAGTTCACTTTTAAGTAACTGCGAATAATTCTGAGATTAGTTTCGTGCTACAATTTAAATGAGATTTCTTTTAAAATTGCTAACTTGTACAATAAAATGTTCTTTTAATAAACACCCTAATATTTATATGAAAAACTGTGGAATTTTTATTTAAAGTAATAGCACAAGTAATAGCATAATATAAGCTGTACATAGTATAATAAAATTCAGAGTCTAATGTTTTGTAAGTTAAATATTTTTTGCAAATTATGTACTTATGTAGGTATATATTATTTTTAAATAAATATGTTGGGACGTTGTTACAACAGCGCTATCTAGTTCCATGGTAAGCTACGAGGCTTGTGTTACGGATATCAGATAGTTGATATACTACACATATTAATTTTAAATACATACATATTATAAATTTAAATGAGATTATTATCTAGGAATAATTTGTTTTTAGATTTTTTTCCGTCTGATTGTTTAGAAACGCATCACGACATAACTACTGGACAGATTTTGATGAAATCTGGTGTGATGATCGCTACTTTTCAGTTTCTTTACTTTTTTACGGAAGAATATCTCATATCTGAAAAATCCTTATTACTCGTTAAAAACGTACTTTGGATCGAACCCGAACGGAGCAAGGTTCATTCACTAGTCTTTATATAAATCCTATCTTTACATCGTAAGTACTTGACTATTTTCATTAAAACGCTAAAGGAGAAAGTCACCTAACTGTGTATTGAACGTTTTAATATGAATTATGGTTTAATATGCAATTATACAGTAACTTGACTGCGATTTTACCCGTTCCTATTTTAAAATCGCTAATATTCGTGGGTAAAGTATATCTTCATAATATATATGTACAAAAACAGTTGCTATATGGGTTCGCTATCTTTCTTCTAAACGGATTGTCCCATTTTGAGTTTTTTTTTTAATATTTTTGGATTTTCTATGATGATTTTGATAAAATTTTCAGCATTTTGGTAAGTGGCGCCGTTTTCAAAACTATTTCCATATATTTAGACCTAACATTCATGGCTCTACAATGTTTTTCTATCAGATCCGGAAGTTGTGTTGTTACATTGTTCTGCTCTTTACAAAATGGAAAAAATATATCAATATCTATAGATGTTAACTTATCCGATCCGGAAAGATTTTTCCTTGGCATTAAGCGAACTCATAATGGAGGCCGAATCTACAGTTTTTAGTATTTTTGTTTGTCAGTCTGTCTCTCTGTGACACGAGAAAATACTTCACGAGAATCACTGGACAGGTGATGAAATTTGGTATGCCGATAGCTGGAAATCCGGGTCAACCACTGACCTCTATAATACCACTGGACTGGCTGTTCCAAGCGTTTGACAGCAATTTTTTTGTGTCCATTTGAAGCGCCACTAGCGAGAGTCCCGAGAACTAATTTTTACGAATATTGCAAATGACAGTGAGAAGAGTCTGTTTACTGTAAAGTAATTTTGCATTTTCGTTGTTAATATAACATAAGTAGTTATTATGATGATACGGTTATTGATTAATAAAAATAAAAAAATAAAAATCTTTATATTATCGACATCATTAGTTTTAGTACCAAGAACTCTCGCTATGTCCGACAGCGGCGGACAGCGCCAAAATGGCGAATATCAAGCAGCCACAAAAGCACGTTGACAACAGCCAGTCCAGTGGTATTATAGAGGTCAGTGGGGTCAACAAATAGGATACTTTCTCCTGGAAAATATCTCAATCTGAGAAATTTATTCTAACACACGGACACGGACAAACCCGTGCGAAGTAAGGGTGAGTCGCTAGTATGAGAAAAAATATTATGTATGTATATTATCATATCTTATAGTCAAGTGACTCACAAATTACATAAGCTTTAAGCGCTAAGATATGCCTCGTACATAATAAAAATTAATCCTATTACTTTTACATATTATGTAGTTGCCGGAACTTGATATACTGAATATATTTTTAACAAATATTTTAGGCAAAGTTTGAGGTGAAGTTGAAACTAGAACAAGTATTTTCATAATTATTCTTTTCCATCGTTGCTTGCAAGAGATTTTTATATAGAGAGAAGGTACTGTCGGGTAAGAGGAGGAAATTTTATGCAATTTTTTTTAATAAATAATAAATTATAGTAATTAATACGAGTATATTGAGGCATTAACACACAGCACCATCTATCAATGGTATGGGTACCAGATAGTTGATACACTACACAAGAGGATATAAATTTAAATAGATACAAACATATTATAAATATTAACACCAATTATTAGATTATAAGCGTTTGTGCTTATCACACAAATGAATCCCCCCCAGCGAGACTCAAACCCGTGACCTCTAACTGAACCAGATGTTTCGTCGAAATAAATGAATGACTTATACTTATGAATAAAAAGCAATCTGTAAGATATGAATTTCGACACTACAATAGTATAGAATAATACTTCTTCGTATCTTTTCCATTTTACGTGACATAGACCTAAGCTCAAACTCGATTTGTGTATGTGTTTATTCCGACAGCCCGCACTAGACCAGCGTGGTGGACTATGGCCTGATCCCAACGTATTAAAGGGAGGACCGTGCCCAGCAGTGGGACGCTAAATAGGGCTGAATTCATATGTTTTTGTGTAAGTCAGTTTTTACATTCCTACTTGCATACGTTATTATTTTACACTGAAGCGACTGTATGGATTTCAATGAAATTTAGTTCAGAAATACGAGGGGACTATAAACTGGAGTAACACATAAGCAAATAGGCCAGAAAGCGAAACTTTCAGATATTGAGAAGAATTCGAAAGCGATAAGTCCTCATAATCACCTCAATACGTAATTTTAATAAAGCCCTGTAACGGATCGAGCAGTTAATAAGTAATTGCTAGTCTAGACTCGCTATTTCACACGATTTGAGAGAAAGTCTTAAATTGGGTCTTATACATTGCTCTGTTAGTGCATTTAACCACAAAGGTGAAACTAATACTTAAGTTAAAATCTTCATAAGCTCGTACATGGTAAGGGTATATTAGCATCGCAGATTTGCGGACAGTAACATTGTCTAATATTAATATTATATACTATGTTAATTTTGCTTCTATATATTATATGCAAAGTTAATAAAAACTTTTAAAACCTAGTTAAAAAATCACTATAATATTAATCTTCAGCCCTTTTTAACGTCCTACTGCTGGGCACGGCCTCTCTCAGTACGAGGGGAATCAGGACTTAGTCCACCGCGCTGCACTGGCCTAGTGCGTATTGGCGGACTTCACATGTCTTTCGAAAACTTGCTAGGTTTGTTTGTTGTCACGATGTTTTCCTTCACCGTAAGACAAGGGGTAATCATGATGGAAAACGATTCGCACGTGAAAATATCAGAGGTGCGAGACCCGGATTCGAACCCGCGTCACTCGATTATCCAAGCAAGCGCGTTACCGTTGGGCTACCACTGCCTATGTAACACTATAATATTACCTACACGATAATATTTTTAGAATAAATAGTTTTCGTTTCATATTGCTCCAATATCGACTAGTGTTTGTGTAATATACACAAACAGTTTGCGAGTCGGTACTATTGTTTGCTATCATTGTTGTCGATAAATTCATGTCTTGCTGAACTGCTCTGAATGGTCTTTGTTTTATTTTAAAAACCGACCTAGATCTAAATATTGCAGCTAGAAGTTATAGGTATTAATAAAAACACTTAAAAAGTACTAAAGACTTGCTGTCACAAAGTTCGGGCTTGTATATAATATGTTTGTATTTAGGAATATTGTTCATTTTAAAATTGACTTTCTTCTTAATGACCCTAATTCTCCTTCATACCTCCGTTCTCGTTTTCATATTCTGCCTACTCCTTCTCGTTCCAGGCGCCCTTGTTTCACTGCGATGCTTGACATGCCCAAGAGCAACACAAAATTCCTTTTGAACTCTTTCTCGGTGTATGGCGCAAAACTCTGGAACAAGCTTCCTAAGGATGTCCAACTTAGTCCCTCCATTCATTCTTTCAAAAATAAATTAAAACAGCACCTACTCACACAATCTTAAATTTTACTATTATTATGTATTATATTATTTAGATATTATTTATCTATATATGTATGTATGTATGTATGTATGTATGTATGTATGTATGTATGTATGTATAAGTATGTATATGTAAGGTACTATTAAGCCTGCTGTATAACACTATTACTCACGAAAACCGGTTGACTGGAAGAGATCTCTTTTAGAGATAAGTCCACCGTTACGATGACAAGGTGTTTTAAATTACTATTTGTATTTTTTATTGTACAATAAAGAATAGTATATATTTCTAATTTTAAGAACTGCCTATCACAGTTTATATTCCACAAGTTTTTAAATTACTATGAAAACATATTTAAGCAACTCTTAAAGCTTTTAAGGGATTATCAAAATTTGGAGGTCGAGATAATGTGACTTTCTAATAAACTTACTCCCTACTTGTTTGTAACTAATAAATATCATAATTATAGATTATGTAATAAAAAATGTAACTAATTGGAATTGCTACAATTTTTATTTGTGAAAAATCTTTTTATCAAAGTTATAGACGACTCGTTTGGCTCAGTTGGTAGTGACCCTACTTTCGCAGGTTCGAGTCCCGCTGGGGGCATTCATTTGCTAATCCCGAATGTTTGTACTCCAGTCATGGGTGTTTATATTTATAATATGTATGTATTTAAAATTTATATGTGTAGTATATCAACTATCTAGTATCCGCAACACAAGCACGTTAAGTAGCTTACTGCGGAACTAGATGGCGCTGTTGTAATAATGTACCAACATATTAATATTAATAATTATAGTCGATAAAGAGGCCGAATCTATAGTTCTTGGATTTTTTTCTGTCTGACTGTGTGCCTGGTAACGCATCTCTGGACAACCACTGCACACTTTTTGATGAAATTTAGTATAATGATAGATAGATAAGGATAAAAACTATCTCGCGGGAAAATATCACATCTTTTAGAAGTTATAGTTATATTAACAGTTAAAACGAACCCGAGCGAAGCGAAGGTGAATGAGAGTTATATACATAATATGTAGATATAACATCAAAAAAATGATTGGATTGAAAGCTAATCATTTATTTTAAACTTAAAAGAGAATAGAATGTGGTCTACCACAGAATAAAAAAAAATAATGATTTTAATACATTTCTGTGATAAATATTTATATTTTTTATATATTTTTTTACAAATTAATGAGCATAATTTAATTTGTTCTTTTATTTATAATTGCATGCGGGCAAACGGCAACAATAGTATTATAAATTAGCTAATTATAATTTTGTTTCAGACTTCAATCACTATCATCTTCACGCTCCGTTTATTTTATTCTTTCAGCCTTTAATAAATTAAATAATTACTCCAAATTTAGGCATGATTTTGGGCAGTGGTAGCTTAGTGGTAACCCTATCGCTTAGAAATCCCTGCGAAGCGGATTCAAATCTCTGACGGTGAAGTTAAATTGCATGAGAAACGAAAGAAACGAAAGGAATTAATATTAAAAAATACCACAGTAACCTACTAATTGTCTACTTTGAATCAGCCTTAACACCTGTGCAGTATTTTAGTGAAAAGTTAAGTGCCTTGCAGATTTTAGATGACGCTGCATCATCACTCATTAGACCAAGCATATAATTATCGTTGCAATGTAACTGAGGTAGAGGAACCTAGGTAGAGTTTTCAATAGATTAGGTTCGTGGAAGATATTTATAATCCTTTTATCGTCTAAAAAAACTGATAGAAGATATTCTTGATTTATATTTAAGTACACTCTCAATCAAGTACCCTAAAAATCAAAAAATATATAAAATAAAATCGGTTCATCCGTTTGTCGCTAAAGTACCAGATATACACACAAATGTATAAATTAAACTTATAACTCATTTTGTGGCAGCAGTTTAAATACAGTCACATTTACTTTTGATTCATTAAGACATTATTCTTAATAATTTTAAGCATAGAGCAAGTGTTGAATCAGAATTCTGTAAATGTAATATGTGGGAGAACATATTTGAATTTATAATGCAAATTTTACTTCACTTACACTTTCTGTAACAAATTACGTTCTGCTACTTTAGACATAACTTAGAGAGTAACTGACAATCTAATTTTAAATATTTTTAAAATATAATATTAAATAGATTTATGTTAGGAATTATTTTTCCTGGTGTAAATAAATACCGAGAGCAGGAAATAAGAAGTAGGCCAGTGGTAACGCTCTTGCTTAGGAAATCGAGTGAACCGGGTTTGAATCCCTAGTCTCAATTCTGATATATTTTTATACGAACCTTTTGAAACGTAATTACTACTTGTGTTATGGTGAGATTCGTTGAAACATAGTGAGGTCTCTAAGATATGCAGGTTGCATATCTTAGAGAAACTAGTTTTGAAAGACATTGCAAAGTCAGTGACTGCACAGACTATAGCCTAGTCCCCATCGAATTGAAGGAAGCGTTACCCAGCAGTGGGACGTTAAAAATAGTTAAATATTGAGAAAATAAAACTAAAAACTTGAATTGGATTTTTCAATATACGAAAAATTAATTTCTAATTTTAATTACAGTATTTAAGTGCTTCGTTCAACGTTTCTTTGTAACGATTTAAAGAGTATATAAAAATAACTAATATATAAAAAATAACTTACAAAGCGAATGCTTATTTAAATAGCGTTTAAGCAAAATATATTACAATGTTATTCTGTGGAGTTCAGCGGCAAAAGTCAACATTTGCATTGTTTTGACGTCGCTATCAAATAAATATTAATTATAATATTTTTAAGGGTAATTAAACACCATATATATACAGCTATATGATAAGTTATACGTAAATAATTTAAGAGTTAAAACCTCTAACGAGTCTCGAATAATATTTTATTGCAAATATTATACGTCGTTATAATAACGTCATTTCGTCTATCTGCGCTGATGTAACGGTAATCGGTTTCGGCATTGTAGTGAATCATACTCTTTTTTAATATGAAGATAATATCTAAAAGATTTTATCCGGATGTTCTTATATTTACCAACTTTGAGGAGAACGAGGTACTTCATTTGTTGTATATTTATAATTTTACTTATGTTACGTGAGATCATATAAATAAAAGTTTATTCAAAAGGAGTTTTTGTCAAATTATAAAAATAGTTCAACAATTTTTTTTCCGGGTCTTCATTTTAATTTTAATCAAAGTAGGTTTAGTTATGGACAAACACAATTATAGATGTTTATTTTTAATTTTATTACGTCTTCTCAAGTTTGTCTTAGGTGATGTAACGCAAAGTTATATTTTTTTTACTTCAAGTAGAGCCGTAGAGTGCACATTCACCTTTCATATATCCTACCGGTACAGAAAAACATTGTAATGTAATAAACGTAGATCTTATACTTAATTTTAAATGAGCTCTTTTATTTTAAATATGTATATAGATAAATAAAATTGATATGTTTGTTTGTATTATCAAAATAACAGCTTTTTAATTAATGCATATGGAACTATGTACCTGCTTAGTAAAAAAAATATTTTTGTCTGTCGGTTTGTCTGTCTGTATCTGTTCGCTCTGAATAACCTGCAAAACGATTCGGATTTTGATAGGACTTTCATAGACAGAGAGCTGATTTTATAAGGAGTAACTTAGGTTACTTTTATTTTAAGTAGCAGTATTATGATCCGTTACATAAAACATAATTTATAGAAAGAATAGTTTTGTATTTCTTAATGAATGTACTGATAGACTTTTACTAGCAAATAGAATCCCTACTAATATAAATATGAATGTAAGTTCATAAGTAACCGATCATCATGAAACTTTGTACACATATTCTTGGAGGTATTAGAAGTAACATAGGATATTTTTTATTAAAAAAAATGTTTGGCGAAAGATTAAAAACAAAATTGTCAAAAAATCTCAAAATTTAGCTACTTCAACGCCATCTAGCATTCCAATAATGAAGTTTTTGAAACTTCATTGTATGTAGTAATTTTAAAAATTGATAATCTAAGCCTAGCAATAAAATATCGTTATCATATTAATTCATTTCTATTGTAATGGTCTCTGATACTTATTTTATAGTTTTAATGCGAGCGAAGCCGCGGGTAAAAGCTAGTAACTCATAAAAAGAATACTTTTCAATTCTTAATTAATGTACAGATAGACTTTTACTAGCAATTAGTATTGTCTATATTTACATTAATATTTAATGTTATTATTATATTATGTTAGGAAACCACTATCAGCATGAAAGTCAGTATTACTAAAAGACGGAAGTACCGATTAAACAATTTCAACATATATATTATATTGTGATGATTTTGTAACAGACTGCTGGAACAGTTTTTGCAGATATCATTTTTTAACTTACCCTAGTTTTGCTCGGGTGTTTTTTTTAGGTGCGTTTATATTTTTTGGCGGAACCAAAATGGTTCCAAAAGAGATTTTTTTCTAGAATAAAAGTTATCTTAGTTAATACTTATAATGTCAGCTACCATCTGCAAGTAAAATTAAAAATTTGTATAGTTTTTGAGATTAGCCAGAACAAACAGATAGACAGAAAAATAAACTAATGTAAATGTTAAAAAATGTGGTTTTCTTATATAACCTTATATAAAAACAAGACTTTAGTAATAAATATTAGGTATTTTGATATTATAAACAGCTTATACGTTATAACAATATTGTAGGTCATTTTCGTTCAAAATTTCATTAAAATCGATTTAGTTATATAGCTGATGATCTAACAGACTGATACACTTTCACATTTATATTATCATAGTAAGGATGAACATTATATAGTGCTACGTGTTATGCAATGAAAATAACATTTATCGTAGAAAGGAAGCAAAAAGATACTCACATAGTGATCATATTATTACTTTCAAAACTTTCTTACTTCTATTTTAAAGTGCAGTATTTCTTTGTTTTGCAATTGATAACATAAGAACAATTATTTAATTTTAAAATATTGTGATTGACAGCTTAAGATCAATCCAATCATCAAAGCAATGTCCTATATAATTTTACATTTTAATGAGGCCTACTTAAAGTAAAATTAGCATATTTTGTTTATGGTCTAAGCTAGACTAGACTATCTAGATTCTACTTAATCTACTTGGGAGCCGAGTAAAACAATTTTACTCTATATTTATGTTTTAAATTTTAATCGATTATGTGCATTGAGTATTTTTTTATTGAAATAATTACTATCGATTCAGATATCGAATTATTAGTTAATATAATTTTGTCTGTCTGTCTGTCTGTCTATCTGTCTTATCTGTCAGCATACGCATCATGAGAATACTACTGGATAGATTTAAATGTTTGGTACATAGGATATTTTACTGCCGATGAATGTATCATCTCTGAATAATCTATATTCTATACTAACCATTAAAATGTACCTACCTACTAGTACTAGTAGTACTAGTACTAGTAGTACTACTATCTAGAGGCGAAACCGATCGGAGCTAGGTTAGACGCTAGTCTGCCTATATAAATAAAAATGATTGATGGTAAGTGCATAATTCAAGAATGGCTGAACCAATTCGGCTAATTTATTTTTTGTATGTACCTTAAGGTCCACGGAAACTTTTAATACTAACTAAAAAAGAGAAAAAGCAGTGTTGGTAAGCGTAAAACTCGATAATTACTCGACCAATGCGGCTAATTTTTATTTTGTGTTCCGTAAATCACACAGAAGGATTTAATAATAATAAAAAAAAACAATGTTTTTAAAAAAATTATACTAAAGGGTGTACTAGTCTAGCTAGTCTATAATAAAATATTCGTAGCTCAAAACTTGTAAACTTATGTAATATGGTAAGTATTTAAGTATAAAACATTGTATGAATTAAGGCAAATAGATATTTAATGAGGTACCCGCGCTCTTAATTACTTTGAAACTCTAAATGTTCTTATAAAGTTCTTGTTGAGTTAATTTGCCTTTGGCAACAAAAGTGCATGAATTTTCTTTATAAAGCATTGTTTAGTTTATAAGTTTACTTGCAATTTCCACGGCTTCGCCTGCGTTGTAATCACTATTAAAAAATAGGAATTGGTGGTAAAACGTTGAAAATTCTTCAGAATTTTCAAAAATTCGCTTCTTGTAAAAGCTAAACAGTAGGCAAGATGGTGCGAGGTCGGGTTGGCGATTGCATCAAGCGAAGCGGCGCGGCGCTTGAAGCAGCGCTTGCATTTTATTCTTGCGTCCGTATTTTTTGCGTCATTTTAGCTAATGCTTACAAAATAAATTAAAATACTCGACAAATTATATACTATAACCTTCCTTAAGAACCACTCTTTCCACTGGTGAAAACAGCATTAAAATCGGTGCAGTAGTTTTTGAGTTTTGCGCGAACAGACAGACAGACAGACGCGGTAGAGGTTTTATAATATGTATACATAAAGTATTATTAGATTTTTTATTTTAGATAAATTTTGCAATAAAAATGGTATATCTTAATCTTCTGTAGTTTTATAATATGTTACTAAGAATAAGAAAAAACAAAAGTATATAATATGTGGATGTTTCTTATACCTTCAAGATGTAACGGCTGAACCAATTTGAACGAAATGCAGCATAACATGACTAGACATTCATAGGTTGGCGCCTAGGGATTAGGGACACGAGTTCAGTGAAGGGCTTTTAACTTCCTTTAGTTTCATACATAATATTTTCGTTACCTACTACGGTTAACAACTAACGGTTAACTACGGTTTTAAGTTGAAAATACTGCTACATGTACATTAAACATTTTTTTTGTAAAATTTTGTTACAATAAACATTATTTTCGCTGTTTTTCTATTGGGAAATGTATCACGAGAAAACTTATCAATAGATTTTAATTAAAATTTGTACGATGATAACTGGTATACATATATAATACGATTTACTGCAAAAAAATCGCTTATCTGAGAAATCTATAGGTACCTACTAATCTTTAAAGTAACTAGTGAAAACGATCAAAATCGAATTTCGAATATAGTTAGATTTACAACTTTTACTTGTTATTAATGGTTAAAGAAGATTATCCGATCGATGGCTAGAAGCGTGTTTAGCACAACATAATTCACGCTTCGTATCCGCCGTAATGACCACATCTTATCATAATCTAAAAATGTGATCTTTAAATTTTAATTGAGCTTAAAAATTCATTTTTTACGGAACACTAAGTACCTGTCTAATTTAGTGGTTTAGAAAATTTCCAGAAAGTTATTATTCTATATACGCCTTAAGGCATTTGTCTTTAATACATTCGTAAACGAATCAAAGAAAAACATTAACAAATGCATATTATTAGCGACTAATATTCTAAGTGTTCGAACGAATAATTCGAAACCAAGTTCGTATCCTCCTCCATCCTATGCATGTTTATACTTTTGAGCAATACTCTAATAAGTTTTCTGAAATAAAAGTAGGTACTTCTTAAAATGCAAACTAACTGCAAGTGACAATCTCGTAAAAATCTATCCAGGAAAATAATATTATGTACTTTATATAATATTATATTATGCATTTAGTAATAAGTTATGGCAGTACAAACAGACACTTCAATTTTATTTATAGTTAATAATAATATAATAAATATTATGTTGGGACATTATTACTACAGCACCATCTAGTTCCGTGGAAAACCCATGACTCGAGTACAAATATTCGTGCTCAATAAATTATAATCATTCATTTCAATTGTACTTTAGATAATGAAAAACAATATTTTCAATAGAGCGTCATCTATTGGAAAGCTTACAAATTATTTTTAATTCTTTCAGCGCCATCTATTGAGTGAGTATATAAATACATATGAGGCAGCCTTCTACACTATTAGCTAGAAAGTACGTGGATCAACTTTATTAGGATTGCTTGGTTCCTAGGTTTGAAAAAACGCCACTAGATGTCGCCAATAACCAGAATTTTTACTACTGTACTTTTTCGTTAAATTATAACGTAAAATGTGTACTAACTACATTAAAAATATATTTTTTGTAGTATTATTTTAGTTAAAGGAAAAAAAAAATATTTTCGATTAAAATAATAAATTATATTGACCCTTTTTCTAAGCGAAAATTAACATAAGCGACATTTACCTTTTAACATCAGCTATCTGACTCTAAAAGTCCCGTCTAAATCGGTCCAGTCGCTTCAAAGATTAGCGGAAATTAACAAAACATGAGACAAAAAAATTTTTTTTCTTGTCTATACGGTGTATAAATACATATTATGCATTTAGAAAAAAGCTACCTATTATATTGATGTTACATACAAAACCACCATCTTTTAGATAAAGACACCTCTGAATACCTCGTAACGCAAATTTATTAAAAAAATATACATTTTTTTTGGTGGAATAGATGGATAGACAGACAAACAGAACGCTTATATTTAGGAAATAATTTTGGAATAACTTCGTGGTCATGAGTCAAATAAAAATTATCTCTTATCACATTGCAATTTATTATACAAATTACAATTTATTATACAAATTACAATGTTATATTGTGTACTTAAATGGACAGTTTGAAACTTTTACAATTACTAGGAGTCTCTGCTTCATGGTCTGTACAGGACTGAAATCTAGAACATCGTAAATGCTTATAATTAGCCTTTAAATTGCATCTTTAAGTCCATATAATAAGGTACATTTTTATTGTTTTTGTAAATTTATAATGCTACTTCACTTTAAAGTTCAGAAACCATGTTGTATATAATGAAATAACTTTGAGAAGTGTGCAATGTGCGGGGAGCGGGGAGATTCAATGAAACACAACCGCTCCCGATAAGGTTCTTTATTCTACTCCTCCGTCACAATACTGTCCTTAATATTTATACTATGCTATACTTAACCCCACTACACCACCGGGGTAAAAGAGAAAAAAAAAATGTTTTTTTTTTTTTTTAGTTACAATATAATACTTATGTACTAACTACAAAGATACTGTTACTGTTTAAAAAAAAAATGATTATTAAACTTAACAATATTCTAATAGATTTTCTTAAAATTAAGTGAATTATGAATAAAAACATATTATTTATCTTTTACAAAGGGTTTTGTTCTATTTTTATGAATAATTTCAATTTTACCATTTCTCAAAATTTTTACATTCGGTTCTTGCTCTTCAATAACTACATACGGGCCATTATACAAAGTATCTAGTTTACTTCCTGTCTCATTTTTTACTAGTAACATATCATTTGGTTTATATTTTATTTGATTTACATTTTTATCATATTTTTGTTTTCTTTTCTCTTTACATTTTAACAAGTTTTCTTTCGCATCTCTGTTAGCTACCTGTAATCTATATTTTAATTCTAAACTATAATTATCTGGATTATACAATGGTTCTATGTCAGCAGAAATTCTACTAGGCATTTCACAAGGTTTTCCGAAAACTAACTCGTATGGTGCATATTTCGTACTAGAATGAACTGTATTGTTGTATGTAAAACACCAAAATGGTAGCCATTGGCTCCAAGTGTCTGGATGGCTATCGCACTGTATGCCCAAAAATGAACCTAGATGTTTATGTGCATTTTCAAGTGAACCAATACTTTGATGATGATATGCTGTAGAACTTAATTTTTCTATGTTAAGTAATTTACATACCTCTTCCATTGTAGCAGACATAAATTCAGTTCCACGATCTGTAGCGATGACCTTTGGAATTCCAAACCTTAAAATGAAATTATTCACAAAACTCTTAGCTATACTTACCGTTTCCTTATTTTTAAGAGGATATGCCTCTACAAACTTACTTAACTCGCATTGTATACTTAATATATATTTATTATCATCTAAGTCTCTATCTAACGGACCGACTATATCTAGAAAAACTTTTTCTAAAGCAGAACTTGCTGTAGTCGTTATAACCATAGGTTCCTTAATATATCTAGAATACTTCATCTTTTCCTTCAGAAGATATCGTATGACCCAAATATAATAGTTCTGTTTTTAAGAATTGACATTTATTCGGATTCAATTTAAGATTGACTTTACGTAAACGTTCAAATATTTCTATTAAATTTTTATTATGTAATTCAAGGTTTCGTCCAAAAACAATACAATCGTCTAAATAAATAAAACATTTTATGTAGTTAAGGCCTGACATGGCTACTGACATCACTCTAGAGAAAGCACTAGGACTGATTTTTAGTCCCATAGGTAGACGTTTCATTTGATATTGACCTGTACTAGTTGTGAAAGATGTAATTGGTCTGGATTCAGGCTTTAAAGAACATTGATAATATGATTGGCTAAGGTCTAAATGAGAATAATAAATTGCGCCTGATAGTGAATCTAGTATTTCGGTAATATTTGGTAATGGGAATTTATCATCCTGTATAACTTCATTTAACTTTCGGTAATCTATAACTAATCTCCACTTTTTGTTATCTTTATCATCTGATTTTTTAGGTACTAATAATATAGGACTGGACCATTCACTTTGTGAAGGTTCTATGATGTCGTCATCTAACATTTTTTTGATTTGTTTGTCTACTTCTGTTTTCAAACTATGTGGTAACCTATATGGCTTTACATAAACTGGATTTATATTTTGTTTCAAATTAATTGATTGTTCACATAAATTATTAGTAGTTAGCTTATCACCGGGTAAATGAAATACGTCAGCATACTTTGAACAAATACTTTCTATACTGCTTCGTTCGCTTGTACCTAAGTGATCAAGTTTCAAAGATTGTAATAAAGTTTTTGCACGTGTAGAGTTCGAATTACACTTATCAAAGGAACAAACATTATACTCTCTTAATGGTAATAACTCGGGTTGAAAAATTGGAATAATTATTTCCTTATCACTAATATTTATTAATCTGATAGGTATTATGTTATTTTTAGGTTTTACTATCAAACCAGCCAAAAATAAGTTTTCTTGTAATTCTTTCTGTACAATCACACTGTCTTCTTTCACATCTGAATTTAATTTTATATAATGAATAGTTTCACATCGTGCCGGTATCGTAATATGTTTAGTACATAGTTTAGGTGAAGTATATAATGGTATCTCACTTTGTTTTTCATTGGTTAAAGTTAATATATTTTTTTCTAAATTGATAATTGAATTAAAATTATTCAGAAAATCTAAACCAATTATACCATCTGACTTACAAGGTAAGTTCTTAAACAAGTAAAACTTGTGCTCATAAGTAGTACCGTCTGATGCCTGTAGACTTAAATAAACATAGCCGTCTGAATATGTTTTGCCACCTATACCGTTTATAACTATAGGGTCTCTATGTATCGGTATACGTTCCGATTAGGCATGGGTCGTCGTCGAATTTTTGACGGACGAAACGCAACCGTTTTCGCGACGACGAAAACGGTTGCAGAAAACGGTCTTCGTCGCAACTAGTTTGAGAGTTTATGTAAAACGAAACTTGAAAGACTAGAAAAGAATTAGCGACGCGTCGAGCGAAAAGGTTGCAGTGCCTTATAACTATTTCAAATAAAAATGAAACGGTTATATAAAAATTTTATATACATATATATCAATTTATGGCGATTTTTTCCATGTTTTTTTTTACGTTTTATATAGTATTTATTATTTACGATTACAGTATGGAAAAGCACAATAATTGGTTCTATGGAGTCCTCCTTTCAAAATATGGCTAACTCTTGTTAAAACTTCAAGAGATACATCAAAACTATGTACTAGAAAATTATAATAACAAGGTCTTGCAATTTTGTGTAGTATAAGTGTGTCTACCCAGGTACACTCGCGATAACTATTTTTATCTGTACATAATAAGAACACAAAAACTGATTTTAACTAAACTTTGTGCAGTGATAGATCATTACTAGGGTCTATACTTAGGATTATTACAGGAAAAAAAATATTTTCACAGGAATACACAGTAACCAGTTCTATAAGAGTAGTTCTCATAAATGTGAAGTCTAATTAAACTAAACTAAATAGGATTCAATCGTTGGTACATTATAAGTAATAGCATAAAACCAAAAATATTTTTTGAACTTTTAGCGCGAGCGTAGCCGCGGGTCCCGCTAGTTTTCAATACATTAAAAGTTAAAACCGTGATTAAATGCAGAGCGAGAAGAACGAAACGACGGCGATGCGACGAGACGAGTTTCATACTCTTAATAGAATCGATGCGTTCTCTACTGTATTTACTTAGGCGTAGAGTACAAAGTCATATCACATAATTTCGAAGACTGGTTTGTGCAACGAAGACTGTTTTGACTCGGAACGTAAAACGGTTTCATCGTCGCAGTACATAAAACGGTCTTTGAAAACGGTTCGTCGTCGCAACGCCCATCACTAGTTCCGATAAGATGTTACTACGAATTGCCGATAATGAAGCACCTGTGTCTAGCAACCATGAACATTTTTGATTATCTAAATTTAAATACACATATTTTACATTATCGTCGCAAGTTAAAATATAATTTTTAGGACCGAAAAAACTGATTCCGTTCGGTAGTTTTATCCTCATTTGTAGTTTCGACATGTGCAGAACAAATATTTCGCTGATTGTGATTACCACTACTAGTGTTACCTCGAACACGACTCGAACTCACAAAATTACTACGATAACCTCGCGTCGAACGAGTATTATTATATCCTCGATTATAATTATTTTTTTCGTATTTACCTTTCATATAATTGTTGAAGTTGTTGTAATTTCGTAGCGTCGTCTGTTGCAATTGAGGACGGAATTCGCGATTTGAATAAAAATTACCTCTAGAAGTAATTTGTCCACCTCTACCTCTTAGTGAAGACTTATAATATGGGAATTGGTTACCTCTCCTTTGTGCGTTGAAGATGTTGTTGGACAACGAAGGCTGTCCCAGCTCCTCATCCTCAGCAGCACGCACTGCGTCCTTCAGGCTTGAGTAGTCTCGTGCCGATATAATTGTGCTCAGTCTCCTATTGCGTAATCCGTCTGCAAACCTTTTAACTGCAAGTTTTTCATTTATAGGTCTCAATATCTCACAAGACTTCGGATTTCCATCGCTTTGTGCAATAGTGAGGCCTACAAATAACTCAGACAATTTATCACCGAATTCGTGAATGGACATGTTATTTTGCGATAAATTATTTAATTGTGTTAGTATCGAATTTGCAGATTTTTTTGTTAGTAAATACTTTCTAATGTCTTGTATTAAACTCGTCACGTCATCATATTCGCTCTTTAACTTTAATTTAGCAGACTTAGATAACCTGGTTTTTAAAACAAAAGAGATGAGTAATTTTTTCTGAGTAACGTCTACAAGATATTCATTGTACATCTCAATTCCGTTAATAATATTTTCAGTAATTTCCTCCGTATTATCCATTACGGGGATCAAAGAGGTTGCCGTTTTAATATCGAATTTATCCATTGTGCTACCCTGATAATTAATTTTATATGTCAATATTTTATCATATATGCACTCAATACGTTCCCTTAATACTCCGAACACATAATATTTTAACTCTACTTTACTGTCTTGCTTAGCAAAAATATTAATAATATCTTTATATGTTAAAAATAATTTTTCAGCTTCTAAAATCTTATTATTAACATTACCTTTATATTTTAATCTTCTAGTAGGGCCCAACTTTCTTAAATCTATTTGAATTTCAATTAACTTATTTAAAATAAATTCTAAATCCTTTTCCATACATAACTCTATACATACACTAAATATTGTAGTTGTTAAAGTTCATATATTATAAAGTTACACTATATACTACAGTTCATTTAAGTTCATATTATGTTATAGTTCATAAATTTTCATATTTACGCATGAAGAGGGACAAGAGATAGTAATAAAAAAAAATAATGATGAGGGGGTTTTGGGGGGTTATGCACTTTTTCACACTTATTTTTCACATTTCACTTTCACTAAAGTAGATGCGCGGCCGAGCACCAGCCAGCACTAGCAACTTTGCCTTATTAAACAGCATCACTCCCAGCAGCATCTGCAGCATTGAACTTCCCAGAAAGCCTTTGACGGATCCTTCTAACAAATTCTGTTTGCATCCTCTTTTCCATCCATTTTCTCTCCTTCTTTCGCCATGCTTTACACCCAAAATATATTGAAAAAACAACGAACAGCACCAAGACCACTGCAATTAGGATGTTGTTGGTCAGCATATGTGTTTTTAGATTTGTTTCTGCGAGTGCAGCACCGTTACTACCGACTGCATTTTGGTTAATCAATATCTCCTTATCATCATTTTTAGAATAATATTTCCCCATTGCTAGTTAAAACATTATTTTATCATATTTTTCTTTAATATATAAGATTTATTTAATTCTCTTCACGTTATAAAATTAAACTGTACTAAAACTGGCACCGAGGCACACAGGAATCCGCTGCGTTGCGAGATTCGCCGGTCACCCGACACTCGCCCACGCCACGGCAAGGCAGGGTCGCCATGCAATGTGCGGGGAGCGGGGAGATTCAATGAAACACAACCGCTCCCAATAAGGTTCTTTATTCTACTCCTCCGTCACAATACTGTCCTTAATATTTATACTATGCTATACTTAACCCCACTACAAGTGTGTCTTGGTCTTAATTATGATAGTTAGTCTTCTGGTTTAGCGGTTAGGAGGATCAGTATGTTTGTTTGTTGCTATTATAGGTACTATGACAGTTAAAATTTGGAAATATTAAAAGGGGAAATTTTTTCTTAAAAAATATTTAATACACTTTAAAAAGCTACATTTAAAGTTATTAAAGAAAGAAAGTTTCACAATCGCTTTAATAGTTTATGAAAATTATCTCCCAAAGAGTTTTATCAAAATTAAGTATGCAGTACCAAATTATTTTTCTAAGCTTCATAATATATAAGTTGGTAATTCTGTAGTTTTTACACTTATCTCTAAGATCGCTTTTACTGATAGCAAAAGACCTGGCTTTGACAGCCAAAAAAGATACCTCATAGAAATATAATATTGAATGTTAACTAGATAGGTTTACACACATTAATAATACACTGCAAAAGATAAAGCATTCATTGATTTATCGATATAAGGTTTATTAGTTTAGCAAAGCAAATACGTCATACGGCGAGCGGTGCCCTAGTTCTCTACGGAACGGAATGTATGCACAAAATGGTTTAAATTCACGAAAATTGAGCCTGAATTTAGGAAAGGAAATATTTTAAAAGGCCTTGTAAAAATTTGTAACATTTTGTTCTAACATTGAAGTGGTTTGTGTACTATATTATTTTAGCTAGCTGCGACTATGAAGGTGAAAATATGTTGGGATTAATTTTTACTTTGCACTGTACGTTTTCTCTCTAGGCTGTTACTTACGGCTTGACGGTTTTTTTCTCCATTTTTAACCGACGGCGTAAAAACGACGGGGTGTTTTAAGTTTGAAGTGTCTGTGTGTTTGCCTGTGGCATCGTAGCTCCTGAACGGATGAATCGATTTTGATTTACTGTTTGAAAGTTAGTCAGGAGTGTCCTTAGATATGTTTGATGAAGTTACCGTTTCATTTATTTTAACTTACGCCCAGCAAAGCGGGTCATGTTCGCTAGCGTATAATATAAGTACTTACGCAAATACATAGCTGGTAAATGTACGGTAAATATCTGAATCTAATACCAAAGATCACATAACACTATACTAATACTCAAACGACTAACTTTAAATTGTCATTTTATGTATTAACTGCCTCGGTGGTGTAGTGGCTAGCATGTACGGTCATACATCTGGAGAGGTCCTGGGTTCGAGTCCCGGGTCGGGCCAAGTTTAATTATTGAGTCTTTCTGTTTAGTAAGTCTCAGTAACAGCCCGGAGTTGGGAAGTTGGCGGTGAGCCACCCCCGTGCCTCGGAGAGCACGTAAAGCCGTCGGTCCTGCGCCTTAGCTCTCACTGGTCGTGTCGAGTAGTCGTCCCACTGGAGTATGAGAGTAATAGGATCATAGAGTACACTTGTGTCTGCGCGTACACTTGTGCAGTATAATATCTCCTGTGTAGTTGGCCAGTCTCAATGAGATTGGCCGCCATGGCCGCAATCGGTCGGAGAACATTATTATTATGTATTAAGCTCTTCACAACTTCCCACTGTTGGGCACAGGCCTTCCTTAAATACGAGGGTGGGCGGACTAAGGGATATTTGACTTCATGTAATTAACTTTATGATAAAAATAAATATTTATTCTTTATAATATACCTATTATATCCACAATTTATCAATTTTAGATAGAGAGAGCTTCAGTTATTAAGGAAAACTTAGTTTCAAAATTTGGTAATTTCCAAAACTAAATTTAAAGTCAACACCACATCATCTATAACAAAATAGTCTTTATACTCGCCAAAATTAATTTTAACTGAGTACAAAAGTGTTATATTAAATATTAGCAAGCTCCAGTTAACTTAGACGCGATACTCTATTAGACGATACGCTTTATCCTTCTGATGTCAGGCAAGAGACATAGTGTGAAAATTACAGTATAAAATATTTTTTCTTTTATCCAAGACTTAAATAGAGCAAATCAAATCAAAATATTCCATATGAGCCGAAGTTGAGTTCTTTTTCTAAAATAAAATGCCTTTTGCTTTCTCACGTTTTGTATGTAAAGGTCAATTGAGGTCACGTGACGATTGTCTTGATTTTCGCTATTACAAATCACATTTGCAATATTTAAATCAAAATGTATACTGCTAAATTTTTTGTTTTAAAACAGAATTAAGTTGGAATATATATCTACGAAGATCCCTATAGATCGGGTTAAATATATAGTATAACTTAAAGCTCATTAAGGTTTTACCCTTTTGTTACGTCAAAATTACATTTTTCGTCTATAACAAACATTATTTTTAATTTTTACAAGTAATATGGATGTAGAGATTCAGTACCTACTTATATCTCTACTCTGTGGCACGACGCACAAAGCTCCGCATACACGTAACCTAAATCCATGCATTTTGGGGAAATGGACCCGCACCGGACATGTAACATGCTTCAATCACAGAGTACACTCCAGAGAACTGTATTTACTATGTACGTAATGTGTGTGGTTTCATTGAATTTCACTTTTACTATCGCGAAAACTGAGCTTTTAAAGTACTTACTGTAGCTTTATTTAGTTCAGTTTGCTAGAGTTTTAAATTAAAGCATAAAAGCTTCATAGGTCAAGTAAAAGTTTGTTCGCTTTGATGCTTGAAAATGTTTGAGAAAAAAATTAAATTATTTTTTTTTGTTTATGACAAGTTAAGCAAAAGCTGTCATTGTTATAACTTATAATTTCGTGTATTTTTTTTGGAAACTACATAAATCACACCCGTATAAAAGGTCTTTGAAGTCTGCCGAATAAAAATATGTGAAAAGAGGTTATAGTGATATTTGCGTTTTTTCGACTGATTATCGTAAGGTCCTGCGTTTGATGTCCAGGTCGAGTCAAAAAGTTAATAATTTCTTTTTATTCTGAAAAACTCAGTAGCAGCCTTGACTTAGGTAAAATTAGTTAGGAGGACATTACTATTTTTCAATTCGCTCCATTAGCTCTCTATTGTCTATTTATTAATTATGTAAAACTGAGTTTTACCTTAGAAAATATGACCTATGCAAAGATCGAATCCACGACCTAAAGATCAATTCAATCAGAGTGCATCGCAGTAAGAAAACCTCAAACCAAAATTAAGATCTCATATCGTTGGCAAATGGAAACAAGCGTTCTATGCACTGCCGAGTCAACATAATGTATGTGCTCTGTATTTGGCGAGCGCCCAAATTTACTACCAGATAGTGTACCGGGTTATAGATATGCTTTTGTAACGTCCGAAGTCATGTCCAAATAGAACTCTGAATATTCGGAGACAGCTATGCATAACCTTCTGTGACATGAAACATGAGCAGAGGGATGCTTAATTGCTTATTTTAGAAAGCTTTGACGAAAGCTTTGGTCAGTGAAGTTATACAGAATGTGACGTGACTGTTTATTAAAAAAATTGTATTTATGCCCTAATTTTGATTTTGGTACAGAAATTAAAATGATACTATGTACATTATACATTAAAATTTACAGTTTCTTAAATTACTAAATATTATGTGGGATGAATGTGTTGATAAAAATAAAGCGACTTGGATTTTTAATAGGCAACTCTTGACTTTGGCAGTGGTAGCCCAGTGGTAACGCTTACTGGGATGACCGTGTATAGGGGGTTAAAATCCAGTTCTCGCACCTCTAATATTAATTTATGTGCGAATCATTTACAACATGATTAGGTTACTTAACTTACGCTGAAGGAAAACATCGTGAGGAAACCTGCATGTCTGAATCTAGCAGAAGAATGAAAGAATCTAGCAGGCTTTCGAAAGACATGTGAAGTCCGCCAACCCGCACTTCGGCAGCGTGGTGGAATATGGCCTGATCCCCGATGAGGGAGGCCCGTGCCCAGCAGTGGGATGTTAAAAAAGGCTACACTACTTGACTTATTGAGGAAAGTTATAAATACAACCTACGAGAGTCTCTATATAAATCTTTCAAAACGTAAAATATGCGGGACGAAGTCAAAATTTAACGCTCCTTAATCCCTGTCACTATGATTGCGACAGTAAGCGTTTATCTACGAGTGAGCCTATATAAACTGGAAGTGACTATAAGATTTACTTGAGTACCATTTAATCCTTCCCTTGCCTCAGAGAGCACGCAAGGCACCGACCGTGACGTCTTGTTGCTTGGATATTTGGAGATTTCGTATTAAAATTTAAATAATTCATGAATTTTGCAAGAAAATTGTATAAACCTTGCTAATATCATGGGAATTTGTTTGTTTGTTTGTATTTTACATAGAACATAATAATTTGTTGCTATTGAATAAGTATATTGGAAATTAAATCTCTCAGTCATCAGTCTCAGTCTCAGTACTTAAGACTAAACTAATACTATTACGTTATCCTATTAGCTATAAATGAAAATTAAAAATGGATCGATAAAAAAATCCAGAAATATATTAAGTATAAGTATTTTTTAAAATTTCAAATGTTCGCGTGGTTCTAAGAAAGTATTATTTTAAAAATTAGCGTGATTTTTGATATTTTTTTTTATAAGATATTTTCCTCTTACCTCCTTATATCATCATTTTTTTTTACATCATAATATATTCATTGTTTTAAATGTAGGGCTAGTTGTAAAAAAAATGTTATGCTTAACATTTTAAAATGTAAAAATGGCGTTTATGTTAGAAATTCGTAGGTTATAATTTCACACAACCCTCAACTCATCTTATACTTGAGTGAAGGAAGATGTAACTGAAAATTTTACAATTTAACACTACGTAAAATATTTTCTATATATTCATGCGCTCTAGTATTCGCCTAGTGGTCGAGATTCCCTAATTTTTAATGTTATAATATTAAAAAAAACACGAAACAAAAAAAAATATATTTTTTGTTTAGTAGCGTTTTACAGACAGAGGAAAAAAAACTGGTGTTTTTATTATAGTATAGATTTATGACTGAAATAAAAAAAAAGTAAGTTGTATGTAATTATGGGCACGATTCCATTTGACTTTATGATTTTTTCTTACTTACTATAAAGTTTCTTATTTATTTTAACTCGACTTCACAGTCAATGCACTCGTATGTATGAATATTTTTAAAGTCCGGGAGGCCCACTCCCCATCCCTCCTCCCGTCCTTCTCCCTCCTCCCTCCCTCCCTTTCCTAAAAGGCCGGCAACGCATCTGCAACCCCTGTGGTGTTGCAGATGTCCATGGGCGGCGGTGATCACTTACCATCAGGTGAGCCTCTTGCCCGTTTGCCCCCTTTGTCCCATAAAAAAAATTTAAATGAAAATCGGTAAAATTTGAGTATCTGCATGATCTAAATTGAGGTTAAGTAGCTGTCCAAACCTAATTTAGTGCATAAATCGAAATATTCAATTGTTCGCGTTACATAATGCTAGTTAATAATATGGTATTCGACAATTTTACATATCAGTAAACATAGGTACGAGTATAATCAAATTATTATACACTAACCGCCGCACTCATAGTTACTTAAATAACCATTAAGTCGAGAATCTCCATACTAAAGAACGATGATTAAAAGTGACTATGAGTGCGGCGGTATAACACACACAACACGTAATAAAAAAAGGAAAAAAAGGTACAATAAATATATTTGTGATATAGGTTTATTAAATACCTTTAGATCTAATTACTAATTGAAATCTCATGGTGATTTACATTTTACCATTTTTCTATAAATTTCAATTTCCCGCCCTACTTTTTCCCTCTTTGCAATGCACATCAATTTGCTATAATTGTCTTAGGCTATTCTAATCTATGACGTTTATTAAAAAAACAGTTACATTCTTACTCCACAGCATCGGGTTATGTAATAAAATTTTGCACTTACTCAATTTTCCATAGCACCAGTCCAACAATCTGACTCGTGTTCAAACATTGATTAATTAAAACGTATTGGTTGAATTCCAAACTATTCATGAATTCAGGAATGCTTTTGATGTTATCTCTTCAAATATGCAGTTTCTGTGTAGAAGGCTAAATTGCAAAGTAATGTTTGTCTTTCATACATACTATATCTCATCTAGTTACTTTGAATATATTGACGAAATGTTTGACTCATATTGTAGTGGCCTCACTTGCTATGCCAGCGGTTGGATTCGATTCCATTTATTTTTGTGATGAGCGCGAATATTTGTAAGTCATGGATTTATAATGAAGTTGTAAGTAAACTTGAAATACATAGGTAGGGTAGACTGGGTACGGTTGAAACATTTTAGCGTTTATCGTCCATTGCATCGGTATTAGTTAAGCGAGACATAATGGAAATATATTAAATAAAAGAGCATATATCTCTCTACTAATGGGCAATGTTATTTGAGATCACTGTAATGTATTTTATTTATAAAATTAAATTTAAAAAAAATGTATTTTGTTTCAACCGTCCCCTTGCCAGGGTCGGTTGAAACAGTGCCTGGGGTCAATTGAAACACATGCAAATAATACAAAATAGAATAAATAAACATCTTTTATTCATCGTCTAATAACATTTTACGACTCGTAATGTAACAGTTGAACATCACAAATATTGTTTTATTAATAGTCAAGTCTTTCACGATACTTATAGGTACTTATAGGCTTATATTAAATAAAACTTTAATTATATAACCTAATCAGATGTTGGTGACGTTTTTTTTTTGTAATATTTGTGCACTACTTGATATAATATTTCTAAAAAATCAACAGCATTAATTACTATATACTAGATATTTAGCACTTCAGCTAGGAAAACACTTTTACAAAAACATCAAAACATTATTCTCATAAACATTTACAACAACTACAAACATTTTGATGCATAGATAAACAAATGACAAAAATATAATAATAAAACTTCAATACTTTGGTAATTGGCTTAAGATTAAGAATACAATTAACGAGAGATCATTCGGAATCTCAATTGTGGCAAGCATAGCTAAGACTATCTTCTGTAAACTCTTCGTGCGCCCACATTTTACATTCTGTGCATTGTATCCATTTTTCGCTCGATCTGCTTTCTGAATATGCTGACATACAAACAAGTCAGTAATACTCCTCTTCTTCTGACTATAATTCACGTTGCGTGTTAGTTTTCTTCTTGTTTGTAGCACTTCTTTTAGTTTTTCCTTTTACTTCTTTCTCAGGTGTATCTGTGTAGATTGTAGATTTCTCAGTTTTTCGCCGCCTGTTTGTAAATATCCTTGGAGGAGTTTTTGGTAGTGGTCGTACTGCTTCTAGCGAAAAAAGTGGTATACTCGAAGTCACGATATTTTCCGTTTGATTTGACAGTAGCCAAATTGTCGTAGCCAGCCATTTCGTTGTCATCCCAAGTCCAAGGTCGTGATAAGTTGTACTTGACCGTTAGTTCATATTGGTATATTGGCATGGTTGCCATGCCATAATTTCATAACATCCCTTTAAGTTAGGCCAAAATATATGTCTGCACAATATAAATATTCCATTTCCATTTTTTTCTGCCGCTCTTTTTAACGAAGATCCGGCTTATACATCTTCATAGGTTTGTTTGTATGTTGATAAGTCGGCCTGACTTCTCGTAGTCTTCCTTTGGCGTACCCTTGGCATCTAAGAATCAAGAAAATTAAATAAATAAACTGTTTTAACCGTACCCACAAAAAATTTTTCAACTGTCCCCAACCACCCTTCTAGATATAAAACGGCTCACAGAAACGTCATCCGCTTAATTCTACCCTTGTACCCCTCACCTCATGACGAATGGTGTCGAGGTATTAGCTTTGTTTCAACCGTCCACCGTTTTAACCGTACCCAGTCTACCATATCATAAATATAATCACCCATGACTGGATAAAGATTCGTGCTCAACAAATGAATGCCCCCAGCGGGACTCGAACCCGCGACCGCCGACGTAGTAGATCACTACAGATCGCGCCAAACGTGTTGTCAATATATTAAAATTAACAAAGACCAGAATATGTAATAATAATAAATATAAATAAGTAAATAGTAATTAAAACGATTTCTAACCCATATTTAAATTTTGGATACACTATAAACAGAAACACTTTATAACGCATGACATAGTCTAATGAAAGCCTTTATCATAAACGCTCGCCATTAGAGCTTATTTTGCAGGCAAAATATTAAAACTGAATAACTCTCATAAAGTAGACTTTGATTAAAGTACAGTTCCTATGTAGTGACTGGTATTTTTTGTAATACCAATAGTAATAGTAAGGCAAACTGTGTTGTTATAGTAACTAATATAAAAAAGAAGTCCTGGGTTCTATCCCGGGTCAGGCTGTAAGATAATTTTTTTTAATATTATTTATTATTTTTTTAATTCTGTTACATAATTCGAAATATCTACCTAGCAGTGGAAACAACTTTATTTCGTTGACCGTGGTGTGCTGAGTTGAAATGCCGTCCCGTTGGACCTCAAAGTCCAAGGAATAAAGAATACATTTGAAAGTGTCTGCGGTTTGACTAGTCTCAATATAGGTTATTATAACTCTTTTGGAATTTCAGTTGCATTTTGTGAATTAGTGAAGAATTCAAAAAATAAAAATGATTTATTATTATTATTGTTCATGAAAAAATATATTTATTATTCATTAAAAAAAACTAATAATACAAAAGAATACTTAAATTAATATTTAAAAAAAATCTTTGTCTTTAAATTTCTTTGCAGTATCGGCCACAGTTTTATTTCAACCGCGCGTAAAGGTTACACGTACCCATATTTTATACTAAAACAATTTACGCAACAGTTTTATTTTCAAGATAGGAATAGTCAAAACCCTTACTCCACTCCATTATACAATATATATTATACACATTAGGTTAAGCCTTAAAATTCACAAACTTAAGATACTAGCACCTACATTAATAAGCAACAAAATGATTAAGACATATAATATATAAAAAGTCTTCACAGAGGAACTCCAGGTTAAGCAATTTCAATTTCCCGGCGCACGACGGCCTCTTCGGATACATTAAGCACTTAACTATCACTGTCTGCTCGCTCTTGGCCCATTCTATAAAATAAAATCCGTTGAGATTTTTTTCACATCTGGGGATTTTTCGAGATGTTTATACTGTCTGAGTGCGTGAGGAAATTCATATTTGCGTTACACTTTATTTTCTATACTTCAAACTGTTTATTTTGATTCGTATCAATTTAAAAGATTTATTTTATTAGCTTCTGTATCTCTTCAACCCTTTTTAACGTCCCACTGCTGGACGGAGCTCCCTTAGTACAAGAGGGATCTGGCCTTGTGCGAGTTGGTGGACTTCACATGTCTTTCGAAAACTTGCTAGGTTTTCTCAGACATGCAGGTTTCCTCACGATGTTTTCCTTCACCGTAAGATAAGTGGTAATCATGATAAAAAATGATTCGCACATGAAAATATCAGAGATGCGAAATCCGTATTTGAACCCGCATCACTCGGTTATCCAAGCGACCGCGCTAACACTGCCTGTGGTAGCTTCTGTATACCACTTTGAAATGCGCGTATATATTACTATTAAATCAAAGGGAATAATAATGTGATTTTTAAAGTTTTTTTCGAAACACTAATTGTTGGCAATTTATTTAGACCTATACTTTTTGATCGCTTTCGCGCAAACGCCTCCAATCATCATTAGACATACAAAATATTATATAAAATCGGACTTGATTAGTTCTACATTTATATCATTTAATATAATATATAAAATAATAATATTATATTCTTATAGATTTTAAGACCATAGTGTTTGTAAAAAAAATGTGTGTGTAATATAAAGTATGTTCGCGGACTCAGCTTAGTTACTTAAAAAAATTATAGTTTTCGTAGTCCTATTTGTCTTGTGTAAAAATGTTACATTTATCCATTCCTAAAAGATGCTTAAGTTGGGTAGTTGATAAGAAATATATATACAATCATTGACCAAATCCACCTATTAAGTTTTAATTACTAGTTATTAGAGTTATAAAAATCAAATTTTATATGTAAATACAATGTAAAAACAGACTTTCCTGAACGAGCTTAACATAAAATACGAAACACCAAGCCATTAAATAACATCGTCGTAAAATTCCTCGCCCATTAAACCTATCATTTCTAAAGAAGAGTTATAAGGTCTGTTTGTTCCAAAACTTTGAAACACCTGGACTGATAGTGATAGGACCTGGCTGATTTTATAATGCTAAACTTGGGCTACTTATATTTAAAAATAAATATCATGATTCCGCACAAAAAATCTAGATTAAAGTGAGGGTGCCTCGCTAGTACATACTTGTAAGTAAGTATTAAAAAATGTTAAGAGAATAAAGGTTAATGTTATAGCCTACTAGCAGTACCCGCGGCTTCGCCCGCGTTCATGGTTTCAAGCCAGTTAGAAAAAAAAGTAAAAAAAGTATCCTATGTTACTTCTAATACCTCCAAGAATATGTGTACACAGTTTCATAATGTTTTTTTTTTAATATAAGGTATATATCAACCGACTTCCAAAAAGGAGGAGGTTCTCAATTCGTCTGTATTTTTTTATTTTGAAACCTATACACTACTCAATTTATACATTGACAACACGATGTAATTATTAATTTATCTTCAATTCATTCTATGAACGATGAAATCATTGAGGTAATTAATATGTTTAATTAAGTACATCAAACACCAAATTATCATTGATGTCACGTTTGGCTCAGTTTGTAGTGAACCTACTTGCTATGCCAGTAGTCGCGGGTTTGAGCCCTGCTGGAGACACTTATTTATATCATAAGCACGGGTACTCCAGTCATGGGTTTTTATATTTATAATACGGATGTAAATTTATATATATGGAATGTACCTTTCTATGGAACTAGATACAGCGTGTTAATGTTTTTCATAAACATCTTTTTATTTTAATTCATTTTTATTTTGGTTTATCCAAAAATATTCTATTCAGCCATAAAAGTACCAATTGTCGTACACTTCATTAGAAACAAAGTTACTTTAAACCTTAATCCGAACTTTACTCTATTACACATTAACTTTAATAGTTCTCGTACAATTGTATCCAGACCTTTGTTTTCGACGTCATTTCTAGGAGATTTGTTTCATTGTTACTCAAATTTATCGTTCAACATTAATTACCTTTATAAAAAGGGATGTTAAGTAAAACAAAGTCGTAGCGAACATTTAGTTTAATTAAACACGATACTTATTACAACTAAAATGGCATAATCTATACATCTATACAAATAAATAAAATCGAAGTCTCTGTTTATAATGTATAAATAACCGCTGCATATCAAAGTATGTTGGGTACATATAAGAAAAAAAAACAATTTATAACATTTTTGTCTGTCTGTTTGTTCCAGCTAATCTCCGAAACGGCTGAGCCGATTTTGACAGAACTTCCACTGAAAGATAGCTATTGTTATATGGAGTAACATAGGCTTAGTACTTTTATTTTAGTCAAATTAAATATTATTCTGTTCAAAGAAATAAAACTTATGTACATAAGAACGAATTCAAGGAAAGGTGAGTCAAAAGTTGTATATAAGATTCTTAATACTTTTTAATAAAAAATATTAAGAATCATATAATCTTTTTAATAAATCATACATCTTTGGCAGTAAGATTTAGTTTTATGTAGTCAATTTAAAAGTATTTTGAATAGGTCATGCCGAAATTTGGCTGCCAATTGCTCTTTGGTATGAACGGTGAAACCGATTTTGAATATCCAGCATTAAAATCAAGCGAAGAAGAAGGCGTCTTAAACAAGTTCAGGTTACCCATCGCTGAATAGTCTGTACGCTTAAACAGGTCTGTGTGAGCTGCTCCAAGGGAAGCTCCGATTTTATCGCTGAAATTACAAGTAAACATAAAATTTTTTAACGAATCCATTAATGCTATGTGATATTTGGTATTAATATTATTAACTAATCGAGGAGAAGTGAACTGGAAAAGACTGATGATGATGATGAACAAGTAGTTGTGTAATCTCTATAAAATGATTTTATGATAATCAATATTTAATCTATTTATATTTAATTGATTATTAATTTTCCTTTACTTACTTATAAGTATAGCCGACACCACCTCCATATGTGTTAAAGTTGGGAATTACTGGGTTGTTAGGCATCGTCCTAGTAGCGAAGGCGTTAGCTGAAAGGTCGTGATGGTCATTGTGGAATAAGTTCGCTTTAGCAGCTGCAGTCATTTGATTACCGAAGTCTGGGATATGTTTGCCTGTGAGACTCAAACCATGGCCGTTCCTGAAAGTTTTTATAATTATTATATTATTCGATTTCTCGATGGTCTAGTACTAGCATGTACGGTAACAGTTCTGGAGGCCTCGAGTTCGAGTCCTGAGTCGGGTCAAGTTTAAATAATAAGTTTTTTTTATAAGATAATATTAGTAACAGCCCAGAGGTTGCTGTTGCACCCCCGTGACTCGGAGAGCACCTAAAACCATGGGTCTTGCGACTTTATCCTCACCAAAGATTTTGTCATGTTTCGTTTCATTGAACTTTAAGATAACAGTAACAACAAAAGAGTGATTGTTGAGAGAGAGTGAGTTTGTGTTTGATGTTGAAATTAGTTTGTTTAAAAATTATATAAAATTTAATAAATACATTATTCACTTACACATTATCCAAAGCCAATCCACCACTTACAGAACCATAGCCTTTCCCATCTGGTCTTAGCGCAGTAGCACTGCCGATAGCACTCAAAATATTCTTGTCATTACCAGCGATAGGAATCTTGCCGCTTAAATTGACTGTTCCATCAGGGTTCGTATTCGCTACCCCTATTTGACGACGAATCCTTGAGTTTGCGTAGATTGGTTTAACAGACTCAAATTCATGATCAGAGTATAAATCTTCTAAGTCATCTTCCAATAAGTTAGCACTATCGACTATCAATAGTGCAGGTCTATGCTGCGTTACGTACCGACAGCTAACCCCGACTAGAAGAACGGTTAGTAAAAAGATCTTTGCGACCATTTTGTTATAATAACTTGTTAATGGTACTGTTAGTAAATACAAGTGCGGAATGATTAACTTAAGAGCATGATCTGCATTAAATACTAAAATGGCATGTAAAGGAAACCCCCGGGAGAGTATCGCATATGTTACTGGATGTGTCATCTCTCTACAGAGTACAGATAACACTTATGACAATATGTATGTATATTACATTTTAATAACAAAATATCTAAGCATGTTTTTCTAAGAGTATCCATACAATATATTTTTTATTATTATTTTTTAATTATGCAGGTATATCAATGAATAAATGAATAAATCTTATTTTCGTTACAGATGCTGATACTAGAGTTTGAAGAATTTTTGTGTCTTTCAACCAGAAATTTTAAAGAGAAGTATGATCATGGCTGGTTATTCGGGTCAAATTATAGGATTCTTTTTACTACGAGAAATTATCTCACCTCTGATAAATCTATACTAACTAGCGATTACTTTAAAAGGTAGTTATAATATATTATTATTTAAATTATTTTTAGAATCATAACTATATCATATATATTTCGTTTATGACTCACGCTATTCTAAGCATGAAGGCAATGAACTTAATGAGAGAAACAAAGCATTTTATTTATTTGATACTACTTAATTAAAAAGAAGATTTTTTAAAATAAAAGAATCAAATTTGAACTGTTTAAGTCATTTTAATTTTAGGAGAATACTATCAATTCCCTCGGTTTCGCTGGCGTTCTAATCACTATTAAAATCTTAAAAGAGAGAGAGAAAAGTCTTTAACCCTTATCATTAAAGGGAATAATAATAGCCTACGACCTATTCTTATCTCTCTCTCTATATATATTATCTTCACTTGTCTTTACATTTATTATCAGTACTATACATATACGGCAAACACAAAGTATTATATTGCTGCCTAGATCGGAATTCAAACCTGCGATTTTCAACCGGATTGATGTCAAAAATACGCTGAGTACTAATACAAAATACAAGTCAATAACCTCATAATTTATTGGTAAGCTTTGATTAAATAAAATTCAAAATTTTAATGCGAATTGTCTCTTCCAGTGCAGTCAACATTCCCGATCTAATTTCCGTTATCTCAGGTCTAAAGAGTTCCCCTGTGATCTTATGTTTGACCTCTGAGTTCGTTGATACGTAACAAGTGAATCCCTCTTATCGGTGATTCAATTTGAGTGCGCAGGCGCATATACACGTATAACAATTAGTTTTGGCCTTGGCTTTGATTATGAAGAATTTAATATTTCTGGTTGCTTTTATCGAATAGCTATCTAAAAAGTTATTTTTGTTTGTTTGTGTCATTGTTATGGCTAACAAATTACACCTATATATCACTCTAATTTATATAAGTATGTATGTATTTATATATATATGGTGACGTCAAACCAGCTTCGATTAAAATAAAATTTACTTACCACATAAGAAATTACCTTATTTTTAATACATTATCTTATTAATATTTTTAATTTGTTATTTGAGTAAAAATATTTTCTTAGTAATACGTACCAAGTTATTATTTTAGAATTGTGTATGATACATTAAACAAGCAGTCTCATAAATCCAAGGCATTACTTTAGTGATTATTAAAAACGGAAATACAAACCAATGTGAAGTTGGATACAGCAAATAGTTTTATATTTATTTTAGGTATTTTATTTAACTTATCTATATTTTAGACTAGCAATTCCCGCGGCTTTGCCCGCGTTCTAATCACTATTAAAATAGGAATTGGCGGTAGAACGTTGGAAATTCTTTAGAATTTTCAAAAAAAATCTTCGCTTCTTATAAGAGCTATTAGCTAAGTAGTAGACGGTGCGGGGTAGGGTCGGCGATTGCATCAAGCGAAGCGGCGCTTGCATTTTATTATCGTGTCCGTGTTATTTTGCGATATTTTAGCCAATGTATACAAAATAAATTAAAATACTTGACAAATTATATACAAAACCTTCCTCAAAAACCATTCTTTCCATTTGTGAAAACAGCATGAAAATCCGTGCAGTAGTTTTTGAGTTTATCGCGAACAGACAGACAGATAGACGCGGCGGAGGACTTTGTTTTATAATATGCATAGATATTATTTCAATAGAAACAATTTCAATGTATTTAGTGATGTAAATAAAGTATTACTAAACAAGAAACTAAAGCTTAATGAGCTTTTCACTAGAAATTTAAAGCTTGACTGGTTTCGTCTTCATTATCGTATTTATAAGATTTATCCTTCTAAGAAGAGTTAAAAGACCTTGTCTAACAATTCTATGACAAAATATTTTGACTTCGCTTATTTCACAGCGTTTTTAATCATTAACTATTTATATACAAGTTAGTGTAATTTTTTGTCCTTTACAAATTATTATATTAATTTTCTTGGGATATTTTAAATTTTACTAGAAGAAAAAAAATCGGGCAAATGAGTGACTTTCACTTCAAGAATTTGTATTATAAACCCACGTAAATAATTTATTTTACAAACTGTATTAATAGCTTTGTAATTCATACTATTACTATAGAAAACAAAATTTATTTTGCAGTCGATCGCGTTAAACAGACAACAGCCAATATATTAATAAATCTTAATAAATAATAAGCAAGAAGGTATATTTTCTTATTGCTAAATCATAAAAAATAAGAAAAAATGGGCATGACTACAGATAAAACTTTTGTCTATTGCCTGTCTTTTTGTTTCGGATAATCTCAAAAACGGCTGGACCTATTTTGACGAAACTTTCACCGGTAGATAAGTGATAACAGCACCTAAAGAGTAACTCTAAATTTAGAAAGAGAATTGCGGTTTCGTTTAAAAAAGAACCGTATTCAAGTGAAGTTGTTGAAAATGTGTTTGTGTACCTATTTAAACCATCTACTCTTAATTTACTAACATAACAAAATTACGATTCTACACACGACCTTTCATACAAGTGAATGCTATAATAATATAGAGTTCTGACGTAACAAATTCAATTAAAAGCTAATTATCATCAAAAACAATAAACACAATACTGTGAAGTAAACACCACACAAACAATTTAAGAGTAATAATAAATATGTTGGGACATTATTACACAGCACCATCTAGTTCCATGGTAAGGTACGAAACTTGTGTTACTGATACGAGAAAGTTGATAAACTACATATATTATATTATAACTTTAAACATATACATATTATAAATATAAGCACCCATTACTGGAGCACGAACATCCGTGCTCAATAAATGGATGCCCTCAGCGGGACTCAAACCCGTGACCGCTGGTAGGGCTTCTACAAACTGAGCCAAACGTGTCATCATTAGATGATTAGTCCATAGATAGACTATTATAGGCATTATATTACATTGAAGGATATAAATAAACATTGAAATGTTAAAACAGCTGTATTTAACTGTTACAGAGTTTCTGAAACGTAATGGAAGAAATACTTTATAAATGTATCGAAAAGTTTTCAATCCGACATTCTTTTTACTAACTTGAAGTTATTCTGATAGTCAATACAAAAGTATTTTATATACATTCATAATATTATGCACGTTCTTGATTTGTTTTTTAATATATAATTTTGAGAAAAAAAGTCCTCTTGTATGCATAAATAGTAATTAATCCATAGAGGATTTTTAACATCTAGTTAGAAGTAAAAGTCCCATTGAAATCGGCTCAGCCATCATGTCCTTAGCTCAGCTAACAAGGACATAAACTTTTTAACGACTAACAATAATAATAATAAATAATAAATATGTTGGGACATTATTACAACAGCGCCATCTAGTTCCGCAGTAAGCTACTTAACGTGCTTGTGTTACAGATACCTGATAGTTGATATACTACACATATAAATATTACATACATACATATTATAAATGTAAACACCCATGACGGGAGTACAAACATTCGTGATTAGCAAATGAATGCCCCCCGCGGGACTCGAACCCGCGACCGCTGGCGCAGAAAGTAGGGTCACTACCAACTGAGCCAAGCGAGTCGTCTAACATACTATTAATCACAAATAGACACTTAACTTTAGTTAGTTTTTTTAGTAAAAAGATCCATTTTTATTAACAATTTTAAATATAAATAACTTATCCCGTCTTATAATAAACCTTGCTGTATAATGTATTTCTAAGCAACTCTGACGGAAAGTCGATAAATTACTTTCCGATAGTTCCATGTCTCTTACTACAAGTAATAAATGAATGCGAAAATAATTTTACAATGCAGTTAGAAAGTTAGCTTGCTTCAAGTTTATAATATCTTGACATCAACTTTATATCAACTTTTTACTAACACTATCGGTCTTATTACAAAATGCGGTTTAACTAAAAAACCTGGTTTAATCTTCTTTAAACTATGGTCTAAATGAAAATGTTATTACAAATCGTGGTTTTGCGATAAACCATAGACTATATCATGGTCTAACGCTAAACCTCAGCGACCCCTAGTTTAACGATGGTCTAAAATCTAAATCACTAAACCGGATCTGTCAAAGTTTTTCTTTCACGATATATCATCATTTTCATTGTCTTGTGGTTGTTTTAACTCGAAAATGGATATTAATATGGTCGATTTAATTGATATTGAGGATATTGAAGCCGTTGAGGTGTTTGAAATGCCACGCCGACACAACAAAAATCGTGTTCGAGTTAATCCTATCGTGGAATTGTCCGATGAAGATTTCAGGCAAAAGTATAGGTTTAATAAACGTTATGCAATGAAAATAGTGGACTTAGTAAGAGAAGATTTAATTAGAGATGCTCGAGGATGCCCTGTGTCTCCCGAAATACAAGTGTGTTGCGCATTACGAAGCTGGGCTCGACATGAAGTAAGTAGATTCAAAGCATATAGATTGCATTCACCAATACATTAATAGCAATATAAACTAAACTATGTCCAAACTAATATTTTGTTTTTGTTTTAACAGATCCAAGATGACACAGCCGATTTGCATGGAGTCTCACAACCTTTTATAAGCAAGATATGCAAAAAAATTGCAGAAGCCATAGCCCGAAAATCACATAGATTTATAAAAATGCCTGCTACATTGAGAGAACAAGAGGAAGCAATGCAAAAATTTCGCAGAATTGCAAATTTTCCTACAGTAATTGGTGCAATTGACTGTACTCACATCAAAATAAAAAAGCTAAGTGAAGATGGTGGTCAACTATATATTAACCGAAAAGGATTTGCATCAATTAATGTCCAGGTATTATAGATTTTACATTCATATTTTTATTCCAAAATAAAGGAACAACAACTTCCTCAGTCCTCAGCCCCGTCCCTGATGAGGCGTTGGTCCCTGATGAGACTTTTTTAAAATCTAGAGGTTTTGAAGGAGTGAGCAGACAAAAAGACACAAATGGCCTGTTCTATAATATGTACTGATAGTGAATACTTAGTCATGCTTATCTAAGTAAGAAATACTAAAATATGTAACTTTTGTTCCAGGTAGTTTGTAATGCAGATTTAAAAATCATGGACATTGTTACTAGGTGGCGTGGGAGTGTTCATGACTCACGAATATTTAGAGAGAGTCGTTTAAAACAGCGATTTGAGGCTGGTGCATTCTCAGGCATATTGCTAGGAGATAGTGGCTATGCTTGCACACCATATTTGTTTACTCCATTACTGCGTACTACAACACCTCAAGAGGAGCGGTACAATAATGCCCACATTAGCACCAGAAATACAGTGGAAAGATGTTTTGGGTTGTGGAAGCAGAGGTTCCGCTGTTTATTAAGAGGCCTTTACTGCAACATTGAAACAGCAAAAACAACAATTGTAGCATGTGCTGTATTGCATAATATTGCCATAGATATGAAGGAAGATATATTTCATAGTGGGTTTGATGACAATGAAGCTAACACAGAAACATCTGCAGCAGTAGTTTTACCAGTGGAAAACAATGTACGTGGAAATATAAGAAGAAGGCAATTCATTGAAAGACACTTTTAATTAAAATAATATATTTTAAATTTATTATTATATAAATATTTTAAACCTTACATAATTTTAATTTTTATAACATTTTTCTATCAAAAAACTGGAACTGGAAATTAAATTATTACAACAAAAGGAAGTACTAGAGTTCTTCCTTTTTTTGTAATAATTTAATTTCTAGTTCCAGTTTTTTTATTTTTAATTCAGCAATTCTAATATTGAACTTGTGCTCCACTTCTAGCATATCTAATTGTTTTTTTTTAAATTGACTATTGGACTTCAATATGCTTTCTTGCATTGATTCTTTTCTGTAAAATATTTACCCTTTATATTTTATACTAAGCAAATAATAAGAATATAATCTAGGATAATCTTTCTTACATCCTTTGAGGTCCCTTTTTACCCGACTGCTTCCTAGGAATATTTTCTTTTTTTCTAGGAATACTACTTCCAACATTTACCATTGAGGTACCTGAAAGTATTTTGATTATATATAGATGAATAAAATATATTAAAATAAAATATATAAATATTATAATACAATATTATAAATATAAATTATTTAGTTCTGTTATATTTTTAATATTTTTTTAATATTAAAAATATGGAATAAAGGAATACAATTTTATAATTTATAGATGAATTATTATTTTTACCTTGGTCCATTACAACTTCCATTACCTCTTCATTGAATGCAGGAGGTGATTCTGTGGCTATAGGAGGTGGATCTATGATAATATTAGAAAAACCTGTACTAGGCCCAGCTGTTTCTTCTTGGGTGTTTAATTTAACCTACAAGTACTGATTATTAAATAAACTGTATTTCTATTAATTTAATCATAACATTATTATGCTTACATCAGTTTTTATTGCATCACTGTCATAGTCATTGTATTCCACAACAAAATCGTGTGGAGCAATATCCATAATCGCCATATCTTCTTGAGAGGGCGACTTGGGCTTTTCACCACCCCCTGTCTTATTTTGGTATTGTGTATGAGCGGACAAGTTAGCTTTAGCAGCAAGCTTCATTCTCTTCCATGCCAATTTAACTTCTCCATCAGACCTATTTTTTCCCATGAGTTCATTAATTCTGAAAATATTTCAATAACATTATAATTTGGGTTGGTAACGGGTTACTTATTAAAAAAAACTAAACACTTACTTGTTTGCTATATTCTTCCACTCTAGAGCCTTTTTAATATTGGAAGAAGCTCTCGTGGATTTATCTTCAACTATGTGGCGTGATTGTGCAATCATCTCGCGTAGTATATCCTATAATATTTAAAATTTGGGTAAGCTTAAAATCAATAAATTATAGATGGATTTCAAGTTCATCTAAGTAATGTATTATATTTACTTACTTTTTCCTCGGCACTCCAATTCTCAGATCGCTTTTTTTTTTGTTGGTCCATCACATTAAATTATTAAAATTGAAAAGTTAAATAAAGAGGCAATTGTTAGGCTTAAATTCCAAAGCTAAATGAACTTTATTCAACTTGCGATGGTTTTGTTTAATGTTATGGTTTCATATAACGCGCGAGAATGTTACGTTTCGATTCACGTAGGTACTTGGATGTATTTGAAGAAATTAATACGACATTAAGTAATGTGCTTAAACCTAAACAAAACTGCAATCGACAAAATAACTAAATAATGCTTATATCAATGCAAAATAACCAGGTCTCAATATTTTTAATACTCCTAAACATCATCTAATCATTAGCGTACTATTAAAACGGAACGTTGCAATAGAATGATATCATGGTGAACGAGTGATATTTTTATTAATCTGTGGTTGATATTTAAACAATGGCTCAAATGACGGTACTAAGAAGACCACGGTTTATTTATGTTTTGTAATATGAACGAGTTTAGACCATGGTTCTGTAGATAAGCCTGGACTTCATAGTACAGGTTTAAACCAAGGTTTATTTAGTTTTTTGTAATAAGACTATATACGTATATATTGTGTTGTATGTAAAATAATACATATATATCATAATTATATACTATGCTTATATTGTATATAAGCATATCTAATATATATCTAATATAGTAAAATATATAATCTAGAAAAAGAAATCAGTTAATTGGTGTTAACGCTTAATCTCAGGAACTGCCAGACTGTTTTGAAGATTTATTTTTTAAAAGTGACATTGGCCGAAAAGGTACAATAGGACAAGAGGAAATTACGTACATGTTCTATATATTTATAATATACTAGCTGACCTGTGCCCACTTCATTGGGCATAATGTTAATAATCCTTTTTTAGTACAATACAGAGTGTTATGTTTTAATTTCTAACTGCCAAAAGGAGGGTTATACGTAGGTATTTTATTAATATTAAAAATTAAATTATCTATACTAATATTAAAAAAACTACTTTTTGTAACTTAAATATAAAAGTTAGACATATGCTGTCGTTGACTTTTTTGTAGGCATTTTCAAGCTCCACATCTTTTCTCTAGAACTCAAAAATATATCTTTCATAGTTAAAGCAGCGTTCGTAAGAAACGCTTTCATTCGACCGTTTTTTCTCCGATTCACTTTGCAAAACGGACTACCACGTAAAAGCCTTTTTATTTTTCGTTATTTTATATAACCTATGACACTCAGCAATAATGTGGCTTTCTATTGGTGAAAGAATTTTTAAAATCGGTTCAGTAGATCCCGAGATTACCCCTTACAATTTAACAGACACACAAACTTTACTTCTTTATAATATTAGTATAGATGTAAGCCTAAAATATGTCTCATAAAATTTGTGCCAAGTTTCAGACAAATACTTTACACGGTTTATTTGTTTTTACATATGAAACCTGTAATAATATTATAAATGAACCTAAGTTTTCGGATTTTGTCGCGGAGACAGGTCTCTGCCGTGACCACGATTGCTGTAAAGCATTCGAAACGTCGGGAACCAAAAATCAAAATAAATCCGCGACAAAATCCGAAAAGACACTTTCATTAATTATAATGTTAAATATTCGCATGTTAAAAATTCGTAATAATATTTTTTTCCTTATTATATAATTAGATACCAATAGTAACGTATTCCAGTTTTTATATTGCTACGACCCGGATTGAAAGAATTTAATCTGGAAATTGCTTGCTTAGCGATTTCTATCGTTCGTAAAACAAAACGATATTGCGTACTTCTTTATTTGATAATTTTTCAATCTTGTTTTAGAGCCAAATGGCTATCATAAATTTTTAGCGTCCGATATTAAATTTTATATTAACATTTCATTGGAGACTATTCGTTAAACCAAATCTCTACCATATTTTAATACGCTCGCATTTTGTACGGTTTAAGTCAAGCCAAAATCAGAACAGACAATAAGATTTAGAAGCATATTTATTTGTTTGCATGTATTAGGACTATTATTTGTGAATTTTTTTATTCAATTAAATTATAAGTTTGCAAATAAAGCGTACTAAATTTGATCAAACTTTATTCGAATTACAATAAAATATTACATAATATCATTAGTTAACATTAACTATGGAAAATCTCTTGGGACGGTCTGCTTGTATTGGTAACATACTCCTGATCTTCACATGGCTAATTTTAACGCGACCAGACATCAATACAATGCATTTGGACTGTTAAGTCCCTGGTAATCGACATTTTAATTGACAGTGATAGATATAACATAGCACCAAAGCTTAATGTTTTATTATTGAGACCTAGTTCGTATCTGCTTCAAATAATTGGTAATATAAATATCACTTTTTAACTAACTTGAATAGCTGTAGAATAGCGGTAACGCGTCGCTTGTATAACCGAGTGATGCGGGTTCAAATCCGGGTCTCGCACCTCTGATATTTTCATGTGCGAATTATTTCTATCCTGTTTACCAATTGTCTTACGGTGAAGGAAAACATCGTGAGGAAACCTGCATGTTTGAGAAAACCTAGCAAGTTTTCTTAAGACATGTGAAGTCCGCCAACACCCACTAGGCCAGCGCGGTGGACTATGGCCTGATCCCCCTCGTACTAAGGGAGGCCCGTGCCCAGCAGTGGGACGTTAAAAAGGGCTGATGAGACTAACTTGAATTAATACTGTTTAATCAGCATCAGAAAGTGTCCTTATTGGCACACCACTATATAATCTCCAAAAATCTAAAATTGTGTAAATATTTTATTAGTAATTATTGTATTCACTTCAATATGAGGGAAATAGGCCATAACCACCACGCCGGCCAAGTGCGGATTGATGAACTTCACAACTCTTTCGAAAACTTATTAAATGCTTTCAGACTAGCAGGTTTCCTCACGATGTTTTCGTTCACCGTAAAACAAGTGTTAATCATGTTGGAAATGTTTCGCACATGATAATATCAAAGGTGCGAGACCCGGGATTTGAACTCGCTTCGCTCGCTTAAAATACACATTAAAATTAGTTGTTTACGCCTTAATCAATTTATAGTTAAGGCATTAGTTATTGTAAGCTTTTAAATGTTATGAAGTATTTGCTTTACAAATTTATCAGGCGCTACGCCATATTGTACTCTTCATATATTGTATTCTAGTTCACTTACCATTAAAGCTCTGGACCGAACAGTCTACCTTTTTTTATTATTGTCCTATTACTACATTAATCACACGTGATTTAAGTCTATAGTTCTGCCACCTCTCTAAGTCCTCTTCATGGTCCATTACGAGACGGATTCAAAAGAAAATATATAAAATATTAAAATTAATACAACTAAAAGGTGACCAAGTGCCGTATGGAGTATAGAGGTGAAGATTATTAATTCAAGTGGAGTTATAGACATTAAGTGCTTAAAATAAAAATCAGGAATAGTGTTTTATCATAATATTTATAAATAAAACCCAACACGTCTATAATTAAACATTAAATCAGGTAAATAAAGCACGTTAAGCACGTGTGACATTGGACAAGGTCAGTAAGTCAAAGCTCTTAAACATTATTACAAATATCTACGAACGTTATTAAACGATAAAATAAACATTAAATTTGATAATATAATATAATAAAAATTTAGGTATAGTTTTATCAGTACTTAAATAATACAGTACAGTAACGTAAATGTTACATTAGATAACTGTTCCTAGTTTAAAGTATTTTTACAAAATACATTTAATTAAATTATATAAAATCAAATAGATATGTTATTAATTTTACATACACAGTGTAGATATTTATTGTATTAAAAGTTACTTACAATTATAAAGTAGGTAAAAGTTTAACAAATAATTTATTTGTAAGCTTTAGAAACTTAATCGAAAATTACTGTTAGTTATCACTATCATTTTGGTTGTAAATCATTAAAATATTAATACTATCTATTTTTCAAAACCTTTTGTCTGTAAAATTTCAGATCGACATCAACTGTATCCCAAAATGACCGACATTAAGGAGCTTAAAAAGAAACGTGGCAGTTACAAATGCAGAATAACAGTATTTGGAAATTATTTAGGTACTTTGAATATTAAAGAACTAACCGCCTGTCAGGTGATGGAGTTACAATTAAGAATAGATAAGTTAGAGAGTTTATACAATGAGTTTAATGAAGTTCAGTCACAATTAGAATGCTTAACGGATAATATTGACATTGAATTAGTTGAACGAACCGCAGTAGAAACTCAATATTATTCATTATTAGCTCAGTCTAAAAATCTTATCAGTACTTATTCAAAATTAGAATTAGATGACGTAAAATCAACTTCTAGTAACTCTAAGCATCAGTTAGTCAAATTACCTACAATTAATTTACCTAAATTCTCAGGTTCATATGATAACTGGCTAGAATTTCGCGATACCTTTGCAAGTCTCATTCACAACAATGACGACATCGAGGAAATTAATAAATTTCACTACCTGAGGTCGTCACTAGAAGGTTCCGCCGCTGTAGTAATACAGTCTATCCAGTTTTCTTCTCAAAATTACATAATAGCATGGGAAATTCTGTGTGAGAGATTCAACAACAAACGGTTACTCATTCACAATCATGTATCAGCTCTTTTCAAGCTCGAACCAATAACCAAGGAGTCCTCATTGTCACTAAAACGAATGATAGATCAAGTGAATAAAAATATAAGATCTCTAAATACAATAGGTGAACCGGTTCATAGCTGGCTAGCTGACACATTGTTAATATATATAATAAGTTCAAAGTTAGATTCGAAAACATTAAGAGAATGGGAGGAATATAAAGGACATTTAGACAAAAATAAGTTAATATCTTTTGAAAATTTTATAGAATTCTTGAGAAACCGAGCCGATTTAATAGAAACTTTAGAAATATCACGTTATTCTCACACAAGTAAAGAAAGTATAAATAAAAATTTAAAACTTAAAACTTTAGTTTCCACTACGAATTACTCCGACAATGTCAATAATACAACCTCACATAATAATAGTTATTGTCCTAAGTGTAATGGCGATCATAATCTTAATGTTTGTCCACAATTTTTATCATTATCTGTCTCTGAACGAACGTCATTATTACCGAATTATAAGATCTGTTACAATTGTTTTCGTCGCGGTCATTACCCTAGTCAATGTAAAAAGTCAGGGTGTAAAATCTGTAAGCGCAAACACCATACGCTAATACACAACACAGATTTGCATAAAAAATCTGACAAAACTTGTATGTCCGATATGAATATTAATTGCACTACTAATAACGCTCACGCGACGCTGTCGACTTGTTTACCTGCGTATACGCATTGTGCGACTGCGAGTAGTTCGACCGAAGTCCTTTTATCCACTGCATTAGTAAAGTGCAACGATATTAATAATAAAATACATATCGTACGCGCTCTTCTTGATTCCGGCAGTTCGTCATGTTTAATGACAGAAAACTTATTTAAAAAGTTAAAGCTTCCTTATCTTAAGACTAATAAGTGTATACAGGGTATTAATAGTTCGTTGTCTCTTGTGGATAAATTTTGCCATTTAAATATTAAATCCTTAAATGAAAGTTATTCAAATGATCTATTATGTTACATTTTGCCTACAATTACTAATAAGATCCCCGCTAAACAGGTACAATTAGATATACCGTCGAACAGTCTACCTTTTTTTATTATTGTCCTATTACTACATTAATCACACGTGATTTAAGTCTATAGTTCTGCCACCTCTCTAAGTCCTCTTCATTAGTATTGGTTGAGTTCATCTTAATTTCCTGAAATCAGCCTAAATATAACCTTTATAAATGTGAAAAAATAACTGTAAATATCCACCCACCCAAGAAAAGCACCTCCAAACCTAATATGAAACTCGTTGGTAGCTCATTTCCGACTCATCGTAGCTATTTATCTGACGGTTTGAGATAGCGGAAATTTAAAACAGCTAAACAACTCTTGGGACAGATATTGAATTACTTTGAGTTCTCGTTGGAGTTCAGATAAGGGAAGTATTTTAGTCTACTTGATGGTGATAGTGACAAAAATTACCAGTAATTTTGTTATGGTATATTGTTTTCTTATCTTAAACGTTTTCTGTTGGCTATTGAATAGTTTTGGGATTGAGTTATTGAGTTTAATAGAAAATATTAATGTTGTAAACTTTTAATATCGAGCATTACGAAATGATACCAATTACTATATAAAAGGTAAATAACTGTGTAAACTTAAGAGTACCGTATATATAATTACATAAATTAGAGAAAAAAAAATGTTTAGTTTGAAATGGCTTAGAATTGCAATACATTCTGCAATTTACGAAAAAATCTGTTATGTTGGTGTTATATAATAAGGACATCTATATTTAGATTTTCTGTATAGAAAGTTAAAAATTAATGCTATTTATAAATAACAATTATTTTTAATATTAACGTTAATAAAAATATAGATTTAATTTTTTTTAATTCATTAATAACTCACTTACTTCCGCTACATTATTTTTTTATCGCATTGAAGCAGTCAGTTACGCCTAAAGAAGTTTTACTTCAAAAACATATTTCAACGTAAAAATTACGTAGCAATTCACTAAATATCAACGACTTTCAATCGCAATTTACTTGTTCTTGTTTTCAATATTCATTCTTAAAATTGCATTGAAACAAAGGAAAACACAATATCAATAGAAATCTCGAACCGTCCATTTAATGTAAACTGTCTGCATAATCGATGTGGCCAGGTACATCGGTGCTTTTCTCTCACTCCTTTTGTTTCCGCGGCAGACATACTTGAGAGCTTAGTCTGTACTGCGTATCATACTGTTATCTAGATGTAGAGCTTTAGGGCATGTGTTCATTGTAAAGCTATTTCTTTGTCTAAATGTAATTTAATATTGATTATAAAATAAAATAAAAAAATAAAAATAAAAAAGCCTTTTATTTCACAACTAATAATAAACTAACACATTGGAGTTGTAGCATAAAAAACAAAAAAAATATATTAATTAATTTTTCAACATAATTTAGAGTAGAATTAACATGCATTGTATTATAATATTTATACAATATTAAGTTATTATAATTTATAAATTATTATTATTATTATTTTTTTTTATTTTATTATTTTATATTACATTGTTTAATTATAAATTATTATCATATTCAATTTAGTGTGGAATCAACATGCATTGTATTATAATATTTTTTTACATTATTAAGTTATTATAAATTATTATTTTATATAACATTGTTTTAATTATAAATTATTATCATACTCAATTTAGTGTAGAATCAACATGCATTGTATTATAATATTTTTTTACATTATTAAGTTATTATAAATTATTATTTTATACAACATTGTTTTAATTATAAATTATTATCATTATTTTTATATTAATAAAATGACTGTACAGATTAATATTATTATTATTTTAAAACATTATAATATATTAAATTTTTCTTTTATTTTAAATTAATTACAGTTTTAAAATTAGTGTGAACCCCTCTATTTGAGGGTGAAGGCCTCCTCCAAAGATGACCAGTAGTCTCTGTCTGTGGCTTTTTCTCTCCACAGTTTACCAGCTGTCCCTTCAATGTCGTCTGCCCATCTACTTTTAGGTCTTCCTCTCTTTCTAGTTCCTGGGGGACCTGGCCATGATGTCAACCGAGAAGTCCAACTATCGTCGCTCATTCTTGCTACGTGGCCCGCCCAACGCCATTTTAATCTCATGGAATGGTTTAGTGCGTCTATTACTCCTGTTGTCTCTCTTATAGTAGTATTGCGAATTTTTTGAATTTTACGAATTTTCATCATGCTTCTTTCCATGCCCCGCTGGCATGAGTTTATTTTATTCTTAACATTTCGCGTAAATTTCCATGTTTGGCATGCGTATGTGAGTGACGGTAAGAGGCAGGTGTTCATGACATTTCTCTTAATTTTTGTAGGCATTTGACTTTTGAAAATTTCTTTCAGGCTCCAAAATTTCTTCCATGTCCTTTTTATCCTTCTTTCGATTTCCTGATCGTTGCTTTTGTTATCAAAAGAGAGTTGTTTGCCTAGGTAAATATATGAGTCAACAAACTCTATTGAAGTATTATCAACTTTTATTTCATTTTTTAATGAATTTGTCATCACTTTTGTTTTGTTGAAGTTGATTTCTAGGCCTGACTTTCTGCTCGATTGTTGCAGTGTATCTATCATGTGCTGTAGCTCTACGCTGTTCTCAGATAGCAAGACAAGATCGTCAGCGAATCTTAAGTGATTTATATAATTACCATTAATATTTAGGCCCATCTTATTCCAATTTAGTTTATTTATTATGGACTCTAATACTGAGATGAAAATTGTGGGTGACAAAGGGTCCCCTTGCCTTACACCTCTTTTTATCGGAAAGGGGGTTCCAGTTGCCTCGAGCTTTACTCTGCTAGTGTTGTTTTCATAGATATATTTTAGCACTGTGATGTATTTAGCTTCTACATTTTGTTTGTTTAGGGCTTCCCATATCGATGAATGGAGTATAGTGTCAAAGGCTTTTTGGTAATCTATAAACGCTATATAGAGCGGTCGCTGGAATTCCTGGTACTTCTCAATAAGAAGCTCTACAGAATGAATGTGATCGACCGTAGAGTAGCCTTTCCGAAAGCCTGCTTGTTCTATTGGCTGATGTGAATCGAGTGTAGAGCTAATTCTATTTTTTATAATCGACGAGAAAAGTTTATATAATGATGGCAGGAGGCTGATGGGTCTATAGTTGTTTATATCATTAGGATTGCCCTTTTTATATAACAATATAATGTCTGACTCTGACCATTGCTGAGGCGTTATAGAGGTGTCTAGTATTTTGTTGAAGAGAATCATCAGTGGTGTGGCAAGGATCGTGCAACCCGCTTTTATTGCTTCGTTAGTTATCCTGTCCGGTCCCGGACTTTTTTCTGATTTGAGGCGCTTAATTTCTCTTATAATTTCTGTTTGTTCTACTGGTTTTAATTCCGTTGTGTTAGTTTCTTTTTGTAAATGTAGAGCGCTTTTGTTTTCTATTTCTGGGGAGTCATATAAGGTTTTGTAAAACTTAGTGGCTATATGGAGTATGTTTTTTCTATTGTGTGTGACTCTATCCGATTCGCAAAGACCTTCTATCCATGTTTTGTGAGATCTTAATGCATTGTATGCTCTCTTTAAGCTCCCTGATGTGTTAAGGTGTCTTTCTATGGTTTGTCTTCGGTGGTCTTTGTAGTCTTGTTGTATACACTTGCTTATAAGTTTGTAGAGTGCACTTAATTCGTTTTTCATTGCTCTTGATTTAGGCTTCGTCATTTGTAGGTCTTTTCTACGCGTTATTAATCTTCTTGTACGATCAGATATAGTGCTACGATATTTGTTGCTAGGTGGTAGAGCCGTTTTCAAACTATTTTCAATAGCGTCTATTATCTTATTGTAATAAATCTGGACTGTGTCACCCTCATGATTGTTAAGAACCTCTTGATATTTGCTTAATGTTTCTATATACCTAGAAATTTCTGCATTATTTTTCAATGTATTTTTTGAGTAACCTGAGTAGTTGTTTCTTCTTTTTTTAATATATTTTAAGTTAAAAGTTGCCCTTACGCACCTGTGATCTGACGGATATGGAATATTCAGTACTTCTACATTTTGAACGTTTTTTTGTATGTTGGTAAGAATATAGTCTAGTTCATTTTTTGTATTTCCATCGGGAGATCTCCATGTCCATCTTTGTTTGTTTTTCTTGTTAAAAAAGGTGTTCATTATACTGAGGTTGTTTTCGTAAGCAAACTGAATCAGACGCTCGCCACTGCAGTTTCTTTTGCCATATCCAAATTTATTTACAACTTTACTGTCTTCGCGTGTTGGTTGTCCTATTTGCGCGTTAAAGTCTCCCATAATTACAATGTTTTCATCAGATAATTTGACAGCTTTTTCGATAGTGCCATAGAAATCTTCTTTTGCTTCTTCACTGGCTCCATCTGTCGGCGCATAAACTTGTATAAGGCTTATTTTGAATTTGTTTATATTTAGTTTTAAGAGTGCCACTCGTTCTGATAGGCCAATAAAACTTTCTATGTAATTTTTGAGGTACCTTTTTACAAGAAATCCTACACCATATAGTCCCGGAGTTTGTCCTATGTAGTAAAGTATTATGTTTTGGTATTCGTCTATCGTATTTCCCAGTCGCCTTACTTCTGATAAGCCAACAATGTCGAACTTTGTATTATCTAGTGCATCTAATAGCTCTAGGAGGTGTGCATGAGTTGATAGAGTTCTTACATTGTACGTAGCTATATAACATAAGTTTGGGTTTTTTGCTACTAGATTATTCATCTCTGGAGGGTTTTGGTCTAATTCTCCCGCGGTGACCAGCCGTCTTGGGAGATGTAGGTGGAGAGGGGTTCGCGTTAATTGTTATTGTGTTGATTTCTTACTGTCTTGTTCTGGAGTGGGCTGAGAGTGGGATCCATGAAATGTTAGCGTTGGTTTTTTTATAAGGTAGTTTGACATGTTGTTATTTTTAATAATTTTTATTGGTTGTTTTTTGTTTCCCCTGTTGCTGGAGCCTCTCAGTGATTCCGGTGATTCTGATGAGTTCCTTTTCTTATCTTTTTTCTCTCTTTCAGTTTGATCGTTTGTAACAGCATTTTCCTTTTGTTTATGTTTGGTTCCTAAAAAGACAAGTCTATCATATTTTATAAATGCCCTGTTTCCGCATTCTCTCTCCTTATTTAGCTCAATTTGAAGCTCCTTTCGTTTTTTTAGTATATCTTGAGGGAAATCTTCTTTAATATAGAAAGGTGATGCTGCCAGTTTTTTCTTGTTTTTTAGTATTTTTATTTTTAGTCCCATAGTGGTCAATGTTACTACAATGGGTCTCATGTTATCCCCTCTTTTTCCAAGTCGCCTTACAAATTCAACGTTATTTTCATTGCATTCGATATTTAAATACTTGTTTATTATTTCTAGCACAGTTTTTAACAGATCCTGATACGATCTTTCACGTTCTTCGACTCCGAAAAAAAGTAGATTTTTCTTCCTCGTTATTCTCTCCATATTGTCTATCTTCTTTTTCTGCGATTCTAATTGTTGTTCAAGTAACTCAGTTTTCAATTCAAGACCGTGAAACTTTTCATTCATGTTGCTTATAATAGTATTTTTTATTTCCTCCTTCATATCTAACATGTCAGCTTTCTGTTGTTTCATCTCTTCTTGCATACTTCTTAATATATTTTTGATTTCGTCCATTTTATCGTAAATAAATTGATGTTATCGATTTATATTTGTATACCTCAGAGTACTACTAACACCCTCTTGTGGTTAGTAGCGAAAAGTTCAGTTTATCGAGTTTTTTGTCTTTCGCTAGTTAACGCTAGATGGCGCTGATTTAATCTTACGTGGGATGGTCGTATGACTTAGCGAAAAAGAATATTTATTTGAGGTTATACACTTTGATGCAAAACTGATTTCTTATGCTCACAATAACGGTTTAGTGTTTTTAATGTTTATTTATGTCCAATTCACTGTATTTAACGAGATCTAGATCATTTACACTTAAAATAATTTTAAAAAATGTCAGTTGCAAGTCCATTGATATTTTAACAGTTTTTGCTCAGATTACGCACTTTCACAGTAAAAAAGATTCGTCCATATGATCCATAGTATTGCACATTGATTTATCACTACTTTATTGTCATTTCACCACTAATTCTATTTAATATTCAAATAAAACACGGACGTCGAAGTCAACGGTGGCACAGTCGCGCCCTCCCTTAATATTGATTAAAAATTCTAAATTACTAATGAATGTATCGGGTCAATCAAAAATATACCATATTTGGGTTAATAAACTTATTTTATTTAGAAAATTAATTTAAAAACATTTATTTTCTTAGTTAGTAGAAAGTAAAAGAAAAACGATTATTTTTATAGATATTATTTTCTGTCATTAATCCAGCAGCAAGCGATACACTTTGTTGAGTACCATACGGGTTGTTCATGGTTCTAATAGTAGAGTGGACAGAGGGAAGAAGTCTATGGATATTGTGGTCTGATGCGCCAGGCGAGTCGTCAGATGATCATGCTTACGTAAGCTACTCCCTATTGACACGTGAGAAAATCCTTTGGGCTTTAGTAGGCAGTACTGGCTTTTCAGTCCAGTAAGATTCATATAACAAACTGTATTGGTATGCGTAAATGCATTTTCCAAAATTAAAAAAAATGAGGTTTATGAAAGACTTATAAGTTATACATAGTTTTTCATATTATTATTATTATTACTGCCTAGTTTTAGAACAAACGGTAACTTTAGAATAACTGCAAGTATAGTGAATACTGTTAACGTTAATGTACTTCTAAACACAAATGTTTATGTAACAGCTGGTGATCTGCCTTGTTTAAATAATTACTTGAAATAGGCCACATAGAAAACTTCTATGCTTTTTAATAAACAAACAAACAGAAATCATGAACATAATATGAATATGTCGTGAATTAAATAAAATAAACAATTATAAAGATTCAGTTCACTGCTGGGCACGGACCTCCCTTCAGTACGAAGGGGACCAGGCATAGTATAACTCGCTGGTCAAGTGCAGGTTCGAGGACTTCGCAGTTCACATGTTTTGCGAGACCCGGATTTGAACTCGCATCACTTGGTTATCCAAGCGAGCGCATTACCACTGGGCTACCACTGTCTTTATTAGAATTTGTTATAGATTTCACTGGAATTACGTGCTACGACGCACCGTATATAATTAATTACGCCGTATTAACATAATTTTAAAATAAAAATAGTTCGACTTTATACAATTTTTAATAAAAACTGTAATATTAGGTAAATACATAATATGAGACCTGCCATAACTAATCAAATTAATCGTAACATTTGCTTTTTACTTTTTGTGTTTTTTTACACTTGTGTTTCACAATTACACTATGCGTTTCTTGTGTTCAGATTGTAAGTAAAGATTCAGAATATAATTTAGGTATTTTACAATAAAGAAATCTAAGTTTAAAAAATAGATAGTAGAATTTCATCTTAAGTTGAGTTTTGACAGAAATATTGCGTAACAAAAAACAGACATCCAAATCAAGAACCTTCTATTTTGTAGTCGGTCAAATTCATATTCAACATGAAGTCTCCAACAATATAATATAATATTGCAATAAAGTATTTGGCAGAAACTTCTATAAGATTACCGTAGCTCGGTTTATTCGTTATTTAAATCGTTAGGACTCTAGCCAAATGGGGAACCCTCAGTGTAGATAGGGCTTTAAAAACAAAACAAGCTACATACAATGTTGCCAAGAAGTGGTTAGTTATATGAACACTTACAACGTTAATTTAAAGGTGATATTGAAAAGAAATATTTAAAAGCAAGATAATATAGTGATTTAAAACGTTCAAAAAGCTTCTATTCCTAAATTTAAAAAAAATGTGAAAAAACATTTGTGTACTAAAGGATATTATTCGATTTACAATTTTTTACAAGTACGCCTTAGGAATGATGTGATCGCTTCCAAGCTATTTCAACCTATAGAATTATTGTTGATTTTAAGTTAGTTAAAAATATATAGAATTAGTCTCGCTGAGTTTCTTTCGCCAGTTCTTTTCAGCCCCTCTAGACAAATGGCAAACGCTCCGTACCGATTCTATTTCGATAAACGCTAACGCCTAAGGAGGACCATCTCGTGTACGAAAAAGTGTCCAGTAAGGGTGGCGCTGCAGTAGCAGTCGATAAATTTTAAAGAAAGCGCCAAACGTAATTAGAAAAAAATTACGCTTTCTCTCTGCAGTATTTTGTTTATATTTACTAAAACATTTTTAGACTACGTAAATAGTTGAGGTTTTGTATACTAGCATTTTTCTAACTACTTGAGTCATTAAAATTTTTAAATATTTGAACTCAGCAAACTTCACTCCATTTATAACAGCTATGTTCATATTGAAACTATTCGAACGCCAGCGCTATTCTGGTAGGTATAAGGTAATGGAAACTTTATTTTCAGTATACAGCTGGACACTTTTTCAACTTTCCCCCCATATGAGATGGTTCTCCTTATCTCTACCCATAGTTGAATCTAATCACTAGTCGTAAGCTTATGTCAATCCCATACATTGATTATTCTATTCTACTAGCGTTTTGCCACTTGTCTAGAGGGGCAGGTCAGAGGCTTCTTCTTTCCGAACTGGTAGTAGACTCATGACGTTCAGTAAACTAATACTAGTAATATTTTATTTGAATTTAGAAACTTACCTTTGCTTCGTTCAGGTGCATCTCTACATGTTTTTGGACAAACTTTAATTTAACAGTAGTCTATGTAACGAGTAACATGCTCGGATACGAATACTTCAATACAGAAATATTAACTATAATTAAGTACTATATTATAATATATATTACGTAAATATTTGACGACACGTGTGGTGCAGTTTGTAGTGACCCTACTTGCTCTGCCGGCGGTCGCGGGTTCGAGTCCCGCTGGGGGCATTCATTTGTTAAGCACAAATGTTTGTACTCCAGTCATGGATGTTAATATTTATAATATGTATGTATTTAAAATTATATATGTATTTAAAATTATATATGTGTATATCATCCATCTGGTATCCGTAACACAAGGCTCGTACCTTACCATGGTAAAACCAGTGATGTGTGTAAACGTCCCAACATATTTATTTATTTATTTATACCTACTTAAAAAAACATTTATTATATATACTTGAACATAAGTAATAAGATAAACAAAGCCTAAATATTTATTTATTATAATATAGGAGTAAATGGTTTTGCTTATGTTGTTATTCAAGGTTATACCTGCGTACTAAATTACATTCAAATCCGTCCAGCCATTTGTAGGACTAATCACCCATTGAAAAAATCAGAAATATAATATTAGTGAGATGTAGCAGTACTTTTTATTATTACAATGACTACTTTTTTATAAAAACAGTACTGTTTATTTTAGATCTTAAATCAGTGAGTTTTTCGATATATTTTTTTTAGAATACCATACTAATAACTTTTATCTACAAATACCTATAGAAAATTATATAATGCTTATAATCAGGGTAATAATATAGTTATATAAAAAAAGTAAAGCATTATCGTAAGCTAACACGAATTGAGATCTACCCTCTTACATAATATTGATGTGAATTAGCAGTACCAATACTATTCCAAATGGTTATTAAGTGCGCTATAGGATTAACTAAGCGTTTATTGTACTGTGTCCGCTTTTCTTTTTCCCTTTATGTATTTTTCGTGCATGTATCACACTCGTATATGGTACTAGCGACTCACCCTCGTTTCGCTCGGGTTCACCCCTAGGTACCCCTTTAGTATAAAATCATTACAAACTTTGAATATCTTACTTATTGATATCTAATCAAAAATCAAAAAATAAGTTTCTAGCTTCTAGCTTCAAAAATGGCATAATTTTCATACAAACTTTTCCCCCTTTTCAGGCTGTAGACTATCTGTGTACCAAACATTTAAATCAATTCAGTAGTTTTGGCGTAAAAGCGCGACAGACAAACACTGTTACTTTCGCATATTATTATTAGTAAGGATTTAGTCTGATAATAAGTCTGAATATTAGACATTTAAGTAAACAAAAAAATATTATTATTTAAATGGATATAAAAATGGTGCAACATTTGAAAACGGTCTAATAATCTAGTTTTATGCTGAGGCGTCATCTCATGAATATGCAGCATGTGTCCGCTTGAAGATATTAATTATGCACGGTTTACGTCCGCTCTTGTTAAGGGAAGATGCTTTTCATTTACGTTTACTGAAGAAATTTTATATTTAAAACGTTATTTTCAGTTTATATTGTAAATTTTGTATCGAAAATAGCGTAATGGTATTTCTAAGAGTACCTATTGATTTCGATATTATAAAACTAAATATGTACATAAATGTTAAAGAATAATATTATATTTAAGCATTGAATCTTATGGTCCGAACGGGTGTTTTGATCGTATTTATATTTATAGTTTACAAGCGACTCACTCTTTCTTCGCTCAAGTTCGTCCCTATGTATGTAAGTAGGTATACATTTGTGAGTGAACTAGTTAGTGGTTAAGCAGTTATTATCATTAGGTTTTCCAAAATCTGCCCAGTTGTTTCTCGTAGGGCGGTCAATAACAGACACAAATTCTAAAACTATAGATTCGGCCGGTGTCGGTAATAATGGCTATTACAAAAGATTTCCATAAATTATATATTTAATGTTTTGCTTGACATTTTTGATATCATTATTTTAGATCATGACGTCTAAGGCAACCTTAAAGAACATATTATGTTTCATTTACACAGCCAATTAACCCTTGGTTACTACACATGGGTCTATGAGACCCTGTCAACTTTAAAATCACCGATTTCGGGCAATTACTCTTAACGAACGCGGGCCCCCCCACCCGTGTATTCTCAGTACGGTGCTCGCTGCTTCGTACGGCGGGTGTGTCCAGTGGCTCAGTGCATGTTTTGCGCCAAAACGGTAAGGACAGGGTCACGGTGACCCTTGAGTAGCAACGACAGACGGTAAGTGAATAACTTGTTATATTGGTTAACTTTTTTTTTGTGTAAAATACTTAACATTTTGAGTGTTTGTTTTATTTGGTAAACGCAGAAGTTTATTGCGGCAAAACATTGGAGAGACCTAGAGCTAAAAATTAAAAGCTTTTACCGACTCAAGTTGTTCTCCGCTTGATACCTCCAGTCGAAGGATCGAATCGGAATATCACTGGCGACAATTGGTTCTCATCTATTGAGTTAGTCGATGAACTATGTGGGGACTATGAAAGCAAACAAGAGAGAGATCCCAAGAGAGTTTTTACCACATAAAACAAGAGCAGTAGAATCGTCGTTGTTTGGTTTCACAGCTAAAATAACAATGGCATTGGCATCATATGTTCCAAAAAAGTCTAAGGCTGTGGTTCTTATGCATCATGATCGCGAGATAGTTGCTGATCAGCATAATAAACCTGCGATGATCACATTTTACAATGACACAAAAGTTGGGGTTGACGCAAAAAGAGTGCCAACTTCTCAGTTGCTAGAGCTACTAGACGTTGGCCAATGGTGATTTTTTATGCCATGCTCAATATAACAGGCATCAATAGTAAAGTCATATTATATGCAGTCAGTGGAAAGTCAGTAAATCGGCCCAACTTCCTACGCGGGCTTGGCATGGAGTTATGCTTACCTTACACTCGACATCGAATTTACAACGAAATGATTCCCCGACAATTGCGTATGATAACTTCAAAGATATTCAAACTGCCCATGCCTGAAAGACCGGTTCCAGCTGTTTCTAATATTCCATCTATAAGGAATAGCGTTGCGGCATTTGTCCGTATAAAAAAGATCGCAAAACAAACAACGTTTGTTTTTCATGTCACATACCAATTTGCAGCACTTGCTCAATTATTATATGTCCAGACTTTTTCGAAAAGAATTAAAGTTGTGTCATTTTATTACATTATTAACCATTTTTCTTAAATAATGTGTTTTATTTCATAATTCGTAATGGTTCAAAAAATATTCCTTGTTTTATAACAGGGTCACACTGACCCTTGAGTAGTGACTGTGTAAAATATATTTTGAGTAGAAACCAAGGGTTAATAATGTTAACTAAATATTATTAAAAGCTACCATTTAGAAAAATATTTTAAAGTATTTTAATAGTTTTAATGTTTTTATAACTTATTATTTTAAACTTAGCCTTCTTGATTATTTTTGTTTTATTATAGGTATATAAATAAAGTTACAATTAGTCATAATTAATTTAGACAATCGTCTAGACAGAAGAGGAATCCCTTTTTACTTAAATTTCAATCGACAGATGAGTAATAAATCCCGATGACTGTACTTTTCCTGAACCGGGCCTCGAACCTGGACCTAGGTAGTTTCAACAAACACATATAAATATATAAATATTAAAACAGTCTTCTCCTTAAGTAACTATGTACGGTCGGTTTTAGAGACCAGATTTTAAGCGTAGTGTATTTCTAAAGTGCTGAATGTAGGAAAAAATTGTCGCGCCGTGGCTTATAAAAATTTAACAGTTGAATACAACACGTAGCGCGCTTTCCATAAGGAAGTAGGAACTAAATATTGAATTTATGTACAAAAACGGTTATTTTGAATTAAGTATATTTCTTGCAAAATTTTTATTTTTAAGTTACTTAAATAGCAATATAATCTTAAAAGGAAAGAATATAATATCATCACGATCGAAACAAGCAAAAAATATATCATCTCTGACAGCAGCTACTGGCATTTGCGAGTCGACACTCGACAGGTGTTAAAAGAAGTATCTTAAGCTACTTAATTATTTAAGATAAAAGAGTTATGGTTTTAGCTTAAACAAAAAAAACGTACCTTGAGCAAGTCTCTTATTTTCAAAATAATATAAACTATAGACAAAACCCCAAAAATGACTGATCGTCGTCGATTTGTGCGTCTTAAAAAAACCATAGAGTGGGCTATTTAATAACATACAGGTTTTTAAGTGTCGGTTAGAAATTAAAAAAAAATATTAACAAGACTAAAAGAGTCGTCTGTGTCAAAGGCATTTTTTTTTTATTTTTTGTTGTATAATATTATTATTATTAGACATTATGATATGCTTATTACTTATTTCAATAGCTGTAAAGTTCAAATTGCTTTAAAATTCCAATTTTCCTACAGTGATTAATTATCCTAGAAAACAATATTGTAAGCCTTTTCTACGCTCATATTTCTGTTTTATAGCCAAACAGAGCAACGCATTGCTGTAAATACGGTTATCTCAAACGAAAGCCTTTATGAGACTTACTTGTGCATAGTGAATTATCGTATCAACATGCATAAATAATGAAATTGATTTAGTTAAAGCTACGTAATATGGTTTTATATGGAAAACCTCCAAGTGGCCACGTTTTGGATTGTGTATCTTCTGTAATATTTAGTACCTTCGACATAAGCCTTTATATTTTCTTGTCGAGCTCTCCCTCTTCATGGGAACTAAAAGATATGATGTGTATTTTCTCATTAGGTTGGTTTTGACACAGTTGAGAACCCACCAATACAAGAGATAAGTCAAAACAATGAACAATGACAAAAAGATGAAAGAAGAGCTTCTTAATCCTTTTAGTAAGTCATCTTCCCATCTTGTAATTTGACTTCCTTTTTGTGTTCATTTTCTAAGGTACTATTATCTAGTTGTATTATCAATTTATCACTGATGCTTTATGCATATTGTTTATGTATAGCCGTCGAATATCTTTGTTTAGGATGGGGTATCCGTGCTTGTATAGTTACTGTGTACTAACATAATATTTAATATCTCATGCGAAAATGCTAAGGGTTCGTTCGTGTATGAAAACTTGGTCAATAGATTATAGACAGTACCTTTAATTTAGAGCCTCATTATTTTAAAGACTTATAGAAACATAGCAATACGATACGACATAAGAGTTTCACAGTTAAATGTCATCAAACATACATAAAAAATATATATTTCTGGACTACCTTGTGGTAATAATTTAATAAATATTAATTTGTTAGTATGCTTAATAATTGGATATAATCCTTACTAATATTATAAATGCAAAAGTAATGTCTGTCTGTCTGTCACGCTTTCACGCCAAAACTACTAAACTTATTTAAATGAAATTTGGTACACAGATAGTTTAGAGCCTGAGTCCTTTACATAGGCTACTTTTCAAGGCAAAAAAGGGATGTAAGGGGTTGAAATAAGCGATGAAAGTTTGTATGGAAATCACGTCATTTTTAAAGCTGGAAGCTTGAAACTTATTATTTAGCCTTTTGATTAGATATAAGTAAGTAAGAAAAAGAAAAAAAAATTATACTAAAGGGGGTACCTAGGGACAAACCCGAGCGAAGCGAGGTGAGTCGCTAGTACATTGATATAAATACTTTTAACCAAGCTTAATATAATGAAACATACAGCCATATATTTTAAAGTCATAAAATATTATGAGCTTTCGTATGAGCAGCGATGAGAAAAGTTAAAGGAAATTCAATTTGAAGCATTTAAACGGTACATCAAGCTTCCGTCGCCTCAAGCATGAATAGCATCATAAAGTATTATTTTTCAAATAAAAATAACAAGTGCGTATACATCAAAAGTAATTTTTCTATAATAATATAGTTTTGTAGATTGTCTAGTTTGTCAGTATGCGGTAATCTTAGGAACTATATTTTGTCAGATTAAAAAACGTTACTTTAATACATATCATGGGACAAATACACTCAGCACCATCTAGTTCTGTGGTAAGCTACGTGGCTTGTTTTATGGATATCAGTCATCTGATACACTACATATTATATAACTTTAAATAGATACCCATGGTCAAAGTACAAACATTCTTGCTCATTAAATATAATGCCTCCAGCGGGACTCAAACCTATGACAGTTGTCACTACAAGCTAAGCGAAACGTCTCCAGTCGTAAAACCCGAGTAACGCAAGGGCAAGTGCTAGTCCATAGTAATAAAAGGACACTAAAGTATTGATTTTACTTAAAAAAAAGTAAAAGCCTAAAATGCAGATATCGTTGGGAGAACCGCAACAATTTTAATTAAAACTGCGTCGAAACGACACTGCTTTATCGCAAGCCACAGCTATCCAATAACCGGCAGCAAAAAAAAACGATCAAACATCTGCAGTATTAAAATATGAGAAAGAAAAACTATGAAGAAAATATTATTTTTTTTCTTCAAACTTTTTTATATATTATATATAGGTATAATAAATTGTGTTTTATGTATTTGTAAGGTTGGCATGAAAGAAATCATGATCACGTGACATTAAATGGTGTATATGACGCAAGTTTGATTACCGAAATATTACCAAGCGTGTATACGGTATTACTTGGAATGATATAATAGATAGGTTTCCCATCAAGCTTTTTTCTTATTACTAATAATGAAAAATATTTTGAAATGAGGAAAGGCATCAACTTTACACTCGTACGTACCACTTACTAGATGATAGGTCCAACTTCGTACGACAAAAATGTTTTTATACGAGTTAAATCAAACAGACAAACCTAAAGCATAATTACAAGTTATATAAATAATTACATATTTATAAAACTTACATTTTTTTATTAGAATAAAAAAGTATAACTATAAAATAATTTATTTTGAAAATATTTATCCATAACAACTTTTTCCCCACAAATGCCTAGCACATAAGATAAAACTTTATAAGCTGTAAACCCTCTGATAACAGTTTTTACGTGCCATTGGAGGGAAGTTCCGTACACACCTTTATAAAGTTACTTTATCAGTTAGGACATAGCTTCCTATGAAGGCCAGATGCTTTAGATTTTTGCTTTAGAGTATGTTTCGGCTGCTATTATCATGTACCTGTATATATTCAGATTATCGAGATAGATATCGAGTTAAGGGGTGCAAAGCCTCTTTTCAGTAAACCTACAGGATGTATAAGTATTTTATTCGGTCTTTTTTATTAGGCACTAGTCTCCGTTTAATAAGAGGGAAAAGAGATCATAGTCCACCATGCTAGTCAAGTAAGGGTTGGCGTACTTCACATGTCTTACAAAAACTTGCTAGGTGCTCTAAGACACGCAGATTTTCGCACGATCTTTTCCTTCACCGTTATTATCATCAGAAATAAGAACATAAAAACGTAAGAGTTGCGACATTCGGGATTTGAAACCGCTTCACTTTCACGGTTTGCTTAGGAAATCGCTTAACGGATTTCCGAGCGAGCTCGTTACCACTGTATAGTACCAGAGCTCTCCCTCTTCATGGGAACTAAAAGATATGATGTGTATTTTCTCATTAGGTTGGTTTTGAGCCAGTTGAGAACCCACCAATACAAGAGATAAGTCAAAACAATGAACAATGACAAAAAGATGAAAGAAGAGCTTCTTAATCCTTTTAGTAAGTCATCTTCCCATCTTGTAATTTGACTTCCTTTTTGTGTTCATTTTCTAAGGTACTATTATCTAGTTGTATTATCAATTTATCACTGATGCTTTATGCATATTGTTTATGTATAGCCGTCGAATATCTTTGTTTAGGATGGGGTATCCGTGCTTGTATAGTTACTGTGTACTAACATAATATTTAATATCTCATGCGAAAATGCTAAGGGTTCGTTCGTGTATGAAAACTTGGTCAATAGATTATAGACAGTACCTTTAATTTAGAGCCTCATTATTTTAAAGACTTATAGAAACATAGCAATACGATACGACATAAGAGTTTCACAGTTAAATGTCATCAAACATACATAAAAAATATATATTTCTGGACTACCTTGTGGTAATAATTTAATAAATATTAATTTGTTAGTATGCTTAATAATTGGATATAATCCTTACTAATATTATAAATGCAAAAGTAATGTCTGTCTGTCTGTCACGCTTTCACGCCAAAACTACTAAACTTATTTAAATGAAATTTGGTACACAGATAGTTTAGAGCCTGAGTCCTTTACATAGGCTACTTTTCAAGGCAAAAAAGGGATGTAAGGGGTTGAAATAAGCGATGAAAGTTTGTATGGAAATCACGTCATTTTTAAAGCTGGAAGCTTGAAACTTATTATTTAGCCTTTTGATTAGATATAAGTAAGTAAGAAAAAGAAAAAAAAATTATACTAAAGGGGGTACCTAGGGACAAACCCGAGCGAAGCGAGGTGAGTCGCTAGTACATTGATATAAATACTTTTAACCAAGCTTAATATAATGAAACATACAGCCATATATTTTAAAGTCATAAAATATTATGAGCTTTCGTATGAGCAGCGATGAGAAAAGTTAAAGGAAATTCAATTTGAAGCATTTAAACGGTACATCAAGCTTCCGTCGCCTCAAGCATGAATAGCATCATAAAGTATTATTTTTCAAATAAAAATAACAAGTGCGTATACATCAAAAGTAATTTTTCTATAATAATATAGTTTTGTAGATTGTCTAGTTTGTCAGTATGCGGTAATCTTAGGAACTATATTTTGTCAGATTAAAAAACGTTACTTTAATACATATCATGGGACAAATACACTCAGCACCATCTAGTTCTGTGGTAAGCTACGTGGCTTGTTTTATGGATATCAGTCATCTGATACACTACATATTATATAACTTTAAATAGATACCCATGGTCAAAGTACAAACATTCTTGCTCATTAAATATAATGCCTCCAGCGGGACTCAAACCTATGACAGTTGTCACTACAAGCTAAGCGAAACGTCTCCAGTCGTAAAACCCGAGTAACGCAAGGGCAAGTGCTAGTCCATAGTAATAAAAGGACACTAAAGTATTGATTTTACTTAAAAAAAAGTAAAAGCCTAAAATGCAGATATCGTTGGGAGAACCGCAACAATTTTAATTAAAACTGCGTCGAAACGACACTGCTTTATCGCAAGCCACAGCTATCCAATAACCGGCAGCAAAAAAAAACGATCAAACATCTGCAGTATTAAAATATGAGAAAGAAAAACTATGAAGAAAATATTATTTTTTTTCTTCAAACTTTTTTATATATTATATATAGGTATAATAAATTGTGTTTTATGTATTTGTAAGGTTGGCATGAAAGAAATCATGATCACGTGACATTAAATGGTGTATATGACGCAAGTTTGATTACCGAAGTATTACCAAGCGTGTATACGGTATTACTTGGAATGATATAATAGATGGGTTTCTCATCAAGCTTTTTTCTTATTACTAATAATGAAAAATATTTTGAAATGAGGAAAGGCATAAACTTTACACTCGTATGTACCACTTACTAGATGATAGGACCAATTTTGTACGACAAAAATGGTTTTATACTAGTTAAATCAAACAGACAAACCTAAAGCATAATTACAAGTTATATAAATAATAACATATTTATATAACTTACATTTTTTAAATGGAAGAAAAAAGTATATAATATATAAAATTATTTATTATGAAAATATTTATCCATAACAACTTTTTCCCCACAAATGCCTTAATGCCTAGCACATAAGATAAAACTTTATAAGCTGTAAACCCTCTGATAACAGTTTTTACGTGCCATTGGAGGGAAGTTCCGTACACACCTTTATAAAGTTACTTTATCAGTTGGGACTTAGCATCCTATGAAGGCCAGATGCTATTAGATTTTTGCTTTAGAGTATGTTTCGGCTGCTATTACCATGTACTTGTATAAATTCAGATTATCGAGATAGATATCGAGTTAAGGGGTGCAAAGCCTCTTTTCAGTAAACCTACAGTATGTTTAAGTATTTATTCAGTCTTTTTTATTGGGCACTAGTCTTCTTTTAATGTGAGGGAAAACAGATCATAGTCCACCATGCTAGTCTAGTAAGGGTTGGCGTACTTCACATGTCTTACAAAAACGTGCTAGGTGCTCTAAGACACGCAGATTTTCGCACGATCTTTTCCTTCACCGTTATTATTATCAGAAATACGAACATAAAAATGTAATAGGTGCGACATTCGAGATTTAAAACCGCTTCACTTTCACGGTTTGCTTAGGAAATCGCTTAACGGATTTCCGAGCGAGCTCGTTACCACTGTATAGTACCAGAGCTCCATAGCGCTCTTCGTTGTGTACCAGTTATATAAATACCAAATACTTCACATGAAAAAAAATAATTAATTAATTTAGTTAGGGTTCGTTTCTTTAAACATAATTTTGCTATGAGCAAAGTGGTCAAAATTGAATGATATTAATTCGATACAAACAAATGCCTTTGTACAAACGGACAATAGCTTAGAAAGTTAGATCATAAAGCTAGAACTAAGTTAATTTCACCACAACCCCTAGCGGCTTCTTGCAACAACTTGTAACATTAAGTAAATTGTAAACACCGTTTCTACACAACTTTGTAAGTTCTTAAACTAATAAACTAATTAATAATATAAAGACATAATATATGTAATACTAACGAGTCTCTAGGTACGTTTTTATGGTTTCCATACTAAATTAAAAAAAAAACAATTTTCCTGCGGTTTTTTGTTGGGGTTTTCCTATTTTTTTATTTAAACCATACACCCAACAAAATAAAAAAAAATACTCAAAACGCTCTCTTTTTTAGTTTAAGTGGGACTTACGATGGACAACTGATTATTTTATTATGTCTAGATGTGAAAAAGATTAACTCTATTCTTTAAGAAAATGATATCGAAATGGTGAAGACATAGTTGCGCCTGACATTAGTGCGTGAGCAATGTGTCGCTCAGTTTTCACAGATGACTAACGATTTCATTCACGTTACTAACCACATGCTTTGAAAGTTACTTTATAGGTTTAATAAATAAATTTAGTACTGCCTATTCTTTATTTTATTATTTCTATGGCAGTTATTTTTCCTGTCACGAAGTGTACAGACCAGTCCTATCTAAATAATTTTGTTTAAAGTCATGTAGAATATTTTAAACTCTACTCCCTGATATAATATGGCACTTGCAAGTCACCGAATTTAGTGTGTAGGTTGTCAGAAGTGAGAGCGATATACAATCTTCTAAGTATATGAAATTGAAAGGTCACTCACATATCACGAAATATCGAAAATCGCTTGACGTATAAATTATAAACTTAATTAGTAAACGTCCTCTTAGAATGGATTTTGCGACAAGACCGAATTAAGGAGGTGTAGGGGCTCTTGCAAGTTTGTAACAAAGTCCTTAATTTATTGTGCTACATAACTTTAAAGTTAAGCACATAGTAAATTATAAAGACAGTACTCAAAGTAATTATACAATATTTACTTTATTAGGAAAATTGAAGGAAATTCTGCTGCAATTTAGTTAAATTGTAGACAATTTAAACAGAAGCGTGTTTGCAGGACTTAAAACTTCCAAATTACAGGAAATTTATTATACAAACACGTTCTTGTCTTTGACATTTAATGGACTACAATGTTACGTTTTGCATATTTTAAGTTTACCCAATAATTTTCGTGTATTTAATATATCGCAATTTTTCTATATAGATTAACGCATTAGCGATTGCCAATCCAATCGAACGAGAAACCAAAAATACGCCCTTGGAAGCGACCCAAAAAATTGTAAATCATACATTATTAATTTTTATTACTGTTTTGTTTAACAATTTGATCATTTAAAACTAAAAAACTTAGAACAATTTAAATTAAACAAAACAAATATTTGTGTAAAATGCACTCCCTAACAGGGAATTTAAACAACGCGATACGCTTTGCCTCTTGATAGGCTAGCTTTATATGGATAAGCATTTTGGATCAAATAGGAAATACAAAATTATGAGTCACTCTATGCTCAGCTTTCAGTTTTACATAAAATAATTGAAATTACTACCTTTGAAATAATAGAAGAATCGATTGAAGCATGGATAAAAATCATAATATATCCCACTAAAATATTAACCATTTTATGTTGCAAGAGTTTAGATAATTCATAAAAAAATATCATTTGGCTGTTTACTTGTGCGGTCGCGGGTTCGAGTTCCGATAGGAGCTTTATTTTGTGTAATGTTCAAGAATGTTTGTACTCTAGCAAGGCATGTTTATTTATAATATGTGAAGGTATCTTTTAAACTGACTTCAAAAAGGAGGAGGTTCTCAATTCGTCTGTATTTTTATTATGAAGTCGGTGCCAGCCAAGGCAAAATAACCTTAAATAGATACATATTCGATTAATCTATCAATTTGTAATCAAAATACCGTTCGAAAGACCATTGCAAAGGCAAGATTCATCAGACCGTCCTGTCTGGCACCGACTCCAAAATTAACTAAGTTTTTAAAAGTATTATTTTCTACTTTTTAGTTTAGATTTTTTTGTTTTGAAGTCGGTTTTTATTTTTTTGTTATTGCAAAGTATGTCAATTATTTGGTATCCATAAGTCATAGCACAAGCACTGCACCATCTAGTACCATAGTCAGCAAAAGTAAGTAGTTCTGTAAGGTGCTTATGTTAATGTCCTAACATATTTATTTGTTACACAAAAACGATATACTTTAACAATTTACTTCCCATTCCCATAACATTCTTACCCGAGTTCTATTTCCGCATTTGTTTCACCAAACAGTCGAGCGACAGTTCTAAATTGAAAAGAAAACTGTATTTCAGAAGATTCGACATTGTTCCCGACACTATGAATATTTTGATAGATCCATGATTTGTAGGGAACAGAAGTAATAGATATTGTAGATATTGGAAAAATATTGACTTATAGAAATATTGGTGGAAAAATTGCTATCAACTGTAAAATAAATTGTATATAATATAATAAAAATTAATAATACATTTTGTTTGTTGGAATATAGAAAGTATTAAGTGAAAATTTGCCTTTTTGGCATAATCTTAAAATACTGTGTTTATAAAGACGGTGTCATGCTATAGTAAAAAATATTTCGGTAAAACTAGGAGTTCCTTTTGGGGTTCGTTTTCAGAAAGTTTTACATGATAATCTTACAAGAAACTTAAATATTTTAAAGAATTTATACTCTAGACTAGGCAAAGCTATGGCTTTGCCAGATGCAAGAAAGCCACAACGATGTTACACACTGATCTGTCTGCTTAAGCCCTGGGGATTCAGAGAAAAACTGTTTCTAACATTTACCGTCTTCAAAACAGGTGGTAATTCTAAATTCATTCTTTTCTACATATAACTCGATGTTATGTGTATTTATTTACACTAGTACATACTATAATTTACTTGATACACTCGCATTTAACCAACTTGTGAAAATGTTAAATAGTCTGAAAAGCTCTGAAAAAATCCAATAAGTTTTTATAACTAAAAATGTTTTTAAATTCAAAAAAGTTCACGTTAATAAATATAAAGGAATGGTTATTTCTACACATTTATACAAAGCAACGGTCCCAGACAATGGGTCACGCGCAATTAAAGTTTACTGCGTAACTTTAAACTGACATTGTAACATACAAAGTGTTAGCTTTCGGATTATTATTTTGTAACAGTTTTTAAATAGATTTTAAAATTTCGTTGCAAGATCGTATTAAATTCATAATTCAATTCAAGATCGCAAGTTAAATTCCCAAGAGGTAAAATTTTCCACACAACTTACTTTACTCATTATTTTGCGATTTTCTCACGACATTAGCTACTATTATCCGTAATGGATGTATTAAAAAAAAAAACAAAGTGAAATAATTATATATCACTTATCACTATCACTATCCTCACTATATTCGCTATACAATCATATACTAAGGTTTACGCCAAACGATCTTGAAACTTATTCTTTCAATAAACCGTCGAAATAAAAGAAAGCAATTGTAGAGAAACGGATAAAACTTAAAACAATATACGTCAAGTACAAGAGACAATGAGATGGAACCAAAACAAAGCATTGAATGTTCTTTCGTACGTACTGCTGTAGACAACTTATCTTCCATTGAAATACAAGACGAGCCCGTGATTTTACTCGCATTGTAATAATTTATAGAAGAACTTGTTTATAAAGAGATCTTTATCCAGTTGATAACATTCATAACTCTATACAAATCTTTGGACTCTTCAAAAACAAATTTTGAACGTGAACTTAAGCATTAGGTACAAGCGGCTTTCGAGCCGTGTTTGTACTCTCCTTCAAATAAATCTACTCGAAGTGCACATTTTTTTGGAATTAAAAGTATTTAGTTCTAAATGTAAAGTTATTCGGAGTTATAAAACTTTATTCAATGAGGGGAAAATATCACATTGCTGAGGAATCTATACTAAACGTTAAAACGGAGCGGAGCGAAAGAGAGTCACTACATATTATAAAACAAAGTCCACCGCCGTGTTTGTATGTCTATTTGCGATATACTTGAAAACTATTGCACTGATTTTCATGCTATTTTCATCGATTGATAGAGTGATTCTCGAGAAAGGTTTTGGTATATAATTTGTCAAGTTTTTGTTTTTTCATTTGCTAGCGGAACCTAGGGCTTCGCTCGAGCTAAATCTAGGGTCAAACTCGAACGAAGCGAGGGTAAGTCGCAAGTCGAAAATAAAAATAAAAACATTGTAATAAAGAACTTTTCAATATAATGTCATTTTACTTATTTTGTGTCCAGACACACACGCGTTACTTTTAAAGCGGCAGAATAAAAAATTCTTGCCGCTTTAAAAGTAACGCATTTTTCCATTAAATTATATAAAAATATTTGATGTTATTTCAAACGGGTTGGCCTGAAGTGTACGCTCTCTGAAAGCAGCTGTGGAAAAATGAAAAACCGTTTAATAAATGTGTACCAACTTTTTGGTAGTGATTGAAATTAAACCAAATTATGGAAATAGACCTTATGTTAGGTGCGTGTATCTATTGTTTTATTAGAGGTGTCTGTTTGTAACATCCATATGTAATTGTGTATTATAAGGAAATGACATTTTTTACTCTTTCTTAATGCTTATCCGTTTCAGAAAACGGCTGGACACTTTTGATTGGGACTATTGTTGGATGAAAGCTAATATAAAAAGGAGTATCTGAATTGGTACTAAAGTGACAATATGGAGCTATCCTTACTTTCGTACTAATATTAAAAACGTATAAGTAACTCTGTCTGTCTGTATGGTAGGGGATGAAAGTTTGTGTGGAAATTACGTCATTTATAAGCTATATAGAGACTTCAAACTTATTTTTTGGCTTTTGATTTTATATAAATAAGTTACTAAGTAAGACATTCAAAGTTTGTAAGACAATTTTATATTAAAGAGAGTACCTAATTTGTAAATATTATAAATACAAACACTACCCAGATATACACCCGAGTAAAGGAAAGTGGGCCACTAGCTTATATACAAAGTATGAGAGTAGTAGTCTATCTTAATTAGGCCAACAAAACCAAAGAGGGCCACCAATTTTCTGACCGCAGAGAAGTAAAACACTTGATCTGATTACAACCGTCCTCTGGTAACTTGCCTTCTATAATCCTTTTGACTGACAAAAGATTATAACCCTTTAGTCTCTACCCAAAATATCTTTAGGGAATACATGTAACTATAACTACATATATTATAAATAGGCAAATCAGCTTTTAGGGCTTTTTCACATTTATTCATATTTATATCAATTTTCTTTTTTTACTAAGAATATAATATTTTCAAGCTATTTTTGCTTTTTTATAACTATATAACTTCTATTCATTTATTATTTTTACATAAAAATTAAATAATAATTATTTTGTGAAAAACACTATTATTATATTAAGTGAAAAATTTTTATTTATTATATCGAGATTCTATCGGAAAATAGAAAAAAAATGTAGGTAGAAACATATAAAGTTTAATTCTATTCAATAAATGTTTTTCAATGCTCAATGCTCATATTTTAATTTATAAAGTAATTAAGCACTTTAAAACATCTATCTGCTCAATTTAAAATTCAAAATTGCAGCATCAACTCATCGAGGATCCTTCAGATTTTGTTGAAAATCCTGCAAAAAATTCATGGGACGTAATGAAGTGGTTTTAAGATAATCTATTGTCAATGGGGTGGGATAGACCCCCGCACTAGGGGAGGATTGAGCATGCTTAAGTACTTTGCTATTTAATACCGTTATATATTTTATATAGTTTTTAAGTGATAAATTAAAAAAAATATGTTGGGACATTATTACAACAGCGCCATCTAGTTCCGTGGTAAGCTACGTTACGTGCTTGTGTTATGGATACCAGATAGTTAATATACTAAACATATTAATTTTTAAATACATACATATTATTATAAATATAAACACCCATGACTGGAGTATAAGCATTCGTGATTAGCAAATGAATAGCCCCCAGCGGGACTCGAACCCGCGACCGCTGGCGCAAAAAGTAGTGGGTCACTACCAATTAAGCCAAACGAGTCGTCGATCGAAAAAATATTTTTGAATATTTAGTATTTCAAAGAGCCTACTAAGTACTTGATTTATATTATCGTCTTAATGAGATTTTTTAAGAATAACAATACATACTACACTGTTGTAGTGTATAAATATTTACTTGTAATTGTTCACTTTACAATATAATATCATATTTACATCTATAGAAGTAAATTATACATAATACTAAAAACTTTACAATAGTATTAGGCCAGGTAGTTGAATAGAACTATAATTATTGTTGAAAAATTGAGAAAAACTTATGTATATAAATATAATATACATACATATAATATAATGATATATCTATATAAAGTTCAGAAGTTTTTGACAATACTAAAGCTACAAAACATAAGAAGAAGAAAATCGGTCGACAAAGGATTTTTTTTAGCTTATCGCCGTCCACTGCTGGACGAAAACCTCTCCTAAAGAGTGCCAACCATCCCGATCGTGGGCAGCCTGCATTCATTCCGTACCTGCCACCTTTTTCGAATCGTCTGTCCTACACTTCGTTTGCCTAAACGGGATTATTATTACTACTATATAATATTTATATATTTATTTCAACTATAAACTTATACACATAAAATTGTTTACTCATATTATAAATAAATTTAACGAAAAATTACTATTTGTAGATAATATAATTTCATTAATGGTCATAATATCCAATGTTGCAGATATTAAAATTCCTAAGAGCCTCGAGAGTTGAAAATCGAGTGGTCACTTATTATAATTAAATGAGAATATCGATTCCATCAGAATAATATCAGGATATAATCTCAGCCACGTTCAGCGGTCGGTAAAACAAGAGAGCCCATTGTCAAGTCCTGCATCTAGAGATAGTCTCTACCAATAAAGTTATGTGCAGCTTATCATTTAAATATAGCTCTTATGGATATTTGTTTAAGGTATATTTAAACTGCTTACAATATCATTGTTGATGATAGCGCAAGCAAATTAATGAATAGAAGTTAGCCAATATAAAATGAACTTTATATCCTTGTAATAAAGGCGATAACAAAGATCAGTTCACAATGGTGCGATCATAACGATGGTTAAGCACTCAATGCACTCTTTATCTTAGATTAAAAAGGGGGTTTCACAGTAGAGTTGGGACAGGTGTCGTAAAGTTTGTTCTGTGGGGATAAAACAATGAACGAAAGCATTTTTAGACCAATTGGTGAACAATTGATTTCTATATGAATTCGCCTCAAAATTACTTGTGAAAACTCATTTTATTTTGCAAATGAGTTCTGTAATCTGTTCATTGATTCTAGAATTAAAGTTACTAATCGATTACATCGAATCAGAAGTTTATTACTATGATTTTAAATAAAAACAAAAATTGTATAAATTAAGCTTATAGTGTTAGTCAATGACCCACACACGATACTCTCAGACCTAAAGACTATTAATTGAAACATCAACTTTTCTTTAAATAGAAATTCTCTTAATGATAAAAAACACACTCGTATATACTTTGTTGATATAATATATTATAATTAAATAGGTATAGAAGATAATGTCTTTATTTTATATTGTGTAATAAGTGTTATTTAAAAGCTTAAATACGAGCATTAAAGATGTGATATTGAAAAATGCGAGTCTGCCGAGCGCAGGATTCTGTAGCATAAATCAAATTAATATTTTGTTAATTTGTCATATCAGAAGTAAAATAAACTATATAAGTAAATGGCATAGATATACTTATTTTATATTGTATAATATATAATAAAAACAAAAAAAAACGCGTAAAATGGAATATATTCCATAATCTTCAAAAATACAATATGTATATTCTTCAAAATAAATTTCGTTAAAACTATTTTGGAAGCTGGACCATTTTCAGAAATATACATGAAATGAAATCAAGTATTTTAATATAAAAGTACCTACAGCTTTTTTTAAAGTCTGCCAAAAACAATTAAAAATCTTGACAAAGTGATATTTTGTTAGATCTATTTACCTAATAAGGATATAAGAGTGGCGTGGTAAGAAAATCTTAATAAATCTTAAGCATATTTTGCATATTATTATCTAGCGACTTCCGCTCACTTGACTGGAGTGTATTCCAATTTCCAAAGAGTCTAAAAATAGCCTGTAAGTTAAATCAGGTCAACTGTTTATCAGTTGTATATATCATCCAAATCTAGTTAACGTTAAAAGTATATATACATACAGATAAAAACTTTCGTATATTTAATACTTTGTCTATTAACATTAAATTGTTTTTTTATTCTTGATGTTGCTTGAAAAACTCTCAAGCTCACTGTGATTTTCAAATCAAGTAGAAAGTGTATACAATATTTTAGTAGAATTAATACGTGTCGTATTTAATATAATCCTCTATTTAATACCATCTGCTTCATACTATACACTACATATTATATAAATTGAAATTCATACATATATAAATATAAGCACCTACACTACTAGAGTAGACTAGAGTACAACATATTTTGTGCTCAATAAATGAATGCCTCCAGCGGGACCCAAACCCGCGACCCGCGCACGACAAGTAAAGTCACTACAAATTGAGCCTGTCATATGTACGTGTGTACGTTGCATATTACGCATATTTTCCTTTGTTTCTCGTGCACAATCGAAGTAATGGCCGTCCTTTCAACTACATGTGGTCATACTCATCGCTTTGACGCTCAGTACTCTCTATAGGAAGGACATTACAAAAAATATTACCGTTGCATTTTCATTAAATATCGCCAGATCATTTTTAATCTAATGAGTAGATTGATATTGTTGGTTAGCTATTTAAGTCGGATTCTGATTTTAAGTATATAAAGGTTAAAGTTTGTATGTATGTTTGTTTCTCCTTGAAGCTATAACATCTGAACGATTTGTGTACAGTACAAGGAAAGAATATAAACTGGAGTAACATATACCTACGCAATATTTGCAAAATTTTGAAAATATTCACTAGCAATCGGTTGTTTATGTAAATAATACGTTTTATAAACTAGACTAAAGAAGAAAGAAAAAAGATCGTTTGCTTTCTCTTCTTTCTCTCTCACTCTCTCTCTATCTCTCTCTTTCCCTCTCTATTTGGTTTGATAGTTTTAAATTATAAGAAATTAAGAAGTGAAATAGCGTAACAAAGTAGAAATTAAAGGCAAATAAACGTATATTATGTGAAACAACAGTCGGTCCGCGGTACAGTAATTAAACGATAACAATTACAAAGTTTAGAACTCGCGAATCAAATGCAAGTGTAGTTTGGAACTGGGAGTACAATTCTACAATCTTGTGCACTTGCGAAAAACCTAGTTAGAAGACTGTCGTCCTAAGTGCCTTGTACTTTCAGGAATATTTATTATCAACAATACATATAATAAAATTCCAAGTTAATGAATCTGCATCTAAATATTTTAAAGCGAAAAGCTAATCATGAAATATGAATTGTATGAAAGTCCTTCATTTTTTGTGCAACAAACTTTAGATTTAGCAGAGAGCACCCACTGATGAACCCGAGCGAAGCGATTGTGAGTCGCTAGTGTTTAAATATTTTTTTGAATAAATTACTTATGTACCTATATATTAAATTCGCCTGAATCAAAGTAGTGAGCAATTTACTTGTTACATTAATTGTAAATATAGTAAGTTATATTTGTTTGTCTATTTTTATCATCAATATTTGTTTGGTAATCTCTTTATTTAAAAAAAAGGTAAAGTGGGTTCATACGCAAGGGTCTCATACCACTCATGACATAATCTCTTAAGAACATTTTGTATGAAATTGGAACAGCTAATAAAAATTAAATTTGATTTACCTAACAGTGACTAAAAATTAAGTGAATCATGATTATAAATGAAACTACCTTTTCGGATTTTGTCGCGGATTTATTTTGATTTTTAGTTCCCGACGTTTCGAATGCTTTACAGCAATCATGGTCACGGGAGAGACTAAGGTATTTGACTTTTGAGAATTATTGTATGTATTGCAATATTGTTAAAATATTTTTAAAAAGAGCAAGTGTAGAGTTTCTTGCCGGTTCTTCTCTGCACAAACTGCCTTCCGAACCGTGCAGTAGCTTTCTTTCAATCTAAATTCAAAAAAATTTTAAAAAATTATAATTCAAAAGAATCTGTCAAATCTAAGCATAATTTGATTTGATTAAATTATTTTTAATTTGCAGTAGTGTTGCTTAATACTTAAAATAATCAAAATTCAATTTATATTTTAACTTAATTTTCTTATATCAAATTAATACTTAATTTAAATAATAAAATGCAACTTAGCATAAACAATTTATAGGTAAGAAAATATACATATTATTATAATAGCAACACTACATAATACTTTTGAATAACTAATATTAAAATAAAAATTATAATAATTATAATAATACTAGCTAAAAATAAGTTAATAATATTGCCATAATTATAAATTATTTTTAAATTATTTAAATTTAAATGTTTAGAATTAAAATTTTATAAGGTACTCTGATGCCATTTTCAAAATTTTTGTAAATTGTGGGTAGGCACTGTCTGTAACAAGTATATAAAAACCTATGAGACGTCAAATACCTTAGTCTCTCCCGTGACCATGATTACTGTAAAGCATTCGAAACGTCGGGAACTAAAAATCAAAATAAATCCGCGACAAAATCCGAAAAGGTAGTTTCATTTATAATGTCGAATATTCGCGTAAATCTAAGAAAGTATTATGTGAATCATGATTTCCAAAATGCTCAAAGAATAATTTAAAAAAATATAGTCTAGTTAAAATATAGAGTTACCTGTACACTAGCATTTCGCGTCACTCTGCCCGCGTTTAATGCCCTGAAACCGATTTCTTATATTTTAAATATACTTATTACTTAGACCTTCACCGAACTACGCTGCGTATTATGGAATAAGTTCTATGTCTATCTATATATTTAGTAGTTTCGCAGTTAGAGCGAACAAAAAAAAGTCTCGACATTTATTCGTATAGAGACATGTAGGACGTAGGTACCTACTACAATCATAATATTATAATAGAAGGAGCAAAATGCAATAAAAATCGCGAAAATAGTTATATTTAAGTATAATATTACTTAAACAATTAGGTTTAACTTTTGATATAATCAAAAATTCTATTTTAAGAGAGGTTATATTTTTTAGCTTGGTTATTCCCCGATGTCTGTGGTATGTATGAAAGGAAGTGAGTCACTTCCTTTTTTCAGTTATAGCGTCATTCAATTATAGTCCTTATCTTTAAGTATAATAAACTGTATTTTATACAAGCTTTTTATTAAAAACTAGAGACACACCCTCGCTTCGCTCGAGTTCACCCATTTTTAGGTAGGCTTTAATTTTTAACAGTTAGTTTTAAATTGTAAGACATTAAGACATTTTTCTGCATTAAAAAGTATCCTTTATGTTATGTTAATTTTAGTTAATTAACTAATAAAAATGTCAATGGTTCAAGAATGGTCCTAGCCATTTTAAAAATTTTATGCAATAAGGTCCTCCCTTCCGATGGCCAATCCCATTGAAACTAGCCAACTGCGCAGGAGATATATACTCGCAGTTATAGTATACTCACACTCTCTGTTCCTGTCACTCTCATACTCCGGTGGGACGAATACTCGTTACGACCAGTGAGAGTTAAGGCGCAGGACCGACGGCTTTACGTTATTTTCGAGGCACGGGAGTAAAACACCGCGAACTTCCCAACTCCGGGCTATTACTGAGACTTACTGAATGGAAAGACTCAATAACCAAACTTAGCCCGACCCAGGACTCGAACCCATGACCTCCGGATGAGCGACCGTACATGATAGCCACTACACCATCAAGGCAGTTCATTATGTTACACAGTCATACATATGTTACACAACATAACGACAGTGCTCTTGAATATACAAAACATGTTTCCCTCACTTTGATTAACGCTTTTAGCACTTTCCCACTTACTCTCTAGCTAACTTGAAGAGACTCTGACGACACGTTTGGCTCAGTTGGTAGTGACTCTACTTTCTGCGCCAGCGGTCGCGGGTTCGAGTCCCGCTGGGGACATTCATTTATTGAGCACGAATGTTTGTACTCTGTATGTATTTAAAACTTATATGTGTAGTATATCAACTATCTGGTATCCGTAACACAAGCTTAGCATACCACGGAACTAGATGGCGCTGTGTGTAATAATGTCCCAACTCTAATTATTATAGAGATAGGCTACAATTTTTAAAATGATAGACGAGCGGACAATTTGATGTTCTCTCCATACTCAAGCGCTTAAGGAAAACCTCAAGAGAATCTTATTTTCTTATGTAAGGAATAAATCTAATCAAATAAAAATGACATTAATAAAGTTATAATTTGTTATATTTGTTTGTTTGCTTATTTCATAATATTAAGAATATTATGGATGACATGTACCTGATACATAAAAGGGAGTACGCCGGGAATTCCCTACTAAAATAGATGTGAGTTAAACAGAATAGCGCTGTTCCATGGTCGATAAAAAATATATACTCGTACTATATATTTTTGAAATATGTATAAGTAAATAAAGTTTTTAATGTAAAAATATTTTATTTGACTTTTCTACGCCTATTGCCGCAAATCTATTTTCATACCATTTTTCTTATTATTGTTCTTGTATAGTGTTTTAGATATCCCACTATTAAAGTATTCACTTACATAATTTGTTTATATGCCTTTATTTTAAATATAAATAATAGTTTATTTATATATAAAATTTGACGACACGTTTGGCTCAGTTGGTAGTGACTCTACTTTCTGCGTCAGTGGTAGCGGGTTCGAGTACCGCTGGGGGCAATTATTTGTTGGGAACGAATGTTTGTACTCCAGTCATGGATTTTAATATTTATAATATTATGTATGTATTTAAAATTTATATATGTGTAGTGTACCAACTATCTAGTATCCGTAACACAAGCACGTAACGCTTACCATGGAACTAGATGGTGCTGTTGTAATAATGTCCCAACATATAAATGCTTTTCCACGTATATCATAGTGTGGAACGAGTATATCCGAAATGTAAATAATAATAATATGTACCTAATAGTAATAGTAGAATAGTAATTCCAAAGGAAAGTGGGTCTAAAAAATAAAACTTTACAAGCTCTCAGATATCTATATAAATAAAAATGAATGTTGGTAAGCGCATAACTTAAGAATGGCTGAACCAATTCGGCTAATTTATTTTTTGTATGTTTCGTAAGTCACACGGAAGGATATAGTTATAATAATAAAAAAATCTAAGTTTGTAAAAAACTTATACTAAAGGGTACCTAGGGACGAACCCGAGCGAAGCGAGGTTGAGTCGCTAGTATGTAAATAAATATACTTATCAAGTATGAATTAACAAATATATGACTTTAATTCGGGAATTATGTTTAGTAAAATATCGATAACAGCCGGAAAGTCCCGACGCCCACTTGCTACGAGTATATAAACGCATATCAAGCGTTAGAGTTTGCAGTTGAAATTGATAATTCAAGGCGTTTTGGCTTTGCGATATTTTCTAAAACTACAAAATGTCGGTTACTGGTAATATGTCAGTAAATGACGATAAAACGAAGAATTATAGTGTAACAGCTGGTAGAGAAGATGGGGGGAATTCTATGTCGGCAAGTGCGTTTGTAAATGGGTACAGACACAGAGATACACCTGACCCAACAAAACTCAATGCTCCCCTCTACAATGTTGCTGGTGTTAGCGTTAATGCTGCTCATGAGTAAGTAAAGTTTGTTTTCAAAGATTTTTTTGAGTCCATAGCCTTCCTTCAATACAAGAGGGATAAGATCATAGTCCACCACGTTGGTCAAGTTCGGGTTGGTGGACCAGGTACCTCTTAAGGTCTGTCATAAACTTGTTAGTTTTTCTCAAACATGTTTTGTCATTATGTTTTTTTATTCACCATAAGAGAAGTAGTCATAATATTACATACATATAGTGCGAAGTCCGATAATTTTACTTTTCTTCAAAATTATGATAATTATGAGACTTTTTCTTTATTTTTGTTGCTTCATTTAATATTATTGTACTAAGAAACAGTAATACCCATTCTTACCATTTTTTACAGAACTGGTCACGCAGTTGGCCTAAAAGCCCAACACATACCAACGTTTGGCAAACAAGTTACAGCTTCAACTAACGTTAATCTCGTTAACACTGATATCCATAAGTTTGACGTAAACGCGCACACTACTGCCAATTTTCCCAAAAACTCGCCAAATTTCATGACTCATGGCGCTGGAGCGGAATATATGTATAAGTAAGTTTTAATATTTATGTATTTTAATACTTCATGATAATGACTCGCCCACGCGTTGCTCGAATTTGTCCCTAGCACATTTTAAGAGCAAATATGGAACAAATAGACTGAATATTAGTACATTTTACGTAGAAATCATTGAATCTCCATACAATCTTTAATTCCCATTTTCATCCCCTTAAGATTTTTTACAGGACAAAAATCTTCCTGGATCAAGGTAATAAATCTAAATCGCCTTAGCTGATTTAGTTTATCATTAAAAATACATTTTATTCTTATAATATTAGTAGGTATATATAGAAAAAGATTTACGAAACACATTTTAAATTAATCTATCATATTTTTCCTACTTTTTATACTTTTTTGTGATTTTTTTTACTCATTAACAAACTATAACTCCAGCTCTATGTCATATACTAAAACTTTATCCAAATCTTATTCAGCCGTTTTAGTATAACAGAGTAATATACATATACATACATACGAACTTACACAATTATATTCATAGTGATTAGCAATTCAGATATTATCATACAAAGATTTTAAGAATAAAAAAATCTACTTATATTAATAATTCCAAATGGTTATAAAGGCGATATAATTAATTAATTATTCACTTATATATTTAGTAGTAATAATAATATGTAAACGAAATCTCGAATTTAAATAAAAATATAAAAGAAATTGTTATAAAACTTTAAATTATACGTTTACAGGGAGAAAGTCGGCGCATACGCATCTGTATCTCATACTCCGATGTTTAAACAAACTGACTACTCGATTGGAGGATCTATGAACTTGCATAAAACTCCTACTACTTCTCTAGACTTGAACGTCGGAGCCAACAAAAGTGCTACACCCTTTCACAATGGAAATTGGAATAAGGGTGGTGCATTTAGTTTTACAAAAAAATTTTAAGCTATTAAAATCACATTATGATTGAAACAGTATTTTTTATATAATTTCTTACAATAATCATATTTTACAATATATTATATTATTAAAATTAATGAAAAATGAAAAATATTATGTTTTTCTTAATTTTCAAAAATTTTTGTCATTCTCAGTATCAGTCTTTTATGGTAAAATTTACGACTTTCCGAAGGGGAAGAGAAAAAAAATGAGAAAAGTCCTAAGCTAAAAATTCTGCCCCCCAGTTAAAGAAAAAAATATTTAAATGCTACAACAACGTATGGCCGAATTTGCTTGTGTTTAATTAAGTTTCTTTCTTGAAATTATAAATATATTTTCGATTTCAATATTTATTGCTGGGTTACTTTTAACTCTAAATTGGTCGCGATTTAGAGATTCATTTGATTTTGTATTTAGATGCACCAAGAATTTCAACATTGAATAAGAAATGTTATATAAATTGCTAAAATCTATCTATATCTATACATATAATAAAATTCTAACGTAGTTAAATCTGTACATTGATATTTTTTTATCATTATTAACGATACAGAGGCCGAATCTATCGTTTTTAAAATCTTTGTCGGTCTGTCTGTGACCACATCATGAGAAAACCACTGGATGGATTTTGATGAAATTTTGTGTGGCGATGGTTGGTTCTCCGGGTCAATATATAGGATACTTTTTACTGCAGAAAAATATCTATACTAACCTTTACTAAATTTCATATCTATACTAACCTTCAAAATGTATCTAGTAATAATATAATTTTATGACACGAAAGCAAATGCTTCGAAAATTCATATTATAATTTTTGAATAACGTAAGTTATTTGCCATCTTAATCAAGAGGCAGTTCGTGGGAGAATCAACTGCCGCCATTTTACCAATTACCAATCAATAAAATAAGATATATAAAGTATAATCTGACTCAATATAATATATACACAATCTCGAAATTAAAGAAACAACAAAACATAAAAACAATATTCAATCCCTATAATGAATTCCAAAATAAAATTATTCTAACGATTTTTCGCAATAAAACAAATTGTAATTTCCGTCTTAAAAATTCAAAGGTTATTCAAAGATGGGGAATATTTTTAAGCTCGAGCAGAACTCCTAACTATGGCAATAATTGAATAATCACAGTAGCAACTTCTCCGACCACCGCGATTTGTATTGCGCCTAAACCTTAGAATGAAGCGGTTTTAAGAAAATCAAAAATAAATACCGGTCTACTAATAAATTCGAAAATTTGTATGTCAGGACTTGAGTGTAGTGTGTGTAAGTTTATTATTATTTAATGCTGAAATGGCTGTGCAGATTTGGATGAAGTTTATTACACAAATAGACTATAATGACGACACGTTTCGCTCAGTTGGTAGTGACTCTACTGTCTGCGCCAGCAGTCGCGGGTTCGAGTCCCGCTGGGGACATTAATTTGTTGAGCATGAATGTTTGTACTCCAGTCATGGGTGTTTATATTTATAATATGTATGTATTTAAAATTTATATGTGTAGTATATCAACTATCTGGTATCCATAACACAAGCTTCGTAGCTTTCCACGGAACTAGATGGCTCTGTTGTAATAACATCCCAGCATATGTATTTATTATATTAGACTATGATTTGGAAAAACGACTGTAGGCTACTTTTAGAATTATAGGAAAGTCGCTAACTTAGCTTTATAATGATTATGATTTATTATATTAATAAAATATCCGAAACGGCTTGACCGATTTCTATGATTTTTTTTGTGTATATTTGGTACATCTGAGAACAAATCGTAGGCAATTTTTATTCTCCTAGTAGATAAGGGTGGCCCTCTCCAGATTTTTTTATTCTTTATTTGGCATCAAAAACACTTATAACTTACTAGCGGTGCCCGCGGCTTCGCTCGCGCTAAGAGTGAGTAAAATAAACATTTTTGTTTATATACTGTTACTTATAATGTACCAAGGACTGATTCCCCATTTAAAGTTCTGGCCCTCTTTTCTGGGAACTACTCTATAGCATTTTCTATTTCATCTACAGCACCAGTTATTTTGTAATCCTGTGAGATGTTTCGCTTAAGTTTTAGCAAGAGTTGTCTATATAAATTTGTAAGAACTCTATAGAACCAATAATTGTGTTTTCACTTAGGAATGTAAGATTAATGTTCAATAAAAGGTATTTTAAATGTTTTCTCGTATAATAACGTAGCACTATTATACAAAACTTAATTCAAATCAGTTATGTACTTTTTGTATGAAACGCACGCTTCGATTTACGAAGTTACTGTTTTTTACGTACTGATAAAAATAGGTATTGCTAGTGTAGCTTAGGAGACAGATATTTGATATTGTAAACTATTCTGTAGCCCTTTTCAAGACCTACAATATTGTTTTGATGTATCTCTCAAGACTTACCCGCAGCTAGGTAATAAGTAATCATTACACAGTTTTTTTTAAATCGGTCCGGTACTTTTTGTATTAAGCGATAATATACAAACAGACAAAGATTTTAATAATGTAGGTATTGGGGTGTTTATTCAATACATATTTCATTACAGTCATTGTTTTTAAAAAAATATTTCATGTACATACTTTTTATAAGTTTCTGCTTTATTATATTTATACATATATATGTATACATATAGATACTAATAATAAAAATATATTTTGGTATTGTAGAATTTTTAGTAGGCTGTTTTTAGACCTAGAATTTCCTACTACATTATTTTGACGTATCTCTTAAGATTTCGCCACTGGTAGCTTTCTTAGGCCAACTCAATAAAACCAATTATTTTGTCTTCCTGTTTCAGTGAAAAGAAATTTCTTCAATAAAAAGTATCCTAAATGTTGATCCGAGTAATAAATTATCACTACACAAAATTTAGTAGACAAAGCTCCGGATGTAAGATCCAAGAAGAGAGCCTTTAACTTAGCCGCCAAGTCCTACAAAAAGACATTAAAGAAGGCTCGTCTTGACCGAATTACACATATTGGCGCAAAGCTCTCTGCCCAACCATCTGGCAGCAGAGCTTTTTGGTCCCTTGCCAAAGCGGTCGAGACGAACTTCTGTCGGCCCTCACTGCCACCGCTGGTAAAACCTGACGGATCCCTGGCTCATACGGCAAAGGAAAAGGCGACTTTGCTTGCTTCTCTTTTTGCCCAAAATTCATGTCTAGACACTGGCAATGCTACTCCACCACATCTACCTCACTGCGGAATCTCAATGGCAGATATCCCTATAACTAATAAGGAGGTCAAGAGAGTATTGTGTCGTCTAGATGTGAATAAAGCCAGTGGTCCTGATGGTATACCAGCGATAGTGCTAAAAACATGTGCTCCCGAGTTGTCTCCGATATTAACTCGTCTGTACCGCCTTTCTCTAAGGACTGGAATAGTGCCTAAATCCTGGAAGCTTGCCAACGTGCAACCAGTGCCCAAAAAAGGTAGCCGTGCCGACCCTGCCAATTATCGTCCGATTTCAATCACCTCCATACTCTGCAAGATTATGGAGCGTGTATTGAATAGTCGTCTAATGGCATACCTAGAACAGAATGATCTCCTCAGTGATCAACAATATGGGTTTCGCCGGAATCGGTCGACTGGGGATCTTCTAGTGTATGCCAATCACACCTTTGGCGAAGCTCTTGAGCGAAGCGGGGAGGCGATTGCCGTTTCCCTCGATGTCTCAAAGGCCTTTGACAGGGTTTGGCACGCTAGCCTTATACGCAAGCTTTCAGCCTACGGTATATCTCCTGGCCTGATCGGCTGGATTAAAGACTTCCTGACCGACCGATCACTTAGAGTTGTGGTTGAGGGTTATTCATCACAACCCTTAAAGACCAACTCAGGGGTTCCTCAGGGGTCTGTTCTCTCTGCAACCTTGTTCTTGCTGCATATCAACGATCTGCTTATACCCGGTATCTATGGGTACGCAGACGACAGCACTGTTGTAGAGAGATACCTGCCGAATCCTCGGGCTAGTAGAGATCAAATTCAGTCCGAAAGAGAGGCCATGGTAGAGCGGTTGAATCTCACACTCAGGGCAGTCTCCACTTGGGGCGATGCCAATCTTGTGAGTTTCAACGCCACCAAAACACAGGCGTGTCTGTTCACCACAAAAAGGAGTTTTTTTTTTTTTTTTATGGGACAAAGGGGGCAAACGGGCAAGAGGCTCACCTGATGGTAAGTGATCACCTCCGCCCATGGACATCTGCAACTGCTTGCAGATGCGTTGCCGGCCTTTCAGGAAAGGGAGGGAGGGAGAGGAAGGGAGGAGGGAGTGAGGGGGGGAGGTAGGGGGATGGTGAGTGGGCCTCCCGGACTCTCACTTACCAGACGAAACGCGACAGCATAGCTGCCACTTCACGCCGGTCTTCTGTGAGAGAGTGGTTCAATACGGGGCGTGCCGGCCCATTCCGCTGCTACCCGAAAGTAACAAGCTTGGCACTACCACTATAAAGTCCTTTCACCTTGACTCCTACTTTCCGAAATGTGCCTCTGGAATACACTGACCGCCTGCAGTTACTTGGGATGGACATTACCCCCAACATGAACTACGGGCGGTTCATCGAGTCTAAGGCTAACGTAGCAGCGAGGAAAGTTGGCATCCTTGCAAAGGTCCGACAGTATTTCACGCCGGGACAGCTTCTAGATTTATATAAAGCTCAAGTCCGGTCGTGCGTGGAATACTGTAGTCACATTTGGGCTGGTGCTGCGAAATGCCATCTGTCAGCCTTGGACTCGATTGAAAGGCGTGCCCAGAGACTTATAGGTGACCCTACGCTGGTAAAAGCCAAGCTACACAGCCTCGATCACCGACGTAGGGTTGCCAGCCTCTGTGTATTCTATAGGTTACATTTCGGAGAGTGTGCGCAGGAATTACACGATTTAATTCCCCCATCCCCCTTCCATCATCGGACGACCCGACGAACGGCTGGTCTCCATCCTTACGTCGTGGACATTCCACCCGTCCGGACGAAGCGTTTCGCTTCGTCATTTATTATACGTGCAGCAAAGGATTGGAACAATCTGCCTGCGTCTGTGTTTCCGTCCGGTTACAATATGGGTGTCTTCAAGGCAAGAGTGAATAGGTGGCTACTGAATTAGTGCGACTTACCATCTACGACTACGTTACCACTTACCATCAGGTGGAACGTAGTCAAGCACTAATTCAGAATGAAATAAAAAAAAAAAAAAAAAAAAACAGACAAACGCTCAAAAATTTTAACAACTATTATTTTGAGGTCTATATTTAATAAAATATACGTCACAGCCTTTGTTTTAAAAAAATATTTCAAATAAATGTGACTTTGCTCTGTTACTGTATGTTGAATAGGTATCATCGCCCCGCGGTTTCACCCGCGTTGTTCAAGGTCCCGTGAGAATACCGGAATAAATAATATATTAAGTAAAGTATAGTAAGTATAGTATATATACATGTAGCTTTTCATAAGTTATTTTTTTTAAATGATCTAACAGTACTTTTTGAGTTTATTCTAAACACAGTACAGTTTGTCCAAGCTGCGACATTTTTCTTAGTTATAGAATCTGAACTGTTATAATTACTAAACGAAAAGTCTGATCTATATATATACCGAACTGATAAATATATATACCGAATTTAAAGTGCAGTTACACGTACAAAATCAAGCTTAATACCAATATCACCTCTATTCGATTCCATCCGTATTTGAACTGAAGTTAAACAAAAAATGTTATCGTGGCTGAATGGTAATAGGCACATACCATAGCGGACTTTTTGTGAGCATTATATACATACATACTACATACATACATACATACATACATACATACATACATACATACATACATACATACATACATACATATATACATACATACATACATACATACATACATACATATATATATACATACATAAGCCGTTTCTGGCAAAATATCTAAAAATTAAAGATCATTGTTTTAAGTGCTATGTGTCGATGAAGGCCCAATTCAAAATTTTTCTCATATATCTTTCATTTACAGACAGCGAACTGTTATACTGCAATAAAAATATCTTAAGTCACGACCTGAGTAATAAGTTATCACTAAACAAAATTTGGTTAAAATTTGTGCAGTACTTTTTGACTTACACGATAACATACAAACAGACAAATGGACATACAGACAAACAGCCAAAAAAATTATAACCATTGTTTTGGGGTCTCTATATTCAATACAAAATACGTTACAGTCATGGTTTTTGAAAATATTTAATGTACAGATTTTTCAAGTTACGGTTTTTTTTTTATATTGTATTTATTTCATATGTTTCATATAAATAAATATGTATGAATATAATTATAATTATATATAGATCAATATTATTATTATCGAGCTTAGTAAAGTTTTAGTCAATGCTACTGAACAGAGAAAGAATTGAAGTTGTAAGTAGTTTAACAATTAATATTCGACGTTATTCTTTAAATTACCATAACTTTTTTATTTATGAACCGATTGACATGAAACAAACGCTAAATGTTAAGTGAAGCTTACCACAATATATATGTGAAAACCACATCTCGATCAAATAAGCCGTTTCAGAGATTAGCGTGCACAAACGCACAGACAAACAGACAAACAGACAAAAATTCTAACAATCATTGTTTTGGGTTCTATTTGCGTTAATAAAGGTCCCTATAATATTTTTTCTTATATATCTTTCATGTACAGACAGCGATCTGTTACATTTTTATTATATGTATAGATAACCCCAAATTTTAATTGCTAGTATTAGTATACTATATTAGCTTTCAAATATCTTGTTTACTTATAACACCATACTTTTGTACCATACAACCGCAGTTAAAAACAATCTGTGGCTGCGAGTTAGATTTATGCAACTCTGTTTAACTCCGAAACTTGAACCGAATGCTACTGGAATTCAAAGTTACATTTTTTGCACAACAAATTACGTATTTTACTAAAATTAACTTTGAGTATTATGCGAATATTTCTTATTGCCTCTAAGTTGCTTTTCTTTATTTGTGTTTAAAATGTAAATAACAATATATTATACTCGTAGATTAAGATTTTTCTGACTTTTAAGAAATAGTTACCTAAGCTTTAAACCGCGGCTACGTTTGCTTGAAATTCCCAAAATAAATTGAATTTAGACAGCTAGGTGCAAAGAGTAGCTCAATAACAGCATTTTCATTTGCTTCTAATTACTGCTCGACCGAATATTTTTAAAAGGAATTAGCCAAATTTTTCAAGTAATACGACTTACAAGCTTTGTTTATTTATGTAGATGTCAAAGTAACTTCTCGTGCTAGTTAGAAGTGTATTTACATCTATTATTATAACTATACATAATAAATTCTAAGTCGAATCTCTTAAAACTCAAAAATATTTTTAGGAAAATCTTTAATAAAAAATAAAAATTAATCGATTATGAGCCCAAATCTATAGTTTTTAGAATTTTTGCAGGTCTGTCTAGGAATGAATCACAAGGAAACCACATTACCAATTTAGGTGTTTGTTATACTGATAGAAGGCTATCCGGGTCAACACGATACTATTTACTACGGGAAAATATCTTTAAGTTTTTTTTAAGTATCGTATTAAGTAAACGTAAAAATTATTCTCCAATTCTCCATTTACTTTTTCTACCAAATGTACAAAATAATACATTTCTACTAAGGTTCCGTCGAACTTTTATATGTAATCAATATTCTCTATAGGTATATGTAATAATGCTTGAAACTACTAATAAAAATTCAAACCGCAAAGTTAGTACGAAACTAGTGATATTCAACGAGCGAAGCGAGGGTAAGTCAGTTGTATAGAAATCAATACATATAAATAAAATTTATGTCTATTTTTAACTCAAAATTAACATCTTTTTACTAAAAGCATTTGAAATTATACTCGTATATACGGTACTTACATCAAAAAATAATTTTTAAATTTTTTGTCTGTCTGTCTGTTTCTTTGGTCCGGCTAATCTCTGAAACGGCTGGACTGATTTTGATGGGACATTCACTAGCAGATAGCTAATGTTATAAGGAGTAACTTAGGTTACTTTTATTTTATTAGAAAATTATAGATACTGTTTAATTTATTTTAACTTACGCCCAGCGAACCGGGCGGGGTTTGCTAATATAAACTAAATCTATATATTACGAGTACAGTTTATAGTAGTGACAGATACAAGTAGAGGTAAAGGTAAGTAATCTGTAGCAAGGAAATGACAGTCGCAGGTGCGCCTCCGACGGCAACTGCTAATAGCTTTTAGACAGCAAAGTGTAGTGTTGTGCGAGCTTTCTATCGATAAAAATATATTTGAGAGAAACAAAATCATACCGCAACTTAAGTAAATAAATCAAAATGAAAATATTTTTTTTTATAATATTATAATTAACTAATATTCATTTTAATAATAATATTACATATCATAATAATGTTATATTTTTTTAATTATTTACAGAGTTAAAATACACGTAATTCATTTGTCCAAAATTGTTTGTCCGTCTTATGTTCAGTCTAATCTCCGAAACAACTTGACCCATTGTAATAAAACTGTCACTAGCAAATAGCTGATATTATAAAGAGTACCTAACGTAAGACCACTTTTATTTTTAAAAAAGAATAAGGGTTCCGCCCAAAAATATAAAAATCAAGGGTTGTTAGTTAATAATAAATTTGACTCATTCTCACTCATTTCCGCGATACTAATTTTTTCAATCTTTTGATTTACAACTCAGTCACGCCCAAAGAAAATTTACTTCAAAAAGTAAATCGGTTACCAAACGAGCAGAAAAATGTACTGAACTGTTTTAACTTTGTCTATATTTTATGTATATAATATACACTGAATATATTTATTTAATAGAATTTTTGTTGCTATATTGTTAAAAGTATTTTTATTAAATATGTTGGGACGTCATTACACACAGTACCATTTAGTTCCGTGGTAAGTTACGAGGCTTGTGTTACGGATACCAGATAGTTGATATACTACACATAAAACTTTAAATACATACATATTATAAATATATGCAGTATGCTAACCCCCAAACGACCAGACCAACATATTGTTTCAGATTTAGACGTTAAATCGACAGTTAATTAGATGTTTGATTGTGTTCAAATTTGTATAATCATAACGTTTTCATTATAAACGAACTGATTAATAATTCAAAGCCAACGCAACTCTGCTTGTTGTAGCTTTCCATTAATTATGGCATAATTTGTTCGAATATTATTTTAGAATTGACAAATTAAATTATTTAAATCGCTTATTTTAACATAAGTGACTCTCATTATTTCCATTTGGTAGAGTATTAAGTTAATTTTTCAGGTTGGCTATTTAAACATGAGTGAATATATTAAAAACTTTAGCATTTTGCATCCAAGTTTATTTAAAATTTATAATAGTACTCACTAGCTATTCCTGCAGTCCTGCCCGCGTTTTTAACACGATTAAAAAAGAGTGATAGGTGGTAGTAGGATGAAAATTTAGGGTTATAAGATTTTTGATGCCAAAACATAAAAAAATAAAAAATAAAACATCTGGAGAGGACCACTTATTACCTAAGAGAATAAAAATAGCCTATGACCTAATCTCAGACCTACCAAATGTACACAAAAAATTTCATAAAAACCGGTTAAGCCGTTGCGGAGAAGTTCGATAACAAACATTGTAACACCAGATTTTTACATGTAAGATGTACTCGTATATATTTTAAGGTGTATGTAGAAAATGTAGAACACTAACTGTAGATTTTAAAATTTCAGAGTAATAAAGGCTATTGAATCACTCTATATATTGATGAAAACCGCATTAAAAGATTTTGTTTTATATGTATGTAATATAATGTAGCTACGAGTATATTTTACTTTAAAAATAAATATAATTGACAGATAAAAAAGTGCGTAAGAATTTTTTTTTATTAATTTGTTAAAGTTTTTTTGTTATTTATTCATCATCCAGTGTTCCACAATAACTTACGCCCACTTATGGGAATAAGTTTTTACTAATAGTGCAGCAAGTTTTTATAGTGTAAATTAATAAATAATTGAACAAATCCCGATATCGATATTTGAACAGTAACTGTATCTATTATCGATACATTGCCGTCCCTCGCAGAACAAAGATGACATACAGTAATGGTCGATTTGCAGTAGCAGCTGGTGCGGAATTAGCGACCATGTGCTCTTGAGTCTACATGTGACCATTAAGGTTCTCATTTAATTAAGCGATTATAAGCCTTACTGTTAAGGAAATAAAGAGTATGTATTTCAAATACTTAATTGTTATACTGCTTATTCTATAGAATGACTTGAGATCGATGATTAGTATAAGTTATTTCGTAGTAATTTTGAAGGGAATTGTGGCTAACTATGGATTATGCTGATACTAGTGTTTGGTCTATGATGATAACATACTAAGACTTCTATATAAATATTTATCTTATTGTGTAATATTATTCATGTACTTTTATATATGTATATTTTCTTATATATTTAACATTTTCCTGTTAAATAACAAGAAATAACCAGTGGTAGCGAAGAAATAACCAGCGATAACGCGCTCGCTTGTATAACCGAGTGATTCGGGTTCAAATCCGGGTCTCGCACCTCTGATATTTTCATGTACGAATCATTTTCTCGTGAGGAAAGACACATCGTGAGGAAACCTGCATGTCTGAGAAAACCTAGCAAGTTTTCCGAAATCCGCTAACACGCACTAGGCCAGCGCGGTGGACTATGACCTGATCCTCTTCCTACTGAGGGAGGCCCGTGCCCAGCAGTGGGACGTTAAAGCTGATGATGGTTTTCCTGTACGACACATTTTTTTCGTTTCCACAAATATATCTTTCCCACATTTTACCTTTACTTTCTAATTATTTTATTCTAAATTAATTATAGCCCATCACTACCCAGGCATAGATAACAGAATCTTCTCAAAATTAATTTCCTACAGAGCTTTGCACCGGAGTCGAACCTTATCCCATACCTGTATACAGCTTTCCACAAGAATAAAGTTATACTGTTCTCTAAAATATTGTTTTAGTTTTCACTATTTTTCTAGTATTTTAGTTAAGAAATTCATAAAATGTACTAAAAGATTAATTATTAAAAAAACTATCTTTTCGGATTAACTTTCACTTAAACAATTAAAATCATTTAAGTGCTTAATAGTATTAAACTCTATACAAATTTTAGTGCCGATGTTACTGTAAATTTCTGCTAAAGTCAGCTTGAAACTCGATAACATGGAGACTATAAATTTACTTTGGCAACCTATTAATTCTAATTAAATCTTACAAAATAATATCAATTCAAAAATAATATACTACTATTGAACTGATCTGTACGTACATACACGATTTTGAATTATTTATTACTAGTGATGTACCCTTTCTTTGCTCGAACGCTGCCCTTCTATCAAACAGTAGCTGTTTTAAATACTTTACGTCTATTTTACTTTGTGTACTAAATTTCAAAATACAAAAATGGACGTACAAACTACATATTTTTGGCCAATTTAAAAAAAATGCAATAATTAACCTTCTCCTATATTTTTTATTGCTTCTTAAGGTATCTCAAGACGAACCATCCATAATGTAAATAAAAATAAAAGTATCAGTTCTAAGAGCGATTTAAGTAGTAATGTCACAGTTATTTTGAAGTCTTTAAACATTTGTGGACTAATCACAGATCACATACATGAATACAACTTATCATAATGTGTTAAAATCGAACCCCCTATCTCTATCTGATGACACAAATTATATCAGAGTATACATCATATAGATATTTTTACAACAAAAAACTTTTCGTTATATAACATAGAAAATATTTTTTTATTGTAACGTGTTATAAATTATAATGTAAGTTGCTACACAAAATTTATTATTATAGTTTTTTTAATACATACTTTTATATTTGCTTGCTTGTCACATTTATTACTTCAAAGCACATTAAGGTATCGTCGTACCAAGGATCCTTGACAAAGCAAACGAGAGATAAATCTGTATACCCTATAATATTTGCGTTATCAATACTCAACCAATCTTCAATCTAATGTGAATTCATCAAAATTCGCTAAGTCGTTTAGTAACGAAAAAATAGGGACAGACATACATACAAGTCAAAGAGTTAACTTCCTTTTCGACGTTCCGCCTTTCAGTCGGGTAACAAGTATACGGTACATTTTTAACTTCAATTTAGTTACATAAAACATTCTCTAAGCAATAAATAGTTATATTCGAGTTTCAAATATTTGAAAATGTAACCGCACGCTCAAGTATATTACGGTTCACTGTTTGTGTTTCATGGCCACTGGATTAACCCACCGTTAGCTACCCTCGAGTGTATGGAATATCTGCGTTATAGCGATCGTCTCTTCAAATGTAAGACCTCTAGAGTAGTATTATATTGCTAGACTTTTCCCCTACTATAACAAAAGCTATACATTTTGTATGTACCTTACAAATAACTAAATATTGTAGTCTGTCAAAAAAACACATTTTACTAAATGCGTATGAATTTAAACGGTATTTGTATGAAATATACTATTTTTTTAAATTTTTGTCCTAAATAGGTAATTTTATTATACACGATTAAGTATAAACAATCTAACTGCAAGTACTACAAAACGGATAGACATTGAACTTATTCCATAGGATACAGCGTGTTTTGAAGGTTTTAGAGTATGTAAAATCTAAGAACATGGTCTTTAGAACGCGGGCAGAGCCGCGCTTAATACTTAGTATACATATTCTACTTCCAGGGATGGAAAACTAATGGAAATTATTTTAATCAATGCACAATTGACATACATATCACGTTACAAGCACATATAAAATTTCTACTTTAATTGAGAACCATCTTTGTTTGAAGTCGGTCAATAAGTAAATTATATAAAACAAAGTCAAACAGTTACCAAGGGTCACTTCAGTCTATTTAATTACAGTATATCGAATACAAGTGGTATCTAAATCTACTGACACGCGCTTCAAGTCAGTTAGAGTTGAGACGTGTCGGGAGACACACGCTTTCCCACAGCAAAAGAGCGGGAAAATCGCGGAAAAAATTTCGCTATGAATCCTTTTTTGAAATATATTTTAAATTTAAAAGATGAATTTTAATAGAACGTTATGTGGAGTTTTATTTTAATTTTTACGTGTAAATTAAATGTGTAATAACAAAATGGATACTTTTTGGATGTTTTTACTGTTCGCGCCATTTTTATTTCGTAAGTATACCGTATTTGTAAACTTTTTAAATATATTATTTTTAATTTTTATATATTATCGAATTGAATTAAAAAATGATTTCTCTAGCCATAATGTTTTCTAGTTTATTTTTCCTTTGTAATAAATATTATTATTCTAATCGTGATAATAAATATTATTATTGAAGTAATTTAAAACATAATTCTTTTATAAGTACTTCAAATTTAAGTTTTAGTTTTCTTTATATATTATTATATAATATTTTACATTTTTATATAATATTTTACATTTATATATTATTACTTTATAAAAAAATATCAAATTTTATATATATATTTCTTTTTAATTCCAATTTTTTTAATTAAGCTGGCTGAACGAAGTTCGCTCATAGCTCTATTAAAACTATCAAGTGGCGATAAATTGATGTATTTCAAATATTGCTGTATTATTTACTAACAAATCTAAACTAAAAAGTAGAAAATAATACTTTTAAGAACTTCGTTAATTTTGAGGTCGGTGCCAGCCAAGACGGATAGACTTATCTTGCCTTAGCAAGGAACTTTCGAACGGTATTTTGATTATGTTTACAAATATTATAGATATAGATTAATCGAATATGTGTCTATTTAAGGTTATTTTGCTTTGGCTGGCACCGACTTCTAAATTAACGAAGTTCTTAAAAGTATTATTTTCTACTTTTTAGTTTAGATTTGTTTAGTTTTTAAGTCGGTTTTTGTTTTTTGTTAAAAATAATTTATTTTCAAATTTTTAACGGAAAGTAGATACTTATTTTGTTTATGTACAAAAAAGAATTTTCCAAATCGGTCCAGCCATCTTCGAGTAATGGGGAACATACATAAAAAAAAGTCCCCAACGAACTGAGAACCTCCTCCTTTTTTTAGAGTCGGTTAATAAGAGCCTGAAAGAATTTAACTATCGGTCTATAATTACGTATAATTTTGAAAGAATTTTTTTTTAACTCCTAACCGTTGAGGAGTTGTACCTTCATCATTAGCTCAACCACAGGAGATGATGATTATCAGACGCAAATACTTGAACAGCTTTAGAAAATATATGAAAAACGTAATAAGTGCCTATAAAATTTGAGAGTTGTCTTCGATTTCCCTGGGATCCCATCATCAGATCGTGACTTGGTGACTATGGGACCAACTAGAAACTATACCCTTTCAAACAAAAAAAGAATTTTCCAAATCGGTCCAGCCATCGTCGAGTAATCGGGGAACATACATAGAAAAAAAAAAGTCCCCGACGAATTGAGAACCTCCCCCTTTTTTTGAAGTCGGTTAAAAAAGATGGGAAGAATGGGATCAAAGAAAAAAAAATTTTTAAGAAAAGCTTAGGTTACAATGAGTTAACAGTTAGTTTATTCATAATTCTTTTAAGTAAATGAGATTTTTTTTAATTTATTCAAAATGTTATTCTTTCATAATCAAAAAAAATTTTCTTACCAAAATTTAAGGTTATTTTGAATACTGCGCTCAAAATTAACAATCTTTCTCAACCCATATGATGTACCTATCTGAATATTTTTTGTTGTTGCAACGCGCTTATCTCTGCAACAACAAGTCAGGTTGGAAAATGTACACTTCGTTTTAAATAACATTATCTGACCGGACGTTTTGTTTGGATTTTTTAACCACAAAATTTCAAAAGCTGAAAATGTATATATAAATGTAAGTAAAATCAATTATATATCATTAGTTTTTTCCAGTAATTTTCACGTCGCACAGACAGACATACAATAATACTAAAAACTGTAGATTCGACTTCTTTTTAGTATGAAAAAATATTTTAAATAAATACAGATTTAACTAAACTTAGAATTTTATTATATGTACATAGTTTATAGATACATAATATGTAGGTACTATTATACTCGTAGATATACATATCGATTTAAATTATAGTCACGCTGTATCTCTTAGAAATGAGGCAATTATATTATTCTTTTGCATATAAATGAAAAAAAAACGTAAGCAAATCCACGAACTAAAACTAGTTAACACTAAAGAAACACTCCAGTTAAACCTATTTCCAACACTAATAACCGAAAAGCAAATAAATAATTTGTCTGTAATTGAGGTTCTCCAAATACAGCAAAATATTTAGCATTCATTACACGAGTTTAATTATTACTTCAAATAAATACAGTCTATATTTGTTTCCATACAATTACGTAGATTATTACGAATAATTTAGTAATAAAACTAGTTACTTGCCCTCGCTGTGCTCATGTTTGTCGAAGTTTACGTTAGTATATATTTCTTAGAGAAGAGATACACCAAATTTTATCTAAATCTGTCCAGTGGTTTTCTCGTGATGCGTTCACATACAGACGGACAGACAAAATTTCAAAAAGTAAAGTTTCGGCCTCAGTATCTAATAATAACTATTTCAATAATTAGAATTTCCAAAATATATTTAATTTACAGATTTGACTAAGTTAGAATTTTATTAAATTGTATCAGTTGAAAGACCGAGTTATGCGGGTTCAAATCCGGGTCTCGCGCCTCTGATATTTTCATATGCGAATCATTTTATATCTTGATTACCACATGGATGAAGGAAAACATCGTGAAGAAACCTGCGTGTGAGAGAAGCTAGTCCTAGCCAGTTTTCGAAAGACATGTGAAGTCCGCCAAGTCGCACTAGGCCAGCGTGCTGGACTATAGCCTGATCCCCTTGTATTGAGGGAGGCCCGTGCCCGTGCCGATATGTTTATTTTAAGATTGAAGCTTTTAGTTTTTTGAGTTTTTACGCTTAATTATATGTACTTTCGATTACTTTCTTAAATTTGATTAAGTTGAATAAGATCATATTAAAATGTACACATGTGACAGCTGTAATAAGTAGAAATTGAACCCATCACAGTCAAAGTTGAGTTCCAGTTTCCACTACACCATTAGGCAATAAATAACCAGCTATTAGTACTAATAAATATTCTTGTGGCACTCTGCAATTAAAATAAAAACAAAATCAATATTCCGTCCAAGACAATAATAAGGTTTTTTGGTCGACAGATCATAAATCTTGCATGGGGCGGACTTTGCTATGACAGACAGTCAGTTATTACTACTGAAATAGGATCCTAAAGATCATCAGTTTCTTCTCGACTTTATGTCACGTTTATTTTAGTGTCGAGGTCTTTTGATTTTATTATTATTTGTAAGAAGAAAAGTTATTTTGTTTTTAAACTCGCCCTCGCTTCGTTAAGTTATATCTGTAGTGAAAAATAATTGTCTACATGGGTGTTGTACATTTTTCCGACATAAGAAGTAGGGCTATTCCAGACTACAATCTATCACTAAGCCAAATTTCATCTATATCTATATATTATAAATAACTAATTTTGCATAAATTTTAGCTAGTTATTTTATAATTTCTCATTTATTATTTACCGACTTCCTGCCAAATTTAAAGTTTGTAGCACAAAAAATGAAGTACTTTCATACAAACTTGCGAGAGCCCTTAGACCACCATCTTAATCCGGCCCCGTTGTAAAATTTGTTCTTCGTTTACTAACTATAAACTCCCTGCCAAACATCTTTATGCGTCGAGCAGTTTTTGATATTCCGTGATGAGTGAGTGAAAAAGAAAGACAGAGAGAGAGGGAGAGAGAGAGGGTGAGTGAGTGAGTGAGTGAGGACCTTTCGCTTTTATATATTTATATTTAAAATTAGTTATCCGAAAGATTTTATGTATTGTTATTATCTTTACAAGTGAATATTTGTATATAAATATTAGAGATATTTCGACCCAAAAATCTTATTTTTGTGAGAAAATAATCGGGTCGAATGATAGTATGTGCTATATACACATCTCACGTTTGATATAAGGAGGCTAGGCCCGTGATATATTGTTACTGAGTGGCCCTTTATAAATAAATGAGGCTAATTTATATGTAATGTAATCCTTCTTACTTTGAGGATGAACGTAAGAGAAATGAAAGAAATTAATAATAATTTCTTCTCAACTGTTTACTCTCATAAGTTAATGCCTCGTTATTCTAAGAAATAGCACATAAATGAGGTGCATTGTAAACGAAAATCTTGGGTTCGAGTTTCAGATCGGGTAAAATAATTGAAATTTTCACAGCGAATACGCTTTCAGTTTTTCAAATTGTACGAAGTCTAAGAGTAACGATAAAAGTAAGCACTTTACTTTGAACTATTATGTAGGTATATTTATTTTTATGCATAAACTAGCAATTCCCGCGACTCTGCCAAAAATTTAGGGTTATGAGTATTTATTGATGCCAAATCATAAAAAAATAAAAAATTCAAAATTGATCTAAAAATAAACAATAAAAAATCTGGAGAGTGCCACCTTTGTCACCAAGGGAAATAAAAAATAGCCTACGACCTATTCTCAGACCTATCAAATATACACAAAAAAATTCACAAAAATCGGTCAAGCCGTTTCGAAGGGGTTCGATAACAAACACTGTGACACAAGATTTTTATACATTAGATTAATTTTAACATTATTATTTATGTTTAAATATTCTCTTACTTACTCTTGGATATAGAAAAAGATAGCATATATTATCATATCATAATGACTAACTTAACTCACGTTTTTCAATAAAGCTACACATATTCATGTAGAAGATACGCAATATCGTCACATTAAATCTTTTTGAAATTCATTTTAAAAATTGTTACGAACCATTTTCTTAATTTTCCTCAAAGCGCGGAACATCTTCCATTATTTTTAAATATAAAGTGCGATAAAAGTGTTCCCGATGCCTTTGAGTACTTTCAACGCGTCAATGGGATTCCCGAGATGTAACCTAGATAAGCTAAAAACTTAAGGTAAGCCGTCGCGTCGCCCTAAAACGCTCTTAAGAGTCTTGCGAGAATTTTTGCAAGATGAGATGTTTTATCTTCAAACCACACTGTGTATTAAAAATTAAAAACTTGATGTTTTTATAAAGAAAAATGTTTTAAGTTTGTATTAAATTATAATACATTATAATAATACTGTCCGTTGGCCGACTATATGTTTCATAGGCTTTGTAATGATTATCAAATAGTTAAACGATTTTTAGTAAAAATAAATATTGTGATGTGTTGTGCGACCTGAATTTGAACCTGCTTATTCGGTTACTATTTTTTAATGTTATTTTAACCGATGGTAAATCTATACTGTCCCATAGAAACACAAGCATACATACAGGCAGTTATGTGGAAGTCACCCATGTCAGAGAAGTACCAGGAACAACCCGCATGGTACATCGGCCCCCATAGTGGATAGATGAAACAACACTAACATTACTATGTATAAACCTCACCACGACAAGATAAAGGCGTATGGGGCAATACTATTCATACGGTCGCGGGTTCTAGCCCCGCCGAGGCATTCATTTGTTATGCACGAATATTTTTACTCCAGTCATGGGTGTCCATATTTATAATATGTATGTATTTAAAATTCCTATGTGTAGTATATCTACTATCTAGTATCCGTAACACAAGCCTCGTAGCTTACCATGTAACTAGATGGTGCTGTGTGTAATGATGTCCCAACATATTTATTTATTGCTCTTTATATGGTTAATAACATAACATTAACATGATTACATTTCGGTATATACGAGTATAATATTATATAGGGGTAGATTACTAAGCTTATAAATTAAGCTCATTTATAGACGGGGCTACTCGCCTTCTATATATCACGAGTCCAAGCCAACCTCGGAATAGACGTGTATAAACGATCGTGTGAAAGACATTTATTTGTAACTAAAGATCGCTTGCAACTTCCCAAGTGCTTTTCTCTACAGCTTTTTGAAATAATTACCTACGTATGTATACATCTATACATATAAACGAAATTGAAGTGTCTGTTTTTAATTACAAATTGACAGCTTTTCACTAAATGTCTATAAAAGCATATACGGTACTAAGATAAAAAATCAGTTATTAAAATTTTTGCCTATCTGTTTGTTCTGACTAATCTCTGAAACGGCTAGACCGATTTTAACGGGGCTTTCACTCGCAGATAGCTAATGTTATAAGGAATAATTTGGGATACTTCAATTTTAGAAATTATATTTATTTTAATTAGCGGAACACGCGGCTTCGCTTGTGCTAAATATAGGAATAAACCCAAGCGAAGAGAGGGTGAGTCGCTTGTAAAATATAAAAATGTACACTGGAAATAATATCTGTATCAACTCACATAAAGGCAAAGCTTAAAAAAACATAAAGGCAAAGCTTAAATATTTAATCCTCGTACTTTTAAAAGCTTAGAAAATTTTCAGCTATTTAGGAGATTTTTAAGAAAGTGTACATTATTCTGACGTATTTGGAATCTATATAAACATAACTTGTCTTTGAATTACTTATGTCTCTATATTAATTCGTATCGTAAAATTAAATGTAGAGTCTACACATTTTTAAATGTTGTGAATTAAATATTTTAATGTTCACAAGATTTTTTTATACGTTAGTTGGTTTTAATTAGTACTTATTAAATATATCAAGTCAACTTTCATTCAAACAGATATTTGGTCATAACAGTTAACAGTTATCCGTTCGAAATTTTGTCTTGGCCTTACTAACATATTCTGTTAAATCATGTGAGATTATTTTAAAATATTTTTGATTTTCATTTTATTTTATCTGGATACCGAAGCCAGTGGAGCGTGCAATCGTTTTATACGAGTAGAATTGAGAATAATTCCTGATCTTTAAAGTTTACAGCCGGCTGCGGTATTGAAAATATGTATAATATTTAAAATATTTATTTTGTCCATTTTGGCATTTTAAATCAATGTTTGACTGGAATTTATGTTTTACTTGAATCATCCCCCGATCCACATCGCATTCAAACAACCAAATAAACTGGCTTTATATTAGTAATATTTTATTTTAAACACATACTGTATATTTATAAATATGTTATGGTTGTTTGATTAAAAAATTTGGTTATAAATCAAGTTCCATATAAAAACAAAAAGCTGACCCTTAGGATAATGACATAGATCATAGTCAGTGCATTCTTTTTTTAATATACATATTTTTATAAAGCTCCGTCGTAATTTTGATTAGGACTTAGATAACAATATTCACATATAATATCAAACACTTATATGTTCTCTCAAATACTCAAATACTTATATTTTTGTAATATTTATTAGATTTTAAGGTAAAATATTGATGTCAATAACCAAAACAAAATAAATATAATAAATAAAAAGTAGGAAATCTGAGAGACAAGGCGAACTTAAAATAATAGTCGAAGTTTTAATGACGTCGCGTAAACCCTGCGTTCAAGTCAACTCGTTTTCCGTCTTGCCAAAGCCATATAATACTGCGAATAAAAGCAAAATGATAATATAAATGAAACTTTCAAATAATAATATTTGAAAGTTTTTTAAATTAATCAAATATTCCGATTTAATTTTGGCGTCTACTTAAAAATATTTGGCCTTAACAGTTAACCACTTTGCTTTTTAATATTATTATTAATAAAATTTAAAATTTATATTTTAGTAATAATAATACATTATAATTAAAATTATTACAAAATTATAATAAATTTAAAAAGTTAATCAAACAATAAATATTAAAAAATCTCTACGAACATTTATTATTTAGAGTAGTTTTCTTGACAAATAACAATTTTTGTATAGATTTACAAAAAATATATTCATAGTGATTTCTATGGAAGAAATATATATTTTACATCAATTATATTTCATTTAAAATAACTCAATTTTAACTCGATATTTGAAAGTTTTACAATAGTTTCAATAAAGTCAATTCTACGCTCTTTCAAGTCCCGTAAAAGAAAATCCTTTCAACTATGTACATAAGAAAACGGAGATGAGGTAAAAGTTGACGTAATAGTCAAAGTTTTAACGACTTCGAAGTCGGTAAATACTGTGTTTAAGAGTTCACATGCGTTTAGATGAAAATTGAAAATAATCATAGTAATTCTTATTTTATACTAATTAAGTTTAGTTTAACTTCAACCTCACTTATCCTAGGTTTGCTCTTGTGGACTCTTTGACTAAACTGGATATTTTATTCTATATCTTTATCTTTTTTATTGCGGGATAGTGTCTTATCTCTGAGAAATCCATAACTAACAGTTAAAATGCATCTAGAAGTGAACTCGAGCGGAGCAAAAGGTAAGTCAGCTTTAAAACAAAATTAATATAATAATTCTCCATCAATTACTTCTATACACAAAGCTATGACTGAGTGAAAAAAGGGAAAACAAATTAATGATAAAGTTTCAAATCGCAACCCCGAAAAGTATACCAAAGTTGCCAATTTAAGTAAATAGCTTTTGAAAGCTATATAGCAATATATAATACGTACTTTCGTCTTTGTTATAGAACAGGAGACGTCTGTATGTAATTGTGGAAGTTTTAATGACGTGCCATTGAAGCCAGTCTCTCACACTTGACGCGTTCACTTTCTTACGAGTTTATTTTAAGTTGACATATTCGTATATATTATATTCTCAAAGAAGCTTTTGTATGTATATTCTTGTATATATAACAAAAGACATCAGAACTTTTTGAATATGTTGCTTCAATAAATGGACTTTAATGTATTCGTTTATTTTATTAAAGTTGGATAATTATATCATACTAGTTGTATATTTACTTCGCACCACCCGGTATATATTTGCTGATTTAATTACCATTGCACGCACCATGGCAACGGTTGTAACTGATACGTCAAACGCCGTTAATTTTATAAAGTTTTTTTTTAATTTCCTAATTTTCCGCTCAATTTTCTTAATTTTTTCTCTTATGTATGAACCTTCTCCTGACAATAACAAACACAACAAAAAAAAATCAGCGAAATCGTTCAAATAGGTCAGCGAATATAGGGATTCATTTTTATATATATAGACTAGTGGCTCACTCTTGCTTCTCTTGGGTTTGTCTCTAAATATAAATATTATTACAATGTACACTGACCAAGGCTTGTGAAGCGCATGTCATCATTTCACTCTGACTTGATTTACAAATTTTAAGATACCGACCAATCTTTTTCGTGTCTTCTCCATTCTACGTGACACAGGCGAAGTAATCTGTGCTTAACTGGCACGCTTTGAAGCCATTAACAAGAGGATTGAATTGATTTTTAAGATTAAAACTGTTTTTTTTTTATTTAAATAAAGTATACCATTTAGAATAGTGCAGGTTTCTATAAGAAAAATCTTTCTACACAATTAAATACAAATAAAGCTCACAACTTTATTATAGAATAAACATAAATTATATTTATAGCGTATTTTTTGAACTGTCTGTCTCTTTGTGACCACGAGCAAACCGCTGGATAAGCTGAATAAGCGAACGACACAAGAGGAACGAGGGTGATTCGCTAGTATAGTTGTCATAAATGTATGAATCAGACATAACGCTGTTACAAATCTTTGAACAGACCATTAGAGTCACAATGCAAATGGTTTGAATTTTCCGGTTCCGGATTGCACACGATACAAAGAGGTTTGAGTTGTTTGAAAGAGAATATAGTGAAGTTAGCACTTTGCTTGCATGTGACAAGCGTTAATGACAACACGCAGGATTATAAGATCTATAATATACATGGCTTTAATGTTTAAAGTAAAAAATAAAAGCTATGCAATAGCTTAAAAATACAGACGAATTGAGAACCTCCTCCTTTTTGGAAGTCGGTTGAAAATAATATTATTTTCTAAGATTTACCCGGATATTCAGCATTAGACGATATAGACATTTATTTATTTAGTAACAATTCCCGTGGCTTCGCCCGCGTTCTAATTACTATTAGAAAATAAGTAATAAAAAATAAAAAAAAGTATTTTATGATGTCAAATCAAAGGTATTAGCTAAATAGTAGACAAGACGGTGCGAGGTAGGGTCGGCGATTGCATCAAAAATTAAAATACTTACTTAATTATATACCGTGGAAGATGAACAGGAAAGAATATGTTAGAGTGGGGAAAAAACTATAAAAATCGATGGGGTGTAGTTAGGTTATGACACTTATCGTGGTAGCATTGTTAGGTCGTTACTCTCTTGGTTTATTTTTAAAATATCATTGTTGGTAGCTTAGTTGTCTTTTTGGTTAGTTTAATTGTGTTTTAGCGTTTTCAGATTCTTAAAATAAATTGAGGTCGATTTAGTAAGCTTAATTTTAAATAAAGCTCACTTCTGGTCTAAATTCAGAAGAATACTTAAGTTAAATTAAATAAATTTAAATAAAATTATTTTAAACGATTATTCTATTACACACACATTTAATTTATTAAAAAACAAAAGCATACTTACAATACAATCTAATTCTCGTTTTCCATTGCTTTTTCTTTGATATTTGCCCACTCTACCGTCCCTAGAACTACTTCATGCCCTCTACAAGCGCATCTTACTTACTGCCTCGAGCCTAGTGTTTGCTTCCCTCTCTCTCTATCGACATAATCTAGAAAGGCTTCTATATAATACCTTATAAATTGACTTCAAAGAGCCAAACTACCTTCAAAACTAAGTAAAGATGGCGTAGAAATAAAGGGGCACGATTTCCAAATAAGATATCACCGAGAAAATTCTCAAGTAGACGTGATCTTGATTAAGATTTCATTTAAAATGGTTTTAATTCCTTATCAAAGTCTTGCATTTTCAAAGTACGAAAATTAATACGGCTTTGACATGGGCTGGTATGCAGTTTAATGTGAAGATTGAGAAATTCTAAGTAGCCCTCAAAGTAGCCCATTTCAAAGTAAGGGGTAGTACTTATTTGTTGGAATTTCGCAATATTCTAAATATATTGTGCATCGACTTAGAATTTTATTATGCATAATAAAATTCGAAGTCGAATCTGTATATAGAATCGTTTTGAAAAATCTTATTGAAATATTAATTATAATCGATAACGAAGGCAAAATCTATAGTTTTTATAATTTTTGTTTGTCTGTTCGTCTGTCTTTGGCCGCATCAATGAGAAAATCACTGAACAGATTTCGATAAAATTTGGCCTTATGATATCCGGTTATCCGGGTCAATATTTAAAGGATACTTTTTACTGCAGGAAAATATCTCGTCTATGAGAAATAATATATTCTAATGTACGTACAGACGAAGACGAGCGGAGTAAGGGCAAGTCGATAGTTTATGAATAAGAAAGTTATTTAAAGTAGTAAGCTAAGCTATTTCAAAAGTTTACGTAACATTTAATTAAATTAAATTATTATTTTAATATTTTAAGCAAACACCAGTTCTAAATTTCTATTTAATTTAAAGGCAAGGCATCATTATCATGATATTACAGTGCTTTAAACAAATATTTACGTATGATATAATATCATCCCTTAGAGATTTGATCCTATTCGGTCCATGTTTATATAAATTTAGCCTCCACAATAGTTTATTATCTGCTATCAGAAATTCTATACTCATATTCCGTTGAGAATTAAGAAATGTGGGTAGAGTTTAATAAATTACAGTATTGAAGGGAATTTCGAGAGTAACTTTTGTTACTTAGTTTTATTATGTTCTTAATGGTTTGATCAAAATAAATATTAAATATGAGTCATTTTTTGTTAGAAAATAAATATATAACACATTTTTAGTACAGATCCTTACTATTATCTTTATGTTACCTTATCACACTTTTACTTAACCAATTATAAAATTAGTTACGCATATAGTTTAAGACTGAAGAACATAGAATAAAAATCTTTTCCCAAAATACATCCCAAGAGGGAGAAGTTTGTATGGGGAATATATAATTAACTAGCGGAACCCGCGGCTTCGCTCGCGCTAAATCTAGGAATGAACCCAAGCGAAGCGAGGGTGAGTCGCTAGTACAAAATATTTAACAGGGGCTGCAGCACTGACCTCTATAATACCATTGGACTGGCTGTTGTCAACGTGCTTTTGTTGCTTGATATTCGCCATTTTGGCGCTGTCCGCCGCTGTCGGACGTAGCGAGAGTTCGTGGTACTAAAACTAATGATGTCGATATAAAGATTTTTATTTTTTTATTTTTATTCATCAATAACCGTATCATCATAATTACTACTTATGTTATATTAACAACGAAAATGCAAAATTACTTTACAGTAAACAAACACTTCTCGCTGTCATTTGCAATATACGTCAAAATTAGTTCTCGACCCTCTCGCTAGTGGCGCTTCAAATGGACACAAAAAAATTGCTGTCAAACGCTTAGAACAGCCAGTCCAGTGGTAATATAGAGGTCAGTGGGCTGCAGTGTATAATTAACCACATTTTATTTATTTAAAATTTAATTATATAAAATGTTACAGCGTATACTCATTATATATGCCTCAGATTGTATTCATAATAATAATATAACAAAACTTGGTTATGCTTTAACCCTTCTTTATCCACCAAAAATATTATATAAATTCAAATAATAATAAGTATTGTGTATCAGTGGCGAAGAATGAAATTTTAGCAGAGGCCTACAGTTTAACCTACAGTTTTATAAAACAATTCACAAAAATAAAGAACGTAATCGTAATAATTTTTCCTTTTCATATTAAGCCAATTATCGTTATTTTTTAAATATACCTATATAATATATTATAGCAAAATACAATTAACACTTACTCAAATTGAATAATAAAAATATTATTATTTTTAACAGTATATTTTACAAACGAAGTACGTTTTAAGGATTTTTTATATATAAAATACCGCCATCTGCTAACATCTGTTTGAACGACTTCATCATTATTACATTATTAATTATTACATAAAATGTATTAAGTTAAATTCTAAATATTTTTATTAAAATATGTGACCTGCACTTTATTAGTTTATTAAAAATTACGTAAAATGTAAGAAATGTAACCTTCTGGCAACACAGGTGTCATCCGATGTCAGTGACGTTTCGCTTGAGTGGCCAATATGGCGACTGCGATTTGTCTGTTATCACCATTAGAATTAAACGAAATACTCGACAATCCGAATTTTGCGGATATATGTTGTCGACTCGAAATGTTTATTTTTTCATGTTTTATTATTCAGCTAAGGTTTCGATCGAGTCTACCGTACCCCTTCACGGAATTATTAATATAGATTCTTAAGTTTATTATTTTTTAAAGAACTAACTAAATGTGTGTGTCTATCAACTTGATACTAACTCTTAAACGCAACCAAGGACGAACCCGAGCCTATACGTTTATATGACATAGTAAAATTCTCGTTTTTATGACAGTAGGTACTTCTGTGTATTGTCATAAAATTCGGAAGCATATATCAGAATTTATTTTAATAAACTTTAAATATTATGTAAGTTTAATTATTAATTAAAGCAATTTTAACAACATCAATAAAAATGCATTTTTTTAAATAAAACATTTTGTTACAGATTTTGTAACAAACGTCGCTGCCATAGAAATCCTTCAGTCAACCATAAGCCCATCAGCTGTAAGGTGAGTACGAAGTCAGGTTTCCAAATAATTATTTCCCTACTTACATACATGTACATATGCCTATATTTACAATGACACGCTTAGCTCAGTTGGTAGTATCCCTACTTTCTGCGCCAGCGGTCGCGGGTTCGAGTCCCGCTGAGGGCAATCAATTGTTGAGCACGAATGTTTCTACTCCAGTCATGGGTGTTTATATTTATAATTTGTATGTATTTAAAAATTATATATGTGTAGTGTATCAAGTATCTGGTATCCGTAATACAAGCACGTAACGTAGCTTACCACGGAACTAGATGGCGTTGTTGTAATAATGTGCCAACATATATTCCAACATATTTAGTTCTAAAAAAAGCTAAGAATATTTTATACTGCAATTTAATGCCTTAAATGGATGTAGGTCTAGGTCGCTCTAACTGCTTAAACAATAGCCTAAATACGCATTACTCTAGGTCAAATTCTACCTAAGGACTAAATTTCATCCAAATCCGATAAAACGCAGAGTAAAGGTGTAACAAACAACACAAACACTCATATGTGCATAATGACATATTTCTAATAATAATTATTTTATAAATTTCTAATAAGCTGTTTATTGTACACGAAGAAAAGAAATATAAAACATAAAAATAAGAAAAAAAATGTACAAAATTAATCTCTTACCGTTTATAAATATGAAATCATTGAGTCTACACGTCTTTTTAAACATAATTAATGTTTTAAATAAAAAATAAACGTTATTTATAACCGCATTACATAAGTAGTGAACATTTGTATTGCATTTCTGAGAGAACCTAGCAAGTTTTCGAAAGACATGCTTAGTCCGCCAACACGCACTAGGCCAGCGCGGTGGACTATGGCCTGATCTCCCTCGTACTGAGGGAGGCCCGTGCCCAGCAGTGGAACGTTAAAAAGGCCTAAATACATATATATGTACATAGTTTCTTTTGATATAATTAAAGGAAGCCATGAAATACCGTTTTATAAAATTTTGCGTTTATAAATAATTTTCCATCAAAGATTTATTTCTGTTTTATTGTACTAATTAATATATCACACGATGATATTTTGAACACAAAACGTCAGAAAGTTTCTTACGGATATTCGAATATTTGACTTGATATTAACAAAATTAATTATAAAACACGCTCTAATTGACGAATGAAATTAGGAAAATTATAATTATGGAGCTTGGTCGACGGTTTTTCATCTTTCAATTAAAATTGAAGTAATGAAAATTTGAGGGTGAAGGGTAGCTTTTATAGAGTGACCTCTTAGATCAGACTTCATGAATAATTACTATAACGATTATTAAAAAAATAAAAAGTTAAGTCAAATGGAACAAAAGATCTGTATCTGTAAAATAATTAGTTGTATTTACTGGATTCAAATTAAAGCAAACATTTATTTTGATTTGAAGTATAATAATAAATATTTAATAGGTAAATATGTTAGGACATTCACTCAAAGAACCATCTAGTACGAGCTTTGGGTTTAAGATACCAAATTTATGAGTACTGTGTAGTATATGTATAATATATTAACTTTAAATACATTCATATTATAAAGTATATAAACACCCATAACTGGAGTACAAACATGAGTTCTTATAACACAAGTAGAAGCCCCAGTAGAACTCGAACCCGCGACCGCTGGCATAAAGAGTGGGGTACTACAAACTGAACCAAACGTGCCATCAAACTTTATTTAGTTTAGTCGAAGCAAGGTCTGAAAGTAAATTAATCCCTTTGTAAAACAAAGAGAGACGTTACTAAGTTACTCGGGAAATGAATGAAGCGATAAAGAATTACTTCTCACATAGGCTATAGCGTTGTCTCGTTTAATATTAGTGCTAAAATAAAATACATCGATATTCGATAATCACTTAATGATTCATAGGTACATGACCATTTTACGATATTTTTGTTAAAACCATTATTGTTTGAAATATGTAGAGTCAACCTTTAAACATAACAATAAGCTACAAAGGCATACAGATATATTTGTATAGAAATATTGTATACTAGCGACTCACCTTCGCTCCTCTTGAAGTCACCCCTTCTCAAAGATGCGATATTTTCCTGCAATAAAAAGGATCTTGTATCCAGTTTTTTTCTAGTAATGCATTCCCAGACAGACAAAGATTATAACTATTACAGATTTAGCCTATGTATCGAAAATCATGAAAATTTCAAAAAAAAATAATGAAATTTAGTATATACATTGTTATACAGAAGATTTTTAATAAATAGATTAAACTTAATTATTCAATATTCATTTCCAAAGAAGTACTTTACAAAATCAATCAGCGTCCTCTTTGAAACCGTATAAAGCAAATATGCCTTTTCACCACATTTAAACGCAACGATTGCCAGTGTTGTTAGCCAAAATCCACTATAAACCTAAATACTAGACTGGAACCCGGGATTTTCATACAATTTAACTAAATTACTATTACAAATGCCACAGCTAGTACAAGTTCGTTTAAACTTGAGGGAATGCGAGTCAAAAGTTTGCTTCTATCCTTTGAATTCTAATGTCTATTAGCCTTAGAAACTAACGATAATGAACTTTACCACAACGTTTTAATGTTTAAATTTAATACCTCGGGGTATTTCATTCAATGAGAAAGAAAAACAAGATGAAATATATTTCATTTCAAAACTTCCACTACAGTTAAAGTTTGATTTGGAAAGAAAATATTTGAGTTATTGATACGAATTGGGTGTTTTATCTAACATTTTATATTGTACTAGTGACTTATTCTAGTTCCTCTCGGGTTCGCCTCTAGGTACGTTAAAATGGTTAGAAATCTACGGATTTCCTAGAAATACGGTGTTTTAGAAAGTAAAAAGTATCCTATATTATATTGACCTCGATCACCCTGAACAAGCTATCATCATAGTTTTCATCATAATTTGTCGAGTGGCCTTCTCGTGTTGCAGTAACAAAAAGACAAACAGACAAACAAAAATTATAAAAACTCTAGATCTAGCCTCTGTATCGATAATAAATACTATATCAATAACATTTTCCAAAAAATAATGAATGTTCAGATTACGGTGAAAAAATAAGTGATTTTTCAAATGCTTAAAGTTGAAATTGTAAGTTTTTTAAAAAGGGAATTACAATGTTGTTCCTCGCTGATGTCAAAATATAAAAGGTTCCTTTCACGAACTGCAAAATGGTTTTGTTTTAATTTACGTAGATTTTATAACAATATTAAGGTAAATGCAGGTATTACCGACCCCCTTAAGGCAATTTTGAAGTCGATGTGATTTTTTAAGGTGATCGGATGCGTAAACATTTACTTGTTTTTTTTTTATATTATGTAGATTTTGATATGTAGTTTTAATTTTTTACCATAAAAATAATAAAATTCAATGAGATCTTAGAAATTTTATTTATTAATGTGAGCAAATCAAATGCTTCCATTACCGACCCCTTATAACGGCTATGATGCTATTAACGATTTTTATGTAGATATTACCGACTATAAGGAAATAAAACAATTTTGTACTTATAAACTTTTACTTTCTATTTACTATATTATAAGCTTAACTTTTTTCAATCATAAAATGTAACAGATTAATTAAAATAACAAAAACAAGGTAATTAACTTAACTTAAAAATAAATTTATAATTTATCAAAAATTATGGACAACTTCTCTCCAGCAGCCTTTGACTGGTCTGAAACTGGTCTGGTCTGAAAACTGCTACATTAAGTGGCTGTAATATATGTGTAGAATTGGGCTGTAAAGCAACTGGAACAATTCCTTTTTCTTTGCAAAGTTTTGATAATGGAAGAAATATATGAGATGTATGTACATCCAAAAACTGGACTACTGGAAGTGGTATCTTGTTACTCACAAGCCATGGGTTACTGCAGTTGGTAACATATTCATAACATGTTAATCCAATCTGATTCCATGTTCCCAAGATCCTATCCACGCGGCAAAGTAGACACAAGATTTTACGGTAAGCTTTAGTACTGATAAAGAATCATTGGAGTTGCAATATTTCCATCAGCAGAAACGCTAACACGAACAATTAAGCATTCTTTTGCTATCTCTTTTAATCAAAACTAGTTTCTCTTTGGGAAATAAAAAGAAAGCAGTTTCATCATTTGTTACAAAATAATTGTTCACTCTATCAAACCATCCTCATATAGCTGCTTCGGTGACTTAATTTTGGGTTATAGTAAGGTTTTGTGCTATACTTTTGGATATAGTTGGATGTCTTTTTATACCACTGTTAAAAGGATTTGGACGATTTAACTTTAAGAAAAATCTAGCTACAGATTCTAATAATTGTTATTTTGTGATTGGAAAGCTTGACTTGCCCAGGTAGTGAATTGAGTCAACAATCAGTACTTCTTCATTAAAACTAATTACCGACTGACCGCCACATGTCTCATTTTTGTACTTTTTATCTCGTTAATTACGTAAAGTACTCTTTGGAGTATTAATTTTTTGACACTTGATATATACTCATGCCTTCATTAATATCCGGAATCGCTGTATTGAGAGCAGCTTTTGTAGGTTTCCTGCGATTTCTTTGATCCATATGTTTAAAAAAATATCTGTAAAGTTAATATGTAAGTATAAAAAAATGGAAAAAAATATATAATCCGTAGTAACATAGGCTTAGTGGAACAGGGTTAGAGTCGAAAATAGCTTCTCGTTGTAACTATAACCGACTCATATGGGTCGGTAATTAGTACTTTATGACCAACTATAATATGTTTTGCCGACTCCTAAAAAATAAATAAAACTTAAATGATCAACTCTAATTCCTAATTCTGATGAAAAATAACTGATTGAGAGCACAAATAGGATTTGTAAACGTGCTCATAAGTTATTTTATTATGAATACATAGATTAGCTGTGATATAGTACAAATCCTTAGAAAGTAACTAAACTGTGATAAAGAAATCACAAAAATAGAAGTAAACCAGTTACAAAATTGTATGTCGTTAATAGATATTCACACGGGTAGATCACTTGAGATCTGTCTTGAATATGAAAATGAATTATTTTACTGACACAAATCAAAAATAAATACGAAACGGTTAACAATGTGCATTGGCTATTAACGACCCAAGGGTCGGTAATTGCTGCTAGGAATTAAATCCACGAAGCTATTCCCGCTCTAATTTAATTTTAAGTTTTACCTTAAAATATTATTAAAATCTTATAAAATGTGTTGCTACATCCGTAATATATACCATAATTAATATATTTGACTATACTGAATAAATGTAGATATTATGTAGGAGCAGAAAATGTCTTAACCAGAAATATAACTTACTTACCAGAGGGAGTAAGGTCCAGTATGAAATTACCTGCGCACTCATTGTTGTCAGAAAAACTAATGTATTTTGTGCCTTTCCCGAGCTATCACGCACGCAAACATAGCTTCAAATTGAACACAATATACAAACACGCATATTTTCTTCAAAATTTATAAGTTTAACTATTTTATAGATGAAATAAATACGAAATAGTTAAATGGGTCGGTAAAACCTGCAGATTTTCGATGGGTCGTTGATAGCTGCGTTTACCTTATCATTCGCGGTTCGTAGATTTCGCGTAATATTGACGATTATGCATGATATAACTTTTAAAATGGTTCTATCTCTAAGCTAAATTAAAGGAAAAAAAAATATTTTTCGTGTATATTACGTTGGTTATCATAAGATACCACGTAAATATTAACAGAATTTAAACATATTTCGTATCAAATTTAGGTACAATATCTAACCATAATAATAGTTATCGATATTCAATAATATACAGAAAAAGAAAGACAAAAACAATACAATGTCAGGAAAGTACACAAAAGGTGACCTTAGCGCTATTACAACAATCTATTGCAGGCAACCTATGGGTGTACGACATGGCTACGACTTACGAGTAAGTGTGAAGTGGAAAAAATTTGAGAACGGTTTTTAACTGCAACATATTATATACAATGAAAAATAAGATAAACATTGTTTATATTTACAGCTTCACCAAAAATAATTACCATAAGTTATGGTAAAATTACAAAAGATATGACAATGGAGTGTATAAAGTGAAATATATGATTTCCTTTACACACAGCCATCTACTAATACCCATATCCTAATATTGAAATAAATGTGCTTTTGCTATGACCTAGATTCAGTTTAAACTGTGGCACAATTGTCTGAATTTCGGGTTATTCAAGCTTGAACAAAGGAAACAGTTTAAAGTACACACTAGCTTATTTTATTTAGGAACAACGTCAAACAGTCAAGTTCAAAAATAACGTTGAAAATATGTTAAGCAAGTCATCTTTCTTTTGAATAGATTTATCGTATGACAAATTGTTATTATACGTTATTATAGACGTTATTTATTTAGACAATTAACTCTCTGCATTTACCGCTGCACTCATAGTCACTTAATGAACCATCAAGTCGTTCTTTAGTATGGAGATTCTCGAGTTAATGGTTCATTAGGTGACTATGAGTGCGGCGATTAGTAGCAAAGTTTAAAGTATTAAAAAAAATAATATTATTGATGATGCTGTAACATCCAGAATCGAACAGTTACCTTCAGTGCAATAAATAGTAACAGTCACATTGACAAATTCAGTCACTGCTCGAAAAAGTATCCTAAAATTTACTAAGCAATATATCACTGATTTTGACACATTATGCTACATCAGTCTGCATCCTGGTATTAGAATATATGAGCTTTTAGGTTTGACCTAAATTCGTATTCAAATTTTGCCACGAATTTGAAATTCGGGTTATAGAGGCCTAAAACAAAGGAATACAAAGTTTTCGAGTTTCCAGTTTGTTTTACATAAGAGCCACTTTCGAGGTTTTATCGGAACTTTTCGTGACTCGGTGTCCTATTTGTAGTGCTAGCTAAAAATCTGTAAGTAGAAATGTTGAATATTCTCCGTTTTATTTTCGTTATTTAAAACAATTTTAAACACCTTTTTTGCCTGTTCTTCTGGAAACGACGGGATATATAATTGCACAGGCAATGATTTTTTGTTCAAATATTTGCCCCAATCTGATAAGTATAAAGTACTACTCTTAACTTGTAGAAAATATTAGTTTATAAAAAATATTCAAGGGGAAGTATTTGATGCCAAAACAAAACGGTATTCTTATCAGTTTCTTTCCAATTAAATGTTAAAAAAAAGGAAATTTTATATAATTACGTAAGCGTGTATACATTAGGTACATTGTATAGATTTAATGTTTAAAAATGATTGATATTATAATAGCGATCCACCCTCGCTTTGCTCGGGTCACCCCTAGGTGCGTTTTTTTGGGCAAACCCCTAATTTAAAAAAAATAAAAGCCTAAGTTATTCCTTGAAACATCGTCAATCTGTCAGTGAAAGTCCTGTCAAAATCGGTTTCAGAGATTAGAGCGAACAAACAGACAGGCACACAAAAAAATACATATATTTAGTAAAATAATACCCACATAAGTAATCTGAAAGTTAAAACTACATTTTCTTTGGAACAAATATAAAATTTTGTACTCTTGGCATTGCAGTGAGAGCCCTCGGCGCTTACAGAGTATAGTCAAGTGTGAACCATCAGTACGTTGTTAGCTTGACAGACTTTTTAAACAATATTTTCGTTACATAAAAACTGACCTCGCTAGCAATTTATGAATAAAAAATTTCGTTCAAATATTGGCTTGAATATTTTGTGTTGAAGAATTTAAAGCATTTATTTTGAAAGTGAACCCTGTTTCTACTCACGGTACATATTTTATTTACAATTTAAGTATTGGCTGCTATTTACTTCGTAAATATTCAATTTGGACAATTTTTCATTTACAGTTCTGTTATGTAAACCATACAAATTACTCATATAAATTTTAGCAAGAATTTCTTTGAGAGGCATTTTTGCTGTAAATATGGCATAATATATCAATAAAATTAAATAAACTACGTTCAATAATTAACATTCATTTATTGCACCTCAAGGGGTTCGAATCCGTGTCTCGCACCTCTGACATTTTCATGTGCGAATCATTTCTATCATGATTACCACTTGTCTAACGGCGTAGGAATACATCTTGAGGAAACCTGCTTGTCTGAGAGAACTTTGCAAGTTTTCGAAAAACACGTGAAGTCCACCAACACGCACTAGGCCAACGCGGTGGACTATAGCCTGATCCCCCTCGTACCGAGGGAGACCCGTGCCCAGCAGTGGGACGTTAAAAAGGGCTGAATGCATAGCTCACTGACTTTTAGTCATGAACCTCTTTACTTAACATCTATATTAGTACAATATTCTTACATAAGTCGATTAGATTTAAGCGAAGCGAAGCTCGTTGTAAGTAAATATTGATATTTTTAAGATACAAAAGTTATTGTTAAAAATTAAAATATTGTAATCATTGAACTGTCTAGAAAAAGATGAGATATCCAAAATGAGGTAAAGTTGTATGGCAAACAATATTTTTTTGGTTTCAAATTAATAACCGAAAATATATTATTAAATAAAAATAGTCGTATAACACCAAGTGAAAAATCCTATTTTATATTAAATTTCATAAAAATTTTACAGCTAATAGAAAATTTTACGACGCTATTGACTCTACATTTTCTAATTTTATAAAAGAGGGTCTAAAATCACAAGGCCTTTTCCTTAACGAAATCTATTTTTATATTTAAAAGACCATCCCTCTGATTGCTCAAGGGACCTCGTTTAGCCTTTAAAGACCCTTCATGTTTACTCACAAGAAATAAGCATGTTCGAGCCACTGAATTTTGTAGCGTATCTTAGGAAGAATTAGTGCTTACGTAAAGATTAAGGAATATTAAAACGTTTCGTGTATAAAAGGTTATATTGAAAATCAAAATTACTATTTAAGTTGTTGTTTTTTAAATCCCTTTACTATAAACTTACTAATTTCTTCAATTTTATTGTTTTGCTTTGTAATGGCTAAACTTTGTATTTTTTAATCTACACATTTAATAAAATTTTAACTAAGTAAAATTTGTACATTCAAAATATTTTTTTGAAAAATGTAATTAGATAATATAGACGTTATTATCGATACAGAGCCGAATCTTCTGTTTATAGATTTTTTTTCTGTCAATCTATCTGTGACCAGATCACGCGAGATCTACTGAACAGATTTAGGTTAAATTTGATATGACGATAGCTGATAGGGTATCCGGGTCAACATATACTGGGGGAAATATCTCTTCTCCGAGAAATGTATGTGATACTAATCACTTCTAAATCAAAAGTAATCTCAATAATACAATCATAATTTAATTTGACTGCTACCACTTATACCATTATTGAGAGATCACGCGTAAAATCCGAGGTGGAGAAACACTACAAAATGGGGGGCTAGTTTTGTACAGAAATTTCTTAACAGCAAAATCCAATACGATTGGTTCTTCCCAGGACTCGTACCTAGACTCACTTAACCACTTTACCCACTTTGACAAATTTATTTGAATGATTCCATTTTTTATTTGACTTTAATTAAAGATTTTATAAATTCCAACAGTAAGCATACTTTCATTAAAATAAAACTTTTTATTAAATGCATTTAACTTATAAGAAAAACTAAATTTTTACACTACTGTCCGTCTATCTGTCTTTTTGTTCCCGTTAATCTCTAAAACGGCTGGACAGCTTTTGAGTTGACTATGTTATAATATGGAGTAACGTAAGCCATTTATATTTTAAAAACGTATTAGATTTCGCTCAAAAGCAAATAACTAGGGACGAGCTCAAGCGAAGCCAGGGTTAGTTGCTAGTACATATTCAATTATATTATTAAAATATTATTTGCAATTTCAGTGAAAATATACATTACCTTTCATTAAAAATAATCACAACTTTTTCTTTTCAGATCAATATCCAATTACGTGAAAATAGACACTTATGGATTGACAAAATCCAGTTTTCAATACAGCGGTGAGTGCTCTTATATTACAAAGAAAACAATAGAAATAGAAAATTTATATTTGTCATCATATTATTTCATTATAAAATAATAAATAATATGGAATTATTTTATGATATAATTGAATTGGCTTTAAAGTACTTTTCATGTTTGAATACCATTGTAGTATTGATATTCTCTAACATAATATGGCGCTGTGGTTACTTTCACTCACTAACTATTCTGGTGACATCTACATATTTATTAAAGAACTTATATAGCATAACCGCATATTAAAGGTTTTTTAATGCCAAATAACTAATTCCTGTTTGTTAGTTTTTGTTTCTAGAGTGAAATTGTTATATTAAGAAGTAGAGTCAAAATTAGAGTGTAAATTAGTAAAAGAAACTATAATTTTTTAAAATAAATGTTATAACAACACTTATTTTGTTATTATATTTCTACATAAAAAAAAATCTATATCTATTTTTTATTGATTTGCCTAAAGTTTGTCAATAGCTACGAGTACTAAGGAAAATAAAAAAAATGATTACCAAATTAAGATAAAATGCTGTTCAACTATTTTGTTTATTTAACTAATAAAACTAATAGCCGCACTCAGAGCCACTTAATGATCCATTAAGTCGTTCTTTAGTATGGAGATCCTCGACTTAATGGTTCATTAAATGACTCTGAGTGCGTCGGTAAGACAGACAACCTAAGCCACTGGGTCTAGGCTCTAGAAATTTTGAGCATCTGTTGCTTAAAATAAAATATAGGTGTAAAAAAAAATAGAGGATGAAATTTTCTTAGAGAGTTAAGTTTCGCAATTAGGTACCTACTTTAATAACGTAATTTATTACGTATAACCTTTCTTTATAAATATTATCGTTCAATTATAAGATGTAAAATGTTTCAGGATCTAAAAGCAGAAGCAAACGCTACAAGAGATCGTTATCAATGATTTTGTCACAACACTTCAGTGAGACTACAGTTACACCTGGCGTTGATGTAAGTACCTATGGAAATGATAAACATCTTCAAATTTTTTATTTACAATAATTACGATGCTATAATTTTAATAATACAAAAATGTTCATTCTAAATATAAATTACTATAACTTTATCCCACTTTAATATCTAGAATTTGACGACACATTTGACTCAGTTTGTAGTGCAGTAGTAGACAATAGTAGTAGTAGTAGGTATTTGCTGTGCTAGCGGTCGCTGGTTCGAGTCCCACCAAGGGTAATCTTTTGTGAAATGAGCATGAATGTTTTTTGCTCAGTCATGGATGTACTAATTATTTTCAGTAATAGTTACATTATATACTATTAATATAATCTAAAAATCGTGCAAATGATTTATTACAAACAACTTATATATTAAATAAAATACTTCGAGTCCCATACTTAATTGGTTGTTTAAATTCACACAATATTGGGTTTTATTGCCCTTGTAATATGGTTTTCACGAATTTCAAATAGAATTACTCTCACGAGATGCTTGTATCAAAAGAAATCGAACTCTTTTACAGCGCAATAAAGTTTGTATTCGATTGTGTAAAAGGTTTTAACAGAAGGTTGACATGATGTTGGATTTGTTTTGAAAAGTTACATTAATGTTACGTTTAGTATGAAATCATTTATAAGAGAAAGTTTAATAGTGTATCAAATCGTATAGTTTTAGCCAAAAGTAAGATTTAATAGGACACCAATAATATATCTGTACGATTACACAGAAGTATTCGTATAATTAATGGACAATTAAACCTATAATTCCTAGAAAGTTTTGAGTCCTTATTCACGTGCGGACAGACAGTAGGTGTCGCTTCAAAATGGCCATATTTTATTAGATTAGGCCATAGTCCACCACGCTGGAATAGTGCGGATAGGTGGACTTCAATTATTTTAAAAATTTGCTTGATTTTTGCTAACTACGTTTTTCCAGGATAATAGCCTGCTCAATGCGAATAGTATTCCAGACTATAATATATCTCCATGAATATTTTATTCAGATCAATTCAACCGTTCTGGCGTGATAATTTAACTAACATAAAACTATTCAAACTTTATATTTATAATGGGATTACACAAAACACTTGCTTATACATTTTAGCCCAATGAGATTCGACCACGGGATCTTACGGGCTTATGATTATATACTTAGTTTATTTTGCAATAACCGAAATGCCTTACATTATTGTAAACAAAGTATTTTTATACACTTTCTTATAAAAAGTTTATGAGTATAATGTGAATTAATAAAAAGTGTGCATAAATATTTTTATAAAAGTTTCTTTGAGATAAATTTTAATAATAATTTGATAGACAAGTGCTTCGTAATAGAGTCTTTGAACATTGAGAAGACTAAAATTAATAACACTTATAATATTATATTCTGACGATATTGTAAAGTGTAAAATAGATATTCCAGTAATTTTAACAATATATTTTAAATGTGATTAGAACATAAATTTGCTTTTATTTTTCTTGAATATTTTCTTAATATAAATATTCATCATATGATTTAGGTTAAAGGTTAAATACATATTAAAATAATATTAAAATGAACTACTTTTAAATGTTATAAAGTAAAATAAAAATTATTTTGTTAGGTAAACCTTAAATGTGTAGTCAACGGTCCTCATCCTGCGAGATTTGTTTGGGAGAGGGACGGCGTTGTTATCTCTTCCAATACAGATTCTAGGTAAGTTTATATTAATTAAACCTATTGTATAGCGTTAATTTAACTTTGATTTGAATTAGTTTATACATTAACTAGAAGTGCTCGTGGCTTTGCCTGCTTGCTCTATGGAAACTACTTTTTTTGGGACAAAAAGCTTATGTGCATCCAGATCCGTTCAGTCATACTGGAAGACTCTCATTTATAGTAGTAGTAATATAAAAATATATGTTACCTATTATTTTAAATATATAAATAAAAAATACCTGTTTTATTCACATAGGTAAATGAAACGTTATTTGATAATCTAATGACGACGCGATCGGATCAATTTCTAATCAATTACTTGTCGTCCCGCCGACCGATAGGTCATGGGTTTGAGTCTCGCTAAGCGCATTCATTTTTGTGATCAGTACTAAAGATAGTAGACTAGCCACAGAAATGTTCTTGATCGTGAAATGTGTATATCACACAACGTATTGGGTATTATTCCTACCCAAATAAAAAAAAACGCAAGTACTGCTTTATATCGACAAATTTGTTCCGAAATACACGTTAAAAAGTCTCTGTGTGCATGCTGTTATTTTAACTTAGCAATTCGTTTTTAGGTACTCTATAGGTCAAGCTATGACAAGTGACGGGGTAATGACGCAGTTAAATATTTCACATGTGAGAGTGGACGATGGCGGTAGATTCGCGTGCGTCGCACATCACGGTGACACTGTGGTGTCTCACGAGGACAGGGTTAACGTTTATGGTAATGTATTGAGTTATAAATAATACAGTGTATTCTTTGATTTAAGTTAATTTTTTTAGATTATACTTTCTTAGATTTACGCGAATATTCGACATTATAAATGAAACTACCTTTTCGGATTTTGTCGCGGATTTATTTTGATTTTTAGTTCCCGAGGTTTCGAATGCTTTACAGCAATCAATGGTCACGGGAGAGACTGATTTAGATTACTAAAAAAAACTAGATAAAACAGAGGGTCGTGTTCAAATAATAGTTTTAACAGTTTAAATAATACTTTATTTGTATAATAAAGGTAAGTTTAGCGATTAGAATAAATTCCTGACAGATGGCATTTTTTCAGTAGTAAAAGTATCCTATATATTGAATTGGATATCCAGTTGTAACATAACAAATTTCATCAAAGTTTGTCCAGCGGTCATCGACGGACAGAAAAAATCTAAAAGCTATAGAATTGGTCTATATATAGAATATAATGCTATTTCAATAAAATTATTATTAATAAGGCCAACTCAGGAGTTTCTCAGGGGTCTGTTCTCTCTGCTACCTTGTTCCTGCTGCATATCAACGATCTGCTTATACCCGGTATCTATGGGTACGCAGACGACAGCACTGTTGTAGAGCGATACCTGTCGAATCCTCGGCCAATAGAGATCAAATTCAGTTTTATCTTATAATTACTTAGACAGTTTTTTAAATATGAATTTACGTGTTTTATAAGAATACATGATTTAACGTATAACTCAATCATGAATATGTCAGAAAGTTGAATTAATTTAAAAATAAAGTTTTAATTTCCAAGGGCCTCCCTACATCCGGACATTGCCACCCTTCAAAGTTCAAAGCGGCCAAAGTGTCACACTCAGATGTCCATATTATGGGTATCCAATTAGGTAAGTTTTTCAGACTTCTTTTGAAATATAATAATATTATTATTTAAAAAAGATCTTATTTGTGTGTTTGAATTGTTTTCTTCATATGATGCTTAAAGATCATTTTTAGAATGAAAGCTTTTATCATTTCTTAGATCTTTTATGATTTCTTTGATTAGAAATTTGCCGCCATTTTATCAAAGTGACAAGCGACAAATGATTGAAACTTGTATTCAGGATAGAGGACAATTTAATTAACCAGTAATATTAGCAATTAGGCGGCACTAAGGCGTATCCGAAAACAAAATATAATTGATATGAGAAAATCAAAACTAATTTTAAAGTTCCGTGCTTTTAAGAGATTAATGTAGAAATTATTAACTTCAAAATATATCTTAGAAACGTGAATCCTTAGAGTATTATAGGTTGTGTTTTTACATATTGTATTTTTTATGTGCCAGTATATACGTATATAATTTTGATTTGGCCCCTGCCAGATTGAAAAAAAAAAACAGAATAACTGAATGTTAGCAATAGATTCTATTTCCATAATCTTTTTAATAAATTCTTAATACTTGATAAAGATTAAACAAATCTTCACAACTTGTATTTCATTCATTATTATCTATTTTGAAGTAAATGCGTAATAACCTTTTCAGAGAAATAACGTGGGAGTATAAAGGGAAAGAGTTAAACTCAGATTCTACGCAAGTTAGATACAAACGATTTATAAACAACACCGCTTTAAGCATAGAAATATTCGGTCGTAAGCCCAAATTAAGACAAAAAAGGGATGTAAGTGTCACAAATGGGGTTTTAAGTCTAAATAGAGTGAGTAAAAGTGAAAATGGAGTGCTTTTTGCCTGTATTGTGAGAAGTCCTTCAGGAGAAATGGCAAAGCGTGCGTTTGAATTGCAAATAGTCGAATCGCCTCAGTTAGAGGAAATATTGCTAGCATCAGACCTACAAGAAGGCCAGATAGTACAAATACATTGTAATTTAAAAAGTGGGGATTCCCCTGTTTATTATTCCTGGTTAAAGGATGGGAAGAAAATACCAGCGCATTTAAAAGTGAGTTTCGTGTTCATATATTATTATTTTAACATGTATTCATTTTTTATAAGTGGAAGCTTTTTTAAGCTTTTCTTTATGGTGGTTAAACATTTTTTATAGATTTTTAAAACATTATAAATTGTAATGTATGCCCAACTATATTTTCTTAACTAATTTCTATGAATTACCAAGAAATTACTGAATTATATTATGTAGAAAAACTTGCCAACAAATATATCTTAAATAAGATCGTCGAGTGCCTCATATATTACAAATTATACGTACATACGTAATATATCGCTTTACAAACACGCCTGAACTTGCCACAAAACAGTAAGCTTAACAATTTGCTTAGTGTTTTCGCTAGCATTCCTTTTAGAATTTAGACTTGAAACATTACGCGAAAGAGCAAAATAACATATCTACTGTATTAAATAACTTTTACTATAATACATACAAATATAACAGAATTCTACAAATATTAAAGTCAGCAAGAGATTACTTTTGAAACCACCTATTTCGTAAAAAAACCTGCATCGAAATCGGTGCATTCATTGAGGAGCAACAACTGCTAAAATACATTATATACGTAATGATATCACACACAAACAGACATTCTAATAATATAAGTCATTTTTCATCTAAATAAAACTTTAGTGTTTCTATTTTGTTTCAACATAAAAACACTGTACTCTAGAAAATATTTGGGCAAATATTCCTTAAGTATCTCCGCTATGAATTCTATTAACGTCCGGAATGTCTTTGTACATAATACGGACGTGACTCTATAGTTTGAACTGAACGCGTAATAAAAAGCTAAATAAACATTTATTTTTATGTTAAATATGATAAAGCTATAGGCGTTGTTTTTTGTGAGTGTAGAAGAACTTAACTCTCTGCCTCAACTATCGATATAATAACACACGATAATATTAAATACCTTTGATGGTCACTAATAAACGCCAATCGGTGCTAACATTTCTAAAGAAATTTGCTTTAGCTTTGAATAAATAGATTATAATATTAGCATATATTATAGAATTAATTACATCTAAAACTGTCCAGTGGTATTCTTGTGAGGCGGTCACAAATCGACAGACAGACGAAAAGTGTTCTATATGTTGACCTGAAAAACCAGCAAAATCTTACCAAATTTCATTAAAATCTATCCAATGATAGACAGACACACAAATATAAAATTCTTAAAATTATAGATTCGGCCTCTGTAAGATAATAATGACTATTTATATAATATTTTTTAAAAAGAAATGATGTAAAGATTAGGCTCGGGTTCGTCCCTAGCTCGTACCCCCTTTAACATGCAATTTTTACAAACTTTGAATGTCTGACTTATTTATATCTAATCAAAAGGCTAAATAATAAGTTTCAAACTTCTAGCTTTAAAAATGACGTAATTTCCATACAAACTTTCATCCCCTATTTCATCCCCTCACAGCCATTTTTTCGCCTTTAGAAGTAGCCTACGTCCTTTTTCAGGACTAGACTATCTATGTACCAAATTTCATTAAAATCGGTCCAGTAGATTTTGAGTTTATTCGTTACAAGCAAAAATACAAATCTTTCCTCTTTATAATATTAGAATAGAAGTGTAGATATAGATATGTATAAATGAGTTTTAACCACTAAATAGATAAACTAAGGAGTTAAAGCGTGAAATTCTATAGTGTACGCCCAAAATTGCCGCGTAAATGGTATTAAAGTGCGGAATGTGTTTGGTACAGATTGTAGAGAGGAGCTTAGAAGTATTCAGTGTGCTTATAATCAAGAATGTGTCTTTGGAACACTGCGGGACGTACACGTGCGTCGCCGCCAACCATGTCGCTAAAGTTAACAAAACGGTTAATTTGTACATAAAAGGTATGTTTTAGTATGAAATTGTATTGTATTATAGTATTTTTTTTATATTACATAAGGTTATTTTTGATTGTTAGATTTGATATGACGACTATTATAAAGGGGTCTCACATTAGTTAATTTACTTTTGACTTTCAAGTATGGAAAAAAACAGTTTCTGTTTGTCCCAAATTTGTAATTTATAATGTTGGTATTTCTAAAATGCATGTAAATTTTTTCATTAAAAATTATAAAAAAAATGAAAAAATTGTGTCTACATAAAAAAATATTTTAAAATATTCCTGTGATTCTTAAAAGTTGAACTATAATTTCGAAATGTTTTATCAATATTTATTTAGTTGCCCCTAAGTGGAGTGAAGAACCGCAAAATACGTCTCTACTATTGGGAAGGAACGGCCACATCTCTTGTAGAGCTAACGGCTATCCACAGCCGCAAACGCATTGGTTGAAAAAAGATAGTAAGTATTTCTTATAGTACCTACTTCTTATTTTTTGCGGTAGAATTGTTCAATAAATAAGAATACTCGTTAAAAAGTATATATACGTACATATTACATATAATAATATATTATGTACATTTTACATGTTTTATAGAAGTTGCGTGTCCGACTGCATAATACTATGTCCTTTGTCGACTGGTTCTCATTGTTTTAGTTAACTTTTTATTCAGTCGGGTTTTTTTAATAATTTATATTATTATATAATTGACACCGCTTTTTGACAAATTTAACTAACTGTAACTAGTGTTTAGTGCATAGTAACGTTACTGCATTAGTCTATGCCTATATACTAAATAGGCTACTTATGACCTAAATTTCATCCAAAGACAAATCTGTCCATGTATTAAGAAAAATACACATGTAAGCTTTTTTCATTTAAATACTATTATTATAAATAATAGTATACATTTATTTAATTATTATTTTATTTATTATTATTAACTATATATTTAGTTATATCCGAAACATGGAGACCGGTATTAGAAGTAGCAGGAGGAGGAGTCCTCAGTTTGTCGAACGGATCTCTCATATTTGACTCTGTCGCGTTATCCGACGCGGGGCTTTACACTTGTCACGTCGAGAACGGGGTCGGGGAAGCATTGAGCAAAACTATATGGATTTCGGTTAACAGTAAGTGAATTTACTGTATGTTTTGTTAAGTAAATAAATATATATTAATCATAATTATTTTTCTTTGATTATGTTAATTTAATGATTGATAATATTTATTATACTCAGCCCCTTTTAACGTCCCACTGCTGGGCAAGGGCATTCGTTTCAGTACGAAGGGAACTTCACGTCTTTCACGCAGGTTTCCTCACGATGTTTTCCTTCGCCTTAGGACACTCATGTTAGAAATGATTAGCACAAGAAAATATGAGAGATGCAAGACTCGGATTTGAATCCGCATCACTCGGTTATCTAAGCGCGAGCGTTATCACTTGGCTACCACTGACTTATTTAATTATTATTATTGAATTTAAATAATTTTAAAATCAAACAAACAAACTGACCTTTAAATTTATATTTCGGTATTTATATTAAAACCCTTTATGTGGAAATGAATGAATGAAAGTCTAAAATTATATAAGTAATTTTATTTTATAATAAATTCAGATATATAAATATGATGTATAATATTATTTTTTATTTTCTTTTAGAACCAGTAACATTCGACATAATATCTAGAAACCTAACCGCTAAATTGGGAAAACATGTAACAATAGAATGCCAAGCGAAAGGCGACGACCCGATACGGATTATGTGGACGAAGAACGGAAAACCCATTAATCCGTTAACGCAAAGGTTATTTATATTGTATATTATACGAAAATAACATTATTAGAATGTAAATAATAATTTATAATATATTTTATTCTAAGCTCGATTATGTATATTTTTATATATTATGAAATACTAGACTCACCCTCATTTCGTTCGAGTTCGTTCCGAGTGTAATACAAACCAAGTATATCCCACGAGAAATGTTATTTTTTTCAGGATAAAATATAAACTATGTGGTATTCCAGGCTATATTCTGTCTCTAAACCAAATTTCGTCTAAAACCGTTCTGGCAATACTGAGTAACAAGCATCCATTCAAACTTTCGTTATTAATTATAATAAAATTAAAAATTAATATATTATTTATATTAAAATATTTAATTAATTAATCTTATTTTAAATGAAATAATAGTATTTAGTAATATATGTGTTAAATGAAATGTAATATTTTAGAGTAAAGATATCCGAGGCAAAAACAGATGAAGGTATGACGAGTATACTAGAGTTGCTCCAAACGGACACGAGTGATGGCGCGCTCTATCAGTGTAAAGCGGGAAACCCTTTTGGGGCTGATGTTTATAATGTATATTTAACTATATTAGGTAAGTTATTACAATATATTATTGAAAAATATTAATATAATGTTAATTTTATATATATTTAGATTTTGTTGTGTGTTATTATAACCTTTTTAGATAATTGTTCTTTCTAATAGTCAAAAGTGAATAAAAATCAGTTCAGCATTTATTAATAATAGCCCGAACAAACAAAGTAACTTTAATTTATAATAATATAAAGTGATAATATGCGAGTTTTTTAATCGTTTTTTTTTAAATTAAGGCTAAAAATATATCAATACTCTTTTAAGCAGTTACCTATCCATACTGATAAATAAAATTTTAGTGTCTGTTTCTATCATCAACATGTTACAAATAGAACCTTTACTTTTTCCTAACCTTCCCAATTTTCCAGTTGTTTTTCTCTCGAACAAGATTGATATTTAAAGTATAATAATATATTTAAACTATAATAATATATAAAATATATTTAAAGTTATTTATATAACTTTAAAAGTTCAAAATGCTCCATCCCTTTTTCAATAAATGTGGTTCCCATCGAAAATTATTTAATTTTTATTTCTACAGAGTGGATGATTTTCGTACAAATGAGTAAACCGCTGAAATAATTTAAAAATATATGTAAATTATTAATATTGTACAGATATTCGCAAATGTGAAATTAACGCATCGTTATTTTATTGAACTGAATGAATCCAAAGTTTTTTTTTTGTTCGATCTTTCCGTATTAAAATCAGTTTTACAAACAAGGAGTTAGTTGTATACTGAGTATTTACGGTGAGTTCAAATCGGAAGGATAAATAAACTCTAAGGCAGCATATCCTCTTATCTCGTTAAGAAAAATTCTATATAACTAATAAAACTTGAAACTTGCTTTATAAATTCGATGTTATTAAGGGACATATAAGGTTAAACAATATATAATTTTTCAAATAATGTGATAGGATTCAAGTAAAAAAACCGTATGAGTAAATCATAGTAAAAAAGCTATATTATGATGATTAACTAAAATAATTCAGACATGGTGGTTAATTTTAGTAGCCTTCGCGAGTTAAATAGTACGTATAATAAGTGCGCAAATAAGAGTGCACTCTATTTTTTCACTTTCAAACTCCAATGGGAGGACTTCTTTATTTTCTCTGTCTCGCAAAGCAGGTTCTCCAACTCCAGGCTCATACTCATAACTTCTTGACTCAGAATTCGAACCCAGGACCTCAAAATGTCTCAACAAGACACTTGATTACAATACATCACTTTTCCATTTCATAACTTTTCTTTCCTTTCCATAGAACCCCCTCTCCCCCCCACATCAGTGTCTGCGGACGCGACACGGAGTCGTTCTGTACGTATCTCCTGGCGAGACGCGACGCGCTCCCTCGCGCAGTACTACAGCGTGCAAGTGACGGACGGACTGAGGATGAATTGGAATTCTGCTAGAACTATCAATGTTACCAGGTGTGTTCTAAATTATTGCTTACATCCTATTGAATAATATTTCTTTCTTTTTCTTTAATTTCTTTACTAAGAATATCACTTATTACACATATGAATAATAATAATGTTTTATTTTCTAATAATCGTATTTTAATTAGTCTGAATTCTAAAGAAAAATGAGGTGTATAAATTTTTAAGTTAAAATTATTATAAATATATTACTATTTACAGCTCTTTAGGCACAATTTTTTGTGATAGGGCTGAGTTAGTGTACTTGTTCTGCCAATGGTCGCGGGTTTGAGTTGGTATTTATGGGTTATGAGGACAGTGTATGTTTTTCAGTCATGTGTGTTTATATTAATAATTTTATATAATATGTTTTATTCAAATTCAAAATATTTTATTCAGCATGAAATTATTACAATTTTTTACTGAACGTCATGAGTCTACCACCAGTTCGGAAGGAAGAAACCACTGACCTGAGAAGAACTGGCGAAAGAAACTCAGCGGGACTAATGTATATTTTTTTTTTGTTTTTTTTTTTTTTTTTTTTTTTTGTCTTAGTGTTTTATTCTTTTTTTTTAATTAAATTGAAATTAACAATAATTCTATAGGTTGAAACAGCCTGGTGGCGATCACATCATTCCCAAGGCGTACTATCTTCTAAAAAATCGTTAATCGTATAATATCCTTTAGTACACAAACGTTCTTTCACAATTTTTTTAAATTTGGCAATAGAAGCTTGTTGAACGTTTTCTGGGATCCTGTTGTATAAGCGTATACATTGTCCATAAAAAGAATTACTGACTCGTCGTAAGCGAGTCACAGGCATTACAAGTTTCGTGTATATTTTTATGAACATATATAACATTTTCGTACACGTACTGAGAAGCAACAGTCAATATTTTTATTTCTTTAAACTTATCTCTTAATGATACTCTAGGGCCTAAACTATAAATTGCACGAATAGCTCTTTTCTGCAGGACAAAAATTGTATTAACGGTAGCTGCATTTCCCCATAATAAGATACCATATGACATAATACTATGAAAGTAACTAAAGTATACTATGCGAGCTGTATCTATGTCAGTAATAAGTCTAATTTTTTTAACCGCGAACGCTGCAGAGCTAAGCCTCTTCGCTAGCTCCTCAATATGGAGATTCCACTGCAATTTCGAATCTAAGATAATACCTAGGAATTTAGTTGACTGTACCGGTTTTAACATTTCTCCGCCTAATACTACACCATTATCAATAAGTTTAACATTAGGTGTTGTGAATTTTATTAATTTTGTTTTTTTGTTATTTAATAATAAATTATTCGAATCAAACCAATAGACAACCTTTGAGAGAGCATCGTTTACATCGTCGTACATATGTAAATTACGTTTTACCTTAAAAATAAGTGAAGTGTCATCAGCGAACAATACTATCTCATGTTTGTCCTGCACAAAAAATGGCAAATCATTTAGGTAAACTAGGAAGAGAAATGGGCCAAGAATAGAGCCTTGTGGAACCCCCATATCTAACGGAGCCCCAGGGGATCTCTTACCATTTACATCAACCCTCTGTATTCTATTACTCAGATAGGAATTCAGGAGGTTGAGTGCCTTATTTCTAATCCCATAATGATGCAGTTTCCTGATCAACGTCACGTGATGCACACAATCGAAGGCCTTGGATAAGTCACAGAATATCCCAAGAGCATCCTGCGACCTCTCCCATGCCTCAAAAATATTTTTAACTAGCTCAACACTAGCATCTGCTGTGGAGCGACCTTTTGTGAAGCCAAACTGTTTCTTATAAAGTAGGTTGTGTGCATTAAAATGCGATAACATTTGCCCGAGTATGATTTTTTCAAAAATTTTACTAAATGTTGGGAGTACTGAAATGGGTCTAAAGTTATTAGGATCTAGGGTACTACCTGATTTAAAAATTGGAATAACTTTACTGTGTTTCATTAGATCAGGAAACACACCACGTTCTATACAGCCATTAAATATAGTAGCTAAATGAGGTGCAACAACATTAATTACCGAACTAACCACTTTGACAGATATACCCCATAGATCAGCTGATTTCTTGATGTCCAGGCTTCTGAAGGCTACCATTATATCTTTGGGGTTTACAGGTTTAAATTTAAATATTGCATTACATTTTTTAACGTTTTCCCTTAACAAAAATTCTGCAATGTCTGGAGACGAATTAAGAGATTGCGTTGTTGACCGTGGAATGTCAGTGAAAAATTTTTCAAACTCAGATGCAACTTCTCGTTCTGAGGTAATAAAATTATTATTAATATTTAATTTATAATCGAAGCTACGATCTGTGACTCTTCCACTTTCACAAGCAATTATGTTCCATGTCATTTTGATTTTATTTTGTGCATTTCTTATTTTGTCTTTAATATACAAGGATTTTGCCGTGTAACATACTCTTCTAAACATTTTTGAGTAGGCACCTACAAAAGAAGCAAACGATACACTATGATTATAGGCTCTTTCACTGTACAAATATATATAATAATATATACAAATCAAGGAAAGAAATTACAATGATAAAGATTCAATTTAAATCTTGAGTTCGTTACCTGTACGATGACAGCTGACGAACACAACTATCTTTTGGATAATCCTCTTCTGAACCTGTTATGCCGCAAATATCACAATTTTGACAACTAAAATAAATTATCACTTAATTAAACTAGGCTAATTAATAAAATATACAAAATTTATCAAAAATAAAATAAAATAATTGGGAGAAGTTAATGTGACATGTACGCTACAGTGTTGCCATCCAAAAAAAGCCAATTATATATATTTATTGTTATATATGCTTAAAATATATATTTATTGTTATATATGCTTTATCAACTATCTGGTATCCATAACATAAACCTCGTAGCTTACAATGGAACTAATTTCCTTGTTAATGTCCCAATATATTTATTTATTATTATTATTCATATACTCGCAATTCCCACGGTTTTGCCCGCGTTCTGATCACTATTAAAAATATGAATTGGTGTTAGAAGGATGGTAATTAAGGGTTATAAGTATGCTTTGGTGCCAAACTTAAAAAAATAAATATTTGGTCTAAAATAAAAAGAACATCTGGAGAGGGCCACTCTTTTCTAAAACTTAGACCTACCAAATATACTCAAAAATCATAAAAACCGGTCAAGCCGTTTCGGAGGAATTCGGTAACAAACACCGTGACACGAGATATTTATATATTAGATTACCAATACCCCACAACATACATAAAGTAAGAAAATGTGCAGGTCAGACGAGATCCGCCACAGTCTGGACATAGAGTCGCTGCAGCCGGCGAGCAGCTACGCGGCGCGCGTCGCCGGCGGCAACCAGGCCGACCTCAGCGCGTACTCGTCGCCCGTCCGGTTCACTACTACTGAGGAAGGTTAGAACTTAAACTGCTTAAAATTTTAACTGATACTCATCACTTTATTTTTTATTAATCTTAATTGTGTTTTATTAAATATGTATGTATGTACACTAAGGTGCAAAACTGTCCCAACCATACATGAAATTCGTATTTTTCGTAAAAAAAAGGAGTGAAATAATTATTCAAAACTTTAACTATATTTTTACAATAGCAGACATGACACAAAGTAAGAAAATGAAAAATTAAATTGTTACATCTCTATTATGTATTCATAAACACAAAATAATATTGGGACACTTTTGCACCGCTTTGGAAAAAATAAAAATTCGAAGCTGTAATGTTTAGTCCGAAGACCTTTTGCTCTCATCACTTCTGCCAATCTCTTCGGCATACTTCTAACAAGTTTTAAGCAATAGTCAAGAGAAATTTTATATTGTTCTCGTACTCGTTTCCATAAAATATTGATCATCAGGTGGTGGTGAGTAATAATCCCTTAGTAAATTCCTATTCAAGTCTATCCTTAACTTTTTTATGGCTTTAAGGTCTGTGCTCAGTGCAGGCTATTGTAGCACTTCAAATTTTGGCTTATTCAACCAATTCGAATTAATTTTTTCGAGAGTGCTTGAAGTCTTTATTGTGTTGAAAAAGTACTTTTTTTCAGTTAGCGGCATATTTTCGATAGTTTCTGTCAAATTTGTATCTTTAATATTGAGATACAATTCTTTTTTCATTATGTCGTTAAATCTTCTAACAGATCCAGTTCTGTCAGCCACGCAGCTAAAAATTTTGACATTTTCACCTCCATGGTTCACTGTTTGTATGAAATCTTTTACATTCTTCTTCTCTTCGTCTCTCTACCAATTCCATTGCCTTCCGTCTGTAGAGTATCTGTTAATCTTTGTTTTACACGACTCCAATCACCGGCTGTCCACGACTAATACTTCTTCACAAACTTAAGACGAGCTTTTAGTTTTTTTTTCGACAGTAAAAGCTTCTTCTTTTTCACTATACGGCTCTAAAGCCAGCCGAATATAAAGCCCATTGCTCTATTCACTTACTTACTATTTGACTCGTATCTCTGCGAACTAGTACTGATGCATTTAAGTCCGATTTTGCTTCTCCCGCAGTCAGGTGTCTCATCACTCGTTGAGTACCAGTCGAGTATATGATAAAGACCTCAAGTATTCGCGAAAAAATTGGTTCGAATTGGTTGAATAAACAAGAATTTGAAGTGCTACAGTAGCCTGCACTGAGCACAGACCTTAAAGCCATAAAAAATTTAAGGATAGACTTGAATAGGACTTTACTAAGGGATTATGACTCACCACCATCTGATGATGGTTGACTGATGTCAATATTTTATGGAAACGAGTAAAAGAACAATATAAAATTTCTCTTGACTATTGCTTAAAACTTGTTAGAAGTATGCCGAAGAGATTGGCAGAAGTGATGAGAGCAAAAGGTCTTCGAACTAAACATTACAGCTTCGAATTTTAATTTTTCCAAAGTGGTGCAAAAGTGTCCCAATATTATTTTGTGTTTATGAATACATAATAAAGATGTAACAATTTAATTTTTCATTTTCTTACTTTGTGTCATGTCTGCTCTTGTAAAAATATAGTTAAAGTTTTGAATAATTATTTCACTTCTTTTTTTTACGAAAAATTTGATTTTCATGTATGGTTGGGACAGTTTTGCACCTAAGTATATGTATTTAAAGCTATATATGTGTAGTGTATCAACTATCTGGTATCGGTAACTCAAGCTTACCACGGAACTAGATAAGACTGTGTTAAAAAATATATTTAGAACAAACCTTTGTATTTACTTTAAATTAGAAGTTTCTTTTTTTTTTCGTTGTTTATTATAAAAAAGTAAGTAAAGTGAAAAAAAGTGACTTTAAAGTTGCGCTTGTAAAAATAACTTAATGAAATGAACAACTTCTCAATTATTTTTTCAGTCTTTATTAATAGATTTAAAATAAAAATTGGTTTTGTATGTTGTAGTTTTTATTTATTTTATAATTCCATTCAGTTTAAAGGCTTTTTAAATATGATTTAAAAAGTATATAAAATGTATATACCTACTCGGAATAGTCGATATTTTGTTGTATTTAATTCAATTTTATAAGAGATATTACTAGATATTTTTCTGTTACATGAAAAGCCAAAAACGAAAGGAATTCTTTTCATTAAAGAATTAAAATGGAGTAAATGAATATTATTTTTAACTTTATATCTAATTTACATATACATTAGTTATTAAATTCTCTTTGCAGCTAATATTCTATTATTCTTTTGACAGTTTTCTAATTAACATTGTTCTTAATTTATGTTTTACACAATTTTCCAAGATTTTGTAGATTAAATAATTTTAAATGAAAGCTTTACTTTACGTTGACTTTGACATTGATAGAATAGCTCAAAGTATATTTTTTGCTTTTTTTCTTGTGATTAAATTAAAGGGCAAAGGTTAAGAGATTTCTTGCGTAGAAGGTTATATAAAATAGTCATACATCAACGTCAAATAAGTGTTGTTACATTTTAGTGACATAACATGCCTTACTTTTTGTTTTATTAAAAAAACTAGCAGGACCTGCGGTTTCGCCTGTGCTCATATTTTTAATACAAAACTTTACACGATCACTCGTTGGGCTAACCTATTGATTACCTGAAAATTTCAACGAAATCGGTCCAGCACACTGTTGCAGTATGTACGTTCTCTATACAATCATAAACGGAGTGTGAAGAGAACATACATACACATATTGCCTTTTTTATATATATAGAAAACTATAATAGCTGCGAAAATTGCGAAAATGAGGTCCATTTTCAAATCCAAGATGGCGGACATCCGGTTTTTTTTCAATAATGACATGGGTGTCATTTTTAAGGTTTCTTGGCGTGCTGATTGCGAAAATGAGGTCCATTTTCAAATCTAAGATGGCGGACATCTGGGTTTTTTTCAATAGATAATAAAAAAAATTTAAACAATATTAACTTATCATTTATTTAATAAAAGAAAAAAAATGGTTTTCTTATCGGTCACCACGCTCAAAAAGTGTAACTTGAATTAATATCAAAGAAAAAAAAACAAAGGAAAAAAAATACTGCATAAATAAAATAAATATATAATTATAATTGCATAAGTTGATAAAATAAAAACAGCTATGCAATAGCTTTACCGCGGCAGTCTCCGAGTGCCACACGTCTTTTTTTTTTTTTTCTTATAATTAAACGACCCCTGACACATCCCATTAAAACAAAAAAAGAATTACTTAAATCCAGGCCACCCATTTTTTACTTTTAGCGAGCAATTTTATTTTATACATATAATATCTTATATAAGAACTAGGTACATTTTGTATTTAATATATAATATACCAGCTTTTATTATATAGCTTTAGTCTCTTTATGTACCTATAATTTGTAATCAATTGCATTACAAATTATAGGTTCACAAATCCATTCAGCCGAATCAACGTGCAGGAGTACAAAATAGGGACAGTCACAAACACACATACAAAATATCTCTTCTATGATTATTATATATATTTAATTCTCTAGCCCCATCTTCTCCACCTTTGGGAGTGCAGTTAGAACAAACTGAGTCACCAGGAGAGTTAAAAGCGCGATGGTTGCCGCCACCGAGTGACTCGCACAATGGCGTCATACTTGGTTATAGACTAAAAGCAGTACCACAGATCAGTGGAGTTAAAGGTAATATATACTTTTTTCATTATTTATAGGTTTTTATACATTGATATATAAAAATAATTCACATTTCCTAACAAATATTTCTTTAAAAAGTGTGGTCGAAATGTGAAAAAATGAGTGAGAACCTTTCATTTTTGCCAACCTCTATAATAATTTTTTTTTCTAAACTCTGGCGTAATATAAAAACTTAATAAGATAAAAGACATTTAAAAAGTATAAGCAATATATTAACCTAAAGGGTCACGTTTCCGAAATATTTGGTAATAAAGTTGGAGTCGGGGCTGTTATTGGTTCGAGTTTATGAAAATGATGACAATCGTGTAGAGTAAATGAGCGACCTTTTGCTTATATATTATCCTTACAAGCGATCGCAGTAGGCAGTCATTATGCTATAAAAATACTGTATCTCGATAAGACTATAAAGTTCACCATATATCGCCATTGGTCTAATCTATATGACTCAAAAATCTTGCATCAAAATCGGTAAATCCGTTATAAAGTATCGAAGTATGAACTTGAACCAAACCAAAATATTAATAAGATTGAATATATAAAAAGACAGTTATAACAGCTTTAGTGAAAGAATAAATGCGAGCTTAAAACAAAGATTCATCGCGGGGAACACAAATGAACTTATATACCACTCGAGATCCACTCATCGAAAGTAGAGAAGGGTTGGTAATCATTTTATTTTCCCGGACCGACCCTGTTTATGGACCATATTTTACTTCTAATTGATATTTACGTTGTTTTACTTATCTTTCTGTGTTGAATACCAATAGGTATTAAAATTTCTATGTTATTTAATAAACAAAATTAACTAAAAAGGTAGTAGCTTAATGGTAACGCGCTCACTTGGATAACCGAGTGATGCGGGTTCAAATCCGGGTCTCGCACCTCTAATATTTTTATATGTAAATCATTTCTAACATTATTGATTACCTCTTGTCTTACGTGAAGGAAAACATCGTGAGGAAACCTGCATGTCTGATTGAACCTAGCAAATTCATAAAAGCAAGATCTAAAAGATATTTTGATTTAAAATGTCAAGTATGTGCGTAAATCTAAGAAATCATATAAATTTACTATAGAAATATACTTCAAGGAAATAAATGAAACAATATATATACTTTTTGTTTAGAAAACCAAGAAATGAATGACAAAATTATCAAAACATCATCACTTTATTCAAAGCAAGAAGCCGTCATCAGCGGTCTTTTGAAAGGAGTGCGGTGAGTATTATCGTTTTAGTTAGTTATGACTTTAAAGTCAAATATTTTATTTTAAAACAAAGGTACATTTTTATTGTGTTTTATATTATACATGTAACTTTAAGTACAAATAAAAAAGTTATATTTTCTACTAAGTTTATATTAGCTTATTAAACGCTAGCAATATTTGTGTTTATATTTACAATAATGTATTAAAAAACGGCTGTAACGATTTCGATGGAATTTACGACGTGTAGCTTTTATGGGCGGTAAAAATGGATCTTGCAAGCTCTTATATCTAAAAAAATTGTTTTCTCCCCATTTTCACGTAAAAAAAATGTGCCCACATTATGATTTTTTTTTTGTATTTACGAGTAGATAAGGTGTTGATTTAAGTTTATCTATGTAGGTGTATCTTTTTAAATATATATTTTTCTCTTTCATACTACCCTTCCCATGATCCAATTTTAATTTCATACATAATAGTTGGATGTAATGTATTATTTTAAAAATCTTTTTTAACTTGTCCAACAGTATCCTATAATTCCATACCATTATCTATTTGTATGCTAAGTTTCATTAAAATCTATCCAGCCATTCCAGAGTTAAACACAAACATACACACACACCTGTTCATATTATGTAATAGAGAAACAATTTATTCCTATATAGGAGTAAATCGAAAGTTTTTTAATTTATTAGGTATTCAGTATCCATCGCCGCTTTCAATAGCGCTGGGAATGGACCGTTCTCGATTCCACTCTTTCAAGATACTCGAGAAGGAGGTATGTTTATTTTATATCAATTTATTCTTCATTCACTAGAAAACACAACTTATTCGTATTAAAATCCTTTTAAACGAACAAATACATTCATTATTTCAATTTCAAGGTAAAAATGGAAAAATAGTCCGTTTTAAAAAGCTTTTAAGAGCTTTCCGCTCTATTATTTATGTACTTATTTTAAAGCTCATTTTATTTTTTAACTAGTAACTCATCCTTGCTCCGCTTGGGTTCATCCCTACATTTTATTGTAGTAAAACGATAAAAAATCTGTCAAATCTGTCCAGTAGTTTTCTCGAAGCTCGCTGAAAGACAAACGAAAAATTCTAAAAACTAAAGATTCGGCATCTGCATCAATAAGAATAAAATAAGATTTAAAAAAATGTATTCATGTACAGATTGCACTAAAAAATTTATTATATACGAGTATTCCACGAATGTTGAATATATAATATTATTTTCTTATATTTGACAAACACCGTAATTTTCATTAACGCGAAGACATTTTCAGCTAAAAAAACTTAAATGCGTATTCAAATGGTTTTTTCTATTGAAACTTTTAACGTTTTTCTGAATTAGGGAGCTTTAAGTAACTTCGGTCCTCATCATTTTTGTTATTGTTCTCAAAATTGCTTCTTTTTAATTTGAATTTCGCACAGTGCTTTATCTCACGAGTGCAATTAATGACTTAAAGTTATACTGTTAAGTTTATTTTATAGCTTTTTTTGTTTCAACAACAAAAAGATTTACCGATTTTTTTATATCTTAGATATTGTTTTAAGTCTGAGTTTGACTTTATATTGTAGTTTTGAGATATTTTCCTTTTGTAGTATTTTCAAGTGTTTATTAATTTATAATAATATAAAAAAGGATAGCCAATAAGAAACTAAAATCAATCTATCTTTGAAATATGATACGTACTATACTTACATTTTTTTATTTAAAATAAATTTTAGTGTTCAAAAATACTGATTATATATTTTAAATTTAACTATCTATTCAGATTTCTCGCTAAAATATTTTAATTTATGGCAACTCTCGAGTCTCTCCGAAGAACATGATTGCTATAAAGCATTCGAAACATCAGAAACCAAAAATCAAAGTAAATCCGCGAAAAAATCTAAGTAAAACTATGTGTTTTACTTAAAATATCATATATTCAAACAAAGAAAGTATTACTGATTATAATATAGTCAATGTTATGATATAACTATGAACGAAAATAGCACCAGAGGAAGGCCCGACGTCGGTGGAGTGCGGCGGCGTGACGTCCACCGCGCTGCGCGTCAGTTGGCAGCCGATACCTCCGCACAAGCAGGCCGGCGCTCTTATTGGCTATTCAGTACTTTATGCAGGACAAGGTTTGTAAATGTTTTATATGCTTTGGTTAGTCACTATACGTTCTAAAAGTTCGTATGGATCTTAAGAAATGAGGTATTTTTCTGCAGTAAAAATATTATTTATATTGACCTTTCATCAAAATTTGTTCAGTTTTTTTCTTGTGATGCGGTCAGAGATAAACAGACAGTCATACAGACAGACAAATATTGAAAAAAGCTATAGATTCAACTTTTGTATCAATAGTAATGATACAAAAGTGGCTCAGTTGGTAGTACCCTACTTTCTATGCCAGCGCTCGCGGGTTCGAGTCCCGCTGGGGGCATTCATTTGCTAATCACGAATGTTTGTACTCCAGTCATGGGTGTTTATATTTATAATATGTATGTATTTAAAATGTATATGTGTAGTATATCAACTATCTGGTATCCGCAACACAAGCACGTTAAGTAGCTTACTGCGGAACTAGATGGCGCTGTTGTAATGGTGTCCCAACATAATATTGTAATGGTGTCTCAACATATTTCAATACGATTTTCCAAAAAGTATTTAATGTATATTTGACTGACTTTGATTTATTTTTGTAGACTCGCAAATGCGAATATTAAACGTTTGAAATAAAGCTTTTTCGTTTGCCAATCTAAACTAAGGGACTAAAGGATGATTTGTTCGTATAGGAATTCTAAAATTGACATAAATCAGGTGTAAAATCTAATAATATACTTCTAAATTAAAATACTTAAAATTATAATCGAAAATAGATGGGAAAATTTCTAATGGTCGCTATTAATTGGGTATCATTATTTTAAAGAACTTTTCAACTAAAGCAAAAGTTAAGGTAAAAACGAAATTTCTGCGAAAACTAATATAAATAAGTTTATCTTGATGTTCTTTTAAAAACCTCGCGTAACTTTCTCCTCTTCAAAAGTTTAAGTTTCCTTACAACTTTGATATTCTGTATCTTTCACGTAACAGATATTGTGTTATGATCGTAATATTTTGTGTGAAATAGTTAAAATTTGATACACTAAGTTGAATTTACTTAACATTCGTTCGTTCGGTTATTCGTCGTTATAACAATTTAAACAAAAATACATACAATTGAATATTATCAATAGATCGAGCAACGGCCCGTTTAGCTTAGTTGGTAGTAACCCTATTTGTAGCGCCAGCGGTCGCAGGTTTGAGTCCGCCGAGGGCAATCATTTTGTGACAAGCACAATGCTTATACTTCGGTCATGGGTAAAATACATATATTCTTAGTGTAACAACTACCCGATATCCATAACACAAGCCTCGTAGCTTACCATGGAACTAGATGGTACTGTGTGTTAATGTCCCAACATATATTATACGTAAAATTGCCACCATATTTCATAATATGTATCAAAAATTCGGATAAGAACGAGTCGGACTACCGCCTAGTGTTCCGTACAAAAAATATACTGCTTTTAGATTTAACTCTTCTGTTTGTACAGAAAGTATAAGGGTACGGTTTTTTCCTTTTGAGGTACGGAACCCTAAAAATGAGAAATGTTTATCAAATCTAATTTTAGGTCGTCGATGGCAAAACGCAACATCTCTCGTAACAGAAGTACGATTACAAGGACTTATCAAATACACGAACTACACTGTAAAAGTTTCGGGTTTCTCTAACTACGGCACTGGACCGTACTCCTTCCCTATTGTTTGCGCCACTCTTCAAGACGGTAAGTATTGTTTAAATGTTGGCTTTCTAAGCTTTATTGTTCATTTTCAGTGACTTATTGTTTGGGACTTTAGAGGTTTTGTTTTAGTTAATGTGGAAATTGTGTGATAAGTTTGTTTTGTATGGAAATTTTGATATTGGTTTATATAATTTTTACTAATACATTAGTGGAAATATTATTTTACTTTATTTTGAAATATATATTAATTTACATTTATATTACTTTTAAATACAATGTATTACGTATTTTTTAATATACATTTCGTGTATACTAACTGATGACGTAAGAATTTCTTTTAGTAAAAAGTACCTTATATATAGCTCCTTCTATCTTCTATCTTCCAGCTATCTTCATACCAAATTCCATCAAAATCTGTACAATGGTTTTCTCGTAACGTTGTAACAGACATACAGACAAAAGTTCTAAAAACTATATATTCTTTATATCGAAAATAATGACTATTTCAATTAGAAAAAATATATATTTAAATATATATAGCACAGATTAAACTCAGAATTTTATTATATTTATAGATTATAAAGCATAAAATTATGAATCTATATAAAATTGTAGTACCAGATGCGCCGGCAGAAATTAAATTGCTCTCGCAATCATCAACCGCGTTGCTAGTGAGTTGGAAGAGGCCGAAACAGCGTAATGGAAAGCTACTTCATTACACGGTGTACTACAAACCTACAGCCAGGTTAGTTAAAAATTTTATTCTACTAATAATTTAAGTTTATGGAATTTTAATAATTATTCAACGGATTTGGATGAAAATTTTTTTTATTTATATTGATATTACCGATTCCCGTTTACAAATTACATTTACTATTAAAAAACAGGGATTGGTGGTAGAAAGCAAAAAAAATGTGTTATACGTAATTTTTAACGCCAAATCATAAAAAAATAAAAATTTTGCCAAGAAATAAAAAAATTGGAGAGGCCATCCTTATCATAGGGGAATAAAAAAGCTTACGATCCAGTCTCAGACCTATCAAATTACACACAAAAATATATAAGAATCGGTCAAGCCGTTTCGGAGGAGTTCGATAACAAACATTGTGACACGCGACACGTTTGGCGCAGTGATCGTACTTGATGCGCCAGAAGCCGCGGGTTCGAGTCCCGCTGCGGGCATTTATTTCTTAAACACGAATGTTTGTACTCCAGTCATGTCTGTTTATAATTATAATATGCTGCATATATTTAAAGTTATATATATTGTTACCACGGAATAGATGGCGCTGTTATAATAATGTCTCAACATATTTTTTTTAATAGTATTGATAAAGATTAAGCTTCACAAATCTTCTGAGTGTAGTCAAGTCAATTCGAGTGTGTAACTACTTAGTAATTAAGATGATTTTAGGGCTCTTTCATTTATGTAAATTTTAGTTAAGTGCGTCTAATTCAGCCTGCCAAGTTTCTTCATTAACATTTTATTTAAAGACCTCTTAGCAAAGAAGGTCGTCCGAATAATTTATTTTATGTAGTAAAAAGAATTACTTTGGGAACTTGTCAAATGAAATATGGAGTATATTAGAACACATTTTGCTACGAAAAATGGCTGTGGTAGGTATTTTCATATATTGATACATAAAAAATTAAACATAACATTATGAAAAAAATGAGGACAAAGAAGGTTAGAAAGATTGTTATTTATAAGGAGGATGAAAAGTGCGAGATAATTAGAATGTAATCTTAAAAACAAATCACACTTCATAATATTATGTACATTTATGTACATACATACATACATAAATACAAACAGTACATACTCATACTTGTTAATATTTCAATTAAATATATTATATTGTTTTATCTTTTGTCAGAAATAATGAACTACATTTTAACAACATATTTCTTTGTACAACTTCTGTCTTTTGTATATTCGTATATTTACGCTTATAATACGAAATATAATTGCGAAAGCTTTTTTTGTTAGTCCTCCATTTACACCAGCATAAAACCAATAGATCGACAATATTTGTATATATAAAAATCTCGTGTCAGAGTGTTCGTTATCGAACTCCTCCGAAACGGCTTGACCGATTTTATTGAAATTTTTGTGTATATTTGGTAGGTCTGAGAATAGGTCGTAAACTTTTTTTATTCCCCTAGGTGATAAAGGTGGCCCTCTACAATTTTTTTATTGTTTATTTTTAGACCAAGTATTTATTTTATTTGTTATATTTTTCGGAGCCAAGGGTATTGCTTGTTTGTATATAAAACTTTTTCCAAATTAAAATATTATCTACTCATTATCTTGGTTTGAACAATAAAGTACGAATAAAAGGAAGTTACTTAATTGCTAGAACGATCGTTTAATATAATTAATTAACTATTATAAATTACTTTATTATAAATGAACAGTAAATTTCGGGCTAAATCAAATATTCACAAAAAGGTCTATATTACTCGCTTCACAGCACTTTGATCTGGCGATCACATTACTTCCACACGTGTACACACGTGTTCATATTTCACCTTAAACGTGCATGAAAATTGTATTTGCGTTTATTGATGGACGTGCCAGTTTAATGATAATCTGTATTAAATGATATTGCCTAAAACACATCAGTAATATTTTTTCTTCGAGATGCAGTCACAGACAGACACGCAGACAGACAGCGAATGATTCTAGAAACTATATTCAATTCAAATTCAAAATATTTTATTCAGCATAAAATTATTACAATTTTTTACTGAACGTCATGAGTCTACTACCAGTTCGGAAGGAAGAAACCACTGACCTGAGAAGAACTGGCGAAAGAAACTCAGCGGGACTAATATTTTTTTTTGTCTGTTTTAATTTTTTTTTAATTAAAATTGAAATGAACAATAATTCGATGGGTTGAAATAGCCTGGAGGCGATCACATCATTCCCAAGGCGTACTGTCTTCTAAAAAATCGTTAATCGAAAAATATCCTTTACTACACAAATGTTCTTTCACATTTTTTTTTAAATTTGGCAATAGGAGCTTTTTGAACGTTTTAAACGAACTCTAAACTTAGTATCTCTTCCGATAATTATGACTATAACAATAAAATTTTCTAAGTTTAGGAAGAACATATTATGAAGATAGTTTTTTCGTGTGTAAGAACTTTGTTTTGGTCTTTCATGAAAGATACTATCTTGAGAGTAGTTCTGCGTACAAAAACCTAAGTCCATATTTATCATATATTGTGCTGATTAACACATTCACATATTATATTTGTTTTATAATATTTATTTAACCTATTTTGTTTACAATTATTTTTATTTAATTACAAAATTGAAATTTTATGTAAATCATAATTCATAATTTCCAATAGCAACGACGGTCCACAAATACATCGTGTGGAGGTCGAATCAGAAACTGAACCGTACGAACAAACACAAAGTCTCGAGTTGAAGGGTTTGACTGAGGGCCGTCAGTACGACGTGTGGGTGACCGCGAGCACTGCAGTGGGAGAGGGACCGGAGAGTCGGAGAGTAACTAATACGCCCTCTCAAAGAGGTAAATATTGATGATAACAGTGAAATACATACATATCTTTATATATACATAATAATTTTACATAATGTTACATAAGATTGGTCGATTCTGTTTATATTTTTAGTCACGTCTAAGAATAATCTGGTTTTAAAGTTTAGTTACTTAAATGGTTTAGAATAAGTCAAAATTTAAATACAATCTTTTGATTTCTTTTATCTGAAATAGCAGATTCAATTCTCAGATACTAATCCTTTTGGATGCTTATATTATGTTATAAGCAAACAGAAATCCTTGAACAGGAACGTTTATATGAAATGTTATCTAATGAACTATGAGTAGGTACCAAGTTATCGAAACACGTTAACAAAGAGATTAATGTAGGCAATCGGAAGGTGCACAGTTTGCTTTGTGTTATATAGTACGTATGTATGTATATTTAAGTTCTGAATGCCTATGTGGTCTAATGGCTAATATATGCGACAGCAGATTTGAAGTCATTGAATTTACCTAGAGTTGGGAAGATTGCCTGTGCCTAAGAGGGCAACCGTCCCGTCGATTCTACTCCTTGACTCTCTACTACTCACTGGGGCTCAGAATTAGTCAATCCACCAGAGAATGAGAGTGACAGGAATGGAAAGTGACTTGTGTTTCCTATACAATTGTCCATTATAATATCTTTTGCAGTTGGTTAGTTTCAACTAGTGAAATTAACTGTCGTGGCCGAAATCGTTAAAATATTATTATTATGTTTGCTTTACTGGTCATTTAATTAACATTTATAATTTCATGTTTTTGCTTTATTTTAATTTAGTTTATTTAACCTAATGTTTAATCTAAAATTCGAATAATTGATTTTTGTTTATTATATAATATCATAATAGTTGCGAAAATGGACAAAAGATTGTGTATGTTGTGTTTGTTTAAATACACTAGCAAACCTAAATAAATAAATAAACGAGTGAATGAATGGATAATGAATGATTGAACGAATGAACGAGGGAATGAATGAATGAATGAAGGAACGAATGAATTGGATAATGAAATAAGCGCGCCGCAGTGGTGGCGGGCGTGTGGTCGCTGGGCGGCGCGGCGGCGGCGGCGGCGGGGCGCGCGCTGCCGCTGGCGTGCCGCAGCGTGGGCGCGCCGCCGCCGCGCACCGTGTGGTACCACAACCACAACATCATCACGCACCACCCGCGCTTCACGCGCAACAAGGACGACAGCTTGCTCATTAAAAGTAAGTTGCTTATTTGTTAGCAGGCTTGTTTGTGATAGGTTTGATTTTTACTGGTTATTTCTATTAGATATAGTCAATTTCTTTTTTAATGTATAATATGGAAAACTGGACTTTTATTAATAATCCAACCGAAATTGCATTTAAGTTGGTGTTTGTATGTGTGTTTGTATGTGTGTTTGTATGTGTGTATGTGTGTGTGTGTGTGTGTGTGTATGTGTGTGTGTGTGTGTATGTGTGTGTATGTGTATAGGCTTTAATAAAATTCAAGATAGAAATAGTGTATAAAATTCTATTCTATACACAATATGTTATGTTATTATTATGCCTACAATCATTTTTCGTTATATTACATAATAATTAACTATAATATATATTTCTTGCACTCATAATGTTGTAAGTACTGATAATTTGTAGCAAAAGCTCTAATTTCACTCTTAGATGTAGAATCTACCCTTTAATCTTTATTAAAGAGCACTCATCCTTCAATAAGTAAAAGAGCCTGAGTGCTAGGTACTTGACGTGGAAAGGTAGAAATCAGGTATTTCAAACCAGCTTATAAGAAAAGTTAAAATAAAACATATTTAATATTGATAGTACTACGCGGGTTTGGTCATTCAGTATTATTGAAAATTCTTACTTTTGTAAAAAAGATTGTTTGCTTTTATAATCCATATATGCTTAAATTGATCGAAGAATGAACATTTTTACACAACACTATATACGTATTTATCTCAAAACTTTCCAAGAAATGTGCTTAACTTGTCTTATTTCGAACATATTCCATTAAAATACGACGAGTATTCTTTACAATCCTATATAATAAGCTATTTCATCGTCCATCACGTGATTCACTTTATCATAAAGATAAATATTTTAGTATGTGAATATATTTATATATCAAAGTAGTCATTTTTATACGTAATATTTATTATAAGGCATATTATAAAAATATTTTTCCTTAGGCATAGATCAATCTTTAAGCGGGAATTACACATGCTTGGCGAAGAATCTCTATGGATCTGACTCAGTAGTGTATACTGTAAAAGTTTTACCATTACCGGACCCTCCGAACTTACGAGCGACGCCTTATAAAAATTCTATTATAGTGGAATGGGACGAAATCAAAACAGCCAACGATACATTGCCTTATGGGATAAGTAAGTTATTTATATATTTTAACTTACGTATAAATTATAATAAATAATATATAAAAATATTGACTTTTAATGTAAATTAAATACACATTTTATTTTGATAATACCGAAAAAATGTATTTTATCTATATAATAATATGTACCTAGTGTTCAGCCCTTACCATGGACCACCATTGTTAGGGGTGGGCCCTTCAATACGATAGGATTCCGGCCCACGCTGGTCAAATACGGGGTGGTGGGCATTACGAAGTCTTGCTTCAATCAGACATGCAGGTTTCCTCCCGATGTTTTTCTTTGTTTGGCGTTGCTATTTAAGTTGAGGAAAAAACTGTACAACGAGTATAAATCATTAAAAGAAATAAATACTAAGCCGAGTTACAATAAATCTTTATATGTATAATTCTTCTGTGAGTGTGTATGTCACTGAACTTCTCTCAAACGACTGGACCGATTTTGATGAAATTTTTTGTTTGTGTTCAAGGGGATCTGGGAATGGTTTAGATTCACAATTTTGTCCGCTGGACAATGTTATTTTAATTAATTTTTAATTTATTAGTAGTTGTTGATTTTGGAATGTTTTACATTGGATCCGACAGACGGCGCTACCATCGCAGTGTCAAATTTTAAATAATACTAGCGACTCACTCTCGCTTCGCTCGGGTTCGCCCCTAGATTCAGCGCAAGCGAAGCCGCGGGTTCCGCTAGTTTACTTATAAATTTACTTACGAAATTACAAGTAAACTTAACAATGCATACAAAACAAATGTACACTTAATTTTTCCTTTAATAGATAAAAATATACAAACAGAAATTCCGCTTAAATACTCAGTGTAAGAAAAATCAATAGCTTAGATTTAAATCAAGTTAGTTTAATGCCTAGACTATTGGACGGAATCCAAAGTTTAAGCCATCTACATACTAATGTCTTAACAGCTTGCGCTGTAACTTTGCATGATACAGTTTGTAAGACACTTGTGCGGTATCAAAAGTAATATCGATAGTACTATGGAAATATATTAATGTTATAATGATTTGAGGACACGTTGGGCTCAGTTTGTGTGTTTGTTTGTGTGCGCTTATGCAAGCGGGTGCGGGTTCGAGTCCCGCCGTGGCGTTCATTATTGTACAGCTATGGGCGTTTATATTTATATTAAGTATGTGCTTAAAGTTGTATGTGTGTAGTGGGTTATGGTAACCATAGCAATATGGTAACTAGGTTACAACCTAACCTGGAGGGAGGAGGACGGGCCCTGGCAGGAGGCCTGGCCGACCAAGGAGACGAGGGTGGGCGGGGTTCAGCAACACTCGATATCTGGCCTGAAGTGCGGCACGAAGTACTCCGTGCGGGTGACGGCGACGGACAGCGTGGGCACGTCTGCGCCGGCGCAGGCTGACGTCATGACGTTGGGGGGAGGTGAGAAAGTCCTAGATGATCATAATTATGTGTATTTATTCAGCAATTTGTTAAAGTCCCACTGCTGGGAGTGGGCTTCCCTTCAATACTTCAATACAAAGTAGATCAAACCATAGTTCATTACGCTGGGTAAGTGACGGTGGCGTACTGCACTTGATTTCGAAATCGTACTAATGTGTACTTGACTATAAGTTTTTCTTTTTTCTTTACTTTAGGGATATTGAAAAAGAAAAACATTAATTTATCTTTTATTTAAATGTGATAATACCAAAAAGTAAAATCTATTTGCCAAATTTATTTCATTCATCTTCATTAGTTTAGAATTAAAGTCATCATAATAATTAACATAATGTAAAACTAGCTGAAACTTAACCAAATTTGTTAAAATGTAGTATAAGACGTAGCCTAAAATAACACAGACCTAGGAACATATTAAATCGATAATCTATAAAATAATAAATATTGTGTCTACAACAATTAAACCCTTTACAGCACCAATTTCCCCATTAACAACCGACTGGTTATGGAGTAATGCTACGCATATCTACATACAATTAAGTGGTTGGGATGACGGCGGGTGTGACGTCACGAAATGGGACGTCGAGTATCGTCTGTTAGGGAGTACTTTCTGGCATCGTTCAGAGAACTTAGCGGTAAATTTGTTTGTTTTTTTTTTATTGATATCAAAAACTTAAAACATAAACACCGCACCCAGAGTTACTTAATAAACCATTAAATCATTCTTTAGTATGGAGGTTCTCGACTTAATGGTTCCTTAAGTGACTATGAGTACGGCTGTTAATTATAATATATAGAAGTGTATAGAATAGTATAGTAAGTAGCAATATTTGTAGATGTTTTTACATAACTATAGCGGTCCTGCTAATTTTGGATTCAACTGATTTTTCCGCTTCTTCAAACTGATATTGAAAAGAGAAAAGAAAGTAAAAAAAACGGACCGTATGATATCGATTTTAAAACTTGGTTAATAATATCATTTTTAAAACCTGGGACCTGATTCTATAGTTGAACGTTAGATTCGAAGACGACATTTAAAAATATTAAGTGTTAATGAGTAATCGAAATCTAAACTTTATTAATTTATTCAGTTGTAATAAATGAATGATTTTTAGTATTTCTTAATTTACATTTTTAGGCATGGTTTAATGTTGTTTGAGTGGAAACCTAATTTTTTAAAATGAATGTTGTCCAAATCAGTCTTCATAATTCTGAATTAGTTATTTGATAGTGAAAATTTTGTCAAAATCGGTCCTGCCGTTTTGGATATACTTAGTGTGTCTGGTGTCCATAACACAAGCCTAGTAGCTTACCGTGGAACTAGATGGTATTGTGTTGTTTAACTCTGAATGTCATCATGTTCACCAACATATTTATACTAATATAAATCCGACGACGACACTTTTGGCTCAGTTGGTGGTGACCCTACTTTCTGCGCCAGCGGTCACGGGTTCTAGTCCCACTAAATGTTTGTACTTCAGTCATGGTGATTATATTTATAATATGTATGTATTTAAAAATTGTATATGTGTAGTAAGCTTCGTAGCTTACTGCGGAACTAGATGGCGCTGTTGTAATAATGTCCCAACATATTTATAATAATAATAATCCAAATAATAATTAGTTGATATATCTTAATTTTAAAGTTATTGTTTTAGATATAATGTTTTACTGTACCTACACCGCGTGTTTTGATTTTACATATTAACTTACTTTTGAAGGGTTTCTGGTAGAGATCTCTTATAGAGATAAGATATCCTTTGTCAACATTATATTTTTTCATTTTGTGTAACATATGTTAAGGTACATAAATAAATAAATAAATAAATAAATAAATAAATAAATAAATAAAGCAAAGAACATCGTCCCACCAGACAATGGACACGAGCCTGGGCTGGGGCTACGCGGAGTACCAGGCGCCGCGCGCGCTGCCGGCGGCGCACGCGCTGGGCGGCCTGCGCCCCGCCGCCTGGTACCAGCTGCGCGTCTCCGCCACCAACGACGCCGGCACCGCCTCTACTGTCTACACTTACGCCACTAAAACTCTGGACGGTGGTAAGTTACTTGATGAAAATATTAATAGTTTCGCCAGTTCTTCTCAGGTCAGTGGTTTCTTCCTTCCGAACTGGTAGTAGACGGAGAGATAAAAAATTGTAATAATTTCATGCTGAATAAAATATTTTGAATATGAATTTTGAATAATATTAATGATAATACTTTCTTAGGTTTACGCGAATATTTAACATTATAAATGAAACGGTCTTTTCAGATTGGAACATGACTTCTTTGAGATTCTCTTTCTCCCTCTCCCATGAAATCGAAATATCTACTTATAATTTATTTATGTCTATAAGGTGGATTCTTTTTTTTTCAAATTGAATTAATGTGACATTCATATCTACGAGTATATATATACTAATTATGTGTCCATATAAAAATATGAAATAAAACTTGTACTCAACTGGCACGCATTGAAGCCAACAAACCAAAGAATTGAATTAATAAAACTCAAAAACAGGTTGACCGATTTGAATAATTTTTCTATTGTTTTTTTTTTTTGAATGAAAATCACTATAAAAAGAAAAATGAGAATCACTATAAAAAGAACCATAAAAATTGGTTCATAATAGTGAAAATATCGTCTACATATCTAAACGTACAGCCAAATTGAATGCATTTTTTAGATCTTTTTTACAGTTTATTAAAACTTTTACAGTCTATTTATACATATAGAATGTTAGATTCACGCGAGGATTAACTCGACATTTTTTGTTTGTGATTTTATTTTACTATTTTCATCTAACTACTATCTTTTAGATTATATTTTTAGAATAAATTTCTATTATTATGTAAACGATAGTTAAGGAACGATTTTTTTAAACTATAATAAAAAAGAAGCTTACGAAGCTTTTTAATATCAAACCAGTCTCAAACTTAATAAAGTAACTTTATACCCCTTTGAACGTTAACAATATTTAACTTGTGACAGTTAATCGATAGCAACTTTTACATTCATTATAATACTAAAATCGTTTGAATAAAACTTTTGTCATTACGTAAGATTTGGGCCCGTTTCAGCCGAGAGTGATAGACAATTTCATTATATTCTAAAAATAATTATATGTAGTTGCAATCACATAAAAAATAAACTCTTACCGCCGCACTCAGAGTCACTTAATGAACCATTAAGTCGTTCTTTAGAATGGAGGTTCGAGACTTAATGATTCATTAAGCGATTCTGAGTGTGACCGTTACTAATACGGGAATTTTGTTGTTGTTTGTTAGCAATTTTGTGACATTACTTATCTTTTTAATTCTAATCAGCCATGTTTTATAAGAGAGTAAGCAGTTTAAAATGCTGCACACTGTATCGTACATTTTCATTAAGAAGACAGACATATCTCTTTCCTTTTTAATTATTATATAATTGTTATAGATCACTGTGTGTAATAACTATAACTTTTCATAAACTGTAGTCTTTTAGTGGCCGTGTTCTGTAAAATATTCGTAACGTTAGAATAAGAAAAACGTATAAAGTATAGCGATTAGCGATACAATCCTGATAAATAATTTTATTTAATTTCCAATATATACCGAAATTAAAGTCAAATTCTTGTAAATCTAAGAAAAGGTTTTAATCCGACACGCTAAAATTCCATTAATGTTTCAGCAAAAACGACTGTGTCTATCAAAATAACATTTTTAAAATCGCATTGATGTAAACATGACATCTATCAGAGAAGAGAACAATGCCTGAAATTGAAACTTTACTTTAATTTGATGTTCTAACAGTTTTTTCGCAAAACGTAGTTACGTATACTTAGCCCTTCAAAACTAGCTAGGTTCTCTCATACGAGCAGGTTTCTTCAGGATGCTTTATCAGAGGTGCGAGACCCGAATTCGAACCCGCTTTACACGATTACCCAAACGTACCACTGAGTTACCCTTAACTTTAACTTAAAATAATAATAACTTAATTTAATATAAAAAAGAATTCAATTCTTTACTTCATTTTCCGCAAGAATAACTTTAATACATAACAGAAATAATAACAAAATAACTACGACGTAACAAATTTTCAAGCAGTAATCAAACTAGCTCGGAAGCTAAAAACTTAATAAACGCTCGAGAGCTTAATTAGTTACTCTCAGGATTTCTAGCTACGGAATCTTGAAATTTCTGTGTAAGACAATTCGAGAACAACTGGAATCGTAATATTTATGTTTATTGTAATTCTACTCTTCGTGTCTTTGTTTATTAATTTTTAATTTATATGCTAACTACCGTAGTTGAGTTTTTTTATATTACCTACTAATATTTTCATAGATTTATGCGAATATTTGACGTCTATACAGAAAAATAAATTCAATTAAAGTGTTTGTTTGTAATGTCAGTAAAACGGCTGAACCGATTTTGACAGAACTTTTATAGCACATTATAGCTAACGTTGTAAGGAGAATGTTGTATTTACGGTTCCGTTCAAAAGCGCACCTAAGGATAGTTTTAAACAAAACTCGTCAACCAGTCTCGCGACAATAATTGCTGAATAATTCTAACGTAGGGAACTAAAATTCTAATTAAATCCGCAAAAAATCCGTGCAAAAAATTTTATTTGCCATATTGCTATAGTATATTTTCTTATACTAAATAAAATATCATAATATCTAAGTATACTTATGAGTTTATATATTTAAGTATATATATTCTCTATATATACTCGTTGCGGTTTCGTTTGTATAAGCTTTTCTGTAAATACTGTGAATAGAAATGCGAAAAATAGTAAGTGTATTCAAACTGCAACTACTGATATACTTACATAGATCCAATCAACGAATGCTTCTATAAAAATGAGCCATTAAATTGTATTACTCGATAGAATTTAATGTGATTTCTATAGTTATCTGCGTTAAAACAGATGCGTTCCCTATACGTTGCTTTCTTTTTTTTTTAATATAATCTATTTATTAGGTACATATATACTATAGCATAAGTATTAACTACCTCGGTTGTTCGGAAATCCAGGGTTTGAGTCCCGGTTCGGGGAATTGTACTTATTGAGTATTTTTACCAAGAAATTCTCAGTAACAATCTAGAGTTGGAAGTTGATGGATTTACACTTACGTGTAGCCGTCGGTCATGCAATTTAACTGTCATTGGTAGTGTCGAGTAGTTGTCCCACCTGAGTATGAGAGTGACAGAATAGAGAGTGAATTTGTGTCTGTGCGTACACTTCTCTTTCAGTTGCTAGGTTCAGTGAGATTGACCGCCGTAGCCGAAACCGTTCAGGAGGACCATTATGTTATAGTTTTGTTTTGTTCATCCTATAATATGTTTTAACAACACACTGTCATAAAATAAATATGATAATATTCTTAATTCGGCTGAATTGTCTATTACATACAGCATAATAAGCTACGAAATAACTATTATGGACTGATTTAAATGGTTCTTTTCTAATACTACTACTACTAGGATATATTACGTACATTGAGAGTCTTAAGAGACTTAGTAGAGAGATAGAGAGAAAGAGGGAAAGAGAAAGAGAGAGAGTAATAGGGAAAGAGAGAGATATATATTATAAATTAAAAAAAACAATCCACCAGTACTTGTAAAGTAACTACGTTCTATGAAGATATTTAGGATATTACATCATTTTTAGCTTAAGAATATTGTATTAAAATTTGTGATACATTTTAGAGGAAATTGGTCCGCCGTCAGATTTCTTCGACCTCAATATGCTAGTGATCACGTGCAGTTCAATACTCCTTTTCATATGCCTGATCGCTTTCACTTGCATTCTATTGCGGAGACGGTAAGTTATTTTATTATTTACTCTCTTACAAATAATTTTTTATCCTATTTTTTCTCATAATTATAATATTATATTAGTTATTTACGAAATATGTTTTTGTTTTCTATTACACTGTATTTTTAATGAATACTTATTAAATATTAGCTTTAAGTCACTAAATTGTTTAAAAATATTTTATTTATTTAATGAAATGATAAAAAATGATAATAATAGAATGTATTATAGTGACACTTCATTTACTTACATTCATTTATTACATACTATATTGTATGTATGTCTGTTTGTAATGGTTAAGCTAAAAAAACCGCTCAACAGATTTAGATGTAATTGTATAAAGACAGATTGAGACCTCGAAAAGGACAAAGGATATTGTCTATCTCGTCATCCCTAAAAGTGGTGAAAAGGGGGTTGAAAGTTTTTATCGCAAAATTAATCATTTCTAAAGTAAGGGATAAAAAAGGCTAGTTTGTTACAAGGCTTGTGTTTCATTAAAAGTTATATAATAACATATTTTTCGGTCAGAATCTTTGAGAAAATAGAAAAAAACAAATGAATAAATTGGTATCGTATCTTTTTTACTTATGCGTATATTTTCATTTAAATATCATACTTACGCATTAGAATATTTAGGCAAAATCGTTTTGTAATTTGCATAATCCATCATTCTTCCTTACAAGGGACTTGGTAGAATTTCCCACAAACAAAATTGTATTTTAGCTACAGGAGGATTTCTTTCTTTTATTTGAAAAAAATCTTTATAACATGTTTCATGTGGTCCTCTTTATATTTACTTTTCGAAGTGACTATTTGTACGGGTACTTGACGAATAAATTATATTTATTCGTACATTTATCGGATGATTAGCTTGAAATAGTTTTATTATAGGATATAAATATATAGGATTAAAATAATTTTGAGGGTTGATATGTCATGTTTATGTAATGTTAAAAGTCGGAGGAATCTTAAATAATAAATTTTCAGCTCGGTAGGTTAAGGTTATTTTCTTTTTATATTTTGCATATATCCTGCACCTAAAACTCACTTATTTTTTATTAGAAAGCCAAAAAAGTGATAGATATTCGTATTAACCGACAATTGTCGGACGAATAATATATATTTTATTCGTCCAGTAACCGTACGAATAGATGCAGCCTTTACTTTTTCTCGTGTTTTTTTTTAATTTGTATTTTTGTCTTTGGATAACTTTTAACTTTAAATTTCCTTAGAATATATAAAATTTATAATAGTATAAAGTGACGTGGAATAGATAATATTTCTTTCTACAGTACAAAAAAGTGTTAAGAAATTAAAAAATTTGCATTTTTTGTAGGCGTCAATTGTGATCGAATTGAATTATATCAAATGAAAATAATTATCATAATTTTCAATTTAAACAGCATTATATAAATAATTCTTTGTTGTTATATATTTTACTATGTATTTATTAATTTGACGACACGTTTGGTTCAGTTTGTAGCTACTTGCTGTGCTAGCGGTTGCGGGTTCGAGTCCCGCTCTATGTTTGTTCATTCATTCATTTGTGTGATAAGCACGCAAATTTATAATATGTATGTGTAGTGTATCAACTATCTGGTATACATAACACAAGCCTCGTAGCTTACCATGGAACTAGATAATACTGTGCATTAATATTTCCAAATAATTTTTAGCCAAAACTACTCATCACAATATCGTCATTCAATCACCGAAGAAGTAAAATCAAGGAACGAGAGTGTCGCCTCACATTCAGAACACAAAGAGCGATACGCGCACACGCCACGAATCTACACGTCTCCCGTACATCCTAGGAAAGCCAGCAAAAATGGTATAATAATTATTTTAGTATCCCATTATTATAAAACGTCTGGACTCCAACTTATTTTTTAACCCGGAAAATGTATTATTCCCGTGGGATATATATGATTTTTTTTCATGAAGTATGGGATCTACTATTTTTTTCCATGTTAATCGTTAAATCGACAGACTATGATCTATCTGGAGTAACATATAAAAATAGAAAATCATTTACAACTATAAACTGTCTGTACTTCTTGGTAGACATTTTATATCTTAATAATTTCACTTGCATAAAGTATATTGCACAGTCCAATTCGATATTCTTTGCTTGAGTTCTCAGCTTACATCTAACTTAAATAATAGAACAATAGTATCACTAAAAACCTTTTCTTCTCATTATTTAAAAAAGAAACTTAAAAATTAATATAATTCTAATATCCCATAGAAATGTTCGAGATAAGTCCATACGCGGAGTTCGCGCTCGGCTTCCGAACGTTTGAACACGCAGAGAACCAAGACCTGCCGCACCGACTGCCGGCGAGGCCGCGCTTTGATACTGGTGAGTGGTTTTTTTTTATTTTCCTGTAAATACAGGTCCAAATTTACATATAATTCTGTCTGTAATAAACTTTTAAATATTTGTTAGGAAAAATATTATCAAAATAGTCATTATTATCGATAAAGAAGCCGAATCAATAGTTTTTGCGGTTCTTGTATATCTGTCTGTCTGATGCATTAAAAATTCATAATGAAAAATCCAATGGACAATATTCAATGAGATTTGGTATGATAATAGGTTATATAGATCAACATATAAAATACTTTTCACTGCAGGAAAATAAATAAATACTTACCTTTAACACGTAAACCTTTAAATCACTTTTAGGTGTAACAAAGTTTGTATGGAATATAATAAGATATATACACATATATGATATTATATATTCATAATGGTATATAATTATATACGTACTATTACTACCTAATAACTTCTACTAACTCCACTCGCATTCTTCCCTTGATACGTTATAACGATCGGTATAGATTTCTCAGAAATGAAATATTTTCTCAGATTCTTTTACTATAATTTGCAATAATAAACCTTTTCTCTTGAATCACTCTGCCTATTGATGAAAACCGCATTAAAATCCGTTGTGTAGTTTGATCTAAATGTACAGACAGGGGATGTAAATCATTAGCGAAACAATTATCCTAATTTGTTTCCAACTAGATTTTACACTTCGCAAAAACTTGAGATAATTTCGGAATAAAGTTTCCATTAGTTTAATTACTGGTATATTATTCAGAATGGCGGAGTAACAGCTTTGAATTTAATTTCGAAATGAATGCTTCACGTAATATCTTTTAGGGAAAATTAATATTGGCGATTTTTTCAGTAGAAATTTCCCAGTCTCATAATTAAAATGTTTTAAGGTACAACTTTTAGTTAAACGTCTATTAAGTACTTGAAAATATCGCTGAATTTTATTCATAATTAAAATTTTCGAATTATTAAATTCTTGTAAATTATGTTTCATTCCTGCAATTTCCGAATAATTTAAGAACTTAAGAATATAATATAGGTATATTTAAAATAATTTTTATATTGTAATTTTTACATAATGGCTACATATAGCATTTTACACAATTATTAGTAGTTAGTAAAAGATGTAACCTTGTTCACTTTGATAACATTTAAAAAATATGTTTTACAGTAGGTAATGATGGAATAATGTGTGAAGTTTTTTTTTTGAGGAAAGGTATAGTTCCACGAATTAGTAAATTATTAATTATTACGAACTGGCGTTGTAAAATTAATTTACACATTCCACCGATTAACATACAGGTTATAATAAGACTCACTCTCACTAAAACTCAACGACGGTCTGAACTCCGAAGGCAGGTCTGCCGAAGCAGACCACACAGCAAAAGTCTACTCTGCTACCAGGAGCAACCCGTGAGGTAGTTCGTTTACTCACCGAAGTGGGCCACCTCCCAGTGTATCTCTTGTCTTCACGCTTGGCTGTATTGCCGTTCTATAATGCCTATATGCTGAACCATAACTGTTTGCTTGAGGAAGCTTTCAGATTGTTTCACCTTTCTTGCAATCATTTTATAAATTATGGCCAATAAGTCCAGATAATATATTTTATTGGAGAAAAGATAGAAATATACGGATACATGTTCATAAAAACAAGTTTTTTTTGCAAACAAGTCTATCTCAATATACTAAGCTAAATATCGTAGTGAGAATTTATGATTAATATTTATCATCCAATTTATACCCATTGAGACCTGTCCATTTACTAGGTAATTTATAACTTATACCCATTGAGTTATTATTACTACGTATAGAGAGGGCGCCTCAACTAGATTTATTCAAACACCTGTATAGGCCGATCGGCATATACGCGTTTAGTCTGTGCCGAGCGGCTGCGGTAGCTTGACGCATTGGAGTAAAAATTATTACGTCTAAATATGCCGTCATGTGTAGTGAGGTACTGTACAAACCGTTCAGGAAAATCAAATAAAAGTCAAGGAGTAACTTTTCACGCGTAAGTTTACTGCATTTTCGTTTAATCACGCTTAATTTAATAATTTTGTATAATTTTAAAGTCATGCCGACGCGCCATGCGGCGGCGGCCATGATTGTTGAAATCAAAGAGTAAAAAAAAGGTCTACGCAGAAGTGACAATATCGAGTTGCTATGTTAATTAATACAGATAATGAAATTATTTTGTAGTTCCCTATCAGATAAAACATTTTATATTATTATATATATACTTTTTTATTAAGCTATTGCATAGCTTCTATCGCGGGCTTTGAGCGCGGCGACCGAATCAAGAAATTCCGTAACGAAAAAACCTAACACCAATAAGGTTTAAATAATGAGGTCCATTTTCAAATCCAAGATGGCGGACATCCGGATTTTTTTTAATAATGACATGGGTTTCATTTTCGAGGTTTCTCGGGGTGCTGATTGCGAAAATGAGGTCCATTTTCAAATCCAAGGTGGCGGACATCCGGTTTTTTTTTAATAATGACATGGGTGTCATTTTCGAGGTTTCTCGGGGTGCTGATTGCGAAAATGAGGTCCATTTTCAAATCCAAGATGGCGGACATCCGGTTTTTTTTAATAATGACATGGGTGTCATTTTCGAGGTTTCTCGGGGTGCTGATTGCGAAAATGAGGAACATTTTCAAATCCAAGATGGCGGACATCCGTTTTTCTTTCAGTAGATAGTAAAAATATTTTGAACAATATTAACTTCTCATTTATTTAATAAAAGAAAAAAATGTTTTCTTATCGGTCACCACGCTTAAAAAGTGTAACTTGAATTAATATCAAAGAATAAAAACAAAGGAAAAAATACTGCATAAATAAAATAAATAAATAATTATCATTGCATAAGTTGATAAAAACAGCTATGCAATAGCTTTACCGCGGCAGTCTCCGAGTGCCACACGTCTTTTTTTGTATATTATAGGACAATCTTAGGCAAATCGATCTAGTACAAATTTTTATCAACTTATGCAATTATAATTATTTATTTATTTTATTTATGCAGTATTTTTTTCCTTTGTTTTTTTTTTCTTTGATATTAATTTAAGTGACACTTTTTAGTTTTTAAGCGTGGTGACCGATAAGAAAACATTTTTTTTTCTTTTATTAAATAAATGAGAAGTTAATATTGTTCAAAATATTTTTACTATCTATTGAAAAAAAACCCGGATGTCCGCCATCTTGGATTTGAAAATGGACCTCATTTTCGCAATCAGCACCCCGAGAAACCTCGAAAATGACACCCATGTCATTATTGAAAAAAAACCGGATGTCCGCCATCTTGGATTTGAAAATGGACCTAATTTTCGCAATCAGCACCCCGTGAAACCTCGAAAATGACACCCATGTCATTATTGAAAAAAAACCGGATGTCCGCCATCTTGGATTTGAAAATGGTCCTCATTTTCGCAATCAGCACCCCGAGAAACCTCGAAAATGACACCCATGTCATTTTTTAAAAAAACCGGATGTCGACCATCTTGGATTTGAAAATGGACCTCATTTTCGCAATTAGCACCCCGAGAAACCTCAAAAATGACACCCATGTCTTTATTTAAAAAAAAACCGGATGTCCGCCATCTTGGATTAGAAAATGGTCCTCATTTTCGCAATCAGCACCCCGAGAAACCTCGAAAATGAGACCCATGTCATTATTAAAAAAAAAAAATTAGGATCTTGTGGCTCAGTGGATGTAAAGTGGGTTATAGGTTCGATTCAATTACAGAATATAAAACCTTATTGGTGTTAGGTTTTTTCGTTACGGAATTTCTCGATTCGGTCGCCGCGCTCAAAGCCCGCGATAGAATCTATGCAATAGCTTAAAAAGTAATTGTAATTAAAATAATTAGTTGTATGCTCATTAGGCAGAATATAAACAAAGTGTCCGTGTCCCTTCTGCATAGTAATCTATGATGCGGTCGCCTCCTCCCCCGCGCCCCGGGCGGCCGCTAGTGGCGAACAGATTTTGTTCGCGGCGTCTACTCTAGTAATAATAACTCAATGCTTATCCGCTGGGTGCGTGACTCTAGCGCCATCTAACGATACAACTCACGGTGGCTCTTTTGAGAAAATATACATGTATTGTATACCAAATAGCTATTGAAAAAATAAAATAAACTTGAAAAAAATTTTTTTTCAATGTAAAATGTGATATATTACACAGAGTGTACATTAAATTAATTTTTTTCCATGGGTCAGCTGAAAACAGTAAGTAAAATACAACAACTAAAACAAGTCTCAATAAGTGAATTAGGTTGGCCCAACTTTTTTTGATTTACGGATTTTTTTTATTTTTATTTATTTGTTCGTCGTTTGTTCGTTAATGTTCGAATGTAGCAATTGTTTGTACGTCTTTTATTTATTTATAATTAATTAAACAAATGTTCACCCTTAAGTTGGCCCCCTTTACTAGATATCTTTATTTTTATCGCTCAGATTAATTAATTTTGATCAATTATCGTTGGTTCGACGACTATTGGTGATTGTTCGATCATAAAAACAATTAAATTCCCAATTATTAATTATTTTATATCTAATAAGCAAACCATCACTACATTGTCTGGCAACCGGAAACTTATAAAATTTACAATTACTATTTCTACTAGTATTTTTGCAATCGACTACGCAACAACTCTGATGACCCATTTTATTTTATTTATTTAATTTAACTGACACACGTGTTATTTTTATGGTCATAAATAATAAAGAGCCACTCGTAGTTCTGTTTTGGTCCGCAGCGGGCGCTGACATCACTTTTGTTTCCCCCACCATGCCTTACGCACCCAGCGGATACCCTACTCTTTATTTTATACCTTAGATTTTCAATTTTCCAAGACCAAATGCAGTACGATGCATTGTAGTAAGCAATTTCCAGACATAACGTCATTTTGTTTTATGGATGAGTCTAAATATTATTCCCGTGGGAAACTCATATTTATATGAGTTTATAATAGAAAATAATATAAATTGGAATTATTATATAATTGCGAAAAACTTTGATTATATGTTTATGTATATTTGATACTTCTTTATAAGAAAAAGACTGGATCGATTTAGATGAAATTCAATATACAAATCGAATACTAGGTCATATACATAGCTTTCACCGCATTGGCCAAATAAAGGCTAATTAGTTCCAAACGCCTTCAAGAACTACATTGTTCAGTCGTGCTAGTTTGCTTGTCGAACGATGTGTTACTCCATCGTATTAGCTAATGTTGAAAAATTCTGTAATGAATGGGTTTTAAGTGTATTTTCTAAACGAATAATATTTTTTTTATATATATTGCGTTACTTATGATTTGAAAACCGCATGATTTTGAACTACTATAGAATAGATGCTTTTTATTTACAAAATCCGCGATCGTATAGCTTTAGGTCATTTTGTACAAGTATTTATGTAAAAATTTCTCACAATTATTATAATTATCTTAACAAGAGCAAATATCTGAGACATATGGAAGTCTTTCTGCTTGCACTGGGCCAGCACAGTGACTTATAACCTGATCCCCCCTCATCCCCCTTGAAGCTAGGCCCCGTGCCCAGCAATGTAACGTTAAAAAGAGCTGAATACTACAAAATGAGTAAACATTTTAAATTACATGAATTTAAAATAGTTTAATTTAACATAGTTTCGTTAAAAACTAAACTATATTTACATATATATAACGGACATTATTACAATAGCGCCATCTAGTTCCGTGGTAAGCTAAGCTTGTGTTACGGATACCAAATAGTTGATATACTAAACATATAAATTTTAAATACATACATATTATAAATATAAACACCCATGACTGGAGTACAAACATTCGTGCTCAACAAATGAATGCCCCCAGTGGGACTCCAACTCGCGACCGCTGGCGCAGAAAGTAGGGTCTCTACCGACTGTGTCGTCAAATACCAGTTAATTCATCAATATCAATGTTTTTTATTTGAAAAATTCCATAGTTTGCGCTCTTACAAAGCACACAACGTCTATTTGATATAGTAGATTTCCAATTTTCAAGATTTAGTCCCACAGCGCACTATAAAAGCGTAGTAGCAATTTCCGAATACAATATCAGTGCTGAGAAGAATTTAAAAATGTGGTACAATTTTCTGTAAACAGTTTAGAATTTCCATAAAAACTTTATTTCATGCTAAGATCCAAGTATTGATAAATATTTAAGTTTCTTAGATTTAAAACTAGCTTTTTTCGAAACGTGACTCTTTCAATGCTTTACAGCAATCATGGTCACGGGAGAGACTAAGCTTTTAGACGTCTCAAAGGTCATTAAGTATTAATGTAATGTGTAACCACTAGGAGAGATAGTTTTATATAAAATATATATTTTTTTAAAACAATATGTTTTCGTATATTTCTAAAAATTTATACATATAATGAAGTTCTAATTAAGTCAAATCTACATTAAGCATTTATTGGCAATTCTTAAAATATTGTCTGCCTTTTTGTCTGTGTCCGCGTCACAAGCAGACCAAGATTTTGATGAAAATTGGTATAACTGTAGCTGTCTATCCGGATCAACATATAATACCTATATATTGTACCTATATTCTACCTCGTACAATACTGTTTACTACTATAAAATATCTCATTTCTAAGAAATGAAGGGAGAAACCCTAGAGCGAAGGTGATTCTCTAGTATATATTATAAGTAGGTATAATAAACGATCAATAGAATTTATTCCATTAACCAAATAATTCGAACAAGCCCTATTTGTACATAGCTTCTTTTATCCCCAGTGTGTTACCAGATCCATAGAACTAAGTCATCGCATACAAAGGGGATCACATTCCTTTGAAATATGACGTCCACTCTAAAATTGATTGCGAGGACGAAACGTCGACTTTGTACCAAAGTAACTCAATTATCTAGCATTGGATAGAGCACTACAGGATATATCGACCTCTATTATCTACCTGTTCGGTGATAACCAGGTAGGGTAATTTGATAAGACTTTGTGACCGAGTTCAAAAAAGAGTAATTTTGTATATTATGACCTAACTTCAACCGACTTCCAAAAAGAAGGATGTCCTCAATTCGTCTGTATGTTTTTTTTATGTTTGTTACATCAGAACTTTAAACTGGGTGAACCGATTTTGATGATTCTTTTTTATTTTGAAAGGTGGTGCTTCCCGTGTGGTCCCAGTTTAATTTAATCCTGTTTTGACAGTGGCATCCATGTATGGCACTGACTCCAAAGTTCACTATGTGCTTAAAAGTATTCTATTTTCTATTTTCTACTTTTTAGTTTAGATTTGTTTAGTTTTGAAGTCGGTTTTTTGTTTTTTTGTTAAAAATAATTTATTACTAATTATGAATCGATTTTCGGTGTACTAATTCCAAGTAAAAAGTATTAGCCGATATAAAATTTACATTAAATTAAAGTTATTATAGTTCAAATACAAATACATTTTTGATTCAATATCTATTATATAAAAATCTCGTGTCAGAGTGTTTGTTGTCGAACTCCTCAGAAACGACTTCATCAATTTTTATATTTTTTGTGTATATTTGATAGGTCTTAGGCTTTTTCCTCTAGGTTATAGGGGCGGCCCTCTCCAGATTTTATTTTTTTATTTTCAGACCAAATTTATTTTTTTATTTTTTTATAATTTGGCATCAAAAAATATTTAATAGTGATAAGAACGCGGGAGGAGCCGCGCGAATCGCTTGTTTTATATAATATCGTCTGAAACAAAAATACCTCCGTTATAACTTCTTTTAAATAAAACAAAATATAAGAACTTTATTCATACTTTATAGCAAAAAAAAATGAAAACTTGAGTCGTCAAATTCCTTTCATTATACATGAAACCTCTTTCACTTGAGTCTTACTTGACCACTTTTTTCTTTATTATAATTCACATGTAAGTAACGTTACAGAATGTGTATAATATTTACATTTCGTATGCTCATTTTCGGAAAGTTTTTCATTTCAGTAGATAATTCTTCTTAAATGAATTAGAAATCTATATCAGAGTATTATTAATTTTTTGATTGTGAAAACTATAATTATTTTTATAACTAATGAGTCACCCTCTCTTTTTAGCACCCTTAAACTTTCTTAAGGGTTCCATCTTCCATGAACTCTTTTATTGTATTGAACCTACATTTAGTAGTTATAGTTTTTACCGTTTCTATTTTAAATTCAGCAATATAAGCTTTTTGGACGTTATCTAAATAGTCCTTTAGTCAATAATATTCTAATAGACAGTATGTTATACGCTCACTAAACAACCGAAAAAAGTGCTCCGCGCAGCACACATACACGCTTTTCATTTACATTTACATTTCACTACAAGTCAAAATGATAGAAAGGGGATAGTCGATAAAATCAATAAGAAAAAAAGAGACAGCTAGTGTTGTCAATTGCGCGTCAATGTAAACAAACATTAGTCTAGCGACTGATGACATATCAGAAAATTAGGCAAATAATTGAAATATATTAATAAATCGAAGTATACTGCGTTCTTACATGTGGTATGAGATCCCTTGTGTTTTATTAACTTTGGTATCATAATTGGTGCATTTCCTAAATACACAGGATGGCATTTTTTTAAATGTTGTAGCAGCGTACCACTCGTCGCCATGCGTGACACAGACTAAAGGCAATACGTCCCAATTAGGACGTTTTCGCGTCTTCACGATTGCGCGCTCATAACATATCTATTGTTAGAATATCATTGCCTTTAGTTATTTATTTAAATATAAACTAGTGAAAAACCATGTGTCAGTTTAAATACATATAATAAAATAGCGAATAAATCATATTCGTATGTAAAAATACCCATTGAAATCAGGGTATACAATCCTATCACTTTGTTCATTTGCAAATCGATTATGTAAGCGATTTTCATTTATTGATAAAATCTTTACGCCATTGCCTTCATGAAGCTGTCAACAAAAGCAATTTCAAAAGTTTCAGTCATCGTATCGCTTACTCGATCTGCCACATGGATAGCGTTTATCTATATATAATATCTATACATATGATAAAATTCCAAAAGTCAATTCTGTAAATTAAATTTTATGGAAAATATTATTGAAACCGACATCATTTTAATATGAAACCAAATCTGTAGTCTTTAGAATTTTTCTTTGTCTGTATGTCTGTCTGAGATCATTCCACAAGAAAACTATGGAACAAAAGACGAAATTTGGTATTATGATACATGGTTCATCATCATCTTCAGCCATTTTACCATCCTACCGCTGGGGGTGGGCCCTCCCTCAGTACGAGGGGGATCACCGCGCTGGCCTAGTCCGTGTTGGCAGACTTCACATGTCTTACGAAAACTTGCTAGCTTTTTCTCAGACATGCAGGTTTCCTCACGATGTTTTCCTTCACCGTAAGACAAGTGGTAATTATGATAGAAATGATTCGCACATGAAAATATCAGCGGTACGAGACCCGGATTTGAACTCGCATCGCTCGAATATCCAAGCGAGGGCGTTACCGCTGTGCTACCACTGCCAATGGTTATCTGGGTAAAAATATATTATGATACTTTTAACTGCGGGAAAATATCACTCCAACGAGAAATATAACCGCTAGAAAGTCGTAAATGATTATTTTTATAAATGTTCTTATTATGTCTATAAGTATTATATTTTACAATTAAAATTTTTACTAGATACTATTCTTGCGTTATACTACTGACACATCCTATCATCGCTCGAGGGCGTTAAAATTTTATTTATTTATTTATTTATTTATTTATTTATTTATTTATTTATTTATGTACCACACAAAAAAAGAAAGAACATACATAAAAAAAGAAAGCGGAGACATTGTGTACAAGGGATAACTTATCTCTTTAAGAGATTTCTTCCAGAAACCCTTTAGCAAGGAAAGGAAATAAATTTTATGTTTGCTTCGAGTGGGATTCAAACCTGCCACCAAAGGCTAAAATACTAACTCCAAATGAGTGATTTTGCTCATTTTGTTTATATCGATAGAACATTCATGGCACATTATTCAAAAATACCAGTAACAGTTGAACTATAAAGAAAGTATGTGAACCGTGCATAGATATTGGATGGCTGATAGCATCTGACGAGGGTCTAGAAGGCACAAGCTTATATTCGTATAGGTGATGAATACACTAAGCTTTGTTACACTGGCAATATAGTATATTTTTTTTCCATATACAGCTGTTAAATACAATTCAATAAATTAATAATTACTTTTTAAAATAACTTCAGTTTGTTTTAAAGTTCTGCCATTATTAGAATTTAAATTTAGGGTGTTTCTTAATAAATATTAATACGAATTCGATATAATATTATAGATAGCGAACCACTCTCTTAAATTCGATTTAAAATTGATGACAATATCAAATAAAATCGTCATTTTGATTTCCTGGAAAATTTTTATCCTAGAAAACAATAACTACGGTGATTTCCAAATAAAAGTTGTAAATGTTTTAATGCACTTACGCCCCCACTCATAATCACTTAATGAACCATTAACTCGATCTTTATTATGGAGATTCTCCACTTAATGATTCATTAAGTGACTATGAGTGCGGCGATTAGTAAACTAAAGAAAACGAATGTCTTTGCTAGCTAAAAATATTGAACGTAAATTCCTAATTTTATGAGCTGATTTCAAATTTCATAAATATTCAGAATAATTTATCTATTACTAATTATTACCGTTTTTATAAAAAAAATTAACCGGTCGTAGTGTCAATTTTCACTAGACTCCTCAATGGTACCGTCCTTTCAATACACTGTAATCCTTTTACTATAAAAGTTCGGTGAGGCGACAATCCGATATGACCGGTGAAAGATTAGGCAAATATGGGTTTACGTGCTTTGTACACGACCTGAGAATCAAACCCTCCGCATTTCTATCCTCACAAGGTACCTAGACTCATGTGATTGATAGTTATTAAGCTGAAATATCTATTTTTTTACTACAAATTGCATTTTAAAATGTAGTTACGTTGGGAATTGAGTAATTTTTTTGAGTTGTTAATTTATTAAAGGAGGCAAAAAGCAAAAAGTCACTGAAACAAGTGTGCAAGTGCTTGAATTACAGTTAAACCCTAGCAGGTTGCTAATTTCCATACAATTTTAACCCCGAGAAAACACTGTAAGCCTAAAAACCAGTCTATTTAATTAATAACAAAATCCTTTTCGCTCGAGCCGAGTCTCTCATTTCGTTGCTATAAACCCGAGCTACTCTATCTCCATCAATCTTGATCTAATTTAATAAAATTAATGACTCTGTTGTTGTATATAGTTTCTTTCTCCTTTCCGGTAACTTATTTGATATAAGCTGATCGATCACTGGCTGATAAATTGTTTTGGCTTCGACGTAAGAGTATGGCTTAAATTTTATAAGAAATTTCCTTGTTACTTTGAATTTATTTAGTTTAAAACTTAGAGGTTTGTTAATTTAACAAAGTTATATTAGATCAATAGATCTAATATAACTTGACTATGTTAGAGTTCCTAATACAGGTCTGAATATAGACCTGTATTAGGAACTCTAACATATTCTAATTAACTTTTTTTAAAACACGTATCCTAAGTCATTCGTGTATCGGATAAAAATGGACGAACTACCAAACACGATTTTGTATTTGTCTGTACTAATATATACGAGTACATTGTAATATCAGTTTAATTAAGTTAAATACAGGTATAAAAGCCTTTTACAAGTTAGATCGACAGACAAACGTTATACTGTATTATAAATAAGATCAAATCTTCAAAGCAATGAATGATATTACATAGCGAGCCATCACAGACAACTTGAATAATTCGAGCTTATCATCGGGAAATTTCTACGAAAGGGAAATATTTTTTCAAGGCAACATTCCGTTACTCATCCATTTACGGATTCTCTCAACATTAAATAACATTAAATCGATTGAAGTTAAGTAGCGATTCGGGAAAATTCTTTATCTATAGAATCTATAGATACTCGTATAACAAAATTATAACTCTAATTCTCTTATCGAATTTGTCATTAAATATTCAAATTCAATTCAAATCTTATTAAAATTATAAACTTTATTTACAATAAAGGAAATTACAAGAAAGGTTAACAAAATATACAAAGCCAATGTACACTTAATAATTACTGTACAAGTATTGTCCACGTGGAGTAGTGGCAAGAATCCTAGCCGCATTCCCCCGCTGAATGGCAATGCCGATTTTTGTATTCAAATTGTCATTATTATTGATACAGCAGCCGAATGTATTGTTTATAGTTTTTGTCTGTCCGTTTGTTACCGTATCTCGAGAAAACCAATACACAGATTTTGATGAAATTTGGTATGATGATAGCTGATCTGTATCAACATATAAGGTACAACGTACTTTTTTTACTGCGGGAAAAACTTTCCAATCTCTCGCCTCTCTTAGTTAGATCTATAGTTAAGTCGTTCTAAAACTATTAATATCGAAAATTTTAAGCCTGATAGATATTAATTATTATCCATATGAACCAAATGTTTGAAACGAACATAGGTTTAAAAATGTTGTATGATATGCTGCGAAACTATTTCATCCCACCACAAAATTGAATTTACTTTTGTACCTGAAAGTCGTTAAAAACTATACTAGGTCATCTGATCTTGTATTATTTTAAAAAAAGTTTATTTTAACTATACAATATTTTTTTATATAAGCTTAAATTTTAAATCTCTCAAAAGCTTGGAGAGGCCGCTTCGTTTCGGATGGCAGTTTGTTAAACGTTTTTATAGCTATGAAGCGACCGTTAGTAGTATAATGAAATAAAATATTTTATTTTACAGTATTACTGTATATTAATGTTAAAAGAAAACTTTTAATATGTGCATATAGTTTTCTGTGTTGTTCCTAAACGTGTAGAAAATTGTTTTGCCATTGATATATACTCGTACTTTACCTTCTTGTGTTGTCTGCATACCATAATAACTTCCCTTTTTTAGTTTATTGTGTCAAAGACTGCTTAAAAGAAAGAAAAAGTTATTATAAATCGAAATAATAATCGAAGTAAGATTTTGATTAATCAATGCATATGACTTATATTTCGAAATGCAAATTCACTCAAATTAATTATGTTTTTAGAAGTTTTGTACTCTGTACGTCTGTCTGACGAGAAAACGAAACACAGATGGAGAGGCATTTGAAAAGGCGTAAATAATAATTATTTATAAATAACATTTAAGAATAACATTTAAAACATTTGTAACATTTGTGTTTTGCTTAAAGGCAGAGGTAGCTCAGAGGTAACGCGCTTGCTAGATAACCGAGTGATGCGGGTTCAAATCCGGGTCTTGCACCTCTGATGTTTTCATGTGCGAATTATTTCTATCATGATTACCACTTGTCTTCCGGTGAAGGAAAATTATAATGAGGAAAACTGCATGTCTGTGAGAACCCAGCAACTTTTCGAAAGACATGTGAAGCCCGCCGGCCTAATGCCAGCGTGTTGAATTAAGGCCTGATCCCCCTTATATTTAAGGGAGGTCCGTGCCCAGCAGTGGGACGTTGAAAAAAAGGGCTGAATACAAGTGTTTGGTTTACTCACCAGACAGACACACAGAGATACAAAAATAAATGAAACTACCTTTTCGAATTTTGTCGCGGATTTATTTTGATTTTTAGTTTCCGACGTTTCGAATGCTTTACAGCAATCATGGTGACGTGAAAAGGTAGCTTCATTTATAATTTCATATATATTGATTTAATCTATGAATTAGTTGAAAATGCATAATAATAGGTGCGGAAAGACAAACAGATGAGCATATAAGCAATATACATATACATATAGAGCACATGAACATAAAAATACATTTTTACCTTTGTTACAGAAACCAGCTTTCAAACTCGATCAGAGTCAGACGACAGTGACAGTACTTCAAAAGCGACCGTCTCTGGAATGCCAAGACGTAAGTGTATTCACATATCAAATAAGTAATAAAATTCAGACACTTCTATTATATTCTGTGCACATTTCCTTCAAAGGTAGTCTTTATTCTTTTCTGTTGACATCAATAATATGATCTATTATTTATTACATAATATAATACAATTCTAACTGAGAAAAATCTGTACCTACATTGAATATTGTTCGTAAAATCCTATTACATATGAAGGGTACAGTGGCAAAACAAGGAATGTAACATAAAATTTAAAAAAGTTGAAAAGTATGGGAACATTCAAATTTTGCCACGTATTATAGATTGCAATGTAAATAAAAAAAATATTTTGTGACATGCCTTGTTTTGCCCCAGTACCCTTCATATATATTATAACATAAATCGAATCTATAGGTTTTAGAACTATTGTCTGTCTGTCATTTATGACAGATCATAAAAAAAAACAATGGACAGCTTTTCATGAAATTTGGTATGATGATAGGTGGTTATCCGTATCAACATATAGATTATCCTATTTACTGTAAGAAAATATCTCGTTTCTGAGAAATCTATAACGTAGTAACGTAGTAGTTATGATGATTTTGTGCTAACTGTAACTATTTTGATTAAAACGAATCTCGACGAACGATTGTCGAGATTGAAAAATTAAATTTTTTTCAAGTTTTTGATGCATATTATTGCTCTATTTTAATGCAAAATGGCAGTCTGAGAGGATTTTGCTACAACTTTAAAGCGCCGAGAATGAGAATCAAATTTCAAATTTTTGGTTCCACGATACTGACATAAATAAATTTGGTAGACATTTTTTAGAAAAATTATTTTTTTTTTATATTCATTATATCATAATACTTTTAAACTCTTTTATATGTATAATTAAACACTTGATTGCGACACAAAAATAAGCAATTTATAGGTAAATTCTAGAAATGGACATGACATAACAAGTTATATTATACAAAACAAGCGATGAAATATGCTCGTAAATATCTAATTAACACGAAAATGTTATAAATAGGTTATCAATTATTAATGACCAGCGAGAACAAATAATACAAGACATAAACAATCATAGTTAAAATGGAATCACCCATAACGTATTCTCCAGTAATATTTGGAATCTACGAATTAGGTTTCAGGTCTATAGAACGCGGGCGAAGCCGCGGAAAATGCTAGTTTAATAATAAAAATACGTTTAATGATTGAAATTCTGTGTACATTGTATAACAATTTGATGGATTTGATTAAATGTATGCGACGTTTTAAACAATTTTCAGTTATTTGTGGTTAACCGCTTTAACATTCATTAATTTATAGATTTTAACAATGATTCTGATTAAATTAAAATTCGTTTTTTGCTTATATTTTTATCATAAATAATAACAATTTAAAGTAAACTAGCTCCGTTTGTCCGCGAAAGTTATTTTTTGGCAAGTTTTGGGTTCGATGCTTGGGCAAAGTTATTTAATTCCGTATTAATTTAATATATATTATAAAAATCATTATTTTCTTAATTAGTTATTAAAGACTTGACAAATTGTAAACTTCAACCTTCCTCAAGAACCACTCTATCCATTGGTGAAAACGGCATTAAAATGGGTGAAGTGGTTTTTTAGTTTAGCGCGAACAAACAGACAGACAGACAGATGCGGCGGATGACTTTGTTATACAATATGTAGTGATAGAAACAAACCCATGTCCTAATGTAAGAGAAAAAATACTTTTTAACATGATTAAATACATAATAACTATAATAATTCGAAATGTACAGCAAAATTTATTTAAAATGCATAGAAAAGTTATCCACAAAGAGCATAGAATTAGAGGTAGAGTGTTTGTGTAACGTAAACATTGTAAGAGTTCAACGTTTATTTAAACAATCATTTTCATTATAGAGTACTTAGTTTTAAGTGCAATTTGTTGCATTAAACATGATATGATATACTTTATAATTGAAAGTATCATTAAAGTAGGAGATGTTTGAATTATCTTTCAACATTTTGTTATAAGAGGTTTAAGATATAATTATTTCTCAAAAGCATACCATTTACTTACTGAGAAACATTAGTTTTACGTAGGTAACATTATAAACGGGCAGCTTATAACTATATCTATACGTATAATAAAATTCTAACTTAGTCGAATCATATACGAAATAGTCATTATTATCGATACAGAGGCCGAATCTATTGTTTTTAGATTTTTGTCTATCTGTCTGTCTGTGACCGCATCGCGAGAAACCACTGAACAGATTTTGATGAAATTTGGTACGACTATAGCCGATTATCCGGATCAGGATATAGGATACTTTTTACAGCTGAAAATTATCTCATCTTTGACAAATCTCAAGTAACCGCTAAAAAATTGACTGTAAAACATTACACGGTATGTGAAATCTTACAATTTAGTTTCCGGTCTTTAAAACGCGGTCGAAGCCGCGGAAAATGGTAGTAACTTATATAAAATAAAATACATATGTGGGTAAAACAAACTATTTTACCAATTAGAACTCGGAATAAGAATACTGGAAGTGGCTTTAAGTATATCAATGAATTTTTGTTTTATAATTTATATAATGGTATATATTATTATAATGGTAGAATAACGTATAAAAATAAGCACCGCGATGTTCATGTGAACATTAATTCGTAAGTCGGCTTATTCCGTCTCGAGTATATTTATCAAAGGCTACAAAAATCATGAATAATGCCATAATCTATACTTAAAAATAAAATTCTGAGTTAAACCTGTACATTATATGTATATTTTTTATTGAAATTTTATTGAAATAGTAATTATTATCGATATATAGAGGTCGAATCTATTTTTGAATTTAGAAGTAGTAGTATTTCGAATTTTTGTCTGTCTTTCTGTGACCGTAGCACGAGAAAACCACCGTACAGAATATAATCGAATTTTGTGTAATAATTTATTTGTTTATTTAAAAGCGGAGCATATAATTTTAAATAATCTAAAGTTTCTCTAAATAATCTAAATTTTAAAAAATTTAAAGTTTATGAAATAAGCGTATTGTCATTGAAATAATAACATTTCTAGTAAGAAGTGCACTTAAACGGACTTATCTGACTTGCAAATTAAGGTGACGTTTTACACTAATTTAAGATGTATTTAACTTGTAGCAAAGCGAGGAGAAATACCAGTCTCACACGAACTTCGCTTTTCCTTCCTTTCCTTCCATTTTGAAATAGTTAATCGACTTAAAAATTATTATGTACTAAACCTAAGTTAGAATGGGTCGAGTAATTCTTTACCAGGATTCGACTTGACCTGACTTGAGTTCTAATCTTTTCGTCTATAACCACACTCATAATATAAAAAATAGAGAAGAAAGAAATACTCCAAGACTCTAATTAGAAAATAATCGGATGATTATTTTAAATTCGAAAAGTTCTTTGTTTCTCCTCCAATCTAATTATCACGCTATAAAGGCATTAAAGAGAAATTTGAATTGAAAGTGTCTTTGTTTGTGTAAGTTCGTTACTCGCAACAATAAACTGGGCTGGATAAATCTTAATGAAATTTAGCAAAAAAGGAAACGGGTCTAAATCTAGCTTACAGAATAATTTTAAACGACCTGGGATACCTCATATATATTACTAAAATTTTTTAACACAATCCCTTTATTAATTTGAAAGGTACTTTTATGCACTTGTCAAAGGTTAAAATTAACTGAGAGGTGTTAAGTCAAGCACATATAATAACTATTACCTACATTGGCATCCAGCCAGTACCAATACGCTTGAAATAAGGTCAAAGCGATGAAATAAATTTCATGTGAACAGACCGCTCCTATCGCCAACTAAGCTATAGTCAATTCAAATGCCAATTTTCATTTAGCTTCATAAATTATTATTCATATTACATATCTATTTGTGAAACAACTTGTGGTAATCGATTTGCGACTTGTAAATCGATTTTTGTAAAGGGTTAATACCTATTAATATATATTAATTATTCAGATATCATGTAACATGTAAATTGAAAATTGAGTAAAATAAAAAAAAATGCTAACTTACTTCACACTTACTAGCTTTGCTCAAATTTGTCCCTAGGAATGGTTTAATTTTTTGAAAATAACCCTACCAAATTGCTAAATATTTAAAAATATTTAAAATTAGTAAAATTTGCTAAATTTACTTCTTGCAATATCAGTTATCTACCAATGAAAGTCAATTCAAAATCTGTCCAGCCGTTTTAGAGATTAGCGGCAACAAATGGACAAACAGACAGATGAACAAAAAATGAAAAAAATGTGTTTTCTTATAAGTGCATTAATGCATTTGTTACTATTAATGCTACAAATAGATACTTCTATTTAATTTATTCGTAGACTAGAATACCTAAGTACATTTGTTTATCCTTCACGCGTAAAGAAATCGGTCGAGCATGATTTTTATACTGACATCAAATAAGTAGAATGCAGGGTACTTTTACATTAGCAAAGTTGAAAATGACATATGACTGTACTTTTCATTTTGTTTAGTATTTTTTGTTAAAGACTGCAGAAATAAAATTTTAATATGATTTTTTTAATTGTATTATTATAAAAGTACTAAATCCTAAGGCGAGAGTGAGCGAGTCTTCTTTTACGACTATTTTACTACTTTACTTCATAACTTGGATCTCAAGCGTCGCATAGAGCAGGTCGTAATGTTTCAAACTTCAAATATTTCTTTAGAAAAATCTGTGAATAATTTTTATGAATTTTTATAATGGTTAATAAAAGACAAATAACAATTATCTATATAATATAGGATATATTATGTGTATATAGGTGTAGTGCTCTATAGGTGTATATAGGATATATTATATAGATAATTTTTATTTGTCTTTTATTAACCGTTATAAAAGTTCATAAAAATAATTTACAGATTTTTCTAAAGAATTATTAGAAGTATCATCAAAATTAAAAACATTGAAATTGGATACTTAGGTTTGAATGCGTGTCAATAATAATAATAATGGAGAAATAACTAAACCTTAAGACGTATAACTTAAGGTAACATCAACTTAAAATTGACTTACTGAACTCGTTAAGTATTATATAAAATGTTGTATGGAAGCTCTACAATTCCGAAGAAAGTAATATGAAAAATGATATAAAGTCGATGGAAAATTGAGAAAACCCCTCGGACTTACAGCTTGATTTTCATGAAATTCGTTGCAATATGCACAAGCACACAATATATGGACCTAATATGGACACCTGTATTTTAAATTTTACTAATATTTTGGTAATACCTTAAAACTCCTGCACTACTTGATATAGATTCAATATAACTCCGACCAACTTTAAATGGATACTCTTTTGAAAGCAATTGAAAGTTCCACTCGTTTTTCCTTAGTCTTCTACCAAGTTATTATTGATTGTCATCTGAGTTTCTTATTTATATATTGACTAGCATTTCCCGGGGCTCCGCTCGCGTTTTAAAGAGACTAAATTCTTAGATTTCACATACCGTGTGATATTTTACAACCAGTTTTTAACGGTTTATTGACATTTCTCAGAAATTAGATATTTTCCAGCATTAAAAAGTATCCTATATTCTGGTCCGGATAACCAGATAGGATGATATCCTACCAAATTTAATCAAAATCCATCCAGTGGTTTTCTCGTTATGTGGTCACAGACAGACAGACTAAAATTCTAAAGACTATAGATTCGGCCTCTGTATCGATAATAATTACTATTCCAATAAGAATTTCCAGAAAATATTAAATGTACAGTACAAGTTATTATTTTATTACATGTATAGAAAAAGCAGATTTTCGCAATATTCATTTAAAACTAATACCTATTTAACATTTGAATCATACATAATTGTTATAAATGAGAGTTTGTAAGTTTGTATGTTAAATTGGCTGGACGAATTTAGATGAAATTTCGTACACAGATAGACTGACCCATAGTAACACTTATACTACTGTTAACACCTGAACGAAGCGAAGGTCACTAATCATATTTTTAAGCAATAGGCTGAAAACCTTGTGAAGGTTTACGGTTTTACAAAAACGATTTTACAGTGTTTACAATTCTTGACTATCTCTCTTTCTATCTGCCTATCTGTCTGTCAAGGCATCACGAGAAAACTCCTGAACAGATTTTGATGAAATTTGATATGATGAAAGCTGGTTATCTGGGTCAACGATTGAGATTCTACTATTAAAACAAAAACATAAATAAATATGTTGGGACATTATTACAACAGCGCCATCTAGTTCCGCAGTAAGCTACGTAACGTGCTTGTGTTGCGGATACCAGATAGTTGATATACTACACATATAAATTTTAAATACATACATATTATAAATATAAACACCCATGACTGGAGTACAGACATTTGTGCTCAAACATGAATGCTCCCAGCAGGACTCGAACCCGCGACCGCTGACGCAGTAAGTAGGATCTGAGGACCCTGCCATCTGAGGAGCCAAACGTGTCGTCAAAACATATCAACAAACTACAAAAATATTAATTAAAAAAACTTCATATATTGCCAATAGTCAGTAAACTCTAGCTATTATTCTCTTTGGTTAGCTTTGTGTAAGTGCATAAAACAACTATCGCTCAGCTATCTTTGTTAGTCCATTCGGAGCTTTCAAAGCAAATGTATCGTAAATCTTTCTGTGCGGTAGTGAGAGCTTGGCTTGATTTACACGGGAACATAGCACTGAATAACGGTTGCGAAGTTAGCTTTGCAAGCGGAAATAAACTGAAAACACTTTGGAAAATCAAAAATATACACGGTGTATAAGTAAAGAAATGGTACCTGTATATATGTTATTGAAGGAACTGTGCGTTAGAGTTCTGTTAATTAACACTTAACAATAGCAATTAACACTTAACGTAGCAAAAAATATTATTATAATTAAACTACGAAAGTAAAAATTAATTGAAACGTGAACACGGCACTAACATTTCGTTAATTTTTTATATATCGGAAAAAATCATAATAAAAGAGTATAAAATTACAATAAATACCATGTACTTTAGTTTATAGTATAAATTTTATCAATATAAAATACTTTTAAAATATTTTCCCTTCCGAGCATGTACATTCAGTGCATTCGTCTCGATATTGTACTGCTGTATGTCATATTATGGAAAACACTCAGCCATTGAGCCTCAAAAAAACTCGACAAAAATTGTTATTATAAATAATACCATTCCATGTTAAATAAATACATTATTTTAACATACTAGATGTTGTAGAATATGTCCGTATAGTGTAATCTATTCGAAATTGAAACTAATTCATTGTCTATACATATAAATAAAAAATCGAAGTGTCTGTTTTTAATTTCAAATTAACAGCTTTTTACTAAATGCATATAAATGTATATTTGGTACTAATATCAAAATTAATATATTTTTAAAATTTTTGTCTGTCTGTCTGTCTGTTCCGGCTAATCTCTGAAACGGCTCGACCGATCGTGACGGGACTTTCACTAGCAGATAGCTAATGTTATTAGAAATAACTTATGCTACTTTTATTTTGCATTTTTTTTAATTTAATTAGCGGAAGCCGCGGCTTCGCTCGCGTTAGTAAACAACATATGTTGTTAAGTTTAAAAGAAAACAAGAATAAATCAGCAAGTGGTAAATTAAGATACACATACCTTTATATAAAGCAATTATATCCTTATTTTATCTTTCGTACTTTATATAACTCTCGTAGCGAACGTATCGTAAATCTCACAGTACGGATACTGAGAACTTAGCTTGATTTATTTGGGCATTCGCGTACTGACTAGATAACGTTTTGTTTATTGAAGGTAAAAACATTGTTATTTTTAAAATATATTTGCTAGCAAACCCGCCTCGCTTCATTTTTATGTAATTTTTAATAGAAAAAAAGTAGGCCTAGTTACTCTTTATAACATTAACTATCTGCCAGTGAAAGTCATTTCAATATCGAATCGATACAGCCGATTCAGATATAAGCCGAAACAAACAAACAGACAGAGAGACTTTTTTGAAGTCGGTGTACTGATTTTTAAAGTAACTACGATATTGGGAGATAAACACAGCACCATCTAGTTGCATGGTAAGCTCCGAGGCTTGTGTTGTGGATATAAGATAATTTATACACTACACATGCTAAAACTACTTCTTGGCCGCGGCTTCGTTCGAGTTGTAATAAGAGTGAGATCAAAATATGTAGATTTTATAAAACAATTTATATTTGTTTAATTTTATCAAAATTAGCTTAATCTTAGGTTTGAAATAGTAAAAGGCAAAGTACTTTCTAATTTATTATATTAACGATCCTATGAAACTTATAGTCGGACGTTACATCCCAAGCTGAGAAACACTAATGTCCCAAGCGAGTGTATGGCAGCTTGGGCTGGCTGTTTCATAGGCTTTGATATTATTAAGGATTAATTTTTATACAAGTATAATACAACTATGCAAAAATATATAAATCGATCATATGAAATATATGAAAATTGAACATATGAAAAATTATACACAATTATTATTATATACCTATATATCCTACCCACAAAAATCCCAATTAACTAATTATTCCTTATAAAGCTAGTAAAAACTAAAGTTCTAAGTTAAATACCTTTTAAACTTTAAAACAGTTCTTAAATAATTCACCAAACAAAATACAAACACAACCAATGTTTCGTTTCAAATCAACCGAAGCTTATTGTAGTCCATCCGATAGAGCTCTCAAAACAAATGTATCATAAATATCTTTGTCAGGAAATACTTTACTTCATTTACAGGAAATACTTCACCGTATCCTGATAAAATATACAATAGATAAGATTGATGAATAATATACAATTGATTAGATTGATGAAATTACAAGCAGTAGTAGTTTCATTTATAACCTAGTTGGAACTAGGTTCCTTAACTAGTATTTTTATAATACAAAGTAATATTAGCTATATGTGTTCACATTTTTAACATCCCACTGCTGGGCAACCCTCAGCAGCCTCCCTTCAATATTTCAATATTAATAGAACTTCACATGTCTTTTGAGAACTTGCTAGGTTCTTTCAAAGATGTAGATAAGAAAAGTGGTCATGTTGGAAACGATTCACAAATAAAAATATCAGATTTGTGAGACTATAATCCATCTCGCTCAATGGGATTGGAGCCCACTTCACTCGGTCTCTCAAACAAGCGCGATACCACTGGTTCGCTGGGTTACCACTGCCACAAAATATCACTCTAAAAATAATTTCACGCTAAAGGGTTTCTGGAAGAAATCTCTTAAAGAGATAAGTTATCCTTTGTACACAATGTCTCCGCCTTCTTTTTTATATGTAGTATGTTTCTTTTTTTTTTTTGTGGTACATAAATAAATAAATAAAATATTCGATACTAAGCAATATCATCCTTATGATTAATTGTAAGTCATATTTATAATTACATCATAGTAATAATAAAACGCATCTTAAAAATAACTACAATATAAATAAAAAAATATTTAATTACAAACTACTGACTCTCTTATTCTTTTAATACGATGAACGCTTACATTAAGACCTCATAGTGCGAAGTTGCATAGCGAAGCGATTTGTTGACGCAGCTCGGATAGAAGCCGTAGCAGTCTAGCATGTTATTGAACTAACGTTAAACATACATCATTGTTAGCTTTTATGAATCTCAATCTTTAATCAAAAAGTTCTGAAAGTTACGTGTTTAAATAATATGATGTATTTAGATTGAATTTTGAATTGAAAACTTGAATGATTTTTTCGCAGTCTTATTTAGATTTTAGTTTCACGACGTTTCGAATATTAACAACAGTTATGGACACGAGGGAGAGGTTTCTATTTAAAATATCAAATATAAGATGTTTTAAGAAAGTATTAAATAACTTAATATATAATATGAACTAATGGACATCTCGACCAAATATTCTAAGGAGAATTCTTGCGTAAATAGGTTTTAGTTATGCCAAATATTTCCTAGTGGATGTAAGCACAAAGTATTTTTTGTTAGTTGTATGACTTATGTATGTTCATTATTTATGACCTGTAAAATTCTTGTAATTTTATCAATAAAATATCTCAATCTCAATCTCCTATAAAAACTATGTCAACCAACATGGCTCGGCGACACGTATGGCTGAGCTTATTGTGCTAGCGGTCCCGAATTCGACACCCGCTTGGGGCATTAATTTTTGTGATAAGCGCGAATGTTTATACTCTAGTCATGTAGTGTATCAACTATTTTGTATCCATCACAATTAATCTCGTAGTTCTCCGACCGATTCCGGCCATGGCGGCCAATCTCATTGAGACTGGCCAAGTACGCAGGAGATATGTACGCGCAGACACAAGTGCACTCTCTATCCCTATCACTCTCATACTCCGGTGGGACGACTACTCGACACGACCAGTGAGAGCTAAGGCGCAGGACCGACGGCTTTACGTGCTCTCCGAGGCACGGGGGTGAACCACCACCGACTTCCCAACTCCGGGCTGTTACTGAGGCTAACGAAACAGAATGATTCAATAACTAAACTTGGCCCGACCCGGGACTCGAACCCAGGACCTCTCGGTGTGTGACCGTACATGCTAGCCACTACACCACCGAGGCAGTTAATCTCGTAGCCGTACCATGGAATTAGATGGTGCTGTGTGTCATTCAAACCATATAGTAAATTGTCCCAACATATTTATTTATTTTTAATGGCCTTCTACTAAATACAAATTTACAATACAAAATTTGAGTCTTTAAATTTAATATCCGTATGCTGATTCTCATATAAATGTTTCTAAGAATAACGAACCATATGTAGTACTTGCGCTACGAAAGTTTGTGATGATGCAGCACTGAATATGGAGAAATTAACAAAGTTACAGGAACTTCCCTAATTGCAGACACGATATTACTTCGAATGAATGTTGCAGATAATAAACTATATTACATGCCTTTATATGCTGAATGAAATTTATTGCGTCAAAAAATCATTTTTGATTCTAAAAAATAACATTTTTTCTATATAGTTTATAGGTTTGGAAGATATGAGTACATAAATAACTTTGTTTGTGGTTGGTTGGACTACTGTATACTAGTAACTGAACTGACTCGTTGGTCTAGTGGCTAGCAAGTACGGCCACTCATCGAGAGGTCCTGGGTTCGAGTCCCGGGTCGGGCCAAGTTATCGAGTCTTGCTGTTTAGTGAGCCTCAGTAACCGGAATATAAGACTGATAGGAACAGAGAGTGCACTTGTGTCTGCGCGTACACTTATGCGCGCGCGTACACTATAATATCTCCTGCGCAGTTGGCTCGTCTCATTAAGATTAGCCGCCATGGCCGAAGTCGGTCGGAGAACAATTAAAAATATATCTCGTAGTAGTCTGAAAGTTTGATGAAAGTTTTTTAATGTATATATTTGTTACTCCTGTTTGTTGAAACAGTTACACAGATTTCGATGAAGTTTATTACGCAGATAGTATATAACAAGGAAAGAAGTAAGCGAAATTAAGATTTTTATATAATTACCTAAGGCAGTGGTAGCCCAGCGGTAACGCGTCGCTTGTATAACCGAGTGATGCGGGTTCAAATCCGGATCTCGCACCTCTGATATTTCCAAGTGCGAATTATTTCTATCATGACTTACGGTGAAGGAAAACATCGTGAGGAAACCTGCATGTCTGAAAAAACCTAGCAAGTTTTCGTAAGACATGTGAAGTCCGCCAACACGCACTGGGCCAGCGCGGTGGACTATGGCCTGATCCTCTTTGTATTGAAGGGAGGCCCGTGCCCAGCAGTGGGACGTTAAAAAGGGCTGATGATGATGATGATATAACTACCAGACAAAGGTAAAGGTTTACAATTTATAAATGATTGTTATAAGAATCGACCAAACACCATAGATCCAGTCCCATATGGAAGCTGAGTACAATAAAAGCTTCTATTATAAAAAAATATTTTATTCAAACAAATTTAATCTACATTAGCCAACAGTGAAACAGAGCACTGTAAAAGGAATCTTGAGCACACTTAACGTAATTTCAAAACCGACGCTTAGTACTTTAGCCTATTAACTGTAGTTACTAGACAAAAGCCTTTCGAGCGGTGTGCTTACTAAACCGTATGCGAGATAGAGAATCAGTGAAACATTCGCATTAAAACTAAAGTAAAAAGGCAAATTGTAGTAAATTCAAAAAGAAATTGTACGCAACATTTTATCCTTTTCATTAATATTGTATTTTTATTATTCTTTCTCAGGCACGTATGGATATCAAAATAAAAAATGCTCTACATACGTATGTTCTATTTTAAGGACTCTTGTCTAACATATAAATATTTGTAAATGTGTACATTACTATTATGAAGACACGTGTAGCACAGTTTGTAGTACATACTGTGTACTGTGCAGTTCGCGGGTTCAAGTCCTGCGGGCATGCATACTGTGTGATGACCGAATGTTCGTACTTCAGTAAGGTTTATAATATTTCAACATAAACAGAACTGAGAGTAGGAATTATTTCTAACTTGTATTAACAAAGTGTTGAACTAATGAAAAATGTTCAAAACTTTATAAAAACAATTTTTGACATTATTTTTATTTAGAAAGGTTTCTATAGATTTCATAGAGATTTGTAAGTGAAACTTTAATTTTAACTTACCTGACTTAATATACTAAGGACGAACACGACCAGAGAAAGGATGAGTCGCTAGTATCTAATAAACCGCATACTTGTAAATACAGTGTACAACGAAACAAAGAAAAACAATCCATTATTTACACCGTCAGTCTGAAAACGTAAAATGTATACACTCCGAAAACCTACATTAAAAATCCCATTTTCTTCTATGAGAGCTACCTGTAATATTTTTTCAGCAAACCTCGCGCAAAAAGTACAAAAACCTGTTTACGAGATGAAAACTACAATGTTAATAAATCACTTGTTTCAGGCCACTGCCGAACTCCGCATCACAGATAAAAAACTCTACTTCTCTTTATTGTATCTATTTCCTGATATTTTGTTTATTTCCTGATATTTTTTTATATTTCCTATCTAATGATATTTTAAATAATTTTATAGCATTTTTATGTGAGCCATATTTAACTTATGTTATTATTGTAGTCATACGAACGGTGTATATTTTATGTTTTATAGCAACATATATCAAGGAGCTTCATACACGTGGATTATATATTATTATTTATGTACGTTTGTTAGGGAGTGTCAGCAGAAAAATGGCTTAAGTTACATTTTTTTTAATATGTCTAAGTAAATTTATTTAGTAATACAAAATACATATTGGCACTTAGTTCCACTTTGAAAAGCGATTTGGTTGTTATATTACATTTTTGAAAATTTTGTTATAAAACGGTTTTCTCAATTTTTTTGCTGACACTTCGTTTTACGGGTTTATGGAAATGCTTAGCACTGGTATACTTCTACTTTAATTTTTCAGTTATCTTCTACTCAAGTATAAGCGAATTATTTATTTAGAAATATGTATTTTAAAATAACTGGCTTTAGCTTATAATATTAAAAATGTAAAAACCAATTAATTTAGTGTTAACACAAAAATCACAATAAATTCAACTTATGTTTCGAATTTCACATTTACTTTTGATTTCTATTTTGTAATTTTGTATGAAGCTCGATTATTTTATACGAATGTAAAATTAATACACAATTTTAATCAATAAAATGTTTTTCAAACACTGCCATATTTGTAAAATTATTGAAGGATTTCTTTGTCATTTTGTAAAATTTTTAAAAAATTGTAATAATAAAATATTTCAATTTGCACATTTTAAGTATAATATAAGTTAATCGGTAAGCACTAAAAGCTTTTATAAAGCTAAGAAAGAATTAAAAATGTTAGAGTACGTAGTAAATTTTTCTGTTTTAAAACCTAATGGACTTTATATGTACCTGAGGGAAAAAACTTCTAGCTATATTTTTATCCGAAATAAAACTGCAAGATTAATTCGACGGTCCGTAAGCAAACGCATGTAACTAGAAAAATTACAAATATTTTTTTCAATATAGTTAAATATTCAGAGCTAAATTCCGGTCTCGCACCTCTGATATTTTCATGTGCGAATCATTTCTAACATGATTACCACTTGTCTTACGGGAAAGGAAACCATCGTCAGAACCTGGCTAGTTTTCGAAATACATGAAAAGTCCGCCAACTCGCACTAGGCCAGCGTGGTGGACTATGGCCTGATCCCCATCGTATTGGAGGGTGGATCAAGCCCAGCAGTGAGTGACATTAAAAAAGGGGTTGAATACATAGTGTTTTCTGCGAAATTCTTGCTTCGTCCTTTCCCTAATACGTTAACGCACATAATTAGATTCTTGACGATTTTGACAGGACTTTTATATATTCAATTCAATTCTCTTGTTTAATGGCTTCAACTTTCAAAGCGTGCCAGTTCAGCACAGATTACTTCGCTGACTTTTATATATTTTACGATGTACAACTTATGACATCTATACAGATTAATATAATTGCAGTAGAGTTGTAATGTCAAAATAAGTTAAGAAAAACACAATTTCTATAATTTTTTGCAGTTGCGTATACCAGCATTTGCCTTAAGACCGTTGTATTTATATCTAGCCATAAACTATTTGAAATTTCTTTTAACTTTAATTCATCGTCATTAGAAAAAAAATATGATAATGGTTATAATATAATGTATTTTTGTTAACTTTTGAGTCATATCATAAGCACATGGATTATTAGATTTAGTATAGCTAATAATGGAGTCTTATCTTTGTACGTATAGTTTTGGGTGTATTCTTTCGTGAAGGTGAAGTTTGATCGTTATAAATAAAGTCACTCAGTGACTTAAATTCGTATTTAAAAGTAAAAATTAATATCACGAAAGGCTAAAACCCATTTAGATTTAAAAATTCACTGTCAAATGTTATCTTTATTGAAAGACTGATGATTCTTCATAGAAGTAAGTTCTAAAAGCCAAAGTTTTGTGCCAAAGTTCAGTTGTATCATACTTAAGTGGAACTTTGTCATAGTAATTTTAACTGGGAATCTTTCTCGCATCTCTTTTAAAGGATAAATTGTCTAGTTTGACAAAGTTCTAGTTCGCTGTAACTACTATACATAAATTAGGTTCTTTGTTGTTACTCTTAACGTATTGTCGTAATTATTTATTGACGTCGTATAAAATAAATGTTTGAAGTATTGGGTGTTTTTTTTATCCCTTTTAATAATATTTCCCATCTACATTGGAAGTCGCAGGTTCGATTCCTGCATGTCGTAAGCACTTGTATATATTTATTTGGCTGTAAAACTTACGTATATTTTTCTTAATTTATACGTAATACGTATAATCAAGTATGGCTTATACAGACACGCTGTACACTGAAGAGTATATTTTGAGAATAAAATATAATAGCATGTACGGTCATACATCGAGAGGTCCTGGGTTCGAGTCCCGGGTCGGGCCAAGTTTAATTATTGAGTCTTTCTGTTTAGTAAGTCTCAGTAACAGCCCGGAGTTGGGATGTTGGTGGTGTGTCACCCCCGTGCCTCGGAGAGCACGTAAAGCCATCGGTCCTGCGACTTAGCTCTCACTGGTCGTGTCTCGTGTCGTCCCACCGGAGTATGAGAGTGATAGGAACAGAGAGTGCACTTGTGTCTGCGCGTACACTTGTACATTATAATTATATCTCCTGCGTAGTTGTCTAGTCTCAATGAAATGCCGCCATGGCCGCAATCGGTCGAAGAAAGATATTAATGTTATTATTGTTTTCATGGAATAAACCCGAATGGATTTTGATGGGAAAACACTTTTATTATGGGAAAACACTTTTATTGTGGGAAAATATTTAATTCCTAAAGAAAAGTCCAAAAAATAGTAGTTAATATAAAACTGAGAAATTACAATTAACAAAGTTATAAAATAAGGCAAAGAAACCTTGTATTGAAATAAAATCACAAGTTTATTTTAAACTTAAAAATATTAAGTTATTTTACGGCATCTATTTTATGTTGCAAGTAGTTTTTGGCATATATACATAACAGATAGATAAATGAAAAAAATATTAATATAGAATTTAAAATTAAATTATACCTAATATTTAGTTTTATTTGAATAGAAAATAAAGTAAATACTAAATAACTTTACTGCCTATTTATGTACTGTAATGTAACTATGTAACTTTACTCCTTCCTTGTAACAGTAAGAGCCCAGTGGTACGGCGCTCGTTTAAACCATACTTTGAACGACGTGAAACGGGTTCAAATCCCGGATGTCCCATTTCCTGTATGTCATTCAGCAAATCATGTTTGATATGATTACCTCTTGCGAATATGGTGAAAGAAAGTGTCGTGATGTACGCATTTGGGCGGCGTGGTGGACTCAGCTTATTCCACTTATATAAAGACGTACACATTAGTAAATAATAATAACAATAAATTCATTTATTTTAAGTATCAATTGACTCATTTTTTGTTGGTAATGCATAGAAAATACTTATTTTAATGTTAGTAAAAATAATATAATAATGACTATATAGGTCTATATTTATGTTTATTTATTTGATTGTGCACATGATTCACTAGAGGTATCCCGTTTTTTACCACTCTTGAAGTACATTACACAACGTCACTAAGGACGCTAGACTTTATTCCATTTCGTTTGATCGCTTCGATGAACAATAAAGTAACTGTTTCAAAGAAATAACTCGTTTACGACCACGTTTTTCAAATATTAAAGCAAAGTACATGTGTTTCTGATGAATAGATGCAGTCATCATCAGAAGTTCTCGTACATTTTCACATTTTTTCCTAAAATTTCAAACAAAGGTTAAAGCACTACGTTGATAGATTTGCCAAAATCTGACTCTTATAACTACATACTATTGTTTTATATGGTCTTCAAAAAAGAAAAAATAAAAGTAACGAAAAATATTTTTTACTTTATTAGACTAATATTATTAAAAAAAAGTTTGTACGTTTATTTTGTTATTACATAACTTTAAACTAGCTAGCTTTGTAAATACATTTGCTGGTTTAAATTGGTTAAAATGTAGTATATAGATAATCTGGAGTCATGCAGTTAATTTGTATGAATTACAGGGATGTACTCGTACATACTTTAGTGAAGAAAGGGTAAGACGTTTCCTTGATCCATCGATTGACGCATACCACCTGTAGGAAACTGGCAAGCAAGAACTACGCACTAAAACCCAAGCACACATTTCCGTCTTAATTGGACGTAGATTCACTCTGCTGTAAGTGTACATGTAAAAAAGTACCACAAGCAACCCGAATGACACACGGCCCTCAGAAGTGAGTTTTTTAGTATAAATAAATAAATATGTTCGGACATTATTACAACAGTGCCATCAGATACCAGATAGTTGATACACTGCACATAAATAATTTTTAAATACATACATAATATTATAAATATAAACACCCATGACTAGAGTACAAACATTCCTGCTCAACAAATGAATGTCCCCAGCGGGACTCGAACCCGCGACCGCTGGTGCAGAACGTAGGGTCACTACCACCTGGGCCAAACGTGTCGTCAAAGTATGTCTCCTATCTTCGTGTCTGGCTGGATTGCCAGACGCTAATGAGACTACGACCAGGAGAACTAGCATTGGGGAAGATTGCTTTATATTGAAATATTCAAGTACAGTCGATTATAAGGTGATTCGAAAAACATAACCCTCCTTGTAGTGCAGCAAGGTAAAAAATAATGAAATTTTGTAATGAAAACCGAAAGTTAATACCAACGTTTCGTAAAATCCCTCCGGGACATAAACATTCACTGGACAAGCATAAATCATGTGAACGTTCAGAGAATTAGGAATACGTATTTTTCTTATTACGTTTTGGAAGCTTTTCAGAGTTCCATAATAAATGGCACTAGTTTTTTTCTTATAATAAAGCATTATTACACCATCTATTCCGTGGTAAGCTACGAGGCTTGTGTTGCGGGTACCAGATAGTTGATACATCATTATCATCATCAGCCCTTTTTCTTTTGAACGTCCCACTGCTAGGCACGGGCCTCCCTCAGTACGAGGGGGATCAGGCCATAGTCTACCGCGCTGGCCTAGTGCGTGTTGGCGGACTTCACATGTCTTACGAAAACTTGCTAGGTTTTCTCAGACATGCATTTTTCCTCACGATATTTTCCTTCACCGTAAGACAAGTGGTAATCATGATAGAAATGATTTGCACATGAAAATATCAGAGGTGCGAGACCCGGATTTGAACCCGCATCACTCGTTTATACAAGCGACGCGTTTCCGCTGGGCTGCCACTGCCTTTAGTTGATACACATATATAATAACATTAAATATATACATGTGGGAATATGATTAATTTTATTATTTAGTTTATTTTAATTAAAGTGATATTCAACCTCTTTTTACTTTTAAATTATAAAGAATATTGGTTAATGTCAAGATGTAAATATAAAAGGAAGATGATGACTTATGAAATAGATATTAAGATGGGTTAATAGAAGACGATGACTTATGACGAAAATATAAAGATGTTTTAAGAAATATTAATAAAGATTTATAATTACAATCCCGCTCAAATCAATTTAACGATCCCACATCTTTTTTGGGGGCTCGTCCGGGATCGTAAATAATATTGGTTTGAAACGGATCGATAATTTTGAAGACGAATGATGATGAAAAGATTTTGAAGATTTTGACGATATTTGTACAATGATTATTAAAGAAGTAAAGACTTAGATAGAGACGAGAAACATATTCAAGATGCCACCGAAAAAAGATTCGACACGCAATATCGAAAATGACGATCAAAGATTTGACGTAAATATTTCTTTTAGAGATTTAGAGAATTCGATGAATATTTTTACCGGAGATGACACCTACCCAGTAAGCTCATTTTTTGATGAATTTGAAGATACTGCGAGTATTATGAATTGGAATAGTATTGAAAAATTGATATACGCTAAAATACTTTTAAGAGGTACTGCCAAACTGTTTTTAAGATCGTTCGGAAGAGTAAAAGACTATGCCACGTTAAAGAAAGGAGTGTTGGAAGAATTTGGCCCTAGGCTTAACACTGCTGTAATTTCTAAGAATACGCCTAACATACAGAAGAGACAAGAAGAGGAAGTTTCTTTCAAAAAGATAACTATTGGAGAATCAGAGATGATGAAAGTCGTAGACACAGGAGGTGAAATGATAAATGAACACGTCAATATAGTGTTAGACGATGAGAAAGATGTCAAAGATGAACATAATGAAAATAAAAAGAAAAACGCAGAGAAGATTATAAAAATGAATGAAGGTTATGATTTTATAAATGAACAAGCAAGAGTACTGATGGATAAAGAGATAATAACATCCAGTAAACCAGATTTCCCTACAGTTATTAAGAAAGATGGATCTCAAAGAAGCTACAGACGACTAAATAAGAAAGTGATTCAAAAACGATGTTTTATAATAACTAAAGTTACTGCACCACTAAAGAAAGCACAAGATAAAGACTACCATAGTACTAAGACATACACAAAACAAAGACTAAAGAAAAAAGTTCTACTAAGAGAAAAAGGTGACCTACATAAACAGATAATGAAAGAAGAGACTAGGAATTTAGATACTAAAAGAGGACAAAAACTCGGGAATATAATGAATAAATCAATACAGACTATAAAGAAAGAAAATGTAAGAAATTATAAGAAAAGAAAAAAGAAGATGCGAATTTGGTTTCTACTTGATAGAGTTCATCTGAGGCAGATGAATGAACAGGATGGCCGTGTGGGAATATGATTAATTTTATTATTTAGTTTATTTTAATTAAAGTGATATTCAACCTCTTTTTACTTTTAAATTATAAAGAATATTGGTTAATGTCAAGATGTAAATATAAAAGGAAGATGATGACTTATGAAATAGATATTAAGATGGGTTAATAGAAGACGATGACTTATGACGAAAATATAAAGATGTTTTAAGAAATATTAATAAAGATTTATAATTACAATCCCGCTCAAATCAATTTAACGATCCCACATACATATGTATCTATCTTTCCATGTAAATAAAAATGAATGTTGCTAAGCGCAAAACACGAGAATGGCTCGACCAATTCGGCAATTTTTTTTTGTGTCTTTTAATAATGTGTCTTCTATGTGCCAAAAGGCACATAGAAGACACATTATTAAAAAACTTACATTAAAGGGGGTTATAAATATAAGCACCCATGACTGGAGTGCAATGATTCATGCTTAACAAATAAAAGCCCAGAGAGACTCGAACCCGTGGCCGCTGGCACAGAAAATTGGGTTACTGAAACTGAGCCAAACTCTTTTCCTTTAATTTTCGCATTTCTATGGAACAACAAACCAACATACACCTGACAACAAGGACCGACTTTACGTGTCACACTGCCAACTTCCCGAGTAACTATTCAGACTCGATACGGAACTCGAAATGGATCTCTGGACTTTTTGTCGTTTCAGTCGTTTAAATAGTATGGCAGCAACGTAAATAAATGAAATACGGAACCTTCAAAGCGTTACTTCGATTCGCACTTATTAGATTTTTTATTTATTTTTTGTTTTTGAAAATTTGTGAAACATTTCATCGTATTTTTACGGTTTTGTTGCAAAAAAGGCATATCGTTACATACTTTTTCCAATTAGCAAACTCGAAAATGGATAAAATTCAGAAAAACATGTAATGAACCGCCTTCCCTGGATAAACTAGTTTTACGTAAAAGTTACCTCGAATCTGTCTATAAATTTGAAAGTTGTTTTTTACTATTCCAATAAAAAAAAAAACAAAAAATACCTATTTTCAAAAAATATAAGCTTCATTGGGAATTTCTTTGATTATTAACAAACAAATACTTGAAAATATCTAAGCTAAATAACACTACCTTCTAATATTTTCTATGATCATGATCAAAATAAACTCACGAAAGGAACGAAATAGTAGTTTTACTTAAAAAGATTACTATTAATTGAGTCACATTGGTCTATAAGTTAAGGCCTTCGTTTTTAATTATTTTATTTTCACAGTGCATATTATGTGTTTCAAAAATATGCTAGGTTTCCTCACAATATTTTTCTTCGCTGTAAGACAAGTGGTAATCATATTAGAAATGATTCGCACGTGAAAATATCAGAGATGCGAGAACCTAATTTAGACCCACCACTACCTCGCACTTGTAACGTGTATTTATAGTACAAGAGCATAATTTAACCAAAACATAGAAAAAATTAAGCATGCGAACAGAAAACTAACTGAGCTATCCAAATCATACATTTGCTTCAATAATTTAATTTACTTGCCATAAAATATGGAAAGAATCACCACTTGCATAATTTGCTGGAATAGAAAAATCTTTTAATCTCTATTTGCGGAAAAAGCTCATATTTTCCGAGTAAGGTTTAATTACATTAAAACTGGTACTCCCTATGGGTTTCTCTCATACAAGTTCATCTGCGATTCTCTTAAACTATGAGATATTTAAATAATTCTTGTAAAAAACTTTTTCTAAAGACCCATTTCATATTTTTTGCCTTTACATTTAAATAATGTAACGACGTTTTTTAAATATGTTCATTAAATGTTTATACCATACTCGTACTAGTAAAAATAACACGAAACGGTATAATATTAAATTCTTTTTCAATTAAATATTTGTGAGTGGAACCAGGGTGAGTCACTAGTATATATTATAATTTATAAGTTAAAAAATGTTCATTCACTTCAAATAAAATTTCCTTTTAAAAAGATTGTTAAAGCGTTTTCACTAGAAATAATATTAATTTATCCTGCAAAGTAGCTTTATCGGCCGAAAATGACTTTGAATTGATTACGTTTTTCCAAAGCAATTGTCAAAAATGTCCTAATTTACCATCAAAATTAATAGCACAATATCCATTGACGGCTTTGCTAAAGCAATATATGAAAAACAATGTAAAAGAAAGCAATGGAAATGAGAAACGGATTACTATTAGAGGAAAGTAAAAGAAGCGATGAAAGTCTAAGACGATTAACTTAATGGGTTTTACACGTTATTTCTATCGAGAGCTAAAACAAATCTTTATTCATTCGCATTAAAGATAAAGATATTTCCAATTAGCTTACTTATAGAATTGACCATTATATATATGTACATATAATAAAATTTAACTTCGCCGAATCTCTACATAAAATAGTAATTATTATACGATACAGAGGCCAAATCTACAGTTTTTAGAATTTGTCTGTCACTGTCTGTCTGTGATAGCATCACGAGAAATTTAGTGTGACGATAGCTGGTTCCGGGTCAACATATAAGATACTTTTTACGGCGGGAATATATCACACAAATGAATGTCCCAGCGAGACTCAAACCCGCGAACACTGGCACTACGAACTGATCCAAACGCATCACCACAAAAGTTAGTAAATACCAAATCGTCAATCCAATCAAATCTTATCACTGTTCGCAAAATAAGAAAATGGAAGAAAATAACGGAAATGAATAAAGGCTCGTTCGATTTATAGCTGAAGTGGCTCGGGAGTAATGAAACTGAATAATGCATACCTCGGAATATTGCCGTGGAAATAGGGTTGTGTTGAGAGAGAAATTATTGATAATATTGTACACGAAAAGTTAGTAAAATGTTTAAAATTTAATACAAATTTTACTAGCTATAATTTCGATTGTATAACAATATATTAAAAATAACATTTATATTTAAATATTTAAATATAATAATTAAAAAATATAATATTTTATTTCGTATAATGTTATACAAAAATAGTAGATTCTTTAGACATAATCACAAAATTTCATACTAAAAAAAATTTGTTCTTCAATAACTGGAGTTGGCATCTTGTAATAAGCCCGCTGGATATCTTTATAAAACTCCGAAAGGTAAAATTCAAAATTGAATAAAACTAAAAGTTCCAGACAAGAAAGTCAATTTAAAGTTGGATAAGTACTTACAAATTAATTTATTATAATTGAAATGTCGTAGAATTAGTAAGTACTATTTAACATCAGTACCTGTATAATATTAAAGTGTCTGTTTTTAATTTTAAATTAACAGCTTTTCACTAAATGCATATGAAGGTATATACGGTACTTACATTATAAAAGTCTACTTTTAAATGTTTTGTCTGTCTGTTTCGGCTAATCTCTGAAAAAGCTGGATCGATTTTTAAGGGACTTTGACTCACTGATAGATAAAATTATAAGGAGTAACTTGGCTGCTTTCATTTTATGAGAAAATTTATTATTTTAATTAATTTATTTTAATTTACGCCTAGCAAAGCGGGCCAGGTTTGCTAGTTAAGACAATATGCTAGTTTGTTAGTTCATACAATAAGAATAGCAGAATATATTTAAAAATATGAAAAAAATTCAAACAGTGCCATCCCTAGCACAAGGGTATCGTGCGATCACACAGCGATTAGATTTTCATGAGGCTCTGCTGATTTCGATGGACTCTCGAGTTGCGATAGTCGAGTAATAAGTTGCCCTCCATATCAAGTAGACCCTAGAGCACTTCTTCGACTCAAATATATCTTATACATTCATTACTTTGCGGTTTCTTATAAAATATCTTATCATATTTCTGAATTATAATATTTTTTCTAGAAAATAAATGATTTACTTCAAAACCATTTTGAACATTTTAATATTAATAAATTAAATTCTCACTTAACCTCAAAAAGAAATACTTTTAAGCTCTTAATAATTGTAATTAAATTTATAAAATTATTTTTCGATTATTTATTTTATTTTTTCTTTGTAAAACTTCATTTTAGATAAGTATGTCTTTGACAATAAAGTTCCAAAAACATCAAAAAATTCTTATCCTTCTCAATTTTCTAGCAAAGAAAATATAATTTGTACTGAAACCTATTCCCAATGGGTTAGTTCGAGTTTTTGTTCTCTTTAAAACTCCAATTAACTGTACGCCGTCGCTTTGTAAGTAAAAGTAATTAATATCGGTCATTTCTTTCGTAATTAAAAATTATTATTGAAAATTTCATATTAGGTTAATTTGAGTTTATAGTGAGCCTACTTGCTGTGGCCGTGGTCGCGGGTTCAGGTCCCGGGGCATTCATTTGTGTGCTGAGCACGTATGTTGTTACCCCAGCCATGGGTGTTTATATTTATAATATTTACCTATTTCAAGGTATATAATATGCGTAGTGTATCCACTATATGGTATTCATAACGCAAGCATTATATCCCAACATATCCTCCCTAAAACAGGTCTTCCTTTTATGCGAGAGGTATGAAGCCATAGCCAACACGCTAATAAAGTGCGAGTAAGAGTAGCGGACAGCAAATGTCTTTCGAAAACTTTAGAAAATATTAATGTGCGAGTCATGTTATTTGTACCCAATTCACTTTCACCACTAGACTACCATTGTTTAAAAAATATTGAATACTAGTAGGTACATCAATATAATATAAAAAATCTATGCAATAAAACGTATATCAAAATTGTGAAAAGTATAAAATTTTATTAATTAACTGACAATGCAAAATAACTTCTGAGCCGCACAAGTGAAGTGCTGTTGTCGATTTGAAAAATGTTGCATAACATATTTTTATTAAGTAGTACCACTTAGGCCTATTGTTTAAGAATACTTATACGGAATAACTAAACCTAATTTATAGGCTCAGTTGGTGTAGTGCGCGCCAGCGGTCGCGGGTTCGAGTCCCGCTAGGGGCATTCATTTGTCGAGCACGAATGTTTGTGCTCCAGTCATGGGTGTTAACATTAAATAATATGTATGTATTTAAAATTTTTAATGTATAGTACTATATCAACTATCTAGTATCTGTAACACAAGCACGTGACGTAGCTCACGGAACTAGATGGCGCTGTTGTAATAATGTCCCAACATATTTCTTTATATGTACATACTTTTATTATTTAGTCCCACCGGGTTTATCTCCCTTCATTCCATCAGCTTCATAGTCATAATTTTTAATAGATAATGGTAATAATTAATTGCTCAATAATATAATTTGTACAACAAATGAATTTAAACTAAATGTTTATTAAAATCGATACCTTTTACTACAATAAAAAAAATTGGTTTTATTTTTATAGATACAAAGTCAAATGCAATGTCGCAAAAATTGAGTTTAAGCACAAACAATTTCTGCAAATAATCTAATCGAATGTACATTTTATTTGATAGGGAAAGAAATAAAATTTATATTTACGTAAAAACAATTGATCATCTAGAAGGGTGGCTATCAGATATAGTCTACCATACCATACATAACTCTTTTCGTTTGAAAGAAAAAAGTCTACAGTCTCTCCCATCAAGTCTATTGAGTCCAAGAACCGTTCAAGTCATTCCATAAGTACACTAGAACAAACTGCATCAAAACCGTTCTAGCAATTTAGGGAGAGAAGAACAATATATATATACAAAGATAAAAGTAGGTTTATTAAAGAGATAAGAAGATGGTAAATACAAGAAAATAAAGTATTAAAATATTTTAATATCCTACAGAACATGCTCATGTGCTTAAACTCCATTTTCATATTCCACGTATGTACATACATTTAAAATGTACGCCTCAATGCGTATCATAAACAAGATCGTTGAATTTAACATTATATTATCTCTCTCAAAAGCATTTGATTTTTTGCTAAGTCTTGTAATATTGCTTTATAAAAATAAGAATAAAATTCAACCAAATCAAGTTGTGCAATAAAAATGTATTTGTAGTTTAAAACAGAAACTTTAAATAAAACGTATCGGAGCAATTAAGGGAGAGTTTGTGGAAAGAAGTAACAGCTCTCGCTCGTCGTTGTCGCTAAGCACTTCAGTGTACTTCGCGTTGCGGACATTTGAGTGTACCTCATTTACTTAGTTGATGTTTAATATTATATTAATTAATATTTTAACTTCTAATGGCTAACATGTGCGGATGTGGATCTGAAGGTGCTGCTCGAGATTCTACGGGCGAGTATAAGTTATGCCATTTTTATAGTAAAATTCTTAGTGACCCCTGTAACTCAAAGGGCACTTAAGCCATTATCCTGTGTGTTCGTGTTGTCATATTATCACTTTTTTTATTTTTCAATATTTAATACATATTTTCTTACCTCTGTTTAAAAAAAACAACATTATTAACTTCCACTAAAACATATAGTAATCATTCACTGACCTATACCAATTCCAAATTAGCCTTATATATAAAAATCTCGTGTCACAGTGTTTGTTATCGAACTCCTCCGAAACTGCGTGTTCGTTGCGTTGCATCTGAGAATAGGTCTTAGATTGTTTTTTATTCCCCTTGGTGATAAAGGTGGCCCAATCGAGATTTTTTATTTTTTATTTTTTCTATGATTTGGCATCAAAAAATACTTATAATCCAAAATTTTCAACCTTCTACCAATAATCCCTAGTGATAAAAACACGGGCGGAGCCGCGGGGACTGATAGTAAATAATATAATTATTTAGCATCCTACAAAATCGAACATAAGTATCTAATATCCACCCAGTAACTCGGATAACAACCCTAGTAGTGAAGTCTAATGACCGAATTCACTGAGTGCACTTCCATATTCATGCGCTGCGGCCGCGCATTAGGTAATTGATAGTCGCCATGACACATCTAGTTTGCTGTTCTCTTTAGCTTTGATTATATGCTTTAAAGCTTTAAGCTCTTAAAAGCTTTTCAGAAGGTTTGGTAATTTTAACATGACTATAAATTTAAAGTGCTAGAAATGTTAAATTCTATACTAATATTAAGAAGTTGAAGAGTTTGTTTGGTTAAACGTGCTAATCTCAGATAATACTGGCTCGAATATATATATCGGCTATATAACATCATATTGTATAATAATTTATGTCAAATCAAGCAATTAGCTTTCCAGTCATTAAAACGCGGTCAGAGCCACGGCAAAGTCTAGTCTCAAAGCTAACAAATATTTTAGGATGCACATTAAACATAATTGAGGTAAAAAAGATCTTTATTCGTCAGCAGCTATCTTTTGCAAATCGGCAATTGTGTTTGCAAATATGAGAGATTTTAAGTGAAATAACGACGAGAGTAACGAAGGTTTATTTTAACTTATTTTTTATGTTATCATATTGCCTTCCGCACGGTTGTACGTAATCAAATTCTCGCAGTGCTGTTAAAATACATAAGTAGTACTCGTAGGTATATATGATCAGTGATTGAGTTACATTTGGTGTTTGTAAGTAAGATGGTAAGCTTCGTAGCTTGCCATGGAACTTACGCAGTGTTAATGTCCCAAAATATTGAATAACGTTTATATTCATAGTAACCCAAAACACTAACTCGGATTATTGAATAATAATTGACAGTCGCAGCAGTAGACTGGCTGACCTATATCCAATGCCGATATTCTACTGGATTATTCGGATTGACGATGTTTGTTTATTTTCGGAAACTTTTAGCTCAATTCTGAACTTAATAAAATTTTATAGGCATTTTATTACAGAGTTTTCGTGTTTTTGTGTAACTAAAGTTCGAAAACGCGATTTTATTTTATATACTTACTAGCAAATGCCGCGACTCCGAGGGATAAAAATTTAGGGCTATAAGATTTTTTTGATGCCATATCATAAAAAAGTGAAAAATAAAACTTGGTTAAAAAAATATCTGGAAAGGGCCACCCTTATCACCTAGGAGAATAATAATTAGCCTACGACCTATTCTCAGATATACCAAGTATACACAAAAAATATATAAAAACCAGTCAAGCCTTTTCGGAGGAGTTTGAAAACAAACATTGTCACAAGATTTTTATATAATAGAAGATATAATATTATATTTTAATTTATATAAAGTGAAATTACAAAATAATATACATAGTAGGTGTGCTTGCGACACACCCTCGCTTTTCTCGGTTGATACTAAATTTTATCAGAATCAGTCTAGTCATCCACAAACGTACATACATAAACATTTTCTTACAAGTAGGTAGGTCGATTATATTATACGCCTTTAATGCTAATGTTTATGAATAAATTCATTAATATAATTCGGTAGATAAGTATCTCAAAATGCGTTATCCTCACTCTTATAATATGCTGTTGAATAATCATAGGATGTTTGCGAAAAGATTTATTTTATTTCATATATTATACGGTTTACTAAATACATAATTTGTCATTGTAAAATACCCTACTTTCTGCGCCAGCGGTTGTGGGTTCGAGTCCCGCTGGGAGCATTTTCATTTGTTGAGCGCGAATGTTGTACTTCAGTCATGGGTGTTTATAATGAATAATATGTATGTATTTTAAATTTATATAATATGTAGTATACCAACTATCTGGTACCCGTAATACAAGCTTCGTAGCTTACCACGGAACTAGATGGCGCTGCTGTAATAGTGTCCCAACATATTTATTTATTAAATTATAATTTAAAAGGCGGGTTTTATTCAAAAAACAAAGTAAACAATAAAAATTAAAGTTTGGGGTACTAACAGCAACTGCTCCAATTCAGTGTCTGGTATTCTTAATTAAGGTACGTAGCAAAGTAAGTTTCAACAACCTTGCAGTAGATTTATAACTCGACTCATCAAAAATATTTATATTAAATATTAAAATTTATTGTGTTGTGAAAAGGGACATTTACCATGTTTATCACATTTACCATGTTATCGATGGGGTGTTTGTTATAAGTTTGACGTATCCGTGTTTGTGTGTGTACGAGTATAGCTCCCGATTGGATAAACCGATTTTGATTTAGTTTTTTTGCTTGAAAGAGAGTGTTCTTAGCTACGTAGCAAGATGGCCGCCGCTACAAAATGGTGAATTACATATTTTTGCACAACTCTCTTAAAATGGGTATCAAATTAAAGAGATTTACTAGTAGATTAATATTTTTAGTATTTTATGTCGAGGTTTTTTTTATATTATTTACTTTTTAGTTTAGGTTTTAACTACTGAGCAATCCCGATATTTCGGCACTGTTACCAATACCAAGTATTTTTTTTTTATTTCATACTTAACTATAATATTATAAATATTAAAAAATCTTGAAAGTTAATTTTAAATTTCTTTTGAGTGGGTATTGAGTTAAAACTTGTATTTAATGATTACAGAATACTCGTAATAATTTAATATCATCGAGTGATTTGATGATTAAAGAAGGTATGCTACATATTATGTAAGGAGCGTACGTATTCTGATTTGTCAAACTTTAAAACATTTGGGCTCCTTGGACACAAGCTCCGGCCCTGGTCACATAGCGAGGAAAGCCCATAAGACTTTCGCTAAGAAAGCAATAGCGTTGCCAACCTAAGAAAACCTGGCGGCGCTCAATCATGGCATAAACAAAGGCACTAGAGAATATTCGAAAATGATGCGCAAAGTTCAGAACCCAATTAGAAAGCGACGCACTGAGAACGCTCTCTACTCCATCTAAGCAGTATAAGACCTTCATTCCAATAATAATAGCCAAAAGGGAAACATAAGATCCATAATATAATTTCATCTATACGTGTATTTAACCATTTTACAAGCCTATATGATTGAAACTTGGTAAATAAGTAACCCGTGTGAATCACTTCCTTCAGAATTCAGTTTAATTTTGAAGTCCTTCCTTCCAAAGAACGTTCAACGAAACTTATTTTTTGGAGTTGATAAAAAGAATATTGTAAATGGGTATGCATCATAATTTTATTAATATTACCAATTACATTTAAAACATAATATAAAAAAAGCTTCAATATAAAAACAGAACCTTCATCGTATGTGTCAGACTAGCACTGACCAGTTACGATTATTTTAATAATAATCGCTTATCACTACATATTATAAAACTAAGTCCTTCGCTACGTCTGTCTATCTGTCTGTCTGTTCGCGATAAACTCAAAAACTACAGCGCCGAATTTTATGTTGTTTTCCCCAATGGATAGAGTGGTTTTTGAGGAAGGTTTTGGTTTATAATTTGTCTAGTTGCTGTATACATTTACTAGCGGAAACTTTGCTCGCACTAAATCTAGGGACGAACCCAAGCGAAGCGAAAGTCGCTAGTTTTACTATTATATATTCATATTTTTTCTCACAATTTCATATTAAAATTGTAAAAAAGTCTTAGTTTAGACAGGACCATTGTTACAGACTCATAGTGGTAATTATTACAGCTCTGAATAGCACTGCCCATCGGTTCTTTTCTTATAAGAACAAAAGCCATACTCAAACACTTACACTGTTTTTGTAGATTTCAAGTATAAGAATGTGAATCTTAATGAGACCTGTAAAATATTTTTCTTACATGCATTTTTGTATGCAGTCACGTATATACTTGCAGGTTGAGAAATGAAAGAAACTTAATGCACCTGAGATAAGTATGGAAGTCAGAGGGCGTAAGTGTTATTCAAGTTATTAGTTATTGATTAATGATGATGACTGTGTAGACATGTCAGTAATGACCAGCGATAGTCCATTGGTGATAGTGATGTGGGTTCGAATTCGGGTCTCGCATCTCTGATATTTTCATTGTGAATCTTTTCTATCATGATTACCTTGTACTTGTCTTACGAAGGAAAACACCGTGAACAAAGAGTTTGAAAGAACTTAACAAGTTTTCGAAAGACATGTGAAGTCCGCCAAACCGCAGTAGGCCAGCGCGGTGGACTATGACCTGATCCTCTTTGTATTGAAGACAGGCCCGTGCCTAGCAGTGGGACGTTTAAAAGGGCTGAATACAATATCTTGATAGACGAGTGTAAAATATCTGGTAACTTGTTACATTTTAGTAAATATAACTGTTTAGCTACGCTAGCTAGCTACGTAGTTAGATTGGAAGTCTCCATTCTTAACAGTGACACTATTAGTACAAAGATTGTGAGTATGTACATTTTTCTACAGATTTCAGTATAATTCGAAATTAAAATAAATTAACATATTTATCGATATAATAATAATGTATTTTTTATATATTTACTTATAATACAAATGAAGCCGCAGGCAAAAGTTGTATAACCATTGTTTATCCAATTTTCATAATAAAATATTAACTTTATTTAGTTCCCACAAATTGTAATAGGGCCATAATCGTAAACGTAATTTACGGCAACAATAAATTAGAAAAAGTTTCTGAAACAGTGGTTAAAAAGTACGAACGACGACAGGGGAACTAACTAGTATATTATAAGGCTGCTGATTGCACAAATAACTTGAATAGATGTTAAAAGAGTATGCAAATTTTAACGCCCCGTCCTTTCGTTACGCTCGCACAATACGCCATGAAATAAAGAACTTGCCTTCTGGCTATTTCTTTGTTGATAATGTTAAATAGAGTTAATGTTAAAAATATTTCTAGAATTTCTACAATTTCTTAGGCTACATTTTTAAGTCTTTTCTTTTTATCACTTAAAAGGCCTACGTATTAGTGGCGAAGGGTCCATACAAGACGATTCCCACCGTCTTACCTTTTAAAAATCCAATAAAGTTTTAATTATTGTACATGTTATTTATTTTTTAAATTTATATGATTACTAATTAAAATAATAATTTATAGTAATAATCCTTTTTTAAAAATAACATAACGCCTACAATAAGTCAAAATCAACAAAAACGTATACTTTTCTAAAATGCGTCTTCATATAAATGCCGCGGTAAGACGCAGTAATTCGGCTTACCTTTTCCATACGAATTGTGTTTCATTCATAATTTTGTATTGGAACATTTTAAAGTGATTTCATTCATAATTACTCAGATTTTTGGTCGCGGTTAAGACGCTCCTGAGCAGCTTATTTTGCTTGTGATTGGTGGAAAGTACAAGACGTCACTATGATTGACCAATGACAAGCGGCGCGAGCAATACCAATTTTTAGTTCTAAACAAATTAATATGGCGATTCTGTTTACGAGTGCATTATTTGTGTTTTTCTTTTGTTTTATTGAGTTTTTACTCGATTTTAGCGTAATAACGAATATAGACATTTTGTGTTGAGTTTGTATAGTGTATGGTTCATATATTTTTTAATTACGGTGAGTTCTATAAGCCATTATTAAATTTGCGTATTTTATTGAAGTTGCATTGTATGCGACTTTGTTTTCGAAACTTGCATAAGTCAAGTATGTAATTTGTAATAAAACTTTCTATTGTGTGTAAGTGCTAAATTAGAAAAATATTGTTTTTGTTTTCATTTATGTTGCAGTGAAAAATATGTTTTAAGTTATTTTATATGCGTTTCCTTAACAAAATTATTTTACGTGTATTAGCTTAAACAGTTTATTCGGACTGGAAGGAAGTATTGCTATAGGATATTGTAATTAAATTTTAAAACCAGTAAAAACATCTTCATATTTCAAAATTTTAATTTAACTTTGATAAATAAAAAATAAATCAATCTCTTCAATAAGATAGCAAACTGACGAACTACGAAGTTCTCTGTTCTTCAAACACTTGTCACTAGATGGCGATATTTTTTAAAATAATGTAAAATTAACAGAAGGGAAAAAAGAATATTTAAATCTCACTAAATTATGTTAAGGTTGAAATTAATTATATTTATAATGAATACAAAATAAAATAATTTGCCCTTAAATCAAATCGCTGTAATTTCACTTTTTAAATGATGCGTAATGATTTCTCATAGATGTCGTCATTAATATTTTCATATTATTTTAGTAAATATTAAATATATTGACTATTTTGCTACAACTTTACATAAATTAAAAAAATAGACAATAGTCTTATGAACACTTTTTTACTTTTTAATTACGAAAAAAAATCTTCACTACAACATAATACATGGGATACTTACGAGGTACTAGTAGGTACTACTAGTAGATACTAGGTACTTTTGCATCGCATTTATTTATTTAGTTTTTGACATTTTTTGGACAGCTTACCTCTGCTAAAATTTCACCCTTCGCCACTGCTACGTATTCTATGTTTTTAGTATCTCAGCACATAATTGTGTTACAAAATTGTCTTGTACCTACTTGTACCTACACTATAAAAAAGTATAAGTAATCTTATTTTTTTTTACTTCTTCTCTCTTCTTTTTTTTACGTTTTATCATAATTCGTAAAATAATGAAATACTATAATTTATAAATAGACTAGCGACTCACCCTCGCTTCGCTCGGGTTCGCCCCTAGGTACGTGTTGTATATATTTATGTCCTTCGCACCGACCGGTATATATTTGACGTGATTATATGAATTGCACGCACCATGGCAACGGTCAAACATGATACGTCAAACTCCGTTAATTGTATAATGTTGTTTTAAATTTCCTTCTTAACAAAAAATAATTTTTAAAAAACTTGACTAATTATATATGAAAACCTTCCTGGAGAACCATTCTATCCATTGGTGAAAACTGCATGAAAATTGGTGCAGTAGATTTTGAGTTTATCGCGAACAGACAGACAGACAGACAGACAGACGCGGCGGAGGACTTTGTTTTATAATATGTATAGAAGCATCATACAAAAATTCAAAATAACTAACATTTAAAAAAAGCCTTGCAATTGCCTGTTTCCATACGGAGATATAAGCAAATCTTTTTCCAGCAAACCATACTCTTCGTTGCATTACGTTGGTACTATTTTAAAAAATTCATAAGCGATTCGAAAATTTTCAAAGAAGCATATATTAAATTTTGAATTGGATGAATAAGGGCAACATGTTACCAATCTTCACAAAATGCGCCGTCGCATGTCTAGGCATGTGGTCGAGGCCTTTAAGCGCTATCTATTAACTTTGGTTCAAAGCAAACTGGCTTCCTTCGGTAGACGCAATTTACCTTGTCGTCATTTTCCATTACTTTGTGGAAGAAAATCTATTTAAAATGTACTAAAATGTAACTAGTCTTTTTATTGATTCTATAATCACGGTATTAAGAAAAATACACATAAGGCAGAAAAACAAAGTCTAAATGTTCGTAATACAACAAACTTATTATGTACAATTGTCATGGGAGTGAGAGATGGAAATCAAAGCAGAATTTTATAGGAGTTAATTGAATAATAGCTTCCATTCATTGTAAATTTTTATGTAATACTTCTTAGATTTACGCGAATATTCGACATTATAAATGAAACTACCTTTTCGGATTTTGTCGCGGATTTATTTTGATTTTTAGTTCCCGACGTTTCGAATGCTTTACAGCAATCTTGGTCACGGGAGAGAACTAAAAATCAAAATAAATCCGCGACAAAATCCGAAAAGGTAGTTTCATTTATAAATTTTTATGTATGAATTTAATTCGATATTTTTTGTACCTTATTAGTATACGTGTACTACTCGTACATTAATGTGAATGTCACTGTCACTTCACTAGTCTAAATATATAAAAGCAAATGGTCATTTCAATCATATCGAAAACGGCTTGACGTATAAAGACGAAATTTTGCAGGGAGGTAGTTTATAGTTAGTAGACGTGCTTAGAATAGATTTTGTGACAGGGCCGTATCAAGGAGGTTTAATTAATTTCTTAATTTTTTATGGTATAAACTTTTAATTTGGCAGGCAGCACCGAGGGAAAAACCCGAGCGAAGCGAGGTTGAGTCGCCAGTATAAGATATATTGGGAAAAGTCATTTTACATCTAAATTCGAGTTTAAATCGAAATCTGCTAGTGACGCTCTACAAAAAGTTACTTAATTTATTGCAGAAAAAGGTCAAATCAGTTTAAAATTCCACCAGCACTTATGCCTAATATAGCGTTAGTTTTTTCTTTTGTTTCAATATTTCGTTCAAATTGTATTAACATCATAGGTCATACTAACCAGTATATATTTTATTTTGAGTTACTAAATTTCACAAGTTTTTCAAAAATATTGTAGATTTTTTTATATAACCTGGTTTCTTCATGATATTTTTGCTCCACTATTCATTATTTAAATATCTCATTTTCATTAAAATATGGTCAATAATTTCAAAACGAAGCAAATATATAATTATTATCGTATGTGAAATTTAATGCAAAAATAAGTTTATCTCGCTCTTTCGCGATTTTTTAAATAAAATGTAATTTAAATGCATTTTTTATAGTTTAACAGAATTCCATATAGGTAACCTAACAAGTATTTATAAAACGCCCGCGCCTCGATACGCAAACAACGCTCCCATCGCAATCAGCCTGTATACTGCCTCTAACGATTACACGGATATAATGACTTTGGAAGTGGTATTAAATAACAATTTAAAATTATATTTATTTAAAAAAATAAAGAATATAATATATCTTCACAGATTTTTCGCGTATTTATTCTAATACAGATAGGTACGATACTATACCAACTATATAACGGTCTTTGAGACGGCCGAAGCCTTAAATCTCTATTGCAATCATGATTGCTGTACATTACAAACGTCGGGAATCAAAAATCAGAAAATTTTCTTTTATTTAATTGGAAAATGCATTTACCCATGATAGAAGCCCAGTAAAACTATAAAAAGTTATAAAAAAAACCAGTACTTCCCATTTTCAACTGTAAAACGCTCATAAATTGTGCCCCAGGATGCATGAACCAATGGGTTGCTCGACTCGACAATGGTCGACTCTGTCACCAAAGTCAGACAGACTTTTAAACTTCATATACAGCTTATATTTTGTGATACACTATTAAGATGGTACAACTTAAATACAAGAATTATAATATTAAGAATTTATAACATATCTCTTCAATTTTATCTATATTCGATGACATCGTAAATTGTTATGTGCCTTACGTTTAGCGCTTTCGTTTGTACGAGTAACATGCATGCACGGCCGAATGATTCGCAAGATAAGTAAATATAACATAGAAAGTTGCACTATCTTCAAGCTAACAATTTAGATTTTATTTGTGTGTTTGAAAGAATTTTGCTGCAAAATTTTATAGTGCATTTATATGCTGCTTTTATCATATAAAATTTTGTTGATATTTAGTAATGTATGCACTATGCAGCCTATTTTAACGTCCTACTGCTGGGCTCGAAGCTCCCTGCAATATGAAGGTGATCAGGCTTTAGTCCACCACGCTGGCCTAGTGCGTGTTGGCGGACTTCAAATGTCTTTCGAAAAATTGCTAGTTTCTGTCACCGCCGCACTCAGAGTCACTTAATGAACCATTAAGTAGTTTTTTAGTATGGAGATTCTCGACTTAATGGTTCATGGTGACTCTGAGTGCGTTTCACGATGTTTTCCTTCATACCAATACAAGGGATAGTTATGTTGGAAATGATTCGCACAAGAAATTAAAAAAATATATATTTTATTTTAACTTATAGGCTTTTTTAACAAGCAGCATTTTATTAATATACTTACGGTAAGTATACAAAGTAAGCAAAGTATATCTCTTTTGCAAAAAAACGGGCACTTAAGCAAAGAACTATTTTATAGTGACTATTAGTTTGTTTGACAATTTTACGTATTGTTATCCTCAGAATTTTATAAATTAATTAGGAAGGAATAGTTTTCATCAGTTTTATTATAACATTTTGATTAAATTATTGAGAAATAACGTTTAAGCTCAAAACACTATTATTATACCTGCTCGCTAAATAAAAATGAAACGCGTTAATTTCTTTGTTTTTCTTGAATACATTAAAAACAGATAAAAGTTTAGTATTGAGTGTGACCCCCTCTTGCTGAAATCACAGCTTGCATTCGTCTGGGCATGCTAGCGAGTATATCTTTCATGGTTTCTTGGGGAATACGTTCCCACTCCGCGGTAATCACATTCTTTAGCTCTCTGATGGTCTGCGGAGCCGGCTGCACTGATCTCACTCGTCGCTTCAGAACGTCCCAGACATGCTCTATGGGATTGAGGTCCGGACTTCTAGCTGGCCAGTCCAAACGACGAATTCCGACTTTTAGCATATATGCTTCCACATAGCCAGACCGATGGGCGCGAGCGTTGTCGTCCATAAAAATTGAGTTTTCGCCAAGAGCGGTTAAAACGGGTTGTGCGTAAGGAATTAGAAGTTCCGTTATGTATCGGTGTCCAATCAGTGTACCGTTTTCGATGAAGACTAACTCCGTACGATCCATAGAATGTATTCCTGCCCAAAACATGACAGAGCCCTTTCTATAAGGTGTGATTTCTTCAAAACATGCCTCTGCAAAGCGTTCTCCTCATCTACGTAGCACTCGCCGACGTCGGTCTTCACCATGCACAGATATCCTGGCTTCATCGTACAACAATACCCCATCCCAGTCTTCATGAGTCATGACACATAATTTCGAGCGAAGCTAAGCCTGGCAACTCGATGTCCACGGAGTAATTTAGGGCCGCGTGCCGGGCGACGACTGTGTATATTAGAAGCGAGAAGCCTCCTCCTGACCGTCGATAGAATAATTTGCACATTTCTTACTTCTTCGAGGCTGTTCTTGAGGTCCACATAAGAAGATTTGCGATTTCTCAATGCTTGACTAACTAAAAAACGATCATCCCGTGGTTCGGTACATGTCTTTCTGCCAGAACCAGGCCTTCTCTTGACGGAACCGGTCTCTTGATAGCGCTGCCAGGTCCTTTGAACTGTCGACTGACTCACATTTAGCCTCTGAGCCACGAAGCATTGATTGCAACCTTCTTCAAGCAGCGCAATAATTTAGCTAGCTTTTATCACTTTATCTGCCATTTTCGAGATTGCTAAACAGCAATAACAATAAGTTTAAATGTCAAGGACTTCAGATAATTTAATAAAAATTGACAAAAAGTTAATTAGAGTCGATATTAACTATAGGGAATTCGCGCCACAAAATGTAGTTAAAAGTTGATTTCTTTGAAAACCAGGCTCAGTCAAAAATTTGAATTTGGAATGTACTCTTATAAACATTATGGCACTTTTATAACTGGCCAGTAACATGTTCAAGTGATTAAAACCTTTTTGGTATTATATTTTTTTCAGCCAGGAAGAAAATCGAAACGGCCCGTTTTTTTTGCAAATGAGTATATTATTCCAGGTCAAAGGTCTATCTGAACACGGAGTTCTATCCAAATCCGTTCAGACATTATAGTGTGAAAAGTAGTTAACCCAGAACAGTAGCATTTATAATATTTCTAAGAAAAAAAAAATTTAAATACCTTTACCATATTACTTATTATTACTTATATATTTTTTTATTTTTTTTTATTTACTTGATACTATGACGACAAAACGAGTACAACGTAACACCAATCATAATCTAACTTCCACAACTCCCACAGCAGCAGAACTGGAACACGGCGAGAGTAAAACTAACATTAATTTCACACCAAACAATTTGCAGCATTTACTTATACTTGAGGTAAAATATTAATTTGGAAAATACTATATTGGTTTTGAAATTCTAAAGTAACTTTCATACAACAGCCATCTTTAATTAATTTACTTTAAATGTAAGTAGTTTGTAGTACTAAAGGCTTACTTTCGCTCCGCTCTAGTTCGTTCTTAGTATGTTTCAACGGTTAATATAGATTCCTCAGCGATGAGATATTTTATTATATGTTGATTCAGATAATCAACTATCATCATACCGCATTTCATCAAAATCCATCCAGTGGTTTTGTCGACATTCGGTTACAGACAGACAGACAAAAATTCTAAAACGTATAGATTCGGCCTCTGCATCGCTAAAAACAATTTAATAGGATTTTACAAAAATATTGCATGTACGATTCAACTTAATTAGACTGTAATATTTTGTACTTAAAAAGTAGCAAGTCTAGAAATTAACGATGTATTATAAAGTTGGGAATTCCAATTTTAGTGTTTTTTCCATGGTGAATTAAAAATACAGCAAGCTTTCATTTGGACCGATTTAATGAATCCATCAACGGCTTCTCGTCCTCATTCTTAGCACTTCAGATAGAATAGTCGTTATTAATGTCAATTCAATTAAAATTAAAATTGTAATTGGATACCTTATCTACTTTTGAAGACTTAGATAAGGTATCCAATTTCTTCATGAAATCTTTAAAAGAAGGAAAAGGGAATTAATTTAATAATTGCTTCGATCTTTTTAATATTATAAATATTTCTCTAGCAACTAATGCTCCGATTTGTTCGGGTGCGTGTGTCATTAACTAAGTAGCCTTTATATCCCAAGATCCCAGAGCGTTCTGACATAACTTATTTTCACATGGATGAAACCTTCACGACTTAGTAGCGTCTAGTATACTTTATAATACCTGCCTACTTGTGGAGCTTGCCCTGTGACACCTGGGCAGGTACCAGGTGAGAAAGGTAACTAAAAATATGAGTTATCTTACTTAAATTTGTATGGCTGATTTTTATATATATTTTGTAGAATATTATTCTAAACTAGAATTATAAAGTGTCAGACACTTTTCATGGACCAGAGCTTTTGTCAGACGCTTTAAAGCTCGACAAAAAATTAATGAACTTTACTTATTTTTTCATGTCTGACTTTTAAATATGTTATTCAAGTAACTATTACAAAGTTATATTTCATCAGTCAGACAAATTCGAGTGACCAAACCTCCCGTAAACACAAAAATATATACACACCTGAAGTACCTACAGAATATAAATTAATAAAAATATTCGTAAAGTAAAGCACCTACTGGTATGTGCATTGTGTAAATATAGCGGAAACAATAGTAGATTAGAGAATAGGAAGTTAGAATTTAGCTTAAAATTAACACCTATGTTACTATTACTATAAAACTATATTCCTACCAACATATTCCCTCAATGCTATTAAATAATAAATAATATAAAAATAATAATCAGCCCTTTTTTCCTTTTTTTAACGTCCCACTGCTGGGCACGGGCCTCCCTCTAACACGAGGGGGATCAGGCCATAGTCCACCGCGCTGGCCTAGTGCGTGTTGGCGGACTTCACATGTCTTTCGAATACTTGTTAGGTTTTTCTCAGACATGCAGGTTTCCTCACGATGTTTTCCTTCACCGTAAGGCAAGTGGTGATCATGTTAGAAAATGATTCGCACATGAAAATATCAGAGGTGCGAGACACGGATTTGAACCCGCATCACTCGGTCATCCAAGCGAGCGCGTTACCACTGGGCCACCACTGCTATTAAATAACTATATATAATAAGCTATTAAATAACTACATGTAAATTAAAAATAAAATTAAAAAATTAAAAAACCTGTGCAAATTCTTATATTTATTTGATACACACAAAGTAAATTTTTTTTGGTCAATAACCCCCGACGTCCTTAGAAGACCTTACCAAAATTTCATCAGATAGAATATATAGTTTAGAAATGCATAAAGCACAAACATACAATCTTTTATTTATTAGGGCGAGCGAAGCGAGACCAAACACTATCCCACAACCAGAGCGTTTTGTGGTACACTTTACTGAAAAACAGTCACGCCTATAGACTTATGCTTTAACATAGTAATCTAACTTCACATCTAGATGTGTTATCTGTCAAAAGAATATATATATCTGAAATGGCTGGACCGATTTTGACTATTTGCTAGTATTATAATAAAATTCTAATTTATTCGAATCTGTATATTAAATATTTAAATTAAAAATCTTATTATATTATTCTTTTATCCATTACATAAACAAGTAAATAAATAAATAAATAAATAGTCATTATTATCGATACAGAGGCCAAATATATAGTTTTTAGAATTTTTGTCTGTTTGTCTGTGACGAGAAAATCACTGGACACTTTATGATGAAATTTGATATAATCGTAGTTGGTTATTCGGGTCAACATATAGGATTCTCGTTACTTCAGGTAAATATCTCAGTTGTCAGAAATATATACTATGAGTTATAACGTATCCAGTCATATATTTAATTTCAATCTAAGAATTTGGTTTCCGGTCTGTAGAATGCGTTTTTAGAACATTTTTTTACATAATAATTGTTGAGTACTGATATGATTTCTCAGAAATAACAAATCCTGCAGTACTGATACCCCCTATGACCATACTCAATTTCATTAAAATTTGTCTATTGGTTTTCTTGTGAAACAGTCACAGTCAAACTGACATTTTTTTTTAAAGAAAAAAAGATTCAACTTGACAAATATATAGATATACATTTTGCATGGGTTGAATCTTTTTAAATCTTTTTTTTTAATAAGGGATCTTATTGAAATAAGGATGCAAAAATCTTGGATTGAAATTAGTAAGTATTTTCAATACATTTCAATTTTTTACTCTGAGACCCATGCGCATAGTGCTCTCGCGCTCGCACTCCGGGCTGAATAATTTTGTGTTTAGGGGATGTTTGGTCACTCGAATTTGTCTGACTGATGCAATATAACTTTGTAATAGTTACTTGAATAACATATTTAAAAGTCAGACATGAAAAAATAAGTAAAGTTCATTAATTTTTTGTCGAGCTTTAAAGCGTCTGACAAAAGCTCTGGTCCATGAAAAGTGTCTGACACTTTATAATTCTAGTTTAGAATAATATTCTACAAAATATATATAAAAATCAGCCATATAAATTTAAGTAAGATAACTCATATTTTTAGTTACCTTTCTCACCTGGTACCTGCCCAGTTGTCACAGGGCAAGCTCCACAAGTAGGCAGGTATTATAAAGTATACTAGACGCTACTAAGTCGTGAAGGTTTCATCCATGTGAAAATAAGTTATGTCAGAACGCTCTGGGATCTTAATCTATTACTATCCTATACATAATCTATCTATTAATTATTTTTTTTCGAAATCTGTCAAACTGTCAATAATAATGTCCTCCCGACCGATTACGGCGGTCGATCTCATTGAAACTAGCCAACTGCGCAGGAGATATAATATATCATGCACATGCACGTCAAGTGTACCTACGCGCAGGTGGGACGACTACTCGTCACGACCATCATCATCAGCCCTTTTTAACGTCCCACTGCTGGGCACGGGCCTCCCTCAGTACGAGGGGGATCAGGCCATAGTCCACCGCGCTGGCCCAGTGCGTGTTGGCGGACTTCGCATGTCTTACGAAAACTTGCTAGATTTTCTCAGACATGCAGGTTTCCTCACGATGTTTTCCTTCACCGTACGACAAGTGGTAATCATGATAGAAATGATTCGCACATGAAAATATCAGAGGTGCGAGACCCGGATTGAACCCGCATCACTCGGTTATGCAAGCGACGCGTTACCGCTGGGCTACGACCAGTGAGAGTTAATGCGCAGGACCGACTGCTTTAGGTCCTCTTTGAGGCACGGAAGTGGCATACCGCCAACTTTTGCTGTTATTGAGTCTTACTAGACAGAAAGACTCAGTAACTACACTTGGCCCGAATCGGGACTCGAACCCAGGACCTCCGTAATTGCGACCGTACATGCTAGCAAGTACTCTACCTAGGCAATTGTAACAAGCGAACACGAATACAAACAAATAAAGTAATTACTTCCTTTCTATTAGGTAAGGTCCTTAGGTAAGGTATTTTTAAGTTAAATAAGAACTTGAATTAAAAATCAGCACTATCAAATGCATATTATGCACCATAAAAAAATCTTATAAAGTTTCCAACATTTTTCTTCTGAACTCCACTCTTCAACACGCAGTGATTGCAGAAAAACTAACATTAATTTTCTAGCGAACAATTTGCTCTATTGGAAATTCCTTCGACAACATTTGCTTGCAATCACGTAGCTATTCCAAGTATTTTTACAAAAAATATATCATGACTTATTTGCTATCAGCTTTGATTCTGAGAACGTCTTTTGAATTATCTATAGAATATTAACAATTGCATATAAATTTGTAGCGCTTTAGTAAAAGTATTCTGACGACATTTGGCTCAGCTTGCCGCCCTAATTGCTGTGCCAGCGGTCGCAGGTTCAAGACCCGTTGGGGCATTTATTTGTTGAGCACGAATGTTTGTACTCCAGTCATGAGTGTTTAAATTTAAATATATATGTATAATTTATATTTTACTTATTTTTGCTTATTGCTTTACTTGGATGTGTACATACGTACATGTAGATGCCTAATAGTAGCCATATTTTAATTGAGGTCATAGTCATATACAGCAGTGGTGGCCCAGTGGTAACGCGCTCACTTGGATAACCGAGTGATACGAGTTTAATCGCTCGCACCTCTGATATTTTCATGTGCGAATTATTTTCTAACATGATCACCCCTTGTCTTACTTCGTGAAGGAAAACATCGTGAGGAAACCTGCATGTATGAGAGAACTTTGTAAGTTTTCGAAAGACACGTGAAGTACGCCAAACCACAATAGGTCAGCGCGGTGGACTATGGCCTGATCCTCCTCGTATTGAAGAGAGGCCCGTACTCAGCATGGGACGTTAAAAAAAGGGCTGATTACAATAGTCTATCTAGTACTAAGTAACTAACTAAGTACGTTCACGTACATACACACAAATTTGCACACATCATAGTCCGTTTTACGATTGGTATTGATTTTATCATAGGGTTTTGTATAGTCCTTTCACATTTGCCTTCTAGCGCTAAGTTAGATATTTAAATAAACGTTTATTTTACAGTGTTTTAATGAAAAAACTCATTCTCTAATTTTTTAAGGTCGAAAAGCTGAAGATTCAAAAACAGCTGAGCCCAATTGTCAATTTATTCATTGGAAAAGCGATAGTGCATCCGAATGTGTTATTTCAGCCAGTTTAGATGCAGTTCGATAGCTCGCACTGCGGTACATTTTATATACTATAGTGCATTTGGGCGTTTCTATGACCAATTTAGACTTGAATTGAGTTTAAAATAGTTCAATTTAAGTTAAATTAAACTCTTTTAATTTTAATGATCCGTAGTGTACTATATATTAAATTCAGATAAGATTTTTAGACATATTCTAAGCTAGCGACTCACTTTCATTTCGATCGGGTTTTTAAAAAGGTTTTCCCAGAAAGATTTAAAGTTTGTAGCACAAAAAATGAAGGATTTTCATAAAAACTTGCAAAAGCCGTTAGATCTCCTTAATCCGGCTCTGTCGAAAAATCCGAAAAAAATATTAGCAGATGTCTACTAACTGCAACTCCGTGCTAAATTTCCACTTTTCACTTCAAGCGGTTTCGATATTTCGGGATGAGTGACCTCTCGCTTGTATATATTTAGATTATTCCATTGCATTAATAACTGCTTAAAAAGCCATTTAAGAACATTCTTTGTTAGCGACGATACGTCATTTAGTATTAAGTTTCTATTTAAGACTGGTTTTAATGTAAAAAGTAAAATAAGTACGTTCTATATTTAAATATATTTAGGACTGGTTTTAATGTAAAAAATAAAAATAAGTATGTTCTATATTTAAATATATTTTAGATGAAAAAATTGTAATGAATGACATTAGCGCTGCCTATAAAAGGGGAGCATTTTCTGTGGACATTCATTCCGAATCCAGCGGTGTAAGAAGAAACATCAAGGAAATAAATAGAAGAAAAGCTCTAAAATTCAGTGTTATTATTTACTCCTTCTGCTACCACCGAACACTCTAACTCTACTATGAGTGAAAATAACGCAACCACGGATACTACGGGTTCCGGTACGACGGATTGGAGTATGAATATGCCGAGTGAATCCACGAGCGCAACGATTACGAACACGTCGATTTCAAATCGATCGACACTTACTAGAAGATCGCCGCCGAGCAGCGTATATGGGCACCAGCAACCCGTACTTCAGGCTATAAGCACAGCTGGAGAGGAATCAACACAGGGGGAAGTGATTTATAGCACCCCCCCGACCCGCGCCACCGAAGCATCGATTCCCGCTCGCCAAGAAGAAAATCATTCATCGCCGCAGATTCAAGAAAGAAGTGTTGCAGTGAAAACGCGTCTGAACGATGGAAGTATACCAACGTTCAGAGAAGAGAGTCTGCAGCGGCCTCACCCTAAGAAGACGACCCGCGATTCAGACACACATTCTGTTCGCTCGTCGCATAGGAAGAGAGCAGAAGTGCAAGCAAGAATGACAGTAGCACTAAGGAAATTAGAACTAGCGGAAGCACGATCAAAATTCGCTCAAGCTGAACTAGAGTTTCTTACCGCGGGCTCAGAAGAAGAAGGAGGAGAGCTGTACGAACAAACTCAAGAAGTTGAGCAGTGGTTCATACAATCCAGGGACAGGCCTAAGGATCGGGGACCGATCGAGACAAAAGAAAAGAAGAGCGACATCCAGGAGTTGGCTTCAGTCATACTTATGTTATCCGAGAAGTCACGTGACAACGTTTCGTCAAAGCATCTCGAACTCCCTCACTTTAACGGGTCCTGTGAAGAATGGTTAGCCTTTAAGAGGTCATATGAGGATATGGCCGCTTCCTTCAACAACAATCAAAACCTAGCTCGCCTTAGAATAGCAATTCAAGGAAAAGCTAGAGAAGCCGTCCAAAGCCTGCTCTTCACAGCTGAAGACCCACGCGAAGTAATTAAGGGACTGGAAGCAAGATTTGGAAGACCTGGAGCATTGGCATTAGCAGAACTAGAAAAAATGAAGAATCTGCCAAAAGTTGGCGAGAATCCAAGCGACATTTGCGTATTTGCAAGCAAAGTAAAGAACGCCGTCGAGACAATCAAAGCCTTGAAGAAACCACAGTACCTCAGTTCTCCTGAAACACTGAGAATAATAATCGACAAGATGCCAACATCAATGAAATTTCGTTGGTTCGCTTACCACAGAAGCAGAAGAGATGAAGAAATTCAAGAACTACTACTCGTCGAAGCATTCCTAGAAACAGAAGCTGACATGTGTGGGGACTTTGCTCCACCTGAATTGTCTTCAGAGCCAAGAAGGGTAATAAGAAGACCTGTACTTTCGGTGCAAGAAGCGTCACAAGAAAAACACAAGAAGTCATGTCCGTTCTGTGAAGAAGAGCATTTCGCAATAGAATGCAAGTCAAAGTCAAAGTCAAAGTCAAAATATACTTTATTCAAATAGACTTTTACAAGCACTTTTGAATCGTCACTTTTACATTATTATACGAATTTAAATCAAGTGTCAGTCTGTAAGTCTGGGACTTGGGAGTAAACTACCACCGACTCGGAAAGCTGTTCTGCCGAGAAGAGCCGGCGAGAAACTCAGCAGTTGCTCTTTTCAAAAAAATATTTGATTACAATATTTATTGCATTACAATATTTATCTATTTATCCTACGTGAGACACAACAAGACATTAATCCCACACATTTACATCTTCTAAGTATTCCGTGATGGTGTAATAAGCTTTATTCAATAATGTATTTTTAATTTTAGATTTAAATTGTTTTAAAGGCAAGCTCAATATGGACTGTGGAATTTTATTATACATGCGTACACCTTGCCCCATAAACGATCTATTTACTTTTTGAAGGCGAATACTGGGTGTTATAAGTTTATCCTTATTTCTAGTATTTATACCGTGTTTGTCGCTGTGTTTTGAGTAGCAATTAATATTTTGTCGCACAAATATAATGTTACAATATATATATTGCGAAGCAACCGTAAGTATACCAATTTCTTTAAAAAGTTCGCGGAGAGTATCCCGAGCGCCAATGTTATAAATAAAAAAGCTTACAATTAAGAAGGGCACAAGACTGTCATATCAATGTTTTAGATTATGTACTTGGAGCAGTTAAAAGTGTAACTATTATTTTAACTTATAAGCTATTAATTCTATGTTATCATTACAGCAAGATATTTATATTATAAGGTGAAACATGTGTATATATTATAGTAAATTGTGAAGTGAGTTTGAGTTTATGTTCTGTCTGTGGCAAATGTATTCATCATCAACTTTGCTTCCAACTTGTCAAGCAAAGTGAGAATAATATCGATGCCCGAATGTGAGGATTGACGTAACTCACAAACTGTGAGTTTATGTGGAGTAAATGAATGATTCTTATAACAATTATATTGGTCAAATACTCCCCGGGTTTAATTGAATTTCAAAATCCTGCCGTTATCCAGTTGTCAGCTCCAAGTCCATTTTCAAATACAGCACATTGTTGTATATTATTGATAGATACACACGTAAAAACAATTATTATGCACTATACGACTTTGAAAACGCGAATTTAATATAAATACAATTATTTTACATATTAAACAAATTAAAAATACGGAGCTACGATTTTGACGTATCACCTGGGCCAGTGTTGCCAGTGCCAGAAGAAGCAAGAAGTTCAAAGAAGCTAACATAAATGAAAAATGGGATATGACCAAGAAGGCAAAGATATGCTTCAAGTGTCTCCGATCCAGGCACGCAAGAATTAACTGTAAAGCTCAAGTCTGCAAGCGGTGTAAGAGATGGCACCATACCATTTTGCATTCCGACAAACCGCCAGTACCAGTAGAAAAGGAAGCGAACAAAGAAGACCCGAAGAGCGCCTCAGAAGAAAAGGTCGCCTTAATTCATAACGCAAAAGGAGAAGAGAAGGCATACTTGAAGATCATCCCAGTGGACCTTTATGGTCCCAAAGGCCAAGTTCGCGTACTAGCATTGTTGGATGAAGGGTCAACAGTTACACTCTTGGACTCATCAGTTGCCGAGAAGATCGGAGTTGAAGGGAAGCAAGAAAAGCTCACAATTGAAACAGTCGGCGGTAAGGTGATAAGAAAAGATAAGTCACAGAAGATCGAGTTCAAGATAAAAGGGGCTCATAGAAGAGAAAAAAGAACCATAATTGCAAGAACCATTGACGACCTAAAGCTGTCAAAACAATGCATAAATAAGGACACTGTGCAGAATTGTCAGCATCTAAGGGCAATTGCCGCAAATAGCTCAAGACAGAGACACATGGTATTCTTTAGAGGAGGCCTTCACCTTCACTTGAGGAGGGGTTCATGCAAACAAACTTATATATTATTATCAAGACTTAAACTTTTTTTTAAAAAAAATAACTTAAAAAAAAAAACAAGAAAAAAAAAAAAAAACTTTTTGAAAAAAATAAGTGAAAAAAAAAAGAAAAAAAAATTAAAAGAAAAAAAAAAAAAATAAATAAATAAATAGTAAAAAAAAAAATAGTGAAAAAAAAAATTTTTTTGGGAAATAAGTGTAAATTACATAACTTTTTGTCTTTTCTCTTTTTCTTTTTACTTTTCAAACTTTGTATGTATCTTACTTTACTTTGCATGAAATAAAAGGCTTATTATTATTATTATTATTATTATAAGGGCAATTGAAAATCAGCTCCTCTACGTCACCGAAAGTCCCAAGCTCCTGATAGGCCAAGACAACTGGGGATTAATAGTAACAAGAAGACTGAAGAAGGGCAAGCCATCCGACCCTGTAGCCTCACTCACCAGCCTAGGGTGGGTGTTACACGGATGTGAAACAGGGGCAACTGCCTTAGTAAACTTTACTCACTATGGCAGATCAACCACTGACATGGAAAGCGTAGAAGAAATCGTCCGTGAACACTTTCAGTTGGAAGCTCTTGGAATTCAAAACCGGTCACCAACCAATGACAGCGATAGAAGAGCACTAGAAATCCTCGAGAAAACTACAAGGAAACTACCAAACGATCAATACGAAACAGGACTCCTGTGGAAGAAAGAAGACGAAACCCTACCCAATAACTACAATCAGGCAAGCCGACGTCTAGAAAACATCGAAAAGAAATTGGATAATGACCAAGAGGCTAAAGAACACTACGAAAAGCAGATCCAGAGTCTAATCGAAAAGGGATATGCAGAGAAAGCTCCGGAAACTTCAAACAAAGGAAGAACATTCTATTTACCACACTTTGCCGTCGTGCATCCAATTAAGAAGAAGCTGAGAATAGTGTTCGACGCAGCTGCCAAATTTGAAGGGAAGAGCCTCAACGACGCCTTGCTCTCAGGCCCTGATCTACTGCAATCACTATTTAGCGTGCTACTACGCTTCAGGGAAAGACCTGTGGCTGTCATGGCTGACATCCAGGATATGTTTCTTCGAGTCAAGGTCAGAGAAGATGACCGAGACAGCCTCAGGTTCCTTTGGCGCGGAAGTCGAAGGACAGGCAAGCCTGAAGAGTATAGAATGTCGTCAATCATCTTTGGGGCATCGTCATCACCAGCAACAGCGATATACGTAATGAACAAGAACGCAGAAGAATTCAAGAAGACTCATCCCGAAGCAGTGAAAGCAATAAACAGAAACCATTACATGGACGACTATCTACAGAGCTTCGCATCTACAGCCGAAGCAAAGAAGATATCAAAAGAAGTCAAAGATATTCATGCAAGAGCAAACTTTCATCTGAAGGGTTGGGCCAGCAACGTTCCTGAGGTACTATCAGAAATAGAAAACACCAATAAAGAAGATTCCCTGCAACTGATGAAGGAAGAAAAGATTCTGGGTTTAAGATGGCTGGTAAAAGAAGACAAACTAGCTTTCAATGTTGGACTGCGCAACACGTCAAAAGACTTGCAAGATGGTAGAAGAACTCCAACTAAGAGAGAAATCACGAGTGCGGTGATGTCTACTTTTGACCCCATGGGTTTTGCTACACCAGTCTTGATCCAAGGAAAGAAGTTAATTCAAAACATTTGGCGAACAAAAATAGACTGGGACGAAGTTATTAACGAACCACAAAAAGAAGCCTGGATGAACTACTTAGAAGAAGTGTCGGCGTTGGCAAAATTAAAGATTCCAAGGTGCATCTCACACTACAGCAGAAAAGGACAGCTGCACACATTTACCGACGCAAGTGAAGAAGCCTACGCAGCGATAGTCTACTGGAGGACAGTCGAACCCGGAGGAAAGGTTCATATCTCCATGATCGCCGGCAAAGCAAGAGTAACGCCAACGAAACCAGTATCAATTCCGAGGTTGGAACTACAAGCGGCCTTGCTTGGCAGCAGATTAGCTGCTACGGTGGAAGAAGAATCGGAGCTCGAAATATCAAAGAAGATCTACTGGACCGACTCTAGCACAGTACTGCAGTGGATAAAGGCGGAACCAAGGAAGTTCAAGACTTTTGTGGCGAATCGACTTGCAGAAATCGAAGAGAAGACCAATCCAGAAGACTGGAGATGGGTACCGACGAAAGAAAATCCAGCAGACGACGCCACGAGAGGAACTCCAATCGAATTCGACCACAACGCTCGGTGGTTCAAAGGTCCATCATTTCTCCGTCGCTCAGAAGAAGAGTGGCCCTTTCACGACTTCAAATCAGAGGGTATCATGCCAGAAGAAAAGAGCAAGCAAAAGGTGATGGCGATTAAACCTGCAGAAGACGTCCTTCTGGATCCAGAGAGGTTCTCAAGCTGGGAGAGACTACTACGCACCACAGCCAGAGTGGTCGCCTTCGCATACCATTTACTGAAGGCTCACAAAGCAACCACCACCGCTATACGTCAAAAGGACGAGTGCTGGAAACCACAAAGAAAGACCCAGGAGAAAGACACAAGAGCCTCGATTCAATCAGCCAACAGGAACAAAAACAAACGGCAGTACTTGCCCCTTGAAGAAGAACACCTAAAGAAGGCTGAAGAGATATTGATGAAGATGAGCCAGAACGATAGTTTCATGTCAGACATAAAGAATTTGAAGACAGAAAAACCCTTAGAAAGCGCAAGTCGGCTCAAAAAGATCGACGTATATATAGGAGACAACGGAATTATCAAACTAAGAAGCAGAACGATGAAGTTCCACGACCATAACAAAAGGAAGATGAATCCCATCATCTTAGATGGAAAACAAAGGATAACGCGTCTTATTATACAACATTACCACAAGAAGTTCCTTCACGGAAACACAGCTACAGTAATGAACGAGAGTTCTGGACGTGCGAACATCGGGAGGATTACTTCGCCGCCCAACTCGACAGATCGTCGTGCTGGTGCCTGCACCATCGTCGCCTCCAGAGGATGCAGTGCTGCGCACCGTGGGGGAGAATGTTAGCGACGATACGTCATTTAGTATTAAGTTTCTATTTAAGACTGGTTTTAATGTAAAAAGTAAAATAAGTACGTTCTATATTTAAATATATTTAGGACTGGTTTTAATCCTTCTGCTACCACCGAACACTCTCCGGTCAACATCCCGCCAGCGAACCTGCTCCACAACAGCGCACTACATACGAGCGTCAACATTCTTAATTAATAAAATTCTTAAATAATAAAAGTTTATGCATTTGTAGGAATAAATTGAAAAAACCGCGTTGTATTCTTAACAAACGAATCGTTAAGAATAGAGCTGAGTACTTGATGTATGAGTTTAATCTTTGCACAGAGATTTCCACGAAGACTCAGATTTCCTACGTTTTTTACTGTATACATATTTAATCTTATTATGAATAATAGTTTTAAGCCTCATATATACAATACAATTGAAAATTAATTGAAAAAAAATATTATAATATATAAGAAAAATAAGAAAAAAAGGCACAATAAATTACTCGTAAAAGTAAAGTACTGTACAAGTCTTCTCTATGCGAAATTGTGGCGAAAATGCTATCTACATTTCCACGCTAAATAATTGCAATGTCAATTCTTACTAGATCTAAAAAAGATAGGTTTAAGTAAGGAAGTTGGTTGTAGGTAAATATAATAAAATAAAGAAGCCTTTTGCTTATTTACAATTTATACATAGATTATCTTATTTTGATGGTTAGTTAGTTAATTTTACAGCATTATTTACTTAAAATTATTGTTAGTTATGTTTTAGTTTCTTACTTTTCTATGCGAGAACCCCTAATTGGGTGAAGGCCTCCTCCAAAGATGTCCATTTGTCCCTATCCTTTTCTGATCCTGTTCCGGTACAGTTTGGGCCGGCTACCTCTTTTATTTCGTACTCATCCGCAAATTCGCATCTGCGGTTGTAGGTACTCATCCGCAAAATGGTTTTACAATAATTTTCATTTGCTTATGGTGATGAAAATCATGGGGGGAAACCTGCACGTCTGAGATCTCGTAACTTAGCAGAAGAAACCCGCACTTGACCCACGTGGTAGACTTTGGCAGCTCTATTCGCCATCAAAAAAAAACAGAGGTAAAAAAAGATCCCAGGTTAGAAGTGGGACGTTAACAAATACATACTACTCGTAATGTTTAAGAAAAACTAGACAAAATCGTCTAAACCAAAAGCCTTCCATTAACCTGATTGGGCAGTTTTTACTGCAACTGTTCTTCAAAGTGGGACATATGCACTAGAGATACTCGTACTTACTTAGATTTAGTGAAAATTTTAGCCAGATGTTATCTATTGCATAAAACTAAAAATAACCTAACTAATGTTACCTAAAATATATTAAATCCTATTAATTTTGTTTTTCAAATGATGTAAAATTTATGCCTCTATCTATTTCGAACCCCACGACTCCACCTGTCAGAGATAACGCGCTTGATTAATTAACTTAATTAAGTTATTTTGACGCTACCTTAGTAAATTTTCGTATATTTAAAACCTGTTATAAGTATGACAAGACAGAGTTAAACCTCTAAAATGACAAGTTCTATTTAATATGCTAAGTAGATTGATATAAACTGATTACAATAATACAGTATTCTACATAAGTAGTATTGTACTATTGTAATAAATATTATTAAACTTCACATTTCGAAACTGATTCTAACTGCCAGTGCAGTGCCATAGTGCCACCAAATAGACCCCTAGTCTTTCTTGACATAACTATATTTTACCTTATTCGGAATTTGAACCTCGGACCATAGGGTCTGCGACAAAATAAGCCACTATAGAGTAATACGACGGCAAACAAATAATAAAGCAAGTTCAGACGTCAAAGATCAAACAGTCTTAAAAATATCCAAAGTATTTTTCATTATCTCCACCCTCACTCCCCAATCCTATAAAATTGCTTAAGCATTAAAAATTCTGAACTCGCGATACCTTGACATAGGCAATTGATCCGGAATGCGGATTTGTTGAAAATTCCCTTATTAAGTAAAACTGCCTCCCAACAGCTTTAATTAGGATTCTCGTTGTATACGATCCTTTAATATTTACAGGATCAAATTAGATACAGTAATTACACCTGGTAAATATAAACCTGTGATTATTTGCAAATAAATGTGGGTTCATAAAATTAACAAATATTACAAATTAAAGATAATGGTTAAAACTATATTTTATTAAACTCTCTTTTAAGCTGAAATAACGTTTGAGATCTCCGATTATTTCTTAAAGGTGCATTCGAGCCATGAACATTTTTACATGACATTGACAGGGTAATCTAGGACCTATTGGCATGGTTTGACGCTACTTATAAGAAAATCTATACATACTAGCAATTCACGCGGCTCCGGCGGTGCTCGAAGGATGAAAAGTCAGGGTTATAAGCATTTTTTGATGCCAAATCAAAAAAAAAGTCAAAAATCAAAATTTCGTCTAAAAATAAAATTTCTGGAGAGGGCTATCCTTATCACCTAAGGGAATAAAAATTAGACTACAACCTATTCTCAGGCCTACCAAATATACACAAAAAAGCATAAACATCGGTCGGGCCGTTTCGGGGGTTCGATAACAAACACTGTGACACGAGATTTTTATAAATTAGATAATAACATTCTAGCTTAATCGAATCTGTACATTAAAATTTTTTTGGAAAATCCTAATAAAATAGTCATTATTATAGCTACAGAGACCGAATCAATGCGGGTCAACATAACGAGCATTTTTACTAGGAATATATCAGTGAAATCGATATCAACTGTTAACGAACCCGAGCAAAAGTAATAAGACAAACGTTGAAATAAATCAAAAAATTATATTATATATTATATCACTACATATTATAAAACAAAGTTCTCCGTCGCGTCTGTCTGTCTGTTCACGAAAAACTCAAAAACTACTGCACTGATTTTCATGTTGTTTTCACCAATGGATAGAGTGGTTTTCGAGGAAGCTTTTAGTATATAATTTATCAAATTTATATATATTTTTACTAGTGGAACCCGCGGCTTCGCTCGCGTTAAACCTAGGGACCAACCCGAGCGAAGCGAGAGTAAGTAGCTTGTTATGTATAAAATTTATGTAAAGTCTTAATTAAACATTATTCTTTTTATTTCACAGAAATTGGCTTTAGTAGTATTTTATTATGTGTATAAATAACCGTGTACCAAAGCAAAAACTCAATTCAACAGTACATGTTCGTCTAAAATAAATCTCTCACGCTCCAGATAACACGAATGAGGTTTAGAGCGGTTATTCTGCCTTACTATTTATTATTAACTTTAAAGTGAATTTTGAACATGATATTGTATGAAATCTGCTGAAGGAAGTACTATAACATATTATAATAGATAAGTTTACTTTATTAATAAACTAGTGATTCACCCTAGCTCTGCTCGGGTTCGTTCCATATGTAAGTTCGTTTGTTTGTTGACGGTTTAGTATTGATTTCTCACAGATATAATATTTTGCCACAGTAAAATGTATATATTACTAGCAGTACCCGCGGCTTCGCCCGCGTTAATTTTTTAAATGTTAGGAGTCAATCCCGCAGGAACTCCGGGATAAAAAGTAGCCTATATGTTATTCTGGGTCTTCAGCTACCTACATACCAAATTTCATCGTAATCGGTTCAGTAGTATTTGCGTGAAAGAGTAACAAACATCCATACTCACAAACTTTCGCATTTATAATATTAAGTAGGATGTTGACCCGAATAACCCTATCATCATACAAAATGACATCAAAATTTGTCTAATAAATAACTTAAAAATTACAATAATGTTAAAAGTGCAAGACCGACGGCTTTACGTGCTCTCTTGGTTCGGCCCGGGACTCAAACCCAGGACCTCCGGATGCGCAACCGTAAATGTTTGCCTCTACATGATAAAGTGGCAGGTCTTATTAATATGAAATGAAACTACTATGGAGAGACTATGGAGTGGGAAGTAACACATAGGCTACTGTTTAGCACTTTTAAATACATGGAAACCGTTTTTTATATTATAAATGCGTTATTAAACAAATCGTAGAGTCTAAAATATTAACTACTCTCTAATCCCTACTAATGTAAATATGAATGTAAGTTTGTTTGTTACGCTTTCACGCGAAAATTACTTAACCGATCTTAAAACTTTGTACATATATGCCTGGAGGTGTTAGAAGTAACATAGGGTACTTTTTATTAAAGAAAATATTTTCTTTTACGAAAGATAAAAAAATTGTTTGACAAAATATGTAAAATCTACCTACTTCAGCGCCATCTAGCATTCCAATAATGAATATAATAATCCCAACTAAGCAACAAAATATAGTTATCATATTGATTCATTTCTATTGTACTAATTTAATGGCTTTAATGCGAGCGAAGCCGGGTAAAAGCTAGTATTATTATAAATACAACAGATGTTTAACGTCACACACTCAAGCAGAAGGTCATAAAGAAAAAAATATATGGTACTTATAAGGAACTAGAATTTCTTAAAGATTGACCCTAAATTATATTTTCGCTATAATATTTGACAGCAACTGGTATTATATCGTAATGTATCATTTTGGTGCTGGAGGCATTAAAAAGGTATTTGATGGATGACCCTCCAATATGCCATTCATCAATATAAGCCTTCAGATATATTAACAAAATAAAATATTAGTCTAAGAGTTAGAAGTTAGATAAATAAAGAATGTGATTTAGGGTTTGTTTCTGTAAAAGATAGCTTTTAATATCAAAAAACCAGTATTTTTATCAAACATTTTATTTATTTATTTTATATCGTTTTTTTAAAGTAATGCCAATTGCTTCTCTTGGCAAGTGGTTAGCGCTACAATTTTGTAGACACTAGGTTCAAGACCCAGGCTGGGTCATGAACTACTAAAGTTTTCTGTTAAAATTCTTAGCATCAGCTTAGAACTGGTAAATGAGCAATGTTTTAGTAGTCTCATTATTTGAACGTACGTACCCTTCGTACTGTATTCTAACAAAATGTCGACCTTTTTCATTCAGTTTATCAATAAAAAGTACTAATATTATGTCTCCTTTGAAATGTTAGTGGCAGGGGCCTGAGTCCTGAATAGTTTATATTACCAGTAAGCCATTTTTTTAGATTTTCCTTGTATATTAAATAACCATTTATAAATATATAATTAAAGACAATAAATTTTAATTTCACTACGTTGTATTAAATTGAAATTATTTGAAGCTACAAAACCAGATAAAACTGTCCATAAAACATTTAATACTCTAGTTAACAAACTAAAAAAGTCACTTTTAAAACCGTAACATTTGTAAAAGCGTTGAGCAAACATTGAACACATCTGTTACTGTAATTTACGAGTTGAATTCGGTTTCGACTGCGATTTGCGATCCAGTGACTTTTAAAAGTGCTTATTTCGCATTTTAGGTTTTTCATCACTTATAATAATTTTCGTTATTTTTATCCACGAAAATTGTTCAAACAACCATTTTACTAAAACAGTATGAACTAGCTAAACCGCTTCGTTGAGCGTAAGTTAAAATAAATGGTTTTTATTATTTTCTAATAAAATAATAGTAACCTAAGATACTCCTTCTAACATTAGCTATTAGAGAGTGAAAGTCTCGTCAAAATTGATCCAGCCTTGTCAGAGATAAGCCGGAACAAACAGACAGAGAGACAAAAAATAAAAAATCTTTTTTTTATGTAAGTAGGAAGTAGGTACCGTATATATTATGTACTTTCGTATTATGCATTTAGTGAAAAGCTGTTTATTTGAATTTACAAACAAATACTTCAATTTTATTTATATACAGTACTGATTATTGCCCATACAAATAAAGCACTGATTAGAAGTACGAGTATACAAATATATTATTAGTTATATTAAAGAGTTATAAAGCAAATCTTTTGATTACATCTCGAGTTGCGAGTCTCATATTAATTTGATTAAGAGAGCAATCCATTACTTTGTAGCAAAAATAATAAAATACCATCATTTTGGCTGTGGCTTTTCTCGTATATTATAGAAATTTTTTGGGGTTTCATTAAAAAAATATTTTTTTTATTCATATCTACTTATCATTCCTTAAACATTCTACTTCTAGGCATCAATTAAATACATATATGAAACTAACTTTACATAATACAATATTAAATACCATACACTTCATTTCATGGAAATTTTGACTTTTTCTACGAACACTATTACGATCGCTTTTTTATAAAACTTTCTTTATAAGAAATTGTTAAAAATGAACATCGTATGAAAAATTTAAAAGTATTAAGAAATTACTTCTAAGTAAGAAGAAGAATTACTTCTAACAAATGACGCCTAAATTAATTTTGTTAATATGACACAAACCAATAGAATAACTTCGTTTTCAATTTATTCTGATACACTCAAGAATACACAAATGACAAAGACCAACCATACTAAAACCGTTGGATTTAATATCCAACGGTTATCGTAGGGACTACCTTAATGCTAAAAAAGAAAAAGTGCACATGGGAATGACAATAAAGTAGCAACACGAGATACAAGTATGCAGGGAAATGACAATAAAGTGGCAAAAAGGCAATTAAAGCCGAGATAAGCGTTATATACCGCCCTTTACGGCCCTAAGCGACGGTAATAATACTGCGATATTTTCTACTGTAGATGCAGATTGTATGAAAGAAAATCCAAATACTTTTTCTCATATTTTAAACTAGTAAAATCCCCTGGCTTTGGCCAAGAAAATCTGTTAATTATAAAAAATATTCACAGTCTTATATTTATACGTACTTTTAAGGTTGGGAAGCAAAAATATAAAAATATCCCCTACAGTGTAGGTCCTACACTGTTAGTTATGTTGTACTCAACGGTTAGAAACTACATACTATATTCAACGAAACCTCTCTCGTCTTAATGGGGCGTCTCGATCCTTCATCGCTCCGATGGCTGGCAAGCCAAACGGCCTGCCTTTGGTCATTCTGCTACCATAAAATAACAGTGAGTATAGTAAATTCAAGTGGACAACCTCACAGTGTATACTGACACCTAGCTGTATGTATTTGTACGAGAGTCAAATATTTGTCCATAATATATTCAGAATAATAATTGATCAGCCGAATTAAATTTTATTTGTTTTTCTTGAATATAGAATGGTATCAGTAAACGCGATGTAACTAATTTTCTTTTAACATAAAGGTGGTTTAGTTACATTGTGTAGTTTTTAAGAGCTGAAAGTCAATAATGGCTTTTCTCTCTACATACATTTCAAAGCATCGATGTACATTGCACAACTAATTCTAATAGTTCTAGTTGTTACTTAAATAAATTCGTACATACATTAAAATATAACAAAGATATTTTTTTAAAATACGAAAAATAAGAAACGTTTCATACGATAAAAAATTCTATAAAACGAAATTATCATAAAATATTAATTAAATCAATCTAATATATTTATTTACGAATCAATTTTATAAATAGAGATGTACACACATTTATTGTACCGCCATCTTAGTTTGAGTCCGCACATAGCTTCAGCCTCATTTGGCAGAGTGCCTAAAGCTCTCACGCTTCGGGCTTCCCACAGACTAACGATTGATGGATGACTACCGGCTAATCTTTGCGAGTACTTCTTATAACTAATACTAAAACGAACTATCTTTTTGCACAGAAACTTAAATTAAAAGTTACAAATTGTTAACAAAAAAGGTACCGAATTTGAACTTCCTTGAAATTTAAAAGAATATTAATTATTTCACACTTAGATATGATCTTTTTAAGAATGGGACTACTTTTACTTATTTATTTAAAAATATGAAAATTGATTGCATGAGAAACCCACTAAAATATAAAAAATTGAATTGTTCCTCCTATTTCCAATTAAATATTGTAAAATATAGTAGACATGTATGTTTACCAATACATATATGCACTCTCTAATTCAAAATCCGATATAAACTCGCAACATAATTTGTGATCAACATGGCATGAATCATCCTCATCTTCTTTACTACGACTCGTACTGACAATTTCTCGATAAAACCTCTAATAACTACTTTGCTTCACCCGAAATTCGAACCTAGAACCTCCAGATCAGACACCGTTCTATAAACATGTTAGCAACTAGACCAACGAAGCAATTTGCAATTTATAGAATGTACATAAAAATGCCCAAAAAGAATATAATCATTTGTATAGAAAATATGACAAAAATACAAAACTAAAAAGGTTCTATTAAGTAATCTCGAAGACTTAATGTCTTCTATATTTCAATTTACCGCAAGTATCCATTCGAAAAAGACATTACCGTTAGCTTTCGGCTAATATGTCAATACGTCGAGCTAGACCATGGAGGTTATATACAGGAGAACCAACGCTTCATACTAAAGCATTACCCGCCTGTCTCTGAAAATTTGTAGAGTTTATAGCGCGCTGCCGTCAATAAGTAGTATCTGTGAAGTTAGCTGTTTATGAGTACTGTCACTATTGTGACAACGTGAAGTTAGGCATTGAGACAACATAGCGATCGCAGCGCCTCCTTGGTTTGACAATATTTCTGAGTCACTACATTCTAGGGCCTTGGCTCTCCTGGTTTCTAATCTCCATGAGCTAGACAGTGATTGACAAGTTCTAATGAAACCTTATACGCTATTAGTTCAATATTAGAAGTAAAACTTGAAGAAGTAAATCGAATATATAAAAAATCTCTCTCCCCCGAAACGACTTGACCGATTTTTATGATTTTTTTGTGTATATTTGGTAGGTCTGAGAATAGGTCGTAGGTTATTTTTTATTTCCTTACGTGATAAGGAGGTCTCTCTCCAGACTTTTTATTTTTTATATATTTATGATTTGGCATCAAAAAATACGTATAACCCTACATTTTCATTCTTTTACCGCCGGGATTAATCGAAAGAACGCGAGCGGAGCCTAATTTTTAATTATTATAATAAAATACTATTGACTTAGAAAATTTTACTTATATTCTTACATTACCCGCGGCTTTGCTCGCGTTCTAATAACTTAAATTAATTCTTAAATTTTACATATTATTATGCCATGTGATGTTATTTACAGTTTATGATTATATTTGACGACACGTTTGGCTCAGTTGGTGTCAGTGATTCTACATTCTGCGCCAGCGGTTGCGGGTTCGAGTCTCGCTGGAGGCATTCATGGAGGCATATTTATAATACGTATGTATTTAAAAATAATACATGTGTAGTATATCAACTACCTGGTAACCGTGACACAAGCCTCGTAGCTTAGCACGGTACTAGATGGTGCTGTAGTAATATTGTCCCAAAATATTTATTGATTTACTAGCGGTGCCCGCGGCTTCGCTCGCGCTAAGAGTGAGTAAAATAAACATTTTTGTTTATATACTGTTACTTATAATGTACCAAGGACTGATTCCCCATTTAAAGTTCTGGCCCTCTTTTCTGGGAACTACTCTATAGCATTTTCTGTTTCATCTACAGCACCAGTTATTTTGTAATCCTGTGAGATGTTTCTCTTAAGTTTTAGCAAGAGTTATCTATATAAATTTGTAAGAACGCTATAGAACCAATAATTGTGTTTTCACTTAGGAATGTAAGATTAATGTTCAATAAAAGGTATTTTAAATGTTTTCTCGTATAATAACGTAGCACTATACAAAACTTAATTCAAATCAGTTATGTACTTTTTGTGTGAAACGCACGCTTCGATTTACGAAGTTACTGTTTTTTACGTACTGATAAAAATAGGTTTTGCGAGTGTAGCTTGGGAGACAGATATTTGATATTGTAAACTATTCTGTAGCCCTTTTACCTACAATATTGTTTTGATGTATCTCTCAAGACTTACCCGCAGCCAGGTTTCTAAGGACGACTTAATGAAATAAATTATTTTGTTTTCCTGGCCATGTTTTTTTCTACAATAAAGAGTACCATAGTTATGACCCGAGTAATAAGTAATCATTACATAGTTTTTTTTTAAATCGGTCCGGTACTTTTTGTGTTAAGCGATAACATACAAACAGACAAACATTTTAATAATGTAGGTATTGGGGTGTTTATTCAATACATATTTCATTACAGTTATTGTTTTTAAAAAAATATTTCATGTACATACTTTTTATAACTTTCTGCTTTATTATATTTATACATTTATATGTATACATATAGATACTAATAATAAAAATAGGTATTGCGAGTGTAACTTACATATATTTTGGTATTGCAGACTTTTCAGTAGGCTGTTTTTAGACCTAGAATTTCCTACTACATTATTTCGACGTATCTCTTAAGATTTCGCCACTGGTAGCTTTCTTAGGCCAACTCAATAAAACCAATTATTTTGTCTTCCTGTTTCAGTGAAAAGAAATTTCTTCAATAAAAAGTATCCTAAATGTTGACCCGAGTAATAAATTATCACTACACAAAATTTAGTAGACAAACAGACAAACGCTCCGCTTGAATACCGGCGTGAAGTAGCAGCTATGCTGTCGCGTTTCGTCCGGTAAGTGAGAGTCCGGGAGGCCCACTCCCCATCCCTACTCCCGTCCTTCTCCCTCCTCCCTCCCTCCCATTCCTGAAAGGCCGGCAACGCATCTGCAAGCCCTGTGGTGTTGCAGAAGTTCATGGGCGGAGGTGATCACTTACCATCAGGTGAGCCTCCTGCCCGTTTGCCCCCTTTGTCCCATAAAAAAAAAAAACGCTCAAAAATTGTTACAATTATTATTTTGAGGTCTATATTTAATAAAATATACGTCACAACCTTTGTTTTAAGAAAATATTTCAAATAAATGTGACTATGCTCTGTTACTGTATGTTGAATAGGTATCATCGCCCCGCGGTTTCACCCGCGTTGTTGAAGGTCCCGTGAGAAATATAAGTAAAGTATAGTAAGTATAGTATATAAATGTAGCTTTTCATTAGTTATTTTTTTTAAATGATCTAACAGTACTTTTTGAGTTTATTCTAAACACAGTACAGTTTGTCCAAGCTGCGACATTTTTCTTAGTTATAGAATCTGAACCGTTATAATTACTAAACGAAAAGTCTGATCTATATATATACCGAACTGATAAATATATATACCGAATTTAAAGTGCAGTTACACGTACAAAATCAGGCTTAATACCAATATCACCTCTATTCGATTCCACCCGTATTTGAACTGAAGTTAAACAAAAAATGTTATTTAGGCTGAATTGTAATAGGCACATACCATAGCGGACTTTTTGTGAGCATTATATACATACATAAATACATATATACATACATACATACATACATACATACATACATACATACGTACGTACGTACGTACGTACATACATACATACATACATACATACATACATACATACATACATACATACATACATACATACATACATACATACATACATACATACATACATACATACATACATACATACATACATACATACATACATACATACATACTTACTTACATACATACATACATACATACATACATACATACATACATACATACATGATGATGATGATGATGTCCTCCTGACCGATTCCGGCCACGGCGGCCAATCTCATTGAGACTAGCCAACGGCGCGGGACATATTATAGTGCACAAGTGTATGCGCAGACACAAGTGCACTCTCTATTCCTTATCACTCTCATATTCCGGTGGGACGACTGCTCGACACGACCAGTGAGAGTTAAGGCGCAGGACCGACGGCTTTACGTGCTCTCCGAGGCACGGGGGTGAAACACCGCCAACTTCCCAACTCCGAGCTGTTACTGAGGCTTACGAAACAGAAAGACTCAATAACTAAACTTGGCCCGACCCGGGACTCGAACCCAGGACCTCCCGGTGTGTGACCGTACATGCTAGCCACTACACCAACGAGGCAGTTATATGTATACATACATACATACATACATACATACATACATACATACATACATACATACATACATACATACATACATACATACATACATACATACATACATACATACATACATACATACATACATACATACATACATACATACATACATACATACATACATACATACATACATACATACATACATACATACATACATACATACATACATACATACATACATACATACATACATACATACATACAAACATACATACATACATACATACATACATACATACATACATACATACATACATACATACATACATACATACATACATACATACATACATACATACATACATACATACATACATACATACATACATACTTACATACATACATACATACAAACATACATACATACATACATACATACATACATACATACATACATACATACATACATACATACATACATACATACAAACATACATACATACATACATACATACATACATACATACATACATACATACATACATACATACATACATACATACATACATACATACATACATACATACATACATACATACATACATACATACATACATACATACATACATAAGCCGTTTCTGGCAAAATATCTAAAAATTAAAGATCTTTGTTTTGGGTGCTATGTGTCGATGAAGGCCCAATACAAAATTTTTCATATATATCTTTCATTTACAGACAGCGAACGGTTATACTGCAATAAAAATATCTTAAGTCACGACCTGAGTAATAAGTTATCACTAAACAAAATTTGGTTAAAATTTGTGCAGTACTTTTTGAGTTACACGATAACATACAAACAGACAAATGGACATACAGACAAACAGCTAAAAAAATTATAACCAGTGTTTTGGGGTCTCTATATTCAATACAAAATACGTTACAGTCATGGTTTTTGAAAATATTTAATGTACAGATTTTTTAAGTTACGGTTTTTTTTTATTTTATATTGTATTTATTTCATATGTTTCATACAAATAAATATGTATGAATATAATTATAATTTATTATTATCGAGCTTAGTAAAGTTTTAGTCAATGCTACTGAACAGAGAAAGAATAGAAGTTGTAAGTAGTTTAACAAATATTCGACGTTATTCCTTAAATTACCATAACTTTTTTATTTATGAACCGATTGACATGAAACAAACGCTAAATGTTAAGTGAAGCTTACCACAATATATATGTCAAAACCACATCTCGATCAAATAAGCCGTTTCAGAGATTAGCGTGCACAAACGCACAGACAAACAGACAAACAGACAAACAGACAAACAGACAAAAATTCTAACAATCATTGTTTTGGGTTCTATTTGCGTTAATAAAGGTCCCTATAATATTTTTTCTTATATATCTTTCATGTACAGACAGCGATCTGTTACATTTTTATTATATGTATAGATTATCGAGCTTAGTAAAGTTTTAGTCAATGCTACTGAACAGAGAAAGAATAGAAGTTGTAAGTAGTTTAACAAATATTCGACGTTATTCCTTAAATTACCATAACTTTTTTATTTATGAACCGATTGACATGAAACAAACGCTAAATGTTAAGTGAAGCTTACCACAATATATATGTCAAAACCACATCTCGATCAAATAAGCCGTTTCAGAGATTAGCGTGCACAAACGCACAGACAAACAGACAAACAGACAAACAGACAAAAATTCTAACAATCATTGTTTTGGGTTCTATTTGCGTTAATAAAGGTCCCTATAATATTTTTTCTTATATATCTTTCATGTACAGACAGCGATCTGTTACATTTTTATTATATGTATGGATTTTATATAGCCTATAGTTTCTACAGTAAATGGGCTATGCAGCACTGAAAGATTTTATTTAAATTGGTCAAGTAGTTCCTGAGATAAGCGCCTTCAAACAAACAAACTCCTTAGCTTTATAATTTTAGTATTGTTATATGACAATGTGAAAATATATTTTTCGTTTTAACGTTTTTCTAACGTTAAAATCGTTGATGACAGTTAAATGACTTTGATCACAGTTAGAACTTTCCAGTGGATATTTTGGAATGAAAAGCTCACTATACGAGTATATCTAACGTGAGTGACGTGAAAGTATAAGCTAACATTTTGTCTACCAACGTCTACATTTCGCCATGGAAATATTCTTTGATTAGTAAGATCTCAACATAGACATTATTTGGTTCCTTATAAATGAATTCCATACGTTAATATTAGTTAAAAGTTGTACATAAACATATGTTTTATAATTATTACAAGCAAACCCATAAATGAAAAACAAAAAAATGATGTAATAAAATAAAAGTAGCCTAAGGTACTCCTTTTAACAATTAGCTATCTGCGAGTGAAAGTCCCGTCAAAATCGCTCCAGCCGTTTCAGAGATTAACCAAAACAAACAGACAGACAAAAATTTTAAAAACAGATTGATGTTTTGCTGTAAGTATACACTTTCATATGCATTTAATGAAAAGCTGTTAATTTGAAATTAAAATCAAACACTTTAATTTTATTTATAATATGTATTGCTAATATTAGTGATGGCAAAGTTACGTTGAATTTGACTAAACATTTTTCTCACCGATGCTGAATTTTTGTTGTGAAAACCAAACTCGCCCAAGTCAGTTTTCATCCAACATCATAAAACTTTGAGATGAAATTGTATTAAGCTTGCGCTTGTCTTAATGCATTTACTTTTAATATTTAAAAGTAAAAGCACTCTGCAAATTGCGAAACCACGAGTAATAGAAAAACATAAGTTAAATAAGAACGTCCGTTTATTACTGCAAAAGATTTCCTTAGCTGTCTCGCATTAGCTGATTTTAAGACAAATATCCATATTTTCTTCTGTTTATTTGTTTTTAAAAATGTTTTAGGAACGAGTTGATTTTACTTGAAATTTTAATAGCGTAATATAATTACACGATTGTTATCTGGTAATATTTTCATTTTAATATTGTATCAAGCCACTGTTATAAAAGTCCTTATTTACGAACATAATCGTAATATCAAATACTTTAGCACAGTAGAAGGCGGAAAATAAAAATAAATCCGCGAAAAATTGTAAAAGATAATTTTATATAAAACATTGCCTTTTTTTGTATCCTTATCAGTTATTAACATATTATATTTGAAATAATTTAATAATTTTAGAGCACCTGCACTATAGTGCTATACGCCTTATACATAATATATAATCATTACCGCAGTGTGCTAGTAATAAGCAATATGCTGAGTTTTTCAACCCTCAGCCAGATGTTACTCTTAAAAGGTGCAAGAGACAAAATAAACAAAATTAGTTAGTTAAGTATAGTTAACGAGTCCTTCGGCAAAGACCAACTTCGTTAAACTTGACGTATAGAAGTTTCATGCCAACCGAGCACGTCTTAATTGATGTAATCTGTTAAAAAGCTTCACTAGTTAAATCCGCACTAATATTTTCGAAGCGAAATAATTGTGTGTGTGTGTTTTGCAACAATAGGTAGACCTAAGTATTATCGATCGTAAATTTTTGATATTTCATTTTCTTGGTTTTAGTGTCACTAGTTTCGAAATTCGTTGTTTATTAATCTGTACAAAATCATATGTATTCATAATTTATTAATTACGTATTTCATATCTAAGAGCAACCTATATATGCATACCTACTCTTAAAAATTTCGTTTAAATTTCATCCGGATCTGTCAAGCCAATGCTGACTAATATTATAAATGCCAAAATAACTCTGTCTGTCGCGCTTTAACGCCAAAACTACTGAACTGATTTAAGTAAAATTTGGTACACAGATTGTCTAGAGCCTGAGGCATAGGCTACTTTTCAAGACGATAAAAGGGCGGTAAGGCGTAGAATTAGGGGATGAAAATTTGTATGGAAACGACGTCAAAGCTAGAAGCTTGAAACTTATTTTTAGGCTTTCGATTAAATATAAATAAGTAAGACATTCAAACTTTGTAAAACACATTTATTGTAGTTAATATACTTAATAGTTATTCTGTAACATCATTTATACATTCGATTAACAACTTACTGGCACCTATCTTATAGCCAAAAGCCTATAATCATTTACTGAAAATAAAAAATGACTCAATCACAAGGAAAAATACCTGCGATTTCATTTTAGTACCGAAAAATCATTCGTCTGAAGCTTGAAGATTACCTGTATTATACATTATCTAACTTATTACTGTTATATTTTTCAAAGAAGGTATTGATCCAATATTAAAATTAAGCATATCTTTAAATAGTATAAAACAAAGTCGCTTCCCGCGGTCTGTACGCTTAGATCTTTTAAACTACGCTACCGATTTTAATGCGATTTTCATCAATAGAATGATTCAAGAGGAAGGTTTATATATTATATAATACATGTATATAATAATAGAATCACAATCAGTGTAATTTAAAAAAATAAAACCCGAACGCGTTTCTGAGTAATTAAGGAATGAAAACATAAAATATGTTTTGTTCTGATACAATATGTATACCCGATGTCATTAACACAAGTAATACGAATCTAACAACACTTTTGAAGCTAAAATCTATCTAGCCGTTCAGGCTGCAGTGCGCGCCGAATATTTTAAATCTGCCAAAAATGCGCCATTTTGTTTTTTTGTATCATTTTAATATCCCCAGTGTCACTATAAATACGAATCTAACGTTACCTTTCAAGCTAAAATCCATGCATGCCAAACAATAATACATACATACATACTCTCGAAAAACATAACCCTCCTTCTGGCGCAGTCGGGTAAAATGCCGAGAAAATATCTTATTTCTGAGAAATATATACTAATCGTTAAAAACCGTATTAATTAGTTAAGTATACTCTTAACATACTTACTTGAGCTTTAATTTAATTAAACTTGTTATAAATTTTCTCCCGTCATACTTATAGAAAAACCCGGTGGAAAGCGTTAGTGTAACAAAATATGCATCCTCGCATTACCAGCCAACTAGGATACACATTAAATTCACTGAGTAGCTATGTCGTGGAAGCGCTTGACGTTTATTAAAAGCTCGGGGTCTGTAGGAAATTAATTAATTTAATTATTTCTAATTATTATATACTGAAAGTTTAGTACTTTCTATCTGGTTGTTTAAAATTACATTATACGATCTAAAATAATCCCTATAGGTAGTATACTTACTTCGCCCTTTTTAATGTCCCACTGTTGAGCACGAACCTCTCTTCAATATAAAGAAGATCAGTCTTCCACGATGACCAAGTAAAATTATGGTCTCTCAAACATGCAGGTTTCCTCACGATGCTAATATATGCTCCTTCACTATAAAACATGTTGTCCATGTTGGATATGATTGACACATGAAAATATCAGAAGTCCACAACCCGGGAATTGAACCTGCTACACTCGCTTGCTCGAGCGCGTAGACTGGACTACCACTGTCTCATATTTAATTGCATGTACTAAGCTTTAGTATTTTCCTGCGGAACCCTATCAGCCTACCAGCGAGTTTATTTGCCCCGCTACTTAAAGAGCGCTGTCTAGCGGAAAACTGTGCCCGCTTACCCGACGTTATTAAAAACATTTCACTCCTGATTTTATATTTACTTTCGTATTTTTACCTTCTCGTTTAGAGGCACAATTTTTTATAAAGCCATACTAAAACGTACTTGCTTCGAATTTTTAAATAGATTTTTGTTGGAATTAGAGTGCTCATAACGACGTGACGGCTTTTTGTAAGTAAAAGCAACCGAAAGTCAATAATCGGTTTCAGTACAATACATACATTAGAAGTCATTTAAATTTAATAATAATTTAATCGTTTATTATAAGGAAAATATAGAAGGATGTAGAAATTAGGCCAAGATCAAGACATAAGATGGAGTTTTTCTTTCTATTAGAAATTGTTAACACTACACTTCTATATTCTATTATATATTCTATTCTCCCCTATAGGATTCTATTGTATGGGGTATAGAGGTAGAATTTTGGCTAAAGGAGACATATAATACTACTGAAAACTCCAAACTATTCGTAAATTACTAATTATTTTAAAACAAATCTATACGAAAAAATCTTAAAAATTGGGTTCGTATGTAGCAAAAATCAGAAATAAATCAATTCCAAGAGGATTTTCATTACTTCTAGATAAAAAAGTAATTTTTGTGTTATTCCAGTTATCGCGTGACTTTCAAATGTATAATACTATGTATAAGCCCTGCTGAAGTTCATCTTTATACGTCAAGCGGTTTTCCACATATCGTAATGATATTTCGCTTTTATATATTTAGATCAAGGAAGTTCAATAGGAAATGTAGTATTTAGCTACATTAATTACTAAAATGCAAGTAGTAGTATGAAAATTAAATTTTAAACAATTTTTATTTAATAACATATTTTCTCTTTAATTTGTTCCATATTTTAATATATAAAAGCGTAGCGTTTATATTTTTCGTCTTGTCTGTCTGTGACCGCATCACGAGAAAAAGTACTGGTCAGATTTTCATGAAATTTGGTATAGATAAAACGTAGGTACATAGGGACAAACGTAGGTACGAGCGCAGTGAGGGTGAAATTCTAATAATTAACCAATTATGATGATTCGTACGTCGTTATTCATCTTGGAATCGCGAGAACAAGCCTCGTATAAAACATATTATACGTCTCCGACTTTGGTACTACACTACAGATCACATAATACTAAAACTAGGTAATACTAAATTCCTTGGTCTTTAGTTATTTATTTCTGTGTTTTGTTAGTATAACTGACATTAACCTATATTATTATAAATGTGAATGTAAGTTTGTTTGCTTCGCTTCCACGCGAAAACTACTAAACCGATCATCATGAAACTTTGTACACATATTCTTGGAGGTATAAGAAGTAATTTTTAAGTGGTAGTGCCATGCTTGTTACCTTCGGGTAGCAGCCGAATAGGCTGGCACGCCCCGTATAGTACCACTCTCTCACAGAAGACCGGCGTGAAGTGGCAGCTATGCTGTCGCGTTTCGTCCGGTGAGTGAGAGTCCGGGAGGCCCACTCCCCATCCCTACTCCCGTCCTTCTCCCTCCTCCCTCCCTCCCTTTCCTGAAAGGCCGGCAACGCATCTGCAAGCCCTGTGGTGTTGCAGATGTCCATGGGCGGAGGTGATCACTTACCATCAGGTGGGTCTCCTGCCCGTTTGCCCCCTTTGTCCCATAAAAAAAAACAGAGTACTTTTTTTTACTTTATTTTATAGCGCTAGCTTGAAACGATGAAAGCGGGCGAAGCCGCGGGTACTACTAGTGATGTATAAAAAAATATTCCAAAAAATGCTTAATCTCGAGTAAAATTTTCTTTTATCTTAACGTTTTAATTCTTTTTCTGAGACTTTAAAACATAAGCAAATTTAAAAATAAAGTTGACGCATTTAAGAAGATTTACAAGTGGGGCAATATAAGAGCGTCTTCTTCCTTCATAAGAACCCTTTACTTAGCGACTTGACTTTAAATAGGCGGTACTTTTTGTTACAAATATTAATTTTATCATAAAAAAAGCTTTTGTACGGTAAAAATAACGTATTTAAAAATAATTAACTATTTTTTTCTGGAAAGGGTAGGTTCTTAGCGATACTGCTACCTATAATATTGTTCTATGCATACTCTCTTTCTTTCTAACGTGCCACTGCTGGGTACGGGCCTTCATTTATATTGATCAGGCCATAGTACACCACGCCGGCCACACCTGAAAACGTTGCGTGTTGGCGGACTGCACATGTCTTTAAACTTACTAGCCTACCATAAGTCAAATGATAAACTGGTAAAAATAATTGGCACATGAAAATATCAGGGGTCTGAGAACCGGGGTTTGAAGTTTGATCCCGCTTTATTCGGTTTCCCATGCAAGTGCTAACTTGTTAAGTAGCTCAGTGGTAACCCACTGAGCTACCACTGACTATACTGCAGATTAATAAATCTTTTTAAATTGAATAATTCTACAATACATGGATTTTTACGGCGTACGCCAATAAAACTCTCAGTTGCCATTATTTTTCTGATATCTTCAACAATCAATGCTGAAATATCAGCCAATTTACATGAAATTTTAATAAATTATGCACCTAAACTTTCCTTAATATGAATCACTACACTGTAGTGGTTCATATGAAAATCCGTTTAATAGTTTATGAGTTGGTCGTGTCAGACATACATACAGACTCAGTGACATAGTTTTACAAAATGTAGTGTTGTAATAATTTAAAAAATAATTAAGAACGCTAGAAACAAAGTTGGTACATAAATCAATTCAAGCAATTCACTTCAGGAACGAATAACAGAATAATTTCGCTAATTTAATCTTCATGAAAGGCGACTTATAAAAGAGGGCTCGAAAACAAAGCTTTGTACTGTATTAGGCAAAATTTACATAATTTTATGCCAATGCTAGTCAGTTGGAATAATGCAATAAAGTTCTTGTTTTAGATTGATATTTTATTTATATAGGGATAAAATAGTCGTGAGTTTTCTTAGATTTACACGAATATTTGACATTTCAAACAAAACAGTTTTTTCGACTTTAAGAGTACGACGACTCGTTTGGCTCAGTTGGTAGTGACCCTACTTTCTGCGCCAGCGGTCGCGGGTTCGAGTCCCGCTGGGGGCATTCATTTGCTAATCACGAATGTTTGTACTCCAGTCATGGTTGTTTATATTTATAATATGTATGTATTTAAAATGTATATGTGTAGTATATCAACTATCTGGTACCCGTAACACAAGCACGTTACGTAGCTTGCGGAACTAGATGGCGCTGTTGTAATAATGTCCTAATATTTTATTTATTTATTTATGAGTCAGTTAGTTTCATATTGTTTCCGGAAGTTCGTTTGTTTTACAGCAAATTTGCCAAAAAAGACACTGTCTATTAGCTATGACTTTTGAGACGCAAAAACTCTGAGCATTTTGATTTCATTTACACATTTTGTACTGGTTGCTTTATAATATTTCGCAGGTAATTTTTATGTTAATCGTCTCTTACATTATATTTGCTAAATTGTTTTACAGTAAAAAATCTCCATATTGCAGATTCAATTTCATACGAAAATATTTGCATAGGTTAGTCGTCACGTTTCGGATCACCATTGTTACACACGAAACGAAACATATGTAAAATGGGAAACATGTAGGACCGCTAAACAAATGTGGTATGCATTTTCTCATACATAGACAATAATGACTATGTGCGATTTCACTCGAATGATTGATTATAATATTATCTATTATTATATACCTATATGAAGAATAAAGTCTGTGTGTGTATGTGCGCGCACATATTTATATATGTGTATGCGTTTATATCTCTCTCTCTCTACCCCCTCTCCCTTTCCCCATCTCCCTTTCTCTTTCTCTCTCTCTGTATCTTATTCTGTGTTTGTGTGTGTGTATTGCGTATGTATGTATGTCGTATTACTTAACTCTAAAATGACACGACGGAATTGGAAATCTAGCACATTGAGTGGCAACACTGTAGCGTACATGTCACATTAACTTCTCCCAATTATTTTATTTTATTTTTGATAAATTTTGTATATTTTATATAATTAGCCTAGTTTAATTAAGTGATAATTTATTTTAGTTGTCAAAATTGTGATATTTGCGGCATAATAGGTTCAGAAGAGGATTATCTAAAAGATAGTTGTGTTCGTCAGCTGTCATCGTACAGGTAACGAACTCAAGATTTAAATTATATCTTTATCATTGTAATTTCTTTCCTTGATTTTATTATAAATTCTTAAGTAAATTAATATTATAGTTATATTACATTGTCCACACCACCTGTACATACGCAGAAATTTTTAATATATTATATTTGTAATATTTCTTTTAACATAAAAATGATGACTCGTGGATCCAAGGCGCGCCAGGCGGAGGAACAACTCCAGCTGACGCTCCAGGAGCTAAAGACATACAGGGTACAGTGTGAACAATTGCTAAAGGAAAGAGATGACAATGAGAAGGAGTTAGAGAAGATTTTCAAAAAAAATACTGAATTAAAAAATGAAATGTCACAAATGCATACCGAATATACTAACGTAATGAATGAAAATGAAAATCTTCTCAGAATAGTCAATGGGTTTGACCAGTGCAGAGATGAGTATGAGGAAGCCCTCAGACTTATCAGTGAATTGAAACACCAACTGCATGAGGCTAATAAACAAATTAAGGATCTAAAAAATAGTAACTATAATCTGACAGCCTCTCAAACCCAATGTCTATATAATGAATTGGTTGAAAATGCACCCAGCTTAGTGTCCCCTGTCCCAAACTTGAAAAATAATATTAGTATAATAGATTTGACCCGTGATGACACAAGCACTACCATCCCTATGCCAAGTAAAAATAAATTAAAAAAATATATTAAAATCAATAAACTAATAAAAAAATGTCACCAATTATTAAAAACAAAAAATATATATAAAAAGTATAAGAATATTTGTAAAGAGAAAGTAGCTATTAAAACAAAAATGATATCATACTGTCAAGAAATTAATATATTAAAAAATGACTATGAGGCTGATGTTAGCTCACTGCAGTCTGAGATAGAAAATTTAAAACACAGATTAGAAACATTAACATCCAAATACAGTACTGCTCAGAAAGAAATTGCTGAACATATATCTGCCATGGATGACCTGGTAAAACTTAGTAACAATAACCTTGAGCGTTTTGACTCATTTATTAAAAATCATAATTGTGAATGCCACCTTTTATCTTCAGGTCCAACAGGGCAGATAGATACTAGCTTAACTAGTGAATCCCCTACTCAGCCTGCGGGGACTCACAGCGAGCCCAAATTTTATAATGTACCTGTACAGTCCATATCTATTCCTGAGGAAACAAAATATATTAAAATTTATAGTGATGAGTTAGGAAAAGGTATGGGTGTATTATTAAATGATTTTTGTGTGGGTCAGAGAGTAATCAATCATTGCATGCCCGGAGCCACTTATAATCAAATAGTTAATAGCGTTTTGAGTGAGGCTCACTGTCCCAACACAACCATTATTTTATTAATTGGGAGAAGGGGTACTGTAAACAATCATTCAATGAAAAATATTTTAAATAAATTGGAACAATTAAATATAAATAAAATTTTATTGTTTACACTACCTTATTTAGGTAAATTGCCACAAGAAAATAGGTTAAGATATGACATTAACAATCTAATGCACACTTTGACTACTTGTAAGTATTTGAATTTAAATATTAAAAAAAGTAATAAAATTGATGTTATTGACATAAATAATTTATGGAAACATAATAATTATATGTTGACATATAGTAGGCTGAGCCTACCATATTTTTTTAAGCGACAGATAGCATCTGTGCTATCTTATTATATACAAACTGACATAGCCAATAATCTGGTTACTTTGACATCTGCTCCTATTGAGCAAAATTGTAATATTAAGACATTTTGTAATGTGGAATCCGTTCCAAATAAGAATTTAAATTAATTATTAAGACAACAGAGGATACCTCTAGCATATTAACAAATCATGATTCTAAATCAAATAAATTTCATAATAATTTAGTAAGAAATGCCCATATTTGTAAAAATTTAAAAAATGTAAACCTGGTGCACCAAAATATACAGGGCATGTTAGGTAAGGAACTTGAACTGGAGTTATTTATGAATGGTGAAAATATTCAAATTTTATGTTTAACTGAACACTGGCTTTGCATCTCCCAGTCCATATTTAACTTCAGCGGTCACCGGGTAGCTAGTATGTTCAACAGAGAAAAAGCTATACGCGGTGGCTCTTTAATAATTATTAGTAAACTTTTTAAATATAAAGAACGTAAAGATATTGTGAGCCTCTCTGTTGAGCAAACTATTGAACTAGCCTGCGTAGAGCTTGAGCACCTCATTGTTGTATGCGTATACAGACCTCCTAGTGGGTTATATGAGTACTTTGAGAAAGTATTGGAAGAAGTTTTGTTAAAATTAAATATTTCTAATAAGGTTATTATTGTATGTGGAGATTTTAATATTAATTTATCAGATAATTCTAATATAAGTCTTAGATTTAAATCTATGCTTCTATCATATAACCTACATAACTTATTTACTGAGCCAACTAGAATCACTGCTACTAGTGCTACATGTATTGATAACATATTTACAAATTGTAAACCATATTATAAAGCTATTATTAATAAATTAAGCTCAGACCATTGTGGCCAGTTAGCTTCCTTTTGTTATTCTTTATTAAATGCCAACAAAAATATTTTAAAAAAGTCTTTTGTACCTATAATACTACACGTATGGAGAAGTTTAGAGGTAGTATTGTGGCTAAGCTTCCATATTTATCCTACATTAATGACCCCAACTACTTATATAACTCTTTATTTAAATTAGTAAAAACTGAATTTTCTACAATATTCACTTCTAAAACAGTCAATTCAGGGGGTCTCTTGACATTTGGTGAATGGGCAACTCCTGGCATTTGCAAGAGCAGGCAAAGGCTATACGAATTGTACAGTGAAAGAGCCTATAATCATAGTGTATCGTTTGCTTCTTTTGTAAGTGCCTACTCAAAAATGTTTAGAAGAGTATGTTACACGGCAAAATCCTTGTATATTAAAGACAAAATAAGAAATGCACAAAATAAAATCAAAATGACATGGAACATAATTGCTTGTGAAAGTGGAAGAGTCACAGATCGTAGCTTCGATTATAAATTAAATATTAATAATAATTTTATTACCTCAGAACGAGAAGTTGCATCTGAGTTTGAAAAATTTTTCACTGACATTCCACGGTCAACAACGCAATCTCTTAATTCGTCTCCAGACATTGCAGAATTTTTGTTAAGGGAAAACGTTAAAGAATGTAATGCAATATTTAAATTTAAACCTGTAAACCCCAAAGATATAATGGTAGCCTTCAGAAGCCTGGACATCAAGAAATCAGCTGATCTATGGGGTATATCTGTCAAAGTGGTTAGTTCGGTAATTGATGTTGTTGCACCTCATTTAGCTACTATATTTAATGGCTGTATAGAACGTGGTGTGTTTCCTGATCTAATGAAACACAGTAAAGTTATTCCAATTTTTAAATCAGGTAGTACCCTAGATCCTAATAACTTTAGACCCATTTCAGTACTCCCAACATTTAGTAAAATTTTTGAAAAAATCATACTCGGGCAAATGTTATCGCATTTTAATGCACACAACCTACTTTATAAGAAACAGTTTGGCTTCACAAAAGGTCGCTCCACAGCAGATGCTAGTGTTGAGCTAGTTAAAAATATTTTTGAGGCATGGGAGAGGTCGCAGGATGCTCTTGGGATATTCTGTGACTTATCCAAGGCCTTCGATTGTGTGCATCACGTGACGTTGATCAGGAAACTGCATCATTATGGGATTAGAAATAAGGCACTCAACCTCCTGAATTCCTATCTGAGTAATAGAATACAGAGGGTTGATGTAAATGGTAAGAGATCCCCTGGGGCTCCGTTAGATATGGGGGTTCCACAAGGCTCTATTCTTGGCCCATTTCTCTTCCTAGTTTACATAAATGATTTGCCATTTTTTGTGCAGGACAAACATGAGATAGTATTGTTCGCTGATGACACTTCACTTATTTTTAAGGTAAAACGTAATTTACATATATACGACGATGTAAACGATGCTCTCTCAAAGGTTGTCTATTGGTTTGATTCGAATAATTTATTATTAAATAACAAAAAAACAAAATTAATAAAATTCACAACACCTAATGTTAAACTTATTGATAATGGTGTAGTATTAGGCGGAGAAATGTTAAAACCGGTACAGTCAACTAAATTCCTAGGTATTATCTTAGATTCGAAATTGCAGTGGAATCTCCATATTGAGGAGCTAGCGAAGAGGCTTAGCTCTGCAGCGTTCGCGGTTAAAAAAATTAGACTTATTACTGACATAGATACAGCTCGCATAGTATACTTTAGTTACTTTCATAGTATTATGTCATATGGTATCTTATTATGGGGAAATGCAGCTACCGTTAATACAATTTTTGTCCTGCAGAAAAGAGCTATTCGTGCAATTTATAGTTTAGGCCCTAGAGTATCATTAAGAGATAAGTTTAAAGAAATAAAAATATTGACTGTTGCTTCTCAGTACGTGTACGAAAATGTTATATATGTTCATAAAAATATACACAAATTTCCCAAGAACTGCGACATGCATAGTATTAACACTAGGAGTAAAAATAAACTTGTAATGCCTGTGACTCGCTTACGACGAGTTAGTAATTCTTTTTATGGACAATGTATACGCTTATACAACAGGATCCCAGAAAACGTTCAACAAGCTTCTATTGCCAAATTTAAAAAAATTGTGAAAGAACGTTTGTGTACTAAAGGATATTATACGATTAACGATTTTTTAGAAGATAGTACGCCTTGGGAATGATGTGATCGCCACCAGGCTGTTTCAACCTATAGAATTATTGTTAATTTCAATTTAATTAAAAAAAAAAAAAAGAAAAAACACTAAGACAAAAAAAAAAAACAAAAAAAAAATATACATTAGTCCCGCTGAGTTTCTTTCGCCAGTTCTTCTCAGGTCAGTGGTTTCTTCCTTCCGAACTGGTGGTAGACTCATGACGTTCAGTAAAAAATTGTAATAATTTCATGCTGAATAAAATATTTTGAATTTGAATTTGAATTTGAATAGAAGGACTGGACTTCGAATCAAACATAGGCAATATTAGTCAACTAAATACTCACCCTAGCAAAGCGATGGTAGTTGCTCTAAAGTAAAATTAATTTGGACCAGCACCAAAATGTAAATACTTTCAAACATATACTCAAAATACGTGATAAATTTTATAGGAAAGTTGGGTGAAAAAATATATTATGGGATACGTTACGTAGAAATCTTACTTGCGAACAAACAAACACATCAATTATAACATCGCATAACATAAATATGACCAATCTGTAGCATTAATGCTTATGAAAGCTACGTAGCAAATCTAATTCAGACGGACGCAACATAAATCTACGGCAAGACGGAAAACCGTCCCCAATAAATCTCGTCGGACATGGAATATTCATGAGGGTTCATGTATTAAAGGGAAACTATTCGTACGGGCATATGTTAGTTTTTCTGACCGCCGTATGTTTATTGTTTGTTAGTATACACAAATTATATTTAGAATTGTATTCAGCCATTTTAACGTCCCACTACTGGGCACGGGAAGGGGGTCCCCCTCGTAGTGAAGGGAGCTTCAGATCATCAGACCTTAGTAAAGAATGTCATATTTTTAAATATATGGGCAATAAGACAAATCGCATTCGGTACTTACCGTTTTCTTTACTGTTTGTTGACTGACTTTTCTTACATTTATTAAGAAGCAATCGTCAAACTATGTGTTTTATTAAAATATATTCATATTTTGAGAAATGCATCGATGATATGAATTCCTTCTATAGACACTGGGTGAATACTAGTGTTACACACTTATATTACACAATTATATATAATAATAATGTCCTCCCGGCCGATTACGGCCACGGCGGCCAATCTCATTGAGACTAGCCAACGGCGCGGGACATATTATAGTGCACGAATGTACGCGCAAACACAAGTTCACTCTCTGTTCCTTATCACGCTCATATTCCGGTGGAACGAATACTAGACGCGAATAGTTGAGGAGCAGGGCCAACGGCTTTACGTGCTCTCCGAGGCAAGGGGGTGAAACACCGCCATCTTCCCAATTCCGGGCTGTTACTGAGGCTTATAAAACAGAAAGACTTAATAACTAAACTTGGCCCGACCCGGGACTCGAACCCAGGACCTCCCGGTGTGCGACCTTACATGCTTTTACACCACCGAGGCAGTAAAAGTACGTACTTGCCATTAACACGATCAACTTTGTTCAGGAGAATTGAAATTACAAAATTAAACTATTAGTTTAATTCACAAAATTCTTACTTAACTTAGTTTAGACTTAGTTTAAGACATTTCAGAACTGAATTAGTTGTTCTGGAACTCAATTTACTTCATGATATTGAACTTCTGTATAATATTAAATAGCCTATATAAAAAACAAATATCACATTATTTTTCTACATAATATGCGAAAATTGCTGTTTTTTAGTCCTTTATGCAGACGCATCTGAATAGATTTGGGTAAAATTTGATATATAACCGTTTTTTTTATTTTGGAAAATGCGGGCCTCACCAGCTGGAAAAGCCAGTACTACCCACTAAAAACCAACAAAGTCTCCCCCGTAATGGGACGTCGTAAGGTCGCTTATGCATTCAACGACGCCCCAGCAGGTCTGCAAAAGCAGATCACATCAATGGTTTGATACTACAAACTCTCTTCAATCATATAAGTACCACTTTTATTGCTAGGAAATGCATTGACTCATGTCCCAATAAAACAGACCTCCCTTTTCTTAATGGAGCGGGATGATGGCAAGACTGCTATACTTACTGGTTACTCGTATCTCATACTAAAAATAATTTTTCATTTAATCAGTAGAGCAAGCTTTTATTGAACTGAATACTTTATAAGAAATCCAATATGAAAAATTTTATTTACAAAAAATGTAGCTAATTTATAATACAATATGTCTACTAAACTGAAATAGGTACCCTATGAGGGATTTTTTGTTATTATTCATCTGTGCAATGGGATTGCAAGTACGAGTTAATCAATTTTGATCTGACGCAGGATTCGAACGTACAACTTTTTACAGTCATATAAACTAAACACTAGACCATAGAGGCCGTATAGACTCCATAACTATTTCAACCACAAATTACAAGAAAAAATACTACAATCCACGACTTTATCTAACATGTTTTCTTGGTAATAAAACCAAATGACTTCAGGATATTCCAGATAGTTGGTACGTAAAGGAGGTATGAAATCGAATGAAACATAAAACATTCATCTGAGTACGCACACGCGTCTGAATTTATACCCGACCAAGACCTTATAAATCCAGCTCACTGGAGCGGTAATATGTTGAAGTACTGGAAACGTTCTATTTTAATATTTACTTCAAATATTTCTTGTAATCTCAGACTTGGTAAAAGATGGATTGGTCATATATGGTATAAGTAACATATTTATTATTAAATAGAAAATAGAAAGGACTAATAATAAAAATTTTAATGCTAGTAATACTAAATTTTTTATTATTTAAATTTCATGCTCAAAAATTTAGTCGTTTTAACTTACACATATACAAAATTTCCTTTGGACTGAGACGTGTATCTTTGGGACTCTATCTCTGCAGTCTCAATACCATGTCAAGTTCAATTATTTCTGGATAAAGTTTCTTATAAGAAGTACATTGCGTTATTCCGTAAGGGCTTTTTAAATCAAATTTTCGTCTTCTGGAGAATAACTTGTTCTTAAAAACAACACTTTTCAATTAAATTCAGTCTCAAAAATATGTTTAATAACTTATTAGTAACAAAATTATAATAAATCGAATGAAAAAAGATATTCAAGAATATTTAAAGTTCTTCTAGGGCTTTACATTCAGGTTTAAATAGCAGCGATAACTCTTCCAGATGTTCGATATTTTCCACCACGACACGCATATCGCGCTCACTGAATAGCAACTCACGTCGTGTGCTATCTATATTTTTATTATTGACATTTATTTTTGTATCTGCGTTTAAACGTTCTTTTAAAATTTTTATTTTAATTGCTTTAAAGGGTTATCAATTCTTCGTAAAGTCAATATATGGATGGAATAATATTGTACATTTCGTTTTCATTTTCTGCTTTTTACAGCTTCATATTAAAGCTCCGTTCAACTGCATGTCCGTCATTTCTATTTTTTTACGTACTCGATACTTTATTTCAATATCGCATAAATATTAAATGTAATATAGAATTATTTCAGCAACTAGCGATACTAGATACGTTGTGAAGGCAGTAAAAAGCATCTTATACATTCCGGAGAACTAGCAACTATAACCACACCAAATTTTATCAAAATCCGTCCAGTGGTTTTCTCGTGATGCGGTGACAGACAGACGGACAAACGACAGACAAAAATTCGAAATACGATAGATTTCGAATCTCCTCTGTATCGTTAACTAGCGACTCACCCTCGCTTCGCTCGGGTTCGTCCCCAGGTGTAACCTCTTTAGTATAGTTTAAAAATGACGTAATTTCCATATAATATAATCGCGTAAGAAACGCTTTCATTCGACTGTTTTTTCTCCGATTCACTTTGCAAAACGGACTACCACCTAAAAGCCTTTTTATTTTTCGTTTTTTTATATAACCTATGACACTCAGCAATAATGTGGCTTTCTATTGGTGAAATAATTTTTAAAATCGGTTCAGTAGATCCCGAGATTACCCCTTACAATTTAACAAATATACAAACACACAAACTTTACTTCTTTATAATATTAGTATAGATAATGAGTATTTCAATTAGAATCCAAAAAATATTCAATGTACAGATATAAGTAAGTTAGAATTTTATTAATTGTACAGATGTATTAATTGTTCGTGAAGGTTAATTAAGAAATTTTAAATAATAAACTATACATGTGTAACAAACTAAATATAAAGTTGTGTAAAAAAATTTGGAAAATAAAAAAAAATAACACATATTAATATATTATTCAAAAATGCTGTTTTATATGTATCGGAGATAACAACTGCTTTGACAAATTGGCTAGACATAAAACAAGAAAGGTAACATTAACGTCGATATTCTCTCATGGGAATGAACTGTTCGCTGCATTCAACTCAATAGCCAGTTTTCCAATACTTAAATTCAAAGAAATTGTAAATTATCATAAAGCAATATTAAGTCAATTATAACACAACAATTATTTATTCAATTATTACTTTCTAAAGAATCAAATGAATACGTCAACTCAACTTTTAGTTAAGGAACTTACAATAAGTAATCGACTCAAAAAAGATTTACGCATTATTTTTTTCTGACGATGGATAATTATAAAAATTGTTGATATTTTATACAACCTTAAAATTTTATTATTTTTTGAGGTTAACTTTTATTCATGCTTCTAATTAAAGCTTCCAAAATTAAGTACTTACTTAACTTATACGATACACAAACCGGACAAGTGTGAGTATGTTTTCATCATCATCATCATCAGCCCTCTTTAACGTCCCACTGCTGGGCACGGGCCTCCCTCAGTACGAGGGGTATCAGGTCATAGTCCACCGCACTGACCCAGTGCGTGTTGGCGGACTTCACATGTCTTACGAAAACTTGCTAGGTTTTCTCAGACATGCAGGTTTCCTCACGATGTTTTCCTTCACCGTAAGATAAGTGGTAATCATGATAGAAATGAATCGCACATGAAAATATCAGAGGTGCGAGACCCGGATTAGAACCCGCGTCACTCGGTTATACAAGCAACTCGTTACCGCTGGGGTAGCCCAGCCCACTGCCTCTTATGTATGAGTATAGTGTATATACGAGTATGTTTTATTTATATTTAATGATAACGATCGGAATCATCTATGTATTAAATAGGCAAAGTTAAAACTGTTACCTTTAGTAGATCCTTTTCTTTTCTGTGGTTAACCGTTTTTTTTTTTGAGAATATATTGGCGAGCCTTAATAGTGACCCTACTTGCTTTACCAGCAGTCGCGGGTTTGAGTCCCGCTGGGTTCATGCATTTGTTGACCACCAATGTTAGTACTCCAGTCATGGCTGTTTATATTTATAATATGTATGCATATTGTATATAAAGTTATATCTATATGTGTACTGTGTCAACTATCTGGTATCCGTAACACAAGCCTCGTAGCTTACCACGGAACTAGATGGCGCTGTGTGTTAATTTCCCCAAAAATAAATAATTTGGTAACATTTATATATTATACACTTTTACTTTTATAGTACTTTCGAAAATGATTATGTACGAATTTCAACTACTGTGAGAGTACTATATTGTATATACGAAAGTCCTTAAATACGCCAGGGATGTGAACTATGTCGACTATAAATTATATGGCCGCCCTGAGAATTAATGAAACTAACATTGTTTTTATTGCCTTAACTTTGAAACATAAAGGTTCTTCATACGTAGAGCGTTTATACAACGGCCAAAATAGGTTTTTCTGTTACATAATTATTTTTCTAGTAAAAAGTTTATTCTCCATGTCCTTCCTTCTTAATGCATAGATAACGTTTTCAATAAAATAAGCATCATGACAATATTTTTAACCTTTTAGTTAGTTAATTTTTATTTAATTATACCTACAATGATTTATATTCAAAAATAATTTTTAATTCAGAGAGCAATAAAGTCAATTACAGTCTAATTCTTAATCTTTTAGACTTTTTATTCTCAAAAACGCTCTAAAAACGTTCTTAATATGAAAGTCCGGACGTAACAAAAACCTCTCCAAACTAGCTCCATAACTCAAACAGACGGCGGGTCTCCTAAATCAGCAGCTAACACTATATAAATAACTTGAGTAATAAATCTCGGTTAAAATTTTCTAAATTTTACACCTTTAATAATAATTATAAGAGCCCAAACACAATAAAAGATGGTTACAACGATGAAATTTTATTATTAATGTATGAAATTTTTGAGTCGTGTGTTGAATAATATTGCAGTCAATGGAAACCATGGTTTTGTTACTAGTAACCTAGTATCTGGTCAAGGTTACACTTTATTTAAACATTAGAAGTCTAGCCTAAGTGTTACTCCAGATCAAAGCCTATTATTGTACCAAATTTTATCCAAATCCGTCCAGCCGTTTCAAAAAGTAACAAACATACACATATATAAAAACTTTTTCAATTATAATGGAAGATATGTGAAGGCATACGTCTGTCTCGACATTGTAAACACAAAGTCCTTCGGAACAGGTGACTTCCCGTGGTCTGTACATTTAGATAATAAATAAATAAATATGTTGGGACATTATTACAACAGCGCCATCTAGTTCCGCAGTAAGCTACTTAACGTGCGTGTGTTACGGATACCAGATAGTTGATATACCTACTACACATATAAATTTTAAATACATACATATTATAAATATAAACACCCATGACTGGAGTACAAACATTCGTGATTTGCAAATAAATGCCCCCAGCGGGACTCGAACCCGCGACCGCTGGCGCAGAAAGTAGGGTCACTACCAACGGAGCCAAACGAGTCGTCAAGATCTTTTAAACTACGCAACAGATATGAATGCGACATTTATAATAAGACAGATTGATTCAAAATGAAGGTTTATATGTATAATACATGCATATTATAGTAGAAAAAAGCCGATAGCATATCTAATTTCTGAGGAATCTATAATAATTGTTAAACGTACTAGGGACGAACCTGAGCGGAGCAAGTTCTTTATGAAGCAAATTTAATATACCAATATATAGCAAATTATCATAATTGTACTAACGAATCAAAGTACGGCAAATCATGTACGTACTCCATATAGCTACGTTGATTATTAATTTAATTAATAATGACATTAATTATCAATTAATCAGGAAGACCCTTACCGATATCAGTTATTCCCGATAACTAAGTCTAGTCGTGTTTGATATCTATATTATATTGTAAAGAGTCCGTGTCTGTTGGTTTGTTTATTTAATTTGAATGCGCTAATCTCAGGAAATACTAACAAAACGGTAACTACTTTTCTTTTAAAAAAGAAAAGTGTACCGTGCAAAAAAAAATAAAGCCCTGGAAATTTGTATATAAAGTAGTAGAGTAACTCGCTAGTATTCTTATGATTGAGATATTATGATTTGATTTTTTTTTAATATTTTTACATACATATTTTCTTTTACGATGAAGGAAAATACCATGAGGAAACCTGCATGCCTGAAAGAACCTAGCAAGTTCTCGAAAGACACGTGAAGTCCGCCAACCCGCACTTGGCCAGCGTCAGCGTCGTGGACTATGGCCTAGTCCCCCTCGTTATATAGGGAGGTTCGTGCACGCAGCGGGACATTTAGTAGGGATGAAGACAATACATTTACCTATCGAAATGTCGATAATCAAAATAATAACAAATAATAAATAAAAAATTCTAAGAATATTCTTAGTCAGCTGTCGTACATCTTCTCTAACTCTGTAGATACGTTCTACTCCATAAATAGTATCTCTTAATCAACACTAGAAGTAAATAAATTTGCTGAGGCATTTACCGGGGCTTAATTGCATTAAAATTTCACTCCGCTCCAGTCGCGGGAGCCCACTACAGGCTGGATGAAACGTGTTTCACAGTGATGGTGTGTTAAAGAAAATATTATTATGGAAGCGTTTCTTATTTTTGTTTCTTTTCTATACTAGTAACTTACCCTTGCTTTGCTTACGTCATTGAGTTTCTAAGCCACTGTAAGTCTTTCAATGTACTCCAAATCCGTCCAGAACACACTTAAACATAACAAAATGCGCTTTTTAAAAGTATTTTAAAAAGTTAAGTGGTTCGCATTGGAACAATAATATAATACAAAATGAAAATGACCTACTCGTATTAAAATTATTTTAAAAGTAGACACATTTTTTCTATATGTGTAAGGTCACATAAATCAAAGTTTTGCACTAACTTTAATTCATCCAGCACGTATTTTACTAGCTCTTCGTAACAGACTAGAATACTTAGAGAAACCTCTTGAGTATTGATCTTCTAGGCTTATAACGTATCCTAATGAACTGACCTTTAAAATATCTTAAAGAATAATATTACTAAATTTAAAAAATAAATGTTATGTGGTTACTTGATAAAATTAATGCTTATACAATCTTCAAAAAGTGTTAAATCTTTACTAACTTTTTTAGATATAATAGAATATTGAACATTTTTCGGACTTTTATTTTACTCTATTTTAATTCGCTTACATTAACGGTTTACAGCAAACACTACAGGAGTGAGTCTATTGAAGTTTCAAAAGACCTACGGAAAGATATCTCACAAAAACTTTTCAGTGTCATTTTTTTCTTTTTTTTATGGTTTTTGAACTTTTTCATTTTTTTCAATTTTTTAAACCATCCCTGACAAAACAAAAACTAATGTAAATCGATCCTAAACCAGCAGTTATAAGCTTAAACGAGACTAGCGAACAGCAATTGATCTTTCTAAAAATATAGTTTAGAATAATTTCCTTCCTTTTATTATTTAGACCCATTATATAGGCGCCGAACTTTCATAAAGCTACGACAACAAATCAATAAAAAAGCTCGAATTGTTAATATTGGCTTCCTAAGCTCTTCTCATAAAAAGATTATCAATAAACGTTTCTTTTAAGACAATATTAATTCGTCGTAAAGTGGCCTCTTCATCGGAAACGACTTTGCATTGATTACTTTTTATAGTACTTAGCTATCCAAAATAGAAACAAGAAATCCGAAACCTTATCCATTGATGCTTTACTTGAAAATGAATTAAAATGTAGGTAGACTCAGTTAGCAATGTACATCGTACAATATTTTTTTTACTGTAACTTCAAATGTTAGTGAGGGCCAGAGGCGATTAACTTAATAGCTCTCTTACACTGTATTTCTATCGAGAGAATCAGTTTTTCATTTTCTTTCATGAAATAAACTTCAGTTAGTTAAGTAGGTTATTAAAGAAAATAGTTTAATTATTCGATTAGATTAAAATGTAAGTAGCAACACAATAAATTGCAACATTTCGTATTAGAAATATCGTAAGTTCGATTCCCATTTAAAAACTGGTGCTTAAACCAACATTATCTCTTGGAATTATGGGCACTTAAAGAATATAGACTATGAGTAGAATTTTATACTATGAATAATTGCACTTTTTTTCGTAAGAGGCAGAAATATAAACTTAACAATTTTGTTTAATCATCGCTTCATTATGAACGCCCCAAAATCTAGGGCAAGTTATCCACATAAGGTAATAATAACCATCACGATATTTTGTTCCACAAAACCATGATATAAAAATTGGTAAATAAATGCGGTTCTTAATACAATCTCCACAGAACGAATCAGACCAATGAAATACACTATTGATATAAAACAAGAAAACAGGCGAAAATGAATGAAGACGATCGATTTATAGCTGAAGTGGCTCGGGAGTAATGAAACTGAATAATGCATAGCTCGGAATATTGCCGTGGAAATAGGGTTGTGAGGTTGGGGAATTTTATTTCGATATTTTTTAAACGTAGACTTATTTTTTTGTTATTTTGATATGACATCATAGTTTAGGACTTATTAGAAATATATAAATATAATATATTCAACCCTTTTTAACTAGCCCACTGCTAGGCTCGGGCCTCCCTTCAATATGAGAGAGATCAGGCCATAGACCATCACGCTGGCCAAGTGCGGGTTGACGGATTTTAGATAACTTTCGAAAACTTGCTAGGTTTCCTTACGATGTTTCGTTCACCGTAAGACAAGCGGTAATTATGTTAGAAATTATTCACACAAGAAAATATTAGAGGTGCGAGACCCGGACTTGAACCCGCATCACTCAGTTATCCAAGCGAACGCGTTACAACTGGGGTACAACTGTCACTAGATAATTAGTTATTTGTTTGTATTTTATCACTTTTGAGCGAAGCCTCCGGTCTCCTGCCTTGTGCAATCGGCATTTAATGTACCAAGAGGTTCTCAATAATAAAGTTCATTTTTTTACTAAGTTAATAACTTGATATTAAGTACTAAAAATACCTTATTTTCTTTTCTATTTTTGTGGACAAAAAAACAGTAAGTAAGTTGTCAACCCTAAGCACCAACGAGTGATACGTTGCGATCACATAGCGATTAGATTTTCATGAGACTGCTGATTTCGATATACTCTTGAATGCTGATAATTATTATCTAATATTTATAAAAGTAAATTATGGATCTAATGACAGGAAAAGTAACTCATAACTATGTTCTTATATTTTTGTATTGTATCTGATGATGTGATATATTTTTATTTAATTTCCTTCTCTATTTTTTCTAGGATTTTTCTAGAAGAGTCGCCTTGGAACACGGCTTGTGTCAGCGGCTGTTATTTTTCATTGCAATAAGAAAGTGAAAGAAATATAATACACTTGTTTTTGCACGTACCAGTGTACCTCTATATGTCTAATTCAAATTACCCCCAGTTATTGAAATGGTCAGAAGTGGTCAGAAGGATTTTGTTGTATATTCATCATCATCAGCCCTTTTTAACGTCCCACTGCTGGACACGGGCCTCCCTCAGTACGAGGGGGATCAGGCATAATACAATTTGTATAGTAATGTTAATAGTAATAGTGTGAAGACTCCGAATCTAATTGATTTACAATGTTTGTTTGTCTGTCTGTAACCGCGTTATGGGAAATCCACTAGTCAGATTTCGATAAAATTTGGTACGACGATAGCTTGTTACCCGTGTCAATATATAGAATACTTTTTAGTGTTGGAAAATATTACATCTCTGAGAAATCAATACTAAACGTATCTATTCAGTAGTATTAGTAGGTAAATATTATAGATAAATTTCACTGCCACTATACTTTTTTAAGAATCTGGCAAAACAAGCTGAAATATACAATCTGAATATAAAATATTGCCGGCTCTCGACTGTTCAGTGATCACCACAAATATTAAGCGGTGGTTTGGGCTTTAATATCATGCAAATAACCACATGAACTCAATGTTACAGACAAAGCGAGCTATTTTCAATACTAAATTTTATGAAAACAGTAATTATCACAAAATACTGATAATATTTAGTAAATAAACGTTAAAATTTCCATACGATTACGCCATTATAATTCTAGTTCATTCTTAACAGGTAAAAAATCGCAACATTTCCCTACGGAATAGTTAAGCTTTTTGTTCTCTTTAAGAAATCTTCAATTAACTCTGTAAAGTCGCTTTGACGCTGAAGCTAATTTTCCAGCATTTTCTCATAGCAAATTTTTCTTGAGGTAAATTGTCATATTATTTTTCTTAATAGTAATACTTACTGGATTAAAATACGAGGTTTTATTTTTAAATCTACCTACCCATATTACTTTAATACCCTCTGTTTCTCTTGAAATTCGTTTAAGTATCAATACTTACCGTTTAATACTATATAATGTACATACAGGTACAATGTACATGCATGTTGTCTTTAGCCCTTTTAAATGTCCAACAGCTGGGCCTCCCTCAGTACGAGGGGAATCAGGTCATACTCCACCGCGCTGGCCTAGTGACGGTTGGCGGACTTCGAATGTCTCACGTCTCACGATGTTATCCTTCAGCGTAAGACACGAGGTAATCATGATAGAAATGATTCGCACATGAAAATATCAGAGTTGCGATACCCGGATTTGAACCGACATCACTTGGTTATACAAGCAAGCGCGTTACCGCTGAGCCATCACTGCCGTACGTACATGCATTTACTACATAGTATAGGTTCATGAAATGTATGATTTATTATGTTAGGATTTATACTATTAGTTTAACAGTTACTTCTTTTTTTCAATTCGAAAAGCTAATATTGAATATGTCTGCGCTTATACCACTTTTTATTGTTAAGAAATGCATTTACGCATACCACCTGTATACCTGCCGGTGGTTATACGGGAGTTCCTGGTTAGAAAAGCATTGTTACATTATCATTCTACTTCAAAACTCAACAGAATTTTATGGGTGTCTTATGGGTGTATCAGGATCACTGACGCCCTCAACGACGAAGCTCCAAAAGTAGATCTGCCAATTTTGCTCCAAGTGATTTCCACCAATTAAACAATTTTTAACAATCAATCATAAAGTTATTTTCCTAAAAAGGTACTGCACTATCCCTAAACCAAATTACTAATGTGAATGGTTACTTTTAATTCTAATGTACCGATTAAGCAATTTAAAGCTGCGACAGTCAGCATCAAACCTGCGACCCGTAGAAAGTGAATGACACGTCATTACCGTAGCAGATACACATTGATTAAAATTATAGAAAATGGAACTCGTATAAAATCAAGCAACAACATTTTGAAATAAAATTTATTATGAAACATTAATTACAAAGCGAAATTACTCGTATTTATAGAATCGCAGTTTAATTAAAAATATCAAGAGTCGTGCAAAAATATAACGTATTTCAGAGTTAAAAATTAATAAATATCTGTGAAAGCGTATGAAAATTTTATGCGTAAAATGTACGAAATAAATGTTGATAATAAATAAGTACTTAAACAACCATTTGTATTGAATATTTTATTGATGGCTATAAACTAGGTTCCCTTGTAGTTCTTTTAAGATTTAATACTTTCGTGTGTTTTAGAACTGATTAGATTTCGATAGAACTTTAAACGAAAGTAGTATAAATTACTATCGATACAGAGATCTATAGCTTTACGCCCGCACTCAGTCACTTAATGAACCATTAAGTCGTTCATTATGGAGATTCTCGGCTTAATGGTTCTTTAAGTGACTATGAGTGCAGCGGTTAATTTTTAAAATTCTTGTCTCTCTGTGTGACCGTTCGGAAAACACTGAACAGATTTTGATGAAATTTGGTATCATAATTAGAAATTATCTTATTTTTAAGAAGAAATGCAAAAAAGTCTCTAATCTATATAATTATTTATATATAAAATCTTCTATACGTGTGTTCGTCATTCTTCTCCTCATAGACAGTTGGACAAATTTTGATCATTTTTGTGTACCTACTTCTAAAAACACCCGGATGATTCTTTGGATTATAGTTGTACACAATAGGTGGTGTTAGCGAAAAACATGTCTAATTTGAAATATAATTTCGAGAACTGTAACAAGACAACCAAAATCACTTATACTTTTTGATAATCCTTTTTAATAAACTAATTATGAAAAAGTGTTAAAAAGCATTAGCTGTAGTAATTATTATAGAAGGGGTTGTGGTAAGAAGTAACCGTTTTCGCCTGTCGCTGTCGCTAAGCACATTAATGGTATTCGCGTTACACCTGCGATATTCGAACTGAACATTTGTTTAAAAAAGAAATTACTTACTCGAAATTATTAACTTATTTGCATTGTCATATGTTCGAATCCCTCTAAGTGCAAACATTTATATTGGCAATAATAATATAGGCAATAGTAATATATGTGCCAGAACTTTTGTTAATTTTTAAATACAATCGCGGTTAAGAAATGGAAGACATGGAGTATCAAAATATATATATTTTCGCAATTTTGATTTTATACTCAAGTGACCACGTCTCTATTTACAATCACTCTGAGTAAAAATTACGTTTCAAAAGGGCTTATTAACTTCAAAACACGTCATTAAGCATTTTTACTTATAATAAACACTATATTATGTACCTATAGTAATTATAATAAATTTACATTTGATACTCGACTGCGGCGAAGACAAGTGGTGGGTTATGTGTTCTATCTATGTGCATGCATTTATTTGATACATTTACACATTACTTTTTAAACATTTTTTACACATTTTTTTAGAACAATTTATTTTGCATATTTATCTTAGTATTATTCCTTACTTTATAAGAAAATACAAAAATAGTATCTAATACGCTATCTATATTTCGAAAATTGAATAGCCTAATGACCGAATTCACTGAGCTCGCTTCCATATTCATGTATGGCCGTGCATTAGGTAATTGATAGTGGCTGGCAGTATTACCATTCCGGTACCGCGCTACGTTGGTGCTGTTTTAGAGATTCGTTAAGGCAACTTATATGTTATGTATATATATAATAAAATTCTGAGTACAATTTTTACGTAAAATATTTTAAGTAATAGTCATTATTGCCAAATCTATACGTTTTAGAATTTTTGCCTGTCTGTCTGTCTGTGTTCACACGAGAAAACCACTGGACAGATTTTGATGAAATTTGGTAAGGTGATAACTGGTTATCCAGGCCAATATAAAGGATACTTTTTACTGCGAAAAATATCTTACTTCTGAGAAATCTATACTAATCGCTACAGTGCACGTAAGGACGAATCCGAGTGGAGAATCGTTAGTTCACTATAAAGCCTTCCTTTTTCTGAATACCTAAATATAATTTATTATTAGCGTTTTACAATGTAATTAGTTTGTATGTATGTTTATATGTATGTATGTAATATGTACGCTTATTACACCTTTACCATTAAAATAAATCGTAGGATTCCTTGGTTCCCTCGTCTATCACGGCCTGACGGCAAGTCTACAGTAGCAGAACGCATAACGTCGAGGTTTCTCACTCGGTCGGACTTACTTTTAAAAAGTACCAGAAGAAGCCGGCACGGTACAATAACATCCACCGAAGCTAGGCTTTTCTTGGGCTTAGTTATTGAGTTTCCACTTAGGAGGATAGATATATATAAGTAATAATATATAAATAAAAGATAGAAGTATTCCTATCATTCTCAGCCTCATTGACTGTAGCAAGTGCAATCAAATCAAAATATTTATGAAATAATAAATAAGCACGTATTTGCTATTATTTAAATATTTTTTTTCATTAGGGGTTTTGTAAAATATGGCCTTTGATACTTCAAAGTATATTATCAGTAACAGACACCAATGAAAGATGTTGATTGATAAAGGCTCAAAATAAAAGGCTCAAAGTAAATGTAAACCAGCGGCGGTCAATCTATTAGATACACCGTCCCTCAGAAAACTAAATGCCGTATAAATATAACCTTAAGTTTAAAAAACATGAATCGCATCTTTTTAAAGATAATAGGTAATACACTTCTTATTAAAATTAGACGTATTTACCGACTTTTTCGTTTATTTAACCGATTTCTACAAATGAGGATTCCGAATTCAACTAAATTTTTGTTAGGATTAATGCTATGTTAATTCAGTCTTAAATACGAATATTTGACTTTTTAAATAAAATTGCCCTTGTTATTCCTATGATCTTTGATACGTCGAAAACATTAGTCTCTCCAATGTCCATGATTTTTGTAAAGCATTCGATATGTCTGGAACCAAATATCTAAATAAATCCGCATAACAATTCAAAAAACATTTTTTTTATAATGCCACCATTTATTTTGGCTGTTTTAATAATTCCTATTTGTAGAATAGACTATAAGTAAAGCTCTAAGCTTAAAGTGCGATTGACTCGAAAAAAGGTTATTCAAACTGTACATTTTTAAAGTTATTTTACAAGTGGTAGTGCCATGCTTGTTACCTTCGGGTAGCAGCCGAATGGGCCGGCACGCCCCGTATCGTACCACTCTCTCACAGAAGACCGGCGTGAAGTGGCAGCTATGCTGTCGCGTTTCGTCCGGTAAGTGAGAGTCCGGGAGGCCCACTCCCCATCCCTACTCCCGTCCTTCTCCCTTCTCCCTCCCTCCCTTCCCTGAAAGGCCGGCAACGCATCTGCAAGCCCTGTTGCAGATGTCCATGGGCGGAGGTGATCACTTACCATCAGGTGAGCCTCCTGCCCGTTTGCCCCCTTTGTCCCATAAAAAAAAAAAAAAAACATTTTTAAAGTTATTTAACTTGACATCACGTTTGGCTCAGTTTGTACTGTAGAACTTCGTAGTTATTAGTCCTGGGTTCGAGTCCTGCTGGGGCACTTGTATGATGATCACGATGGTCTGTACTCCAGCTATGGGTGTTTTTATCGAATTAGATGGTGCTATGTTTTAATATAAAAAAATAAAATATAATTTCTATATCCTTAATATTTTCTCTCGCCTGCAGTTTCCAAAATTACAACGATAATAAGTAATAACTCTTAATTCAGACGGCATTGTTGTCCACAATAACAATTGGAGGTCCTGAATAGCACCAGCCATTGGCTTCCTTTAAGAACAAAAGATATAGCCTGAGATACTTACATTGTTTTCTGTTGTTCTCAAATAATGAACGTCTAATTTTAGAATATGAATGAATATGATTAACGAGTTCAGTTACAAAATTACCTATTTTAAAATTACTCCTGAAATATTGTAGTTGCTAGAAATGTAAGTTTATTATTTTAGTAAAGGATTTTTATTCATTTTTTTTTCTTTTAAAGTCTGAATTGTAAAAGAATATTCAAAAACCTTTTGTTTTGTATCCCGCGGGAACCCTGTCTCGTACTGTATGTCACTCAATGCCAAGCCTTCTACTAAACGTAACTGAAATACGTTGAACTTGACAGATATGGCGATTGAAAAGTAAATAGATACTAAAAGACAGGTACCTTTCATTAAATACCGTTAAACATTTACATTTTACTTCCATATGACGTCATCACAAGTGCAAGGTAATCATAAGGGTTAAGAAGGTCGTATGCACACATTTTGTCATACGACTATACACACTTTTTGCGATCCATGGTCTCCTAGTACTCATAAAAAAGTACCATACGGTCATTATTAGGACGAGCGAGGCGAGACCTAACACTATCCCATAACCTGAGCATTTTGCGGTACACTTTACTAAAAAACTATCACGCCTATAGATTTGTGCTTTAACATAGTAATTTAACTCTATATTTCGATGTGTTAACCGTCAAAAAATATATAATTTTATAACCATTAAAAAAATAACAATAACAATTTTGTGTACATTGGATAGTATATTATTGTACTACTGATGACATCTGTTAGAAAACCAAAGAGTTAACATCGCTGTAAAATTATTACCCGCTAGAAAAATTACGCGAGCTCTCACAAAGCTAGTTATCATTTATATTAAAAAAAAGAAAAAAAAATAGCAGTATAAAATCGATATTTTCAATCGATATTTCGTAACAAATCCTCATCCTTGGCTTCTAAAGCTAACAAAACAACTTTACAGTTTATATCAATATCATAAGTTTATTTTTAATTATAAGTAAAGTCTACTTAGCTATTTCAATTAAAATCGAGAGATCCGCATTTTAATTTACCAAAAAGCTGTTCATTTCGTTTTAGAAACCCTTTTGTGAACACAATAAGTGTCGAGCAGCTTTGTCTTGGTCCAGACGAATGACACTTATTTTATAGATTGGTATACAAAAAAATACAATTTACATGCAAATAATGTAATAAGGAAGATATTGCGACCGAAGAATGTCGAGATTACTTCAGGCCCCGATAGATGAAGTGGTTTCTATAGGAAAATAGTTTCTGTAATTAAGGACTTATACTTAATTAATATTATTATAATTATTAATCTAGTAGGAGCGTCGTGTTTAAGTGCGTAAGCGATCTGCTGCGAAAACAATTAATACGGGGGTAGTTGGGTTTTCGTGGGTTGTACTTGCTTTTGAAGTCACGACCACATGTATATATTTCTTTATGAGACAAAGGGGGCAAACGGGCAGGAGGCTCACCTGATGGTAAGTGATCACCGCTGCCCATGGACATCTGCAACACTACAGGGCGTGCAGATGCGTTGCCGGCCTTTCAGGAAAGGCAGGGAGGAAGAAGGGAGGAGGGATGAGGGAAGATTGATGGTGAATGGGCCTCCGGGACTCTCACTTACCGAACGAAACGCGATAGCATAGCTGTCACTTCACGCCGGTCTTCTGTGGGAGAGTGGTACTATAATACCGGGCGTACCGACCCATTAGCCTTCTACCCGAAGGTGGTATGATCAAATGTATTTTAAACATTAAGGTCTATATTTGTACAAATTCTATCAAAATCAGTTCAGCCGTTTTTACGTAATAAACAAACACATACATAATAATGAAATCATCGTATAAATAATGAAATAGCCAATTAGAATGCAATATTACAAGCAAGTATGAGACAGCATAATAACTAACTTGTTAATTTGTCATCATCTTAATAGTATATAGTTTAAAGGCATTAGACAAAATTAAAATATTCCATACAATCTTAAATGACCTAGCAGTTTTACTTCTATGAAAATCCGAAGACTAGTAAACGTTATATAATAATGTAATGACATAAACTTATTAAAGTATGTACTTGTATATAATTTGTTCTATAATAATTGCAGGAATAGACTATTGGCGTACTATACTTAGAATATAAGTATTATTTTTTTATACATAAATGTTTTTTTACTTGTACGGAGTATTATTTGTACGGTAGAAAATTATGTTTATAACTAGAAATTCTCGCGGCTCCGGCCGCGTTCTAATCACTATCCTAATAGGGATTGGTGGTTTCGGAGGGATTCGACAACAAACAGTGCGAAGCCACCCGTTCGAGTTCGTTACTATGTACATTTTACCGGTTTGTACAAATTTCTTAGAGATTTCCCGCAAAAATATCATACCCATCAAAATCTCTCTCATCAGACACAGACAGACAAATGGACAAAATTTTTATAAGTATAGAGTCGGCCTTTCATTTAAAAAAAATATATTCAAAGTACAGATTTGACTAAGGTATTAAAACTACTACAGTACTAGCAAACCTGGCCCACTTTACTGGGCATAAGTTAAAATAAATGTAATTTTCTAATAAAATGAAAGTAGCTATAGTAACTCCTTATAACATTAGCTATCTGCTAGTGAGAATCCCGTCAAAATTGGTGTAGCTATTAATTATTAGCAGAGATTAGACGGTAGAAACAAACAGACACACAGACAAAAATTTTAAAAATTAACTTTTTGATGAGGTGAAAAGCAGCTTTGAAATGCTGTTTATTTGAAATTAAAAACAGACACTTTAATTTTATTTCTATGTACTGATTGCAGCTGCTATTGTCGACAGCTTATAATCTCGTAACAAGGAAGACTCTAAAATTTGAGTTTGTTGGACATTTTCCTTATGATATTTTTCTTACTAAATAGTCAAAAGCTAGATAGACAATTGTTGACAGTAAATTCAAATGTTTGTATATTTGCTAGAGTTGTATGAAATGCTTAGTACAGAATGGGCAAAATAAGCGAGGTGTCGAGGTGTGGTGAAAAAGTGTCTAATATAAAAAAGTCAATATTTTTTTATTTAAATTTTCACTTTCATTTTTGCTTTTTGGAAAGTCTAATACGTACTTATATTATAAAGTCTATGTTTTATAATTAAGTAATCAACTTTGAAAAGGGGTCGTCAATCATCGTCAATCTAACACTCGCACCACAACTCTCCAATATCTACTGACCATTGCATTAAAAAAAACGATTGACAAATGAGGGGAAAAAGGTACTGAACTATAATATCTTTTCCCGTTTATGTAAAGATGTTTAGGAAATGGAATCAACAACAGTTAATGTGAGAATAGTGTTTTATGTTTCGAAAAAATTAATAGAAATGTCTTTTTTTATTCAAGGAAAATATTCGTTAAGTAAAAACTACTCAAATCGTAATTGTTAGTTCATTTAGAGATAGTTTTATGTCAGATATTTAATTATTATTCGTTTATAAATAACTTTTACAGTGTGTTCTAAAAAGGAATAGACCTAATTACATCAAGAAATTAATGCTTAAAATAATTATTAAACATTATTTCAAACAATATACCACGATAAATATGGTCTCCCTTCTTCCTTTGACGTTCATATATATATAATTAAGAAGAACTGGTAACAATTCTAGTATTTTTATTTATGACTTTCAACATGATTGTCTTGTATCCAGTATTCTCAGTAATTTGTTTATTGTTATATTTATTTTACTTTAAAATTACCAAAAATAATAATTACTGGAAAAAAAGAAACGTTCCACATTTAAAACCTTCGCCATTTTTTGGAAATTATCGAGACTATATATTATTGAAAAAGTATGGACCACATGTTGCGCAGAAAATCTGCCAAAAATTTCCAAACGAACCCTATATCGGCGTTTACTATGGAACCGATCCTGCTTTAATCATTCAGGATCCAAATATGATCAAATTAGTGATGACAAAGGATTTCTATTTTTTTAACCAACGAGAAGTGTCCAAGTACACGCATAAAGAAGTAATCACCCAGAATATGTTCTTCTCTGGAGGTGATAGATGGAAAGTTTTACGTCAAAACATGACAGCGTTATTTACCTCATCGAAAATTAAAAATATGTTCTATTTAATTGAAAATTGTGCCACTAGTTTAGATAACGTACTAAGAAATGAAGTTAAAACTAAGAAAACAATAGAGGTTAAATCTCTTTTAGCAAGATATACCATGGACTGCATAGGAACATGTGCATTTGGTATTCACACTGGTACACTGGAAAGCCATTCAAAAACTAACCCTTTTTCAGTTATTGGGGAAAAAATATTTGACACTTCAATTTATGGTGGATTTAGACTTATTTGTCGCGCAATGTGGCCGGAGCTATTTTACGGTTTACGACTTCAATTGTTCCCAGAAAGTATAAGCAATTTTTTTAAAAGTCTTCTTACTGATGTGTTCAAAAGCCGTCAATATAAAGCATCATCACGAAATGATTTCGTAGATCTCGTCCTAACGTGGAAAAACAAAAAATACTTAGTTGGAGATAGTATTTCAAATATGAAATCGGGTGAAGGCAAAAAAGAGTCAATGGAATTAGAAATCGATGATACCTTATTGATTGGCTTTTGTGTGTTATTATTCGCAGCTGGCTTTGAAACAACATCCACTACAACGAGCCTTTTACTCTTTGAATTATCAAAAAATCAAGAAGCTCAGGCTAAAGTAATCGAAGAAGTTGATGATTACTTTCGAAGACACGATGGTAAAATAGAATTCGAGTGCATAAACGAGATGCCCTACCTCCAAGCTTGCATAGAAGAAACTTTACGACTTTACCCCGTTTTAGGGACTCTTACTCGGGAAGTTGAAGAAGATTATATCTTACCGACAGGTCTTCGACTAGAAAAAGGCATGCGTGTTCATATACCAGTATACCATCTGCATCACGACCCTCAATACTTTCCAGAACCTGAGGTGTTCCGGCCGGAACGTTTCTTTGGCGATGAAAAGAGAAATGTAAAGCCATTCACGTATATGCCGTTTGGAGAGGGACCAAGGATATGTATAGGTAATTTTTATATAGTAGCACTAAATATAAGTAAATTTTTTATATTTAGTTTCAAGAACAATTATTAATATTACTCAATATATCAAAAAGTTAAAAGAAGTAATTAAATAGTTAACATATAACTACTTTTGCAAGAGTTTCAACTCGATCTATCATGCTAAAACCACTGAATAGATTTGGATGCAATTTAAACCACAACAGTACTAGATTATAATAAATTTTAATATAATCAAATACATAAGACACGTTTGGCGCAGTTTGTAGTGATTCGCCTTGCTGTGTCAGCGGTCGCGGGTTCGAGTCCCGCTGGGGACATTCATTTGATGAGCACGAATGTTTGTACTTCAGTCATGGGTTAAACACCCATATTTATAATATGTATGCATTTAAAAGTTATATTTATGTAGCCTCGTAGCTTACCACGGAACTACTGGAACTGTGTGTAGTAGTGTCCCAAGTTTAATAGAAAAATATATACATAATCAATAATCATATCAATTTAGTAATTCTTAATTTTTTTGCAGGTCTTCGATTCGCAAAAATGCCGATGGTTGCTGGACTTTTAACAATATTCAAAAACTATAAAATTAAGTTAGGAGAAAAAATGGCTAAACATGTATCTTTCGACCCGCGAGTTATCGTCTTGCAGCCTGTCGGTGGTATTCACTTAGATTTCATTCCTCGTTTTCATTAATTTCAAAATTTCGTGTCTATTATTTATGTATCCAATTCCTAAAGAGTATCTCAAAAATGTTTTTTAATGCAATTCCTGAATAATATATTGAAGTAGTTTTTAGTGTTCGAGCACAAAAAGAACTTCAGCTTTTTTTATCAAAATAATTTACATATATATTAACGATGCAGAGTCCAATCTATAGTCTTTAAAATGTTTATTTGTCTATCTGTCTGTAACCACATCACGAGAAAATCAGTGAACAGATTTTGATGAAATTTGGTATGATGATAGGTAGCATATGATGTCCTCCTGACCGATTCCGGCCACGGCGGCCAATCTCATTGAGACTAGCCAACGGCGCGGGACATATTATAGTGCACAAGTGTATGCGCAGACACAAGTGCACTCTCTATTCCTTATCACTCTCATATTCCGGTGGGACGACTGCTCGACACGACCAGTGAGAGTTAAGGCGCAGGACCGACGGCTTTACGTGCTCTCCGAGGCACGGGGGTGAACCACCGCCAACTTCCCAACTCCGGGCTGTTACTGAGGCTTGCGAAACAGAAAGACTCAATAACTAAACTGGGCCCGACCCGGGACTCGAACCCAGGACCTCCCGGTGTGCGACCGTACATGCAAGCCACTACACCAACGAGGCAGTTAGGTAGCATATAGAATACTATTAACTGCAAGAAAATAAATCCTTTCTGAGAAATGTGTACTAACAGTTAAAACGTATTTAGAGACTGACCCAAGCGGAGTAAGGGAGCGTCACTAGTTTTAAGTAAAACTTTATTTTTGAATTATTTCATAGAGTTATTTTCACTTTTGGTTACTGACGTTTCGAGTGCTTTAAAACCAACAGCGCCGCGGAAAAAATTAGATAGTTTTATATCGCACAATAAGAGTTGTTGTTGCAGAGCTACAAGAGGTTAATACTAAAATAGAGTTGTTCAAATTTATTAACATTGAATTTTTAAAGGAAAAATTTTTACTTTATTAATTTTACTGTTTTTATTTTGTAAATCCTAATAAATAAATGAATATAGGTAGTTTTATTTTTTAATATCTTGTGCTCTTGAATGAAGAATATTTAATCTAATATATAAAAATCTCGTGGCACAGTGTTTGTTATCGAACTCCTTCGAAACTTAATCGATTTTCATGATTTTATTTGAGAATATTTGGTAGGTGATTAGGGTGGCCTTCTCCAAATATTTAAATTTTATTTTCAGGTCAAGTTTTTATTTTTTATTTTTATATGATTTGGCATCAAAAACTACGTATAACCATAATTTTTTATCCTTCTACCACCAATTCCTTATTTTTAATAGTGATTAGAACGCGGGCGGAGCCGCGCGAATTGCTAGTCTATACGTATCTATATTAATAATTCCGTGAAGGGGTACGGTAGACTCGATGGAAACCTTAGCTGAATAATAAAACATGAAAAAATAAACATTTCGAGTCGACAACATATATCCGCAAAATTCGGATTGTCGAGTATTTCGTTTAATTCTAATGGTGATAACAGACAAATCGCAGTCGCCATATTGGCCACTCAAGCGAAACGTCACTGACATCGGATGACACCTGTGTTGCCAGAAGGTTACATTTCTTACATTTTACGTAATTTTTAATAAACTAATAAAGTGCAGGTCACATATTTTAATAAAAATATTTAGAATTTAACTTAATACATTTTATGTAATAATTAATAATGTAATAATTCAGTTTGTTTTTCATGTTTATTATTCCTTAATTTGTGTTTCAAGTGAAATTATGCTTAAGTTATTTTAAAAGCGTAATTTGAAATATAATAAATAAACCCCCCTATCTACATATTTTATGTTTAATTTAGTAGTTCACTTGATAAATAAATAATAAATCAATCTCTTCAGTAAGATGAAGTCGTTCAAACAGATGTTAGCAGATGGCGGTATTTTATATATAAAAAATCCTTAAAACGTACTTCGTTTGTAAAATATACTGTTAAAAATAATAATATTTTTATTATTCAATTTGAGTAAGTGTTAATTGTATTTTGCTATAATATTTTATATATTATATAGGTATATTTAAAAAATAACGATAATTGGCTATTTTTGTGAATTGTTTTATAAAACTGTAGGTTAAACTGTAGGCCTCTGCTAAAATTTCATTCTTCGCCACTGATACACAATACTTATTATTATTTGAATATTTATATAATATTTTTGGTGGATAAAGAAGGGTTAAAACATAACCAAGTTTTGTTATATTATTATTATGAATACAATCTGAGGCATATATAATGAGTATACGCTGTAACATTTTATATAATTAAATTTTAAATAAATAAAATGTGTTTAATTATACACTGCAGCCCACTGACCTCTATATTACCACTGGACTGGCTGTTCTAAGCGTTTGACAGCAATTTTTTTGTGTCCATTTGAAGCGCCACTAGCGAGAGGGTCGAGAACTAATTTTGACGTATATTGCAAATGACAGCGAGAAGTGTTTGTTTACTGTAAAGTAATTTTGCATTTTCGTTGTTAATATAACATAAGTAGTAATTATGATGATACGGTTATTGATTAATAAAAATAAAAAAATAAAAATCTTTATATCGACATCATTAGTTTTAGTACCACGAACTCTCGCTACGTCCGACAGCGGCGGACAGCGCCAAAATGGCGAATATCAAGCAGCCACAAAAGCACGTTGAGAACAGCCAGTCCAATGGTATTATAGAGGTCAGTGCTGCAGCCCCTGTTAAATATTTTGTACTAGCGACTCACCCTCGCTTCGCTTGGGTTCATTCCTAGATTTAGCGCGAGCGAAGCCGCGGGTTCCGCTAGTTATAAAATAAAGTTTTCCGTCGCGTCTTTAATTTAATTTTATATGAACTGATTCGTATGTTATACTTAGGTTAAGATACGATGGGATTGACATGTCCTAAAACGAGAAAAGTTCACAAAAAAGAGAAAAAAAAGAGGAAAAGGTGTAATCCTGTTCTTCTATATCGGCTATCACCAGTAACCTTTACTGGTATTTTAATTCAATCCCTGAAGCCCATAAAATACCGAAAAGTTTTTAATGAAATCTGTATTTATCTTGCTAAAACAGATATTTCAGCTTATTTAAATATTCAACCTTAAAAAGAACATAAAAAATGCTCATAGACATTTTATTTTTTTCGAAAATCATCAAGTTAAAAAAAATAAAAGTGCGAGCCTGACTCACGCACCTTGATCTCCGTTTTATCCTTGTATTTGTTTGTTGGTGTTAAATAGTTGTCATTACTGATGGAAGGCTCTAACAAAGCGTTTTTGCTCTTTCGCACGAAACCATAAAAAAATACAGACGAATTGAGAACTTCCTTCTTTTTGGAAGTCGGTTAAAAAACACTCCACCGTTATAGCTCGAAACCACGAAATGTTGAAGACATTGACATGCAGTAGTAAAATATTGTGTATTACGATATGCTCTATTATAATGATAAATGAGGCTACTTTCATGATGAAAACCAAACGTTAAGTAAAGTACGAGATTACGAGATAAGTAGCGATCATATCTCGTGTATTGTGTAAAGCGCTTTATCATGTATACTTTGAATAAATGAATAATGACAACAATTATATAATTAAGCAATTGTCAATTTTTTTTTGGCAATTGTAAGAGTTACTTTATAAAATGTTTGGTATTCAAAATACGAAGTAAAATAACTCAATTTTAAACTCTTTATGACGACACTTTCGACAAACGTTCAAACCCAGCACGCTTCACTGGGTGTAAGTTTAAATAAATTGAATAAGTTACTCCTTCTAATATTAGCTAGTCTAGCCGTTTCAGAGATTAACCGGAACGAACAACAGACAGACAGACAAAAATTTTTAAAGAAATAGTTTTTTTTTGTAAGTACCGTATATACTTTCATATATAGTGAAAAGCTGTTAATTTGTGATTTAAAACAGACACTTCAATTTTATTTATATGTACTGATGGAAGAAAAGCTAAACTTTAATCATATTGTTATTTCTCCAAATTATTCTATAAGTAAAAACATGTATTTCCAAGCAACAAATTATAACAAATTCAACAAGTACCCACATTCTATTATAAAGTGGAACTATGAGGGTAAGAGCATGATAATAAATAAATTTTTCAAGTCATCATTTGTTAGAAGTGGAGCTTTTTGGCTTGTAATACAAAAATCTCTCAAAATAAAATAGATTATCCCAACTGGGAGTTATGTTGAACAAATATACGTAATCCTATTTACTTAGGGTCCTAATTCAACGGACTTGAGGCGGATTTTCCGAAATCACTGGAAGCCGTTCTATCCACTTTCAAGTTATCATCTTGTGATATGAAACCTTATCACACAATGATAAAGTTTATTTTTCATTATCATATACAGATGAATCAAATATGAAGTACAATTTGAGATTCTATTCTAATATTGGTAGAGTTCATTTTTGATTGTTGCTCTTGAAATTGTGTTTAATGGGTAGAAATTTGAGAAGAGTATCTGATTGAAAGATAGGCTTTGTTGATAATTTATTTGTAAGAAATTAGAGTATGTCATACTATCTGTATATTTTTATTTATATTTTCCTGCTTCTTGCAGTACTTGTAGTTAATTAGGTTTGTGATATTTTAATATAAGAAAGCAAATGTCTTGAGGTCTTGGGTTCGAGTCTCATGTCATTAATTATAGTTATTAGAGTTTTCTGCTGTAAAGTTGGAGGCATAAAGTATTGTGAGAGTGTAATTGAGAGGGCATTTGTATTCGTTCACACATTTATGAGGACAGTGAGTTTGGCGACCACCAAAATTAATATTAAAGAAAATGGTTATGATATATCGTAATTTAAATTTTTGGAGTAGGTTATAAACTACATTTTATATGGCGTACTTATAAGACTAAAAAAATGTAACAAACAAACATGTAAGACATTATAAAATCATAAAGGATTTGTATTGATAATAAACAGCAAAGAGAGTCTCAGGAAACGACTAAACAGTTCCTTTTAAATAAGATTTTAAGCCCCGCTGGAAATATAAAACGCTTGAGATTATCGTAGACGTAGTTCTTACACGTCGCGTTTATCCGTAAACAATTCTATAAAGAAAATGATATCCTCTTAAGCGGTAATGTGTATGCGGTATTTCTAAATCTTGTTGAAATTTTAAAATTATATTAAATGTGATCCTTATCTTTTAATGCTTTTATTTATTTAGACTAGTTACTGTCTCTGGGTTTGCCTAAATAATAAATACATAATTACATACATATGTACTAAGGATGTAACGAACATACATTTTTAGGCATTCGCGAATGCGAATGCGGATGCGAACATCTCCCTTCGATATTCGCGAATGCGAATGCGAATGCGAGTATTTAGAATTTGGCGCCATCTATTATTTTATTTTGGCAGCTTCCTCAGCGCGCGAGTTACATGCACACATTTATCATCAATTCAGTAGTTAGTGATGACAATTTAGCATATATTTTGCTAGATTTAGCATATTTTCATGTTGTTTGCGCAAATAGCATATTTTTAGCATATAAAATAAAAGTTTAACCATGAAAACAACATAAATGCGTACGTAATTCTTTCCATTTAGAAAAGATTCCTTTGTTATTTTTTAATGATCTCCATCATATTTCGGGGATTCCTCACCATATCTCATAGATAAGCATATACCATAGACAAGCAGCATCTTTTCACTCCCTCCTTTTTGTGTGAAAGAAGTGAGATAGAAGTAAAATATACTGTACCGCGATCTTATTGTCAATCAATGGGGTGTTACATCAAATTTTGAAAAGTGTCTCAATTAGATTCTGTAGTGATAATACACCACTATAAAAACACCAATTTTTATGTAATCGATAAGTGTTATAAAAATGCATTTTTAATTTTTAAATTTTCATATTTCGCGCCTCATTGTTCGAAAACGATGAACGCATGGACGCCATTATTAGTCTGTGCTTCAGTACGACAGTGGATTTTGTAAACAAATGGGCTGATGATTTGTATGAAATTGATAATTGTTTATAGCTTAAAAATGAGTTATTATTCTACTTATTGTTGGTGTGCTGTTCCTAAATGCAAGAATACTAGATAATGGTAGAATACTACATTTGTGTACACGGCGGTATGACGTAATGAAGTGGCGTCTACTATTTCATATTAAAATACCCTATTGTCAATCTAAACTAAACATATTAAAGTTCTTACAGTTTAAAAAGTTTTAACGTGAATTAAAAATTAATTAAAAAAAACTGTTTGATTGTCATTAATATGTCACCTAAATACAGTTTGCATGGAGATTACAGTTTGTTTGATAACATAATATAGTCTGTTTTTTAATCTCAGAGATAAAATTTGTTTTTTTGCAATTCTTAAATATTGATGTGCCACCATCGTAAATTAACGTCAATAAAATGAAGTATGGTTTTTTTTATAATAAGTTATCCTGAAATAATGTGTAGGTGCTTATTTAAAACGTAATAATATGGCACGCCTGCCACAGCCACAAGCCACAGAATAAAGAACATTACGTAAAACCAGTGCTGCCAGCTCTGTTTACGTGTTGGGCGCTAAATCAGTTTAAAAAAAAGCCCTAGATTCCGCTAAACACGTGTGATTAAAGAAAGTGCTACATTATAATGCAAATTTTTAAATCAAGAGTTAAGTAGATGCGCGTTCTAGAGGACATTTTGCTTTTTTTGCTCTGTGATATCCACATATTGTTGCGCTATCCCAAATTAATTTTCGTTACTTCCAATTTGCCTCAATACGTCATACGTTGCCATAAATACATTTTCAATCACCTGAATAACTTTAAAAACGTTAACTTTTAACGGCGCCACGATTTGACGAAAAGTACGATTTTTTTTCAATATCTCGCTTACTTTTCATGACATTGAGAGACAATAGCTTTCATTTTTCGATTTCCAAGTATTTGTTAGCGTTTTAGAAGCAGATACTGCTATCATAATTAAAAGCAAGCAGTTTTCTAATTTTTGATCAATCTGCTGCAGCGTAAAATTTAATTTTGCAGCATTAAATTAGCACTAAATGAGCACTTCATTCCTGCAAAACTTTAAGTGTTCTACTCAATTGATCTTACTAGCTTTACATACGTCTTTTTCTGACGTTCATATTCGCAAAACATCCGCGTAAAATTTACGAATGCGAATGCGAATACGAATGTCAAAAAATATGCGAATATTCGCGAATGCGAATGCGAATACGAATATTCGTTACATCACTAATATGTACAAGAGACAGATATACCAGACATCTTAGAATAATAATACATATAGAAGGTGAGTAGGCCTAAGCGAATTGAAGCCATTTAGTAGTAGTAGAATATAGCTTATCAATTATTTTACATTTAGATTTTGTCCTTAATTTTCTATTTGGGAGCATCACAAAAACCGATTAAGAATTTAAATTAAAAGAAGATGAAAATACCTATAATAGCAAACAAGTATCGGTTTAAAGATATTAAACAAAGACAAATGTCATGTACATGGAAACATAAATGAAGCTTAACATATGTGTCGTTCGTAAAGTAAAGTATTAACATACATATCTGTTGTTTAAGTATACTTAAAAATAGTGCCTAATAAAATGTGGGTATTTTGAAATCGATCGAAATAGATTCAATTCAATTATTTCCTTTAATGGCTTCCAGGCCGGTTGGGCACAGTTGACTTCGCCAATGTCGCGTAGAATGGAGAATACACAATTTATAATAGATTGTACGGTGAATACGGAAAAAAAAACAGACACTAAGACTGATTACATGTAGAAGCGGAGATCGAAATAGATAGACAGACGTAAGAAGAATCACCACGAAATCTGTCAAAAATTTTTGCACTTACATAATAATATTTGCGATGTATAAAAATGTACATCTCTAACGTCATATCTATGTATGAGAGATATTACGATTTTCTAAAAGTCACCGAGAATTTAATATTTTATTAACAGATATGAGCACAGTGTTTATCATTTTGATAATATCTTGAAAAGCACCCCACGCTTTTTTTAAAATCAAATAATTTTTAAAGTTTATTTTCTATTTTTTAGTTCGGTTTTCTATAAAAAGCGTGTTTTTTAGTTTTTTTAAACTATTGTTTATTTTCTACTTTTTAGTTTGGTTTATTTATTTTATCAAATTAGTGTATTGTCATCGGTCCTCGATAAATCTACAAAGTTTGAACGAAATCTGGCCGTTTAAAGTGGGTCAAAATCGCGCCCAAAGAAGTCGGTTACAAACATACAAACATACAGGAGAAGCTAATAAAAATCGTGTAAAAAGGAACTAATAACCTACATTTTTTCTGCATTGAAGTACCTACCTATATGTTATATAAGTGATATGATATAAAAAATCACAAATTAATTTTATCGTATACTGCGAGAATATTCAACGGACCCACATTTTAACCATTACAGAGATTAAAGCGGAAAAACAAGGATCTTGAAATTTTATGCACCACTAAATATATGGTTTGCTTCCGATTCGTTTTAATTAATTTTAAAAATTTTATATGAAATGTAATTACGAATATATTTTTTGAACTAATTAACTTCAGATGTTTTTTTTTTAATTAAAAAAAGGATAATGATGCAAAACAATGCAATTTGCAAATGTTATTTTAAGATGTAACATATGTTTATTTATAAGTAAACGTAATAAAATACGTTTTTTTGACGACTCGTTTGGCTCAGTTGGTAGTGACCATACTTTCTGCGCCAGCGACCGGTCACGGGTTCGAGTCCCGCTGGGGGCATTCATTTGTTGAGCGCGAATGTTTGTACTCCAGTCATGGGTGTTGATATTTATATTATGTATGTATTTAAAATTTATATGTGTAGTATATCAACTATCTGGTATTCGCAACACAAGCACGTTACGTAGCTTATCACGGAACTAGATGGCGCTGTTGTAATAATGTCCCAACATATTTAAATACATAAGAAATGAATATAATACTTTCTAAGGTTTACAAAATTGGGAGCCAAAAATCTAAATAAATCCGCGACAAAATCGGAAAAGATAGTTTCATCTGTAAAGAAATAAATGTTTTAAATTACAAGTAAGTCTAAAATTCTAAGTAAGTCTAAAAAGAGAAATATATTTTGGAAAATCTTTTTGAAATAATCTTCATTAACGATCATCACTAGACAGATATTAATGCAATTTAGTATGACAATAGTTGGTAATCTAGGTCAACATATACCTACCATATTTTTTACTGTGAGAAAATATCACGTTTCTAAGAAAATTGCACAAACCCTTAAAAAGTACTTAAGAATTACTAGTAAATAACTAAAGCAACACACAAATTATTGCGAAAGTAAATAAAACAGAAAATTCTGTCAAAGTTCAGCATCTTCAAGTACAACGTCGTAACATTATTTTAATTGAAACGTAAAGTTCGTTGCAATTCGATTTTTCAATTTCCAAGCACCGCATTTTTGAAATAACTTTTTTCTACTTAAGCTTGTTATCCACTGAAGCTTGAACTTAACATATGGCACTAGACTTCTCCCGTATTCGAGATCCAGTAAAATTAAAACGTATACTACAATTATTCTTTATAATTTTTCTTGAAACTGTAGCTTAATATATTTTTAGAACAAAATATAAAAAAAATATTTACCATGCCTTTCTTATTAGATATTTATTGGATATAAGCTTTTTCTGGGATATTTAAAATTAGATGTTAGTTTAAGATTACTTCTGTAATCAAATTTTTATTATATTGTTTGCTTTTGTTTGTTGTGCCAACGATCGCGGGTTCGAGTCCGCTGAGGGCATGAATTTGTGAGATATGCATAATTATGTATGTATTTAAAGTTATTTATGTGTAGAGAATCAAGTATCGGGTATCCATCACACAACCATCATAGCTTACAATGGAACAATAGATGTTAATGTCCCAACATATTATACTGATAAAAATTCCAGCAAATATACTAATATTCAGCCTCTGTAAATATAGTAATGCAATAAGTTTTTGCAAAAAAATATAACTTATTATTGCAATAAAATATAACAAAAGACTAAGTTACATTTATTATATATATTGTATTTCTGCTTATATTATCTATATCTATACTAATAATATTATAAGGAGGAAAGATTTGTTATTTGTATTTTTGAATTTTTGTATTTTTGTATGTAACGAATGAATTCAATAAGTACTGGACCGATTTTAATAAAATTTGGTACACATGTAGTCTAGAGCCTGAGATAGGACATAGGCTACTTTCTAAGGCGAAAAAAGGTATGTAAAGGGTAAAATAAGGGATGAAAGTTTGTATGGAAATTACGTCATTTTTAAAGCTATGTGTGTATGTTTGTTTTTTATTCCTTGATGTTTAAACGAAGTCAGAGCAATTCGTTTGTATAGGATATATTTTTAGTGGTCTCTAGGCCTTAATGAAGAACTGAGTCTCAACGGAGTGCAGGTGCTCGAAATATTTATATCTCGTTTTTCGTCGCAAGTTTTGTTCCGGAAGCCGCTGGGAAATTTACTATTGCTCTCATTTTCTAGGCATCTAGCCTTTCTATAAACCATATTTTATGTTTTTTTATGTATACTTTACTGGTTCGTGCTAATTTATTAAAAACGTGGTTTTTCGTTATTTTCAGTAGAGTAATGTTTTTATGATACTTACTTTTAGAAATGCTATATTTTTTTATTTTTTTTTTAATGCAGATTGTTTTGTATGTAACGTAATGTAATGGTTTCGATTTTCGGTTTTAAGTGGCATGAAATTTAATATTTTTGTTTGTTTTTCTTATAACAATTCTCTTTGTTTTCTTTTTGTTTCAAATCTTTTACTGACAAAAGATCAAACAAATGTATTTCTTCACAAATATGCCAAATAAAATTTTAATTTTTTTATGTTTTTTTCTTATTATAACAATATTTAACTTAACACCTACATATAAATTTTTGCTTAAATATAAAAAAGCCGTCTATACGCTTAGATCTTTTAAGCTACGCAATAGATTTTATTGCGGCTTTTCATCAACAGGCAGAGTGATTTAAGAGGAAGTGTATTACAAGGTTATACGAGTACATGCAATACATATATTATAATAGAAAAAGCGTGAAAATGATTTATTCACATATTTTTAAGATCGTCAAAACTAGTAATATATAATATATTATAATCAATAGTTGAAATATGGCTATCTATTGTTATCACTTTATTAAATATCTCGAGGATTGATAAAGTCTTGTATATAAATTGTAGTAATAGCCTACGAAACATGGTTTTCAGAAGCCCTCGGGACACCGAGGTGCCGGTAACGTCGTTACCATTCTTTCTTGTTAGTTACTCGGAAAATTTTCTCACTCTTGACATCTATTTCAATATTATTTTCTAACAGAATAGTCGGCTTCAGATAAGAAATGTAGTATCAAATGAGATGATTTTTAATAGTTCGTTTTAACTATAAATAAATGTCGTTAAATAGTTTTTTGTTCTCAGCTTAGATAATAATCTATACAGTAAAATAAAATTGAAACGTCTTTTGCAACATCATCACAACGGCTTTTAAAAAGAAAAACACAATCTCTAATATTTTCATCTCTGTCTGTTCCCGCTAATCTTGGAAACGCCTGGACGGATTTTGACGAGACTTTCACCGGTAGAAGCTGATCTTTTAAGGAGTAATTCAGGCTACATATATTTAAAACCAAATTAGGATGCGCTCAAAAACTGAAATGTATGTAAGGATAAACTTAATAATACTTATTTTATATAATCTTTAAGAATTCTCAATACAATATACTTTTACTATGGGTACACCCTTATTCATGGCTATCTAAGTGTTCTGTGGTGTTCAAGAAAATGAGATGTAAACGTATTGAAACACAAGCTAAATTACAAGGAAGCAATAGAGTAGAGGTATATACTGCTCTGTATAAATTCACTTGTCATTTATTGCCTTACAAGTCAACGGAACTAAAGTTAATTGAATACCGTTATTGAGTTACATAAACTAAACCTACGTGAGTCAATCATTTCCCTTATATTGCTAGACAGTTTATAACAAAATTAGTGACATGGCTTCGCTTCACTCAGGTATGGTGCCTTTTGCGAATTGATACAAAACATCGACGTTTCTCATAATATATCGAATTATTTTTATATATTACTAGCGATTCACCCTCGCTTCGCTCGGGCTCGTCCCTGGATTTAGCGCGAGCGAAGCCACGGATTCCTCTAATGAATATATACAAAAAGTTGCCAAATTATATACTAAAACCTTCCTCGAGAACCACTCTATCTAATAGTATTTTTGGAGTTTATCGTAAACAGACAGACAGATGCGGTGGAGGACTTTGTTTTTTTAATATTTATTGATACACGTAAGTACGATAGCTCATGAAGACTGGTTGAGGTTTTTTACTCTTTCACGCTGAAGTGATAGATGGATACAGTACATAAGAACAAATAAAATATGGATTATCAGAAAGGCTACTGTTAAATACCTATACATATCTATATCTATACTATTTATAAAGCTAAAGAGTTTGTTTGTTTGTTTAAACTTGCTAAACTCAGGAACTACTAGTGCGATTTGAAAAATTCTTTTTGTGTTGGATAGTCCGTTTATCGAGGAAGGCTATAGGCTATATAACATCCCACTAGGATCAATAGGAGGGGAGCATCAATGAAACATATTGCAAAAACGGGAGCGAAGCCGCGGGAAGGGCTAGTATAAGGATATAAAATACATGGTTATCTTATTTTATTTTATGAATTAATTACATTTTCCTAAACAGGTTATATAAAGGATGAAGTTTTAAATATACACGTTTTTGAAGTTAAAAATACAAATATAAATAATATTCACACACTTTTTTGATGAAAAATATCTGCTGTCATTTTATTTTAGTAACTTGCTATAAATATTATTAAAACATATTATTTTTGGAGCTTAAAACATGATTTATCATTCAGATTAAATAATTTTATTTTATTTATATAATCAGGCACTCTCAGGAGTCGAATGTGTTCATTGAATATTTGATGGAAAACCTTATTGAAATAGTCATTACTAGATATAGTTTATATATTATATAGATTGACGACTCGTTTGGCTCAGTTGGTAGTGACCCTACTTTCTGCGCCAGCGGTCGCGGGTTTTAGTCCCGCTGGGGGCATTCATTTGCTCATCACGAATGTTTGTACTCCAGTCATGGCTGTTTATATTTATAATATGTATGTATTTAAAATTTATATGTGTAGTATATCAACTATCTGGTATCCGCAACACAAGCACGTTAAGTAGCTTACTGCGGAACTAGATGGCGCTGTTGTAATAATGTCCCAATATATTATAATGTCCCAAAATATAGTGGCCGAATGTATCAGTTCTAAGAATTATTGTCTGTCTGAGATCCAATCACAAGAAAACCACAGATTTTTATGATATTTCATATACCTAATGATAGCGGTTATGTCAATATAAAGGGTAATTCATATTGTGGGAAAAAATATCTTTGAAAAATTTATATTAACCGTTACAACGTACGTACGTAATCTCTAATAATATATAAAAATCTCGTGTCACAGTGTTTGTTATTACACTCCTCCGAATCCGCTTGACCGATTTTTATGATTTTTTTGTGTATATTTTGTAGGTCTGAGAACGTAGGCTATTTTTATCCTTTTCCTAGATGTTAAGGCCATCTCCAGATTTTCATTTTTTACTTTTTTATACCAATTTTTAATATTTTTATGATTTGGCTTTAAAAACAACTTATAACTATATAATAAAAAAACTTATAACTATTATATAAAGATATCTAAGAGCTTTCACATTTATAATTATTACTGGTGTGATAATATTTCAGCATCGTAACCTTTTTTTACCACTCTCTACGATTGAACTTGTTTTATTGTATGCTCCGCATTGTGAAGGTTGGTTTTACTGTTCATTTCTACTCGTATTTTGTAGCTTCCGTTATCGTAGCGAGGTGACATCTACTCGTATATGAGTTTTTCAAGTCTAAGCATGAAATATACATTTTTAGATGAACTTTACAGTTCATATAAGACAGACTATATTTAAATACATACATAAATAGGTATAGAAAGGTACTTTAAAAATAAAAAGAACTTAACTTAAGAAATGGTTACTTCCACGCCCTTGTATTTTTTCTTAAGGGTTGATTACAGCAAAAAGATCGTTCTAGGTCCAAAATCTATAACCTATATTCATAACAAAATTTATCCAAATTGATTCAACGGCTTAAGCATCCGCCGCGTCTGTCTGTCTGTTCACGCAAAACTCAAAAACTGCTGCACCAATTTTCATGCTGTTTCACCAATGGAAAGAGTGGTTCTTGAAGAAGGTTTTAGTGTATAATTTGTCAAATATTTTAATTTATTTTGTATACATTGACTAAAAATATGTCGCAAAAAAATACGGACGCGAGAATAAAATTCAAGCGCTGCTTCAAGCGCCGCGCCGCTTCGCTTGATGCAATCGGCGACCCTACCCGACTTGCCTACCGTCTAGCTAGTAGCTGTTACGAAGAATTTTAGAAGCAAAGAATTTTTTGAAAATTCTGAACAATTTTCAACGTTTTACCACCAATTCCTATTTTAATAGTGATGAGAACACGGGCGACGCCGCGGGAATTGTTAGTAATATTAATAAATTGACTAACAGATTGACTGAAAGACCAATTTTATTTTATGCTATTGCTTTCGCTTCGCTCGGATTCATCCCTAGGCCTAGGTGCGTTTTAAGGGTTAGTGCAAATTTCTCAGAGACGTAATATTTTTTGCAATAAGTAAGTATACCATCCGCTTGAAAATACCCGGATACTCGGATAACCAGTTGTCATCATACCTAATTTCATCAAAGTACGTTGCGTGGTTTTATCTTGATGCGTTCATAGAAAGAGAGATGAAAACTCTAAAAAATATAAATTTAGTCGATAATAAATACTATTTATACACTAAACACGTACAATAGAAGAGTATTGAACTTTATAAACCAAGTATGTACATTAAAAAAACATCCAAGTGTCATTTATCATAATAAATGTCACGTCTCCGCTTTCACGAACTGAAAATATTAAAGCATATTTTTCTATAATTGACGACGTAATGCAAAAATGCCAACATCGTTACCGCCTCGGCGTCACTTTCCTTTTATTTGTATAAGTATATTGTAGGAAGCTGGAGAGAATCTAATTTTTGTACGTTTTTCATTACTTTGATATCTTTATACGTACTCGTATACTGAAATTCTAACGTAGTTGAATCTGTACATTGAATATTCTACAGTAAATCATTAAATGTACATTAAGTATTTGGATTTAGTGCCACTATCTAGTAACTGGTTGTACTTTTCAGAAGTGATTACAGATGAAATTATTATTACTCATTAAACCTTTGTAATGTTGTTAAATTATGAATTCTATCTATAAACTTTAGTCCTACCCTCGTTTTGTGTGTAATAAATTGGGTCGGTGGTGTAGTGACTAGTATATATGACTGCATATCCGGAAGTCCTGGGTTTGAAACCCGGGTCGGGCCAAGTTTAGTTATTGGCTCTTTCTTTTTAGTAAGCCACAGTAAAATCCCGGAGTTGGCAAGTTGGCGGTGTGTCCCCTTATCTCGGAGAGCACGTGAAGCCATCGATCCTGCGCTTTCTTAACTGCGCTTTTAACTGGTCACTGGACACTGGTCGTGTTGAGTAGTCATCCCACCAGAGTATGAGTGACAGAAAAACAGAGTTGCAGTTGGTTAGTCTCAATGAGATTGGCCGTCGTGGCTGGAATTGGTCGTGAGGACATTATTCTTGATATGGTAAATAAATCTCGTCTATATATTAAGTATACTTAATATATAGACGAGAAGATATACTTGCGGTAGTTAGACATCCACTACGAAAACCAAACAACTATTGATAAGGACCATCCAAAACCATAAGTACACACAAAAAAAACTACACACGAGAGTAATCAAAATCAGTATAAATTTCAATTTCATATTTTATACACACATAAGTGGAGCAGGGGGTCAAAATTAGTCGAGCACGTTTAAGTTAAACACACTAATATAAAATCCTTTAAAATAATATTTCTATTTTAAACTCACCTTAAAGTAAAGTAGACGCATAATTTTTTAAAAGCTTTTAGGCTAAATCAGAACATTTGTATGGTCAGAATAGAAAGCAGAAACAAAATGGACTACTGGAAAGTATATGGAGTGCTACGAGTACTTACGAGTATATAGACTTAGATAAAATACTGCAAAGTAGTATTATAGTTAATGAGTAGTGAGTGTGGGCGATTTTATTATTAACTAGTAACTCACCCTCGCTTCGCTCGGGTTCGTCTCCATATTTAGCGCGAGTGAAGACGCGGTTTTCGCTACTTAAAATAAATAATATTTCTAAAATAAAAGGAGCCTAAATTACTGCTATAAAATTAGTTATCTGCGAGTGAAAGTTCTGGCAAAATCGATCTAGCCGTTTCAGAGATTAGCCGGAACAAACAGACAGATAGACAGTCAGACAAAATTTTTAAAATTGATTTTTTGTTGTAGCTACCGTATATATATACTGTATATATATATATATATGTATTTAGTTAAAAGTCATTAATTTGAAATTAAAAGCAGGCACTTCCATTTTAATTATATGTATAGATGTATACATTTAACTTAGATTATATTTGCTATACCGCTGTTTGTCTGACTATATTCCTTTTTTTGTTTTCATTCTCTTATTTTGTTTAAATGATAACGAAAATATTCACTTCTTTACAATTATAAAGTTTTATGTGAAACTATTTTTTTTTATGGGACAAAGGGGGCAAACGGGCAAGATGCTCACCTGTTGGAAAGTGATTACCTCCGCCCATGGACATCTGCAACTGCTTGCAGATGCGTTGCCGGCCTTTCAGGAAAGGGAGGGAGCGAGAGGAAGGGAGGAGGGAGTGTGGGGGGAGGTAGGAGGGATGGGGAGTGGGCCTCCCGGACTCCTTACCAGACGAAACGCGACAGCATAGCTGCCACTTCACGCCGGTCTCCTGAGAGAGAGTGGTACTATACGGGGCGTGCCGGCCCATTCGGCTGCTACCTGAAAGTAACAAGCATGGCACTACCACTATGTAATATATAGTTTGTACTTAGTATCGACACGCACACACGCACATGTCACACACTCACACAGCTATGCACAAACATGCATACAAAAACATACAAACACATTATTTTTATATAAATATAACAGTACTTTGCAGGCAGTGGTAGCCCAGTGGTAACGCGTCGCTTGTATAACCGAGCGATGCGGGTTCAAATCCGGGTCTCGCACCTCTGATATTTTCATGTGCGAATCATTTCTATCCTGATTACCACTTGTCTTACGGTGAAGGAAAACATCGTGAGGAAACCTGCAAGTCTGAGAGAACCTAGCAAATTTTCGAAAGACATGTGAAGTCCGCCAACACGCACTAGGCCAGCGCGGTGGACTATGGCCTGATCCCCCTTGTACTGAGGGAGGCCCGTGCCCAGCAGTGGGACGTTAAAAAAAAAGGGCTGATGATGATGATGATGATAACAGTACTTTGATTTATTATTTATATATAATTATTGTTAATTTTGTATTGAAATTGAACTTATTTAATTTTTGTATGCCTCTTAATGCTCATAATAAATACACGGTACCTAATCTTTATTATCGTGGGAAACTAATTTAAATAATGTTTTTCAATTTGTAGGTTAATTATGAGTAAATCTTAACGCTTTCAATTGCTTAAATTTATAATTGATTAATGTATTATTCAAAGATTCGTAAATGTAATGATTTTGTTCACTCAAGCCAAAGTTCAAAATTAATTTTGGTCAAAATAAACTCAATATTTTATTACATATTCTAGTATGTTAGTAAGCAATTTTATTATTGCGTTGAATCAAATAACACTACAGTTTTTTTTGTATAGAATCACTAGCGACTTACCCTTCTTTGCTCGGGTTCGTCTCTTGGCACGTTTAGATTTTTTTAAACAAAAGTACAACTAGCTCTTTAGGACCGCGGTTCGAATTAATATTTTCATTATTAGTGATGTAAAGGCTGAATTTATAATTTCAAGAATTTTCGTCTATCTATCTGTTTAAGAACGCATTGCGATAAGACCACTGTACAAATCCAGACGCAATTTGGCTGTATGTATAAACCTGGCTGCCTTTTTTTATTTTTTATCCTTGAGAAATGCATTCACGCTTACCACCTATAGAAAACAGGTGATTACAGGTGGTATTAGGTGTTTGGCTCACCGGCAAGCCAGTACTACCCACTAAAACCCAAGATCCCATCTTCCGTCATCATCATACAACCACGACGGCCCGACAGGTCTCTTAAAGCAAACCACAGAGCCAAGGGGTTATTCCAAATTCCACTCTGCTCTGAGAGAACTACCAGAAACAACCCGCATGAGACACGCCCACTGAAGTAGGCCCTTTCTGTGCATTTCTGGGCTTTACGCCCGGACTGATTGCCGGACGCTACTAAGGCTGTAAGAGGTTGAAATAGGGGATGACAGTTTGTATGGAAATTACGTCATTTTTAAAGCTAGAAGCTTGAAACTTAATATTTGGCCTTTTGATTAGATATAAATAAGTAAGACATTTAAAGTTTGTAAAAAATGTACGCTAAAAGGGGATACGAGCTAGTAACTTATATAATATGTTGGAGGAATTTCATACTTATAGGCTAGGTCGAATACGAGCGGAGTCAGGTAAGACATTAGTATAAGTAAAGCTAAACTTACTATTACTCGTAGAAACAGTAAATTTTAGACTTCAGTATTATTGAGGCTTTATTAACAAAACTCCCTTAAGTCTCGCTCCGTGAAAATGAAATTATTTAATGTTATTCGCTTAACTGTTCTTCGGGTAAAGTTGTTTTCATTGATTTAATCCAACGTTTTGTTGACTTAAGTCACACAATTTTAATAAAGTCATTAATTAATTTGATTATGAGAGAAAGGTTTAGTTCAAATTCAAATTCAAATTCAAAATATTTTATTCAGCATGAAATTATTACAATTTTTTACTGAACGTCATGAGTCTACTACCAGTTCGGAAGGAAGAAACCACTGACCTGAGAAGAACTGGCGAAAGAAACTCAGCGGGACTAATATATATTTTTTTTTGTCTTAGTGTTTTTTTTTCTTTTTTTAATTAAATTGAAATTAACAATAATTCAATAGGTTGAAACAGCCTGGTGGCGATCACATCATTCCCAAGGCATACTATCTTCTAAAAAATCGTTAATCATATAATATCCTTTAGTACACAAACGTTCTTTCACAATTTTTTTAAATTTGGCAATAGAAGCTTGTTGAACGTTTTCTGGGATCCTGTTGTATAAGCGTATACATTGTCCATAAAAAGAACAAGTGACTCGGCGTAAGCGAGTCACAGGCATTACAAGTTTATTTTTACTCCTAGTGTTAATACTATGCATGTCGCAGTTCCTGGGAAATTCGTGTATATTTTTATGAAAAATCGTACACGAACTGAGAAGCAACAGTCAATATTGTTATTTCTTTAAATGATACTCTAGGGCCTAAACTATAAATTGCACGAATAGCTCTTTTCTGCAGGACAAAAATTGTATTAACGGTAGCTGCATTTCCCCATAATAAGATACCATATGACATAACACCACAACCTTCTGTGTTCTATTACTCAGATAGGAATTCAGGAGGTCGAGTGCCTTATTTCTAATCCCATAATGATGCAGTTTCCTGATCAACGTCACGTGATGCACACAATCGAAGGCCTTGGATAAGTCACAGAATATCCCAAGAGCATCCTGCGACCTCTCCCATGCCTCAAAAATATTTTTAACTAGCTCAACACTAGCATCTGCTGTGGAGCGACCTTTTGTGAAGCCAAACTGTTTCTTATAAAGTAGATTGTGTGCATTAAAATGCGATAACATTTGCCCGAGTATGATTTTTTCAAAAATTTTACTAAATGTTGGGAGTACTGAAATAGGTCTAAAGTTATTAGGATTAGTGGAAAATAAATTAAATTACGTACATATTTATTGAATCTTTATTATTTTCACTATTATTTTTCTTTCTCTTATTGTGAACTAGTAACTCATCCTCTCTGATAGATTTTAATTTTGGTATACATTTCTCAAAAATGAGATATTTTCCTGCAATAAAAAGTACCTGATATGTTGAACCGGATAAAGCTATCGCTTTACCTAATTTCATCTAAATCTAGTGGTTTTGTTATGAAGGAAAATTAGCTTTATTAACAAATCTAGTGGTTTTGTTGTGATATGGTCATAGTCAGACAAATGACATAATGACTACTTTAATTAGATTTTCTAAAAAATATTCAATGTACGTACTAAACTTTGTCAAACCAAAAAAGGTAGAGCTCTCGTCATTTAGTTCTAAATACTTCTACACAAAAAATCATTCCGTCATGTCAAACGAAGAAGGAAAAATTATCATACAATTTCACAATTATAATATTTATAGTATTCATTAGTAGCTTTAGACGTGGCTCTGATGATTTCATGCCTGCGTTTTAAATAAGGCTATACATTAACATATCTAAGAATAAATTTGAACGTCAAAGAGATGTGGGTTAGGTCCCAGTAAAGTAACGGTGGGTCACTAATGTAAATAATAAGCATGCTCCATATGTTACTTCGTAACATTTAGGATGAAAATGCTAAAGTAAATAGAATATGGAATGACATTGAAATAAATTTAGAGAGCGTTACAAACATATTATGTACTAATGGATTTATTTTATATGGAAAGTTATAGCACTGTTGTTATTTATTTATTATATACTACACACTATTACTAACAAATCGAGTTCGAGTGGTTAGCAATTGATTAATATTTTTAAGTACAAAACTTAAAAAATAATAATCAATTGCAAACTTAAAAAAAAATTACAATTTTACGTTAAAAGTAATTCTTCACTTAATAGTGAATCTTTTTAAGTTCAATTTTTATGCGATTACCATTTAAATATAGTTTATTTACGAATGTTAACTGTTTGTTAACACTGTGTGCGCTGAAGCGTGTTTTTTTGTATTTATAATATATTGCATACAGGCAACGTCCCTTTAGGTAGAATTTCTTAACTAACAGTAATTTGTAAATATTATTATAGTCCAGGTTTTATTCAATAGCTTTCATCAACACCGTTAAGGCAGTTTCACCAATTAGTTTGAACGTGAAGAACAAACAAACTCTCAAATTTTCGCATTTATAATACTTAAGAAATATAATGAATTAAAATCGTTAAATATAGCGAAAATGTCGTGTCGCTTAAATATGAAATAAAAGTGCTTAAAAGTCGAAAAGGTTTTCAGTTTTATTCTCTTAAAAAAGTCCCTAGATACACTTCAGGTTTCTCGGATATTAGATATTTTTCCACAGTAAAAAGTAATACGTTGATCCGGATAACCAGCATCATACTGAATTTCATCAAAATTGGTACAGTTGTTTTCTCGCAGCGGTCATAGACAGACAGACAGACAAAAAATCTAAAAACCATAAATGTGGCCTTTGTATCGATAGTAAAGACTGCAATATACATACATCATACATGAAATTAGCAGAACTTAGTATGTCGTATAATATATTTAAGATGTATTTGAACAGCTGGGACAAATCAAATAGCGTAGTGGTGAACCTCATTACTGCGACTCGTGATTTGGCGAACGTGACTTTAGCGGGGTTAATCTACTCAACTAGTTATGCCACTAAATACAAGAATATAGGAAAATTCTGAATGTTTCGATTTGCTTGGAAGAATATTCTTCATATTTTTAAAGTAAATTGTAAAATATTTTTTCTCATATATTTTTTTTATTTTTTTTTATATGTTGATATATTAATATTAAAAATGACTGGCAGTTTTGTTTTAAATTTTTGGATATTTAATATGTACGACTCTCGTATAGATTCAAATTAATAAAATGTTATAAAATAATTACCTTAGAAAATTTTCTAGACTGTGGACCAAAGTGACTTAAATTCCAGTACATGAAATGGTTTCCAGTTTAAACGTAATACTAGTATTTTATAATCATTTTATTACATAAACTTTTTTGTTAATTACTTATAAAAATAAAAATCGATTGACAAGCTGAGTAAAAAAGGTATTTTACTGTTTTATCTTTACTTATTTATATGTTGAAATTATCTTGTTGTCCTAAGTCTTTAGTTACAGTAGTTCTACCAAGTTTCAAGGAAGAGTTTAGCAACTAATCCAAAACTATGGCGCTTATTGATTTATATTAAGACAGCCATATATAGACTTATTTGATGGAAAACTTTTACACACGTCGTACAACTTTGAAAAACTTGGAAAAATTAAATTACCTTTGGCAAAGCAATTTCAGTTGGTAACTTAATATTAGTTCCGTGATTTCAGGTCTTTCATTCGTGAATTATTTTCACGCAGTGAACATTAGGTTTTTTTAAATTTCAATCTGTATTTTTTTGTTTAGGTCAAGAGTCGGATTCCATATAGAGTCGGCGATTGAGAAGTTTTACTAGAAGACTTTTACTGTCCCTAAAGATTTTAAGTTTTTTGGTTTACCTAAACTAAAAAACTATGGTACCTATCGGTTAATGTTGAACATTTCATGAGAATCAAACCCATGTCCTTCAGTAGGAATATTGTTAATCAAACGCCAAAATTTTACGACATGATAAAAAGGAATAAATAATGATTTTATTCAGTAACAAATATTAGAAGCACTCGGAGGGATTAGCTACAGTCATCCATCAACCGTCAGTCCCCTGTGAGAGCTAGCACGGAACTTCGTACCAGGCACTCTGCCAAATGAGTTTGATTTAGGCAAAACAAGTACCTAATAACTTTCCATTTATACAAAAGTTCTTGAACGGTTCTTTCTGTCAAACAAAACATAATTTCAAAAATCTTAAAAATTACTTTTAAAAGGTGAGCAGCTTCAAAATCACTTTTAAAGTGTTTATTTTCCTCTTGGGGTAAAAAACTTTTTATTGAAATAATTAAATTCATTAATGTATGGAATTTTTGTGAGGAGTCCTCAAGATCGTTTCGCTGTTGGAAAACTTTTATACTTACCTTTTTCCGAATTTCTATATATATATATATATATATATATATATATATATATATATATATATATATATATATATATATATATATATATATATATATATATATATGTACGTACTATATTTTCCTTTTTTTTTATTGTATCGTATTAGTCTAGTATGTCGTATATTGTTAAATGAATTCGCGTTCGGGATAAATATACATATATAAGAGACCTGAGGGTAATAACGCCCACCTAACAAAAAAGTTTCTTTTTTCTATAATTGTTATTTAAATGGAACGAGTAACTAGACTAAGAGATTCGACATAGTCTTCTAAATCGAAATATAATAGATAAGATGTGTAATCCTTTATGATATTCGTGCTAATAACATGTTTTTAAAAACGTTTTTTGGGCGGTATTGAACATACTATGCTTAATACCGCCCGTTCTTTGCTATATACAAAAAATACATTATTAGGAGTTATACGTATATATTTAGTAACATACTTAATAAACATACAGTCTTAACATTCTTCTTTCTATAATTATTTTTCTTTATAAAAATAATTATAAGGAATGTAAAAAACCCGCAATTAACATTAAAAAAATTAAATTTTCTACACAAGCATAAATTAACCTGAATCTTTTGTTATAATCATTTTTAAATAAACTTTTTTAGTTTAAACATGAATATTAATAAAAACAAATAACATAACTGTGTTTGCATCAAAATAAGATTATAATCTAAACCATACATTGAGCGTTATTAAACAATAAAGGGTAATGGCACCCTGAGATATTGGAATAACGCCCATTGATGACAACAGCTTTCTTCTAACAAGAAACTTATAATTCTTACTTAGCAAATATAACAATAAGTATTAAACAGTTTTAGTTAAAGAGAACGTGAGCTATTAGAATTCACAATAATTTAGGTATTGTTATAGTTTTACCATGGTATAGAAACGCCCACGTGATGGTTAATAACCCCGTGTATTGGTCAATAGCGCCCAACGGTCATATGACTGGGCGTCCGAAGTGGACGTTACTGTCATGTTTTTCACAATATGACTTAAATAGACTTAAAAATATTAACGAGACATGAAGGGTAGTTAACAACACAATAGTAAATATGTAAAATTATAAAAAATCATAGCAAAATAACACTTAAAATTGACAACTTCGGCGGAGCAGCTTTTATAATATTTGGCATCCGTAGCCGAAGTGATTGAAACACAGCTCGTCTCTGGTAAAATAACGGATCCCGAGACTTGCGCTCACGCTGGGCATGTATCTATTGTTGTGATGTATATGTACGCGAGACATGACACAGCTCATTCGAATAAAACCATGTTTATTGTAGTTTGGGCGTTATTAAACACTAACTTTATTTGCCTCAGGTACCTTACATAAAACAAAATTTTAACTGAGTCGAAACAGAGGCGGATTGTATAGTTTTAAGATTTTTTTTTAAGAATTTTGATTATATTTTCGAAAAATTTTGATGATTTCATCAGTCGGTCATGAACTATGATAATTTTTACGAAAAATATATCATCTTGGAGAAATTTCAGCTAATGAACGTATGGACGAACCAGAGCGGATCGAGGGCGAGTCGCTAGTCTTATATTTAATGTCTTGCGTAGTTTTAAAACGTTTTTGTTAGCTTTTTGTCCTTAGACAGAAATTTGAAATTATAGTTGTTCTCGTTTGATCTGCTTGGAATTTTTCCTCGCGAATAAAGTCAAGTTATTTTTAAATAACAATAATTAAAATATAATTTTTAAACATTGAAATACTTTATATTTCATAAAATGTAATAAATATAATTCATACTTAAGATTAATGTGACATGTACTTAACATTAATGTAACGAGTATGTCTAGACTGTTCTTTAAGTTTCCATATAAACTTCCTTAAATTTGGATGCTTAATTCGTTTACTTCAAAAAAACTGTTTACGAAGATTATTAAAAGTAATATATGAATAGCAATAATATTGTAGTAAAAGAAGTAAACCAAATAGATAACAATGAATGAAAGGGTCACTCTCATAGGCCTGATAACAAACACCCTTTTTTAGAAAATACATTATGGTCCAAATAGGAAAATAAATTGGACATTTTAAGTAAATTAAGAAGGAAACGATAAAACATATAAAAATATGTATAAAATATATACTATAACGCATTTTCATTTAATTAGATCAAAACGGAACATAGAAAGTATACGTACTTACGTACAAAAATAAAAGCTAAAGCTTGATAAGATGCTAGTAGAGCAGGTTAAAAGTCATCTATCAAGCGTCAGAGCTTCGTGAGAAAAAAGGAAACTAAGTTTAAGTGCAGCTCGTATAACATTGTTTATTTTTAGCTGTAAAAACATAAATGTACTTTAAAATAACCTTAATAGCGGTTTTCAATATTGTATGTATTGAATCGTAATAGTATTTCAGCAAGGTTAAATAAGACTTCTTGATAATTAAACTTTTTATTAGACACACGACTATACAATACAATGGCTGACATTAGAGAAAGAATACAGGTTACATATGACAGCGCCACACGCGGCCGGAAGTAAAATCAATCTTAGCATTTACAAAGACTCACTTAATTTGTTTACGGAGACAGCTTAAATTTACTAATCCAATACTCCCACTTAAATTTAAAGGTGTCACTCTAATAACAAATAAAGAACTAATTTTTAATCTTTTCTATATAACAAACTTATAAACATTTTGATCTTACTTATCTATACATATAATAAAAATGTAACAGATCGCTGTCTGTACATGAAAGATATATAAGAAAAAATATTATAGGGACCTTTATTAACGCAAATAGAACCCAAAACAATGATTGTTAGAATTTTTGTCTGTTTGTCTGTTTGTCTGTTTGTCTGTGCGTTTGTGCACGCTAATCTCTGAAACGGCTTATTTGATCGAGATGTGGTTTTCACATATATATTGTGGTAAGCTTCACTTAACATTTAGCGTTTGTTTCATGTCAATCGGTTCATAAATAAAAAAGTTATGGTAATTTAAAGAATAACGTCGAATATTTGTTAAACTACTTACAACTTCTATTCTTTCTCTGTTCAGTAGCATTGACTAAAACTTTACTAAGCTCGATAATAATAATAATGATCTATATAAAATTATAATTATATTCATACATATTTATTTATATGAAACATATGAAATAAATACAATATAAAAAAAAACCGTAACTTAAAAAATCTGTACATTAAATATTTTCAAAAACCATGACTGTAACGTATTTTGTATTGAATATAGAGACCCCAAAACAATAGTTATAATTTTTTTGGCTGTTTGTCTGTATGTCCATTTGTCTGTTTGTATGTTATCGTGTAACTCAAAAAGTACTGCACAAATTTTAACCAAATTTTGTTTAGTGATAACTTATTACTCAGGTCGTGACTTAAGATATTTTTATTGTAGTATAACCGTTCGCTGTATGTAAATGAAAGATATATGTATGTATGTATGTATGTATGTATGTATGTATGTATGTATGTATGTATGTATGTATGTATGTATGTATGTATGTATGTATGTATGTATGTATGTATGTATGTATGTATGTATGTATGTATGTATGTATGTATGTATGTATGTATGTATGTATGTATGTATGTATGTATGTATGTATGTATGTATGTATGTATGTATGTATGTATGTATGTATGTATGTATGTATGTTTGTACCTATGTATGTTATAATGCTCACAAAAAGTCCGCTATGGTATGTGCCTATTACAATTCAGCCAAAATAACATTTTTTGTTTAACTTCAGTTCAAATACGTGTGGAATCGAATAGAGGTGATATTGGTATTAAGCTTGATTTTGTACGTGTAACTGCACTTTAAATTCGGTATATATATTTATCAGTTCGGTATATATTATATAGATCAGACTTTTCGTTTAGTAATTATAACGGTTCAGATTCTATAACTAAGAAAATGTCGCAGCTTGGACAAACTGTACTGTGTTTAGAATAAACTGAAAAAGTACTGTTAGATCATTTAAAAAAAATAACTAATATAAAGCTACATGTATATACTATACTTACTATACTTTACTTATATTATTTATTCCGGTACTCTCACGGGACCTTGAACAACGCGGGTGAAACCGCGGGGCGATGATACCTATTCAACATACAGTAACAGAGCAAAGTCAAACAAAGGCTGTGACGTATATTTTATTAAATATAGACCTGAAAATAATAGTTGTTAAAATTTTTGAGCGTTTGTCTGTTTGTCTACTAAATTTTGTGTAGTGATAATTTATTACTCGGGTCAACATTTAGGATACTTTTTATTGAAGAAATTTCTTTTCACTGAAACAGGAAGACAAAATAATTGGTTTTATTGAGTTGGCCTAAGAAAGCTACCAGCGGCGAAATCTTAAGAGATACGTCAAAATAATGTAGTAGGAAATTCTCGGTCTAAAAACAGCCTACTGAAAAGTCTACAATACCAAAATATATGTAAGTTACACTCGCAATACCTATTTTTAATATTAGTATCTATATGTATACATATAAATGTATAAATATAATAAAGCAGAAAGTTATAAAAAGTATGTACATGAAATATTTTTTTAAAAACAATGACTGTAATGAAATATGTATTGAATAAACACCCCAATACCTACATTATTAAAATGTTTGTCCGTTTGTATATTATCGCTTAATACAAAAAGTACCGGACCGATTTAAAAAAAACTGTGTAATGATTACTTATTACCTAGCTGCGGGTAAGTCTTGAGAGATACATCAAAACAATATTGTAGGTCTTGAAAAGGGCTACAGAATAGTTTACAATATCAAATATCTGTCTCCTAAGCTACACTAGCAATACCTATTTTTATCGTACGTAAAAAACAGTAACTTCGTAAATCGAAGCGTACGTTTCACACAAAAAGTACATAACTGATTTGAATTAAGTTTTGTATAGTGCTACGTTATTATACGAGAAATCATTAAAATACCTTTTATTGAACATTAATCTTACATTCCTAAGTGAAAACACAATTATTGGTTCTATAGAGTTCTTACAAATTTATATAGACAACTCTTGCTAAACTTAAGCGAAACATCTCACAGGATTACAAAATAACTGATGCTGTAGATGAAATAGAAAATACTATAGAGTAGTTCCCAGAAAAGAGGGCCAGAACTTTAAATGGGGAATCAGTCCTTGGTACATTATAAGTAACAGTATATAAACAAAAATGTTTATTTTACTCACTCTTAGCGCGAGCGAAGCCGCGGGCACCGCTAGTATAATATATATTTAAATCATCTAAACTTCTTAACAATAAACTATAATTTCTTATATGTATTAAATATGCTTTTAAGTACATTGCAAAATCTTATCTCTAATATAATTAAACTTATTTACAGGCAAAGCTTTAGTCAGAAAATCTGCCAATTGGCATGCACTTTCTACATATTTAATATTCACTATTTTCTTAGATACATTCTCTCTTATAAAATTATATTTAATGTCTATATGCTTTGATCTTCTATGAAATACAGGATTATTTATTAATTTTATTGCACTCTGATTATCTATATTTAAAGTGAAAGATTCCTGGGGCTCCCCAATATCAATTAAAAATTGTTTAAGCCATAGTATTTCTTTTGTGGCTTCACTGGCAGCCATGTACTCGGCTTCAGTAGTGGATAATGCCACAGTGTTCTGTTTACGGCTTGACCAAGTGACTGGACCCCCATTCATTAAAAATATATAACCTGTGTTAGATTTCCTACTATCTAAGTCACCAGCATAGTCAGAATCAGAGTAGCCGACTAAATCTGTACTACCTTTATACACAATAGACATTTCTTTTGTATTTATTAAGTAACGAAGGATTCTTTTAAGTGCAGTTACATGTGAAGGACCTGGATCATTAACATATCTACTTACAATATTAACAGCATATGCTATATCTGGCCTTGACACAGATGTCAAAAATAACAATGCTCCCACTGCTTCTCTATATGGAAAATTAACAGACACATTACTTGTATTCTTACATAAATGTACATTTATATCAGCAGGGGTACTGCTACTTCTAGCATCTGACAAATTAAATTTATTTATTATGGACTCAATATAATGTTTTTGATTTATACTTATATATTCTCTTGTTTTATTTATTTCCATACCTATAAATGAGTTAAAATTTAACAACTTTATATCAAAATTTTGTTTGAGACCACTTAATATTGTAGACAAAACAATTTTACTTTTACTTAATAATAATCCATCATCAACATAAAGAATTAAGAAAACTTTGACATCATTAAAATAACCAACAAATATGCAATTATCAGATGGACACGATTTGAACCCATAAGTAGCTAAAAATGAACAAAATTTCTTATTCCAACATCTAGAAGATTGTTTAAGTCCATATATGGATTTAATTAACTTACATACTTTTGAAGGTTCGGCTTCCACTCCCTCTGGCAGCTCCATGTATATCTCCTCAGCTAACTCACCATACAGGAAGGCAGTCTTCACATCAAACTGCTCTATGTGTAGGTCGTCTCTCGCTGCAATGCTGAGTAGTAACCTAATGGAGTCGTACCTGCTAGTGGGGGAAAAAGTATCATTATAATCCAAGCCTTTAACTTGGGTAAAGCCTCGAGCACATAGTCTCGCTTTGTATCTTTCAATTTCTCCGTCTCTATTTTTCTTTATGCTGAAAACCCATTTACAAGTGACAGGTTTCCTCTCTGTTTTGTCTGTTATAACCCAAGTGTTGTTATTTTCATGTGACTGGAGCTCTTCAGCTATAGCTCGCTTCCATTGTTCACGATTTGCACTATTTATTGCTTCTTTATAAGTATTGGGAATTTCTAACTCTGTTAAATTTATTTCTAATTTTTTCTTATGTCGAGGACGCAATGTGATATTTTTCAATTCATCTTGTGCTACATAACCTTTTGGAGGGTTATAAGAATTGTCAAAGTCTTCAATACTTTTCATGCTTTCCTCATCCGATGAGCATTCTCGATGAGGTATATTATACTGGTCTTGAACTTCATTCTTGGGTAACATTGATTGTCCATTTTCTTTATGATTGAGTGTTATTTCTGTAAAACTTGGTTCTTCTTTGGGTATACTATATTCTTCAAAATTTACATCCCGTGACACTGTAATTTTTCTATTATTTAGATCATACATTCTGTAATTATCTTCTTGTTCATATCCAACTAACATCATTTTTATGCTTTTCTTGTCTAACTTCTTCCTTTTTTCTTTTGGTACATGAACATATCCAATTGAGCCAAATATTCTAATGTGTTGCAAGTTAGGCTTCACTCCATACCAGAGTTCATATGGTGTGACATCTCCAGTTTGACTTGATGTATTTCTATTTAACAAATATACTGCACAGTTGACGGCCTCTGCCCACAAGTTTAAAGGAATGTCTTTCGCATATAACATTGTCCTTGCACTCTCCATTATAGTACGCAGTTCCCTTTCTGCTCTTCCATTTTGTTGTGGAGTGTAAGGTGCAGTGCGCTCATGTGATATTCCATTATTCTCCAGGAATGCCTTAAGTTCTTGGTTCACATATTCACAACCATTATCTGTATGTAAAATATGCACATCATGCTGAAATCTGTTTTTAATAAGTGCATTGTACTTTACAAAGCAATTATACACTTCACTTTTATGTTTCATGAAGTAAACATGACGATAACTTGTTGCTCCATCTTTGAATAATACAAAGTACCTCATGCCTGACATAGAAGGTTCTTCGATAGGGCCACAAACATCACTGTATACAATTCCACCAGGTTCTGATGGACCTCTAGTAGATTTCAAGAAAGGATGTCTTGCATTTTTACCATATTGACATGCTGCACAAATAAAATTCTCATTTCCAGTCAGTTTTACTGGAATTATACCATTTTTACTCATATTCTGTAGTTCCTTAATATTTAGGTGTCCCATTCTCTCATGCCAAATTTTTATGTCAGTTTGTACAATGTTACAATTCTCCTGTGCACATACTTTGATATCCAATTCATATAAATTATTTTCTGTTAATTGTGCACACATAACTATTTCATTATTCTTTGTAATCATTGCCTTTTTATTGTTTTTTACTATAACATAACCTTTTCTAGTGGCTGCTCCTTCTGAAAACAAGTTTCTTCGTAAGTCTGGTACATAAAGAACATTCTCAAATTTGCATTTCTCCCACTTTCCTTTTACTTGTTTATTCATAAAGATGGTACCTTCACCATATACTTTAATACTTTGTTTATTTCCCAATTTAACTTCTTTATTCATGATGTAGTCTTCGCACTCATTTAATTCATAGAAATAGTCACGTCTGTATGTCATATGCATTGATGCTCCGCTATCCAATATCCAGGCTTCTTCGCTGTGGTCAGTTAAGAGATTTCTTTCTACACTGAATGCTAACATATTGTGAGGCTTCTTATTATTATTGTATTTTCTCTTTGGCATTCTGCAATCTTTAGAAAAGTGACCTCTCTTGTTACAGTTGTAGCACACAAATCTATGATTTGAATTCCTTTGTTCATCCGAGTTACTAATATTATTTTTTATTTTTGTTCTGGATTTCCCTTTAGTAGTTATCAATGCAGATTCATTATGAGTTGTATCATTAGTAAGACTGGCTTCTTCATCTACCAGGCGTGAAGTGAGATTTTGAATAGTTTGATTTTCTTCATCAAGAGATAACCATGCTTGTCTGAGTGAACGGTATGTGGGTGGTAATGTACTTAGAATTTTTGTTATAACTGCTGTATCACTTATTTTCTCTCCAGCTTCTCGTAGTTGTTTTGCTAAGCTTTCCACTTTGGAGACATGTTGTGCCATTGTATCTTTAGCATAGTAGGTATACTGATAAAATTTCTCATGAATTATTAGTTTGTTGTATTCTGATTTTAATTCATATATAGCTTCTAATTTGTTCATAATTTCTTTCGCAGTCTCGCAGTTTTCTATTAAAGATATTTGGTTCAGATCCATTGATGAGGTCAAGATAAACATGGCCATTCCGTCATCCTTATCCCATTGCACTTGCGAACTAGTTTCCTTCGGTTTTATCGAATCTATGTTTAATCCTTTTGCTCTTAATGCGCATTTTATTTGAAACTTCCATTGTTTGAAATTCCTGCCGTCGAATTTCTCTATTTTCATGGAATTCGCAACCTCCATGTTGTTCGTACGGCGTCGGGCCTAATTTTCCACCGGTAAATATCGTGCTCTTAATTTAACGTTTTTGCTGAAATTTATATACTATAACGAGCCTGGGCCCATAACCTATTGAATCGTAATAGTATTTCAGCAAGGTTAAATAAGACTTCTTGATAATTAAACTTTTTATTAGACACACGACTATACAATACAATGGCTGACATTAGAGAAAGAATACAGGTTACATATGACAGCGCCACACGCGGCCGGAAGTAAAATCAATCTTAGCATTTACAAAGACTCACTTAATTTGTTTACGGAGACAGCTTAAATTTACTAATCCAATAGTATGGTTGTATGGTTGTATGATGTATGTATGTATGTATGTATGTATGTATGTATGTATGTATGTATGTATGTATGTATGTATGTATGTATGTATGAACGTATGTATGTACATCCGGAGGTCCTGGGTTCAAGTTCTGGTACTGAGCCTTTTTGTTTAGAAGTTTTTGCCCGAAGTTGGGAATTTAGCGGTGTTTCATCCCTGCGCCTCGGAGAGCACGTAAAGCTGTCGGTCCTGCGCCTAATTCTCACTGGTCGTGTCGAACAGTCGTCCCACCAGAGTATGAGAGTGATGGTAATAGTGAGTGCACTTGTGTCTGCGTGTACACTTGTGCACTATAATATTTCCTAATTGACAAGTCTCAATGATTTGTCACCGCCGCCGGTCGGGGGGACATTATACGAGTATGTATGTTGTCTACACAGTTTGTACCGGTTATTATTATTAAACTGAATTAGCTTACATTATTTTAAAAAAAAATTACGATGCCGCACAAAAAAATTAAACCAAAAATTAAAAAAAAAAAGATTCTAATAAGGAAGTATATTATAATAACATATTAAATATGTTACATGAAATAATAAATAATAGTAGTTAGCAATTTTAATTTTAAAATATCTGTTTAAATTATATATATACCTAGGTAATAAGGGCGCACCCGAGCGTAGCGAGGTTAAGTCATCTTCCTATATTTAGATACAAATTATAATAAAATTCTAATTTAGTCTACTCTGTACACTACATATAAAATGATTTTTCAAATGTCTAATTAAAATAGTCATTATTAGGGCGAGCGAAGCGAGACCTAACATTATCCCACAACCTGAGTTTTTTGTGGTACACTTTACTGGAAAACTATCACGGGTATAGATTTGTGCTTTAGCGTAGTAATTTAACTCCATATCTAGATGTGTCATTTGTCAAAAAATAATAATTTTATAACCATTAAAAATGAATATTAGCTATTTTGTGTTCGTTAGATAGAATGTATTTGTACTACTAACGCCACCTGTTAGAAAACCAAAGAGTTAGAAAAACTATGCGAGCTTAACTTTTTGCTAGATACTCGTACTCAGGACGAATCTATAATGTTTAGAAGTTTTGTCTTCATGTCTGTTTGTGAGCGCATCACGAAATAACTACTTGATAGATTTCGATAAAATTATGATATAATGATAGTTGGTTATCGAAGTATAACTTTTACTACAGAAAAAATCTAGTTTCTAAATACTTTATTCTAACGTCCATACAAACGAACCAAACAGAGCCAGGTGATCTTCTAGTTCATTCTATATAAGATATGTTAAATAATTAAGTGTCCATATTCAAGAGGATTATTCAACAAATTGTCAAACAATCAAGTTGAACGCTGTCACAGTTGCGGTTTGTAGTAATCTCCATTCTCTAAGCGAATATAATATGTGTTTAACTTGTAAGATATAGAGATTCTAAAAGTGTCAATGAAATTAAAATTATATATATTTAAATTTAAGTTGAACAAAGAAAACTAATATTAACTATTAATCCGAACAAGTCAATATACTGTAATAAGTGGTACCGCATTCGGATGGGAAAATTGTACCGGTTTAAGCGGGTTTATTTCCCGGCATTAACAACTTCTCTTTAGTAAACTTACATGTGTGAGAAAACCTAGCAAGTTGTCGATAGTAGTGGACTATAGTGATGGGCTATAATGATGGACTATAATAGTCTAGTGGTGGACCATAGCCTAAACAGGACCCAGCAAAGACCCGTGCCCAGCAGTGGAATGTAAGATAAGAAAACTGAATAAATCACAGGTTCGGTTCCTATCTGAAGCTTTTAATGTTGATACGACTTTATGTATGTAATGTTGATATATTCATGATTGATAAGAGCAGGATTATAATTATAAATCTTTATTAATATTCTCTAACACATCTTTATATTCCTTCATCAGCCACCATCTCTATCTTGACAACTACATTCTATAATATTCAAAAGTAAAAAAAGGTTTACTATGTCTAAAATAAAAATAAATTATTAATTATTATTAATAAAAACTAAATAATTATAAATCATCTTCCCACATCTATAATAAATGTTTTTTTTATTTTAATACAGTGTAAACAAGCCTTTTAATATAAATGTTCACAAAAACGTAGTAACAGAGTATGTTTAGGTCATCATCTTACCTAAATTATGCCTATACAAAAAGAACTATTCAATTGTATCCTTGAAAATAATATTTACGCAATTCATTTAATATCGTCATGTGGTAGATTTTTTTTGTTATACATTTATTAATATATAACTGCAGATTACAATGGAGAGGGTTGACGATATTAATTGAAGTCTATCATGGTATTATAATAATTAATTATTAGTAATTTATAATATTCCAAAGCAGCCATTTGCCTTTTTTCGTTTTGCTATAAATAAAATTGAAGTCTGATTCTGGTCTGGTATAGTAGCTACAAACATTTTTAAATTTTTGTCTGTTTGTCTCTGAAACGGCTAGATTGATTTTGACGGGATTTTCACTGATAGATAGCGAATGTTATAAGGAATAACTTAGGCTACTTTTATTTTATTGGAAAACTATTAAAACTGTTTAATATATTTTAACTACGCACAGCTAAGCGGGCTAGGTTTTCTAGTAGTATTAAAATCACTTCGCTAATGTCTATATATGTAGTCTAAGACGTTAATGAATGTGATATAAAGACATGATTTAAAATAATTGCGTATATTTATTAACTAAAAAAACTAATTACTTTTGCACATGCTATTTAACTTATGAGATTATAGTGACCTTAACATTTAAAATTTGATATAGTAAATTTTTTGTGAACGATTTAAAAATAAAATCTACTTTATACCTAAGTATACAGTTCATAATATGTAAAAAACGTGGAAAATTACTTACACGTGGTTACCTAATTTGTAAGTATTTTTCAACATTTGTTTTTTACTGTTGGCGCTAGTTTCTGATAGGACCATCTATTAAAACATAATTCTGTAATAATTACCGACTAATGGATTGGTGCTTGATGAATTGAATCTAGGCTTTAAGCATTTAATAACAAGTTGATGATAAATTACATAATATTATGTTTGTTTTGTGAAAATGTATTCTGAAACGGCCGGAGAGTTCTTAATAACACTTTCAAGCTCAATCGCTAGATTATAGTCATACTTTTCATGTTGAACTGCGGTGTTAGAAGCATTATTTTTTTTAGTTTACTCATTAAAGAATAGTTGGAGATTCATATTCTTAACGCATAGGCATTTTGTAATTTCCTGTTTAAACAGTGTGAACTTAACTAAAATGAGTGGCTTCTGCAACATATTGTACTGAAACGCTTCTAGGCTTGAAACGATATCATAAATAAATATTCAAACTCCAAATAAAAGTTTGACTTTCTCCTAAAGTCACTATTTCTACTTTTTTGACATTAGAAAATAAATTTAAGTATACCATATACATACCGATAATGAGGGAATGAACAGCTAGAAAAGCTAGTTCTACCAACAGATCTCCCCCGTCTTAATGTTAGCGGTTCGAAGCAAAGCTTACGCTGTCAACTACAACGCCGTAACCTGCATGGTACTACCGAGGAGAGACGCCTCTGAGTACGACTCTTCATTTGCCTCTTATTTCTACTTACAAACTAACTTTATTGCTTTATAAAAACACTTCATCTACACTTTGTGTTTTTTAATAATTAGTTGTTACTAAGCTACTGGGGTAAAAATCATGTTTTAGTGATTTAAAATTGGATTCGATCCTTTAACTATGCAAATTTCGAATCAGCCTAAGTTCAAAGTTCGTAGATTGATCCAAAAAATCTAATGATGAAGACTAAATTTTTTTCTTGTTTAATGTTTGATTATCTCAAGATAAATGGTATAATAATTCGAGGTAATTTTTAGTTTATTACTGTCTCGGAATGTTCCGTATCCAGCCACAATTGTATCTTTAAAAAGAAGGTGTCTCGCCAAAATAACCTCATCAAAATAAGTAGCTTATTTTGTTTTAAGTTTTAATTTGTTATAATTATTAATTAAAAAATCCGTTGGCGACTGTAGACTGACAATGATTACTCCGAGATCTGCGTGCGTGTCTTAATTGCTTCTATTAAAATTTAAGAGCCTAATTATTTCATTGTAACTTTTTTTGTATTTCTTAATGTTTTTTATGGATATTTGGTGGCCATCTAGTGGTTTTTAAATGTTTATGGATTATATTATATTTAGTATTCAAATAATATTTTATTTACTTACAATCGTACCACTCAAGCAGTGGACAAAAATTGGTGAGATGTAGCATATTTCACCGCCCCCGGAGAATAAAATGATATTATCATAGTTTTAGTGTTATCCCATATTTGAAGTGTACGGTGCCTAATACATCTAGCCAATTTTTATGTGAATTTCTAGCCATTATTCAAAAAGTTATAGAATAATGAAATAATATTCTTCGCTGCTTTAAACACACAAGGCTTCTTGAAAAAAAACAGAATATGAAGATGGTGAAACAGTTTCTTTCAGGCATTTTTTTCTTCGTTCGTGGCGAGAACGACATAAATTGGATCTTCAAATTCCTAAGCATTTCAGTGTAACTTCTGACAAATCGATGTTTCTAACCAAAATTTGGCTTGTAAATTATTGCAGCAGATGGTTTCAATGTTTGATTTGTACTTTTTGATTATTATGATCTAACAACCTATTGTGGTTTGTATCAAATGCTTCGTATCTATTTTATTCCTCAGTCTTAGGTCTCAGAATGCTAATATTTTAAATATGAAGTATGTTTATTATTCTTATCTCAATTAATTTATAATAGAATAGAATAATAGAATAACTACAGATAATATAAAAATAATAATATTAAAAAAAGAATATACAAAAAGAAAAAAATAATATATAAAATATAGAATGCACAGAGTTTGAGTTTAATTTGATATACTCGTATATAAAGCCTTTATCCTGCCAGATTCATAAAAATAAGAATTATAAGTATCGGTTTACAATTGGCGTAGATATCGTGTAACACTAAAGTAACATACTCTGTTATTTATAATTACGAATTAAAAACTTCCTTCTTTTTTCAAAGATAGTTAGTTAAACACGATAATATAATTAAGGACTAACTTGATACTAAGAAGTAAGAACCTATAACTTTCCTATAGTTACATAGCAATCGAAAAATTAATTTAAAGCATAGACTAATGGATATTCTAATAAATTTTAGAATTTATATTAGTTTAAAATGAACTTAGATTAAACTGAATCAAACAGCAAAATCAGCTTAACTTAAATCTGCTTATCCCAAACGTGAAACCAAAACTACGTGGTAAGCTATACGATCGACTTTATGAACAATGGTGTGGCTTGTGCAGTGTCAGAACTAATGCTAGGTTTACATGATACTGTTTTAAAAGCATTTTTTTGACCATTTTCAAAACGGAAAGGTAAGAATTTGAGAGTATGTATGTTTGTTTTTTTTTTCTGGTTTCACATAATAATTATTCTTGATAGACCATATCATCCTCATAAAAAATTAAAAGAAATGATAAAATTATATTCTCTAACGTCCTACTGCTGGGCACGGACCCTCTCCAGTAAGAGGGCGCTCAGGCCATAGTCCACCAGACTGGTCTAGTGAGGCTAGGGCTGGCGAACTTCACATGTCTTTAAGTAAGCTTGCTAGATACTCTCAGACATGCAGGTTTCTTCCCGATGAGCGGTAATCATGTTAGATATGATTCGCACATGAACATCTCAGAGGTGTGAGACCCGGATTTGAACCCGCTTCACTCGGTTATTCAAGGAGCGAGTTACCACTGGGCTACCATTATCTCATGATGAAATCACGTAAGCTTTAATAAGTTAATTTTACCATCTTCTACAGCGTACTTATTACTAATGTAATTCAGAAAAAGGTAAATAGCAGAAATCCTAATTGGTTAATAGTAAGCCCTTCTAAAATTTACCGATATTTTTTTAAACTATTAATAGACTCATGTCGAAATTGAATAGAATTTTTTAGATTCATTCATTACATGAATATTTATGATTTTTTTGTAAATTATTTTGAATTCAATCGATAGATGTTGTTGAAATCTGCATAGAAATAGATTTTTAATGATATACTATACGTACTAGTGACTCTCTTCGTTCTCTCCACTCAGGTTCGTCTCAGATAAGTTTTAACAGGTACCTATAGATTTCTCAGAAATGAGATATTTGCCGCTTGCTAACAGAGACAGGACCAGCTATCATCGTACCAAATTTCATAAAAATTTGTTCAGTAGTTTTCTTGTGACGCGGTCACAGACAGACTAACAGACACTCATACATTTAAAAAACTATAGATTCAGCCTCTGAATAATGACAATTTTAATAAGGTTTTCCAAAAACTATTTCGTGTAAAGATTTGAATCTGTTGTGTTAGAATTTAATTATATATATAGATTAGAAGGATGCTTAAATAAAAAAAAATAATTGATCGAAATCATACTTTATACTCCAAAAATAAAATATTCTAATAATATCTATAGTAAATAAATCAAATAAAATGACAGCAGATATCTTTTGTCAACATTTTTTGTGAATATTTATAATTTTAACTTTAAAAACGCGTTTCTTTTTTTTTACTAACTTCATCCTTTACATAACCTGCTTAACATACAATCGAATTAATTACTACAATAATATAAGTTAGCCATATATTTTATGAGCTTTTTAAGGATATACATATATATTAGGCGACACGTTTTGCTCAGTTTGTGTGACCCTATTTTCTGCACCAGCGGTCGTGGGTGCGAGTCCCGCTATGGGACTCACATTTGTTAAGCACAAATGTTTGAACTTGAGTCATGGGTGTTTATATTTATAACAAAGTTATATATGTGTAGTGTATGAACTATCTGGTATCCGTAACACAAGCCTTTTAACTTACCATGAAACTGGACGGTGATGTGTTAATTATATGATGGGTTAATGTCCCAACATATTTATAACGAGCATGGTCAACCTACTTGTTTTATTCTTACGATACTTCCTACTATATAACTGAATTACATCAATGACTCCATGCATTTCATATTCAGAGCTCTAAAATGATTGTCTTATATCCCGTTGTGTTACTTGTTTGTGCAGCAATATTATGTTTATTGTATTACTACGCTACTAAAAATTACAATTATTGGGAAAAGAGAAATGTGCCACATATCAAGCCTTTACCATTTTTTGGTAATTATGAAAAATATATACTATTTAAGAAAACTGGGCCACAAGTGGCGCATGAAATTTGCGATAAATTCCCAGATGAACCATACGTGGGAGCGTACTATGGTACGGATCCAGCTTTAATCGTTAAGGATCCTAGTATTATAAAGCTAGTTTTGGCTAAGGATTTTTATTACTTTAATCAACGCGAAATATCCAAATATACCCATAAAGAAGTGATAACACGAAATATGTTCTTTACTGGCGGTAATAGATGGAAAATTTTACGCCAAAACATGACTGCCTTGTTTTCTTCTGCAAAACTTAAAGCCATGTTCTATTTAATTGGAAACTGTGCAACGAGTTTAGAAAAGGTGTTAAATCAAGAAGTAAAAATGACAACAACCTTAGAAGTCAAGTCACTCTTAGCAAGATATACCATGGACTGTATAGGAACATGTGTATTTGGCATTCACACTGGTACACTTGAAACACATTCAAAAACTAACCCTTTTTCAGTAATTGGGGATAAGATATTTGACAATTCAAATTATGGTGGATTTAGACTAATTTCTCGTGCAATGTGGCCAGAAATTTTCTACGGTTTACGACTTCAATTATTCCCAGAAAGTCTAAACACTTTTTTTAAACATTTGCTCACTGATGTATTCAAAAGTCGTCAGTATAAAGCATCATCACGAAATGACTTTTTGGATCTAATTTTAACTTGGAAAAATAATAAATATCTAGTCGGAGATAGTATGTTGAATATGAAAACAGGCCAAAACAAAAAAGAAACAGTAGAATTAGAAATCGATGATACCTTACTGATTAGCCTTTGTGTGTTATTATTCGGGGCGGGCTTTGAGACAACATCAACTACGACAAGCCTTTTACTCTTTGAGTTATCAAAAAATCAAGAAGCTCAGGCTAAAGTAATCGAAGAAGTTGATGATTACTTTCGAAGACACGATGGTAAAATAGAATTCGAGTGTATAAACGAGATGCCCTACCTCCAAGCATGCATAGAAGAAACTTTACGACTTTACCCCGTTTTAGGGACTCTTACTCGGGAAGTTGAAGAAGATTATATCTTACCGACAGGTCTTCGACTAGAAAAAGGCATGCGTGTTCATATACCAGTATACCATCTGCATCACGACCCTCAATACTTTCCAGAACCTGAGGTGTTCCGACCAGAACGTTTCTTTGGTGATGAAAAGAAAAATGTGAAGCCATTCACGTTTATGCCATTTGGAGAGGGGCCAAGGTTATGTATAGGTAATTTTATTTATTTTAGTGTTAAATCAAATCGCTAACTACTCTGTTTATTTTAACTTTACTATGGGAAGTAAATGGATAAGATATGATTAAAAATTATTTTAAATAAAGTATTGTGATGTGTAAGTTAAAAAAAGTTAACATATTTTTTTAACCAGACGATATTTTTTGATAAATTTTAAAAATTTTAAATTTATCATAAAATACCGTCCACATGAGCACAGAATGATGCTTTTACTGAACCTAACTTTTAATGCTATACTAATTATTAAGTATTTTCCAATTATTATTTAATGTCAAATATATGAAAATCTCGTGGCACAGTGTTTGTTATCGAACTGCCTCGATTTTTATGATTCATTTTGTGTATATTTAGTAGGTCTGAGAATAGGTCGTAGGCTAATTTTTATCCCCCTAGGTGATGAGGGTGGCCCTCTCCAGATATTTTGTTTTTATTTTTAAAACTAATTTTTATTTTTCACTTTTTTATGATGTGGCATCAAAAAAATCTTATAGCCCTAACTTTCAACCTTCAGACGCGGGCGGAGCCGCGGGAATTTCTAGTATTTTATAAGATTTAATAATTAAATGACATAGTTGACATAAAATTAATTTATGTTTTTAATATTATAATCTCTTTGTTCCCAGGTTTGCGTTTTTCGAAAATGCCAATGCTTGCAGGACTTTTAACAATATTCAGGAAATATCGAGTCGAATTGAGTGATAATATGCCAAAGAACTTGACCTTCGATCCGCGATCAATCGTTACCAATCAACCTTTTAGTGGAATCCATTTAAATTTCATAACCCGTGATATTATTTAAGAAAGAAACTTTTGACTCTTGCTCTTATAGCAAGACTTAAATAGTCAAGTCTCGTATCCTTAAGTAAAATATAAGCTTATATTAAGTTTATCAAACATTCAGTACAAATAAACGTAAAAAACATTATTGTGACTATTATTATAATATTATTTATTATATGTGGACTGTAAAAAAGTTGTTCAAATCGGTCCAGCCGTTCTTGATTTTTGGTAAGACTAACGATATATATAAAATATTACAACTATAATGTTGATTCTTTCTTCTTCTAAAATATAACATATGCCCGATTGAAGAGAAGAGGAAGATGAACAGGAAAGAGGACGATACGATAAAGAGGCCGAATTTATAGTTTTTCGAATTTATGTCCGTCCGTCCGTCCGTCTATAACCGCATCAAGAGAAAACCACAAGACAGATTTTGATGCAATTTGGTATGATGATACCTGGTTATCCTGGTCAACGTACAGAATACTTTTTACTATAGGATAATATCTTTTTTCTGATAAATCTATAATAACCAAACTCGAGCGGGGCGAGGATGAGTCGCTAGTATTACAAAATATTTTCTTGGAAATTTTATTTTAAATATTTGATAAACTATTTTTAAATATCTTTAGAGTTATCATGTTTGCTTTTTGTTGCAACGGAATTTACGCATACTAATCATAGTATAGTGATGTTATAAAAAAATGTTTACATCGATATTATTAGCTAAACAAAAACATCGTTTACAAAAAACGAAACATTAGATTTAATAACAATGGATCCATAAATGTACAACATCCTGTTGTATAAAATAGTTGTTTAATTTGTTTTTAGTTTTAGTTTAGTGTTTAGTTATAGCATTGCGTGAACAGGACGTACTTAGGTATCGTTTATCAGTAACCTAAGTAGATTTTAGTAGTTGCAGCATGCAATAAAGTATCTTCATGTATCCCCGGATACATACCATTCACTCAATCTTTAATACCAATGATCTCAATCTTTCATCTAATATTTAAAATTCCTATATCACGATGTTAGTTCGGGATAAATTCTGAAATTACTTACTTAAAATATAGGATAGTTTTTATTTTGGTTATTTACTTTTTATGGAAATTTAGCGATTTATACATCAAAAGAATGATTCCGGAGAGAGCCTAAGAAACTGCTATTCTAAGCTACAAGTTCTACCTTCATACTTAAGATAAAAATATTTCAAGCAACGCGTATCCGGGTCTGCTAGTATATTAATAATTCTTTAATATTTAACTGTATTATTCTTTGTGTCATAGCGTAATTCTGTTATAGCTCCCTGATGTTAATAATACAAGGGATACCATGATATTTATCGTTCACTAGCAGACCCATGGCTTCACTCGCGTTTAAATTTTTGATCGTTACCTAACAAGATTACCCGCCGTAATGACATGAAGATGACCTGGAAATTAAATCAAGATCTACTACTTATAAAATGAGCTATCTGTGAGTGAAAGCCCCGTAAAAATCGGTCCAGCCATTTCAGAGATTAGGCGAAACAAACAGGCAGACAGACAGACAGACACAAAAATTTTAAAAATGGATGTAAGTATATACTTTCACAATATAGTTATGGGTTTACTTGGATGGTATAACCGAAACAATTGCATATGAAGTGGAAAAGAAGTTAAAAGCACTTAAACTTTGATGTTGCTTATAAATATTTATGAAAACACGCATTCATATGTAAAGCTATAGGATATTACTCTGCCGGATGTTACGATAACTGCGAATAATTAATACATTGAGCTTTAACTTAGAAAGTAATTCAAAGAAGGAATAAATAGAAGTATGTCGAAAAATCAAACCTTCTTCAAATAAGTCATGAGAAAATGAAAAATAGACGTACTTCTTTATTTGTGTTTTCAGTCCTTTTCAACGTCGTACTTTTGGACTAATAGCCCTAAGAAAACATCGTGAGGGAACCTGCATGTTTGAGAGAACTTAGTGAGTTTTCGAAATACATATTTAATGACTGTAATAGTTGTTATACGTGTGTAAAGCTTGACAATATAATATTTTGCATTTAGATATTACAGTTTAGTTTATTTGCAATAAAGCAAATTTATCACAAAATTAATATTGGTTTCAGTCTCGTGTTCCGATAACAATATGTCCAATAGCGCAAATCTAACCTGAAAATCGTCTAATTTTATGATTAAACTGCTTCATACTAATAGCGGTCTACAGCTCTGCCTGCATATTTACTTCAACAAGTCCTTGATAATGAAAGTTCTTAATTTATAGGATAGTTGAAAAAGTATGTTTCATGTACGGCTGCACATTCGGAGGTCCTGGGTCCTGGCTTAAAATTGGGGGAGTTTTTATTATGATGTGATGTGGTGTGATGTGATGTGATGTGATGTGATATGGGGGAGTATATTTGTCTGTTTCATTGAGATTTTCCAAAAAAATATATGGTACAGGTTCAACTATGTAGAATTTTACTATATGTTTTGATATCATAATAATATCTACAAATTATAAACTCAGCTAAGTTAGTGTTTATTCTCTTGTTTACACCAATAGAATAAGGGTTTTCTAGGTAAAGCTAAAATCATCCCCTCTGGGAGTTCCCATAGAATAATAAATGGGAATATAATTCAAGAGCTATCTCATCGTTACAGCTATAACTATTGTACATGTACAACGAGCAGGAATCGAATCCAACTCTATAAGGAGATCAAATCTTGCGTTACACTAAAGTTGTAATATAACTTCATACTACAAGTCTAATTAAACATGTAAATGTTTTGAGTGCAATAGAGCAAATTATTCGGGAAATTTATGTTAGTGCTGCACTCTGCGGCTTCCGATAAGAGTATGCTGAATGTTGGAATACATTACGATCTGTGAGGCAATTATGTTAAACAGCGCTTTAATTATGATAATAAAACTTTTGGTCAAATAACCATATTACATATTTCTATGTATTGCTCTAAGAGTTTTAAGGAAATAGTTTATATTATAATCTATATATATAAAAATGAATTGCTGTTCGTTAGTCTCGCTAAAACTCGAGAACGGCTGGACCGATTTGGTTAATCTTGGTCTTGAATTATTTGTGGAAGTCCAGAGAAGGTTTAAAAGGTGAATAAATATGAAAGATGTTAACTATCTTTCAGATTATTTTTATTCATTAATTATTATAAATATTATGGTTGCGTTCAGAAATTTAATTTGTGACCAAACTTAATATTTATCAATCTACATAAACAAAGGTTTAGATCTTTCATTAATCGATTGAGGCAGTACGAGTGAGCAGTCTGCCGGGTCAGCTAGTTTTATATAAATATGAAGTACTTAGTCACAATAAAAACTTTAATAAATATATATTGAACCTTCGCTATATTCTCGCTATACAAATTTTCAACCTTAAATTACATCTTATGCATGGAATGGAACTACTATTATAATCCCATCTAGTTCTTTCCCTATAATAACCTAGCCGTGACTTGTTGCCCTTGCTATCACCTATAAAGGCCGGGCATCGCGGCCTTAGGCTCAATGATCGCCCGCGCTTCCGGGGCAGGGCAACGCCTCGATAACTAAAGAGAAATTATATCTAATCAAAATGTATGTGTAATATGTAATAGTTGTTAATTTAATAAAAATTATACATTATTTTGACAATAGATTTTTAAATGGCCTTTCGAGAGATTGTTTTAATCAATATCTATACATATTATAAAACAAAGTCCTCCGCCGCGTCTGTCTGTCTGTCTGTCTGTCTTTCTGTTCGCGATAAACTCAAAATTTACTGCACAGATTTTCACGCAGGTTTCACCAATGGATATAATGGTTCTCCAGGAAGGTTTTAGTATATAGTTTGTCAAGTTTTTGTATACGTTGGCTAAAATATAATGATATCTATTGGAGGTGTCGGAAAAAAATAAGCCGTTTGGGAGCTTTCAACGAAAACGCTGCCTAAGCCCTTTGAGTTATAACAAAATGATGTATGGTGGAATTGTGTATCCTATATAGGTCTACAAAAAAATCGGCGATGGCATATGTCTATATCTTAAGGATAACATATTATATCGAAAAAATTTAGGAAATTTAAAAATAACTTTATAAATTAACAGCGTTTGACGTATAATGTTATGACCGCCATGGTGCGTGCAAATCATAAAACCAAGTCAAGTATATACCGGGCGGTGCGAAGTAAATATATACAACACGTACCTAGTAAATATATAAATATGTGAGGATTTATTACACACAGCGCCATCTAGTTCTGTAGTAAATTACGAGACTTGTGTTACGGATACCAGATAGTTGATACACACATATATAATTTAAATACAAACATATTATAAATATAAACAACCATGACTGGAATACAGACATTCGTGCTCAACAAATGATATAATATATCATTCTTCATTTTATGTAAAATTTAGGTATAAATTGTTTGATATATAAGTACAAACTGTAATATGTGATGCAAAAAGCGCTTGCACGCACACCGCCTGGCAGGGTCGCCATGTAATGTGTGGTGCAAATGAGAGAACTGTTTGGCTCCAAGGTTCGATTATTACTGACTCTAATAATCTAAGTTGTACAATTTATACGTAGGTAGGTGCCATCGTGAACTATTTTGTAGACCTATATAAGATAACAATTTCAGCATTCATAATTTTGTTATATCTCAAAGGTTTTAGGCAGCGTCTTCGTTGAAAGCTCCCAGACGGCTTATTTTTTTCCGACACATCCAACACATATTATCATTATATTTTAGCCAATGAGTACATAAACTTGACAAATTACTTGATTATAAATTTAACTTAAATTACTTAATTATATCTATCGCCAACTGGATGTTTGTCTGTAACAGCTTGTCTGTCGACAAAAGCCTCCTCTAAAGATATCCACTTATTCCTGTCTCTTGCTAAGCGGGACCACATTGGACCTGCTATTTTCTTCAAGTCGTCTTCTAATCTTTTAGTTTGTCTACCTCTCCTTCTTTTGCCGTCTCTTAGATACCACTCCATTACTATCTTTGTCCATTTATCTTTAGTCTCTCTTATCATATGCCCCGACCCTCTCCACTTTAGCTGTCTGTAAACTGTGTGTGCGTTTTAGAATTTCGTTGTATTTTTATTATCTTGTAATTTCACTCTGTCCCTTCTTTTTATACCTAATACACTCCTTTTTATAGCGTTTTGGCAGACTTTTAATTTACTTTCCATTTCCTCTGTTAGTGCCCATATCTGGCACCCGTATAATAAACATGGCATAATACATATTTCCTCTTTTTACAGAGAATTCGTTGCCAATAGATTCAAGTTTAACTTGTGCTGTGCTCGCTGAGTATACATTTTTAATTATGTTTATGTATTTTCTTGCACCCCTTGTCTTTCTAAAGCATCTCATATATACTCGTGTTCTAGTGTATCGAACGCTTTATTGAAGTCAACAAACCCTTTGTGACATATTTTATTGTATTCTCTATATTTTTGTAGAATTTGTCTAAGCGTGTGGATATGGGCTATAGTTGAGAATTTATTGTTGATTCAATAGGAAGGTTTAAATATGTTATGTCTGGAAAATCTATACAATTCGTTAGAACCTATCGTATAGTTTTTTTTATTTATGTATACAAAATTTGCTCATTTAATATTATAAGACCAACTAAAACGAAACAATTTAGCGCAGCGATATAGGAAATTCATTATAAAATATAATTAATTTAAAGTGAAGCAAAGTATTTATAAGAAACATTGTTCTTAACAAAATATTATATTTTGTCGAGAGCAAATCTTTTGTCCTGTGAATTCAATGGGCCGCAAGTTAAAATCATAATAAACGAATAGATCGTCGATCTAAGCTCTTACATTACTGGATATGTCATTTTTAACGCTACCTTGCGAATCTAGATTGGTTAAGGTGATGTCGGTAATAAGTGCAGCAGTTCTTATGTTTTTATAACTTTGTGCCCACAAGTGGGATGTTAAAAAGGGCTGAATAAATGACTTTGTACTAGGATATTCCATAAAACCTAAATATATTTTTTGGGTTTAAAGAAAGGAAAAATCCTTTCTTTTAACAATTTTCAACATTTGTATTGGACATTTGCATCGAGAATAAATTAGATTTGTTTAGAAAATACGCCTGATAAAAAGGAATAGCAACAGTAGTATAACTGCTATAGTATGGTTTAGCGAGTATTTTTCTTCTTGTGCATGCCTATAGCAATGAGACGTTAGAGGATTGAATATATACATAGGTACATATTATGTAAGTAAGAAAATAGTACCTATATGTATGTAGGTACTATGCAAAAGTGTTGATTGATTTTCCTACTTGCAATGGTTATAAATAATTCACTGCAGTGTATTTACTTGTAATAATCTGAACGTACTACCTGAGAAATAAAACAGAAATAAACCGGGCCACAAAGTATATTGTAGTCAAAACTAAAGATAAACTAACCCTTGAAAAACAAATAAATGAAACACTCGCAGCGGTTGTTCAGTGGTTAAATCAAAACAACCTCAGTATTAATATCAAAAAAACCTACTACATGCAGTTTCAAACACATAATTCTCATCCGACAGATATAAATGTAGTGTATAAATCTTATAACATTGAAAAAACTGATACTATTGTATTTCTTGGACTAACGTTAGATAAATTTTTCAACTGGAAAGCTCATATAGAACAACTGTGTAAGAAAATTGACAGATTCGTATATGTTCTGAAAAAGCTATCACAAATTAGTAATAAAAAAACTGCCTTACTAGCTTATCATGGGTATGTATCGTCGCTTCTGCGATACGGAATTTTACTGTGGGGGAATTCAACAGACTCGTCACAGCCATTTATTAAACAGAAAGCTTGTGTTCGATCTATATGTGGAGCTGAAACCCTAGAGAGCTGCAAACCATTGTTTAGGGAGAATAAAATTTTACCATTACCGTGTCTTTATATATTTGAAGCGTTGCTATTTGTAAAGAAAAATCCCAACCTGTTTCCGACTATGAACGAAATATATCCGAACAGGAGGGGCAGGCCATATCCTCAAAATCAACTCTGGGCCCCACCTAGAAGGTTAGCTGTCTGTTCGAAAAACTCATATTGCATGGCAGTAACTTTGTTTAATAAACTACCAGATGATAAAAAGAATCTGACGCCATCAAAATTTAAGCGTGTCATTTTTGAATTACTCAATAGAAAATGTTATTACAGTATACAAGAATTCCTGACTGATGATGACATAGTAAATTAACAACTGACATAATTAACTATTATTATTTGTATATGTTATTTAATGTAATACCACTGTAATTTTAATTCATTATTCATATTAATTTTAATTTCTGACAATTTTAATTCTGTATAATTATATAACTTTAATGTCTAAATATTTGCACACTGTCGGTGACAGTCGATTGTGTAAGGGAGCTATAATGTGATGTATTGACCTGTTATGTACCCACAATCTGGCAAATAAATTATTATTATTATTATTATTATTATTATAAAGAAAAGTGTTACAAATAATAAAATTCTAACAGAGTCAAATCTGTACATTGAATATTTTTGGGAAATCTTATTGAAATAGTAATTATTATTGATACTGAGGCCGAATAAAAAATAAAAGCTGTTTATTCTCGTAATATCGCAGTAACTAATTCATTACAGCAACATAAAATATACTGGATGAATCTAAGTTAAACTTAAACTTGTGTTTCTGCTTATTTCCAGTTTAAATGAGTCTTCCACAAACTTTAAATCTCAACTCGAACATAAACGAGACGCGTCGGGACATTATCAAGAGAGTTCAGCTTCGGAAAATTGTTTCCGAGGATCTCCGATCTTAGACAATGGCTTTTAGGGTGCAAAACCAGCAACGTAAATACGAAAAAATGGGGTGACATAATATTATTGCTCTATTTGTATGTAAGGGTTGTATCAAGTTGTCAACTCGATCAATATGTGAAATGTAAAAGTAGAAATACTCCCGATGTCTCTTTTCCACTTTTAACAAGTACGAATGAGCCAATTTTGATAAAATATATTGATTTTGAAGGGTTAAAAATGCCAACACCTTAGTAATTCATCTCAGTACTGGCTTTCAATCTTGTAAGAAAAGTACAAAGGAGGTAAAATAAATAAATATGTTGACACATTATATATTATGGTAAGCTACGAGGCTTGTGTTACGGATAGTTGATACACTACACATATATAACTTTAAATACATAAATATTATAAATATAAACACCCATGACTGGAGAACATACATTCGTGATTAAATGCCCCCAACGAGACTTGAACCCGCGACCGCTGGGGCAGCAAGCAAAAACAAAAAATGAGGTTTACTGCTTTACCTGGATAGCCACCCTAACCGTCCAGTTGCTTATGGCGAGCTAAATTGAAATTTAAACACGGGAAAAAGTCTTGCCCTTAGAACAATGGTCTTTGTAGGAATTACTTTAATCTACCAAATGGATGTGATCATTATCAGGATATTAAGGTTTAAAGAAACTGAAAATTTTAACATTTTTAACGGTTAGTTATGAAATGTGTTTAAAAAAATGTGTTTAATTCACTTTTTCTGAATAAACACAAATTACAACAGCGAATACTGGAATAACTACATTACTATTTAAATTATTATATACTTGCATCAAACTCATGATTTAAACGATCTTGATTTGCTTTAATTATACTAGTAAATTGTAGAATCACTTGTATTCGGTCCTTTTTATATCGTACCACTACTAGGCCCGGGCCTCCCTTCAATACCAAAGTGATCAGGCCATAGTCCACCGCGCTGGCCTAGTACGGCTTAGCAGACTTCACATGCCTCTCGAAAACTTGCTAAGTTCTCTCAGACATGCAGGTTTCCTCACGATGTTTTCCTTCATCGTAAGACAAGTAGTAATCATGTTAGAAATGATTCGCACATGAAAATATCAGAGGTGCGGATTTGAACCCGCATCACTCGGTTATCCAAGCGAGCGCGTTACCACTGGGCCACCACTGCCTGGTAAAAACTTAAGTATTTTAAAATATTGTATTTCGAAATAGAATTTTGATAATTTTGAAATTGAAAACTAATTTAATAATACTCCAAGCAAGCATGAATTTTACGATTCCGAAAGCGTAAAGTTTTTATGGGCGTTAAACGAAAACAGAGATAAGGTTTTTTAATAATATTGCGCCCTTTGGAGATGGGTTAACTGCAAATGAGAGAATCGACTCAAGACATTTCTCATAGGTTTTAAGATAGGATCATTTCAAAGACACGCCTACAAACCTTCAGGCCACTATTAGAATAAAAAGCCTTGTGAGAGTAAATATTTTTTTGCTTTCTATCCGCCTAAAGAAGTAGCTTGTTTGAATTTTTCTTTGTGACTTTAGAGTGGTAAACTGTTCTAATCATAGTGTTTCTTAATGCAACTTCAAAATATGCTTAAATCGTCTAAATTTTTAATGTTACGTAAATTATATGTACGTAAATATCCCAATATATTAATTTAATATTTATTTGTTTTTATTTTCATATATTTATTTTATTTAATACTTTACAAAGGTGCACCCATTAAAATTAAAACAAATGCTACGCTTAAGTCTAAAATAATATTACAACACAAAAGTGCTAAACACACGACGAGCGCTGGATAATGTGCAATACAATTAATAGGGATAAATTTCTCTTTTTTATCATCATAGTATGGGTGAAGAGAAGGAGAATTAAAAAAGAATATAATATATTTAAGGCAGAGTAGTTTTTTTGGCCATCCATCCATTAATTCATTAATATGTACTTAATAATATAAATCTTTACCCCTGAAAGTAAATGCTAAACATAGTAAATATTCCAGCTTACATAAAATAAGGTCTTCTTGATTCAATACAAGTAGAAACAAATGCATGCTAAACCTGAATACCTCCATTCCCATTAATAAAAGCCCAAACGTTGATTTAGGTTAAGCGAAAAGGGAAAAAACCGTAGTCCGTGCCACTTATTCTCATATATATTCTATATATAAACTTAAATAAATAGTAAAATAGAACACTTAAAACCTATATGTCTTTTATTACCAACTGTTATTAATTAAGAGAGAAAGTACGCTTAAAACATTTCCAATTAATGCAAAATCGTTAAAAGTTAAAGCAGCTTTTCTATAATATAAAACCGCTAAAAGTATAGCTTTACGACGAAAGCTATAATAATATAAGAAAATCTGTTAACAATAGCATATTGCAATGACAATTAAATACACGCTGTATAATGATGGATAAACAGACCGCAAACATTTATTTGTAAAGCGTGGTTTACGACTTACTTTAAAAGATTGCCTCTCTTTACATTTTGTATTCCCGAAGACAGTATAACGTCTGAATAAAGTCTCTGTCCACTAAATGCCAAGCGTTTAACACAAGATTTTAATATTAAAAGATGTACAAACAACTAAAATAAATAATAATATCCAAATATTAGAAATATATTCAATACTATTAGTATACAAGTATAATATATACTCGTAAATCTAATAAAATGGTAGTCTAACTCAATTGTCCCTCAATTGCAGGAAAGTTTAACTATTAAGAGGTTAACTTAAGGCCAACAAACGGTTCGGTGTCGCGGTCGAGATCAAAGAAACAATCGTTATTTGCCATCATTGTCAATCGCGTAAACATTGACAATCGTAATTGATCGTTTCGCGGACGCACTCTTAATATGCATAATAATCTAAGAACTAATATTTTAGGTGCTTGACAATACTATTTGACCATGTAGACCGATACATTGACCTGTGTTATTGACCATGTAAACTTAAACTATTCTTAAACGATGACTGATGTATATTTTTGATAAATTGAACTTTTATAACTATTGTAGATGAGTAAAGGCATGACAAGTATCTAAGAAATACTTAAAAAATATTTTCTAGTTTATCAAGAATTAAATACGTGGAATGCAAGCCTAAAATTCTACGGACAATAAAAACATTTTTACCAAACAGAATACTTTTGAGTGTTCACGGTTTATTTATACTATTGTGCTAAGTACATTTTCATATTTATCATATTTAAATTATTAACTCCCTACCAAACATATTTATACGTCAAGCGGTTTTCGATATTTCGTTATGAGTGACCTTACGCTTTTATATATTAGATTACGCGAAAATCAAAGTCACGATTCGAGAGTTCAATGCGTTAGATTTCAACCTAATTTCAGTTTCATGAAATGAAAACAACGTCATAGTAAAATTATATTGTTAGACGTTTACTGAGACTTAGAAATAAACTTAGAAATTAAACAAATTAAATTCATCTTATACATATTATTATTATTATTATTATTATTTATTGAATCAGCTCTTTTCGGCTTATCAGGGCAGATAAAAGAAGCGACATACGGCTTTCATCATCATACTAGGAAAATCTATATTTATAGAAAATCTAATTGTATTTTGAATCTCGAATATAAATGAATGTTCCATTTTCCACGATGTATTATAAATTGTTAGCTTATCTCGTTTCAAACGAACAAAATAAGATATTTCATTGTCCTGGAAGATTTTAGATTTCAATTGCTTTCTAATAATGGCACAAGGCCTGAGATATGATCATTTTAATGAAACAAACCACTTAATTTATTAATTCACAATTTCTATACAACCCAGATAAAAGGCTCTTTTGAAAATAGTTAAAGTTATTTACATTCATAGAAGTAAATAAATAAATAAATAAATAAATAAATAAATAAATAAATAAATAAATAAATAAATAAATAAATATGGGCCACTAACACTGGTCCGTCCATCTAGTTCCGTGGTAAGCTACGAAACCTGTGTTTTCTTTACCAGGTAGTGGATACTACACATGATAACTCTAAATACACACATATATATTACAAATATAAACACCAATAAGTGGAGACTGGAGAGCAAACATTCGTGCTTACAAATAAATTGAGCCTAGCGGGACCCGAACCCGCGGCCACTTTCACTACGAAGTGAGCCAAACGCGCATTTTCCCTTTCAAATGAATACTTGTGAAATCTAGCTGTGTAAAGTTGAATTAATGAAATTCACTTACTAAAACTTTGAAAGTACTTTTGACCAGTTTAAAAGAAAGAATTAATTTGAAAGTTCTGAAAACACCTGTCAAAAGAGATTCGGCGAGATTTTCATTATATTTTAAATATGATTGAATTTATTATTTAACATTAGACAGAATGAAAGTCATGTTTCTCAGAAATCCTCCATTGAATTATTAAGTTGCCAAGAGTTTGAATCACAAAAAGATCCAAAATGATATTGAAAGACCGATATCTCTTTTCATCTCATATAATATATGACAAACTAGCGACTCACTCCCGCTTCGTTCGGGTTAGTTTCTACTTTCTAGGTACCCCCTTTAGTATAAAGTTTTTACAAATTTTAAATTTCTTACTTATAAATCAAATAAAATGCCAAACAAATAAGTTTCAAGCTTCTACATCCCATATTAACTTTTTTGCCCTATTTCAAAACAGCACTTTTTTCGCCTTGAAAAGTTGTTTCTAAGGCTCTAGGGCCTAGGCTATCTGTATACCAAATTTCATTTAAATCGATTCAGTAGTTTTGGCGTCAAAGCGCGACAGACAGACAGACATACAGAGTTACTTTCGCATTTATAATATTACAGTAAGGACTACATTAACGTAAATATTTTCCAGCTGTAAAAAGGCCTAATCCTATATGTTGACTCATACAACCAGCCATTACCACACCAAGTCTCCTCAAAATCTATCTGGTGTTCTCGTGATGCGTTTCCAGACTGACAGACAGACCATCTGACTGTATCTTTTAGTTGTGGGATTTTATTTTTCATATAAAATTCTTAAATTACCTGCTCGGGTCACTAGTGACTAAATATACACTGTACATTCATATTATGTGCTCCAAAATTCGCCTTGCAATTTTAAAGTCGCAACGTTTTTGGGAGTGCCTAAAAAGATTGGCTGCCCACATTCGCCTTTATATCCATGCATGCAGATAGTATCGGGAAGCCAACTGTGAATATTTTTAGAAAAACTGGACTCAAAAAAGTTCTCTACATTTACACGTACTCGTTAGATATATATAGTTAGATGTATATGTATAGTAGATATACTATATATACATATATATAAATAAAATTGAAGCGTCTGCTTTTAATTTCAAATTATCAGCTTTTCACTAAACGCATATGGAAGTATTTACGGTACTAACATCAATAAATCAATTTTTAAATTTTTTGTCTGTCTTTCTGTCTGTCTGTTTGTTTGCTAATCAGGTTTTTGACAAGACTTTCACTCGCAGATAGCTAATGTTATAAAGAGTAACGTAGATTACTTTAATTTTAGAATTTTTATTTATTTTAACCAGCGGAACCCGCGGCTTCGCTAGCGCTAAATATAGGGACTAACCCGAGCAAAGCAAGGGTGAGTTGCTAGTATATAATATATTATATACATAACATTTTCGTTTAAGAAATAATAATGTAAGCTACACTAAAACTGTTATACATAGATGAAGTTTGTTATCAATTTACAATTAAATTCATTGAATAATCGAATATGCGAAAATTATCTAATAAAAGTATTTAAAGTTATATAATATACGTAGTGTATCAACTATCTGGTATCCGTAACACAAGCCTCATACTATTGGATTAAATGGAGTTGTGTATTAATGTCCCATCATACTTATTTATTTATTAACGCAAAAATATTATTTTAACGTATTTCTAGTTTCTTTATCCACACATAATATGTACGTACCCTGTCGCAAAATCCGTTCTTAGTGACGTCTACTACTACGTCAAGCGGTTTTCGATGCTTTTATATATTTAGATTTATGTTTTCAACGAATTTTTTTCTCTTTATATATGTAACATCGTCATAATAATGTTATTTAATGTTAGACTCTAAACTAGGCAGTGGAATATTCACAAAAATAATACAGTATAATATAATATTGATTATAATTAGCTTAAATCGACATTTAGAATAATTTATGCTCCGAATAACCCTAAAGTTTTAGCGAGATAACAATATAAAATTTCGATAAGACCTGTGTTTAAAGGTTATGTCCATAAGGATGCATTATTTTCAGAACCTCTTTTATTTTCTTTTAAAACACTGACGTAGCAACTTTTTGTACTTTCTTGTATACAGTGACGGACTGTGAATTTAAGGGGCCCAGGGCTTTCTGTCTCGATAAAATCTATAATTATACCTAGAACTAGACGAAATTAAGATATAATTTGATTTTTAATTAATTTTAGAGTATTTTTCAAGGTTTTCAAGTTAATTTTCTCATTTCGGATAATTTTTCCTTTTACTAAAATATCTTTTTTCTATAACGGACTATTTTAGAGGTCCATAAAGCCTAAATCCGCCCCTGCTATATATCCTGTGAATACAAAAAAAATACCGTTCATTTTCAAAGTCAGCTAAGAATTGATCGGTCGCAGTTTTGTACACTTCATATGACTTTCAGGTTCTATGACATGAAATCTCCATTTGGTACTTACTGCGTTCTGTGCCTTTTTGTGAAAGAATTTTAAAATTTACAAAGTCTTTTAGTTGCAAGGAATAATGTCAGTTAAGTTTCTATATTATTGCTAAAGTAAAGTCATCAGTAATTTGCTAATACGCAAAAATATAAGTAAAATGAAAATATCTATTTGGTTTACTTTGTAAAACTATACATATAATGAATTCTGTGCTAAATCGGTATATTTGTTTTTGAAAATAGTATTGAAATAATCATTATTATCGATGCATATTCAGAATCTACAATTTTTAGATTTTTCTGTCTATCTATCCGTTTGTGCATCACACGCGATGATTCTTCGATTAATATTTTTTTTATATACATAGGTAAATTATAGTTAATATATATCAACAATACATAATATGTCATCAGCCTTTTTTATCAACCCACAGCTGGGCGCGGGTCTCCCTCAGTACGAGGGGGATCAGGCCATAGTCCACCGCGCTGGCCTAGTGCGTGTTGGCGGACTTCACATGTCTTTCGTAAACTTGCTAGGTTTTCTCAGACATGCAGGTTTCCTCACGATGTTTTCCTTCACCGTAAGACAAGTGGTAATTATGATAGAAATGATTCGCACATGAAAATATCGGAAGTGCAAGACCCGGATTTCAACCCGCATCACTCGGTTATACAAGCAACGCGTTACCGCTGGGCTACCACTGCCTATTAAGCCTGTCTGTTAGTGTCAACAATACATATATTTTTATCAAATTAGTCGAACTCCGACCAGTAGGTGTTAGATAATACATAACATTTATAAAATTATTTTACATCTTATTTCTTTAGTCGTAGTGTTCATAAACGCTCAGTAACATAACTCATGTATAAATGATATCGTTTATCATCAAAATCCTTAAATGTTTAGGCCTACGTACCCACAATGGCTTTTAAAGCTCTTAAATCCTTTATTCAAGCAATAAAAGTCTATAAATTACTGTAATAAAATAAAGATAATACCGCGTTTTAGAAAAAAAAATTGTTTAGTGTTTTCGCTTTGTAAATGAGTTTGCATGCGGTATTTCGGGCGGTGTGATAGCGAGCTTGTCTTAAACAGTTCTAATTAGACTGTCTTAATACTGCATAGTGTAATAGGCCTTTTACTGTGAAGGAAATATTTTAAGAAAACCTTCATATCTGACATAACCTAGCAAAGTCAAACTCTTTTAATGGCTATACGGTATACTTATTACCTATTTCACAGTTTTTGTAAAAACCAAACCATCCTAGAACGTTGCTTTCTTGACTCTCTTTTTTTCTTACATTCTAGCAATATTTGTGACCCTCAAAATCATATAGTACCTATAAATTATTATGTATCTCATAGAATCCCATAAAAAAGCAGAAATAAAAATTTTATCTTTAATTTACAAACTAAGTGCATACTTTTACTTTGCTAAAGTAATATCTAAAATAGCAAAAGTAAATAATATGTTTACGATACAAAAAAGGGATCTTTTGATTGAAAGTGACGCGGCCACGCACGTTCTATACTACACTGATAAGCGGGATTCACATGTTTCGTATCACACTGTTAGAGGTCAAACGTGAATAACAGAGTTCGTGAGATAATAGAAAATATGACCGGAAATTTGTACTGGATTAACATGTACCTTCAAAACTTCAAAGCTTCTTTTTTTTTATTAAAAGCGATTAATACATAATATACACCTACCAAGTATATATATCAACAATATAACTATTCAAATATAAACGAACATATGCCAATGACCATACTTGTTATATAAACATACGTTCCATTTTTGACCTTTCATACCAGTTTTGTCGTCTTATTTAAGAAAAATTAATATACAAGTACAAAACTAGCGACTAACCCTTGCTTTTTGGTTCTACCCTAGTCTAATACCTTTAAACGAGCAATTCTTGTATATATATATGTAAATATACATATAATCGGAATCTCAGAAACGGCTCCAACGATTTTCATGAAATTTAGCATGCAGGGGGTTTCGGGGGCGATAAATCGATCTAGCTAGGTTTTATTTCTAGAAAACGTTATTTTATCAATATTTTCAGGCAATGAAAAAAAAGCTACAATACCAATAGAATACGAAGGTAAATTTCGCTGTCATCCACAAGATTATAATAGCTCAGATTAATTGACAGCGGAAACCGGGCGGTCTCTAACCAGAAGTCCTCGGTTCGAATCCAGGTGTTTCCAGTCCGATTATTATTTTTTTCTTTTTTTAACTTTTTCCAAAAAAAACCGAGTGAAGCTCGGTCGCCAGATATTTATAACATAAATATCTCAGAGATGAGATAATATATTTGCGCAATAAAAAGTATCTTATAAGTGGACCCAGATAACTAGCTTTTATCATTCTAAATTTGTTTAAAATCAGTCTAGTTTTCTTGTCATGCGTTCTCAGACAGACAAAAATTCCAAAAACTAAAGACTCCGTTTCTGTTTCGATAATAATGATTATAAATGCGAAAATAACTCTGTCTGTCTGTCGCCAAAACTACTGAACCGATCTAAATGAAACTTGGTAAACAGATAGTCTAGAGGCTGAGAAAGGACATAGGCTATTTTGCAAAGTAAAAACTGCTGTAAAGAAAGACATTCAAAGTTTATAAAAATTTTATCCTTAAGGAGGTACCTAGGGACAAACCCGGGCGAAGCGAGGGTGAGACGCTAGCTATTTCAATAAGATGTTTTTTTAATATATATGTATAACCTATGTTTTAAACCACCTACTACTATCATTTATAACATAAACACATAACGTGATATAACACAATCAATATATTAATCATTTTCCCGGGGATTTACATCTTGCATTCATTTTAGTATATAACGCGGATGATAAATCTGAAATATCATTCTTAACATTTAACCAATAACATGTATACGAAATTATTTTTACTAGCCGTCCTTTTGGCTGGAGTAAGCAGCCGCTATATCTCGCATAAGCCGACTACAGACGAATATGTGGATTTGTTTGGTGGTGACTTAGTTTTATCGGAGAACGACTTTGAAAGTAAAAATCCAATTTATGTGAATTCAAGGCATCGTCGTCAAATAGGAGTAGCGAATACAAACCCTGATGGTACAGTCAATTTAAACGCCAAGGTTCCTATAGCTGGTAATGATAGGAATATGCTGAGTGTCGTGGGTAGTGCCACAGCTCTTAAGCCAGATGGATTGCACACACCCGCTAAAAACTATGGCTCTGTGGGCGGTGGCTTGGCCTGGGATAATGTGTGAGTATTTATTTTTTTATATTTGAACGTTTATCTTAAAAGATACTAGTGACTCGACCCTCGCTTTATTCGACTTTATTCGTGGGTTAATTTAGCGTTGTTAAAGTTTAAGATCTTGTTAGCAAGAATAATTCGATACATTGTTTTTATATAACGTTATTAGTTTAATGTGGCGCACGCCAATAAACGCACGTATCTACATGATTCTTTCTTCTTCTTTAACAATCATCTTTATGATTCAGCGAATAAACCCTTGATGAATTATACATTTAAACCTTCCTCACAAATCACTTCATATAATGGTGATAATCGCAAGAGAATCAGTAGTTTTTGAATTCATCGAGAGTAGAGAGACGGACAAACGGGGCGTGAGACTTTAACGTTACGTTAAAAAGAATAAAAACAAATATACTATAGGAAAATAACGATACTTTTGGCCATAGAATTCAGAATTAATATATATTTATCTTTTCAGTAACGGCCACGGTGCAAGTATCACTGGAAGACATATCCCTGATGTTGGAGACCAGCTGACTGCTGCTGCTAGAGCTAATCTCTTCCACAATGATCATCATGATCTCTCTGCCAATGCCTTTGCTACTAAGACAATGCCTAGTAACCCAGTTATTCCTGATTTCAAAACTTATGGGGCGGGCGTTGACTACAAGTTCAAGTAAGATATTTTGTATCATTACATTTTTCACCGCTTATTTAAGGAAAAATCTGAGTAAGACAAAATCTGAATGAAGCTCATACAAATATTGAGAAATATATTGTCAGTTTGTCGATCTTGTTACAATAACATATAAGCGAGTGCAAACAATGGCAACATAATATGGAACGGTAAACCAAATTTAAAATTATGAAGTTGCTTTTTATTCTAAGAAAAGCATCCTTCCAAGAATAGAAGGTATTGAGGATTGAAGTATAGTTTTTTGAATTTTCTACTATAGGTCTGTGACCGTATCACGAGAAAATGGCTCGACAGATTTCGATTGATTTACTCAAATGATAATTTTTATCGTGAAATATCTTATCTCTAAGAAATGTCTATTAACAATTAAATTATACGTATTTTTTATTAATTATTATATTTACAGCGATAAACTTGGTGCATCCCTGGGCGCGTCACACACAGACCTGTTTAAACGTACCGACGTATCAGCGATGGGCAACCTTAACTTGTTCAAGACTCCTTCCTCGTCTTTAGACTTCAACGCTGGATATAGCAAAAGCTTCTCACCTTATATACCTAAAAGTAACTGGGAACCGAATTTCGGAATGACTTTTTCTAAATACTTTTAAACTTAATTTAACTTTTTTTTAATATAATTTAGATATTTATTATAAAAGAACTGATAAATATGTATATGATATTTAACTTTATATATTATGTTTTTTTTTAATTTTAGAAATTTTTTTTGATTTAATAAAAAATATATTATATATTTCCCTTGTTTTCCTTATTTTTTCTTAACTGTAATTAAACATTGGTGAGACTTTTTTATAAGTATCACTTACATAAGTATAAGTGACCAAACGATTGCTAAGTTTTAACTATAACTTTTAATATCAACATTTACACTAAACATTTTCTTAAGCATTTTACTTATAATTTTAAGAAAAAAAAACCTTCAAACGTATTATTTTATCAATGTTGATTACATTAATACATCTAATATCTTGTAATAAAAAAAATAAAGCTTTACTTTGATTTATACTAGATTAAGTAGATTGATTAAAGGTTAAAGATAATTTAATGATTTTTTAATAAAAAAAATATTTTTATATATTTTTGTTGTAAAACTTTTACGTGAAAAAATATATTTAATCCTAAACCGTTTTGATTTTCATTCCATTTTGACTATTTAGACAGAAATACTGCTAGAGGTAAAATTTTAACCTCTTCTGTAAATTTCTATTTTGAGGCCTATATCATTGTACCATAGTAGTAGTTGACTGTAGATAATAAACCTGGCAATACGTAAATATAATCCAATTAATTATTTATTAAATATTAATATATTGGGATATTATTACACACAACGCCATATAAAAAGTGGTAAGTTACGCGGCTTGTGTTACGGATACCAGATAATTAATACACTACACAGTAAACATATATAAATCTATAAATTCATATTATAAATAAATATAACTCCATGGCTGGAGTACTCCAGACTCTTTATACATACTCAACAAATGAGTACCCCAGTGGGAATCGAACCCGCGACCGCTGGCATAGCTAATAGAGTCACTACAAACTGAGCCAAACGCGACGTCTATTGTAAGGTAACAATTATAATAAAGCAATAAATGATATACATTTATTGTACGTTCCTGCCTGCAGTAAAGTTCCTTCATCGTCCTCCTGCGAGCCATTTAGTGAAAATTGGACAAGAGCTAATTCAATAATGTAAATATTATGCATAATTCACGTTTCATTTAAACGTGGTACAAAAGATACACTTAAAGGTACACTTTATACATTCTACGAAAAATGGTAATTAATTTAGGAATTTATTCGATCATATTTTATTCAAATATTATGTACATAATATACATATTATAAACAAATCTATTCATATTTCGTCTAACTACTAGAAGAGTACTATGATCTCTACATGTAATGAAAATTTATATTTAAGTAAATTTAATATTTTAGTAAAGTAAAATTATGTTTTTACTAGAAATACTATTTTTTATTTAGATTGTATATTTACTATGCAATAAAAAATATATATATTGACCCGGGTAACTATCATTATAATATCAAATTTTATTAAAATTGGTTCAGTGGTTTTCTCGTTATGCGCTCCTAGTGAGAATACAAAAAAATCTAAAAAATATTGGTGGCTCTGTAAGCAGTGTTCGTAAGGGTATATAATAAGGGACAAAACGTCTTCACTCGCTTCTTTCTAAAATAAGAACAACTATTCTTCTACTATACTATACAACGTAATATATAAAGCTCGCATTTCTTACTATATATCTCACTAGCAAAATAAATTCCTGTTTTTATAATATTCTAATAAAATATAAGTAGCCAAGTTACTCTTATAACATTAGCTATCTGCAATTGAAAGTTCCGTCAAAATCGATCCAACCATTTCAGAGATTAGCCGAAACCAAAAGACAGACAGACAACATTTTTTAAATTTGTTTTTTTATGTAAGTATTGTATATTTTATTATTAAGTGAAAGGCTGTTAATTTAAAATTAAAAACAGACACTTCAATTTTTTTTATATGTACTATGCAACTTAATAGAACGCCTTTATATAAAAATCTCGCATTTCTTACTATATTTCCCATAATCGTATTGTATCAAAGGCTTTATAATGGCAAATTACTTGATTCTTTGCAGAAATCGCGTATAAACAGCGCTCAGAGACTCGGATATAATTTGTAAAGTTTATAATGAAATATTCGCTGAAGACGGTGAGTTTGTTATAGAACGGGAAACGGAAGTTCAAAATACTAAGTATTGTGTTACAACGAGAAACTTAGATGGTTTTTTTAATTTATTTAAATTTTGCATGCACAATTGCATGTATAAATTTTATCTATTCCTTTATTTCTTGTATTATATATATGTATGTATATGCTGTGCTCTAAATATTAACAGATATAAAATCTTAACTATTGATTTCATTAATTTAAAATAATTTATTTAAAGCGCTCTGTTATAAATTAAAAAATAAAAACAAAAATAACATTTCTCTAAACCAATTTTCCATGACAAGTATTAAGCTCAGTGTACATCAAGCTCGTGTAAGACGAGGCTCGTTCCGTCGAAGCGCGAAATGGAACTGGCGAGTTGTCTACAAAAAGACAACCTATCCCAAGTTATAGCCGTCAAATGACGTCCTTTCACGATGCACTGCACAAAGGAAATAAAATAGAAACTTTATAAGTTGTGTTTAGAGCTTTATTCTAAAATGACGATACCCACCGATTTAGTTTATAATGTCACCATTACCTTTAAGAATTGGTAGTGCAGTGCTAACGAGCTCGCTTGGGAAACTTAGTAAAGCGGGTTCTAATCCCGATTCTCGCACCTCTGATATTTTCATGTGCGAATCATTTTCTAACATGATTACCACTTGTCTTACGGTGAAGGAAAGCATCGCGAGGAAGCCTGCATGTCTGAGAGAAACTAGCAAGTTTTCGAAACATTTGTGTAGTCCGCCAACAACTAAACCACCGTTGTAAATGGCCTATGACCCCCTATTGAAGGTAGGCCCGTGCCCAGCTTTAAGACATAAAAAAGGCTGAATAGTTTAATTCAGGTTATAAGGTATCTCCAGTTCAAATTCGTTCGTCGTTCTTAATCATGAAACATAAGCTTTAAGAGCGCGTATAATACCTAGCTTTTTTACCAACTTTCTTTTCGTTCCACCAGTCCTTATTCTGTCTGTCTACAATAAAGTCTTGCGAGTTAACGAACTACTTCTCGATTTTCGAAGCTGTACATGCATTTATTAATTACATTAATTACATTTTAACTGCTAGAGAAAAATAAGTAGACACAAATGTATAAAACAACTAATTGGTAGTGTTCATTTACTTATTATTATCGATACGTAACATACTCATATATTTGCTGAGTCGGTGCCAGTCGAAATAATATAGGTTCATCATCATATTCAAAAAAATAATGAAGGAGTTTTAAGTTAAGAGTTATCTCGCTTCGCTCGGGTTCGTCCCTGGGTTTAGCGTCAGCGAAGCCACGGGTTCCGCTAGTTAAAATAAATAAAATTTCTAAAATATAACCTCCTCCTTTTTTGAAGTCGGGTAAAACGAAGCCTAAGTTACTCCTTACATCATGAGCTATTCAAATAGCCTATTTGCCAGTGAAAGCCCCGTCAAAATCGGTCTAGCCATTTCAGAGATTACGGGGAAGAAACAGACAGACAGATAGACAAAAAAAATTAGTTTTTTTTTGTTAGTACCGTATATACTTTCATATGCATTTAGTGAAAAGCTGTTAATCTGAAACTAAAAATAGACACTAGTTTTATTTATGTGTATAGATAGGAATGAAAATATCTTTTTTATTTCGCGATGTACGGACAAACAGATAAAAATATCGATAATTAGTATCGATATTTATCGATTATTTAAATAAGTTTTTCAAAAAATATTTCATGTACTTTGACTCATTTAGAATTTAATTATATTTTAGGTAGATAATAATTTAGAGACGCTTGTATTTTTAGTTTTTACATAATAATAATAAACATATTATTAATACTACTCGTACTATAACATAAAAGTAAACATTGATAAAATATTCACAGAGCAAGTGAATCATACGGTTAAGATAAAACAAGTAATTAACCTCTTATCGTCTTCGCTGCAAATATCTTAATTTTGCGTGTACGGGGAAGAACTACTCGCAAGTTCAAGGACTTATAGGAATCCCCCGAGCTCTGGATGCATTATATATAAACCTGTTCAAAACTCAACAGCATCATTCACATAAGGAATATTACACGTATTATTTAACTAAATAAGTATTTATTTACTTAAACGGTTAATAATAAAATAATTATAAGAAAATGCAGTGCTTATATATTCTTCCTGCGGTTTTCCTCGCTGTAGCGGCTCAAGAGTATCAATGGCAGCCCGATGCTTCGTAAGTATAGCTATTTGTTTGTATCTACTTAATACTTGTGTAGAGTCACTACAAACTGAGCCAAACGTGCCAGCATTCGCGCCGGTCCCGCTAGGGGCATTCATATTTTGTGAGCAAGTACTTATAAATGAAACTATCTTTTCGGATATTGTGGCGGATATATTTTGATTTTTGCTTCTTTACAGTAATCATGGTCACGGGAGAGACTTTCCCGGGAACTAAAAATCAAAACAATATGTGGCAAAATTCGAACAGATGTCATTTATAATGTCAAATATTCGCGTAAACCTAAGAAAGTATTAAGCTATCGGTTACTTAGTTTATTTCCAAATCGATATGAGCGCTTACCTTAATTTTTTTTAAATATTATTTACTGCCTACTTCCAAAAATTATGTTCCTTTTCTATGAACATAGAATAGGAACAAAAGTTTTCAAATGCTTTAATACTACTACAACATTTAACATTATTTTTCTTATTATCCTTTAGCTACCCAGTGTGGTACTTGGGTAAAGAGCTAGCGAGGGAGCGTCGTGACGTCACACTCGACAAGCAGATCGGCGATGGACGTGTGTTTGGTACTCTCGGACAGAACGATGCCGGACTATTCGTAATATATTATATTTATTATACTGATTTACTAATTAAATGCTCAGATATTTACGAGTATCTCAGTAAATAAACTAGACTTGGCCCAGGATCCGAATGTAAGACTTCTGGATCTGCAGCCGTAGCTATCCAACCTACTGTTTCTCCGAGGCAGTTTCGAACTGTGCCGTGGTTGGCCTTCAACATATCATTTATATACGGGCCACATTTTTTTGAAAACCCGATATATTTTAAATGTCAAAATCTAAAATAAAGTAAGTAATACTTAAAATACATAATCCATTTTTTTAGGGTAAAGGAGGTTACGAGCACCAAATCTTCAACAATGACCGTGGCAAGTTGACTGGTCAGGCTTACGGCACACACGTTCTGGGCGCGGCCGGGGACTCGTCCAGCTTCGGAGGCGCTTTAAACTGGAAGGACCCCCACGCGGCCGCCTCCTTCGACATCAGCAAGCAGCTGCATGGCGGCACTTCTGTAAGTCACACCTTACATTATGTCCTATAAGAATCCTTTAACGACTTACTACTAACTTTTGTGTAATTCCGTAATTATTTGTCTAGTTGTAGATATTACAAATCTTAAAAATAACAATAGTGGTTTAAAAGGCCAAGTTCTAAATGCAAAGTATTAAAGAATTAAAATTAATGAGAGAGAGAGAGATTACTAGAAAAAGGCCATACTAATGTTTGTATGTTTGTTTGTATGCAGTACCAAGCAGCGGCAGGGGGCAGGTGGCCGGTGGGCAAGAACGGCGACGTGTCGCTGCAGGGCACGTACGGGCGCCAGGCGGGCATGCGCCGCGAGTACGGCGGACTCGCTAACTTTAACTATCGCTGGTGATTTGTTACACATTATTGTATAAGTATTATGTTTGTGATATTAAATTATTATGTAAATTATGTACTGCCTTTCATTAAATGACCTTAGTGCCGACATACTTTATCAACATATACATTATACAAGTATATGTACATTTCTGCATCTATACATATTATAAAACAAAGTCCTCCGCCGCGTCTGTCTGTCTGTTCGCGATAAACTCAAAATCTACTGCACCGATTTTCATGCAGTTTTCACCAATGGATAGAATGGTTGTCCAGGAAGGTTTTAATATATAATTTGTCAAGTTTTTGTATAAATTGGCTAAAATATAATGATATTTGTTGAAGATGTCGGAAAAAAATAAGCTGTAAAATAAGTGATGAATGGTGGAATTGTGTATAGGAACTCGAACCCGCGGCCGCTGGCTCAACAAGCACTACAAACTGAGCCAACCGTGTCTAAAAATCGATTTAACATCTCGATTAGTGCGGGGAAATAAAATTTTAAATGATTATATTTCAATGTAAGAATAAGGCCATTAGAGGACAATGTGCATCGAGTCGAAGCCGTCATCGCCAGCCGCTCGATCACTGTGTGGGGGGAAAGAGTTGTAAAATATAGGACTACAAAAAAGTCCGCGATGGCATATGTCTATCTCTTAAGGATAATATACTATATCGAAAAAAGTTAGGAAATTTATAAAAACTATAAAATTAACGGCGTTTGACGTATCATGTTATGACCGTTGCCATGGTGCGTGTAATGGTAATTTAAATAATCAAGTCAAATATATACCGGGTAGTGCGAAGTAAATATAATATACAACACGTACCTAGGGACGAGCCCGAGCGCAGCGAGGGTGAGACACTAGTTGTTATATATATCTATGTATTTGTTAATTCGTAGAAAAAAATACACTAAGAAATAATATAATCTTAAAATATTTAAAGAATAAAATTAAACAGTGTGCTAACTCCATTTAAAGAAAAAGCTCGAACCGTATAACCATGTATGAACTTACTTAAATAATATAAATACACTAGCAATACCCGCGGCTCCGCCCGCGTTTTAAGGACGTAAATGCATGCGTGGTTTTATTGCTAACATTCTTTTTGTATTTTTCTCAGAGATGAGTTATTTTCCCGCAGTAAGAAGTATCCTATATTGACCCGGGTAACCAGCTATCATCTTACCAAATTTCATCCAAATCCGTCCTGTGGTTTCTCGTGCGGTCACAAACAGACAATATATATATATATATATATATATATATATATATATATATATATATATATATATATATATATATATATATATATATATATATATATATATATATATATATATATATATATATATATATATATATATATATATATATATATATATATATATAAATTCTTACCCTTTTATGAAAGACAACACTAAAAAAATAGATGTTAAAGCTTCAAAGATTCCAAAACAAAATACTAGCGAATGACTTATAATATATTTTAACCGATGGTTAAGATAAGTTGCTCTCATTCGATTACGTATGTCCTGATAGTCATTTCCATTTACCTTGTTACTGTATTGGGGCCGCCAATTAACGTGAAGTCTCCATTTGAGCATACACTGGTGTGACCATGGTTTGAACTTTTAATTGATTTATATTGTCTGTTTTACTGTGTTGTATTGTAATTTTATAATTGTAACCGACTTCGAAAATGGAGGATGTTCTTATTAATCGGTTTTTTTATGTATGGTCACCTGTTACTCGAAAACGCCTGAACCGATTAGATTTTTTTTCAAAGAGTACTCTCCAGGTAATCACATTTAAATTTTATCAAATTCGGTTGGGCGGTTTTTGAAAGCAACAAGAATTATTAATTTTTGATACTAAACATGTTAGACTAGCTAGCATCGATCAGGCTTTATATGTTATTACGTACAATATATATTACATATATATGTAATATATATTGTACGTGCAGTGTATACTACAGTTAAAGAAATAATAAGAAAATAAAAATTCACCTTATTGATATCATACAGTAAAGTTTACACTACGTATTTTAAAATTTGTGACCTTTATTAAGAAATTACTTTGCAAATTTAACAAAAATGATACCTTAGCTTTTCCTTATTTTTAAAACTCTTCAACAACTCTTGATATCTTAAGTGAAATTATGTAAAAACAAAGTGGATAAAACATAAAGTGAGCCAACGGACGTGTCTAGACAGAGCAATCGTGCGGGGTTTGCGGAGGGGGTAGCCGTACCGAGCTGCCATACATTCCGCTCGGTACGCGTTAGCTAGGGTTGACGCTTTGTAATTTGATTGTTCTGAATGTTTCGTTTGACTTGTACTTATCTATAATGGTTCGTACTACATGTACTGTGAGAATGAATTTAAAATTTCATCAGTTTCCACATCAACCCAGCAATATTAGGCTAAATTATGCATATTATTGTTTACTAGATTTCTCTTTCTTTTCTTAGAACGATTTTGGGTTGATCACGAATATGTCAATATTATATTTCAAAGGTCAAGATGGCGGACGCGAATTTTTTCATAAAATAAATATGGTTATCGTTTCCATGGTTTTTGGGGGTGCCGATTACGAATATGACATATTACTAGATTTATGATGATATTATTTTTTCAGAAAGACACAATAATTACGTATTAGTACTCTTACTTGTAATATGATGTGAAAAAAAAGTAAGGTAGACAAAAACTTTGAAAAATCGCAAAAATCCTATAAGAATAAATACGAAGCGTGTCCTTCTGCGCATGCTCTATCATTGCTTCACTAAACCTCAATTTAATACCATACTTTTAATAAATCAATAACATCATACTAGTCTTATCCTTCTTTTATAATAAAATAATTATTTAGAAAGAAAGTACACATTCAATATACAAAACTGCAAACAATTGATAGTATATTTGTTCGCATAAACATCCTAACTCTTTAAATATTCCAACAGATGTCGATGAACGTTTTTACATCGCGCTATCGTTACGTTCAGCCGAAAAATATATATAAGATGCTGTGGACATTTCGAATCACACTCCGACTAGTTGTTTTAATATTTTTGAAAGTGGTGTTGCACGTGATCGTGCTGACACCCTTAGAAATATATTTGAATAATATCGTTACTGATATATGTTGTCGACACTACTATATATATATGTGCAGATTCAATATGACGAACGTGAAATTTTTTGTAAAATCGATATTATTATCGTTTCATTTTTTTAAATGTTTGGAAATGCATTGACGCATACAACGAGTGGTAATGTGGGACTCAAAACTATGCGCCTGCTTCCCGTCTATCTTTTTATTAAAATTGTTTCTACGTATAAGAATTTACTACATCGTCAAATTCAACAATCGCAATCTGAAGTTTCGCATTTGTGGATTTTATAGAATCAGTATCTCAGTATTTTGCTTACTAACCTAGCTAACTAATTAGATTTTTTTTATATATAATATTTATATATTTTGCCAGTCAATATTTCTTGATTTTATTCCTGGTACCCTTTTATATACTCATACTACGAATACACAAATGTAGAACTGGTGTTATATATATATATATATAACACCAGTTCTCACATGTATATGTCACAATATATATTGTGACAACCCTGCAGCAAAAACAAATGCCTACACAAAAGCGGCATTTCGCGTGATTTCAAAGGCGTTGGACCACTGGGTCTATTCTTTACACTGTGGTAAAACTTTAAATACAATGCAGTTACGATTTGAACTATTCGGCTTATAATTAAATAATAATAAATTATAATAATAAAATATAAATTAACTGTAGGTTTAATTATGAAATTCCGATCAATGAATTATTATTTTTGATATTACACCGATCACTGAGGATGGGGCTGAAGGTGGAGGGCTGGAAGCAGTCAATGTATACGCAAATAGACCGTTTGGTGCCTACTTACACTGACTTTTTCGTTCATTCGTTCTGCTCGATAGTTCCGTTTTTGCAAGATACAAGTATATTATGCAAAGGTTTGCCACTTTGTTTATTATTATATTATTGCTTCAATGTAGCCATGTTGTTGAGATAAAGGTGTTACCACGATTGGTTAATTTGTAACATACAATGGAAACACACGTTTACAAAGGTTTACGAGTTTATTCAAAAAGAATTTGGATTAAAATGTTTCCAATTATAAATAAATATGGGGCACTGCCTTATTCCACGGTAAGTGCAGGCTTGTGTTATGGTTACCAGATATTTTATACACTACATACATGACTTTAAATACATACATATTGCTCTGTATATGTATTGCGCTATGCTCAAACAATGAATGCCTTCAGCGGGACTCAAACCCGCGAACGCTGGCACAGCAAGTAGAGTCACTACAAACTGAGCCAAAAGTGTCTTTAAAATATAAGCTTAGGAGTTATACACTTAGGAGTTAGGAGTTATACAGCTCAAGCTGCCATACGCTTGGGACATTAGTGTATGGCAGCTTGGGCTCTCACGTCCGTTGGCCGACTATATGTTTCATAGGCTTTGCTTATAACATGCGTGACGTTTTATCGAAAATATATAATAGCCTAAGAAATTTAAAAGCTTGGTGTCTCTAGCTGAGGGGTGAGTACGTAGGTCGAGATTAAATGCTGTTACCGAAGTCTCGTGCGGTTTGGTGTTTCGCTTCGCTTCTTGAAGTCAATTATATGTCATCTTGGCTTTTATCAAATAAAGGATGTTGATCACTTCCATTATAGCCGTCTGAGGCGTTAAAGTCATAGGTTAAGAACTTGTTTTTCTGCCTACTCATTTTATTTAAGATTTAATTTACAATATAATAAATGAATATTTGACGACACGTTTGGCTCAATTGGTAGTGATCCTACTTTCTGCGCCAGCGGTCGCGGGTTCGAGTCCCACCGTGAGCATTCATTTGTTGAGCACGAATGTTTGTACTCCAGTCATGGGTGCTTATTTATGAAATGTATGTATTTAAAAATTTATATGTGTAGTATACGCAACATAAGCCTCGTAGTTTGACACGGAACTAGATGGCGCTGTTGTAATAATGTCCCAACATATTTATATAAACTTGTCTATTTTCGGTATATTAATTTCAAAAGACTAATATCAAAGAGCTCATTACTTTTTTTATGTACCTAATGATTTATTATTATTGTATATTGAATAATCTAAACTTCCTTTTTTTTGTGAACTTAATATCTTTACATCTGCAGTAAAATTTATCACAATATTTAGTGTTCGTTATTCGTTGCAATTACAGTACCTTTATCTTTAAATCAAGTAGCAGATACTATTAAGTAAATATTATATGCTGGGATATTAACAAACAGCACCAGTGAAACTGTTCATGGTAAGCTACAAGGCTTGTGAAACAGATGCCAGATAGTTGATACACTGCACAATACACATATTATATAATTTTAATTTCCTCGTTGGTGTAGTGGCTAGCAGGTACGGCCACTTATCGAGAGGTCCTGGGTTCGAGTCCCGGGTCAGGCCAAGTTTAGTTATTGAGTCTTGCTTTTTAGTGAGCCTCAGTAACAGATTTCGGTCTGTTACTGAGGCTTTAAGTTCTAAGGCACTAAGTTTGGAAATTGGTGGTGTGTCACCCCCATGCCTCAGAGAGCACGTAAAGCCGGTCCTGCGCCTCAGCTCTCACTGGTCGTGTAGTTGTCCCACCGGAGTATGAGAGTGATAGGAATAAAGAGTGCACTTGTGTCTGCGCGTACACTTGTGCACTATAATATCTCCTGCGCAGTTGGCTAGTCTCATTGAGATTGGCCACCATGGCCGAAGTCGGTCGGAGGACATTATTATAATTATAATTTTAAATACATACATATTATAACACATGATATAATACAAACTCCTTATCTAAATAACTGAAACACAACAATTTGTTTACGTTGAGAAAAGATTGATTATACATGCTCTTTTTGGCGTTCCTAGTGAAAATCAAATAAGATATGGTAAGATTTAAGTACATATAACAAAATTATACTAAATCTTAGTTTCGTGTATTTCATTATAATCTTATTAGTTGAAGTTAAATATTCTTAAATTTTAACTAACTTTCGCCGTACACAAGCAAGTGAACCGATAAATTAGAGCCAGGCTGTAACTAAATTTGGCCTCATGCAATCTTAATTGCTACGAGCAATGTTAGTTTCAGATGTTGTTAGGGATGAAGTTAAAACTTTTGGTATATACGTCAAACAGTTCAAAATCATTTGAACAAACATAGTTAGAAAGTTGCTTAACGAAATAAGATACGATAGGCGATATCGAGCACGTTACTTATATCTACATATGACTTCTATGTTATTTGCGTAAGTTTGTTACTCATTTAAGCCGTCTGAATCGATTTGGATGAAATGTAATAGCAGATGAGTAATGCAGACTATGATCGTGGTTTATAACGAATCATGGGTCCCTTACCCATGGGTCTAGCAGTTTTATTTTTTCGAATTGTCACACATACTATTGTACCTATTCAAATAAAAATAAATCCATAAAACTTGTTAACTATATAATAATATTTGTATTGAAACAACATAATATTTAATTGACATTTTACAATCGGGTAATTTAATAAATAGGGAGAGTCGTTACTTTACAAGTTAATGTAAACACAATTAAACTTTTAATATGAGAACAATGCTAACTACCAATGATATTTTTAGTTCTGTCTATCTGTATATTATATAACCTAGAAAGGTCATACGAATCATACAATAAAGTATTATTTGTATTGCGTAGACCTGGCATAGGCAGGCTACTTTTAGTATTTAAAACACGCGCATTCGTAAGCGAAGGCATAGCGCTTGTGATTAATATTTGTTACTTACAAGTTTACTTACCTTTAGCTACTTAATTATTATTATATACTAGCAACTCATCCTTGCTTCACTAGGTGCTCCCTGCCAAAAAAGTTTGTAGCACACAAATTCGTCCCGTAATAAGTAAAATTTCTAAAATAAAAGTAGCCCACTTTACACTTTATAGAATTAGATATCTGTGATCATAATACTTTCTTAGATTTACGCGAATATTCGACATTATAAATGAAACTACCTTTTCGGATTTTGTCGCGGATTTATTTTGATTTTTAGTTCCCGACGTTTCGAATGCTTTACAGCAATCATGGTCACGGGAGAGACTAAGGTATTTGACGTCTCATAGGTTTATATACTTGTTACAGACAGTGCCTACCCACAATTTACAAAAATTTTGAAAATGGCATCAGAGTACCTTATAAAATTTTAATTCTAAATATTTATATTTAAATTTAAATAATTTAAAAATAATTTATAATTATGGCAATATTATTAACTTATTTTTAGCTAGTATTATTATAATTATTATAATTTTTAATTTTTATTTTAATATTAGTTATTCAAAAGTATTATGTAGTGTTGCTATTCTAATAATTATGTATATTTTCTTACCTATAAATTGTTTATGCTAAGTTGCATTTTATTATTTAAATTAAGTATTAATTTGATATAAGAAAATTAAGTTAAAATATAAATTGAATTTTGATTATTTTAAAGTATTAAGCAACACTACTGCAAATTAAAAATAATGTAATCAAATCAAAATATGCTTAGATTTGACAGATTCTTTTGAATTATAATTTTTAAAAAATTTTTGAAATTAGATTGAAAGAAAGCTACTGCACGGTTCGGAAGGCAGTTTGTGCAGAGAAGAACCGGCAAGAAACTCTACACTTGTTCTTTTTAAAAATATTTTAACAATATTGCAATACATACAATAATTATATATAATATTAAATTTGACTACTTGTATCAAGAGAACTTACGCAACAGGTCAGATATCTCTGTACTTCGCGCAGACAAAGGAAATGCAACCGTAGTGATGGATACATCAGATTATAATGATAAAATTAAACAACTGTTGTCGGATGAAAGTACTTACAAAAAGGTTAAAACGGACCCAACAACCACCGTTTTAAATGACACTAAGAAGTTGATTAAGAAATACTCCGACAAGTTAAATCTAGATGTCAAAGATCTTATTCCATCATGTGCAAAACCACCTAAACTATATGGTCTTCCGAAAATACATAAGGCGAACGCCCCCCTACGTCCAATTGTGAGCCAAATCGACTCGCCGACTTACAAATTGGCCAAACTAGTAGGAAAAGTACTCTCACCACTCAGAGATCAAACAAGTGCGTTCACAAGAGACTCTTACCAATTTGTCAATGAAGTTAAACATCTAAAACTCATGGACAATGAAACAATGGTTAGTTTTGATGTACAGTCTTTGTTTACCAGCCTACCAGTAGAAGACTGTATTGAAATAATATCTAAGAAACTTATGGCTTACAACATGCCGATTGAATACACAGAACTTTTAAAACACTGCCTAACATCTGGCTATCTACTGTGGAATGATGAATTATATACGTAAGTACCGTATATACTTTCATATGCACTTAGTGAAAAGCTGTTAAAATGAAATTATAAGCAGACATTTCAATATTATTTACGAGTATATATGTCTAGATAATATTTATGTAATAAAATTCTATATTTTACTACTACTACAAGTGTGTCGTATTTTTTTTTTCAATTTTCTTTGAAACATAACTTTGATTCTCTATGGGACGGCCGTACTTCATTTTTCCACGTTAACTTTACGGCTTTCCCTTGAGAGAAAACTTAAGCAATACTGCTTAAATTTTTAATTCTCTTCAGAGTATTCTTGATGTTGAGTTATTACTAGGTTCAAAGGGACAACACAGGTTGCTTTTGCCATACATAATCTATGTGTGAATCATGTTTTCATAGCTTATTAAAAGTATTATCATTTAAACATTAATCAACAATTCAACTTAAAAAAGTATTTGTACTATTCAGTATAAAATACTTTTTGTATAGAAAGTCTTGAAATGAATATATACTGTGGAATATGGACAGAAAAGAGGATGTTGGAGTGGGAAAAAAACTATAAAAGTCGATGCATAACCGGCATCGGGGGATAGTTGTGTCATAACACTTATCGTGGTAGCATTATTAGGTTGTTACTCTGCCGGTTTGTTTCTAAAAATATCATTGTTGGTAGATTAGTTGTCTTTTCAGTTAGTTAAATTGTGTTTTAGCCATTTCAGTTCTTAAAATAAATTGAGGTCGATTTAGTATGCTTGTTTTTTTAAAAGAAGGCTCACTTCTGGTCTAAATTCACAAGATCAGAAGTGGGATAGGTCCTGTTTCGCCCACATGTACTCGTATGTGTTTAAAAGTTTTATCGGAGGGTATCGTGATTTTGGTGTATTTTCATTGATTTTGGTAATTCGTGTGTTGTGTTGGTCGCTGTGTATAGTTTAGTTTTGTTTTGGTGGTCAGTCTTAAATTAGTAAATTAGGTTACTTGAATTAACGGTTATTTTTAGATCGATCGTATTTTTATTTTGTCAAACAACCAGCGAGATCGTAGTGAGTAGTAGGTGCCGCGCCTTTTGCCGGGCTTGTATAGAAATGTTAACTGTAAATTTTTATTTTATTTTTACCGTGTATGTAAAAGATGCTTATTTTGTGTTTTCTCATTGGGGTTGACACATTCAAGGGAAGATGCATCTTGCGGTCGGGGATAGCATGTCTCGCAGGTCTTTGTATTCGGATATGCTGTCCTGGCCGACAGATGCACTTCAAGTGGGGTACGGTTTCATATTATTGGATGCTGTCTTGGAGTGCGCTCGGACATGCGATCCTAGTATATGGAACATACCTTGTGTAGCTTAAGATTAATGTGTGTGAGCTCGGACAGTGTCTTGGAGGTTACTCAGACATGTCGTCCTGGAGCAGTGATCATACTATGAGTTGACCGTTGCATATGTTTGTGTAGCAAACATTAAACGTATATTTGGGGGTAGGTTGGATTGAAACATGCTTTTATAGGTACTGATTTACACACGCAAAGCTATGACATGGTTCTCTGGCGAGTCATGAGGGCGCACTCCCCCGACGGGTCCTGCCCCGGGTAATTGGTACAGATATCTGTTTGTTTCACATCCATTGTGCTTAGGTTATGCTAGGTGAGCTTAGACCAAGAATGAATCAAATTAAAACCTTAATATAGACAAGCAATTTTTTGAAATGCACTTTGTGTTTTTTTTTTGTCTGGTGATTTTACTGTTTATATGGCAGCAGATGATGAGAGTTTGATATCTATAGCTCCTGGCGTCACTCAGGTTTTCGATGTCGAGGTTCTGAACCCCAAGGTTAGAAGTTGAAAGAGCCCGAGGACGGTCTCCTGTCAGGAAAGGCCGTGTGGAATATGGACAGAAAAGAGGATGTTGGAGTGGGAAAAAAACTATAAAAGTCGATGCATAACCGGCATCGGGGGGTAGTTGTGTCATAACACTTATCGTGGTAGCATTATTAGGTTGTTACTCTGCCGGTTTGTTTCTAAAAATATCATTGTTGGTAGATTAGTTGTCTTTTCAGATAGTTAAATTGTGTTTTAGCCATTTCAGTTCTTAAAATAAATTGAGGTCGATTTAGTAAGCTTGTTTTTTTTAAAGAAGGCTCACTTCTGGTCTAAATTCACAAGAATACAGAAATAAGTAAAATGAAATATACCATATTATTATTTTTTATTGAATATCACAGATATATTTATACTGTGTGACAAATCACCAGCGATAGTTAAAGTTAGCGAGCCCGCCGTACTCGCGGCGCATGCCCGCCTGGCGCCCGTACGTGCCCTGCAGCGACACGTCGCCGTTCTTGCCCACCGGCCACCTGCCCCCTGCCGCTGCTTGGTACTGCATACAAACAAACAGACAAACATTAGTATTGCCTTTTTATAGTAATCTCTCATATAGAAAAGTAAACGCCCATAATTTTTAATTTTACTTTTGAACTGCTAGTTTGCATTAAAAACTGGTCTGGTCATTTTAAACCACTATTGTGATTTTAAGATCTGCAATTAGTAGACGAGTAGATACAAAATTATGCAAAAGTTTTGTTAAATGATTTTTATAGTTTACTATGCTCCCTACCAAATTTTAAGTTTGTAGCACAAACATCTATCCCGTAATTAAATTATATAAAATTTCTAAAATAAAAGTAACCTAAGTTACTCTTTATACCGTAAGTTATCAACAAGTGAAAATCCCGTCAAATTCGGTCCAGTCATTTCAGAGATAGATAGATAGCCGGAACAAACAGACAAACAGACAAAAAATTTAAAAATTGTTTTTTGGTGTTAGTACCCACAAATTAAAAAAAATGTTTTTGTTATTTGTACCTTAAATACATTCATACGCATTTGCTGAAAAGCTGTTAATTTAAAATTAAAAACAGACACTTCAATTTTATTTATATGTATAGATATAAGGTGTGACTCACAGAAGTGCCGCCATGCAGCTGCTTGCTGATGTCGAAGGAGGCGGCCGCGTGGGGGTCCTTCCAGTTTAAAGCGCCTCCGAAGCTGGACGAGTCCCCGGCCGCGCCCAGAACGTGCGTGCCGTAAGCCTGACCAGTCAACTTGCCGCGCTCGTCGTTGAAGAATTGGTGCTCGTAACCTCCTTTACCCTATAAAAGGAATCTTTCATTGATATAAGTTATTATGAACTATCGACTACAGAGTGAGGCGAGGAATCGTAGCCTATGTGTCACTTGTACAAGTCTATCATTATACTAAATTTCATCCAATTCTGTCAAGCCGATTTCAGTGTGAAGAACGTTACAAACAAACAAAACTTCGCACATGTGTATAATAATCCTTTAGTCCTTATGAAAAAAAAAGAATTTATTTTTGTATAAATATAACCGTATTCATAGGATTATAGGTACTGTATGTTTCTAGCAGTTCTTGGTTATCTTATTTTATTATTTTTTGAACAAATTTTAGATCAAGTTATTATCTTATAATATTATGTCCATAATACTTCAGTTTATTTTACTTTATTAAAATCAAACTGAGTAGTAATTTTTTCTTTGTTAAGAAAATATATCAAGTTGTTATGAAGTTTTATGTTAAGCCCCTATGGGACGTTCTTCATTTTCCCATATTAACTTTACGGCTCTCCCTAGAGAGCTCCGAAACAAGCTACATTTTACTTAACTTGTTTTCTATTTATATTTAATACTAGCTATTCACCCTCGCTTTGCTCGGATTCGTGCCTAGAATTAGCGCGAGCGAAGCCGCGGGTTCCGCTAGATAAAATAAATAAAATTGCTAACATATTAAAAATAGCCTAAATTATTCTTAATAACATTAACTATCTGCGAGTGAAAGTCCTGTCTAAATCGGTCCAGCGGTCTAGTTATAGAAATTAGCCGAAACAAACAGACTGACAGATAAAAACTTAAAAATTGATTTTTTTGATGTTTGTACCGTTTGCATACAGTACTTTCATATGCATTTAATGAAAAGCTGATTTGAAATTAAAAACAGGCGCTTCAATTTTATTATATGTATAGACTAGCGACTCATCCTAGTAGTTCGAATTTGTCACCAGACAACAGATACGTTTTAAGTTTTAACCGTTAGTGTAGATTTCTCAGAAAATAATATTAATATTTTCCTGCAGCAGAAAGTATAGCTTTTACTAACCAGCTATCATCACGCCAAATTTCAAATCTGTCCAGTGGCTTTCTCGTGATCCGGTCACAGACACACAGAAAACCTCTAAAATATATATATTTGGCCTCTGTATCGATAATAATGTATGTAGTGAAACCAGCAACCCACCCTATGTATAATAAACCCAAAACACAATTCAAATTGAATAGACGATTCTGAATAAAGTAACATAGATTGTTTGTGATACCAGTAAAGAAAAAGGATTCCTTAGGGTTGGACTTTAGAGGGTAGGCAGAGAATTAATAAGGTAAAATGTGTAAAGGGTGACATGTGTTATTTTTTCACCCTACCATATTAGCCTCAGTACAATGGTAATTGTACTTCTATAATTATCATAAAATTATAACGCCCGCACTCATAGTCACTTAATGAACCATTAAGTCGTACTTTAGTATGGCGATTCTCGACTAAATGGTTCATTAAGAGACAATGAGTGCAGCGGTCAGAGTCAAATCTGTACATTAATTAATATTTTTTGGAAAATCTTATTGAAATATCATTATTATAGTTTTTAGAATTCTTGTCTGTTTTTGTCTGTGACCGCATCACGAAATAACCACTTGCCAAATTTTGATGAAATTTGGTATGATAATAGCTGGTTATCCGGTCAATAAGTATATAGGATAATTTTTACTGCGGTAAAATATCTCATCTCTGACAGATCTATATTATATAGAGGGGAGAGAGGGTGTTATTATATTTATAATATGTATGTATTTAAAACTAATATATTGCGTAGTGTACCAACTATCTGGAATCCGTAACACAAGCCTCGTAGCTTACCAGGGAACTAGATGGCGCTGTTGTAATAATGTACCAACAGCCAACATATTTATTATTTATTTATATGTTTTTACTTGTTGTAGGTAGGCGATTGAAGCGAGAGCTAGTTGCGATATTATATAAATATTCTTACAAACAATCCAGCATCGTTCTGTCCGAGAGTGCCGAACACACGTCCGTCGCCGATTTGCTTGTCGAGTGTGACGTCACGACGTTCTCTCGCTAGCTCTTTTCCCAAGTACCACACTGGGTAGCTAAAGGAGTAAAAAAATTATATGTTCATAAATAAGTTAATTTGATGTAATATATAATAATATGTACTAACATTATGAAGCTGAGGAGTTACTTTGCTTTGTTGAACGTGCTAATCTCTTGAAGTAGTGGTTCGAATTGAAAAATTTAGTTTTGGAGTTATGGCTATGTGCTATTAGCTATATAACATCACATGGTTTAATTACTTTAAAAAATTGTTTTCCGGTCTTCAGAACGCGGGCGGAGCCGTGAAAAATGCTAGTTTTGTAAGAAAAATATAATACTGTTATACTTACGAAGAATCTAATTCCAATTGATACTCTTGAGCCGCTACAGCGAGGAAAACCGCGGGAAGAATGTAAAGGGTGATTTTTTAAGCGTTTGGTTTTTCATTTGAAAAAAAAATACCATAATATGGTGTTAAATATAATATTTACATTGGGAAGTTAAAAATCATTACTTGCCATTTATGTTTTAAAAATTATTTCGTGTAAATGTTGGCCTCCACTACGTTTTAAATGATCCATACGCGAAGTCCAATTGTGAGGTACTTTTTCAAGCATATCGGCTGGAATATCACGGATAACACGTTAATTTTGTTTTCTAGTGCTCGAATTGATGCTGGTTTATCTGCATAAAAAAGAGTTTTTACGTACCCCCACAAAAAATAGTCCAAGAGCATTAAATCGCACTATCTAGGCGGCCTACTAACTGGTTATCCAAGCAGTTGTGACCAAATTCCGCACCAATTTTACACTATTGGATATTAAACAATCCACTACTCATAGGGTGCGTACATAAGAGAATATTTAAGCTGAAGTCGGATGCCAGCCGATATGATTGAAAAAGAACCTCATAATTGGACTTTGCGTATGGATCATTTAAAACTTAGTTGAGGCCAACATTTGCATGAAATAATTTTTAAACAATAAATGGCAAGTGATGCTTTTTAATTTCCCGATGTAAATTTTATATTTAACACTATATTATGGTATTTTTTTTTCAAATGAAAAACCAAACGCTTAAAAAATCACCCGTTATAAGCACTGCATTTTGTTATTCATAAATACCGTTTACAAAATAATAATAAATTATATCAATATCTAATACGTATGATATTCGTAAAATAACTGGTACCTTCTTCGTGTGAACGGGTTTATTTATACAGCATCCAGATCTCAGGGGACTTCTTTCTGATCTGAGGTCTTCCCCGCATACGCTAAATTAAGATGATTGTAGGAAAATGATAACAGGTTCATTACTTGTCTTATCTACGCGTCATTTTATTAGCACTACTCTGTTGGTTAAAAAGTACGTATCTCAGTATATATGTATGTATAATGTATATTAAAACACTCCCTTTCGCTTCGCTCGGGTTTGTCTCTAGGTGCCCTTTTTTTTACAAACTTTTATTTAAATTTCAACTGTTTCAACTTTAAAAATGACCTACTACTTCTATTTCAACCCCTTACAGACCTTTCTTCGCCTTGAATAGTAGCCTTGTTTTCTCAGGCTCTAGACTATCTGTGTACCAAATTTTATTTAAATCGGTCCAGTAGTTTTCGGATAGACAGACAGAGTTACTTTCGCATTTATAGTATTAGTAAGGAAGGAAGTAAGGAAGGATTAATATTAATTGTAGGTACCTATAAAATGTATTTACTATTAAAGCTTATCGCTAAATATATCAATGATATTTGTTAACACAAAAGCTATCGCATAATGTTTAGAAGTTTTACATTAATATTTTTGAGATCAACAATTTTTTTACTATTTTTAACTCATTTCGAATTTTTTAACGCTTTAGATATTTTCTTCTTTATGTAAATAGACCATATATTTTTATGAACTTTAGAATTACTATGATATTTATTGAGCAACGATTTACATGAAATTCATACACACTACATATTATAACAAAGTCCTCCGCCACGTCTGTTTGCACATGAAATTCATACACATCATCACTACATATTATAACACAATCCTCCGTCGCGTCTGTTTGTCTGTCTGTCAGCGATAAACTCAAAAAATACTTCGCCGATTTTCGTGCTGTTTTCACTAATAGTAGAGTATATAGAGGGTGATTCGCTAGTATTTAATGCATCGATTTGAATTTATAATCTAGTGATTTAATATGGTGATCGAAATATTTTCGTAATACTACTAAAATGATAGAACGGGAGCGTTGAGTAACCAACTGCTTTTGTTGCAATAAGCCTTTCGCCTCCTAGCAGAGAGAACGTGTTCTAAAATGAATATATTATTAATTTTGGTAAGTTTTATTCAACTTTCTTAGACTTACACAAATATTTTATAAAATGAACTGTCTTTTCGGATTTATGAGACGGTTAAAAGCTTAGTCTCTCACTTGACCATGCTGTATATTGTAAAACATTCGAAATCAGAAATCAAAATAAATCCGCCAAAAAGACGGTTTATTTTAAAATTGGCAAGTGTTAATTGTGTCTTTTTAATATTAGATTTTTTTACTTTCCCTATTTTGAATCTCTAATGGTTTTGATTTGAATGTCATTTATTATACGACTATAGGTAAGCATAATCAAGGTAAGGGGTTTGAATCCCGCTCTAGTTTGATTTCTATATAAGTAGCGGACTGTATATTGATTTTGTTAAGTTACATAACTTTGAAATTTACAACTATGAAATGGTAGTATACGTTATTTTTACATAGCTTTAAATATTTATGAAAATTTATTGGAATCTTTAAGGTAAAAAATTTAATTAGATTGTGGCCAGTGTAAATAAAATAATCCAAATGAATATTAATTGTTTTTAATTTTTATCGTATTACTTAAGTAAAACTATATTATAACACTATTATAATTTAAACGGCGTAATTTTATTATAAAACTATATTTTCGGATTCTTTCACGAATTTATTTTGTTTTTGAATTCACAAGGTTTTGGATCAAAAATCAAAATAAATCCGCTTAAAAGATAGATTAACTTAAAATGTCAAATATTCGGAATCTAAGAAAGAATTATCGTGAAGTTATTTTAAAATGTGAAAATGTAATCACGTTGTAACCATATATTATATATATCTTTACAGTTTTCCTGTCTATGCGTGCTATGTCGCATATCAACAAGCCCGGCGGGACCAATCGGTCAGTTCCTGCAAACAAATTTCATCGGATTTCCAGTCATCCATACATCACAGTCTTGGGTCTTCGATCCAGATTCACCTACGAAGCAAAGAGAAACATTTGTTAACCAACATGGAGATAAAGGGGATAAGTTAATTGAAAAACTTGGTTTAGGAAACCAAACTACGCAGGTTTAATTATTAAAATAGTTTAAAACTTAATAACAAGACAAGTGGTAATCATATTAGAAATGATTCGCACATGAAAATATCAGAGGTGCGAGACTCGGATTTGAACCCGCACCACTCGGTTATCAAAGCGAGTACGTTACCACTAGGCTATCACTGCCTAAGATAAGTGATTTTAGTTACGCATTTATTTTTGTTTTCTTATAAATCAGTATGCGATGAAAATTTCATATCTGGTAGGCCAAGGACTGTAGGAAAGTAATATAATAATTATGTTTATTATATTACATTCACTGCTAACCTTGCTCTATAACAATAAAAATTGGTCAATCGTGAGTTAAATTTGAGCGTTGAATGTCCATATAAAATATATGAATTTTTTTAGTTTGTGAAATTTAAGAAATACATTCTGTCGTTTCACAATAACGTAACTTTATAAAAAACTAAACGATAACTAAACATTTAAATTGAATTGCAATTCTTATCTAGTTTGTTTATGACTTGTAAGATTTAATAAAAAATAAAATTTAAATAGAACCTCTATGAGCTATTGTTTTTTTTTAAATTGTATAACAAAAGCATGACAACACTAAAAATTAATATATAATGGTAAAATTGTGAATAAATTATAAATAATCCTTTTTTAATGTAACTGCTTCATTAGTGATGTATTTACCAATATTTTGTATTATCGTTTTATATTTAAAAGCATGTATTTAAAATAATTTATGATAACTGTAACGGTGAAGGAAAACATCGTGAGGAAACCTGCATGTCTGAGAAAACCTAGCAAGTTTTCGTAAGACATGTGAAGTCCGCCAACACGCACTGGGCCAGCGCGGTGGACTATGGCTGATCCCCCTTGTACTTTTAAGTTGATACTTTTAATTTAATTAATAAGAGTTGAATGAAAATTAAAAACCAAGAATATACTCAATCCTTTATTTCCTCCCTTAAATCTTAGCTATGTACAATAACATACAATATTTGTGTCACATTTTAAAACTTTACTTATAACTACCTTTCTACATTATACAAGTTACTCTAAAATAACCAAGTAACGAAAAAAGACAAATGCACTCAAAAATCTACTTAAAATTACGATATTAAATAGTTTACTAATTATCTACAACATAAATAGAACTAAAAAGTAAAATATGTAAAAAACAGACAAAATCACTCAAGATTTTCTTCTAGTTATATAGCAATGACGTCACAATCTATGTATAAACACCATTTTAAAAACCCTTTAAATATTTAGAAAACAAAATGGATATTAAATAAATAGTTACATAGTCAACGCAAATTCTGTCACGAAATAAAACCAGTTCTAAAAATTCCCTTCACACAAACACACATACAAATTATTTGCTTATACGTTTTTTTAAGAATGTAAGTAAAAGTTCAAAAATAATATTGGCATTATTATTTGTTGAAACAAAAAGTATTCGTTGATTTTTTTCTTCGAATATTGTTAAAAATATAAATATTTTAAAGTTCCATTAAATCTTTTCTAAAAAAAATAACTGAAAAATAAACCTGTAATTACTAATATACTTATAAATTAAGATCTTAAAATTAGCATCACACGATTTCTTTATACAAATCACTTTGAACTATCCTCGAACAAATTAAAAAAATATTTATTTAGAACAATTCACAAAAAAATCTAAGTAACACTACATAATTTCTTTATATTTATTACTATTCAGTAATCATTTACCAAAAAATTACCATTTTTAGCACTTACATTCTATTTTTAGGATGTTTAATGATTTTTCTAAAGTTAACAAAAATCACTTCTTTTTACCACACAATTTATCATTTCAGTTCTGAATGTATATTGATATAAATTGACACACTTGTAACAGTTCATAGTTTCATTATATTTATTACTCTATATTTATTCAACGAACTAAAAGCAAGAAGGGCCCTACAGTACTCCGATCGCTCTAAATTGTATTCACATTGAAAGGCGTGAGCGCACACAATTCTCCATTGAAACAATATTCTGTCATTTTGAGTGAAAGAGAACGATAGTTTAGTTTTACTCGGGAGTAAAAGAGACAACATGTATTTGTCGGTACGGTTGTGTAATCGTAGTTTCGCCACGTTTTTCAAGGTCAGGGCTCTTCTTGCTTTTAGCTCGGTGTATTTATTACTTGAGTAATCATTTACCAACATTTAGCAAAATAATTACCATTTTTATCACTTACATTCTATTTTTAGGATGTTTGATTTTTTTTATGTAAACAAAAATCGCTGCTTCTTTTTACCACACAATTTATCATTTCAGTTCTGAAAATATATTGTATTAAATTGACACTTTTGTAACACTATATTTATGATAGCTAGTAATAATTTACAAACTTTACCATAAAAAATACCATTTTTACCACATAATTTCTTATCATTTCAGTTCTGAATGTATATATTAAATTCACACACTTCTAGATTAACCATTATACAACCATTTTACTACAATTTAAAAATACAATTTTATAATAAAACTCGATTGTTCAATGTTACCGGAATCATAATATTATTTTTTTACTGTAGCAACATTACCTAATTAAAAAACAGAAAACAACAGGCACTGCCTTACAATTTCATATGTGGTACCATTGTGTTAAAATAACATAAATAATATTATGGAGGGTCCTCCATAAATAATATGTATCAGTATTTTATATTAATTTCTGGTATTAAAATTTTACAAATTATCCTTTTTTTACCTTTTATTAGTTATTCTGAGTTGCACAGTGAATAACCATATCTATATATTTAATCATTCTTCTTCTTTTTTAAATAAAAGATTATTTAAAAAATTTGATAGAAAAAAAAGCGTTTGTTATAAGGCGTTTTTTATGAAAATACAATAAAAATCTCTTGTAAATCATAATCATGCTTTAAAAATTAAGTGATCTAGGTTTTAACGCGGTCTTTCTTAAATACTGGTGTGCTAACATCGTTAAGTCTAACTGATCTTGAGTTTTACCGCACGCATATGTCTCCCACTTATCAGCCTGAAATATAAAATATTTTTAGTACTAGGATCATATTTATTTTATACGTATATAGTATGTTAAGACATTATTACATACAGCGCCATCTAGTTCTGGAGTAAGCTGCGAGGCTTGTGTTACCAGATAGTTGATAGTTTGATACACTACATATGTATAACTTATAAATATAAACCCGTGACTGGAGTACAAACATTTGTGCTCATCAAATGAATGCCCTCAGCGGGACTCGAACCCGCGACCGCTGGCACAGCAAATAGGTAACTACAAACAGAGCTTAAACTTGTCATCATTTACCAAGTCCCAAATTTTGAAACTTTATATCAATATAAAGTTTCAAAATTTGATAGTAAAATGGAATCACTTTGCAATACTTAGTTTGATAAATGTATACAGAAACTTCAACAGCTAGGTATAAAACATTATTAGAATGATTTCATTCTATTAAAAGCAAGTTCCATATATATTTTTTGTTTGTCAAAAGTGTTTGTGTTATAGACTATATTATATGATTACTAACGATTCATTAAAGATAAAAATGAAGAGTTAGTTTTTTTGATGCCACTTTGTAAAAAAGTGAAGAATAAAATTTTATTCTAAAAATAAAAACTAAAATATCTAGAGAGGGCCACATGTATTACTATTTATATTTTTATGAATAAAAATTAGCCTAAAACTTATTCACAGGCCTACAAAATGTACACAAAAATTTTCATAAAAATCGGTCAAGCCGTTTTGGAGGAGTTCGATAACAAACACTGTGACACGAGATTGTTATACATTAGATTTTAGGTTTGAGTTTATTATGAAAAATATTTATGAAAAATTTGTTAACTAAACTAGATGAAGACTAACCTCCGCACTTAATGAACCATTTAATCGAGAATCTCTTTACTAAAGAACGACTTAATGGTTCATTAAGGAACTGAGTGCGGCGGTAAGATATAGTCCTATGCATATTTGACTTTGATCTTTGATATAATAACTTTCGTTTCGGTTGATTTTTCATTAAATTCTTAAAAAGATTATCATAGATTTTAGGTTCTTAAATGGATTTAAAAATATTGTTATTTTTAAATAAATATACAGTATACAAACCAATATAAAAGACGGTCTTTCTTCTTTTACTTCTTCTGGTATTTCTTGATCAAACTTTATAGAGCGAACTGCTGATTTTTTTACCACCAAGGGTTCGCCCGATAGCCTTCGAGCCTACAAATATGTAATAGTGATGAACGTTGTGAACGTTTAATTGCTACTACTTATGCTTGTTAAAGGAATTATTATTTTCTTTATATAATTTTTTTCAGTAATTTAGGTGTCTAAAAAGATTTCCCTTCATTCTTTTCAATTAATTAGTTGAATTGAATTTCAAAATACAAACTTCTTCGTAGAATATTAGTATGATTAAAATGTATGGAAAACTATCATAATAATATACTAATAATACAAGTTTTAGTAAAATGGAATGATTATTTTTCACAATGTTAATTTGGCTTAAATTTTGTCAAAAATATCTAAACATTATTGTTTTATATTTCAAGTAAATATATCGATTATGTAAATTGTTAATTATATGAACGTATTTGGAAATATTCATGTAAAAATTATAATTATATCGATAAATATTCTATTAAGAAAAAAAATCAAATTATGCCTATCCAAAAAGAACAATTGTTATTAAAAAATGTGTTTCAAAAAAATAAAAAGTGGCAAAAACTAAAATATTCAGTGGCAAATTACAATCAACTCAATACTACAAAACTACTCTATTTCATCTAATTCAAGAAGCAATATAAATTATTTAAAATTAAATCAACAAAAAAAAATATTTACTTTTACCATGCAAAATATTAAAAAAGGTTATATACTTGTAATGTAAAATACAAAACTAAAAATAACATCAGGTGAAAATAAACAAACATATTATAGTGAATAAATACATTTATTGAAATCAAAAATGACATTGGATTCATTTGGACTGTGGAATGGAACTAACAATATTGACAGTTACTAAACTACAAAAAAGAAAAAAAAACACATTTCATACAAAATTGTTGCATACAAAATCTACCCCTACAGAATAAATTAAAATAGTAAAAACAATTTTAAAACATAAATTAGTAACAAAAAATAATAAACAAGTCAACAAGAATAATAAATAGGTTTTAAAATAAATAAAAATGTAGATTCAACACTGGTCTGTCAATATTGCAAGGGAAAAGGCGGGTGAAGGGCAAAATGGCGGGAAAAGGTATAAGGAATGTCATTTTTAAATTTCAAATAAAGAACTCGTTAAGTAGCTGCCGATTTATATTAAAATTGTGAATATTATAACAAAAAAGTGAATACAAAAATAAATAGTTTCGTAATTACATTACACAATAAAACCTCGCGGTTGAATCGGTTAAATTAAAAAGAAAGTGTTAATAATTTTATAGGCAAATTACAAAGCAAAATATTGTTTAATAGACATTTAAAATAAATAAATATAAGGATAGGAAAGGGCTCCTAACGGGGACAATTAGTATTTTTAAACCGAAAGCTCAAATTCATTCTGCCAAAGGCAAAGATCCTACACCATACAGCCAATTTAATACGATTTTTTTATATTTTAAAAACAACCCCTAAACTAAAATTAATACTTGATTCTTAATTAAAATGAACCATAGTAACACTAAAAAGATTTGGTGCATGGTAAACTTGAGGTATAGATTTCAACGTAAAACCTAAATTAACCTACTTTATATATTAGAATTCGAAAACAAATATTCATTTGATGAAAATTTCATCTTTGGTAGTCTACCTCCTAATCTCTTCAATTTGGTGCACTTAGAATATAACTAAATCTAGAATGTTAAAAAGCGTTTTGTACAAAGAAAAAATATTTATAACCCTTTTAAAACCTAATTAGATTTGTAACATCCAGTGTATTTATAATTTTAGTTGTTAGTGATTCTAACATATTGTTAGTGTAATTTTATTTTTTTTATAAAATCCATGATTAATCAAAATTTGATGTTAATTTTGTTTTTAATTGATTAATAATATTTATTATTATTCAATGTATATCCTAAAAATACTATCACGGTTTCAAACCGTAAAGTTACGCAAGTCTTTTGTGAAATAACAAAATATTAATTTTACTACTTTAAATAGCAATATTTTAATATTATTTTTTAATATACTTGCAATGGAATTAGTCAAAGTCATTTTTTATTTATGATCGTGATTATTAAGTATAAGTTTTTTAATGAATTCCTTCAATCAATAAAATAAATAACCATAATAAAAAATTACTTTTAATTTAAAATTTGCAAATTAAAATTTAATTTATATCCTCATTATGTAAATCCTTAGTATTCTCTTTTTTGTCATCTTGGTTCATATTTATTATTTGATTTAAATTACGACGACGAGATACGACAGTATTATTTTAGAGTAAATTAATACACCATCAAGACCATTTAATTAAATTCAAAAGAACCACATATATATATATATATCACATCACAACCATTAAAAACGTTAACGTTAAAAATGTAAACGTAACTATCAACGTTACGTTACATTAAAAAGTTTACATATTAGTAAACATATAATAATCGTTATATAAATCGTCCGTTGTTTCTTTACCCATTTGCCACCATTGATTTTCCTTTTCGAAATCGTTTGGCTTATTTAAGACTTTGTTTGTTAAAATCTCGTCTATTCTAGACGTTGACGGTTTTTGATTTGTCACTTTGTATATATGATCTACTAACGCGTTCGCTAAAACCTCCTTGGGAGCTATTAATGTATTACCATTATTACCGATATTACTATTATTACCGATATTACCATTATTACCGATATTACTATTACCGACATTACTATTACCAATATTACCGTTATTACTATTACAGTTAATGATGTTAATATTATCGCATGCCAATTCATTCGATGACGTAATAGTTCTAAGTCGTTCAGCGTTCAACCGCGCAAAGCTTCTAGGGGATTCTATATTAGTAATATTTCTTAATATATTAGGATTGTGTATGTTTGTCTGTTGGTTTGTATATTCGTACATAATGTTAGGGTCAAGGTTAGGTATGGGATTAGTATGGATTAAGGACCGGTGTTGTACCTTATTTTGTTCTGTCTGAGTTTCTATTTCCATGTCTTCGTATTTAATTGGTTCTGGGGTATTTTCAGTACTCATTAAACTGTGAAGGCTTGTAGATTCTTCTAGAAGGGAATGCTTTACTATTGACGGTGGTGAGAATAAGACTGAACTGTCCCCTACAAGGGTTTTGCTCTGGAACAAGAAAGAATACATAAATTATTACTGGCTTAGTAATAAGCATTTGTACCTAATAAATATTTTTTTTTGTAATTTTCTGGTATGGTATTGTATGGTATGGAAGACACAGACTGGTTTCCACAACTCAACATCTATACGCCTGCGCCTATTTTACGTAATTTACTGTACTTTTTAACGTTTACTATAGATTTTTTAAAAACCATATCTGTTGATTGGGATTACCAAGCTAACATCATCCAAATTTCATCAAAATCTGTTCAGTGGTTTTATCGTGATGCGTTCCCAGAAAGTTAAACAAACCAACAGTTAAAATAATATTTTATGTAATTATTTAAATTTAAATAAAACAAATTTAAATATAAAAATGCTTGCAAGTAAATTATATTAAAACTGGTAACATAACTAATTACACAAAATGATTCTCATACCATGCTATGATATAAATAGTTTAAAATATATCTATGTACTATAATATCATCTTATCATTTAAAGAATTTTTACAAAACGGCGGCCATTTTGATATACTTACAGGTGTCTCCATGAAGGAAACATCTGGTACTGTATTGTGGGCGTGGGCGTGGGCGTGGGGCGTGCTGGTGGCGGCTCCCCAGCTGTGGGCTAGTGCTTTACGTGCTTTCTTGTGGGACGGCATGTTCTCTTTGCCCCGTCTGCCACTGCCTATGCCGGAATCGTTCACCTGATGGAATTTTTTGTTAGTTTTTTGTAATAAACTAATGACATTTCTTTTTAATTTAAATTATTATATAAAACATAGTATGTTATATAATATTATGTATGTGTTTAAAGTTATATATGCATATGTATGAAGTATCTGGTATCCGTAACACAAGCCTCGTCCCAACATATTTATTAATAATGTAATTATTTATTGTACATTATTATTTTTTTTAAATGCGAGATTTGTAATGGATGAAAGTTTCATACTCAATCACGCTATCTAGAACGACTGAACAGATTAAGATAAAATTTGTCAATAACAAATACTTATAGTAGGTTACTTTTTACTTATCCCGAAAAAATATGTTTCCCATTAGATAGGTTCTTTAGTTTCTTATAAATTAATAAATATCTCACCTGCATATTATTATCTTGATCCGCAGTAGACGATAATAGTGAGTCATTCAATTGTACCGTACTATCGGAATTCTCTTCTCTCTGTATCATTTCAGTAATGTCTTCGACTAACAACCCGGGGCTAGACGGTTCATACTTCAATCCAGATTTCTTGCCTATTTCTGCCATCGCCCTTTTGAATGGTGTTGGAGTTCTGTAAGAAGTAGGTTTAAGTTTTAATTCAAATTTAAACTCAAAATATTTTATTCAGCATGAAATTATTACAATTTTTTACTGACGTCATGAGTCTACTACCAGTTCGGAAGGAAGAAACCACTGACCTGAGAAAAACTGGCAAAAAAATTTAAGCGGGACTAATATTTTTTTTTTGTTTTTTTGTCTTAGTGTTAATAGATATATTTTAAAGTAGTGATTCACTTTCCTTCGTTCCTAGTTTTCGCATTGCTAAATACTGATTTATGCCTTAGATTACATTAGTGCAATTTTCGTGAGATGTCTACTTTTTTAAAAATTAAAATATGTTTAACTGTTCATGCATTTTTTAATACGTTAAAGGATTCTTGTCTATCTCTTATACTTGTCGGGTTTCATAGTACAAAAATTTGATGACTTCAAAGTAATACATATATTTTTTGTACTAGTATCGTTGTCAATACTACAGGACTAAAAAAGTTTACAATTGACCTAATATAAGTATACAATTGACTTACTTAGGTGTGTTATTCTTTAGTTGTGTCCCTCCCGGTGTTAGGTTTGCGGGTGTTGGAGTATGCAATAACGGACTCACTCCTATTAACTCCTGGAAATTGTAAGAAAATGTTATAATTATAGTAATTATATAATTAAATAGCTTTATAGTTATATGTATTTAAAATTATATAATATATGTATTGTAAGTAAATGTGTATGCATGTTTTGATCAATCAGAGTTTACAGGCAATGAAGTGAAGATTGAACAGGCGAATTCACGAGTAATCCTAATATAATATTTAGTTTTAAAATTACTACAAAATTTGTAACTAAGTACATGTTTGTGTGTTTATTACTTCAACATATGAAACACGGATATTACTACTAACGCTAAGCAAAACCAGGATAATTGCTTGTAAATAAATAATCTCACCTTATTCCCAGTATGTCTCAACGGTGTAGAATCAAAGGCAGGGAAGGACAATCCGGCCGGAGAGTTAAGGAACTGGGACGGACTGAAGGGCAACGCTTTGATTGGTGTTGCCCCGTCTATTCCTTTTGATATTGTATCTGCCCATGACTGAAATTTAAATATTCATCATATATTACTGATTCTGGGGTTGTTTCATGATATTTTCATACAATAATAATTACTAGCAAAAGGCTGAGCTTTGTGAGGGCTCGGGCTCTAACGGGTAATAATGTTACAGCGATGTTAACTCTTTGGTTTTCTAACAGATGGCGTTAGTAGTACAATAACATTCAATCTAATGAACACAAAATTGTTAATTTTCATTTTTTACAGATAACATATCTAGATATGAAGTTAGATTACTATGTTACAGCACAAATCTATAGGCGTGATAGTTTTTCAGTAAAGTGTACCACAAAATGCTCAGATTGTGGGATAGTGTTAGGACTAGCTTCGCTCGCTCTAATTATTGTATACTACAGTATCACCTGGTGTGATAGGCTATGTTTTATAACTTTAAAAATGTGTTCAGTGTCATGAATCTTAATATCATTAATTGAAGAAAAATTCAGTTGAAATGCTTTATTAGCTTGTAATAAAGTAATAAAATATATGGTAAATAGTATTATAAAATAATTTTGCAAACAAAATGGTCAAAAAAATATTGTTTACACAATTTGTGAATTTGTTTCAACTGCTCAAATAATTAATTTTATTTTGCTCGTTGTTCAAATATAAAAATATGTATAATTATATGTATATTGTATACACACCTATTTAGATAGCTTAATTAATTACAGTCATAAAGCCTAGAAATTTCTAAATTGTATGATATTCAACTTCGTAATGAATGAATGAATGAACATAAACAATACTCTCTTAGGTTTACGCGAATATTTGATATTATAAAAGAAACTATCGCGTATTTTGTCACGACAAAATCCGAAAAGATACGTTTTTTGGGATTTTTTGATTTATAAATACAAATATCTAAAAATAAAGGTACTATACTACTGATAATGAATCTGAAAACCATTTGATACCAACTCACATTAGGGTTTGGAGTGACCACTTGTTTCTTCATTTTGCCTCGTCTCAGTATTGGTGGTGGACTGTTTGTTTCCGTTTTCTTCGGAGAGAATATTGAAGGCACTATTATTTCTTTAGATGAATTCCCCTGTATTTCGTATGTCACTGAAAAATAGGAATATTTTTTATTTATGTTTATACTTTGATTATTATAGTCATATTGTTTTAAGGCATGTTTGGCTCAGTTTGTAGTGACCCTACTTTCTGCGCCAGCGGTCGCGTGTTCGAGTCCCGTGGGCAATCATTTGTTGATCACGAATGTTTGTTCTCCATTCATGGGTGCTATATTTATAATATGTATGTATTTATAGTTATATATGTGTAATGTATCAATTATCTGGCGTTGCTTACAATACAGTTTGTAATATTAGTATTTTTAGGAATTTCTAACATAAATACCATATAATCTTTCGTTACATTATAACAAATGCAAAAATTATGACATGAATAATTTTAGCATATTGGATAATAAACATTTACCCAATGATATTATAAGTAAAAAGGTGTAGATACGTTACTTAAACGACATTCTACCTTCAAAAACGGCACACTAACGCACACATGAATACAGAATAACTAAAAATATTGCAATAACACTGAACACACTACATTACGATTAGTTGTCAAAATAGGATGGCATGATTCAAGTATCGCCAATGAAAAAGAGACAAATATAATTCGCGACAGTGCGTCGTCAACGCGTGACTATGTTCAGGTGGGCCAATTAGCCTAGTTTTGGTGTGCCGCTTTTTGAGCGCGTATGACTTATCTACACCTTTTTTCCTAGTATATCAATGCATTTACCTGTATTCGGATCATTACTTTCAGCTGACACTTGACTTAAGTAGGTCTTTATGGTAGAGTTGGAAGGCAGCGACTCTATGTTTACGAATCTGCAAAGATATATATGAACATTAACCCGCGGCTTCGCTCGCGTTCTTAAGAAGGAAATGCTTTATATTATTTTGGAACGAAGTTCCTTATGAGACGATGCGTAGGGGTACCCTAACCGGGAAAAAATGTCCGTAACGTGAGATTTTTATTATTTATGTAGTCTTTGTATGATGGCTATACAGTGTGTAATGTTATGTACATAGTCTACGTGATGACGGTTATTGTTATTATATCATTCGATAATTACACCGTCTGGTTTGTAAATAAAATAAAGTTGATAACTTTGTAAAGTAGTTTTTTTTTTTTTGTTCTTTTTTTATCAATAAAAAATCATAGTAAAAATTGTATACCCGAATTTTTTTTTATACCTCGAATAGAACTTAAAATTAATACTTTTATAATAAGGAACTTCGTTCCTACCCGGTGTCCCACGACACCACATTTCTTTTTTTTTATACGAAATATAAACATGAATTTCAATTGCTGTACATTTAATCTCAATCAATTAAAATATCTGGACCGATTTACATTTACATGATTGTACTGAGGGAGGCCTGTGCCCAGCAGTGGGACGTTTTTTTTTATTTTTTTTTACATTGACTTTTTTTTATTTATTTTTTTTTGAATGGCTGAAGACTATACTAACTTGAAAGGTGATTCCACAATTTCCACAGTATCAGCCGGTATAAGCCCGTGTCCGGGAGGAGAGCGGGCGCGAAGCTGCGCGCGCAGAAGCTGGCGAAAGTGTTGCACTTGCTTCGACGGCTGACTTGAAGTGCTTTGGGTTGACTCGTTGAATGGATCCGACCATGTTGACTGGAATTGTTTATTTATTTAGTTTTTGAGTTAAATATGTAACTTTAGTGTATATTTATTATGGGTTTTCGGTGTTGTGTATAGGTTAGAAGTTTAATTATTTATTTGCTAGATTATAAGACGCTATACATTAGTCAATGCAGAGGATGTCAAATACCAATTTTGCTATTATTTAATTTGTCAACTATTTATAAATGTGAATGTAATTCTGACTTTTACACATTTACATCTGTGTTTTACATCTAAATCGACGAATCAATTTTGATGATTGGTTTACTGAAATCTTTGAAGGAGGTTAAATGATAGTATAAAAACAAATTATATACTTGTATAACATAGGGACCTCAAGCAAAGCGAATGTTAACCACCAGTACTCAATAAAAACTTAGCATCAATGTTAGAAAACAAATAATTATCTGAAGTTACACAAAAAACACAAAACAGTGGTATTAGGACTCTACATACATCACATTGCAAAGACAAACTACAAAAAAAACAAAATTATACACTATTACTAATTTTTAACCAACTTTTTAACATTTTTCTACGTAAGTTTAGCTAATATCAAAAGATTTTCGACTTATTATCTTGCATAAATATCAGTAAATTAATTTCAATTCAATTCAATTCTTTTGTTAATGGCTTCAAAGCGAGCAAGTTGAGCTGATATTGCTTCGCCAATGTCACGTAGAACGGAGAAGACACGAAGAAGATTGATCGGTGCAAATTATTTTTCACTCATTTCTGACACATACTAAATATAACCTATAAATAAAACTAGCCAGTAGTGTAACGTACTTTTTAGCGAAATAAATATAAAATTTGTTTACTTACAAACAAAGAAAGAAAAATAATTTAAAATTACAATTCTATAAGATCAGGTAGATGACCCTTAACAAACCAAGAAAAATAAATGTTTATACTTATTATATTTTTACTAATCTATTTTCCTTATAAAAGCAAACCTTTTAATGCTGTTGATAAGTTCTCGTATTTAGACATTAATAACGTTGTTCTCTCATATTTAAATAAATAGTCACTACAAATATAAGGAAATGCAATAGTAAGTGAGTTAGTGATTGTATTTTTTTTAAACCTAGTTTTAAGCCTAGGTACTTACTCCAGGTCATCTACATTCATCCCATAGAATCAAAATACAAAAAAAAAAAACAAAAAACAAAAAAAATAAAAAGCCAACTAACATCATTATTATATGCAACAGTTACTTTTTCTCTCGAATCGTTTACTTCTACACGTTTTGGCCGTTGCTTTCTCCGTATATTTTCATAACTGTCTAATAGATCTGGCTCGTATTTCCGTCTCATTGTTGAATTCCAATGGTTTTTTATTGCGTTGTCTGTCCTGAAAATGTAATAAAATATGGTTTAGTTAATTATTATTTTTATTGACGTGACGACACGTTTGGCTCAGTTGGTAGTGACCCTACTTTCTGCGCCAGCGTCGCGGGTTCGAGTCCCGCTGGGGGCATTCATTTGTTGAGCACGAATGTTTGTACTCCAGTCATGGGTGTTTATATTTATAATATGTATGTATTTAAAATTTATGTGTAGTATATCAACTATCTGGTATCCGCAACACAAGCACGTTACGTAGCTTACCACGGAACTAGATGGCGCTGTTGTAATAATGTCCCAACATATTTATTTATTCATATTTATTGTTGAATTTGTTATAAATAATGTATTTGTGTTGAAACATTAACACACTGCACCATCTAGTTCTATAGTAAGCTATGAAACTCGTTATGGTTACCAGACAGTTGATATACTACACATACATAATTTTAAATACATACATATTATAAATATAAACACCCATGACTGGAGTACAAACATGCGTGGTTATCACACAAATGAACCCCCAGCAGGATTCGAACCTACGACCGAAGTAGGGTTACTTACAAACGGTGCCAAATGTGTCGTCAATATAGTATAAACGTCTTTATATCTACACAATTATATAGGTCATCAGTTTTTAATAAGCAAAAGTTGTTTAATAATAATTTATTTACAACATTAATAATATACATTAGTGATAGAATGACAGTTCAATCAATTTTATCTATATCTGTACATTGATGGGATATGCAAATATTACTATGGTAATATTACGATATTATAATGTATGTATACAAACATGAAACAATACATATGCAATTATTACTATGGTAATACATACAATACATATATGTATTATACAATACAAACCTGCCAGGTAATAACTTGGCTATTTTGGCCCACTGGTTGCCGAGCTGTTTGTGGGCTTGATATATTATTCTATCTTCGTGTTCTGTCCATGCTGTTTTCTTTATGGATGGATTTAAGTGATTGTGCCATCGTTCTCTGAAATTTAAAATTTTGTTATTAATAAGTATTTTAATTAATATTATGAGATCACTGCAATAAATACAATAGATTATTAACTATAAAATTATAACTATTAATAAAATTTTATTTTTTTTATAAATTTATTACAAAATTATTAATGCGCACTGTATAATTCCAGAAAATATAAAAGAATTTTTATTATAAAATGAGACTAACCTGCACTGTTTACCTATTCTGCCCTTAAGGTGCCTTGCGATTAAAGTCCATTTCTTTGGACCATACTTAGCGACTAATTCCATAACTTTTTCATCCTCCTGTAACATGAAAAAAATAATTAAAAAAAACCTTTAATACGTATCACATCCATACGTAATAGTGCAAATTATTTTTTAATTTTTTAACGTACAACTGTAGGGCACGGGCCTCTCATCAATACGAGAGGGATTAGGCCATAGTCCCACCAGTGGGTTTCCCGAGCAAACGCATTTCCACTGAACTACTAGAGACTTCACTTAAATCCCCATTATTAAATTTTATTTTGAATCGAAACAGTCAATAAATATAATATCACAATCCATAAAAATTAATGTTTATAAATTAAATTCCTTTTATAATTCCTCAAAATGCAGGTATAATAAAACAAAGCCATATAAATTTACTACTTTTGAACAGCTCTTAAAGAATTGAATTTTTATACGTAGATGTATTCATTGGTATTTTAATGACCTAGATACACCTACAAAAAGTTCATACTTTATAAATTACAGTATTAATATTAATAACTATAACGTATTGATAAAAAATCACTGCTGTAAACGCACTCCTTGTAGTAAAGTAGGTAAATCGATGTCATTTTATTTTGCGAGTGTAAATTTATAAAACCTATCTTCTTTTTACTTAGATGTATATTAGGTCGTCAATACAAGAACAACCTTGGCCAATTTTTTCCCTTAAAAAACCTCAAGTTAGCGCTAAATGAAAAAAGTACATTATAAGTTCTAAAATATATAAAAAACAAAAAATGATTCACATAAAAGAATAGCACATTTCTATAAATGTTATCGAGTCGATAAAAGTCAAATTTAATCGCTATGTAGTGAATTAAATGAAAATGGCTAACATTTTATAACTATAATTGACGCTAAATCTTTATTAAAACTAGACTATGCTTTTATTTTAATATACCATGATCCATAACGAAATTCGTAACGCGTTTAAATATTACATAATTAAATAACATTTATTATGCATAAAAACTCAATCTGCGATTCATCAATCGATATTTTAATACAAAAAATAACAAAAGATCTATGAGTAGTCGTTAGGTTGCAAGGCGATCTGGTTTCGGTAAAAGCCGTTGATCAGCTGAGAGATATTTGAAAATAAGACAACTTGTTAAACAAGATTGTTGTGTTCGCGATATTTATTTTGTAATACCTACCTGAGTTCTGACTCCACAGTCCTATCCCAATTTTAATTAAATTAATGATCATTATAGAAATTATTTTGTATAACAGTTGTACATAATACGTATAGTTATAATTATAGATATCCCATAAAAAGTACTTCTTGCTTTTCAGTATTTTTCAATTAAATATATTCAAAGTATTTCATAATAGAGAAATTTTTATACTTTAGAAAAATCATCCAAATCAGTTTAGCCTTCCTTGAGTAAAAGGCTTTCCTAAGAATAGTTTTTAATTTTTTTTTTAAATTTTTTGCTTTGTTGTTGCTTTACTAGCTAGCTTAAATCTAACAACACATACAGTATGGTGCCATACTGTATGTGTTGTTAGATATAACCATTTTACCTAAAATGCCACATTTTGAGTGAGTAAATAAATATTAAGACGATCGACCTCTCTGACTAGACTGTCCTTTACTATTCTTGCAGGTCGAAAAGTGTTTTAAAAGTTTGATACAAACATTTCCGATAACATACCTAATCATAAAAATATTTAAGTATCCATCCATTTTATAATACTAAATATTATAGTAAAAACTAAAAATCCAATTTATTTTTCAAATCTATCCTGGGATCGGTCTAACGAATTAGACACGCCTATAATATTTCAATGCACGTGTTAAGTTTATCAGCTATGGACAAAAACATCCTTCGTTGTAAATCACTTGCAGGTGCTATTAAAATAGGGCCCGCATACTTATGTTTTTTATAATAAATTAATAATGAATTATTAAAAAGAAGTCTGAATCTTTGTACTTACTTACAACAACAACTACCTAATTTATTTTACTTTCTTTCCTTTAAAGCATTAAACTGTAAGTCGTATCACGTAATATGTACCTACCGTATTGTTTAATATTGTAAAAATAATTATTATTTCCTTTAATTATTTTTGTCTATAAAAATAAGTCCATGTGGTATGCCTACATTTTATAATGTCTAGATACATTTTGGATTTTAACCTAGTGCTAGCCATAGTGCGTGTGTGACGTAAAAGAAAAATATTGAAATTACTAAATTGACATTGTTTGGACACACCTGCACGATAATTGGTGTCCTTGATAACGTCATATTTGGTTCATAGTCCCTGAGTACTTGGAACACGATCACGATTGTGTCTGATGTATCATATTTTTATAAATAGCTTAATGCTCAGTACAATAATTATTATTGAATAATTTTATATCAAATTTTCTTAAGAGTTTATCCTGAATAGCTAGCTGTAGAAAGTTTATCCTATATTGATATAGAAATTCACCCCACCTACCCACACAGAGGGGAAAAAAGGGTTGTCGTTGTATGAAATAAAAACCATACTTATTATAATATATAACATAACTAATGGTATTTATAACATAATCCAAATCTCACTTTTATTATAAAACAAGTATTTAACATGATACTCAGTATAATTTTAGTTATTTTATTTTTTTAAATATACTAATTCCAATTAACATATTCAAAACAAATGAATATTTATCTTAATTATAATCTATATAATCTCAAGTATGTACTCAACGTATCATAAGGAACATTGTGCCACAAATAGGCAAAAAACCAAGGTCGGGCTAAGTCACGGTCCAAATGCGTCTAAATAAAGTTTGTCATACGAGTAAACGATTTCAAGACGTTTTAAATTGCTCAATATGAGTTAGATCATTAACTTCAGGGGTTCTCAACTTTTCCTATACAATAATAATAGGTCTTTTATATTCTCATATAGTATATTTATTAATATTTCATTATTAACTTGAAGAAATGAAAGCAAAGCAGAGTGGACTGTTGGAGTATCTCTATCGTAGTCGTGGTCTGCTTCAGCAGACCTACCGTCGGCGCGTCGTAGTCGAGTGCGTAAGATCCTGCGATTTGCGATACCCTATTAAGACGGGGAAGGTTACGTTGGGTTTTAGTGGGTAGTCCAGGTTTTGCCGAAATCCCACATAACCACTTATATGTAGTATGGTTGTATGCAGAGATGCAATTCCCAACTATAAACAAGTTCCGGTCGTTGTTGAAAGCCCTCAATTATATTATATATCCTTTATTGCACATTAAAGTAAATACAGAAAAAATATATAAGCAATAAACTTAGTTGGCAAGGGTGGACTTATATATATTCTTTATTGCACTTTGGAAATATTACATTGACAATGTATAATAATAGATGACATAGGCAAGGGTGGACTTATCCCTAAAAGAGATTTCTTCCAGTCAACCCATGGATGTGAAAGATGGCGTTAGGCAGCGGGCACATTAAGTGCAAAAAAATTATATTAAAAAAAAAAGAAAATATAAATAAATAAACCAACAAATAAAGAATAACTACATATATACATTAAAATAAAAATACACAAATACATACATATTATAATAATATACACAATATAAATACATATATAAATAAGTATACCAATAGAATACTAAATTTCAGTTAGCGCATACAGTATTTGCATTGATAATTGTAAAATTTCTTTAGTGTGCTAAGATAATGCTGCTTTAATCTTTTTTTTAAAGTGACTTGAGCACGAAAATTGGAAACGTGGTCATATTTACGCAAACCGAAAATGAAGCGAATGGCAAGATTTTGAAGACGCTCAAGTTTATTTAAATCCCTGAAAGATATCTCTTCCAGTGAACCTGTGGATGTGGAAGATGTCAGCGGGCAATTATTAGTAAGTATATTGCGTAATAAGCCATATTTTTTTGAAATCGACCAAAAATATGAATATCTTCATCTTTAGGTTTGCTACATCTGGACTAGTGTTTACATCAGAGGCCGAACAGAACGTTATTTAAATTTTAAACCTAAACACTTTTTAGGCATAAGCTCTTAAAAGTTAATTAATCATCCACTTAAAGTACTGTGGGAATTGAAGAACGATGTATTATGTCATTATTGGTTTTTAGACATTAACATGACTTGTTTCGTGCTTTTCTTATATGGGGTTATAACTATTAATGGGTGTTTTTAAAAGTTATTAAGTTAGCAGCACTTTGTTCCACAAATCATAAAAGTCCATTTTCATTAAAAGCGTATTCAATTAATTATAAATATTTTTTTTAAATGTTCAAAACATTTTATCTTGCAACCCAGATAGTTATTAATTAATGCCTACAACCGTTTTCGTACTACTATAAAGGCAAAAATTTGGATGAATGGAAGTATGTTACTCAATCACACCAAGCCTGAACGGATCTGGATGATTTGCCCAGAGAGAGAGAGAGATTATCTGGAATATCTCATAGGGTACATTTTATCCCGGAAAATGTACGGTTTTCAATAAGTTCGACAGATTTTCACAGACAGTTCGAGAGAAGAGAGACAGAGCGAAGCGAGGACAAGTATCTAGTACAGAATATATTAAATATATTGGAACATTATTAATTATTATAAATACACACAACACAGCACCATCCTCCGTGGTAAGCTACAAGGCTTAAGTTACGGATACATAATAAATACGTACATTGTATATTATTTATTATATTAGAAAACACTAACATTAGTTACGGTTACAGTCACACCTTAGACAGCATTCCATTTGATCATACAGGATATATGATTCAAATATTTATATCTTACCATTTTCGGAAACAAGTCCCCAATAGGAAATTATTTTTGCTCTATCAATAAATATTTAGGTTTTTCCCAATATATTGTAATTTTAAGTTTTTTTATCATAATTGTCATCATTTAAGTGGTTTTTACTATAGAAAATCTTATGAAACGAAACCATTATTCAAAGCATATATATGTAAATATTTTAGATAAACGAAAATACAACCCAATAATAAAAATGTGCATACATTTTAAAATTATCTTTTAATAGAGCCATTCTTGAAGTTACCTATTTAAATATCGAAGAAATCGCAATGCTATAAAACTTCAAAAAGGACAAAACTAAAATAAAAGACAAATTAATAAAAAATAAGATGATTTGAGTAGGTATCTGCTTTTTATTAAAATTGAAGAACATTTATATGATAACACTAGCGCCCCTCACCTTCGCTCCGCTCGGGTTTGTCTTTAGGCACGTTTTTATTATTTTGAGCGGAACTCTAATTCCTTTTTTAAATAACTATATAATAAAGTTTCCTTACTTTAAAATCCTTATAAAATTAGCTATTTACCAATGCAAGTCCCGTGAAAATTATCAATCGTCGTTTCCAAGATTAGCCGGAACAAACACACACAAAAATTTAAATAAAGCGTTTCTTTTTTAAAAGCACCGCATATACTTCCCATAGTTAGTTATTATTGGGACATTACAAAAAGACACGTGAATGTTATTTATTTTTTATACATTACTAGCGACTCACCCTCTCTTCGCTCGGGTTCGTCCCTAGGAACCCCCTTTAGCATAAAATTTTGAAAAACTTTAAATGTCTTACTTATTTATATCTAATCAAAAATCTTAAAATAAGTTTCAAGCTTCTAGCTTTAAAAATGACGTAATTTCCATACAAACTTTCGACCCCTATTTTCAACCCTTTACACCCCTTTTTTCGCCTTGAAAAGGAACCTACGTCCTTTCTCAGGCTCTAGATGTGTGCCAAATTTCATTAAAATCGGTCCAGTAGTTTTTGAGTTTATTCGTTACATACAAAAATACGAATCTTTCCTCTTTATAATATTAGTATAGGTTTATAATTTAGTATAGATGAGTCAATGTAAATTTGAATTTAAAAATGACTTAATAAAAATTATATGGTTATCGTTGCCATGCAATTTCATTTAAGACCACCAACGAAAATTCAACAACATGTATGTAGAATGTAGATACATGATATATATTTTAATTCATAACAAGTCTTCATATTTGTCATGTATATAAGTTACAATGAAAAATAAACACTACAGAAAGCGCTATAAGACTTAAAATTGCTTATCAGTTAATTTTAACAGATGATATCAACAGCTGCTTTATTACGTCAATATTTAAATTAAAGCCATAGGCGGGGATAGAATGAATTTGAATGAACTAGGTGTGTGGTAATCGCGAGGGATGTTATTATAATCGAAATATAAAAGTATGTTAGTAAATAATATAAGAGAGAGAGTGAGTGAAAGGGAATAAAACAAAAAATGCTGGACTTTCATACAAACTTGCGAGAGCGCTTAAACCTCCTTAATTCGGCTCTGCCGCAAAATCCGTTCTTAGTGGACGTCTACTAACTATATAGTACAATCCAGACAAATTTTATCTTATACATCGAGCGGTTTTCGACATTTCGTGATGAGTGAGTGAGTGACCTATCATTTATATATTCGTAATATATTTATATTTAGATGTCAGTATATTCCTTTGAACTTACTCGACTGGACTCCGAAAAATATTCACAACTTATTAAAAAACAAAGTCTCGCTCTGTGTCTGTCTGTACGCGATTAACTCAAAAACTACGGATTCTGGATGCGCTTTTCACCAATAGATGTAGTGATTTATGTTTTATGAGAAAGGTTTAGGTGTATTATAATTCATCGAGGTTTTGTGAGAGATGTCAAAAATCATGTCCGACGACGTGGAGCTTTATTATCGTGCGCCGCGTTTAAACTAATAAAGGTATATGAAAACAATGTGTTACAGAATAATTCCTCTTAATTATTTTTAACAAAAAACAAAAACCGACTTCAAAACTAAACAAATCTAAACTAAAAAGTAGAAAATAATACTTTTAAGAACTTCGTTAATTTAGAAGTCGGTGCCAGCCAAGACGGATAGACTTATCTTGCCTTTGCAAGGAACTTTCAAACGGTATTTTGATTATGTTTACAAATATTATAGATATAGATTAATCGAATGTGTCTATTTAAGGTTATTTTGCTTTGGCTGGCACCGACTTCTAAATTAACGAAGTTCTTAAAAGTATTATTTTCTACTTTTTAGTTTAGATTTGTTTAGTTTTGAAGTCGGTTTTTGTTTTTTGTTAAAAATAATTTATTTTCAAATTTTTAGCGGAAAGTAGATACTTATTTTGTTTATGTACAAAAAAGAATTTTCCAAATCGGTCCAGCCACTTTCGAGTAATGGGGAACATACATAAAAAAAAGTTCATAACGAATTGAGAACCTCCTCCTTTTTTTAAAGTCGGTTAATAAGAGCCTGAAAGAATTTAACTATCGGTCTATAATTACGTATAATATTGAAAGAATTTTCTTTTAACTCCTAACCGTTGAAGAGTTGTACCTTCCATCATTAGCTCAACCACAGGAGATGATGATAATCAGACGCAAATACTTAAACAGCTTTAGGAAATATATGAAAAACGTGATAAGTGCCTATAAAATTTGAGAGTTGCCTTCGATTTCGCTGGGATCCCATCATCAGATCGTAACTTGGTGACTATGGGACCAACTAGAAACTATACCCTTTCAAACAAAAAAAGAATTTTCCAAATCGGTCCAGCCATCGTCGAGTAATCGGGGAACATACATAGAAAAAAAAAAAAAAAAAAAAAAGTCCCCGACGAATTGAGAACCTCCTCCTTTTTTTGAAGTCGGTTAAAAAGAAGGAGTCACTTGTACACAATGTAAGGATATAATATGTAATCTCGTATAAAAAGAAACAAAATAATTCTAACTAAATCTTGAGCATGCATTTGAATTTTAATAAAAGGATAAACTCTCAAAAGTTTGCTATCAATAGCGATTCTGAAAAATCTGCACGATTTCATTCGTCATGTGTCCTTTACAAAGCCTATTAAAAAGCAGTAATACGAAGTGTAAAACGTTTAAAATTCCATACGCGTTCCTTAGACAATGGGTTCATTCATAAAGTCTAAGAATTGTAAGACGTATTTAGCTATTTTGGATATCAATGTGAACATTAAATACGAGATTTAATTCACGCGGTTGTATAGTATTATAATTTACAGATATCATGGTTACGGTACTTTTTGACAAAGCTTAATTTTTTTATATTAAGAATATACCTTTTATAGTCCATAAATATAATAAATACTAGGTATACAATATAAATATAAAAAGACACTATATCTTGATATTTTTTTAATAGTCATTATTAAGGATACAGAGGCTGAGTTTTTAAAATTTTTAACTTTTGTCTGTGATCGCATCAGGAGGACACCAATGACCAGATTTTAATGTTTGGTAAGATCATAGCTGGTTATCCGGATCAATATCAACATATAGAATACTTATTAGTGCGGGAAAATATCTCATCTCTGAGAAATGTATTAATTCTTAACCATAAAGGCATAGAGCTTAATTTTTCTCATTACAATATCACACTTAACTAGGGTTTAATCTTGACACAAATTTTAATGTAATTTAACTTTAATGTAATTTAACATTTGATCCAAATTATAAATGTTTATTTCGCTAACACCACATCGAATTTGGCTTAGACGATGAAGGTCACTATGAATGAACGATGCAACATATTGTGCATGTGACTGACCTATGAGTCATCTTACTTGCGTTAGACTCAATGGCTGTCTCGTGTTGCATTTGTTTATATCTTAACCGCTTCCGTTTATTACCGTTTACTTTCTTTGAATAGTAAATTATAATCTTATATTTATATTTTATTTAGTTTTTACTCCTTAGTTAGGTTCTAGATTAGAATATCATGTGTGACAGGTTTTAGGTAGAAAAAATATTTTTAGCAGTCTAGACTGAGAAAGGTTCTGGAAGACTAAGAAAAGAACTCCTATGACTTAAGTACTGGTACTTCAAGTGTCAATGAGATTGTGAGATTTGTAGTTCGGAATGGCCGCAATGACAAGAATTTTCAACTAGGAAAGAAATGTGACCTACATCAAAAAGAATAATACCTCCTATATTCAAATCAGATTTGAATTTTCTTAAGAAACGATTGTCATCATAACGTCAATTTTCATGGTTATATTTTTATTAGAGGTGTTTTTACCTAAATGTCGTCCCATATAAATAAATAAAAAAAATAATTGATACCTTTTGAATAACAAATATACGAGTAATACGAACTTGGTAGTTATATTTTTTCCATGAACAACTTAAATATTATAACCTTTTCCAATATGTTATTGAAACTAATACATATAATATCTTTGTTTCTAAATTTCAGGAAATCAAAATATTTCGGTCTGACTCTTTTATACTATAATATTTTAACAAGATGCCTCAATAAGAACTTTTTATTTGTAGAGTACATAGATTAATAATTATTATTATGGGTGATGGGTGATATTAAATATCACATATATTATAGAAAGTAATGTCTCATTTTACCAGAATAAGTTTAAACTTATTCTGGTAAAATGAGACATTACCTTCTAATTTTTAAATTGATTATTTTGGCCGTACGATACTCTACAAGGAAAACGCGCTATGCATTCTTTTACCATTGTTGTACGGAAACGAATACATTACACAATACACATTCCAATGTTTAACTTTCGTTGTATTACTTTTGAGTATTTAATGTAATGCTAGTGCTTCTTAAAAGGACTTTATTTTGATATATTTTTTATTATAAGTTATTAAGAGTTAATATAGCATAAAAACTGTTTTATAAACTTTAAAAAAAGATGAGATTATATATTCGTTCATCATTTTGTATAACAATAAAAAATAAGTATTAAAAACATTAAAAATTGATGAATCGAAAATTTTCGGTACTTACGTACTAACGATGCCGCACTTTTATTTTTTCTATAGATTTGTGTGAATGTGCTTATATCGTAAAATCTTAAATCGAAAATTAATAATAGGTTCATAAAGTTAATTTTAAGAATGTTTCTTTCTAGGTTGGTTAGGTTAGGTTAGATATATGACCACAATATCGCACGAGCCGAGCGAGCGCAGCGAGCGTGCCGCGGCAGCGGCCGGCGAGTGCCATAGTCAAAAATTAATAATAGGTTCATAAGGTTAATTTTAAGAATTTTAATTTTAATTTATTTTGTCTATGGCATCATAATATATCTAACCTAACCTAACCAACCTAGAAAGAAAGAGTCATAAAATTAACCTTATGAACCTATTATATGAAAACCCAAAGAAAATAGTTTTTTTACGATATAAGCACAATCACACAAATTTGTATAAAAAATTAACTTTATGAACCTATTATTAATTTTCGATTTAAGATTTTACGATATAAGCACATTCACACAAATCTATAGAAAAAATAAAAGTGCGGCATCGTTAGTACGTAAGTACCAAATTTTCTAATCCATACACTATTAAGTACTTTCAGGTTTCAAATAAAGAAATTATTTTAAAAATAGGTAGGTATAATTTGTTTTGTTCAAACTCTACAGATCTAACTAATATACATTACAAATACATACTTACACAAAAACATAATATTAATGATTATGTAACATTTAAAGTTTAAACCTACCTCCTTCGTCCAAGGGCCTTTGACTAGTTCAGGATTGACGACTTTCGACCATCTTTGCTGGCATTGAACGTCTGATCTGTCTGCGAATTCGGCAGCTATTAGCTCCCAATTCTCATTGTAGCTCTTGACTAACGTCTTGAGCATCCGATCCTGTATGGGAATAATTAAAATATTAGTAAAAATTAAAAAAAATAATTAAAAAATGTGGGTAGGCACTGCCTGTAACAAGTATAAAATGACCTGAAGTATGAATATACTTCTAAGACATAAAACCTTAGTCTCTCCCGTGACCATGACTGCTGTAAACAATGATATTATAAGTAAAACTTTTTCCTAGTATATCAATGGCTGTAAAGTAGGTACATATTCGAAACGTTGGGAACAAAAAATTTTAATTAATCCGCGACAATTTCGTTTATAATGTCAAATATTCGCGTAAATCAGAAAGACTTAAGTTTGTTTAACAATTATAAATTAGTCATTTAAAAATAAAAGCAATTTGAAATATATATGCATGCTATGCATTTTTCTGAGTCTCAATCAATTTATTTTATAGCTTTTTAATAACATATTTAAAATAATAAAATTATATTCAGCAACAAAAGATAAGTGGAACAGTGCGATAAGTAAATCTTATCAAATTTAAGTACATTATAAAAAACAATTAATAAGTACGGATCATTCAGATTTGTGTCGAAACTTGACATTATTCCAAACTTTTGACCCAGTAGATAAACCGTAGAGACAGAGATTTCAAGTTACAAATTAATTAGACTGCAGTCATTGATGAGATCATCCTTTCATTCAAATGTTTTAAATCTATTACATAAAAATACAATAATATAATAAAATTCTAAATCGAATCCATACATTAAATATTTTTAGTAGTCTTATTGAAATATTCATTATTTTCGATACAAGAGGCCGAATCTTTAGTTTTTAGTATTTTTAGTCTTTGCATTTAAAAATTACTGAACAGATTTCGATTTGATATAATGATTATTGGTTTTACAACGGGAAAATATCTCTAAGAAATGTATAAAAAGTAACTAGCGGAAAACCCGAGCGGAATGAAAATGAGTCGCTATTTGTTAATCGATAATATACTCGTATGTATTAAAATGTATTATTTTAATGAATAATTATGTATGTCAAAACATTTTTTTACATTTTCAAATTATAATATAGTCATCTATTGTTGAAATATCATAATCTATATATTTCAATAATAAATGTATCGAATTCATGTTTACTTAAAAAATAGTTAATGCGAGAAAAATAGTTAAATTTTTGTTAGGTTTTTACAAAATGATCTTAAAACTTCTAATATTGGCTAGTAATTCAACATGTTTACCGTTTACTAACACAGTAAAGGAAGGAAACCTGCATAACTAAGAACTTGACTTCCGCCACCCGCATTTAGCTAGTGGTGGAAAACTCATATTTAAAAGGGTTGAATTGCTACATTAATAAAACTAGCGACTCACAATCGCTTGAGTTAGTCCCTAGATGCGGTTTTAATTTTTTTTTTCTAATTTTTTTTCCAAAATAAAGGTAGCCTTGATTATCCCTTATAAGCGATCTATCATCAGCTATCTACCAGTGCAAGTACTGTCAAAACCTGTCCAGCCATTTAGCCTTTGGTAGGGACAAATAGTCACGTTATGTTGATGTTACAAACAGACATTTCAATTTGATAAATCAAATTTTATTTATATATTTAAATGTATAGATAATCTTATATATAAAATTCTCGTGTCACAATGTTCGTTCCCGTACTCCTCCGAAACGGCTTGACCGATTCTCATGAAATTTTGTGAGCATATTGAGGTCTGAGAATCGGCCAACATCTATTTTTCATACCCCTAAGTAATAAGGGTTGTCCCCTAAGTAATTAAAAAATATTTATATGGCAAAACAACGTTTGCCGGGTCAGCTAGTTAATTATTTAAACTAACGACTTAAGTCCCTAGGTGCACGATAGCATTTTTGCAATGTTGCTCTAAGTTATAGTCTATTTACTATTATACGATATAGTATATTAAAGTATAATTTTCTTCTAACCTCCTCCTTCGTCCATTTCCCTTTATTGATATTCTTCCTCGCCCCAGTGCTTTTGGTTGCAGCCGGCACATCTTCATATGCTGCCGAGTCTTCGGAATATTCACTAGACTCTGAATCATAGCCACTGCGTCTGTAAAGGATTTTATACTAGTAAAATTTATGTTTAAACAAGTTTTACTAATAAATTATAATAATTAATGAGCATTTTTGTATATTATTACATATAGTTTTCTCGTGTAGATAGGTGCACGGTAAACGGCTTTAATGTTTTGGATCAATTTTATGCTCGAAGATACGATTGCCCAGGCACTAATTAAATTAATGGTTACATTGTTGTTAAAATACAGTTAAGCCTGCGAAGTCTCAAAAAAAGCTATTAGGTGTGTATATAATATACTTTCAAAAATACTGACTGCGGGTGTAATAATATTTTAATGCAGTCCAATCTGAAGATTTTTTTGGGAAGTGTTTTGAACTACCTGTTATTATCGATACAGAGGTTGAATCTATAGTTTTAAAACCTTTTGTCACATAACTACTGGGCATATTTTAATGAAATTTTGGTATAATGATAGCTATTAACTAGTATCCGGTACAACATATAGGATCCTTTTTACTGCGGAAAAATATATCATCCCGAAGAAATCTGTACTAACTTTCAAGTAGAAGAGACGAACCCGGCCAGAGAATTGTATGAATAAAATGGGGCCTTGCATTTAAACTTAGTGGAACGTCAGCATATTACATTCATTACAGTATCAATACTTTATTTTCCGGTAATAAAATTATAAAAATAAATTGTATTTTCGCATATTGTATTAGATTTAGAAATAATATCCTGCTAATATCCTTCCTACTAATATTATAAATGCGAAAGTTTGTGAGTATGGATGTTTGTTACTCTTTCACGCAAATACTACTGAACCGATTACGATGAAATTTGGTATGTAGGTAGCTGAAGACCCAGAATAACATATAGGCTACTTTTTATCCCGGAGTTCCCGCAGGATAGACTCCTAATATTTAAAAAATTAACGCGGGCGAAGCCGCGAGTATTGCTAGTTGTATAATAATACAAATACGACGAGCGATAAATTAATTTAAACTGTCTTCTTCTTGATAACACTCGATCACTATACAAAGATAGGCCTTGTTTAAGAAGTATATTGATGTAGTCTTATTACTAAAAGTTTCCATAAAATAAGTTTTCTTAAGTATTCCCACAATATGTCCAACATTAACTTGCAACAGGTAGAAAATAGACGAAGCAAAAAAATCATTTACAGCCACAAACCATACTAACCGCCTAAGAATTTATCTTTATACGTAAATCCTGGCGCCATTCATTCAATTTGTAGACACAGAACAAAAATTCCCAGAAGACCGGCCCAAGTTTATTGTGACCTCATGTTAAAACGGCTATACGATTTTAAATCTACAGTCCTACATTACAAGGTTTACATTTGATACATCTGTGAGATAAGCATTCTTTGATATAAGAAACAAGTTTTAATGTAAAATATTCCGGTTTAAGGAAGCTTTATCATCGTCCATACTTTCGATTAGGTAATGTCAGTAAAAATAAAATAATTTATGCGTGCCAAATATCAGCTGATGTAGAACGAGTTGTGTCTCATTCATCTCGTATTGAGATTGCGAGGGTATAATTGATGCATCAATTGGTTTTAGGAAATATTGCTTTTTAAATATTCTTATATAAAAATGAAATAAAAATCATAGAGTTAAATAATATAACAACGCCTTTTTTTTAATTACAATGAAAATCACGGATTCTGAAACTTTAATTCGAAGAATTATAAATATTCTTATAAAATAAGTTTATTTCTACCTTTTTATTAAATAACTGTGAAATTACTCTTAAAATTCATAATATTTATAAATGTACTTAAACTATTTTAAAAACAATATCAAAGAAGTAAGAAAAAAGGTAAACAAAATCAAAAATTGAACTATATTCATTAATTTATCGTTACAACAAGTACACATTATTCAAAAGATTACAAAAACCATTATAATATATATATTATATGTATAACATATACCATCTAAGTTACTATTCTCAACTTTGGAATATGATGTCATTGAAATACTACATGAGGCCTCTAGAGCCAGACGAGGCGATCCCGAATCAATAATAATCAAACAAAACCGGAATGGAATAATTCTTTTTATATAGCTACGTATCTGATATTTTTTACTTCTGATCTACATAACATTAGTCACTTAACAAAAGCAATTAAACTTGTATTTTTTACTTAATTACTACATTCGTTTAGAAACAGTGTACTGTGAGAAAAGTGGAGATGTAATCATTGAATTAGTAATATGTACATACATATGTATTATAGACTTTAAACAAAAGTAGGCCATGAATAAAATGAAAAGTAGAGCAGAGCGCTAAGTGGAATATTATTGTAGGCACTTGTGCCTTTAAAGGATAGTGAATGTACTTGTTAAATATTTAGTTACAAGGCAGTATTAAACACTTTTTTTACATTTTAGACAAATCTACTTTTTGTACCTATATCATACATATTTTGTTAAAATCCATTTATAATTTAGCCATGTATGTAAAAAAAATAAATTAATTCGAAAAGCAATACCCTCTTTCATCAAAGGTTGGATAATAGTTATAAACCAATTACTATGCATGAAACAATACAAAATTCCCTATAATAGAGGTAAACAAAAAATTGTTCAACCACAGGGAAGCTAGACAGCATACTTACTCATATAACATCACGATGAACTATCCAAAAACGAGACGCCGATGCATTAACCAAATCATTTTAACCACTTAAATCCATTATATTATGTTAAACAAAATCACAAATAAAACAAATATTTCCCGCCAAAACTCTAAAACTAACACATTTTGACGCACACGCATTGAAGGGCTGGGACACACTAATGTACGGGTAGAAAACTATCCTATATTCTCCCATACACGCACACACCCACACGGCTCGTACGCAACAGGGGTGAAGACTACAAAAACATAAAACCCCTAAAGGGACGCAGTAAAGAAAAGGACAACGAGAAAATACAAAGGAGTGACAAGGATAGAAGAGGTACAGAAATCATACCCTCCGATGGGAACTTGTGCAACACAAGCAAAGGTAAGCAGGTGTACATACGTCGTACATACACAAAGAAAGTCGATTATTTCTTTTTTAAATATTGGACAGGTCAGTGTGTTGAAGAATTAATGAATAGGGAAAACCGAGCTTTAATGTATTATATTTGAAAAATGTCATTAATAAGTAGCAGATGGTAGATGGTACCTTGGCAAGCTTAAAAAATAATTTTGTACCATAAGTTATAATATTTACATAGTACATTATAACGAGGACATACACTAAAGGTACAGTTTCATAAGAAAAAATGTTGAAACCAGATCAATCCCTGTAAATTTAGTTAAAACGGGACTTACAAAAAACCATCACAAAAAATCTGGAACGCTTTGAGCGGATGCCGAACTAATTCGACACCTTTTTGGTTTTTGTCAAGTTCGAGAGGTCATAATATGTTTGTTGCAAATGTTTGTCAAATGTTATATTCCTTTAAAAATTTGCCTAACATTTAAATTAGATTCATACAAAATAATTGTATATATGTATATATTAGTAGTCAAACGAGCCTACAATTACGTCATCTGTAAAATTATACATTATGCAATGGAAGGATCATAAATAAATCAACTTCCTGTGATATGCAATGATAAAGTTTCTTTGAAGCTTAAAGGGCATTGCCAGATACCGAAAAATCTAATCAGAACCGTTGATAAGTCAATTTTTTTCACACAAAAAGCTAATATTAGGCAATGGTGTCTAGTAAATTGAGCTTTTTTAAAATATTCTGATTCCCCGACTTTTGCTATAATAATACAATATTAAATAATTTCTATCCTATATTCTTTCTAGAAAACAAGCACCTACTTGAAGCTTTTTATATTATTATTGCATAGTACATATTACATGTGGGTTCTTTATCACTTCTAAGTAATAATTACGAAAAATTCCTCGCTTATATAATAACGCTATGAAGTACCTATATAAAACACAAGGATAACAAGTCCATACTTAGCAACAAACGTAAGGTGTGTAGAATATATTCTAATTAAAGTGAGGAAGTAGATAGTTCATCTATGGCCATTTCCACCTGTCCTCACCACCCTTCAGACATGTGATTTCAACTTCGATTGTGGACGGAAATAGCCTGATTATCTACGAACCGAGACATTAACAATTGGAATTATTAAGGAAATCCTACCTCAAAGTATTTTATAATTGTGACAATTAAATTTAGTTAAGGTCCAATTATGTTTTAGAAACCATCTTCTTCTGAACTAAAATACTTCTTAAAGTTTCTTTTAAAAAAAATATTGATTATAGTGGCTCAACTCATCAAGGAAAATGAAAAATAGTTGCAAACGTCTAACATCTTCATATATTTTTGCATGAATATTAATATTTGACTGCTAATACTGATTTTTTTTAATATAACGTATAAATTATGACTCCTATCAGTACGACTTATAATCTACATGCGCCATAATACGTAATTACTATTACTAGCATTGAGGGTGTGAGGGCAAGGAACTGTATAAGAAATTGTGAATAAAACCGAAACTTTTAGAACTTATGGCTTTTTTAACATAATAGGTATACATAATCTTCTATATATATAAAAATGAATTGTTGTTCGTTAGTCTCGCTAAAACTCGAGAACGGCTGGACCGATTTGGCTAATTTTGGTCTTGAATTATTTGTGGAAGTCCAGAGAAGGTTTAAAAGGTGATTAAATATGAAAAAAAAGTTAAAGTCTTTTATTTATCAATTGAGGCAGGATGAAGTCTGCCGGGTCAGCTAGTGTACAATAAAATTAATGGAAAAATTGAGAAGCTTTTTACGATAATTATCAAGACTGTAACTAATACTTAAGAATACGACAAAATATAGAGGGGTTTTAAGGAAGTCATCGGTTAACTCACGCATACCCATGTTTCCTGCCTTATGTCCCCTATGTCTCAATGACTGGATAGTTAGCACTCCAAGACTCAAAACAAGTTTGAAGGTATTCCAAACAGCGTCCCGTTATGTTTGGGGAATCATTTCTTTGGTTACCAAATGTTACGTATAAGAAATACGAGAACAACATTTGAAGGGTACAGGGGCAAAACAAGGAATGTCACAAAATTATTTTTTTTTTTAATTAACATTGCATCCTATAATATAATACGTGGCAAAATCTTAATGTTCCAATACTTTTCAACTTTTTTAATTTTATGTGACATTCCTTGTTTTGCCCCTGTACTCTTCATTTGTTACAACTGATTTCATCGCACTACTATATAAATGCGATTGTTTGTATGTTTGTTACTCTTTTATTCTGAAACGGGCCGATTTGTATAAAATTTAGTATATAAATATACTTCGATCTGGAATAACGAAGACTACGGGTTAGGACCTAACTAGTACGCAGTCGCGGGTTCGAGTCTCGCTAGCGGCATTTGTGTGATGAGCATGAACGTTCTGGTATCCATCTCGCAAGCCCTCGTAGCTTACCATGGAAGTAAATGGGGACGTGTGATCATATCCCAATATATATTTTATATGAGCATGCTTCATACTGTACATTTTCAGGGTAGATAGAGAAGAATTATTGTTCTATGTTTAGGTGCATAAGGATCGCAAATATAAGACTTAACAGTATCTTAAGCCATACTTCAAGTTAACTTTCAATAAATGCTATGCAGATGCGGTGCACTGTGCAGTCCATACAGGGACCTAAAGCCTTTATTGAATTTCTATATTCTATAATTAAGATATTGTATCACTATACAAAAATGTTACAACTTAAATAAAAAAGTTATATTTTATCTTTTATGGATAGAAAAATAAAAAACAAAGATATTGTAGGTACTGAATTTGTATCTTATCTATTTCTATTAATAAGAGTAGGTGTTTTTTCTAAGATATTCATTTATCCTTTTTAATACCATTGAAACCAGTTTATGTTCCCAGAGTTACTGTTTCTGAGTATCGGATTGTCTTTGACGCTACGTAGGTACGTTTAAGTATCAGTAACTCACATTTTCAAAACGGGTTTTCCATGCGGTGGTGTTTGAGAAACAACAAAGATTTAGGTCCGACTTATCTTTACAAATAAACGATCGTATATTATGAATTATTCAACAGTTATTATTTTACAGGTAATGGTAAGTTAAGTTATTAAGTAAGCATATCATTTATTGATTAAATATGTCAAATAGGTAACTATTTTTATTTAAAAATGCTTAAAACCTCAATTAATGGAAATTAATTTAACACTTTAAATTCATTTATTACGAGATGATTCAAATTACTAAAAATTTCACCTGTGTCTAGAATTTTACACTGAAAGATAAACTAAGAACATGATAGTTTTTATTTGTGATAACACACTTGGCAAGATGTCATACATTCCGCAGTACTCGATTCATAAGATGTAACCAAACTTTATTCATGTCATTATATTATATACCATGGAGATTAGAGACCCTCCATGTTATATACAATAACTCCTACTAATTGCGTTAAAAAATTGTTTTAATCAGAATTCCAATTGTAATATTAACAAAATACCGCATTTTAATTAGTTGTTGTTATTTGATACATTTCATTCCATTAACTATTTACACCGCCTTTGCTTTGCTTAGGCTGATTTTGAAATTTTCAAACGTGTATCTTAATCAAAGGTTTTTAATATTATTGGGATCGTTATTAGCGGTATAGAGATAAAAAATTATGTCAATCCAGGCCAAGGATAGCAAAAATTTCACTTATACATAAATATTAGTAATACACGTTGTTATAAATAACTTGCGATGTTAGCTACTTTAACTAGACGTTTTTAAAGTTATTGAAAGATATGAGTTATTTCCTGTAGTAAAAAGTATCCAATAGGTTGACCACAACCAGCTATCGTCATACAAAATTTCAACAAAATTTGTCCAGTGGTTTTCTCGTGATGGAGTTTCAGACAAACAAACAACTAAAATCTATCAATTTTGGCCTATACCGGTAATAATGACCATTTCCAAAAGATTCTCCATAAAAAAGGTAATTAATGTACAGATTAACTGAGAATTTATTATAGGAAAATCAATATAAATAATATTATATCCTTAAATTGGCAAAATGATATGTATCCTTCTAAGTTGGAGTTAAATAACAGGAATAATAAAGATAAACTTCTTACATTACCTACACTCAAATAGACATGTTGACCTGACCAGTTGAATGGGTTGCATAGTTAGCTGTGCAATGTGCCTAGGATGTGGATTTTTACATAAACAGTACTCAAGTGTTTGCGATATATTATAATACATTTGCTAATGACATAGAATAAATAAGTTTTATTAGCTGTACTTTAAATAAAATAATAGTTTATGCTTAGTAGGTAATATGAAATGATAAAAGTTTGTAATAAACTATTCAATTATAAACTTCTTTTGTATTACATTTTATACAATCATCATCATCATCATCATCATCAGCCCTTTTTAATGTCCCACTGCTGGGCACGGGCCTCCCTCAGTACGAGGGGAATCAGGCCATAGTCCACCACGCTGGCCCAGTGCGTGTTGGCGGACTTCACATGTCTTACGAAACATTGCTAGGTTTTCTCAGACATGAATTCCAATTGTAATATTAACAAAATACCGCATTTTAATTAGTTGTTGTTATTTGATACATTTCATTCCATTAACTATTTACACCGCCTTTGCTTTGCTTAGGCTGATTTTGAAATTTTCAAACGTGTATCTTAATCAAAGGTTTTTAATATTATTGGGATCATTATTAGCGGTATAGAGATAAAAAATTATGTCAATCCAGGCCAAGGATAGCAAAAATTTCACTTATACATAAATATTAGTAATACACGTTGTTATAAATAACTTGCGATGTTAGCTACTTTAACTAGACGTTTTTAAAGTTATTGAAAGATATGAGTTATTTCCTGTAGTAAAAAGTATCCAATAGGTTGACCACAACCAGCTATCGTCATACAAAATTTCAACAAAATCTGTCCAGTGGTTTTCTCGTGATGGAGTTTCAGACAAACAAACAACTAAAATCTATCAATTTTGGCCTATACCGGTAATAATGACCATTTCCAAAAGATTCTCCATAAAAAAGGTAATTAATGTACAGATTAACTGAGAATTTATTATAGGAAAATCAATATAAATAATATTATATCCTTAAATTGGCAAAATGATATGTATCCTTCTAAGTTGGAGTTAAATAACAGGAATAATAAAGATAAACTTCTTACATTACCTACACTCAAATAGACATGTTGACCTGACCAGTTGAATGGGTTGCATAGTTAGCTGTGCAATGTGCCTAGGATGTGGATTTTTACATAAACAGTACTCAAGTGTTTGCGATATATTATAATACATTTGCTAATGACATAGAATAAATAAGTTTTATTAGCTGTACTTTAAATAAAATAATAGTTTATGCTTAGTAGGTAATATGAAATGATAAAAGTTTGTAATAAACTATTCAATTATAAACTTCTTTTGTATTACATTTTATACAATCATCATCATCATCATCATCATCAGCCCTTTTTAATGTCCCACTGCTGGGCACGGGCCTCCCTCAGTACGAGGGGAATCAGGCCATAGTCCACCACGCTGGCCCAGTGCGTGTTGGCGGACTTCACATGTCTTACGAAACATTGCTAGGTTTTCTCAGACATGAATTCCAATTGTAATATTAACAAAATACCGCATTTTAATTAGTTGTTGTTATTTGATACATTTCATTCCATTAACTATTTACACCGCCTTTGCTTTGCTTAGGCTGATTTTGAAATTTTCAAACGTGTATCTTAATCAAAGGTTTTTAATATTATTGGGATCATTATTAGCGGTATAGAGATAAAAAATTATGTCAATCCAGGCCAAGGATAGCAAAAATTTCACTTATACATAAATATTAGTAATACACGTTGTTATAAATAACTTGCGATGTTAGCTACTTTAACTAGACGTTTTTAAAGTTATTGAAAGATATGAGTTATTTCCTGTAGTAAAAAGTATCCAATAGGTTGACCACAACCAGCTATCGTCATACAAAATTTCAACAAAATCTGTCCAGTGGTTTTCTCGTGATGGAGTTTCAGACAAACAAACAACTAAAATCTATCAATTTTGGCCTATACCGGTAATAATGACCATTTCCAAAAGATTCTCCATAAAAAAGGTAATTAATGTACAGATTAACTGAGAATTTATTATAGGAAAATCAATATAAATAATATTATATCCTTAAATTGGCAAAATGATATGTATCCTTCTAAGTTGGAGTTAAATAACAGGAATAATAAAGATAAACTTCTTACATTACCTACACTCAAATAGACATGTTGACCTGACCAGTTGAATGGGTTGCATAGTTAGCTGTGCAATGTGCCTAGGATGTGGATTTTTACATAAACAGTACTCAAGTGTTTGCGATATATTATAATACATTTGCTAATGACATAGAATAAATAAGTTTTATTAGCTGTACTTTAAATAAAATAATAGTTTATGCTTAGTAGGTAATATGAAATGATAAAAGTTTGTAATAAACTATTCAATTATAAACTTCTTTTGTATTACATTTTATACAATCATCATCATCATCATCATCATCAGCCCTTTTTAATGTCCCACTGCTGGGCACGGGCCTCCCTCAGTACGAGGGGAATCAGGCCATAGTCCACCACGCTGGCCCAGTGCGTGTTGGCGGACTTCACATGTCTTACGAAACATTGCTAGGTTTTCTCAGACATGCAGGTTTCCTCACGATGTTTTCCTTCACCGTAAGACAAGTGGTAATCATGATAGAAATGATTCGCACATGAAAATATCAGAGGTGCGAGACCCGGATTTAAACTCGCATCACTCGGTTATACAAGTGACGCGTTACCACTGGGCTACCACTGCCTTTTTTACAATATATGTATTTAATTACATATTTAAGTATTTAATTCATTAGTCTTGCTAAAATTAAGAAACTGCTGGGAAAACTTAAATATATTTTTTGTTTTAAATTGTATAAGAAAGTAAGGTATTAGAAATAGATAAAACCCAAAACAGCTGGAAAGGCAAAAGATGTGAACTGTTTATTTTGTATGGGGATCACAAATTGTTAAACCTTTTAACATAGGAACAAACTCGAACAAACTCGATGGCGGGTCACTAGTAATAACATTTAATTTATTCTTAAATTTAACTTTGGTTTAAAATCTTGCACCATAACAAATCACGCATATAAACAAGTAGTTGAAAGACAATATGACACCGGATTTCGCTTATGAGAAAACACTTAAGGGGCCTCCGGCGAAGCAATTTCACGTAACACTATCCGCCCTCCATTGGAATGGAACTAATTATTCTCATCCTTGCTAATACAGGTTTCATCTGAACTATATTTAACTTGAAAGGTAATAAATACAGCTATATCTATAAATAACATTATTACCTGATTTTGCAAGTCGGCTAAATACGTTTAAAAACACTTCTTCGGGGAACACAATAAAATCGAATAGCACAAAACGGTTTATTTTGTATGGGATTCACTCAACTGTAGAAAATATCTAGGAACGAACCCGAGCAGAACGAGGGTGACTAGTAGGTATATAATAAATTACCTAGTGAAATAAATTAATAGAGTATGATTACAATTAGGTAATATTTTATTAAATGCATAATTTTTTTGGCCATAATATGTTAATGTTTCTATGGAGAATGATATTTTTTTATCATCTAACTTTAGGCATACGCAATTTGAAGACAATACAAAAATAGGTAGCAGGTACATATATTGTCATAGTCTATTCTAAGCGTAATGAAGCGTAGGCGTTATTCACTATAATGTACTTGGAATGCGGATCATGAATAATTTTTGACAATGAAGAGAACCATATAATTTACTACAAGCTAACCTCAATAAATTTAATTAAAAAAAAAATTTTAAAAAGCATTTTTTTATGTATAGACAATTCAACTTCACTCACTCACTTATCACGAAATATCGAAAATCATACTTATAACCAAACTTGTAAACCAATGAAATTTGGCAGGGAAGTAGTTTATAGTTTGAAGACGCTTAGAATGGATTTTGGGGCAGACTAAGGAGATCTAAGGGCTCTCGCAAGTTTGTATAAAAGTCCTTCATTTTTGTGCTACGAACTTTAAATTTGGCTGGGACGAAGCGAGGGTAGTGCTTAAAAAAAGCTACTTACATCTCGTTAAATACCTTTGCTTCTATAAATAAGAGTAGTAAAACATTTAATAATATACAAGTTAACGTTATTTTATATCTAAAATATACTTTAAAAGACGTTAAGTTGGTCCTCACAAAAGAAACAAGTTGGTCTCCCTCTTTAAATGGCGAAGGACAGTCGGCTCCTTTAAATAAATGTTAATGTTTATCGAAATGTTTTTGTCTCATTTTACTAATTAAAATCGTCTCGCATATTATCGAACACTCAAGTACTTATGAAGTAACGTTTATTATATTCTGCGTTTCAATAAGTAATTTAAATTATAATTAAGTATAATTTTTGATACTTAAATGTAAAACAATACAAAGATTTTAGCTTTTACTGGCATAATAATGATTTTCTTAAAACCAATCTTATGTAAAGTTAACTTAAACTAGACACAGTTTTAAACAGCCTAGATTTAGTTTCAAAGTATACGCGGAGTAATCTACCGTGTCACTCTTCAAGCTGCGGAAGACGCTTTCGTGCATGCTTAACAAGCAATTAGGGATTCATGTAATTTTAACCATATAGTATGTCACCATGGCTAAGACTTTTTCTGCTAGTTTATGCAAATACATTCTACAATTTTACATTAAATATGATATATTTATGCTTTTATTAGTAGTTATTACTGAATTTTAATCTATGAAGACTCTTAACTATTATTTTTTTTCATCTAGCCCCATGTGACCCGGCTGAATGTAACTAACGAAGTGGCAAAACAAAGGATCATAATGTCATAATTTAAATTACTGATTTAAAAATTAAAAGTGTATGGATAAGACCGCAATACAATATTTCAGTAAAATTTCATTGATTTAAATATGAGCTTTAATAAAAATAAAGTTCGAGTTTGTTTAGCCCAAGATTTTTAAGCAAGTAATTAGGCACATTTTATTTGAAATTAGTTGTTAATTATGAAGAGTATATTATATAACGTTATAAACCAAATTTAAAGTGATGTGCCCTATTTATATTTTAATAAATGACAGACGCCACTCCTGTCTTCTGTAACCTAAATTCTTCTATGTCAACTAAATTAGTAGAATGTACTACAGGAACTTTGAACTTAACACAATAATTTTAGATACTAAATAAAAAGAAACGCGTGTCTGTTTCTTATAAAGACTATTTTATCTAAATCTCGGTAAAAAATATATCTTATCTTTAGAATAATTTTAAGCATCTTGTCTATGCTAGTGTAAGATTGAGTGTATAGTGTAAGGTAAATAAGGGTTCAAACAGGTTCATCCCTTGGAGTATAGACAAATAGTGAATCTAATGTGCACACGTGAGCTTACAATAGAATAGAATAGGGGAACGATGCGAAATTAAGCCTTGTCTTTCATTAGCTTTCTCACGCATCGTCATGGTCATAGCCCATTTATCAAAGGAACAAAAACACCCATATATGCGAAATAAATATTTGCAGCACTGAACGTGTGAAAATCAAAGTGCTAAAAAATTACAAACCAAGCAAATCCTTATATGGATTTAGGAGTTTACTGAAATTGCTATACTTTGCCAAAATTTAAATGGATATCTGGAATCAATAAGGACAAAAACTTAAAAATCTGGTAGCAACTTCCGACTTGTTTACTAAACGAGGGGTCCCAGGTTTTTGTATGCGACGCGACAGCGCCAGACCATATGCCGATGATGACACATTTATATCATGCGATGTTTTTATACTAGCCACATGGAGTCACCTTTTAGAGGAACAAGCTTTGCTTATCTTTAAATTGATAACGTTCACATGCTACGAGTAAAACCTAAAGTTGAAAACAGTGGTTTCATTACCAAAGGAACAATTGTAATTGCTTTTTTATTATGCAAAGGACATTAGGATCAGTATAAAGGTGGGGTGCATTATAAAGGCACAGCTGTCCCTCGTGGTGATTACGATCGCTAGTCTGTCGGGACATGAATAAAAATATTTTACGGTACAAAATCTTCTTCACAAAATTTTCATGGCAAACTCAGACTGACAAATTCTTAAAGTCAACATGTAAAAACTTGTATTGTCGCCAACAAAAGTCTAGGGGTTGTTCACCTGGTCATTTCCCCTAAGATTAATGTCTCAAGGCGTACAATGACTCCCGCGCACATGGCCTGACATTTCTCAACCCCGCGTGGCTTTTTTTCCGACTTCCTCCCCTTATTATCGTCTTACAATAATAACGAAGCAGCACGCGCCCGAAAGGTGTTTAGAGAAAGCGCTAATGAATTCGCTTTTAAATTCAAACTATTGTGGGAACAACAACCTAGAAATAGCTCGTAATTACAGAGAATTAAGTAAGAAATGTAAAAAGTACTTACAATTAGGTACTTATTAATATACTAAGCAAAAGCAGCTGTTGCAAGTATTACATAAAAAATACTGTCATAGATAAAAGACGATAATGATGTTAAAATAGTTAACTTGTTTACGTTAATAGTTAACTTGTTTTTAATAATAATCTCCTAATAAGCATAACTTTAAATCGTAAATTCCTTACAAAATCGAGACAAACATTCTATAATTACTTGAACGTTTCAGAAATATAGCACAAAGCAATCACACAGCTAAGGGGCCTCTTGTTTGTTATATGAGGTCATTGTTCCAGGCAAGCGCCACGGAGCTAAATTGTTACAGTTTATCATATTATCGCCACTTCTCTCTGTTACAAATCACGAATAGTTAATAGACCAAATCCGCTAGTTTATTCTAATAATAGTCGTAAATTAATAAAATGAATGCGACGATGACAACTAATTATGCCTTTTCGACTCTCGTGTGACATTCAAGTACAAATTCACTGTGAAGTGTGAGATGAAGCTACAAATATTTTCTTTTAATTGTTCATCTTTCCTATAAACTTTATTTAATAAACACATTTAGCCAAAGTTTTACTTGCTTAAAAAATAAAACCAGCGGTTAAAATTAACTGGCCGGTCTTTGGCGGCATAATTGAAGTTAAGAGCTGAAATACTTTAAAGTACACCATTTCGTACATACGATCGCTGGAAAAATCAAAAAATCGCAGTGCAACGACCGGTAGTTGTGAAGAATGCAGTTCGAGTCGAGTTCCGAGGCAGGTGTCAAGCCATCTGGGTCCCACGTGTCAATCGAATTTTCAATATAGTCCGCCAATTAACGAAATTAGATTTCGATATAAACTTTTTGTTCTACTAATGTTTTTATCGGCTTTTAATAGTCCTTTGATAATATTGATTAATGGTGCAAAATTTGGCACCCATGTTGGTAAAAAGCTCACAAATGCGATTAACAGTTTACGAAATGTTCCCTTTGGACAACAGATGTGATAATATTAATTTATTGCTTTTATATTAATAACACTAAGAAATAGTAATAGACGATTTATACTTCATTTCTTTTAACAGACTTCTAAAAAGGACGAGGTTATATGATCCACTGTATATTTTTAATAGGTATTGCACACTTTTTACAATGACAAATTTTATACAATGAAGAACATAGAAATGTGTATTTATGAACTGTATAGTTTTGATCAAATGGTGCATGTTGTTTTAAATGATGAAATATAATAAATATAAGTAGGTACCTATAATACTTTTCAATAAAAACAAACATTAATATTTACTGACTTCATGGAACTAATGACATACTAAACAAATTTTTTGCACGTATTGCTCCCTAATAAACAAATTTATCCCACAGAAACCCCACATTTTTTTCGGATAAGAAGTAATTTAAGTGCTTTTCCTTAGTTTAATCTATCTTTACATATAATCCAGATCTGTTCAGCCATGCTGGTCTTATTGAGTAACAAACAGCCATCCATCCAAACTTTATTATATTTCACTATTACATTATTTACGGGATTATGTACAATATCAATATAATAAAGTAATACAGAAATATCGATCGAAATGAAACGCGGGAGTACACGCGCCATCTGCGGCCCCCACAATGAATATAGCAGCTGTGCGATGTTACTACGAAAAAACTTGTACATGAGTTCCGTACATGTTTAAAATTTTGTAGAAAATATTTACTAACTAGTATTACTGCCCGTCTTTGCTTAGGTTCTATTGTGCAAAAAAAGTAAAAAAATGGCTATGTCTTTCTCAGAGTTCTAGCCAAAAATATTTTGAGCTGAGTTATAAGCTTATACGAAACACAAATCCATTTTGAACGGATCCCTAATCAAACCCTACAAAAGTATCTGTTTTGGATAAAGGGTATCACATCCTGGATACAATGTATTAGCGATTATAATTTATTTGAATTGCTTCGTTATATGTAGTGTATAGTGTATTATTTCTGTGTATACAAAACGACAAGAAATATGGAAACTTCCTGTTCTTATCTAATACACTGTAGTGAGGGCATTATAATAAAAATAAGCTAAATATATATATATATATATATATATATATATATATATATATATATATATATATATATATATATATAATATATTGGAGATGTTCTCAAAAACATATTTAACTCATGTAATATACCTATTATAAGGATAATTTAGAATATTTTTTTAAACAATACTTAAAACTCAAGAAAGATCTCAAAAAAACAAAAATATTTCAATAAATAAAAACACCCCGACGACATAAGAGGCGACCTAAAAAGAAAGGAACAATAATTAAAGGGACATAATACCTACCTATGCAGTCGGAGGTATATTATTACTTAATTATTTTTTAAAACAAGTGACTACTAATTCTGTACAAAATATGTCAGTATTTGTACACTGCACAAAACACTGAAACGATTTTAACTAAATTTGAATATATAAACTTCACATATTAAGTTTAACATGGTTTAACTTAAAAAGGCTTGCAGAAAAGCACGCAATATCAAGCATGAATATCTCTTAACTCTTAATGTATAATCGCAACAACTCATATAATATTTAAATTAAATTTAAGAACCTACGGATAGAGGGTATGTAGTTTAAAAATAAAATATGAAAAGTGTATACATATAAAATATAGAAAAATACAAAAACGACGTATAAGATTAATCCATCTGTCATGTTCCAATCCATATCTACTTCCAAACAAAAATCCTTTTTAATCTACTGTTATTAACAATGTCACTCAATTTCTTTTTAAAACCCAGCTAACTTGGGGTCAATACACCAAAGATCAAAACAAATGTAGCATCATCCCTTGTGAAAACCCTTAAGTTTGGTGAGATACAACATGCAAGCTTGTCGCTTTGTCCAAGCAATGTAAGCCCCCTATTGAAATCGTGGGAATTGAAATTTACCTGTACTTACATAGACGTGAGTTTAACACAATATGTGGGGTATTCACACCCTAAATTAATTATAGTAGGCGATAAATTATAATCAACATATTATTTCTCATGTTTAGAGTGTGTGTAAAGTTTTATTTTTCTCGGAATTTTTAATAAGCATAAAAGTTTAATTTCGTTCAAAACATTTTTTTTTATATTATTATTTTATATTTTCGTTATTAGGCATGAAATTAAAAAAAAGAAAAGAACATCGTGAAAAACTAAAATATTTCTTTATAATCTAGCTATTATTTGTTTATGATTTATATCTATACTTCTACGTATTAAGAAGTCTTAATATTTTTTTAATTACCTTTGTCGTTAAAGACAAGTAGGTAGGTACCTAAAATATTAAAAAAAACTATACAAATTAAAAATCGTGAACAGATAAACAAATAATCCTCTTTGAAATGCCTATTTTGAATTTTCCCATGTACCCCCAATCGTCCGAGCATGAAAATGGTGCAATATGACGGTCACGCCTCTTGATGATGATTACGATGAAGGAATAAATTGAATTAATTTGTATGGAAGCTTACAATTACATGCTATTTAGTTAGGTAACTGATTACTATTAAAAAAGATACTACAGATAACAAATCAAATCTTAAAGGCGTTTGAGCGTGAAAGTTGAGCACACTTGCCAATTTTATGGTGAATGGACAAAATAAAGAAAAAAATGGGATTGAGTTTAAAAGGATTTTTTCAAAATTAGTTATTAAAACTTACTACATTATTGTAATAAATAGATGTCGTATTATAACAAATTGAATTTAAAATTAAAATACAAGGGACAATGAAATTAGTATTTTTACAAAAAATACATCGAACAATTTTTAACTACACGGTATATAATTAAATACAATTATTTTACACACTAGCGACTCACTCCCACTTCTCTCGTTTCTAAGTGCTTCCTGCCAGATTTAAAGTTTGTAGCAAAAAAATTAAAGACTTTCATTGTAAATTTTTGCGAAAACCCTTAAGACCTCCTACATCCAGCCCTGTCTTAAAATCCGTTCTCAGCGGACGTCTACTAACTATAAACTACCTCCCTGCCTTTTATCTTTATAATATGTAAAGCGGTTTTCAATATTTTGTGGTGAGTGAGCTTTCGCTTAATACATTTAGATAAATATGGCAAAATAAAAACTGTCTAGTTTTTTACTGTTGCTAAAATCGATTTTAAATAAGTTCGCCATGTGTTAGTCGGAAATATAATCAATTGATAAGCGAAGCCCACATACATTAAGTAAACGTGTATGTGGTATAGGTTCCTTAAAACAGTTAAATTATCTTCATGTGGGTTTGCCAATGTAAGTCATAGCCTGCTTCATAGACAGGGTTGCTTTACGCTTACATTTTGAATGTGAAATTAATATGAAAAAGTTTATTTTGAAGTAACAAAAATACACCAACTTCAATTTAAAGTCACCTCGTTCATTTGGAAATCGGTCAATAATCATATAAGTTCAGAAAAAAATAGAAGAAAAAGAGATCAGTCCTGAAGTTAAATAAGTAGAGCGTGAAAATTACAAAGCTCTTAACCCGTTATTGTATCTGAATCTCTTGCTTTTACATATTATGTAATGTTTTGTTATTTAAAATTTCATACAATACACATACAAACATTTTGTAATTTGTTGACATTGAAAACATTTTACTGTCGCTATATCAGCATTCTATTGTACGTTACATTACTGAAGAAAACTAAAAATCTTTAAATATAATAAGAAATTATAAAAGATATTATTACTTTAGAATTCTACACAGTCTATGTATTAGACAACCCTAGCCATTTTATATGAAATGGCATTGAACTTGCCCGCATGCTTTACTTGAAAAGGTGCTTGCAATACATTTTCATTGTGGTTTGCGTGTCTCAAAACAGTGAGGCAAATAAATATGTTGTAGGTACTTTTTTTTTAATTATTAATATAACAGGAAAAATAACATTCGCTATTTTCGGATAATAAATTAAATTTTTTCGCAAATACAAATTTGAAAAAAATATATATTTCATCAATTTTATTAATTTTTGAAGTTTTGTTTATTAACACTAAAATAAACACAATTTTTATGAATAAAACAAAAAATAAAACAAATTTGTTTTATATTGTTAAAAAATAAATTGTCAATGACCGCAAAAGTAAAATTATAACAAGATAAACTCCTCGATTGATTGGCCTTCGGAAACCTAGAAAGTAACCATCGACTTTTCTAGGAAAAGTACCGAAATCATAATAAAGTAGTAAATTTTTTCTATAAACATAGCCCAACCCTTATTACAAATTCAAAGTAACAAAAAATAAAGAAAATAATAGGTTATTTACCTAAAAACTTCGTTTTTCTGTGAGCGCGAGTTACAATTTTAACGTCGCTAAGAGAAGTCAATGAATCAAGGGACCGCATTGACATAATATCGGCGTGAGAGGCTTGCCGCCTCGTCTATGGCCTTATGTTAGATAGGTATTAGCGTAAGTAAAAGGAATTTTTCATCACGTGTCAATAACTATGAGGGAACATGGTCAACATGGTCCACCCACCTTAATAAAATGTTAACTTATTCGAATCTGTAAATTATAAAAGAAGATAGATAAATAGTAAGGCATTTATATAAAGGTGTGGTATTTCTTTTTAGGTCTAGAACTGAATGATTTGCCAGCGTGTAATTCTATCGCAATTTTCTCCGCACGCTCGAGGGGAATACATGACAGCATATGTAATTACGTTTATAAGTATATAATGCTTAACACAATATAAGGATACGAGTATCCGGTAAAAAAATATAATATAAGTATAATTTAAAGGGCTATTTGTTAACTCACATCGACTAATGAATGTAGTTAAATTGTGTCTTCACTATCTTAAATATCAAGACGGATATTATATTCTGATTGAAATGATTAAAGAATACTTTTATCATAAATCTTAAGAGTTTAACTTCTAAGTAATTCGATACAGTACATCAAAAAGTTTGTAAGTATAAACTGTATTTGATAAGTGCCGTGACAAAAAATAAAAAAAAATACATTGTCTGTGCACCAGCTGTCAAAGTCACGGGAAGGTACTACCTACTAATGGAAACACCGGGCATCGCACGCGCCAAGATACAGTTGTAGATAAATGAAGTGCACTGGAAGAAATATGTCTTTCTAACATATGCCTTAATCTCCATACATATTATATTCATATTATAAGTGGGAAGTTTAAAAAATAGGGTACATGTACATTCTTATACATTCTAAACGTTAAAGTTTAGGCGTTTCATCTCTTCAGTCATAACATTTTTATTTTGAAACATTGTTTAAAGAAACACGATACATATACGTTTATTATTTTAAACTATATTATATTTAAATAGGTAGGTATTTAGACTAATTATACATTTTTAATATAACTTGTACGGCTCCTCATAGATACGAATATTTTAAAAAAGGCTGTGCATACTTCTAAGTTTAATTTATATAAAAAAGAGAAGTACGTTGTTATGTTAAACTACGTTACTATATAAAATTAATTAGTATACCCTCAAAATTAAATAAACACTTAACATTGAATGACAAGTTATTTTTTGGTATACATGGTAGATACACCGATTTTGCAAGACTTTATTTGAAAATTAAAATTCTAAAAAAATGTAGGCCCATATGAACTTTGACATATATACGAGCCACCCATGTCTCGTATTCATTGCGAAACAACTATAGCGAATATGATTTAACAAAGGAGCTAGGTATGGGGACTTAGTTAAATGGGCTCAATAGGCTCCCCCGATTTCTTAAGGCATTATAAGTGTATTTCTTGAAACAGCTGTTCTATTCAATAGCTTTTTAAAAAAAAGTAGAGCTGTCAGCCACGTGGGCTTTAAATATTATTTTTACTGTTGCTATCACAACAGCAACATATACTTCCTCAAGTCAAGTCTGGCAAAAGGTTTCTGCCAAAGCTACAACTGGGAGTACGAAAATTGGTAGACAGGTTTTACGACTTTATAGATTTTTTAGTCTTCGGACATTTTTGTTTGGATGGGTCAAAAAGGGTACCTTTTTTAGATATCTCCATCTCTTTAGATCCGACTCCGATTCGATTTATTTGAAAGGTAACTTTAAAGGATTGACAAAAATTTGGTAAGGATCTGATGTTGACGTATAATCATACTTCGGCCGGAAGAGATTGAGCTTCTCAAAATGCAGTTAATGCTAACGAGGTTACTTTTCGCTGATCTACAAGCAATATAGCCACTTCATCTGGTAAATATCATAGTTATTAAATAAGCTGACAGAACTAATACAAAATTCCATTAATAAAACATATTATGAAGGAAAAAGGAAAACTATAGATAATTTATATCCATGAAAATTTCAAGAAATGTCAACAATGAAGACAAAAAATTAAAGAGGTATATTTATGAAGCATAAAACAGGAGTGTTATTACAGCAATAGTTGCAGTTGTTCAGTTGCATCGTGTGAAAGTTACGTCCTGCCACCCTTATTGCTTTGGTATTCATAGAATAGTTAGATAAGGATGGCCATTTTTAATAATTATCGACTATCGATGGTCATTTACTTTTAGTTGTCTAAGAAAATAACCTTAATAATTTTTTGCAATTATTTTTTATTCGTTAGAATACCTAACCAATTTATTAATACTTGTATTTCCAATTTTATATGAGGTCCATCCAACAATATATGCAAAATATCACGTTACTTCATTGCTTATTGACTACCTTTGAAATTTGGACAAACATTAAGATACTAACAAACTCCGTTTACAATATTAGACACTAGTAAGGGCTAAAATACTAATTGTGAAATAATTTATTTTATACATTTACTTATTTGATCACGTCAATCCAATTCAGCCACTATTCAATTACAAGATAAAAAAATATTAGCATGAAAGTAGCAGCTGTACTGGCTTCTATCAAGGCATGTGACTCCTTATCGATAGAAAATATTATCGATAAGTTCCAAAGGTCATCACTGGCTCGCACCTTGACTGCCATCTGCCGATGCACGTGAGGCAATTAAGGCATCGAACTGGGGGTGCCACCCTCGTTGGTCGTTTACCTCTAGGGGTTGCGCGGTCAAAGCTACTTGTTTGTACTTGTTCTGACAAATGCAAGAAAAGTGCAATAATTAAGTGCTATGGAGGATAGTTTGAAAATGAACATCATATTTTGAAAACACTTGAATTTTCCTCACAAATTTAATATATCTCAATGTACTGGCAATATCTTGAAATTTTTAGTCTCTGAAATATCAGGTGTCTATATTGAAAAAATATCACTTGAAGCACAAGCAAGTATTATTTTAACAATCTATCGTATGAGAAGTAAAATAAAATGCAGATTCTTTGTTTTAAAATAAATGCTTACGATATCGACAAGTGTTTTAGTAAACTGAAAAGTGTTTACTGAACTGAATTTTAATTAGCCTATGATAATTAAAATAAATATTTTCGGAATGAGTATGGCTTTACCCAATACCACTTATCTTGAATTTAACCATAACTGAAGGCAATAGGGATAATCAATAATGTTTTTTTCGACGACATTGAATTACAAAGACAATGGAGGCCCCATTATAATTTGAAGGAACATTTGTTTATAATGTGTATGCTATCTATGAAATGTAATCAAGGTTATTTACGAAATCATTCCTCCACAAAAAATAACTAAAACTAAATTTACTAATGTAATATTTATAATATTCAACATCAATAATTCAAAATAAAAGTCTATTAGCTAAAATGTAAAATCCAAAAACAGGTAATTTTTTTTTGTACAAAAAATATTTTTGATTACTTTTTTTATTTTAGCAATTAAAAATCCTCATTCTTTACGAAACAAAACTTATTATTTGCTTATGTGCATTTGCTCTCGACTGTACGTTTAGTACAATAATGACTTAGTTTATAAATTCGAGCATGATTGTAGGCGGTTTGTAGCCGAAACTCGTTTAGATAAGACCGGAAATAACATGGCACACAGTGTAGATGTGTTTACTGAAATTGTTTCATTCATATATTGTATTAGCTTTACCCGCAGTTTTCCTCGTGTAGTTTTAATTATTATGTACCTATTGCGATTTGCACAGATCCTAAGTATTGGATCATAATGGCAGATGATAAACTTCTTCAACAAAAACTCCTCCTAAATCTCAAAGATCGGCTGGCAGCTCCAGTTATTTCTTATCCTTAAAACGTACGGTCTACTTCTTAATATAGTAGTATATGTATCTATACAAGTTTGTTTCTTTATACTTGGAACACTTTTCAGTGCTTATTACATAAAATAGAACAAAACCCTCTTGAATATTGATAACAGCTTAGTAGGTATATTATAAGGTTAGGACACTATCAAAAATTTAATATGATTAACAGAGCCTCATCTATAATTTAATTCGATATCTTCGACACGACATAAACGCCAATTTTACCTTATTATCTTATTCATACTTATTCAGGTTGATTTCACGTTCCTAATAGGTAATCTTAAAATTTATGTAGTGCATAATTTGCCTTATACAAAACTCAATAGGAAAATGTTTAATATAAATGTAACTATTAGGTAGGTACATTGATAGCAGCAAAAATATCTCATTAACCTACTTTGCATGTTGAATACATCGTCGAACACATAATTGCACACTAGTTATGCCCACGACTTCGTTCGCGTGGACTACAGGATAAAATAAAATTTCCAAAATAAAAGCAGGTAGCCAAGTTACTACTTATAACCTTAGCTATCTGCGAGTGTTGTTAATTGTGAAAGCCCCGTGAAAATCGGTCTAGCCGTTTCAGAGATTAACAAACAGACAGACATACAGACAAAAATTTTCGAAATTGATTTTTGATAATACTTTCTTAGGTTACGCACGTTTTTGACTTTTGATGCAAGTACCGTATACTATACTTTCATATCTTAAATGCATATGAAAAGCTGTTAATTTGAAATTAAAAACGGACCTTCATTTTTATTTATATACCTATGTACTGATAAATTACATTTGATAGATAAGATACCCATCGGAATTAGTATAGTATAGGATTCTGTCAAAAAGTGCTAACCCTGCTATTGTCACGTGCTAACATAATATTTACATCCTGGGATATAATCTGGTAATTTTGACGATGATCATAAAGCTTTATCTAGTTATGTAGGCACTGTACGTGAGACCTTGAAAGTTCTCAAGGTCCACAAAAGCACGCAGGATTACCCAGACGAGTTGAAGGTCACAGCTTATTCAAATTTGGCCATTGAAGCAACCGGTAGATATCTCATGTATCGAATACTACTTTATTAACTCGAAAACTTTATATTTGCTGGGGCAAAATTTGCTGAGTTTCTTTCGCTAGTTCTTCTCAGGTCAGTGGCTTCTTCTTTCCGAACTGGTAGAAGACTCATGACGTTCAGTAAAAAATTGTAATAATTTTATGCTGAACAAAATATTTTGAATTTGATAAAAATGACTAACTTATACTGCGAGAGTAGGTACAAGACTGGAGTTAATCGTAATATGTATTAGGTATCTATAGGGTGCTATAATATAGTCGAAGAAATAATAAAGATCCTACATAAGAGCTATTTGTTATTCTGTTAGAAAATTGATTAGGTATAGAAGAATATACGGAAATAAGCTACAAGCAAATATTGTTATAACTTACGCATTAATTCCATACCTACTTGAGTTTTTATGTACCAGTCATGATAGTGATTTGAAATCTTTTAGTAAGTACCTACCAAAATATCTCTTTTATTATAACCTAGAGTACCTAAGTAGGTACCTAGAGTAGAGTAGTTAATGATACGTAACGTAGTCCTTATAGGTACCATGTTTTTACTTTGTACCATGTGATTGGCACTGATCTGTACTGTACACGCCATTACAGGTACATCATCATCATCATCATCAGCTCTTTTTTAACGTCCCACTGCTGGGCACGGGCCTCCCTCTGTACGAGGGGGATCAGGCCATAGTCCACCGCGCTGGCCCAGTGCGTGTTGGCGGACTTCACATGTCTTACGAAAACTTGCTAGGTTTTCTCAGACATGCAGGTTTCCTCACGATGTTTTCCTTCACCGTAAGACAAGTGGTAATCATGATAGAAATGATTCGCACATGAAAATATCAGAGGTGCGAGACCCGGATTTGAACCCGCATCACTCGGTTATACAAGCGACGCGTTACCGCTGGGCTACCACTGCCTATTACAGGTACGATGGCCACATACTGTTAGTTACCATTTATTATATGTATAAAATGGTATTTGTATGTATTATGTATATAAAAATAAATTTAAACACACAAAGTTGTTCAAATCTCATGTAGCCATCAGTTATGATTAAAGTTCCGCTTAGATATTTAAGTCATCTACCCTACAAGCCACAACATTGTTAATTAATACTTTCAGTTTAAAACTCGTAAACTTTTTATGCTTACGGATTAAGTGTAACTTGTAAGGTTATACCTACGTATCGTAGGACAGGCTGCTCTGCTTTTTTGTGTACCCAACCTCACCTTATTATGTTACTTTATAGGGATATTTTATATAGAAATTAAACTTTTTAGACCTTTTTCTAAATTGACATTGAAAGCTACGCTATATGTATATAATAAGTATACCTACACCATTTTAGAATTAGAAATAGCGATATAGATTTCGTCATATAATATTATTTCAATATTATGTACTAATATCAAATAGGTACGTACACCTACCTAGCATTTAATTTATAAATTTCTTATTTAATCCTATTAAATTTTATTCTTTAAATCGCCATTAGATTTGGAGAATTTTTAAGTATGCTAAAATATAAAATATTTGGCGCTACAATCACAATATAGTTGATAAGAAACTAAAATAAAATTTGTGTTAATAACTATAAATAATTTCATATAGAATAATATAATAATTATAATTTCTACCTACATTTTGTTAAATCTACATTTTATTTATGATATTGAAATATATAAAAAATATATTATTATTGTTATATGTACTGATTGTAAACAAAACGAAAGCAAGACTCACTTTCTACGCCGGCTGGCCGAGCTGTTACTCTCGACAGGAAAGTTGAAGGATTCTCCAAAAATCTGATATTGCAAGTCGTCCTCTTCATTACTTTGATATTGCATCGCTTACACACTAATTAAAAAACGTATGACGAAATTAACCACCCTTATCATAACTTGACCTTAGGATCATTGTTACAAAACATACTTAAACATAGAACTTGTTCACTTTCATCAATAAAAATCACGCAAACTTTGACAATATATTTATTAACTTAGATAATATTTGCCGCCAAAATAAAAGGAATAGACAAGGATTTTAATTTTTTTTTATTTTCTTGACGCGAGCACGACGAATCACGGCCGTAACGCGTGCGGAGCCGGACTGACTGAAGTTGAACAGTGAACGAAAACGACGCGACGGGGCGCGGTTAGTGCGGGACCGGCATGGTTGTCCCACCCGGCTCGCCCTGGGTCGCTTAATGGCCGCGGAATTCCTAACTTAATAGTTACCATTCGTTTTATTATAATCTACTTCATAGGGAAATTTTTATATTTGTTGATACTATATAAAGTATAGAATAGGAATCAGTACCAATATTTATAAAATATATTATTGATGAAGTAATGACATTTATGACGTACGTATAATTCCTAAATTAATTTGTGATTAAATAAAATAATATTAATGAAACATATTGGTTTTTAAATATATTGGTACATACTTATGACATCAGCTCAGTGCAACCATACACCGGATAGACCACTTCCAGGTTTAAGATAACAAACTTTTTGTCGTCCGACGACAAGTTTGACTACTTAAGTTATATTTTTAAATTCACCGTCAAGTTCGACAATAATTTATGTGACGTTAATTAAATAATTTAAAGTATATAAATAATTTTACATTTTTATTTCAAAACGATTCAAATCATTTTCTAATAATTTGAATGTATAAATTAAATTCTTCTTTCATTTAAATTAAACTAGAGCTTTAGATACAACTTTACTTAAACTTGAATTTATTTAATACTTGATACATTTTGAAGGTTAGTATAGTACTATAGATATATCAGAAATGAGGTATTTTTCTGCAGTAAAAAGTATCCTATATATTGACCCGGAGAACCGACTATCATCACACCAAATTTCATCAAAATCCGTCCAGTGGTTTTCTCGTGATGCGGTCACAGACAGACAGACAAAAATTCTAAGAACGATAGATTCGGCCTCTGTATCGTTAATAATGACTATTTCAATTAGAATTTCCAAAATATAATCAATGTACAGATTTAACTTAATTAGAATTTTTTATTTTATCGTAGGTATGTATAGATAATTCGTATCAGAAGAAACAACAGCGCACGCGTTCTTTAGATTTGGTAAATTTTTTTGAACTAAGTAGGTACTATATTATGTACTATTTTTTTATATTTATCTTGCAATGTCGAATCTTTTCCTTCTTTATCATTTTAGTTTAAAGTTTGATGCTTTACATAAAAATACACAAATTTCTCCTGACCTAAGTACATTATAATAAATAAAAAGAAAATAGTTTAAAAAGTACTCACTGTTCTTCCTTTATTATAACGTAATCCTCCTCAGCCTCAGTTGAAAGTTTTGCACGAAGAGCTTTTAACTTTTCAATTTGTAATTGCATAAAGGATTTTGCACCTTCTTGATCCATCCTAAACAATAGAAATGGTTATATAAGTAATAATGATAATGAATCACCCTTGAGGTATCATAAAAATAAATTTAAAAAGAAACGTGAAAATCAGCTCCAGATTAGAAATTGGTACCTTTTTACTCTACATTTTATGACTTTTCATCAAATAAAGTTGATATACGAGTATATAATAAAATTCTAACTGAGACGAATCTGTACATTAAATATTTTTAAAATCTTATTAAAATAGTCAATATCAGCACAGAGGCCGTCTCTATGGTTTTTATAACGTTTGTCTAGAAACCGCTGAGCAGATTTTGATGGAAGTTGTACCGTGTAATGATAGCAATAGGTTATCCGAGTCAACTATATAAGATACCGTTTACTACGGAACAATATCTTATCTCATTATCAACACATAACATTCACTGCGTAACAAATTTGTACGTATTTCGTATAAAAATATGAAGTACCTAGGTACTAAGTTGCCGAAAATGCATAGGAATAAAATATACCTACTATAAGTCTTTCATCTCAATTTCTAGATTCGAAGACTGTTAAACAACTCGTCGCTCAGGTAGTATATTATAAATTGTTCGAACAAAACTAAAATATATATTTTTGGTCAGCCATTAATGTCCCACTGCTGGACAAAGACCTCTCTCTTCTCCTTAAATAATAAATACTAGGTACCTATACGTATATTAATTTGTCACATTTTCATCCCGTTTTTACCTAATTATTTCCTACTTCCTTGTTAATGGCTTCAAAGCATGCCAAAAGTTCATTTTATTAATTAATTCGTACTGGCATCCAGTTTTGTTACTTTTCGTAAACCATTGTATATTACTCAAGGTTGATACAATGCCGTTATTAATTGACAACAAGTTTTTCTGACACTCATTCAATAAGTTCCCAATTTATATTTTTGGTTATAATAGTAGCCCAATGGGATTAAAGCACCGAGCACGACAAATTAACATAAAGGAGAATATCTCGCACCCTTGAAAACGTATTTCCACCATCTGTATATTGTATAAGGATTGGCGCTAGAGCAGCTGAACAAAATATAAATAATTAAATATAGGTACTTGATTACTCGCCAAACAAAGGTACGGTGGTACATTTCAATAATCTACCGATTTACACAACTCGAAGGAACAAATCTCATCATCAATCATGTTATAATAAATAACTCAGGCGGTAATAACCCAGTGGTAACCCGCTCGCTCAGGGAGTGAAGTAGGTTCGAATCCGGGTCTAGCGCCCCTGATATTTTCATCGTGCAAATTATTTGCAACATGATTAGCCGTTAAAGGTGACGATTGTTCTTCACCGTAACACAAGACGTGTCTTACGACGAACTTACGAAGACGCATGTTTAAGAGATCTAAACAAGTATTCGAAAGACGTGAAATTCGTCAAACCGAACTTGGTCGGCGTGGTGGACTATCGCCCTCGTATACAGACAAATCTGTACGTTGGATATTCTTTGAAAATTTTTTTTCAATAGCCATTACATCGAACCAGAGGAGGATTTAGAACTTTTGTCCGTATGTCTGTGTCCGCATTACGAGAAAATCCACTGAACAAATTTTGATAAAATTTGTTATGATGATAGCTTAGCTGAAATCGCTAATCGTTTGTAAAGTTCAGAGCAGCAGCAGTAAAGCCTGTATTCTCCACTTCGCACTTCTCTTTTATCACTCTTTCTCTATCTCCAACTCTCTTGCACCATTCCTACACAACTTTCCGTCACTATGATGAAAATACAGAAAGAAATCATAAAAAAATTAGGCCGTCGTATTGAGTCCCTCCAAATTAATGTCAAAATATGAACACCACTGAAACTTCTTTGAAACACAGATGCTCTCGAATATTTTCATATGACTACTTTTTGGAATTCATTTGTTAAGAATCGATTTTCATATAAGGCTCTCGGTAATCGGCATGGACATTTTGTGCGGAGAAAGTGTTCGGTACAATTTTTTTATTAGTGTTTGAACAACCCGTTTGGAAAACCTCTTAAAAAAATTTGGTAAAAAACCTCGAAGCAAAACAAAATAAACAACTATGTAGGTATAATGCTGACGTGGTTTGGGTAAAAAAACAGTAATTATATATACAACGAAGGCTTTGTTTCATAATAATTTCTAATTAATTCATATTATAATAATTAATTCTCTATTTGTTTCGCTCAAAAAATAATCGGATGGATGAACTTTCAAAAGTCGTTAAGTAATTACGTTTTAATATGTACTAAATAGGTATTATATATAATTTAGAGATTGAATCAAAGACATCAATTGTATTAACTAGTACCTATTATTATTGTGTTGACAATGCAAAAGTACATCAGCAAATGCACGATTCGTCGATGTTTACCAAATGTTTAAAAATAATCTTTTCGAATTCGACATAACCTCACTTTGTGAAATACGAACTTTGGTCCATGTGGATCTCTACAAAGTGGTTTATAAAGACCTATTAATTATATTATGATATAAAGAATATGTGAGTATTACAAATAACATTGCAACTTCTTTGCGTTATATAATCATGGACGACATTGAACTTATTACTACACGATCGCTATGAATAGGTCATGCAGGAAAACATACTTAGTTATTACGAAACAGGACGGTCATAACAGTTTTTGCAAAGCATGTTTATATGTCAACATTAAAAATCACCTTTCAAAACATAAGTCCGTTAAATATTTGAAGATCGAATTCGAAGGAAAAACGTTAACAACGGTGATCCTTAATTCCGAATTGACACTTGTAATGCGTGGTATTTTTTCTCTTTATATACCCTTATTTTAAAACTTAAGCACTTTGACGACAACACATTTATAATCTTATTGGTATGGAGGATAATCACAGCAAGAAATAAACAAGGAAGTTCGTTTGGTTATGACATGATGAAATTATCGATCGTATATTTGTACACATACCTTGACTTAGCATTATTCTCCATATATTCTCTTCTTATAAGAATTTTCTCATATAATGGAAGGTATATATTAAAATAATAAGCAATAAATAAATAGTATTTGTTAATATATTAACTTAAATTGCACAATAATTTAGAAAAATAAATAAAATCTTAGTGTAAAATAACCACAATTCGTTAATATTCGTTACAATCAAAAGAGGACATTCTCTATCTTCGTCATTCCATTCAAAATCTACCAAAGTTAGAAGGAGATAGTAAAACTCAGTGTAAATAAACTTATCAGTATGCCAGATATGTCAGCGCCATACTTGCAGGAAATACGGTATTTTTGTCTATGGCTGTAAATGATGTTGTCATATGAAAAAAATACTTTATATTATCCTTTATAGTTTTAAAAGTATCACGAAATTGTTTTATTTTTTTCGTGAGGCAATAGTTATGGTGCATAGGCTATAAAACCACTGTATACGTTCAAAACCATACGTAATAGTGAGCTATCAAATACTTAGTAAGTTAATGAAACAATTAGCTGATTAAATATATTGCTCAAGTGGTATACTCAAGTGGTAGTGCCATGCTTGTTACCTTCGGGTAGCAGCCGAATGGGCCGGCACGCCCCGTATAGTACCACTCTCTCACAGAAGACCGGCGTAAAGTGGCAGCTATGCTGTCGCGTTTCGTCCGGTAAGTGAGAGTCCGGGAGGCCCACTCCCCATCCCTACTCCCGTCCTTCTCCCTCCTCCTTCCCTCCCTTTCCTGAAAGGCCGGCAACGCATCTGCAAGCCCTGTGGTGTTGCAGATGTCCATGGGCGGAGGTGATCACTTACCATCAGGTGAGCCTCCTGCCCGTTTGCCCCCTTTGTCCCATAAAAAAAAAAAATTTGATAATTTAATAATTGGATATTGTCAAGCATGTGTGTGGATACACATGAGTACTTGAAATAAATAAGTTTTAATATCGATTTTGAGCCCATATTATTATTCCTTATACATTATTTTGCGTTTTTTTCAAGAGTAGACAAATTTACAGGGAATAATATTGAAGAAAATGATATAGATAATTAAGTATTATAAGAAAGGGATTTTTTAAGTGATATCTCATTTCTTTAAATATTATTAAAATATTTAATGATATAGTGACCCAAAAAATTCTAAATTATAATTCCAGACATTATGTCATAGACAAAAACAATAGACAATAGACTAGTCACTAGACATTAGACCAAAGAGTATAGAACTTATATATTAGACATATCGCGCGAATTTGTGAATGCTGTGTGATTACTAAAAATATGTGATAAAGTTTAGATATTATATTTTCAATTTCATTTTTATTATTCAATATGAAGTTCCGGGCAGTTATGGTTGATACCGGCCCTATGAGAGAGTTCTCTAGTATGTGGTAAATTATTTGAATTCTGTTGCATAAATATTTTATATTTTTAATACATATCATTACAAAACATTTTCAGATATTGTAACCACTATATCAAAATTATCCAAAGAGTGTATACTAAGGTTATCAGATGATAAGTTATATTTTATTGTAAGCGAAGACCATAGTGGACCTGCACCTCCTGTGCTTTGGTGTGAGATGTCTCCAACTGTTTTCTTTTCTGATTATCAAATGATAGGCATCGATGATGAACATAAAGACATCTATCTAGGCATTGTTTCAGGTAAATGCTGTTCAAATATAATCAATACTCAATTGATTGGACTGGAATTATTTTACAATATGTTCTATATTTGGTATATTTTCAGCAAATTTGGCTAGGTCGTTAGTGACATTGAAGACTGCTAAATCCTTAAAAATGAAACTTACCAAAAAACAATGTCCATGTTTAACATTAGAAATTGAAATGGTCTGTACAATTTTGTTATATTTTAATCATTTAAAACAACATTTACTTATTATTTAAATTATTAAGATTGAATGTAAAATTTCAGTCATCTACAACAACCCAGCAGACAAGGCAAGTAACACATGACATTCCCGTTGTAGTTGTACCTAGAAAGCTATGGAATGAATTTCATGAACCTAGAATACCGCAACCTGATGTAAGTTTTATTTTATAAATAATAATATCACTTCGACTTAATACAAGCCCATGTGACTTATGTTGTTATGTAAAAATATTTACAAAATGTATTGTTGATATTTATATTATTTGTTGTTATCATTATAATTGTTACAGAAGTGGTATCTATAGTATTTAGATTTGTTGTTTGTCTGTCTGTGACCGCGTCCACTGAACAGATTTTGATGAAATTTGGTATGATGATATTTGATTACCTTGGTGAATATAGGACACTACTGCAGGCTAATATCTCATTTCTGAGAAATCTATACTATCAGTTAAAACATTTTCTACTTCATAATATATGATATTAGAATTCATATTTGAGTCTAGAACACAGGCAGCGCTGCGAGAAATGCTAGTTTCTTATATTATTTATCATTTTTACTTACAGATTTCAATAGAGTTGCCATCATTAAAGCAATTACGTACCACAATAGATAGAATGAGAACTATGGCATCAGAAGTAGTGATCAGAGCCTCGGCGGAACGAAGATTGACATTGCAAATAAAAACTGATATGGCTAAAGTATCAACGAGGTTTAAAAATTTAAGAGTTGAAGCTTTTGAAGGTTATATAACTTTTAAAAAATAATTTGTTCCTTTAATTAACAAGTATTTTTCAAAAATAGTCCAACATCAAGTTGTCAATAAACATTCCTCTAAAGATTTTATTTTTCTTTTTCTATTTAAAGTCAGAAATCATTAATTTTTTTTTTATTTGGCATAAGTAGAATTGGCTTCTGCTATACATATTTTATTTATATCTTAAACTAAGTTGTAAAAATTAAATTCCCTTTTTAAATTGAGTACAATATTAAACAGATGGATGGTTTTGGTACCTTAAAACCTCGGCTGAATGACCATTTAAGCTTATCATAAAGTAATTATTTTAAATCAACAGAAAATACAAATATTTAGTTATGTCAATATTAAGAATTTTTACGTTTCATGAAGTGTTAAAAATTAAATACTACCAAAATAATTGCAGGTCCCATAGATCATTCAGATTCAGAAACGGAAAGTCAAGCTAATGAAGATCTATCAAAACTTTGTTATTGCCGAGTGGATGCCAAGAAGTTCTCAATGTTTTTAAGTGCCGACAACATATCTCATAATAGAACTATATGCAGTATCGTACATAAGAAATTAGTGATTTTATGTTTGGAGACTGAAGAGAATGTGAAATTGCAGTGCTTTATTGGTGGTATTGTATATTAAATATATTTTAATGAACTTGATAAAAGATTTCTTTGCCGTTTTAAAAAAAGTAATGATAGCTGATTTTTATAAATATATGTATTGAATTTTTGTTTAGTAAATATTTGTTATTATAGGTGGAACTATCTTTGAATTCTGTGACTATTTCTATTTATTTCTATACTATATCTTGGTTACCATTTGCCAATGTATTAAATACTAGCTGTGCCCGCGACTTCGTTCGCGTTGATGTCGGAATTTAACAATGTATTTTTTTGTGCGAAGCGCTGTTGGAGGATACCGATACAAATCATTTTTTTTTTATTTATGCTAGTGCTTCTTTATAAACAACATTAGCTGTGGAACCACCAATTCAAATCATTATCAATCAAAATAACTTTTCCATCTCCTTGTACGGGGTATGTGCCGTCGCCTATTTGTAACAATAAATTGGAAAACTCCTGTGCATTTTCGCAGCCTCCTAACTGTGCACGCATATTTACACTCAGGTGTGTAGATGAGTGAGACCAATTTCACATAATCCTAATTTTACTTCTGGAATTTCTCTACTTCTTCACTTTAAACTCAAATATCTTTTGATAGACTGAACCGATTGCAATGAAACAAAAACTAAATGTTACTTCAAGTTACATTCAATTGTTGTGTATAAAAGTTATCTACATTGCTTTCGTACATTTTACGTGATGCCCGGATAAATAAACAGACAAACCGACAAACAGACAAAAATTCTAAAAATGCTGGAAATGGGTTCTATTGGTTGTCTTTTAACACCCTGGCTACTTTTTTGTAATTTTTTTTTTGATGTACAAAAACGACTTTTCTACATTTTTATTATATGTATAGACTTTACAGTGAACGTGGGACGGAAGACTTATGGTGGCTTTAAGCTATAAGCAATAGTTTCAATAAATATTTTTTTGTATTATTTCTAGTACTTCAAGTGTAAAACTCGGGATATGTATTTGATAATATAAGATCAGGATATAAAATATCTAAATTTTTATTTTCGGTCAAATAATAATAATTCAGGATGTACTTCAACATTCTTTTAACTCTATTTTTTTAGTATTTATTTACTATTTTTCTAACCTTATGGTACATTTTATTATGAACATTCAATTTGAATATAATAAAATATTTATACTTTTCATAATTGTATATAAATTAATGATTAAAATTAAAGGGAAAATATGCCAAAATCTAAATTATTCCTACTTCCTACCTAAAGTCATTGAATTATAATTTTGTTTAGTTTTGAAAAACCTCATAAAACGTGATATTAAAAAATAAATTACAAAATATCAAACATTGTATTTATTTAAAATCAATTTACAGCCTTAATTAACTTAATTCGTCCACTGAAATAACAAAGGACCCATTCTTTGAAAATACTTCTAATTTTTATACAATATTCTATTATAAATGTAATAAAATAAAAAAAATGCTTTTCTCACAAACACTTTCACACATACAAAAAAAGTTAAGTATAGAGCTATAAGCATTAGAAACTTAAATGGAGGTAATTTAATTATACAAAGTATTTGATCAAAGATAGTAATATGTTATCTGTGATCAAAGTTAGACTGGGTTTGTTCACTGCGTAAGATTCATATATTTTATATTATAGAAACATTCACGTCTTTTCTATAGCAAAAACACTTTATTAGACATATTTAATGGAAACTCATTAGAATCCTTTAAAATCAAATACCATAACAAAATTAACTGAAAAAACTAACAAAAGGCAAACTAAATAGATTGAAACAATCAATTTGTTATTAAAAACTATTTTTCACATACGAATTACATACATAAACATTTTGTTTAGTAATTGTCTCTACAGAAAAGATTTGGTTACAATCAATTATAGAAGAATGGATGAAAGTGATATCTCGCATTTTCAAATGTTCACTGTTTTATGCATAGATGTCAGTGTTGTGTGTATAAACAGCTTAAAATTTTAAAACGACCACATTTATGACTATTATAGATAAGTCCACGCCACTTGACAGCCATTTCATACATGCGCCTACGCATTACACAAATTTAGAACAAAATTTTCTCGAAATTAGAATTTAGCGACATATCACCTTCATCCATTCTCGTCTTCGGGAACCACAAAGTTTGACTTTTATCATATGGTCCTTCAAGTCTACAATATATTAATGTTTCACTTGTATCATCAATATTAACTGGATATAAACCATGTATGTAGTCTATCCTAGTCCATACTCTCATAATTGAGTATTACACTAATATATTTATTAGTGTAATACTCAATTATGAGAGTATGGGTATGAGAGTATGGTATTATTTAGGAGGCATCTGGTTTGATCATTTGTAGTACAATAATTTTCAAAGTCCTAAAAAAGAGTTTTTTTCACAGTAAAAATATTTAAAAATACTATATCGATATTCACATGCCATTGGGCTGTAAGGGTTTGAAATAGGGGATAAAAGTTTGTATCGAAATTACGTCATTTTTAAAGCTAGAAGCTTGAAAATTATTTTTTTGGTTTTTGATTAGATAAGTAAGACGTTCAAAGTTTCATAAGCAGTCGTATATAATTGTTACCACTTTCGCGAATTTTGCTAAAAATGACAACGATTTAAGCACAATATTGGTAACACTTGCTGTTATTGTAAACTTATGTCAAAATCGGTGTGACCAATGGCATTGAGTTTCAACTACTTTCAAGAACTTGCACTAATTTAAAAAAAATAATACAATAAGTACTTTAACAATAATAATATTCGTATATGCTCAATTCAAACGCTATAAAGATATAAAAAAACACTTTTATTTAAATCACACATACATTACACATACATAAATATTATTTTTATATAATTAATAATATTATATTAGTATTACAATCGCACTAGTGATAAGCTCGTTGGAAAGCCGCCTCACTGCGTTGTTTCAAAGCCCTTGTTTCATCTTGTAGTGAATTCAAAGCCGCTGCAATGTGAGCGGCGCCATTTTCCACCCACTGCATGGACGACATGTGAGCACTTAGAATACGTCCTATTTGAACAATCTGTAAACATATATTGTATTAGATATATAAACTGAATTTAAAAAAAAAGTGTGTGTGTATTTATGTGCACGCGTTAGAAGTTATACTTCTTTATAACAAGATAAAAATTTTTCAAAAATTTGATCTTTCACCTTATTCTACGTTTGTAGAAAATACTAAAATGTTCTGACTATAGCTAACTTCAGGGCGTCGGTTTTTCGTGACGGGGTGCGCGCGCATCGTGAAAATTTACTCTCATCATTTTTCCCTAACGCGCCAAAAGAAGTATAACTTCAAAAATATAAGGAAAATTAAAAGAATATGTTGTGACATTAGCAAAGAATTTTATTATTTAGTTATTTGATTAACGGTGCCCAGCTATGGTTACTGTACTTAGTTCCTTGAAAATATATATAGCTTGCGTTACGGATACCAGATTTTTTAATATTATAAATTATAATAGCAATTAAATCGTGTTAAATCAAAATCCGTACATCTATTTCAGTGTTAAGTACTTTCTATGTGACAATTATGTCTAATTTTTTCTACTCCACACCATATGGTTAAAAATTAAGTTACTATACCTCGTTCGCGTTAAGAACGCAGTAAATGACACATTGTTTACCGGCCTAGCAACAGCCCTTAACCAATGAAATCTTCTCAAATTAGAAAGTCGTGTCCACAGTGACCAGTTGAAGGCACAGACATTTCTAACGCAATATTATGCCTGTCCTTTGATTGTTAAATTACTTTTTTTAAATATGCCTGTCCTTTGATTGTTAAATTTTTTTTTTTAAAATGAATACCCCCCACCTATTCCTCAAAATAAGTAGTTCGGTAATTAAACGGTGAAATAAAACTAATTTACAATGTTTTTAAGTACTTTAAACAGTGTGATTTGAATTCGACTGTGGACAGTACAGTAGTAGTAATTTTGAGATCACTGTGAATACACCTTTACCCGGTAGTTGCACTGACAACTTACTGTAATCTTAACGCGAACAGGCTATAATAAAAAGCATATTTTCAATACTTACAGGATCATTGCTGTCTTGACTTCTATTTGTCTCATTAATGTGTTCGATCACTTCCTTCAAGTCCTCAGACATTTGCCGCAGTTGTGTATCTAATGTTTCTGCTAAAGTATACCTATAAAATAAATACTTTATTAAGAAAGAGCATCCACTTTATAACTGGTTTAAAGCGGCTCCCGCATGATACAATTTTACGACAAATTTGACTAGATTGGCAATTGAATTGTGAAGTGTGAATAGAAATATGAAATTGAAGGTCATCGGTGACTTAGTTGCTTTCTTTCTATTTTGTACATAGTCTTCTATTTCTTTTTTTATTATATAATCAACCCTCATTTCTGCTTCTTTAGCGATCTTCAATGTAGGTGTAGACGGACAATCAGATTGTAGCCAATTCAATTGGCAATCAAATTGTATCGTGTGGAAGCCGCTTAATAGTGATAGTTCCTAACTAATCGTATGTGATTCAATAATCCCTCACATACATTTAAAATGAGAAAGTAGTCAGTCAGTATTTTAGTAGTCAAAAACTCCATTACCGCGTTAAAGGAGGACAAACACACATACGTTCATATTACTTAGAAAATTTCTCTAAGAAAAACTACTCACATATGCTCTCTTTCAGGATCTCTCATCCTATCACCGGTGTCTTCCAATAGTTGTTTTTCCAACGGCTTCAATAATTCCTCCAATTCCTTTTGTTGGGCCAAAATAAAGTCTAATTCGTGTTCCAAACTGGTTTGCTCTGTTTTGACTGCTTCCACTGCATCATTCAACTCAAGTATCTGTAAATTATTGTTGAAGTGAAATTTCTTATGCGACTTCCAACAAGGTTGCGTTAAACGTTTAACGCAACCTTGGGGTTATAAGTCTCGGAAATTCAAAGCTTTGAGTGTCCCTCAGACGGTCAAGATGCGCAGGTCGCGGATCTCGCCCACCGCAAGTCAGTGATTTTTAATGTGACGTCATGTGTAGCAAAAGTATTACAATATACAGCCTAACTTATGACGTGGCTGCTCATGCTGGTAATCGCGAGGAATTGTTTTTGAAGTGAAATTACAATATCATTAGTATTTATACAGTGTGTAAACAAACAGTGAATTAAATTTATAAATAAAGAAGTTTCAATTCTGACATGTGTACTTTGTACGCACGCACTTTTTTTATCTATTGGATGTTGAGGTCCATGGAATAGTCGATGGGTCGATAAAATAAAAGAGCCCTTGAAGGAGTATTGTATTTCTTACTAATTATACTTATTACATTTAATAATTAAGATACAAGATTAAGGAGATGTAAATAGGTCGCTTGACCGAGTCCGAGAGACTGCAAGTGACACACAGAGAAGGGACTATGGCAGTGTTATCAAAAACAATTAATTACTGTCATAGATTATGAAATAAGGCATATTCATTATCATCACTACATATTATAAAAAAAAGAAGTCCTCCGCCACGTCTTTCTGTTTGTTCGCGATAATCTAAAAAATTACTACACCCACACATAAACACACATAGACATTAGACACGTCAAAATTATAACACCCAGTCGTTTTTGCGTCGGGGGTTTAACAAAGTAAATAGTACTATATTAGTTTTTGTATTATCTTCTCCATTAGCAACAAACGTAAAAACTCTTATTTATGCAGATAAACCAGCATTAATTCGAGCACTAGAAAACAACATTACGCGTGTAATCCTTGATATTCCAGCCGATATGCTTGAAAAAGTACCTTACAATTGGACTTCGCGTATGGATCATACAAAATGTAGGAGGCCAGCATTTGCATGAAATAATTTTTAAAACATAAATGGCAAGTAATGATTTATAACTTGCAAATGTAAATTTTATATTTAACACTATATTACGACTCGTTTGGCTCAGTTGGTAGTGACCCCACTTTCTGCGCCAGCGGTCGCGGGTTCTAGTCCCGCTGGGGGCATTCATTTGCTAATCACGAATGTTTGTACTCCAGTCATGGGTGTTTATATTTATAATATGTATGTATTTAAAATTTATAAGTGTAGTATATCCACTATCTGGTATCCGCAACACAAGCAAGTTAAGTAGCTTACTGCGGAACTAGATGGCGCTGTTGTAATAATGTCCCAACATATTTATATTTATTTATTATGGTATTTTTTTTTCAAATGAAAAACCAAACACTTAAAAAATTACCTTTTCTCCATTAGCAACAAGCAATCTATCCCAAGCGTTGATCATCGTGGCCTGCTTTATGAAGTTGCTCTCTTGCTCGTTCAATTCAAGACTCCACTTGTTTATATTCTCCTCTAATTGAGCAAATGTTATTGATGATATCGCTGCCGGTGGTCCGGCTGCTGTTGTTCTAAAACAATATATTTTTATTTATTTATCTATATATCTATACGAAAATTATAGAAACAAAAAAAGTTTTTTTTTCTTTATATAACTTTTGAATTTGCTAAATAAACTATTTTATAAAATACATATAAAAAATATTGATGTGAAAATAATTTCAGTTATGTTATGTCTTTCTGATTGTTTGGAGTAATGTATGGCTTAACCAGTTATATTTGACTTTCATTTAAATATACTTTTATCGCCAATAAAAAAATATAGAACAATTTTCTAAAAAGCTTAAAAATCAGGCAAAATATTCAATTTTTATCTATTGATTTGTACATTCCTAACCCAATGCTTACCCTTCGGTAAGTTCTTAGTTTTAACATTTTACGAATCAATTTGAAATCCAATATAAATATTATTATTTCACATATTATACATTATACAATACAAACATACATGTTTAAGTTTAACACTTACGTAGTAGTAGTGGTTAAGGAGGCCATTGCTGAGGTGGACTTTCCCAACGCTGTGATACCAGATGGGGCTGTTGAAGATGCTGGAAATTATTTAATATTTAATAATAAATAAACATTTAATTCTAGATTATAACAATATTGTATTTAATAATATAATATATTTAATATTAATAATGTAACATATAATGAATTATGTAAGTAACATTATACAAATCTAAGAGATTTACAATGTTACATTTAATAAAAAAAATATATGTAAACTTTAATAATAATAAATAAATAAAAATAAAATTTACATTCCCACATTACTAATTTTTTCAATGTTTGTATGTATGGGGTTTTTTAATACTTTTATTGACTAATTGTTATTATATATTGCATAATAATATGTTAAGGTACTTTTTGACGTTCAGACAAGGCACTAATAAGACATATTAGCTAATAGAAAAAGGAAAGTGAGACAATGGTATTAGATAATGATATTTAAAAAAAATATGTTCTCCTAAAGTTGAGAAGATTCATTAATATTTGTAAGCTATCAGAAATGTATAAAAATTTTATTATAAATATTTTTGAAACTCAAAAATCGATTTCTTGTACTCTACATAGTGTAATAAATAAACAAGACAATCTATCCGTAACCAACAATATACTGAAAAAATTAGTGGCGAAGGGTCCATACAAGACGATTCCCACCGTCTTACCTTTTAAAAATCCAATAAAGTTTTAATTATACTACATAATATTTATTTTTTAACCGACTTCAAAAAAAGGAGGAGGTTCTCAATTCGTCGGGGACTTTTTTTTTTTTTTTTTTTTTTTCTATGTATGTTCCCCGATTACTCGACGATGGCTGGACCGATTTGGAAAATTCTTTTTTTGTTTGAAAGGGTATAGTTTCTAGTTGGTCCCATAGTCACCAAGTCACGATCTGATGATGGGATCCCAGGGAAATCGAATACAACTCTCAAATTTTATAGGCACTTATTACGTTTTTCATATATTTTCTAAAGCTGTTCAAGTATTTGCGTCTGATAATCATCATCTCCTGTGGTTCAGCTAATGATGGAAGGTACAACTCCTCAACGGTTAGGAGTTAAAAGAAAATTCTTTCAATATTATACGTAATTATAGACCGATAGTTAAATTCTTTCAGGCTCTTATTAACCGACTCTAAAAAAAGGAGTTCTGTTCTCAGTTCTCAATTTGTTGGGGACTTTTTTTATGTATGTTCCCCATTACTCGAAGATGGCTGGACCGATTTGGAAAATTCTTTTTTGTACATAAACAAAATAAGTATCTACTTTCCGTTAAAAATTTGAAAATAAATTATTTTTAACAAAAAACAAAAACCGACTTCAAAACTAAACAAATCTAAACTAAAAAGTAGAAAATAATACTTTTAAGAACTTCGTTAATTTAGAAGTCGGTGCCAGCCAAAGCAAAATAACCTTAAATAGACACATATTCGATTAATCTATATCTATAATATTTGTAAACATAATCAAAATACCGTTCGAAAGTTCCTTGCAAAGGCAAGATAAGTCTATCCGTCTTGGCTGGCACCGACTTCAAAATTAACGAAGTTCTTAAAAGTATTATTTTCTACTTTTTAGTTTAGATTTGTTTAGTTTTGAAGTCGGTTTTTGTTTTTTGTTAAAAATAATTAAATTTACATGATTACTAATTAAAATAATAATTTATAGTAATAATCCTTTTTTAAAAATAACATAACGCCTACAATAAGTCAAAATCAACAAAAATGTATACTTTGCTAAAATGCGCCTTCATAGAAATGCCGCGGTAAGACGTAGTAATTCGGCTTACCTTTTCCATACGAATCGTGTTTCATTCTACTTTTGTATTGGAACATTTTCAAGTGATTTCATTCATAATTACTCAGATTTTTGGTCGCGGTTATGACGCTCCCGAGCAGCTTATTTTGCATGTAATTGGTGGATGATTGACCAATGACAAGCGACAAGTATGGCGATTCTGTTTACAAGTGCTTAGTGCATTATTTGTGTTTTTCTTTCGTTTTATTGAGTTTTTACTCGATTTTAGCGTAATAACTAATATTGATATTTTGTGTTGAGTCTGTATAGTGTATGGTTCATATATGTTTTAATTACGGTGAGTTCTATAAGCCATTATTAAATTTCCGTATTTTATTGAAGTTGGATTGTATGCAACTTTGTTTTCGAAACTTGCATAAGTCAAGTAATTTGTAATAAAACTTTCTATTGAAATTGTGTGTAAGTGCTAAATTAGAAAAATATTGTGTTTGTTTTCATTTATGTTGCAGTGAAAATGTTTTTAAGTTATTTTATATGCGTTTCCTTGACAAAATTATTTTACGCGTATTAGCTTAAACAGTTTATTCGGACTGGAAGGAAATATCAAGTAATGCTGTAGGATATTGTAATTAAATTTTAAAACCAGTGAAATCATCTTCATATTTCAAAATTTTAATTTAACTTTGATAAATAAAAAATAAATCAATCTCTTGAATAAGATAGCAAACGAACTACGAAGTTTTTCAAACACTTGTCACTAGATGGCATTGAGTTTACGTAGTAATAATAACTCAATGCTAGATGGCGATATTTATTAAAATAATGATTTATATATTAATGTAAAATTAACAGAAAGGAAAAACGAATATTTAAATCTCACTAAATTATGTTTAGGTTGAAATTAATTATATTTATAATGAATACAAAATAAAATAATGCGGCCTTAAATCAAATCGCCGTACTTTCACTTTTTAAATGATGCGTAATGATTTCTCATAGATAAATATATTGACTATTTTGCTATAACTTTACATAAATTAAAAAAATAAACAATGACATAAGACTTTATGAACACTTTTTTACTTTTTAATTATTACGAAAAAAAATCTTCACTACAACATAAAGGATACTTACGAGGTACTAGTACCTGTACTAGGTACTTTTGCATCGCATGTATTTATTTAGTTTTTGTCATTTTTTGGACAGCTTACCTCTGCTAAAATTTCACCCTTCGCCACTAGAAAAAATTGTTGTTGATGGCTTTATGTAAAAAAAATTACCGTATGGCTATATTATAACAAAACATTAAAACAATGGAGAAGCAAAGCCTATGAAACATGTAGTCGGCCAACGGACGTGGCATCCCAAGCTGCCACACACTATAATTATATACACACTATATTTATAATGTCCCAATTGAGTGTATGGCAGCTTGAGCAGGCTGTCACGTCCGTTAGCTGACTACATGTTTCATAGGCTTTGGTAGTTGTAAGTTGGTTTCGAAAAATCTCAGTAAGTCTATCTCTTACTTACTATATAAAATGGATGATTGAAGAATAGCTAAGTAACTAAATTAAATAAAACTTAATAATCACAAAAAATTTCACCAATAAATAATATAACCATCATCAATGTTTATATTTACATTGCTTTGCTTTGCTTGCATTTGACACTAGTACTGACAATATGTCATGAAACTTAAAAAAAATGAGCCATAAACTATGCCTTGATTGAAGAGACAAAAAATAAACTTTTTTGAATTAAAATATTCCATAACATTGGCTATGACATGTTCGGCTCAGTCTAAAAGTCATACAATATGTGTAGTGTATCAACCTCAATCTCTATCACCAGAACTGCCTCGTTGGTGTAGTGGCTAGTACGTCCACTCATCGAGAGGTCCTGGGTTCGAGTCCCGGGTCGGGCCAAATTTAGTTATTGAGCCTTTCTGTATAGTAAGTCTCAGTAACAGCTCGGAGTTGGGAAGTTCGTGGTGTGTCACCCCCGTGCCTCGGAGAGCACGTAAAGCCATCGGTCCTGCGACTTAACTCTCACTGGTCGTGTCGAGCAGTCGTCCCACCGGAGTATGAGAGTGATAGGAATAGAGAGTGCACTATAATATCTCCTGCGCAGTTGGCTCGTCTCATTGAGATTGGCCGCAATGGCCAAAGTCAGAGAACATTATTATTATTAGTGTATCAACCTGATATCCATAACACAAGCCTTCCCATATTGTAGCTTGCCATTGATCCAGATGATCATTTAGGCATTTTATAAATATAAAACTGATTCCATTAACAGAAATTATTATTATTTGTCATAGCATTATTTACAATTTGTGTCTAAGAGTAGCCTATGTTTATTTTTATTTTTTAGTGGGTTTAGTCTAGTTTTTTATTGAACTTCATCTAAATCCATTCAGCAGTTTTAGAATTAAAGTGTTTTAAAATAACTAACATTCATACAAACTTATACACTTATAAGTACATAACAGTCTGAAGTAAGATATAATAATATATAAAACACTTACTTGTAGCAGCTGTAGTAGAAGCTGTTTTACCGAAGGATAGCCCAGATCCCAAACCAAAACTCGTTGTAGTTGATGTAGTCCCAAATCCAAACCCACTTTGAGTGGTACTTGCCACAGTACTGGCTTGACTTGTTTGATTCCCGCCAAAATTCAAAGTTGAAGTTGTGCCAAAACTTGAAGTCGGAGCTGTTGAAGTTCCAAAACTTAAGTTTGGCTGACTTTGAGTTGTTGTGCTGAAACTTAAGCTAGTAGTAGCTGGGGTCGTGCCAAAGCTTAAGTTTGCTTGAGTTGTTTGAGTTGGGCCAAAGCTTGAAGTTGGCTGAGTTGTTGTACCAAAGCTTGAAGTTGGCTGAGTTGCCGTAGCAAAGCTTGAAGTTGGCTGAGTTGTTGTACCAAAGCTTGAAGTCGGCTGAGTTGTCGTACCAAAGCTTGAAGTTGGCTGAGTTGTTGTACCAAAAGTAGATGTTGGTTGAGTTGTACCAAAACTAGGAGTTTGGTTTGGTTGAGTTGCTGTACTAAAAGAAGTTGATTGAGTGGAAGTTCCAAAACTTAAGCTTGCTTGAGTTGTGCCAAATGAAGGCTGACTTGTTTGAGTTTGTCCAAAAGCTGGAGTTTGGCTTTGAGTTGGACCTCCAAAGCTAAGTGGTTGACTGGTTTGCGGTTTAGAGAAATTCAGTGCTTGAGGAGAAGCAAAACTTTGAGTTGTTTGTGGCTGTGTTCCAAAGCTGGCTTGAGTGGTTTGAGCCATAAAACTTGGTTGAGATGTCACTTGACCAAAACCCGTTGCTTGAGTCGGTTGAGCTGCAAAAGCTGATGTTTGACCGCCTTGAGTGGGTTGAGCTGAGAAAGCCGATACTTGACTTGCTTGAGTTGGCTGAGCAGAAAAAGCGGACACTTGATTGGGAGGAGTTGGTTGACCAAAACTTAAGGATTGAGTCGTTTGAGTGCCAAAGGCTGGAGTTTGATTTTGACTTGCAAATGCGAAGGATTGGCTTGGTGCATTTTGAGTTTGCGATTGGGTTGGGAACCCTTGAGTGGTTTGCGGTGTACTTTGTGTTTGACCAAAGGCAAAACCAGATGAAGGTGTTGTCGTTCCAAATGCAGGAGCTGAAAATAATAACAGAATAATTTATTAGATTTATGTAGTTGTTTGACATTTTAAATAATATCTGTTTGGATTTCAGAAGAGAATAATAATTCCGACCATATTGAATGTAAAGAAAAAATAAAAGATATATAAAAAATAAGAAAATAGTTGTTTGAAATTTCAATTTAGTTGTAAGTCATAAACTGTTTTTTTTTTAATTTTTTTTTGTATCACATTTACGATCACACTTATAAGTTTAACAATGTGCTATATGCTGTATATTCCATTTCTGTCACAGCATTTATATATATATTATTTCTTGAATACTCATTAGTTCCCTAAAATGTAAAATATTGTAATATTTTATCATGTACCTATCTTAGAAACTACTATAACAATTTAGATCAATTTTTTTATTTTTATCAAATCAAAATATTCTTTATTCCAATAGACTTCTACAAGCTCTTTTGAATCGTCATTTTTACATTATTAAACTTTAAAGTAAATGTCAATCTGTAAGTAAGTTACCACCGACTTGGAATGCTGATCTGCTGAGAAGAGCCAGCGAGAAACTCAACAGTTGCTATTTTCAAAAAATTATTTGATAACAATTCATTGCATTGCATTATAATTAAAAAATATAATATTATTCATATTTATAGGGATATTGTTTTTGCTTTAAACTTTTTAGCTTATCAACATTGGTTTCTTATTTGAAAAATAATTTGTATTTTTAGTTCTAAAACAAAAAAATATATACCTGCAGTAGTAGTAGTAGCAGCGCCAAATGGTTTACCACCAAACGCAGTAGTACCAAAACTAGTCTGTGGACTCGCTCCTAAGCCAAATGACGGGGTGGTTGTGGCAGTAGTTGTTGTCTGAAAATATATCACTTTATAAGAATAAGTGTTTACAAAGTATCATCTATATATCTATATTTATATCTATATATATAAAAATGAAACCCGTTTTCCGTTGTCACGACATAGCATGAAAACGGCTTGACCGATTTGGCTAATTTTGGTCTTGAATTATTTGTGGAAGTCCAGGGAAGGTTTTAAAGGTGAATAAATATGAAAGTTGTGCGGAAAAAAGGAAATTAAAAAAAACTTTATAACATTAATGGCGTTTGACGTATCATGTTATTACCGTTGCCATGGTGCGTGCAATGGTAATTAAATCAGCGAATACATACTGGGAGGTGCGAAGTAAATGTTGTATTGCGAATGCGTAATAAAACATTTCACCGGGAGGAAAAGTTTACAAAAAATTTATATGTGGACAGAACAACGTCTGTCGGGTCCGCTAGTGTATAATAAAATTCTAACTTAGTTGAATCTGTACATTGAATGTTTTTGGAAAATCTTATTCACATAATTATAATAATCAACACAGAAGCCAAATCTATAGTTTTTAGAATTTTATCTGTCTGTGATTACATCAAGAGAAAGCAATGAGAACGATTTTGATAAAATTAGGGTGTGAATCTTACTATAGAGTGCATTCTACTGTAATGATATGAAACTATAATTATATGCTACTTTTGTTAGTGTTTGCCACTCTTTTTTTTAAAGAAACTTTTTTGCCATTCCTTTTATGCCACTAACTTTAAAGTACTAACATTATAATTTAAATTAAAAAAATGACAATCTGCAAAGACCCCTTATCATATACAGTATAAGAAACATTTATATTGAACATTTTATCTTTTTAATTTAGTAAAATAAATAACTAAATAAAGCCAATCTCACCGCAGTTTGTTGTTGTTGTGCAAAACCACCAAACGCTGGGGTCGTGAAGTTGAATCCACCACCAGGTTTACCGAAGGACAGATTGGAATTGCTCGGCGAACCAAAAGCTGGTGCTGGAATAAATATTGATTATGATATAAAATTACTAAAAAGATAAAATATAAAATTATGTTTCAAATAAAAAAAAAGAAAAGAAAAAAAGGTTTTTGTACATTTCTCTCTGTTAAAAATTTTCTATTGAAAAAAATTGTTTTAACTATCAATATACTGTAGAATTTAAAGTTTTCTATTTGCTGGAAAGTAATCATGTAATGTACTTATAGTACTAACAAGAATCTAGTACTAAATAGGAATTATGATTGTTGTCATTTTTGTTGTTTACAAAGTATTAATTCTGATCACAGAACTAGGGAAGTATACCTATGACACAAATCAAACATGTCATCACTTATAGTGATAGATAAGTCCTAATATCTATAAACCTATGTTTAGCTATAATAATGTGCCGCTGTAAGTTTAGTTATTTAACAATTTAATACTGGTCCTCTTGTATATGAGTTGTGATTCACTCTCTTCACAGTAAGAAATGCATTGTAAAGTTGTAACCTGAGAAACAGGTTCTAGCCTAGTTCAGGTACATACCTGAACTAACAGGACCCAAGAAAATGTAGATGTTAATTTATCTTTTATTCAAATAATTATGATACACTCTCGCCCAAGTCAGATATTCATTGTAAAATGGTAACCTGATACAGAGGTTTTAACTTAAATTAGGTATGTTCCAAAAAAATGTAGATGCTAATTTATCTTTTAATCAAATAATTATGTAATTTTGTGAAAAAAATATAAATGAAATAAATAAGTATTGGTAAATAACCAAATATTTTATGAAATTACCTTGTGTTGTAGGTGTTCCGAAAGCAGAAGTTTGTTGTGTCGTTCCAAATGCAGGTGGTTTATTATCTGTTGCATTTGCCTGTAAAGGCAAGATAAAATATATCAGTTTCAATTAGCAAAAGAATTAGTGGACCTATTTTGCTTTTTTTATTTAAAATTAAAAAAAAAGTTTAGGTCCCGGTCAAATGTATGAAAATTGTTAGATCTTTAATATTACTGAATATTACAATATATAATTCCATACTCTATTAATAGATATATAATCAGTAAAATAGTATCTACTTTCACTATATTAACTCTCAGGAAAAACAATAAACTTACAGGTTTAGGTGATTGCCCAAAGCCAGGTGAACCAACAGTTTGTACCGGAGGGGAAGAGAAGCCTCCAAATGATAAAGGTTTGCTCGCTCCAAAAGCTGAAGTAGTAGTAGTAGGTGTTGAAACTAGAAATATAAAAAGTGAAAAAATATATCATTAATAACATACATATTAAATAGAGGTTGTAGATATTTATAAAAAGTTTATTTATTTTTAATTTTGTATAATATAAATGTATACCAATTAACAATTAAAAATACAAGTCAATCTATATAACTTACATTTTAGCTTAAATTCTGTTTTATTTTATTATAAACAATATCATAATTAAATTTTATACCTATTGAAAAACGTATGAAATTTTTATAGACTGACAAAAAGTATTACTTACACAAGTTTGAAGAAGCTGCTGTAGTTTTAGCTCCAAATGAAAATCCACCAAATGCTGGAGTACTGGCTTGAGGACTACCAAATATACTAGGTTTATTGTCTGCAAAGATTACAGAATATGAAATGTCATATTTCACCTTTAAAATTACACAATAAAAATTACAACACATTTACTAAAGTATAATATCGTCAAATAAATAAAAAATAAGCTGCAATTAATACCAGAGCCTGATAGCTTTGATGCATCGCCACCACCAAATAGCGAGCCTGGAAATTTTATTTTGATGTAATAATAAATTAAATAAATAATTGGAAATTCATTTTTTGAGTTTGATTTGTTAGGTTATGTTAAATAGAAAATAATCATTCCCAGGTATAAGTAAATAATAGGTATACAGGATAAGAAATAAGGTATTTTTCAGTTTTCATTATTATTATAGGTATATAAGCTAATAGAAATTGAAATAAACAATATGATTGTTACCTGAGGGAGTATTAGTACCAAATGTACCTCCCGTAGTTGTCGTGGCTTGCCCAAATGAGAAACTCATGGTTCATTAAAGTATTAATATTTTAACAATATCTATATAATATATTTTAATTATGCCCCTATTTTATAAAATATTTTTTTAAAATACTGAACTTTGCAAAACTGTTATGATCTGTCAACAAATAAATGCCGCCGACAGCCGACCAAATTATAGATTGTAAATCGTTTCGAAAATCCAGATTAAAATATTTCAGTTTGATGTACATTTTGACATAAGCTGTGGTTAAAAAAGTTTAAATATCAAATATTAATTGTGAGTTGTGACTAGGTAATAATAATTTAAAATTATAATAATATAATAAGACAATATTCTGTGTTAAGCATGAAACAACTTTAATACGCGTCTCTTCCTTTTAGTAGCTATTACAGTATTATAATATAGGCACGGATTAGATCGGGGTAAAGAATCATAGTACGTTGATGAGCTGGTTGTACTTCAGATTTTGATGAGATTTCTTTATTTGTTTGCACAAGTTAATCTGTGGGAGTGTATGTAATATTTCATATAGGTATTATTAAATATATAGGGAAATACTTTTCAAAATATTATACACTAGCGACTCACCTTCGCTTCAGTCGGGTTCGTCCCTAGGTACCTTAGAATAATTTTTTTACAAACTTTGAATGTCTTGAATTGAATGTCTTATTTATTTATATCTAATGAAAAGCCTAAAAAATAAGTTTCAAACTTCTAGCTCTAAAAATGACGTAATTTCCATACAAACTTTCATCCCCTATTTCAACCCCTTACAGCTCTTTTTCGCATTGAAATAGCCTATGTCCTTTCTCAGGCTCTTGACCATAGATTTATATTACATCTATGCTCTTGACTATCTGTGTACCAAATTTCATTTAAATAGGCTTATATCATATTTTATTTCTACTGATGTAATTTTTAGTTGAAGCACAAAAATCTTCGTTTATTCTTCTTAATAAGATTCTTAATAAGAAATAAAAATATAATATATTTAGTATTTACTTAGATAATAATGTTTGTTATATTCTCAGGGGATTTGACTTGCTATTGTAATATGCAGTTGTTTCTTAAGTGTGATGATAATGTCCTTTTAACGAATTTTGGCTTCTGAGACTATCACTAATCTAGCCAACTGCGAAGGAGATAATATATCAATTTACAGTGTACCTACTCGAAGACACCATGTGTGCACACTCTATTCTTGTCGTTGTAAAATACGATAAGACAATTCAGTTACCTAGATGTTTTATTTAAAGAGCTAAACAGCTGTTCTTACTAGGTTGAGGACTTTCTTTTCGAAATGAGTAGACTACTTTTGAGTAGACTACGTGTATATTTTAAATAAGTATCAAATTTTGGCGGGTACAGGTAAGGAGTACTATCGTATTTGGGAGAAGACTAGTTGAAAAATTTCCATCGGTAAGCAGCAAATTACAGTTCAAAAACCCACCAGAATGGCACTAGCTAGAGCAAGTGGGAATTATGAATATGATAGCAATTAGCAGCTGTAAGCAGAGTGAAGTGTGCTGAATTGAAAATAACTTGTTTAATTAACTAACCTACTTACTAACTCTATTAACTAATTGTTTTTAAAATTAATTCATTTGCTACATTGGGTATTGGCCTTTTGACGGACACGTTTTCAAATACAGATGGAACTCCTTACTCCATAATATGTTAAATAAAGTTAAATAAATAACAATATAGTGTATAAGTGAGTAAGTAACTAAAATAAAAAATCAAAAAGGTCAAAAAGCTTTTAAAATACGATATTCACAATGCTACTTTTACGGTCAATTAAATACTACAAAATCTATTTAAACAACGTTATATCTTGATCTTGGCAGGAAGGGTACGGGATTCGAGTCTGGAGTGAGTAATAATTGTACATTGACATTTGCCCGTCGCCAGCGATTCCACATAACGTAATGATCTTTCCATAAAAAGTAAACCGTCACAGAATAGCCACATAGAACTATTGCCATGAAAAAATCCATTGCAGTTTCTGTGATTCGATGGGATATACCTACGAAATAAATTATATAATTAAAAAGTTAATATAAATATAAATAAATAGATCATATCTACTTAAATTAAAAAAGAAAAGTACCTATACGTAAGACGGCTGAAATTTTATTAGCCTGTGCATTTTTTGGGATACCTTAAAAATAATGGGCGTAGGTTGAGGAAACTTTCACAAGAGCAAAAACTATATATAAATAAATAAAATAATAAAAAATAACCTAATATTTTTTGCCCATCACAATATTTAGTTACGTTAAAAAATAAAAAATAAAAAAGACACACCTTCACTTTTCCTAACTGCATCGAGCTTACCAAAATTGTTACCCTCAATAACAAAGTATTGTGTGCCAACGATGCATACAGCCAGCAGACCCGCGGTCACCGTGGACAGTAGCCAGAAAATCAAGCAGTCGGACTGTGAACAGAAATGTAATGTGTTATTCAATATAGGTTTTTGATACGTGACAGAAATTGTAATTTTTTAAATCCATAATATAACATAGAATTCTAGGAATTTAAATAAAAAAAAATAAAGCAGAATGATGAGAAGTGAAACAAGCTTCTGTGATAATAAACTAATACTCGTAACTTCAAATCATTTAGTAGTTTAATAATTTTATAGTTATTTAGCAATAAAAAGTAAAGTAAACAGATTAATGGGAATAACTTTTGATTAAACTTTAAATGTCTATCACACAGGTCACATTGAGCTTGAAGTTGATTAAATGTTTGTTCAAAATGATTATTTTTTGACAAGCAAAGGGTCCATGTAAATTGGCATTAGGCATTAGTAGCCAAACAATTACTATTATTAACACGCCTAAACCTTTATTAAATTCTTTATCAACCGACTTCCAAAAGGAGGAGGTTATCAATTCATCTGTATTTTTTTTTTTTATGTTTGTTAGCTCATAACTTTGAAATGGGTGAACCGATTTTGATGATTCTTTTTTTATTTGAAAGGTAGTGCTTCCCATGTGGTCCCATTTTAATATTTTCCAGTTCTGACAGTGGCATCCATGAGAAAACCATAAAAGTCTTAAATTTGCATTAAGTATTTGCGCGACAAATGGACGAATAACTCAATATCACGCCAACTGATTTCGATGATTCTTTTTTTAATGGAAAGGATAAACTTTAAGGGTAGTTTGATGAGAGTTTGGTAAGGTTCTGATGATGGGATCCATGACAAAGTATCGGAACTCTTCAATTTTTAGGAGCAAATTAACGATGCTCGGCCGAATCTTTTATGGGCTATATGGATATTTGAGTCACGTACCGTAACTGATGATGGAAGGTACAACTCCTCAACGGTTAGCAGTTTAAAGAAAATTTTTTCAATATAATACGCAATTATGGACCGATGGTTGTATACTTTCAGGCTATTAGGTTTTCCTCATAATAGAAGGTAAATTTTTATAGTCATTAACACAATACGTATCTACTTTCCGCTAAAAATTTTAAAATAAATTATTTTTAACAAAAAAACAAAAACCGACTTCCAAACTTAATAAATCAAAACTAAAAAGTAGAAAATAATACTTTTAAGGACTTTGTTAATTTTGAAGTCGGTGCCAGCCAAAGCAAAATAACCCTAAATAGATACATATTTGATTAATTTATCAATTTGTAAACATAATACCTGGCTGGCACCGACTCCAAAATTAACAAAGTCCTTAAAAGTATTATTTTCTACTTTTTAGTTTAGGTAGGTAGGTAGGTATTTATTAAGTTTGGAAGTCGGTTTTTGTTTTTTTGTTAAAAATAATTTATCTTATAAAGAGTCTGGGAAAAAATAGAAATCCAAATTATATTCGACAGCGGGCGGAGCATACGTCAAACGTTTTATGTTAATATAAATGCTAAGCTTTTTTATTCTGATTAAACCATAGTCCGTTTTTTCAATAGCTAGCAAAATAGAAATTTATAGGCACGTTGTCCCATTGACCGACAACGGCTTCCGGCTTCCGTACATTTTTGCCGCGCAAACCGCCGATGATGCACAGACTAGTGGAAAAACTGTTGCTATTTACTGCTAGCAAACTCGGCCCACTTCGCTTAGCATAAGTTACAATAAACGGTTTTTATATTTTATTAATAAAATAAATGTCACTTATTATAACATTAGCTATCTGCGAGTGAAAGTCCTGTCAAAATAGTTCAGCAGTATCAGAGATTAGTCGGAACAAACAAACAAGCCGACGAAAAAAATTTATTGGTTTTTTGATATAAACACCGTATATATTTTCAGAAAAGCTGGTAATTTAAAATTAGTTTTTAATTCAATTTTATTTTAACATCGATACAGAGGCATAAACTATAGTTAATAGTTTTTTGTCTGTATGTATGAGACATCACGAGAAAACTACTGGACAGATTATGATGTAATTTTATTCAATAGCAGAAAAAAACCATGTACACCATAGATAAATCATTATTACGTTCAATGTTGCTCAAAATATTCAAAGTAGCAAAATATTGTATGCCTCAAGTCAACGTTGTTTACGTAAATGTATGACAAATTAACGTTCGCACATTTTAGAGCAACGGTAATTCAATATGTGGCAAAAGCGATACAGAAATTCAATATGCCCATGTCTTGTCACGAGACGTCAGCCGCCATCTTTAACGCGCGGTTGGCGGGTGACAGCGCCCTCTTGTGGTCATAAAATATGGATCGGAGAAGTGACATTTTGTGATTTATCTTCTTTTGGTAAATTTAAATTATTATTTTAATATATATAAATATGTTGCGATATATTAATTATGATCTAGATTCTAGTTCTATGGTAAGCTACTTTAAGTACATAAATATTATATGAATATATTTATTTATACATAACACACAGATGAATGAAACTCACAAATGCCCCTAGCAGGACTCGAACCCGCGACCGCTAGCACAACAAGTACTACCACAATACATAGCTTAAGCTAAACGTGTCATCATGTATTTCAATGTAGGTATAATAAATAAATAAATAAATAAAGTTCTTTATAACTGAGAAACATAATTACCTATCACAGCAAGAGTATAAAATATCGTGTCAATTTGTAGAGTAAGTGAAGCTTGTTAAAATCCTTTGATTATAAAATTCTTATTGCATCTGTATTCTGTAGTATCATACGAACTGAATAGTACGAGTTATGACATAGCCCCAATTCATCACTAATTTATTAGCTGGCGTGATGAAAAAAACCCACTTAATTATACTTTTTCATTCCGGGATTACACTCGGAGGTTCATTTATATAGAATTTGAATGAAGTCGCGGGAAAATGCCTATTCAAAAGACGTGCGCCTATAAAGGCACAAAAGCAATATGCGCTTGTCAATTCGTAATGAAATTCCTAACGGAACATGTACGCGTAGTGTATGCGTGAAAAATAGTCTATTTAAAGTCGTTGTGAGTTCATTTAACCCTTGGTTTACAAACATTGGCAGATAAATAATATATTTTACATTAAGGTTTTATTTATTGACTAACTAGCAGTACCCGCGGCTTCGCCCGCGTTAATTTTTTACATATTAGGACTTAGGAGTCAATCCCGCGGGAACTCCGGGATAAAAAGTAGCCTATATGTTATTCTGGGTCTTCAGCTACCTACATACCAAATTTCATCGTAATCGGTTCAGTAGTATTTGCGTGAAAGAGTAACAAACATCCATACTCACAAACTTTCGCATTTATAATATTAGTAGGATATTATTCTAATTTTACTTAGTGAGTATTATTTTTTTAAATTACTGCTTCGATCATATAAATACTTAATCTATATTACTATATAAACTATCAAATATATAAAAAATATTATTATCGAGACTGATAAGTGAATGTTTAAAATCTAATTAGAATTGGTCAAATTGATTGAAAATTAAAAAATCTATGTATGATTATAATAATATAAGCTAAATTCAGTTCCTTGGCCTTGAGAATAGCTTTTAATTAAATAATGTATGATTCTTTTAGATAGATAGATTGGCAGATACAGTGACGGCTTAATTTTGTTAAGTGATTATAGACTCCATATAAAGAAATAAATAATATATAAATAGGTAAATTTATCTATATGGGCGAGCAAAGACGAAGGCAAATGCTAGTAACTATTGGTCAATGGTCATATTCATCAAAATATTTTTTTCTATTTATCCAAATTGTGACGTCGAACTTTTAAGTCATAAACAAGCTGTTACGACGCAAATGGGCTTTTAAAAACGAAGGATCGATCGGAGCGTTTGAAAATATTGTTGCAAAAAATTTGGGAGTCCGAACAAAAATTCGAAGACGTATTGCCGGATGGGCGGGTGCGGATCGTCGCAAATGGTACCGAGTAAAATGGTCTGGAATGCTTGTGACAAGGCTTTAGGTTTTCACAGGTACATAATGATTCTTATATTGTTAGATGACCCGACGGACAATTTCCTATCTCAAATTAATTTTTATTTATGACTTGCGACTCGTCCTCGCTCCGCTTGGGTTGGTACCTATGTGCGTTTTTACGTTTAATATAGAGTTCTTAGAGATGAAATAATTAATATCCCGCAAAACAAAATCTCACAATCCGTCCAGTAGTTTTCACGCGATTCACTCACATACACACAGAAGAAAAAAAACTATAGATTCGGTCTTTATATCAAAAATAATAACCATTTCAATGAGATTATTTGATGAGATTTTTGTACGTCTAATACAAAAAAAAAATATTTAGTATCGCCATGATTTTTATAGTTTATTTAAACAATTTTAGGTAAATTAAAAAAAATATTGAGACATTACCACAAAACAATATATAGTTCCATGGTAAGGTACTTGCTACGGCTAAGCTACGGCTTGTGTTATATTATGTAATTATGTAAAGTTGAATACATGCTTCTTATAAATATACTAATACCCATGAGTATAAAAAGTCGTGATCATAACACAACTAAATGTCGCTAGCGGGACTTAAACAAACAACTCGACAAAGGGGGCAAACCGGGCAGGAGGCTCACCTGATGGGAAGTGATCACCTCCGCCCATGGACATCTGCAACACTGCAGGGCTTGCAGATGCGTTGCCGGCCTTTCAGGAAAGGGAGGGAGGAAGGAGGAAGGAGGACGGGAGAAGGGATGGGGAGTGGGCCTCCCGGACTCTCACTCACCGGACGAAACGCGACAGCATAGCTGCCACTTCACGCCGGTCTTCTGTGAGAGAGTGGTACTATACGGGACGTGCCGGCCCATTCGGCTGCTACCCGAAGGTATCAAGCATGGCACTACCACTATGACTCGCGATCTCTAGCACATGAAGTCAATCATCGCTATAGAGTGAGTCGTAAACGTTGTAAAGCTGCTTAAATAAGCATAAAAAAGTTCTTTAGAATATGTATTAAATATTTTGAATCACTAAGGATCTCTAGGAGGATGAAGATAAAATATTCCATACTTCCAGTATGTACAAAAAGTAGCTACTCGTATTAAATGTGACACATCCATTTGTGAATATGGAAAAAAAACATTTATGAATACCTACGTATTATGAGATCAAGAGTGGCTTGTTACTTTACTTCAGGTTTTTATTTTTTTATAAAATTACGAAAACAGAGAGGGATTCTGACTCTTAAAATAATGTCAGTGTAGCTTCTACCTGTGCATTAGTGCGGAGGCCACATGCATTTCATATTATGTTTATTTTTGTAAATATTACATAACTATATTAAAATTCTGTGTCAAATCTCTACGTTAAATAGTTTTTTAAAATACTTATTGAAATAGTTATTAATATCGATGTAAAGGTCGAAAGTAAACAATAGGTTGTACAATTTTTGTTTTTTCCAGAAAACCACTGTACAGATTTTAATGAAATTTGGTATAGTAAGAGCTGGAGCTGAGGGTGAGTCACTTCTATTACTACTTAGTATTAGACGTCCGAGGAGATTACCGGTGACCACAGCGGTATCCCAGTCAAAAAATCAATATTTATATTATCAATATATACAGTATTTTTCAGTCGTTTCAGAATTCACTCGTTAATTCCTCTAGTGTGAGCTAGCAACTTATCCTTACTTCACTCGGGTTTGTTCCTAAGTAATTCCTGTCAAAGTTTGTAGCACAAAAAATAAAGAACTTTCATACAAACTAGCGAGAGCTCTTATACCACCTTAATGCGGCCCTATCGCAAAATCTATTCTCAATATTTATATACGTCCAGCGATTTTCGATATTTTGTGATGAGTGAAATTCGCTTATATATATATTTTATAGGTTATTTTAAAAATATCCACTAAGCCACCAAAACGTGGGCATATAGAATAGTATTCACCTGTAGATGACTTCTATTTCGTGGATTGCAGAACCACAGCCGTAGTGCTTGAAGTATTGTGTAACGAGGCGTACGGATGGCTGGGTAACTGAAAATACAGCATTAAATTGTGCGTATTTTCTAGTCGTACATATCCTATTGTACTTTTAAATTCCTTTCAATAGGTACTCTCTACTTTGAAATTTAAAAGTACGTGAAAAATAAAAAAATAGCTATTTTTACCGAATAAATGTCGCATAATATCACAAAATCTTATGTATAATCAAAATATCGTGTCACAGTGTTTGTTATCGAACACCTCGGAAATGCCGATTTTTACGTTTTTTTTGTATATTTCATAGATCTGAGAACAGGTCGTGGGTTACTTTTTATTTCCCTAGGTGATAAGGGTGGATTTTTAAAGTGGTTTATTTTTTATTTTTAGACCAAATTATTTTTTGTTTTTTTTTTATAATGTGACATCAAAAAATACTTATAATCCTGAATTTTCATCCTTCTACCACCAATCCCTATCCCTATTTTCATGTACCTATCCACTTAATTACTGCAAAAGTTATAGTGTCGATTATTATCAATACCCGTATTTTACTAATAATATCTTATCAAGAGAGGGAAAAGGACATTAAGAAGTGAGTCCGCTTTTTTCATTTGGGCATATTTTCCTTAATGTATCCGCTGCATATGAAAAAGTATCTTACCAATTTTTAAGTATAATGACTGTATACAAGTATATTACGTGGTGACGCTACTTTTACCATGCATGCTTTCACAAAAGTTTCATAATCTATTGTCTAAAACCGTACGAAAATATGCACGGTAATTTCTAAGATTAGTTTAAACAAACAAACTCAGACGGGGAAATTAATATATAATATTAATGAAGACCATTTCATGAATTCAAAAGGTGAAGTGATTGATTTAAATGCATTTACCGTTGGAAAACGTTAAAATCTAGTCGCAAATACCAAATGACTTATGGTAAACAGACCGAGGAAAGCAGGATGGTTGAGAACTGAATTAAAACGTCTGTCGATATTTTATTTTTAAGGGTTGTTACCACTAACTTTCTAATAATGAAATATAGATCTATAAAGTGGTACCTGCTTTAACGATAATTTTTGGTTAACGAAAAGTGTATTTATTAATAAAAATATCAATATTTGTTAATAAAATGAAATTTAATTTTTATTTTAATATTTTATTACATTAGAATATTACACATTTTACTACTACGAACTACTCACAAAACAATCTCAATCTTGTGGGTAGTTTTGATTTTTTTATTCCAAAGATTTAAATGCTATAGAGTATAGACCTATCAAAATCGTCATGATAACTTATTGACGAAAGTGAAAGTGGCATGTTTTGAAGCCATTAATAAGAGAATAGAATAACATTATAATCATAAATGACAAAACAGAAAAAAAACCGTAGCAACCCTTAACCCAGTCGTTCGGATACTCGAACTTGCACGACGGAGTCTCGGCTCAACCGTAATCAGTTCGATTTCCCCGCAATTAGTTGATGTGATTTATCAGACTCACCGAGACGTCCGTTCCAATGGACTGCAGATTTTTCTACTTAATAGCTATCGGTTTACTATCTTATTTACTCTTTGTAGGAACAGTTGTTTGCTAGATTTTTTTTTATTTCGTTCGGATGATGCTTGAAAAAAGTAGTTTTCAGACTATTCATGTGTCAATAATTTCTTGTGTTATTGTTAGAGTTTAAGTTATATTTAGGTTTATGCATTTAATTCTACATATAATTGTATTTAAAAACAAAGTCGCTTTCCGCCGTCTGTACGCATAGATTTCATCAATGAAGTAAGGTTGAAGGTAATAGAGTAAGGTTTATGTATAATACATGTATTTTATAGCAAAAAAAAACAGAAACAATATCATTTCTTAGACGACACTAGTTAATTGGTAAAAGGTAGTGGAATATACCTAAGGAGTAAGGACGAACCTGAGCGGAAGGAGGGTAAGTCGCCAGTAATTAACTTTTAACCTTTTAATTTCTTGAAGTTCAGTTGTTCCCAATAGACTTAAAACATATAACACTTTTATCAAAAAGTCCATATGGATATTTATGAGAAAAATAAAACAATTCTTGGAAAATCCGATCTTCAAATTTGGAACAAGCGAACCGTTATCTACGAACAACTGTTACGATTGGGGCCATTAAATAAGTTTTACTAATGAAATATTACTGGCGAGATTCGTTTTAAAAGCATTCAGGGCAACACAGACGGGATACTAAATTTTCAATGATTTATGTCGTATTATAATAGTATGAAAAAATGTGTGTTATCGATCAAGTACTAGATTAGGTAAAAGAATGTAAAAAAATATAAAATAAAAAATGTAAAAGGTAAAAGAAGAAAATAAAAAGTAACTATATCCTCCCTGCTACGAGTGCCAACATAAAAAATATTTTTATTCCTGTAATATTACTAAATACCAAATGCAGTCGAATCCAAAAATAGTTTTATACAAAAAAACCACTCCTTTCCTAAGAAAAAAAAATATCAATTTCGTTTTTAAACTCTATCAAAACAATTTCGGACTTATTTACTTACGAACGTATTTACTCGTATTAAAAAAAACTTAACTTATTCACAATAGTTAGTCAACAATAATAATAATATAAGAAAATTTTATTTTGTTTACTTGAAAAAGCGCTCGTTTACGACGCTCTTACTTTTATTTGCTCCGTATTATTTGCATTCATTGCATGGTATTCAATTATTTGTCCCATTCAGTGCACATTTTGTGCAATGAAGATAAATTTGGTAGTCATTCCGCCGTTTAATTACCGCCTGCTAATCGGATTGGTTTATTAAATTTTCCAATAATACCTATAGTTAATGAATTCCTCTAAAACTGACTCTAAATGGTGTTGATATGGCAGTCATTGTGAATGACCTTTGTCTGTCATTGAAAATGACAGATGACAGATAAGTAATCCTAAATAGTACCTTTATTTTATATCCCAGATTAAGTAAATAATTGGTACTCGAATGAAATACAATAATTTCTTTGTATTTTCAACCGACTTCCAAAAGGAGGAGGTTATCAATTCGTCTGTATTTTTTTTTTTATGTTTGTTAGCTCATAATTTTGAACTGGGTGAACCGATTTTGATGATTTTTTATTTTAAAGGTAGTGCTTCCCATGTGGTCCCATTTTAATATTTTCCAGTTCTGACTATGGCATCCACGAGAAAACCATAAAAGTCTTAAATTTGCATTAAGTATTTGCGCGACAAATGGACGAATAACTCAATATCACGCCAACCGATTTCGATGATTCTTTTTTTAATGGAAAGGATATACTTCAAGGGTAGTTTGGTGAGAGTTTGGTAAGGTTCTGATGACGGGATCCTTGACAAAGTGTCGGAACTCTTCAATTCTTAGTAGCAAATTAACGATGCTGGGCCGAATCTTTCATAGGCTATATGGATATTTGAGTCAAGTACCGTAACTGATGATGGAAGGTACAACTTCTCAACGGTTAGCAGTTTAAAGTAAATTCTTTCAATATAATACGCAATTATGGACCGATAGTTGTATACTTTCAGGCTATTAGGTTTACCTCATAATAGAAGGTAAATTTTTATAGTAATTAACACAATACGTATCTACTTTCCGCTAAAAATTTAAAAATAAATTATTTTTAACAAAAAAACAAAAACCGACTTCCAAACTTAATAAATCTAAACTAAAAAGTAGAAAATAATACTTTTAAGGACTTTGTTAATTTTGAAGTCGGTGCCAGCCAAAGCAAAATAACCCTAAGTAGATACATATTTGATTAATCTATCAATTTGTAAACATAATCAAAATACCTGGCTGGCACCGACTCCAAAATTAACAAAGTCCTTAATAGTATTATTTTCTACTTTTTAGTTTAGATTTATTAAGTTTGGAAGTCGGTTTTTGTTTTTTTGTTAAAAATAATTTATACTCGTTAAACTATCATGTTTATTAGTTTTTATGCAGTGTTTTTAATTTGTTGGAATATATTTATATTATTAATTTATATATATTTTTTATTTAAAAGTTAAAATGAAATTACAATCACTACATAAATTGCTTGAGTTAATCTTGGAAACTGATGACGGATTTTCTGTTTTCGGCAATAGAAAGACAATTCTATCTAGGATAAGTAATAAATTACTGTAATTTATAAATATTTATCAAAATAAACTATATAATATATAATGATATTTGTAGGTGCAGTCGTAAAATATGTCTTTATTGAGCTCCAGCTATATCCTACTAATATTATAAATGCGAAAGTTTGTGAGTATGGATGTTTGTTACTCTTTCACGCAAATACTACTGAACCGATTACGATGAAATTTGGTATGTAGGTAGCTGAAGACCCAGAATAACATATAGGCTACTTTTTATCCCGGAGTTGCCGCGGGATTGACTCCTGATATTTAAAAAATTTACGCGGGCGAAGCCGCGGGTACTGCTAGTTGTAAAATAAATTAATGTGTTACACTTCTAGTCGTACATCTCTATAAAGACATTTGCATGGTTACAAAAAGCTGTGTTTTAAAGCATAAGTGCACAAGAATATTTTTTTTGTAACGAATGAGTATTTTCAAAAATTTTCTTTAAAAAGCGTCTAAAAACCGCAATAGTATTAAAAAGTTATACTCCTTTGGTTTATGAGAAAATTTCAAAATTTGAATAGAACTATCTTTTTGAATTATTGTGGATTTCTTTTGATTTTGGGTTTTCAATGTTTCGAGTGCTTAATACAACAAAAATGACCTGACCATGAATGCCAACGGAGGGTTTTTTCCGACATTTTTACATTTTATACAAGCATAGTTTGCTCTAAAGCATTAGAAACCAGAAACATAGAATACCAGAAAAATGAATATAAATCCGCGAGAAAATACAAATATAGTTTATTTAAAATAACTTTATTGACTTTTTAAGCTTCTATTTATATTGCCGATAAGAAATCCTATTGGACTCACTGCTTGCGAAGTAATAAGCAGAATTACTTTGTACAATTTTAAATTGAGATTTTTTATTGCTGCATTTATATTAAATACAGACCTTAGCGTAATATGAAAATATAAAAGCTATTTGAATTTCATAACGATTTTCAAATCAATTTGTCAGTTCCCTGACATTTAGAAAACATTTAAAACAGATTTTCTGAATGAAATGACTTTTATAAGAAAAAATTTAAACTTTTGATATTTTTAGTGGATTGATGCAATTTAAACCAACGAATCAATCATGAAAGCTCCCAATAACCTATGTATTTTTATTATTCTTGGGAAATTAACGCATACTACCTGTAGACAAGCCAGTACTACCCACTAAAACCCAAGCACCAATGATCCGTCTTAATGGGCCGGCGCAAGATCGCAGGTGCATTCAACCATAACGCCCCGACGGCCCGGCAGCTCTGCCGAAGCAGATCACACAGACAAGGGGTTGCTCCATAGTCCACTCTAGAGGAGTACCAGGCGCAACCCGTATGACACACTGCGCACCGAAGTGCCGAAGAGCCCTCCCACCACGAAAGAATCAAGGTGAACGCACGTTGGCGTCCCAATAAACTATGTGTGTCTTTCCTTTAATTAGTAGCTGAGAAAAATTAGGCGACTAACATAATACTGTACATGAAACTCAAAATTACTAGTAAATTTTAAAGGGAAAGCTGCTAATGCAGATGGCCGCAAGCTAAATCGAGCAAAATACAACTGATATAAGCTACCTTAAACCGCATGGCTTACAGTGGTTCCTACCCACTCGATTACACCATCCTAATATTATTCTGTGCTACGAGTATGTTAAGTTCTTTATACTGATAAACGTAAAATTTAAACCTATACATGTATTTTTTGTAAATTACAGTAGTAATCTGGGATCCGCGTTTTCCTTGGAAACCAATTCGCACCTGTAATATTTTTATGTGCTCGTATATATCATTTTCAACATGATTATCCCTAAGAAGGAAAATATCGTTAGGAACTTGCTTGTCTGAGAAAACAGTAAGTTTACGATGTGTTCCCCGTACTTGGCGTGGTGTACTACGGCCTGATGTACATATGTATTTTCATTCCTTTTTAACATCCCACTGCTGCTTCATTGAAAAAATAATCAACCATGCTGGCCAAGTGCGGGTTGGCGTACTTTACATGTCTTACGAAAACTTGCTAGGTTCTCTCAGACATGCAGGTTTCCTCACGATGTTTTTCTTCACCGTAACGCAAGTGGTAATCACGTAGTAACGATTCGTCCTTAAAAATATCAGAGGTGCGAGATCGCGCTACCACTGGGTTACCACTGCCACTTTTCCATGATATATTTTTAAAATATTAAATATTATATTAAAGATCGTCGACCGACACTTTCCTGTCCGTGGGATGTTGTGATTCTCAAATGAGGCGAATAATTTTAAGTATAAATAGATGCTAATTGAGTGAAAAAGTACAAAAAATTCTTAGAATTATTCAACAGTATCTCGTCATAAAAAGAGAAGATATAAGTTATATATATTTCGTAGGTTTTCTTAATTTATATTTCTTAAAAGAAATAAAACTGAGTGTTTTTTTTTACTTCGAACGTACGTTTTAACGTTACCACAAAACTAGATCGTAGTGGCTATTTGATAGTGGTTTAGTCTTTCATATTAGGTGTTTGTTATACAGAGATAGCCGCAGTATAAATCTAGTTAAATATAATATTCAGGCCACCTGAATCCGCACAGTTCACAGTGGTTTCTGCCCACTTGATTAAGCCACCTCTGCAAGCACGATAGATGGACGTTTGCCAAAGACCCCTTACAGTTGCAAGGCGATATTAATCTGGAACATTAAAAGGAAGGTAATTTCCGATCTTGCAAGAAAAATTTTGCTTAAAAGCTAAAATTACAGTGAAAACATTTTGATAACACATGCTAGTTTCTTATTAAAATAACACAGCGTGAAGTAGCTTTTCATCACAATATTTTAAATACATTAAAAACTAGCGACTCGTCTCGCCCCGCTCGTGCTCATCCCCAGGTACATTTTGAGGGTTATATAGATTTCTCAGAAATTAGATATTTTTCCGCAGTAAAAACTACCCTATATATTGACCCGGCTAACCAGCTATCATTATACCGAATTTCATGCAAATCCTTGCAGTGGTTTTCTCGTGATGCGGTCACAGACAGACAGACAGACAGACAAAAAAATATAAAAACAATAGATTTGGCCTCAGTATCGATAATATTAATGTCTATTTCAATTAGATTTTCCAAAAAATATTTAATATACAGATTTGACTCAGTTTGAATTTTATAGATGTATAGAAAAAAGATAAAAGATAATAGGACGACAGTAGTATGAAGTTCATATTTTCTAATGGATATCATTATTATTATATGCATGATTCTCATAATATGATGCAGGTACATGCTCTTATAAACTTTTAGACCAACATCCAAATTATGATATTCTACAGCATGCAAGCGCTTGAATGTTTATAACCAAGCCACAATACAGAGGATATTTTTACTGTGACCAAGCTGTCAATGTCATCGGATACTAATTACTAAAGTTACTTTAGGCTACCACGAAAATCAGCGTTGAACCACGAAGACCAGATGTCAACATAGTTCTAATGGCCTTCCTATAACAGTACGACGACGTTAGTATGGTACGACTATTATATATTCCTACTGTAGAGTGTTGATAGACATCACTATTTTTTATGTTGTATTGTCTCGTGTTTTAATGCACTTGTATTGTAATGTACGTGTTAATAAAGGTGGAAATTCGATTTTGGTAGAAAGCTATTTTCGCCGTTCACGTTTTTCATGCGCTACTTCATCGATCCACACGACCGTCATTTCCAAAGGTTCAATCCATATTTAGATGTGTGGGTAACAAATACTGTATGAATATTCAATTTTTTCCATTAACTTTCATCTCGGCAATTTTGTTTAGAGAATTGATTAAATTAAAATAAAAAATATATTAAAACCTAAGTACTACCCGAAAATATTATAATTACTTAATTAATTTAGTAACATTACACGTGCCATAATTATATGAAATTCAAATCACCTAATATCTATGAAGTGTACTTTTTTGTCAACGTATAATACGTTACGTTACTTGCCCTAAAACCATAATTAATTATTCCATTTCTCACAAATGAGATATATTCCCGCAGTAAAAAGTATTTTATATGTAGACCCGGAAAACCTATATAGCTATCATTTTCCTAACTGTCATTAAAAACTGTCTAGTGATGTTTTCGTGACGCGGTCACAGACGTACAGACATACAAAAATAATCTAAAAACAATAGATTCGGATGTTTCCATAATAATGACAATTTTAATAAGACTTTCCAAGCAATTTTTACTGTACAGTTTAGTCTCAATTGAAATATTATTTATATATATAACGAATCGTAACTACCTCAAAAATGGTTTCCGCAAAAGTTTTTGAAGCAAATATGTCGATAATAATTCGGTAATGTCCAAAGCAATTTCAAACTCATTCGGCGGGCCCTAATGAAGCTTCCGTACCCTAGCGGCCCTGATAATTGCGTTACGTCTGTGCTTTGCTAATATATTTCGAACAGTTTGATCTTACTTTTAAAAGGCATTATATTTTATTTGAGGGTTAAACGTTTATGATATGGATCTTATACAATGTTTCTTTTTGGTTGTTCATAAAAAAATAATATTTGAAGTAATATAACAATAAACATAGCTTATAGAAACAAAATTATTACAGAAATCTTAAAATTGTTTACCTTTCTCGTCCCCTCGTCATGCAAATCCTGCAAACGTTTGAACCAATACTTGATAGAGAGTCCTTTTGGGTCACTCCTAAATCTGATTTTTCTGATAAACTTCCTGAATTCTTTTTTTTGTGTTCCACATTCTTTGGTTGCTTAGAATCTGTATTTACGACCACTTCATTCAAGGGTCTTATATTTGTTTCGAGACTGACATTAGGAATATTTTGTACTAAATCATTAGTTATTGTGCTTAAAGCAGACTGGACGTTCACATTTGATGTTTCTTTTACAATATTCGATATATTTTTGTTAATTTTGAAACATGATGTCATGAATTTTTTTAATTCTACAAGTGTTATTGATTCATCTTCGTTATTTTCAATTAAAATAGGTATTTTTAGTTCCTTCACTTCAACATTAGTTTCATTGGTATTTTGAAAACTTAGTGAGGTCAATTTAAGAGCGTTAGCAACATCCGTATTGGTGATGATTTGTCGTATATTATGTTCAGATTTCGATATTCCCGGTTTTATTTTGTTAAAAGGACTTCGAGGAATTGCTCCAGGTAATGTAACTCTTGATGGTCCAGCATCGTCTTGGGGTAGTTTTGGGTTTTCTGTTATTTTATTACTTATATCAGATTGTTCTTCTATAGACTGCTCCTGCGTTTCCAATTTTTCTTTATCGTCCATTAAAGGTTGTTGGTTACATTTGTATTATTTTAATAAAATCATAAAATAAATCTTGTAAGAATGTTTTTATGTTGACAGCTGGGATTTCACAAGCTTTGACAACAATGATTTAATCATCTATATTGTAACCGTCTATGATTGTAAACGTAAAAAGTTTATATCAATGAATTTATTGTTTCCAGTATCGAAGTATGAAAACTTTGTTTCGAAATAAAATAGTGTGTATATTTATTTGTTTTTTATACGGAACGCAAGAGAATTATAATATTCATGAGATATTTGTAAACAGTTACTAAAAGACAAGAGATTGAAAACGTTAGTTATACAAATATTTCTATTTTAATGCTCTATAGGATGCTAATTTAAAAAAATAAATAAAAGATACTTAAATAATTACTTAAATAAATGTGTAATCATCATGAAATTGTAGGTATTCAGTCTTTTTCAGCGCCTCCCATTTTTCAGCCCTTTTCAGGGCCTTCCCTTGTTCCTTCTCCCTCATATTCTCTCACATGAGATGTTTTCCTCCCAGTTTTTCCTAGACTGCAAGTAGTAATATGTTAGAAATGATTCACACTTAAAGTTATCAGTGTGCGAGACCTGGAATTTGTATTCGCTTCACTTGGTTTCCCAAGCGAGCGCGCATTGGTTACCACACGACACCACATAATTTATTATATTTGCCAAGCCTTTTATGCGTAGAATGTTTGTTTTAAATAAATATGAAATAATTCATGTTAAAAATGAAAATATAGAAACATTTAACAATATAGCAACAAAGACTAGACCACTGCTGAGAGATGGGAACTCGTAAAAATTTAAGAGACCGTAAAGTACTGAATTGTTTTTTTACGATTCGTAATTACTTGTCATTACCGATCGTAAAAGCAGTCGTTAATCTATGCATTGTAATACGCGACAAATTAAAAATTAGTGAATTAAAGAACAAATTAACTAAGTGCTAACTGAATATACTGCTTACTGTCACTAAACTCATATATAGGCAAATTTTGACTAAAAAAAATTAATGCGATCTTTAAAAATTTGATTTTTGTTTTTGGTTTAAACTACTTTTAACCAAACATTTACATGTTCTGTAAATTATGCCATAATATTAACTGCTGGCAATTACCAACATTTTTTTATTTTATCAGAAATCAAAAAATATTTTTTGGTTTTCATGATTTTCTTCTGAAAAATATCAATAGTGCAAGAACACAATAATATTTTTATTTAAATTGTGATATTAAATTTAATGAAAAAAGAATATATTATATTTAAAATATAACTATATTTTTGGATGTTTGCAGATTCATTTAGATTTTTTGTTCCCATTCCCATTTTTAATTTTTTAGAGCAAATGGAGGCAGTATATCTAAACATTTTGTACAGTCAAATATTATTGCTACTTTACAGGAATGTTTCTTTTAGAAGTACTTGTACATCCGCACTCTATGCTAAAAGGGTATATACGGGGTAAGTATTCGTAATAACAATGACTTATACCTTCATTATAATTTTCCAGCCAGTTTTTCACATGTACTTATATCCTACATTTGCAAAATATGTCGTTAATATTAAAATATTTTAGCAATAATTAAGTCAACGCTTAACTTTTCCTTTTTAGCAAGCGAAATATTTTAATTAGGTTGTCCGAACTCACGGCACGACCCGTGTGTAAAAGTATGGCTGATATTATGCAGGAAGTGCCAGTAATATATATTTTTATATAATAACTCTATTAACAAAGGGAGGTAGAACTTATGTCGCTTGATTGTTTATAAGTTATATTTCCAGACGCATCAGGCTTTTGATAGTTTAGTTCAAGGGTGCTCAACCCCCGGCACGCGGGCCACACTGTGGCCCGCAAAAGAATTATGAATGGCCCGCGCAAGTAAGTTTTGAAATACGCACCAAATTGAAATATCCCACCAAATTGCCTGCCGCGAAGGAACGTAATACCTACACAGTACGCACGATCATCACCCCGCCCGCATGCTGCGTTACACTACACTACAGTCTCAATTTGCTTCGAGAAACAATTGAGTGCGCACGTGTTATTGTTAGTTAAATTAACTGACTGTTTAAAGTTTTTTTTTAATTTGTGTTTGTGTTGACGAGTAAATATATTTTGTCAATTCGTATTTGTATTTGCTGTCAAAGGTATGTTATTTATATTTATGTTTTCTTATTAATTAAGTACCTACTTATTTTCAAAGGAAAATAATATAAACAAAATGTGGTTTGTTTCAGTATGGCTCAAAGCAAACCGAGTACTTCGAAATCAACAGAGGCCTATCGTGTTTTTCATAATGAGTGGGAAAATAAATATTGTTTTATTGAAAGCAAGGCGCGTAAACCTATATGTTTACTTTGCTTCACTACAGTAGCTATTGCAAAAAAATATAATTTAGAAAGGCATTATAAGCAAAATCATAGTAATTTTGAAAAAGATTACCCTGCTGGTAGTACTATCAGAGAAGATTTCTTAAAGAAAAAGAAACGGGAACTATTTAACCAACAGAATGTTTTCGTTAAAAGGCACGACGAGCTTGAATCTATGGTCAAAACATCTTACGAGATTTCTTTGCTCTTAGCGAAAAAGAAGAAATCGTTTTCCGATGGAGAAATTGTTAAAGAGGCTTTGACGATCTTTGCACAAAATTGTGATGATAAACATGTCAAAGCTAAAGCGGACAGTATTTCACTCTCACGGCACACTGTCACGAGACGAGTGGAGGAAATGGCAGTTGACATCAATGAGCAGATTCAAGAAATCGTAGCTAAGTGTAAATACTTCTCATTGGCGTTAGATGAAACTTGCGATTTAACGAGTAGATCTCAGTTGGCTATTTTTGTGCGGTGTGTTGACGAAAATTGGAATGTATTGCAAGATTTACTAGAAGTCTGTCAGCTGGAAAGTACAACCCAAGGAAAAGACATATTTTTGAAAATTAAAGAATGTATTGAAAAAAAGAGTTTATCATGGGACAAATTGATATCTATTTGCACTGATGGTGCACCGGCAATGATTGGAAAAAACAATGGTTGTGTGGCTTTGTTACAGAATTTCTTAGGTCGAAATTTGTTTTCGTATCATTGCATTATCCACCAGGAAGCCTTGTGTGCAAAGGATATGGAGTTGGATGATATTATGGATCCAGTAGTACGTTGCATAAATTACATACGTGCAAAGGCTCTTAACAGACGTCAATTCAGACTATTATTTGAAGAAGAAATCAGGGAATATGGAGAGTTACAACTGTACTGTGCTGTGCGATGGCTTTCTAGGGGCAGCATGTTGAAACATTTTTTCAACTTGAGAGAACAGGTGTTACAATTTTTAGAGCAGAAAGGGGCTTTACCATTGGAAATTGATTTACTGAAGAATACATCCTGGTTGAGTGATCTTGCATTTCTCGTTGACGTTACAAATTACCTGAGTATTTTGAATCTGAAATTACAAGGTAAAGATTGTTCACTTCCGACTATGTTTAATTTGATAAGCGGATTCAGAGCAAAATTAAATCTCTTTTTAATGAATTTGGTTACAGAAAATATTGACCTTTTCCCTACACTAAAACATTTGAAAGAAGAACTCAATATTGCTACTGTTAATTATTCTAAATACGAATTTAAAATTAGATGCTTATCACAGTCGTTTGAGAGAAGATTTAAAGACTTTGAAAGCAAAAAACTAAATTTACAAATTTTTATAAATCCTTTCATAATAAGTTCGGCTGAAATAGTTAGTTATCCTGCCAATATTCAGTTGGAACTCGTTGAACTGCAAAGTCATGATACGTTAAAAAACCTTTTTGCCCACAAATTGTTTTCGAAAGCACAAAATTCCTCAGAAGATTTTGCAGATTTCTGGAAATTGGTACCAAAAGCAGAATTCCCAGCAATAACTGACCTAGCGTTACAGTTTTTAAGTAGTTTTGGATCAACATATGTCTGTGAAAAGGTTTTTTCAGACCTTAATTATGTAAAAAATAAATACCGCACATCCTTAACTGAGCAACATATTTATGACTTGTTGTTACTGTCAACATCGGATTTGTCGCCTAACATAAGTAAAATATTAAAAGACAAACAATGGCAGAAATCGCATTGATTGTAACAACAAGTCATAAATATGTTGCTTATTGTTAAGGATAGAATCGCTAGCTACCTAATAAAAAATAATTCAATTTTACTATTGGGTTTTTATTGCGTACTTCCTGAGAGTAACTGAAATAGGAACTGTCAGTGGCCCATCGTGAACGTCTGAATCCACCGTTTGGCCCGACTGTTAAAAAGGTTGAGCAGCCTTGGTTTAGTTGATATTTGCATCGCCCATGGGCGAACGGCGGAATATAGGGCCTTAGCGGAATAAAATAATTGTCACTTGGTCGTAATAAAATCTATTATAATAGATAAATATTATGATAGAATAGAGTATAGTCTGAGTTTAGTCTTTCCAGTGACCATGATTGCTGTAAAGCATTCGAAAGTCGGGAACCTACAATCTAAATAAATCCGCGACTAAATCTGAAAAGATAATTTCACGTAAGTAAGTAAGTATTAAAAGATAAATATGTAGAATAGAAGAAAGTTTATCAGAGAAACGTATATTTACACCAACCTTTTATACCATTTATTTATTTTTAATAGATATTTTAATATGTCGATTTTTCGATATTTTAATATAAAAATAATGTCAAACATTCGCGTAAACTTAAGAAAATATATATTTTTTTATTTTTCGTATTTTTATATTATATAATTCACAGAAAAAGTTTGTAATATCTTAGGGGCTCTAAAATGCAGATCCTAAAATCTGAAAGCGAGTAAGATAGCGAGAAACCTATAACCTACCAATACAAAATGGATGATGAATTTTGTTTCACTATTATCTTTATCTTCCTATGTTATGTATTAATATCTCATCGATTTTTTTACTTAATGATGTAAATTTAATACATATTTCGTTTTAATTTTTATATAATGAATAATTAATTGTCATGTGAAAAATGATCGTATGACGCTATCCAATGTAATGCCTCGATGAGTTTTTGACAACATTGGGGCTTGCTATGGCGTACCGCACAATAATTTGTAATTAAGCTTGTAGGCGTGTTGTTTTGATCTTTAACAGCACTTTTATCCTTCGTTAGTATACGAGTTACGTGTGATAATTTTTTATAAACATTTTGCAAATGAACAATTATAATTCATATTTAACTAATTCTTTTTTTATGTCAACAAGTTTTCTTAGACATCATTTATTATAAAGGTTGTTATACAAGTTGTAATTTTTACATGTAAAGCTCAGTTGTTTTAGCCTAAATTCTCGTGTCAAAGACGGATTTATATAATAAACTGAAGAAGTTTATTTGATTTTTTAGATAGATTCGCTTTGTTTTTTTAGCTTATGTATTTACCTTTACGAGATTTACTAATATATTCAAATAATAGAGAGAAAACTACAAGCAAAATCTAATAGTCATTATTAATAATCAGTAGCCATTATTATAGAAACAGTGGCGGGATTTGTAATTGATGTTCAATTAAATTCGCAATAACTGCTTAATGTCTTGTCGAATTACTCCTAATTACTAGATTTGATGTTACTACGGAAACGAGCGAGTTTCTATTTCTGCATTCGTAAAAAAAACCAAAGCAAACAACTACTAAATGTGAAAATACATTTGCATACTAACAAATGCACTGTATATCAAATTTTCATGCAATAACAATGTTGAGCTTACCATTGCCAATTACTAAGACAATCAAGGGCTGTATTATTACAAAATGCTAGCTTGTTAGCTTGGCGAGACTCCAACGCATAATTGCTTTTATATCTTATCGGGTATCGCGGAGTAAGAACATGGAATATGGTGATATTCTAGTGCTGACTTGTTAAATACTTATCTAATATGTGGTTTTAAATCTTATGTTACAACTAGCACTCTCCCTGCTTGATGTCCCTAGGTAAGTTTTAACGGTTAGTAGGATTTCTCAGAGATGAGGTGTTTTCCTGCAGTAAAAAGTTGTATGTATAAATATATATATATAAAATATATGTTATAAAAATATATATAAAATATATGTTGGCTCGGATAACTATCTATCACCATACCAAACATCAAATCTCCCCAGTGGTTATCTCGTGATGCGGTCACAGACAAACATATAAAAATTCTAAAAAACTATGGCTTTGACATCTCTATCGATAATAATGATATTATATTTCAATAAAAATTTTCAAAAAATATTAAATGTATAGATGGGCTCAGTTAGAATTTTATTATATGTATAGATAAGTAGTTATGAAAGATATGAATATCAGCTTTGACATCGCGAATGTTCGTATAAATATTTATTAGGGTCTTTTAATGCAGTAGTCGACATAGACAGTCATCGATAACAGGGTTGCATGCTTTTAAAATACATCGGACAATTCTTAAAACTTTTATTGACAGTGGTAGCACTGTGCAACGCGCTCTCTTGGAAAACCAGACGAAGTAGGTTCAAATCTCGGGTCTCGTATTTCTCAATTTTCATGCGCGTACCATTTTCAGCACAAATACCTATTTGTTACCGTAAAGGAAAACATCATGAAGAAACCTTCAAGCTTGAGAGAACCTTGTTAGGACGGACATGTAAGTCCGTCACGCGCGGACTTGCATTGGTGAGCGTGGTTGAAAATGGCCTGATGCTTAAGTACTGAAGGGTGGTCCGATCCCCGCAGTGGGGTGCAAAAAGTCAAGGTGCAATATACGGGCAGAACTTAACTCACATTACATTAAACTATAAATTGTCCGATAACAACTTTATTTAAATTAGTTGATTTTCCAGCTATCATCATAACAAATTTCATTAAAATTAGTCCAGTAGTTTTCTCCAGATGCGTTCCCAGACAGACAGACAAAAATTTTATAAACTGTAGATCCGGCCTCTGTATCGATAATAATGACGATTTCAATGAGATATAAAAAATGATATACAGATTCGACTCATAATTTTATTATATGTACAGAAAATATTGGTCACTCTAGTCTTACACACAGGGGTATAATAAAGCGAAATAGTCCGAATTTCCTTCGTCTAAAGCCTGTAGTTTTCAGATCACATACTACTAACCAATCTTGCTTCTACTAAAATTGATGTGCGGTCCTAACTGTGCGGTAATCCCTTTGTTTTTAAACTAGTTGATATTCGCGTTTTTGTTTGTGATAAAGGACTTTTCTTAACCCTTTTTTTTATTAGTTATTTATTATTAGATAGCGCCATCTTTTGGTAAATGTACTTGCAGTAGCGAGTAGTATTACTCAATCTACTTTCTAGTCTATCTCAAAGTGCATATCTGGACTAAATTTTATCAAAATCTGTCCAGTCGTTAAGTTTGAGGATGAATGATGATTGTGATACCCACATTTCATTATAACTTATGTGATAAACTCAGTCTATTTTTTAATCTACCCGATAACTTCAGTTTGCTATATTATTTAAACTTAAAAAGTACTCTAATTTTCAAAAGACTACATTTGTACCCAAATAGTAAGTCCTTGAGCAATTAAAACAAATATGTCATCAAAATATCCAAATTAAAATTATTCACGACCATTTCTCACATTTTCATAGCAACGACAATTGTCCCTCTTAATAATAATGGTCAAACACTCAACAAGGTCAGTAGCGAGGATTGTTTCCAAACAGTAATCAACTACCCCCAGTGATGGATCGTGATCAGAACTAGTGTGCTGGATCATTAACGGCTAATGCGGCTATAACTCAATACAACTTGATCCACATGTGTATATCATACCCATTTCCTTGTGTAGTATCCTAAAGATGTTTGTTTGGAATTGAATCCTGAAAATCTTCTAGTAATATATGATTAGTTTAGATGGTTTTGAGATCTAATTTACTGCCTACTTTTTTTAAATGTAACATATAGGCTTTATTTTAAATCTAACATATCAGCTGCATATCCGAAAGTCCTATTTTTAGGACGTAGAGCTAGTTTTCAACACTATAAAAAAAAAAATATATTTTTTTTTCATGTATTATCCAAATAAGCTTTACTCTCTCTAATATCTCATCTCTGACAAATGACTTGTTTTCAGCTGATATCATCAGTCACTTAAGAATTTTACATCTATTCTATATCTCAAAATAACTATGCGTTACTTTAATGTGTGAAAATAACAAATAATCATTACAAACTATATTAGTTAGAATTTTAAATAAATTATTATTCACACAGACAGCATGTGTCCAAAAGTCCGATATACATACAGATTTGAGGTTAAGTTCATTTTAAAACTAAGTGAGATATGAGCGTAATAGTCGTGTAATAGCGATTGTAACGCGGCCATTTCATGCGCGATACAAATAAGCTCTTTTTAGGTAATAGCTGGTGTAAATACAAGCTCTATTTCATTTTGTTGGTTAATAAGAGCAAATCTGCTCAAATGTTTGTGAAACACTATGAACTTATTCTGATGGTGTAGAAAAAAATAATAGACTTAACTATAGACTAGGTATAGATTTCACTATGGCGTCACGTTTGGTTCAGCTTATAGGGACCTTACTTGCTTTGCCGGCGGTTACGGGTTCGAGTCCTACTGGTGATTAGCATGTATGGTTGAACTCCAGTCACGGGTGTTTATATTTATAATATAGGTTACATTATATGTGATCTGCAGTGTTACAACTATCTGGTATTCATAACCTGAGCCTCGGAGCTTACGATAGAAGTAGATGGTGCTTTTTGTTAAAATCCTAATGTATTTATTAATTTTATTTATTACATATATTAAATCTTATAAAATTACGCATAAAAGAGGTAGATTTTTTTGTATTTTATATAGAAAAAAATCTACCTGCCTAATAAGCCTGACACAGTTTCTTATGAACATTATATTACATTTATCACACCTACATAATATGTTTGCTTAATTAAATATATGTTTACGATAAATATTATACGTAAATACAAGTAAGTTTTAGAAAGACATGTGTAGTATGTCAATCCACACTTTGCCATCATGATGGAATATTCCTCGTAACGTAAGAAGGACCGTGTCCAGCAGTGGGATGTTAAAAAAAAGATGCTCATTGCTCATTAAGGAAAAAAAACTTCTTACTTTAAAATTACATTAACTTCAAACTATTCTCGATTTAATCAATCTTTACACTTATCACTTTTAACATTGTTACCGATTAATACAGCGATTGCTAATACAGTGAACGAAAATATAAGGGAATATGCATTGAGACAACCTAACTAGTACTCGAAAGACGAGTGTACGTTAAGTTGCACTTGGCCCTAACGTTGAGGAGAAGCCCATGCCTAGCTGTGGGCTATTAAAAAAGATAATGTGATTGATTGTATCAGTACATTTCAGTCGTAAAATAAATACTTTATAAGTACTCCAACAAAATGCTTGTAACATCTTTTTGTTACAAAATGTAGCCCTTTTGCTTTCTTTTATTAAATGTGTAAGAAAATACGTTTTTACATTTTGAAGGAGACACAAATTAAATCATATAACGCCATCAAATCTTCTTTCCCTAAAATTAAATATCCAAAGCGCAAAACAGGATTTTTTCGTGTGAAATGTATGAAAGAAATCGTGTTACGTTGTCGAAATTTTTTGTTGACTTTCTTCTTATTTAAGTAATGTACTTTGTAAATATTATATGCTTTTCTTTTTCGTATTTTAAGCATTTACGTGTTACGTGTTACGCGTCTCAGAATGACGTATGAGAATGACTAAGCCTAAGCTCTACTATATTTAAAAGGGTGGAGAATGGATGTAATATATTGTCTATCTACTTCTCTGTCAAATATGAACATTAAATGTTATTATTTCTAAGAGAAGATATGTCTCAAAGTGTGGAAAATTACGTTTATCACGATTATAATTATTATATTAAAATCTAATTATTGTATAATTAATGGAATAATTAAATTATTTCATAACTAGGGACTTACCTTCGTTACGCTCGTTTTCTTTCTCCAGGTACGAGCACTCTTAGGTTAGTATAAAGTTTTCAGTTATATGAAATTTTCCCGCAAAGTATTCCCGTATAATGTTGCTCCTTATAACCAGCTAAGATCATGCTAAATGTTATCAAAATCTGTCCAGTGTCTAGTTGCTTCTCATTATGGTCACAGAAAAACAGATAAAAAATCCTAAAAACTATAGATTTGGCCTCTTTTGATAACAATGACTATTACAATAAGATTTTTAAAAAAATATTACATTCGACTCCAGTCGATTTTTCAGTTTGAAATTTATTATATGTAAAGGTATAAATTAAAGTTTAAAGGAATATAAACGATATATGTAGTATACACGTTAAATAATTTGAATATCTAGGTATTGAATAGAATGCAGAGTGTTGACCACAAAACTCTCGGGCGAAGTGCCAAGTATGAGATAAGCTGTATAAAACTTTACCTATCTCCATACACTTCTGTACAAGTTTAATGTTTACTCGGTCGGATAAAACTGCATCGGACACGAGAAACTAGACCAACCAAATTTGCCAGACAATTGATAGGTGTAGAGATATTTTAGTGATTACTTTCGTTAAAATATATTTTGTTTCCATTTTTAGTATTTTATTTGAGTGTTTTTTAATTAAACATAAAATTTTCGTGCTATTTCTTTGGACCTTCTTTTTACTGTTGTTTGTTCCAGTTACATCTTTCTTTACTTATATTACTTCTCTATAGTTATACTAAAAATAACGTACATGCGATATCTAGCTTTAAATAGATCCCCAAACGTACAATTTAAAGATTCTGAATGCATCTTGGATTTTAAATTATTTTAGGTACAGCGAATTTTCCGCACAAAAGTCACGTTAGGGCTTCTACATGACAGGAATATGAGACGAGTATGTTAAGTGATGTCATTTGAAACATTAATATTTATACGCCTGATTTATGGATGGAGCGTAATTTGACTTATATGATAACAAACTTTTTTGGAGTAATGGCCGTATTCATTAGAGCTGTAAGAGTTTTAATGTTTAACGAGATTTGGGGCAAAGGTTAATAGGCGAGAAAATAAAGTGTAGCTTTGTTCTTGGTCATTTAGATTTTGTATAACTGTGTATGAGTATTTTATTTCATTTACAAATTTTAAAAAAGGTAGTGGTTCCAGGACCTTTAAAATTCATGCGCGATTCCTGTTCAACATGATTACTTATACGGTAAAGGAGAATATCGTTAAGGAACTTACATTTTAAAGAAATTAGCAAGTTTTTTTAAAACACGTGAAAACACACAGATATAACTATGATTCCCCTTGTATTAAAGTTCCCTTAGTAGTCTGTACCCAACCAAAACCAAAGGAGAAACTGGAACGAAGTCAGGGTAAGTCGTTAGTATATACTTAGACATGAAAATTCTGGTCACCTTAGAAGTTCTTGTCAATTGAAATTATAATTCTTTCCGTCGGGAAAATAAAACTTATTATAATTACAGTGTAACATTCTACTTTAAAAAATCAATTCTAATATCATAAACAATAATTACAAGATAAAAAATACCTAAAATATCCTAGACTCTATTAATACCTAATATTACCTAGAGCTAAAATTGGAGTATTATGTAGATTACTTGGAGCATAAATCCTCGTTTCATTCGAGGCTACCATTAATAATAATTCAGATCAGACTATACCATAATTTATGAGCTAATTGATTTCTACACTCAATTTCATTTGTGGGTTAACCTAAATGAGCTGATGATCGATTTGTTTGACACAGACGTTGTATTGTAATATACTTGTTATAACGTGTAATTTTATCCGCTTTGGTAATTTTATTTAGTTAAGCGATAGTTAAGTTTAATAAATTGATTAGTATTAAACCAAGCATTAATAAACGGTTAATTTAGCTTAATTAACATTAGTTAAGGTCCATACAAGACGATTCCCACCGTCTTACCTTTTAAAATCCAATAAAGTTTTAATTATTCTACATAATATTTATTTTTTAAATTTACATGATTACTAATTAAAATAATAATTTATAGTAATAATCCTTTTTTAAAAATAACATAACGCCTACAATAAGTCAAAATCAACAAAAATGTATACTTTGCTAAAATGCGCCTTCATAGAAATGCCGCGGTAAGACGTAGTAATTCGGCTTACCTTTTCCATACGAAACGTGTTTCATTCATACTTTTGTATAGGAACATTTTCAAGTGATTTCATTCATAATTACTCAGATTTTTGGTCGCGGTTAAGACGCTCCCGAGCAGCTTATTTTGCATGTGATTGGTGGAAAGTATAAAACGTCACTATTGACCAATGACAAGCGACAAGTATTTAAACAAATTAATATGGCCGATGGCGATTCTGTTTACAAGTGCTTAGTGCATTATTTGTGTTTTTCTTTCGTTTTATTGAGTTTTTACTCGATTTTAGCGTAATAACTAATAATGATATTTTGTGTTGAGTCTGTATAGTGTATGGTTCATATATTTTTTAATTATGGTGAGTTCTATAAGCCATTATTAAATTTGCGTATTTTATTGAAGTTGCATTGTATTTGAATGCGACTTTGTTTTCGTAACTTGCATAAGTCAAGTAATTTGTAATAAAACTTTCTATTGAAATTGTGTATAAGTGCTAAATTAGAAAAATATTTTGTTTGTTTTCGTTTATGTTGCAGTGAAAATATGTTTTAAGTTATTTTATATGCGTTTCCTTAACAAAATGATTTTACGTGTATTAGCTTAAACAATTTATTCGGACTGGAAGGAAGTATTGCTATAGGATATTGTAATTAAATTTTAAAACCAGTAAAAACATCTACATATTTCAAAATTTTAATTTAACTTTGATAAATAAAAAATAAATCAATCTCTTCAATAAGATGGCAAACTGACGAACTACGAAGTTCTTCAAACACTTGTCACTAGATGGCGATACTTTTTAAAATAATTATTAAATATATTAATGTAAAATTAACAGGAGGGAAAAAAGAATATTTAAATCTCACTAAATTATGTTTAGGTTGAAATTAATTATATTTATGATGAATACAAAATAAAATAATGCGGCCTTAAATCAAATCGCCGTACTTTCACTTTTTATGATGATGCAATGATGCGTAATGGCGTCATTAATATTTTTATATTATTTTAGTAAATATTAAATATATTGACTATTCTGCTATAACTTAACATAAATTAAAAAAATAAACAATGACATAAGACTTTATGAACATTTTTTTACTTTTTAATTATTACGAAAAAAAAATCTTCACTACAACATAACGGATACTTACGAGGTACTAGTACATGTACTAGGTACTTTTGCATCGCATTTATTCATTTAGTTTTTGTTATTTTTTTGGACAGCTTACCTCTGCTAAAATTTCACCCTTCGCCACTGATAGATAGGCATAAAAATATATGAATGAATGTAATTATATAGTAATCTAATTAGTTAAATATAATTAACGTAATTATATAAGTCCGTTATTAGGCTACTTTACGTCAGGCAATTTAATATAACGACATGTAAAGAAATACATAGCTAACGTATGTAAATAAATATTAGACTTGAACTTAGATCTACAAAGTGAAAAAGATTGACAATACTATGCCAAAGCCTATGAAACATATAGTCGGCCAACGGACGTGACAGCCCAAGCTGCCATACACTAATGTCCCAAGCGAGTGTGTAAAAGGGCCTTTATCACTAATTCTTTGACATCTTTCTATTTTTCATCCAGATTTTAAGTATCATATTTAATTTTTTTGCATGTGTTTTAATAATATACGAGTATATGACGATTGACGATAGACCAGTTTTTCATTTAAATGCCATCCAAATCAGTCCAGCTGTTTGGAGTGAAGACAAATACACAAACTTTCGCATTTACATTAGTAGCGTAATAGGTACAATTTATTTACGAGTAATTAATTAAAAATGCCAAGAATAAGTTTCGTAATCAATCTTAATTTGGCAAATTTTTTGTATTATTTACCGGAGTTTAAGATCGTTTTGCGAGCTTAGCGAATTTAAATGAAATGTTTAAGGAAAATGTTATAGTACAAAACTTTTTTCTTCGCATCTTCATTATATTTTTATTACAGTTTTTGAATAAAAGATACATCTTGACGATTTAAATTCTTCCTTTTCTTAAATGGTGTACATCATCCAAATTGTGATGACTCTGTTTGGTACTGGATTTTTATCGTAGGTCCGTTTTTCAATATCTATCAAGGAAAATGTGTCAATTATATTATGTACTAACGACTTAGTATAAGTTTTTTTACAAACTTTGATTTTATTCTTTATTATTATTAAATCCGTGTGATTTACGGAACATACAAAATAAAAATTAGCCAAATTGGTCGAGACATTATCGAGTTTTGCGCATGCCAGCATTTATTTTTGTTTATATAGAAGAAGAAGATAGATAGACTACTGACATACTGTCGCTCCGCTCTGATTTTTTCCCTAGGTACGTTTTAACGGTTAATATAGATTTCTTAGACATGTCATATTTTCTTGCAGTAACATATATAATATCAAATTTCATCAAAATCAGTTCAGTGAAAAAATTATAAAGAAAAGAAAACTAAATATTCGAGCGCTGTATTGATTGTAATTTCAATAAGATTTATCGAAAAGTATTATAGATTCGACTAGGTTACAGTTTATTATACGTATACCAGCAAATCCCGCGGCTTCGCCCGCGTTCTCATCACTATTAAAAAAAGGTATTGGTGATAGAAGGATGAAAATTTAAGGTTAATAGTATTTTTTGATGCCAAATCATAAAAAATAAAAATTTGGCCTAAAGTTAAAAAATAAAAAATCTGGAGAGGGCCATCTTTATCACCTAGGAAAATTAAAAATATTCTACGTCCTATTCTCAGCGGCTTGAGAATAGGTAACGAATATACACAAAAAATGTCATAAAAATCGGTCAAGCCGTTTCGAAGGAGTTCGATAACAAACACTGTGACACGAGATTTTTATATACTTACCTATAGACTAATGTCTTTGCCTCGTTTTGCTCGCGTACGTATCTAGAATGTCTCTACACATATTTAGTATTTATAAGTAAAAATATATATTATAATATAACAAAAAATATTAGTATCTACATTATATGGGTACTATCCATGTCTATACTATCAGTATGTCTGCGTGATTGCTTAACCGTGCCTAGGGATGAACCCTTTTCGGTAAAAAGGATAAATCATTTTTAAAATTTGCAGACACATTCATAACAAACTCGTGAAATTGAGTGAAAAATGTTAGTGGGACTGATATTTCGAAAATACCTTAGAAGAGTAGAGAGAGGACAGTCATAATTGTAATTCTAATTATAGAATATGAGATAAAATATTCTATAATTAGAATTACAATATCTGTGTTCTATCACGTTTAATTAACATGTCATGTATCTAAATAGATATAATATAATGCAAGTTAGCGAAGCATTTCGGTCAGCAAACGACCGAATCGCATATAAGATTGATCGACAATCCCGTGATGAATGTGCAACGGATGCGCCCGTGATTAATTGTTGCCTAATTGATTCTAGCTGATTTCATATCTATTGCCTAATTCATATCACTAGGGTTAGGAGAGGTTATATGTCATTATTACACAAGCGCCTTACCCTGGCTTTGCTCGGGTCGCTACGTGGGCGGATTTTGATCGCCGTTTCATGGGTTTAGTTTTTTTGTGCGTAATTATAAAGTAGAGTTAGTTACTCCCGTTATTTCCCGTTATAATCAGTCCAGATGTTTTCGAAATCAGGCGGAACAAAGAAACCGACAGATTAACATTTTTTTTTGTTATTTCAAAAATACTTATGAAAACATTGTATTTTTAAATTATGGTGACAACATAATAATAACGAAAACTGTGAAATGTCACCATAGTTATCTAATCTCCTTCTGTTTTGATATACTTATCAGCTGTTTGGTTATTTTAGATTACTAAATGTATAAAAGAGAAAAGTACTAGTGTAGACTCGTAGAGTATAGAGAAGAATACGGTGAAGAATCCAATATTTTCTATTCCAATCAACCCCAAACTTTCAATCCCAAAGAATTGAGAAACCTATGTGATAGCAACACATAATAGATAACAGAAAACGTGCTTCATCTGATTTCATAAGGCTTTACTGTCATTATTAGGACGGCCATTTCAGGAATTTTGGGGTTAAAAAATCCGCATAGACCTTTTCACACGTGTATCTAAAGTTATTCGGGTTAGTTGAAAAAGCTTCTATGCTGAAGGTAGAAAAGCTACGTAGTCTTCAAAATATTGATGATACGAAATAATAGTACTAATTATATATATTATAGTAAAGGCATTCCACAAATCATAAGTTTTATTGATTTAACTCACAGGGTACAAAACATGCTACGGATTAAGCAGAAATGCTTCTGATATATCATATCTATACATACTTCACTTGTACGTAGAGGTAGATAAATAACGTTCCTATTTTTTACAAATTATATGTAAGAAACGAGAGTGCTTTTGGCTCAGTTTGTAGTGACAATACTTGCTGTGTCAGTCAGTGGTCGGGGGTTCGTATTTCGCGGGGGGCGTTCATTCGTGGGATGAGCGTGAATATTTTTACTGCAGTTATGGGTTTATATTTATAACATGTATGTATTTAAAGTTATATACGTGTAGTGTATCAACTATTTGGAATACATAGCACAAGGCTTACCTTACCATGGAACTAGATGGTTCTGTGCATTAATGTGTGTCTAAAAAAATATCTTCTACCACATATTTTTGGTAAATATGTACTAACCTACCTAAAATATCGGACTCCGTACCAAATACCTAACTTTAGCCATACATTTCTAAATGAGAAAAAGTAATAATGTTTCATCAATAGGACCCGTAATAAAGACGACTATTTCCGTGTGTCAACACCGTACAAACTTTTCCACCAATCACAAACATTATATTGATTTATTTTCATTTTTTGTTCAGTTCCTTCAGTAACCGTGCCAGTCGGTATTTGGCGTTTTTTAAAGAAAGTTGCTACAGTTTATATTGATGACCTTGATATCTCTCAGTTCGTATTGATTTTCTTAACTAATTATATATTTTTAAGCTTCCGATTAATTTGTGAATTTAAAATTCTTTAATTGCTGTTCTGCTTTTATTTCAAAAGGTATTTATTTAAATAATATTCACGTATCAGTTTTATTTTAAATACTAGAACTCACCCTCGCACATCTCTGAGTTGTCCCTGGGTACGTTGTAATTCTATATTTCTTGCATTAATATATATCATATATGTTGACCACGATAGCCATCTATCATGTTACCAAAAACATTTCATCAAAATCGGCCAATAGGTTTTCACGTGATGTTATTACAGACAGACAATATTACAATAACGAAAGATTGTAAGAAATTTGATAAATTACTTTGATTACAAAATAATTCAGCTAAAAACATGAGAAATTCCCCATATGAAATTACACTCCCTTTTCTAACCTCTTAAGGGATGATTTGGAAACTTTTCAAACTAAGTTCACACCACATCTAAATCGGTTCAGCGGGAAAGGATAGACAGACAGGCATACACACATTTCACATTTATAATATTAGTACGGATTATTTTCGAAAATTATATCTCAAGTGACAATCAATTTCCGATATAGCATTGTATTACGTATAATTCTATAAATTTAATGGAATATTATAATCACTGTAATGCGATATTGCTTCCAACACGTTCGGAATCCCGAGTATTATAATCTTGCTAATTGATACGAAACTATTACAATCAAGATATATTATACACTTGTCGTAAATTGTGTGAGAGATATTTGTAATTTCTATGTATAGAGAATGAAGAGATCTATGACATTTTTAAAATACAAAACCGGAAATGTTATTGTTGACTAACGGCGCGTCCGGGCTCCGCTCGTGTTCTGTTAGTGTACATTACACAGAGATACATAAAATATTTTTCTGAAGCAAAAAGTATCTCTTCTTTTGTAATAAGTATCCGGATCAGCAAACAGTGGTAGCCCAGCGGTAACGCGTCGCTCGTATAACCGAGTGATGCGGGTTCAAATCCGGGTCTCGCAGCTCTGATATTTTCATGTGCGAATCATTTCTCTCATGATTACCACTTGTCTTACGGTGAAGGAAAACATCGTGAAGAAACCTGCATGTCTGAGAAAACCTAGCAAGTTTTCGTAAGACATGTGAAGTCCGCCAACACGCACTGGGCCAGCGCGGTGGACTATGGCCTGATCCCCCTCGTACTGAGGGAGGCCCGTGCCCAGCAGTGGGACGTTAAAAAAAAAGGGCTGATGATGATGATGATGAAGTATCCGGATCAGATAACCAGCTATTATACCAAATTTCATCATAATCTGTCTAGTGGTTATCATGTGATGCGTTTCCAGACAGACAGAAAATATTATTACGAGCTGTATTCAGTGGATTTTTATGTAATGTCCTCCAAAATCGATTTCAGCCACAGCGACTAATCTTTCTAAAGATCAGGACAGTTTTAAATGAAACTATCTTTTCGGATTCTTTCGCGAAAAATCTATGTTTTTTTTCGAAATTTGCATAAAAATTGATTTTTGGTCACCGACGTTTCGAATACTTTAAGACAATCACAGAAGAGACCATAAAGTTGAATTTAAAGGCAATGATTGAATTCAGTATTATGTGCACAGGGTAAATGTAGAGTATTAGTTACTATAGTTCGCGCAAACACGAATCCACCTTCTATTAATTTATATACTTTCAAAGTCCGATGGGATGATACTTTCACACGACCGGTTAGAGTTAAGAAGGACGACTGACGGCTTTACTAAAACACTTTAGTTTGTATCACCGTCAAGTTCCAAACTCCTGGTTACTACTGATAAAATATAACAGAAAAACTAATTAAACGTGGACCGACCCGAGACACGAACTCAGGAACTTTGTACTTTACATGCTGACCACTAGACTATTGATGGTTTTGTATAAAAGAGACTTATTTAATTATAAATGGAGTGTAGGTAAATAATGATAGCAAATTCATAATTGCGAGATAAAAATTCACAGTGAAAAGAAAAAATAATAATAGGGGACACCCGGGTTTGAACCGGGGACCTCTCGATCTGCAGTCGAATGCTCTACCACTGAGCTATATCCCCATTGAGAAACATGGTCAAATAGTGAGACATAAAAATCTTGTTTTAAGTTTTATTAGTCATGGCTTTTGCACGTTACAAATGACCTACATATATGGGACTAACAACAAAGTGATTTCGTCATCTAGAATTTTAATTATGCATTCATGCAATAGATTGCTAACTTTTAAAGTATTTCGTGTGTTAAGAGTTTTTAAATGTAAACTGTGAAGTGTATTTTTAATCTATAGATACATATTATAATAAAATTCTAACTAGTTTGTGAAGTGTATTTTTAATCTACAGATACATATAATAAAATTCTAACTTAGTTGAATCTGTCCATTGAATATTTTTTGGAAATGCTTATTGGAATAGTAATTATTATCGATACAGAGGCCGAATCTATAGTTTTTAGAATTTCTGTCTGTCTGTCTGTCTGTCTGTGACCGCGTCACGAGAAAACCACTGGACAGATTTCGATGAAATTTGGTACGATGATAGCTGGTTATCCAGGTCAGGATATAGGATACTTTTTACTGCTGGAAAATATCTAATTTCTGAGAAATCTCAATTAACCGTCGAAAACTGTCCGTAAAACATCACACGGTATGTGAAATCTAAGAATTTAGTTTCTTTAAAACGCGATAATTTAGTTTTTTTAAAGAGCGAGTGGAGCCGCGGGAAATGCTAATATGTATATTATAACGTATGTGGGCTACTTTATTTGTACTTCTGTACTAATATATAAAGTTGCAGAATATTGTTTGTTTATTAGTTAGAACGAACAAATCATTACTTTGTTCGTGCCTTTAGAAAAGCATTTAATTCTAGTTCATAGAATCAAAAGGTCTATACTATACGATCAAGAAGATACGAAAGTGAAAGTTCGTTTATTTATTTGTTTGATAAAACTTTTAATATTTTAAGCTGATTTGGTGAAGATTTTATGTGTTAAAAATAAAAGTAGCTTGACTTACTCCTAACAACATCAGTTATAAGTCAGTGAAAGTCCCGTCAAAATCTATCCAGCCGTTTCAGAAATAATCGGGAACAAATAGACAGACAGACAAACATGTAATAAATTCTGTTTTTCTCTTAAGTACGGGAAAAAAAACTGTTATATTCATGTTACAAACAGATCCTCAAATTTTATTTACCTGAGGCTATGATTTCAAAATGCCTAATATGCTACTATTTCTTATTAGAATCAAATAGGTAAATAAATAGATTTAATAATATTATAACAAATTAATAAAAAAAAACCGTGAAGGCAAAGGAAATGAGATTTTACGCTTAAAAAATCTTTTAATATAGAAAGAATATGTATTTTCAAAGTCAATAAGTTCCCAAGAAAAGCTAGACACGCTTACAGTCAATTCTATCACGGAGAATGTAGGTCGAAGTTACCTTTATTTAATCAAACGTCACCTGTACTCGTTCCTCGCAGATAAGGGTGACCGAAAATTAACCACGACTGACATATTTCTAAGAATGTACATAAAAAATAAATAAGTTTCTCAAAAAGAATATATAAGGATATTTTTATGTACATAAATAATTGTTGTATTTAGAAATCAAAGTCATAGACGATTCACTTTATTGGTTCAAACTACAGATACTTGTTGTAACAGTAGAGAGGTTCTTCCTCTATTTTAAAAACAGAATTTTTAACTTATTCAACTTACGTACAAATTTGCTAGTTTTATATAAAAGCGATAATTAGTTAAACTTAACAATTTCTTTTTGTTTTCCTTAAATAAGCCCTTTACGTAGAATCGTCTATTTTCCGAAGGGTTTGCAAAAGGTAGGGTTGTCACAACTGATTTGCGCCGAAAATACAGGGCTGTCTTATTTTGACGTTTTGTTTATTTTGACGGAAATGGGCTCTATTGTGCTTAATAGTAGATACTCAATTTTCATTGAAAATGAAAGGAAATTAATTTACATTTCTTTTTAAACGAATATTGCTTTGTTTGTTAACAAAACAAAAAAGGGTAAGTTAATGAAGAGCATTTTTATGAATCTACTGTCTTTTGCTCGCGACTTTGTTCGCACGGTGCAAAGCTAAATAAATAAAAAAAAAAAATTGTGTAAAGTTAAAAATCTTGTAGCTAAATTCAGTACTTAAGTACTAGTAGTGATTTGCTTTAACGCGGGCTTATATGTCAAGTTCCATTAACATTCAGAACAACACAACAGCCTTTAAAAAAACCTATGTCATTCAACTGAATCGTTTTTCTATTAGAAAAAGTTACGTTAAAATCCGTTTAGTACTAATTTTTTTATCTTGTGTGTGTATTTATATTGTTGTGTGTGTAATGGGTAAATATATTATATCTCTGTTCAAACTTCAACGTATCTACGCCAGATTGCTAAATACGAGTTTACGCACAGAATGTTGCAATTAATTGCCAATTAGGTTGAAGTGTACGCCATTATTCAAAAAAGACTTCTTTATTTAAAAAATAGAAAACTCCTATATTTCATACAAAACCTTTAAATTTCGTGTTCAATTCGATCATGTTGAACAAAAACACATTGGGTAGTTGATAAATATCTACTAACGAGGTATTGATTTCGGGCTAGACCGAACTCTGCAAAAACCTAGGCAATATACTGCACAGTACTTTGAAAGCAAATGAATTTTTAAAGCGATAAAATTCGAGTTCACCCGCAGTTTTATTCGAACAAAAGAAGGATTAAAATTCTCCAAACCTCAAACACGTCTGAAATTTTTTCATCGCTTTAGCCGAATACTGTAAAGGGTATTATGAGATATTTTATGTAAATTATATATTTCTTATAAGGATATTAATTTTTTTTATTTACTTCCAAATTTTTCAATTTTTTTGATATTATGAACTTTGCTATCTTCTGACCTTCTCCAACAACAAATGTTAGTAGGATAAAATACACAATTTTTAAACAACATCGGCAGTAAATTTTTGTAAAATATATATGTGACATAGAGACGTTACGTGAAATACTATTTACACATATAAAAAAAAAACTTTTTTTCAGAAATCTTATTAAAATACTCATTATTATTAATACATTGGCAGAATCAATCGTTTTTAGAATTTTTGTTGTGATCATGAGAGAATCACTGGATAGATGATGATAAAAATTGGTATAAATTTGATAAATTTGTGTTAGCATATAGGAAACGTTGTACTGGGATAAAATAATATGTAATTGCTGAGAAATATGTACTAACGAACCGAACGACGAACTCGAGAGAATCAAGGGGAGGTCGCTAGTGTGTAATAAAAATATCACTAGACAAAGCAACGTAATTTTTTATGGCTATAAATAGGTTTTCTTTTTTATTTTTACTCATACTCCTTTTATGTAACTAAATTAAAAAAATCAGTATATATATAAAAATGTTGACGTAAAATCACTTATGTTAAACACCGAAAAGAATTTTTAAACCACAAAAAGTACACGCATCTTTGGAGTTATGTGACATCCTGAAATTTAAAACATGCTCTTAGCAGTACGTTGCTTCGTACGTAACACATTTAAAAATTAAAAATTTCAACAAATTCCCAGACGAATATTTTAATTTATTTCTTTTAGTGTTGGGTAACTTAAAAATAAATGTTTTTTATTTTACAGCACTTAAATATATCTGTACTTTACTACATATTAAAAAACAAAGTAGTCCATAGCGCAGCTGTCTGTTCGCGACAAAATCAAAAGCTTACTGCACCGATTTTTTAATTTTGAATTAAATTGATTAATTCAATTCTATTTCTATTTTGCTTTGTAAGCTCTACAAAACGCATTAAACTCGTTACGACATAGGTTTTGCAATAATAAAAAACGATATTTTATCGAATATAACTTGTCTTTAAGAACTTTTCTACTGAAAGCCATTTCTATTATTGGAGTAGGTTCACTGAAACTTGGGTTATCAATCAAATCAAGTTATAATCCATAGAGTTTCCATAGACTACTTTTTTCTTTTTATAGTATAAAATATAACCTTACGTTTGATAAATGTTTCGCTTATTTTTAGTCACCCTACTTGTTGTGTCAGCGGTCGCGGGTTCAAGTCTCGCTGAGGACTTTCACTTGTAAGTACAATATTGTTTGTATTACAGTGATGGGTGTTTATATTTATAATATGTATTTATTTACAGTTAAATATTTGTAGTGTATCAACAATGTGGTATCTGTAACACAAGCCTCGTGGCTTATTATGGAACTACACGGTACTGTGCTAAAATTGTGATATAGGTAAAACTTCCTATGAGAAAAATAATAATCTCTATTTTTAATATACCTATATATGCACTTTTGTTGGTCCTTTACTGAACAAATGAAGACGATAGAGACAAAATATTCAAGTAATAATTTTAAGGCTCCGTAATTCATCTATACTAATATTATAAAGAAGTAAAGTTTGTGTGTTTGTATATTTGTTAAATTGTAAGGGGTAATCTCAGGATCTACTGAACCGATTTTAAAAATTCTTTCACCAATAGAAAGCCACATTATTGCTGAGTGTCATAGGTTATATAAAAAACCGAAAAGTAAAAAGGCTTTTACGTGGTAGTCCGTTTTGCAAAGTGAATCGGAGAAAAAACGGTCGAATGAAAGCGTTTTTTACGCGATTATATATGGAAATTACGTCATTTTTAAACTATACTAAATAGGTTACACCTGGGGACGAACCCGAGCGAAGCGAGGGTGAGTTGCTAGTAAATAATAATTTTACTAATTCAGAAAATAACTAAGTATAAATAAAACCATTAATCATTCGTATAATTCTTACAAAAGAGTTTTTATATATTTTATACAGCCTAAGAATTTTTTATTTTTATTTTATCTGTATTTGTAAGTAATCAAATTTGATATTTTATGTTTGTAAGCGAGATTAATAATAGCGTTTGAAATTGTTATGTCAAGTTAAATTACCCAGCTATATTTACAGAGGCTCGTAGATTAACAGATAAACTTGTGATCAAAGAGGAACGTAAAGTGAGGATTTCGTTGACATATCTATTATTATCGTCGATATACTAGAACTATAGGCTGATGCTAGTCGTGCTAATCGTATGATTAAATTTTATATTTTAATTTTTCGTCCAACTATTGTCGGTTTGTACGAATATATTTATATTTTTAATATTAAATAAGTGATTTTTACAGGATGTATGTGTGCAGGACATAATATGCATAAATAAAAAAAAAAAAGAACTTAGCGCATGATAAAGAAATAATTAAATTCTTCCGACTATTGTCGGTTTATAATTTCTTAATTTGTTCTTGTTAATCGAACAAATAATTAAATTTCATCTGTTTAACGGACGACTAGACACTATTATACGAGTTTTTTTGTTAGTCAGTACTTATCCGATTTGAAAAATCCCTTTAGCATAAGCTACCTCAAACAAAACATCTGGACGGATTTAGAAATAAAATTTAATCGATAGATAGACAACACCGAGGCTTAGCCTACGAGTTACACCAGCAAGACCAAGCAAAGCAAATATATATATTGATTGATTGACTAAACTACAAAAAAATAGATTAATTATGATTTACTATGATTAATCGATGCAAATCTAGAATGTCTAGAATTTATTTATTATCTGTCATAACTGTTTAATTGTGTGACTTTTTAAATGCGAAAGTAACTCTATCTCTCTGTCTGTCGTGCTTTCACGCAAAACGAAATTTGGTACACAGATATTCTGGAGACTGAGAAAGGCATTGATATACTAGGAAAAAAGGTGTAGATAAGTCATATGCGCTCAAAAAGTGGCACACTAAAACTAGGCTATTGGCCTACCAACGCGTTGACGACGCACTGTCGAGAATTATATTTGTCTCTTTTTCACTGGCGATACTTGAATCATGCCATCCTATTTTGACGACTAATCGTAATGTAGTGTGTTATTGCAATATTTTTAGTTATTCTGTATTCATGTGTGCGTTAGTGTGCCGTTTTTGAAGATAGAATGTCGTTTAGGTAACGTATCTACACCTTTTTACTTATAATATCATTGGAGAAAGGACATAGGCTACTTTTCTGTTTGAAATAGGGGATGAAAGTTTGTATGGAAATTACGTCATTTTTAAAGCTAGAAGCTTGAAACTTATTTTATTGATTTTTGATTAGATATAAATACGTAAGACTTTCAAAGTTTGTAAAAATTTTATACTAAAGAGGGTATCTACTGTATACTAATATATATTAAAATATATAGACTAACGTTAGTAATAGGTAACACAAGATCGTAATAATTAATAAAGTGATTTTGCATGTTATCGAAATTGGATACACATGTTAATTCAATTATGATGTAGCAATACAAAAACACCATGTGTAAACGTAACAGATTACACTTATAGATTATTGGAACAACTCTCCCAATTAGTTCAGTTATTTTTTTAAAATATTAAATTATATAACATGTGGTTGGCTCTTTTTACGACTAACTGCTAGGAACGATCCTCTCTTCTATAAGCCAGATAGATCGGCCATAGTCCATCACGTTGGCTAAGCTCGGATTGGCAGAACACTACACGTGTTTTTTGAAAAATTTGCTTTTTCTTTAAGAAGTATAGGTTTCCTCGCAATGTTTTACCTTACAGGCTTACCATAACGCAATGGGGAAACAGTGGTAGTAGAATGCGGGTTGAAATCCGGGTCTCGCACCTCTGATATTTTCATGTGCGAATCATTTCTATCATGATTACCACTTGAGTTAACTGAAGGAGGCCCGTGCCCAGCAATAGAACGTTAAAAAGAACTAAAGACAATGCAATGGGTAATCATATTGTAATTTTTCGCACGTGAACATATAGAGACGCGAGACTTGGGAATCGAATCCGCTTCTATTGGTTTTCTAATCAAGCGCGTTATTGAATTACAACTGCTAATATTCATCAAATTTTTATTTGTATACTATTAAAATAATATTGTTTGGATTCTTAATTTTTCCTCAGACACTATCTATATTATTTATTAATGATGAGATCACATTAATTAATTAATGTGATCTCATCATTAATATGTTATAATTCACATGTTTTGAAATATTTATTATAAAATCTGAATTATGAAATATATTTTATAATGTAGAGAACAATGTTCTCTCAGACAGATGATGGAACTCATCAACTTAATGAGGGTAGGCTTAATACCTAATTGTTATATGCCGAATTATCGTGTGTCTGACACATGTAAGGTAAAAGTTAGTAGGTATGATAAAAGCACGGTACCTACTAAAACTGATTTACAGTATAAATATATGTTTATGTGAATAATTTATTTTTAAGCAATTTATAATTATTTAAAAATTAATAATCAAGGATTAATAAAAATATTCTTAGAAATGTAATATTGTATATAAATTTTGTAATATAGAAGCGATATATCCTCGCTTCACTCGGTTTGTACCTGCTGTACCTACTATGTAAAATCTGTTTAGGATTTTCTGCATAAAAAGCAAATAGAACAATGAAATATCAATAAAAAGTTAAAAAAATAAATAAAAAAGATAAACAGACAAACGGACAAAAAATTCAATTACTGTTATGTAATATTATGTAAGCAATAGCCACTGTACAATGTGTTTTTATTAGATTTAACAGATCAGTCTATTTTGCAGTAATTCAAAATGGCTAAAAGTGCTGAAGTTGAAGTGGAAAAGATGAAAATGTTAGAAGAAAGAATAAAAGCGCCATCGATATGGGGCCGCGTTCCGTGCGGGGTTCGTTTCGAAGATTTACAGGATAGACGATATGAAGACGCTGTACGTTTGCTGAAGAAACATTACTTGCCTGAAGAGGTGAGGACCTAAAATAATATATCAAGTTGCAAACAAAAATATTTTCGAAATTATGAATAAAATTCAAGTGTTTATACGAATTTTTATACACTAATATAGCAATATAAAAACTTTTTCTTTTGAGGACTTTGGACATTACAATGACAGTGGTAGCCCAGTGGTAACGTGCTCGCTTGGATAACCGAGTGGTCGGGATTCAAATCCAGGCCTCGCACCTCTGATATTTTCATGTGCGAATAATTTCTGACATGATTATCACTTGTCCCACGGTAAAGGAAAAACTCATGAGGAAACCTGCATGTCTGAGAGAGTCTAGCAAGTTTTCGAACTTCACATATTTTTACATGTGAAGTCCGCCAACACGCACTTGGCCAGCGCGGTGGACTATGGCCTGATCACCCTCGTATTGAAGGGAGGCCCGTGCCCAGCAGTGGGACATTAAAAAAGGGCTGAATACAATCAGGACTTTGTTTGAGTGTTAATGTCATAATATTATGTTAGTAGTTAGTAGTAGGTACTACATTAGTACCGACCACTACGCGCGATTACTTAGTATGGCCCATAATTACTCAAGTTAAGTGTAGATTGAAATTATTCTTTTACTTAAATACATTATTTCTACTAAATATTCAATAATTTTTTTATCTTTAGGCATAATTCATTTCAAACAAAAGAACATCTAATCATTTTATAGCCCAAGGTAAAAAGTATAAGAGTAAAAAGCTTTAAAAGCTCAAATAAACCAGTGCAATTATGAAAAGCAATCTATAAATGCTTCGTCGGATTCCCAATATTTAATTAAGACTGAAAAAAGGATTGTTCGCAACAAAGTCTCGATTATTTAATTACATTAGCGAAGGAGGGATCAAAAAAATACTCGCGTTTAAAGTTCAATAAGGATCGGCTTTTAACAGATTCGAAATCGTCATGAATTTATCGTTTAAATACAAGTTGGAATTTTAGGTGTGAAATGCTTATAGTAAATATGTTGTAAGTGTCTTGTCCTCTCAAGGGTAACCGAATCGTGCATGCTCTTTAAGAATTCTACAATGTCACCTTCTACTGAATCTATTTATTCGTTCTATAAAAATATCTTTTCGACAATTCTTTCGTAATCCATTCATCCTTCGCCCAAACCGCGATTTAATACTTCTCGAATATTCGGAGAATCTTAAAAAAAATTCTGAAATCCTCGAATATGAATATAGCTTTCCCATTCAAAGCCTTTCCGGACTGCTAATTAAAATCATTTAGGCACATCGTTCAATGAAAAATGCGTTTCAATTTAACCCTATTGTTATCCCCTCTTTTATTATTGAATAAAGGGTTCTCTCAATACGGGTTTAACTCGCTCGGTTGACATTATGACACATTGATTTACATATTAAGCGTGGACGTTTTATGATTAAACTATAGGCTAAATAGGGTTCGTCCTTTTATACATTTCAACGTTTAGTATAGATTTCTTAGAAATTAGATATTTTCTGAAAAAAAAAATCTATATTATGTTGACCCGAATAACCAGTTATCACCATAACAAATTTCATCAAAATCTGTGCAGTGGTTTTACTGTCGTTTACAGATAGATAGACAAACATTCTAAGAACTACAGATTCAGCATATGTATCGATAATAGCTATTTCAATTAGATTTGACTATCTCAATAACATTTTCACAAAATATTTAATTGCATTGGACTTACTTTTATTATATTTATCTACAATTTAAAAACGGACAGATTTTCTATACGCAACAATTCAAGCGTTGCATAATAATTATTAGTAATAATAATATAATTAATTAGTTCATCGCATGCCGCTGTGGCACATTATGAGCATATTAATTTACAGATCACTCAGGTATTCTATGAATATTTTGCTAAAGATTTACCGTCACTTCGATTGAGTATTTTTTTTTTTTTTATGTTTGTTAGCTCATAACTTTGAGCTGGGTGAACCGATATTGATGATTCTTTTTTTATTTGAAAGGTAGTGCTTCCCATGTGGTCCCATTTTAATATTTTCCAGTTCTGATAATGGCATCCATGAGAAAACCATAAAAGTCTTAAATTTGCATTAAGTATTTGCGCGATAAATGGACGAATAACTCAATATTACACCAACCAATTTCGATGATTCTTTTTTTAATGGAAAGGGTATACTTCAAGGGTAGTTTGATGAGAGTTTGGTAAGGTTCTGATGATGGGATCCATGACAAAGTATCGGAACTCTTCAATTCTTAGGAGCAAATTAACGATGCTCGGCCGAATCTTTTATAGGCTATATGGATATTTGAGCTACGTACCGTAACTGATGATGGAAGGTACAACACCTCAACGGTTAGCAGTTTAATGAAAATTCTTTCAATATAATACGCAATTATGAACGGATAGTTGTATACTTTCAGGCTATTAGGTTTACCTCATAATAGAAGGTAAATTTTTATAGTCATTAACGCAAAAAATTTAAAAATAAATTATTTTTAACAAAAAAACAAAAACCGACTTCCAAAGTTAATAAATCTAAACTAAAAAGTAGAAAATAATACTTTTAAGGACTTTGTTAATTTTGAAGTCGGTGCCAGCCAAAGCAAAATAACCCTAAATAGATACATATTTGATTAATGTATCAATTTGTAAACATAATCAAAATACCTGGCTGGCACCGACTCCAAAATTAACAAAGTCCTTAAAAGTATTATTTTCTACTTTTTAGTTTAGATTTATTAACTTTGGAAGTCGGTTTTTGTTTTTTTTTTTAAAAATAATTTATTATAGTTGGGAAATGCATTAACGCATACCACCTGTAGAAAACAAGTGGTTGAGTGGGACTCACTGGTCTAAAGCCAGTACTACCCACTAAAACCAAATATGTATGTTCTGGGGGATTGCGTCCATACCTAATGTAATCTAACAGTAACGTATGTTTTTTCTACGTCATAATCTATTAGCTTAAGACCTAGCAACGTTTTCGAGAGAGCATTTCAGTAAGGCCAGTGTTTAGATATGCTATTTCTCACACTCTCCCGTACATCATACGGGCTATCTGGCTGGCGGTAGTGGTTGCGTTCATCAGTGCGCATCGTACTTGGATAGGTAAAATATCAATTTTTTAAAGAATTTTAAGAAGGTTCCTTTTGTTTTTATTATGTTAATTGAACTGAATCTATTATTGCCAGACAGTTTAATTGTTGTTTTAACGGTGCCAGGCGCTAATTTTGAATAGTTTTTGTTAGCTTTTGCTAGCTCTCGTACGATATCTGTGTACTTAACTTCATCCGAATCTGTCCAGGCGTTTCAAATTCAAATTCAAATTCAAAATATTTTATTCAGCATGAAATTATATCAATTTTTTACTGAACGTCATGAGTCTACTACCAGTTCGGAAGGAAGAAACCACTGACCTGAGAAGAACTGGCGAAAGAAACTCAGCGGGACTAATGTATTTTTTTTCTCTTAGTGTTTTTTCCTTTTTTTTAATTAAAACTTAACAATAATTCTATAGGTTGAAACAGCCTGGTGGCGATCACATCATTCCCAAGGCGTACTATCTTCTAAAAAATCGTTAATTTTATATTATAGTACACAAACGTTCTTTCACAATTTTTTTAAATTTGGCAATAGAAGCTTGTTGAACGTTTTCTGGGATCCTGTTGTATAAGCGTATACATTGTCCATAAAAAGAATTACTGACTCGGCGTAAGCGAGTCACAGGCATTACAAGTTTATTTTTACTCCTAGTGTTAATACTATGCACGTCGCAGTTCCTGGGAAATTCGTGTATATTTTTATGAACATATATAACATTTTCGTACACGTACTGAGAAGCAACAGTCAATATTTTTATTTCTTTAAACTTATCTCTTAATGTTACTGTTACTTTTGATGTAAGCAAGAGTCATTACTGATCTTTTATCACATTCATATTTTTAACAGAATGTGGCAAAGCTAAAAAAGGATCGTTACATATTTGATCTGTATGTATGTATGTACATATGCATAAATCATTAAAACTCATAATGGTTTCTATTTGTGATTTCGCTTTAAACCTAGGTACTAGATGGATGCTGCACTCTAAAAAGCCACCTCCCACGAATACAACTTATACTCCCACGAAACAGCTTATAGTAGCTTAACACTAAATTGTCTATATATTTTGCAAAATCCATAAGGCCAAAGGTTTTAACTAGTTATTAATAAAACTATATTCTATATAACATACAAAGTATTAAAAAAAAGCACGATGGCTCCAAAAACACTCATTCTACGAAACATTTTAAGTCTTCCATTCTCACCTAATTACTTTCACCTGTAATTTGTTAACAAACTTTGGAAGTGGTTCGTGTTAGTTTGGCCTAGATTTAAGTTGTGGTTAGGCTTTTAGGTAATCGACTCCTTTGCAAGCAAATTTTTGGTGCAATATAAACTTGGAATATGGGCACTGTTTATACTTTGTATGTTTGACCATTTGCTATTAAGGCACAGATTTTCAGAATTCTTAGGTTAGTTTTAGGTATAAGTATTATAAACAGCATTTAAAAGTGTTTTATATAGGGGAATGTATGACTCTATTTATTTATATAAAAATCTTAATAGCTTTATAAGGGGTTATATAGGGGTCAAAGGTGACAAAGGTCATATTAGACAGACAGACAAAATTCTTAAAACTAGATTCAATGATAATAATATAGAATAATTATTAATAATACCCATTTTAGTAAGATTTAAGAAAAATATTCAGAGTTAGAGTAAATATATTAAAACTAACGCAACTTCTGTGCTTAATTTTTATTTTTAAAAAGAATTAGATCCTATTTATTAGAAACAGCTAACAGCATCATGAGTATGTAACACGTAACATAATAGTATGTTCCTCCAAAAAACTTATTTTAAATATAACAAAAGTTAAGCCCTTTGTATTATATTCTAAAGTAAACTACTTTGTAAAAGCCTAGGAAATATTACATAAGGTACTTAAGTACTTAGTCTATGAGATCATTTCAGAGTTCATTATTCGTAGATGCTCTCATTTAGTTGAAAGAGTACTATTAAAGAGGAAAGTTGTAGTCCCAAGAAACATATTGCAAAGTTTAATAAGTCGTATTATAATACTGGCTGAAAGTAACTTTGCTTGTTTCAAATCTAGAAAGAGAAAAATCGAGTACTTTAAACATGTTACAATAAACAAAAAATCGATATTTTGTAGTTAATTACATACTTTTCGAGAAATTATTTTAACTCTCTCGTATGACGTATCCCAACGAATTGTAAGTTTTTTCCGAGATATAGAAAATATAGATATAGATATAAAATGCATTTTATATAAAATGCTAGATAACTCAATAAAATAATAATCATCTCATTTATATGTATTTGTTTACTAATTCATGAAATCACTAATATCTAACGGTGCGGTCCCACGGCGCGCCGGGCGACGGGCCGCGCCAGGCGTTGCTCCGTCCGTGTATGCCCGTCGCGGCCCGTTTTGAGCGTTCCCACGGCCCGTGCCCGCCTGGTGCGGTCTGTTGTCTGACATTCTCCACTCCATCAAGTGCGTGTACGCGCATGCGCCGCCGCAGGCGAAATGAACGATTAACCCCTAACTAACATAGTGACTTTTTGTTACATAACCAACATCGTGGGGTAAAAATCCACCCCAATTTCAGAGCTATATATATTACAAAATAATATTCATATCATTGCTTGATAACTTTTTGTAGTTAATTTCATCATTTTTATTTAAATATATACAAAAAAGGACAATTTTACTTTGACTTTGGTTTTAGTTTTTTTTTCAGGACTATGAATGTTACTTATTCGTTTTTGTTCACTTTCGATCATCTTTACGTACAGAGGTGACAGTGTCCAGATTTCACTCTCTTTGCTGGTGGTTCGCCATCGTTAATCAACATCCAAGAAAATTATAAATTTGTTCTCTTAGCTCTTTCGGATACCTGAAAGCATCATGTTTTCTCTTTTTAACATGAAGTTTAATCAAAGAAGGACCAAGATCTTTGATGAAGATTCGCCGTTTCATTTTTGATTCAAGTATGCAAGCTCTGAATATGAAAACTGATTACTGTTGAAATATTCATCTGATGATGCTTCTGCATCGCTTTCAATTTCCATCTCACTTTCTGTGTCATGATCACTTTCAGCAGTTACGCCATCTTCATAATCACTCTCAAATTGATTTAGTGGCAGATTTGTAAGCTCATCTTCCTCTGAATCATTGAACATGGTCATTATTTGTTCTTCATTCAAATATTTTAACATATTGTGGCAAAAATATGTTAAAAATATTTAAAAAACAAGAACTTGTTCGAAAAAAAATATGTTACACTAATAACATAGTGGGGTAAAAACTCACCCCAAAGGCTAATAGCACGAAAACCATCCAACGTTGCGTGCTGCGCATCCACCTGTTCCTGTTCCTAGCGCATGTGCTCGACTGAGGATACCTGGCCGTGGAAGTCGCTAATAAAAAGGTTAAGGAAATATAATCAAAAATATACGACTGGGGTATTAATTTACTTCACTATGTTAGTTAAGGGTTCACAAGCAACGTAGACGCGCCCATACAGGCCGCGACGGGCGCCGACGCGCCGCGCCGCGCCGCGCCTTTGAACTTACCGACTCCCGATGGATCGGACGGACGACAAGAGGCCACCACGGGCGTCATCGGATGCATCGGTTCCCACGGCCCGTCGGTCCGGCGCGGCGCGGACTGATCTGTGAGAAAACGGGCCGTGGGACCCGGCTTTTATAATATATTACTTGTATTTTAACGCGTTAACTAAAGCAGTAGTATTATAACAGTAATTTAATTAAACCTGGGTTAAAATTACGTTTAAAACAGTTAAGTATTACCTGATCAATGAACTAATTAATATTGCTGTTAGTTTTAGCCAGCACTCATGAATTACGTGAATCATTTATTATATAGAAGATATTAGTCGAGGTAATGGTAGAGAATGCATTAGTTTTTAAATAGTTGCTATGTTCTTTTGGGGTTTCGTATACAAAAGGTTTTATAAAGCCTGATTTCCATCGGCTTACCTTTTGAAATGGCATAAAAACATGAAAAAAATCTTTTGTTTTCCACGTATAAGCTAATCGAGCTTGAAAGTATATTCATACTGACCATCTCAGCTTTTTCTTTTTTCCCTGGGTCTTCCCTTCAATACGGGAGATGAGGCCTTAGTTCACCACGCTGGCCTAGTGCGGATCGGCGGACTTCACATGTTTTCTCAAACATGCAGGTTTCCTCACGATGTTTTCCTTCACCGTAAGACAAGTCGTAATCATTTTAGAAGAGATTCGCATATGAAAATATCAGAGGTGCGCGACGTGGATTCAAATCCGCTTTACTCGGGTATCCAAGACAACTTACCACTGAACTACCACTGCTTTGTATTAATATTTCATGCTACTCCACCTTCTTATTGACATAGCTTTTCTGTGCGTATGTTCGCTAGTAAATACGTTTATTTTCTTTTTTTTACCAAGCAAAGTTTTGATGAAGATAAAGGATACGTTTAGTAATCTTATCTTGTTGGATATATCAAGGAAAAGGGTATAATCGAAGATCCGAAAATATAAAGCTTAGACATACTTTGACTTCTATCACCAATTTTCACACAAACCTACGATTTCTTTTGAAGTAGAAAGTGCCTCTTATATAAAAACCCCATAGTAAATAAACCTATTTACATAATAAGCTTGTTATATCTCCTGATATTATGATATATTATTACTCCTTATATTATGACTACATTTAAATATGTTTTAGTATGTAAAAGAAATTATACATTATATGAATGTATAAAAGTATGATCTCCTACTTGAGAGAAGATTGATTTCCCATACAAACTATTATCCTTCTGTTCACCCTCTTAAGGAATTATACCGTATAAAAATTATCCTATATCCTTTCCAGGGTCTCAGGCCATCTACATACCAAAAATAATCTAAATTAGTTGAGCGGATTTTTAGTTTTTTATATAGAACTAACAATTCCGAGAGGGCCATCCTTATCACCTCGGGGATTTAAAAAATAGCCTACGACCTATTCCCAGACGCACGGGCGTAGCCAGGTTTTAATTTGGGGGGGGGGGGGGGGTTTGGTTCAAGAAAATAAAACTACTAAAATTGCATGAAAAAAATGTAATGTATTGTCGCGTAATATAGTGTGAACTCGTCATAATAGCACGCTTGTACCATGCCTAAGAACGGCGAATGTCAATTTTTAACGTATGTCAATTAGATGACAGGAACAGTTTATTACAAATTCGAATGTGTTAGAGAGAGACAAAACACTTTCGGGAAAGGATTCGAAATTACTAGAAACATTTTGAATTGTCGATACTAGAATGTACTTAAATTTACCCGGAGGTACGTGCAACTGTGCGCTTAAGACACCATACTAGTGCCAGGGCTAGGACTTGGGCACTGACCGGGGAATCTATAACCCCAGCGATAAAAATAAAACATCAATAGATGTAAACACCTTGGTTATACATGGCGCTATTAATGGAGTAGCATGTAAACTCACGCTGGATACCGGAGCATCACGAACTGTCATTAATAACCGAAGATTGAGACACATTGCAGACAATAATTTGCATGATAGAAACACACATTCCTCTTACGACAGCCACCGGCCAGCGCATACCTGTTTGGGGGAAAAGGAAAATCGCTATCAAAATTGGGGACTACATCTATTGGCATAACGCAATAGTTGCAGATATCGTGGATGATTGCATCATTGGATTGGACTTTCTTCAAAATAACCAGTGTATTTTGACATGAAACATGGAGTTTTACGATGCAGAAATAGAGAAGTGCCGATAAGTGGCGGAATTCATGGAAAAGTGCGTTGTTTGAAAGACACAGCTCTTCCACCAAGATCGCAGACTCTAGTACCTGTCTCTTTACCTCAAAACAAGTCAGGCCGTCCATGGTCATGTGCTATTATAGAGAAGTCGGAAGATGAGAGCTCATGGATCCCGGCAAGAGTTGTTGTAGGTAAAGCTTCGACATCTATGGTTCCAGTTCTGAATACCAGTAATTCTACTCAAACCATTCGAAGAGGCGAAGATGTGGGGAGTTGTGAAGAGATAGCCTGGTTAGGCAGATGTCAACCGAAAGAGAAGGTGTTAAACAAGGATAAAGAGCAAGCAATGAAACTTTTGAAAGATTGTAAAGAAGATCTCACGAGTTCACAGAAGATAAAAGCTGAAAATTTACTGTACCGATATTCAGATTTGTTCTCTAAACATGACGGCGATATAGGAAGAACTGGATTAGTTAAGCATAAAATTAATACTGGGGACGTAGCGCCTATTCGACAACGACCTAGACGAATACCTTGGGCTAAGGAAAAGGAAGTTGACGACATGATCCAAGACATGAGAAAGAATAACATCATTGAACACTCCACTAGTCCTTGGTGTTCGCCAGTAGTACTAGTAAGGAAGAAGGATGGATCTACAAGGTTTTGCATCGATTACCGCAGGCTCAACGATGTTACTAAAAAGGATTGAATCCCGAATCGACGACACCCTAGACACTCTCAGCGGTATGAAATGGTTTTCAACTCTCGACTTGAAGAGTGGCTACTGGCAAGTGGACATGGACCCCGTGGATAAGGAGAAAACTGCGTTTTCAACTGGAAAAGGGTTGTGTCAGTTTAAGGTTATGCCGTTCGGGTTATGCAATGCACCAGCCACATTCTTAATTTTTCGGGGGGGGTGGGTTCAAACCCCCTAAACCCTCCCCCTGGCTACGCCCGTGCCCAGACCTACAAAATATACACAAAAAAATCATAAAAAACTGTCAAGAAGTTTCGGAGGAGTTCAATACCAAAAACTTAGACACGAGTTTTTAATATATTAGATTACAAACAAACATACAAAATACAAATTCTTTATCTAAGTATATAATATTATAATATAGAAATAGATAAATACGTTTATTATATACATAGAAACTTTATATTAAGCTATTTAATATTATATTAGACTCATTTTAACAAATTAATTTCAGTAGCCAGAGCTAATGATATCTCAATAGCAATATAATTGATGATACACGCTTTGATTAATTGAACGCGAAATTCAACTTCACCAAACAGCCTTTTGCGTAATTCTAAAGTACGTATTACGGAAATGATCGAGTTCCCGAAACTTCTTAATTACTAAAATGATTACCGAAATTATTACTGTGCTGTAAGTTTATTAAGATTGATTTGGATTTGAGTTCATTACCTAACCTCTAGTTATTGCCTGTGGCTGCGTTTGTCATTCGAAGCTCTTTACAAAACCAATTAAGATTTAATTATAAACATACTAGCTGACCCAGCAGACTTCGTACTGCCTCAATCGATAAGTAAAAGACCTAATGTTTTTTATATTTATTCACCTTTTTAAACCTTCTATGGACTTCCACAAATAATTCAAGACCAAAATTAGACAAATCGGTCCAACAGTTCTCGAGTTTTAGCGAGAGTAACGAACAGAATTCATTTTTATATATATATATAGATTAATTATGATATTGAATCAATAATAGAGGTTGTACACTTTTTCAGGAAAAGATATCAGTTTATCGAATTCACTTGCGTTCTGCAGACATATAGTATAGTAATTTAGTTGTTTAAAGTGTTCGTAGTATCCAAAGTAGGAATAAATACTGAGGTTCTGGGTTCGAGTCCCTCGTCGGGCTACGGCTCGGCCTATCCTCAGTGTACATAAAACCTTTGGTCGTGTACCTTTCTTTCTTTTTCTGCCTTTCTACCTTATCTTAATCTATCATTATTTGTTCCACCGGAGTTTGAGAGTGAAAAAAAAAGAGAATGCACTTGTGTTTTTGCACATATTTGTGCATTATTTCTGTGTATTTGTTTCGATGAGATTGCTACCTTGTTAAACAGGAGAATATTTTTTTTTATTTTTATAATATATTACAATGGATGATAAAGGCCTGATATTTCAAATAGATGCCTATGATTTATTTATAAGTATTTTTTATACATTTGAAACACCGCAGAGAAAAAAAATCGAACAGTATTTATTTAAGGAGGCTGTAGTAAAAGAGGAAATTCAATTTCACGTAACATTCTACAAAAGCACTCGGAGTATCGTTTGCAAATATTTAGTTGAATAGATTACACATCCATGTACTCGTAGGTATTTGTTAAAAAAACCTAAGGTAATATGGCAAGACGGGTGAAAAGAAATTCTATCAATTGGTCTCTATGGTAGAGAGTGGTTTGTATAAGACTGGGAGGCTAAAGTCTTCTACAAACTTTTAATATATCCAAAAAAAAAACAATGAATGAACAGTTTGTCTGTTAAATTTTCGTACTTAAGCTACTGAACCGATTTTGATTAATTTCGTCATAAAGATAGATGGTACCTTGGAGAAGGATAAAGACTACTTTTTGGTGCAAAAAGAACTTAAGAAAGAAAAATGAGGATTGAAACATTGTATTGGTAATGAACTGCGTAAAACTACACTCACATTTAACTTTTTTTTAAATCGAACCTACGTGCGTCTGTATGTGTGTATGTGTGGGAAAAATGAAATCGATGTACCTTTTATAATGTTTTATAAGAACTCTTTTTTCTAGATAACATATCGATCTGTCAAAATATCAGAAAGTAAAGAGGGTACAGACGAGTTTGTTCACAACGCAAGGATTTGGATGAAGGATAAGATGTCTATAGCCGCCGTAAAAGAAGGCGATGATAAACTTGTCGGCGTCCTTATAATGAGAATTCAGGAGAAAAGTACGTAAATATCTATCTTTACTTGTAAATTATTTGAATTGTCTGTCGGGTATTTCAAAATAGCTACGCTATATTGGGCTTATTATATAATTATTTGTATGACATTAAGGCCTAAACAACCTTTAAAAATTGTATACCATTCTGTCCATATATTTATTTATAATGTAATGTCCAAATCTTCTGGTAATGTGTGATATGTAACACTCTTAAAACCCATGGTCTTGCCATTAGTGTTATAAAGAAATCTAATATCTATGGAATTATATACATTACTTATAAGAAATACATTTTCTTTAATTTTTAGACGGACTGTCTGTTATTTTGGGCTAAATGTTCCCTTCAACATTTGATGTCTGCAAATCATTTTTAAATTAACGTGGAATATCACTTAAAATAAAATTTATTTAAGTGGAGACAAGTTATTTCTTTTTATACTTGCCCAAATAGCACCAATATCAATTTATATGGAAAACCACCACTATTCAGAATCTATTTGCGTATCATTTGTATCGATTCTTATACTCGACGTATCGTAACATTAGGCGCGGGCTCCTCGACTGCTTTGAGCCTAAATTTTTACTGCATCCGTAAAAGAAATTCGAATTCAGCTTTAGGATTTGGCCTTTGCCGCAAGTTTAGAAGAAAACTTTAAAACGCTCAGGCGTGATTCTCATTCTATTATCTATTATCTCTTATATTACTCTCCTAAATATCTAGTCAAACGTTGTTAAATAATATAACAGTCCACGCATTACAGGTTATGCACAAAGTAATCCGTTACTGTGTAAAGATTTGTGAGACAAACATATAAATATACTTTATTCTATAAATATTTCTCTCTTTTTTTCAATATCTACTTTCCTCTCCAACTCTTCCTCAACTCAATAAATGCAAAAAGCTGGCTGCTAAATGCAACAAGATTTTTTAAAATCGGACTCCAGAGATTATCGGTTAACACAATTAAAAAAAAAATTTTGGGACATTATTACACATAGCGCCAAGGCTTGTGTTTCGGATACCAGATGCCCGACATATTAGAAATAGAAACACCCATGGAGTAACTTAACAAATGAATTCCCACATCGGGACTCGAACCCGTGACCGCTGGCACTCCAAGTGTTCAAATAAATACAAAAAAAAAACTATATTTAGTTATCACGCGGAGCATATCTTAAGGTAATTGCTATGTGTTTTTAACGCTGTCATCTTTAACTTATGTCCCTCAGTTTGAACATAAATTGGATTCGAAGTATTCCATCGGGGTAGATCTGTATTAGGGGAAGTTGTTAGAATAAGTAGGCAAAGAGAAAGGTAGGAGTGTAAGTCATGATATTGTTACGGCTTAAGCCATTCGAAGAAGATTATGTAAGCCCGAATATATGTAGTGAATATATAGTGCCCAAAAAGCAGTCTCCGTACTGGTTAAATAGGACTTTGAACTGCTATGATATTTATATATAAAAGTTAGTTGTATGTTTAAATGTTTACTAGCGACTCACCCTCGCTTCGCTCGGGTTCGTCCCCAGGTGTAACCTCTTTAGTATAGTTTTAAAATGACGTAATTTCCATATATAATCGCGTAAGAAACGCTTTCATTCGACCGTTTTTTCTCCGATTCACTTTGCAAAACGGACTACCACGTAAAAGCCTTTTTATTTTTCGATTTTTATATAACCTATGACACTCAGCAATAATGTGGCTTTCTATTGGTGAAAGAATTTTTAAAATCGGTTCAGTAGATCCCGAGATTACCCCTTACAATTTAACAAATATACAAACACACAAACTTTACTTCTTTATAATATTAGTATAGATTTCTTCTTCACTGCAAAATTGTGTATGGGTGTATGTTTGTTGCTTACTATCTCATGCTGAAAGAACTGTACCATTTTGGATGAAATTTAGTACAAAGACAAAATATAAGTTGGAGCGAGGAGTTAGCGATACATATAATAACATTTTGACTAATTCTAATCTGTACATTAAATATTTTTTGTAAAATCTTATTGAAAAACCTTGTCATTATGCGAATCTATGGTTTTTAAAAAAAATATTGTCATGTCTGTCTGTAACCGCATGACGAACAAACCACTGGACAGATTTTGATATTTGGTATAAAGATAACTGGTTACCATGGACAACATATACAATAGATTTTACTGCCGGAAAATATTTAATTTCTTAGATTTTGGACAAACCCGAACGAAGCGAGGATGAGTCTCTAGTATATAGTGAATTAGATTTTTTAAACCTTTTTAAATTAACTTTAATTATATTTAACTTGTCTATTTGGAATGTTGTAAGTGCATGCGATTGAATAGAACGGCAGGTAATGCAATAACCTGGAGCTATTGAATCGGTCTGATGGAGTTCGAATGTGGAGGATGAAATTCCTCAATAGTTATAGCTTAATGCTGCTAGTACACTTCCGAAGAGTTTTATTGAGTTCAAATATATTGGCTGGCTACCATACGAGCAACTCACTCTCTATTCGACGGATTCGTCCCTAGATATAAACAAAATCAATTTTTTCTCACGAGAACAGTACATTGCGGGATAAAAAGGATCTGCTTATGTGCGCGATCTCTGCGCTAAATCTCATCAAAATTTGTTCAGTTTTACGATAGTTTAAATGGAAAGATGTTTGTTTCATTAATAATATTTATCTCCCTAATATATAAAAATTTTGTGTCACAGTGTTTGTTATCAAACTCCTCCGAACCTCCTCCGGCTTAACCGATTTTTTTGAACAAGTTTTTATTTTTTATTTTTTTATGATTTATATATATACTTATATATAGAGCCGCGGAGATTGCTAGTAACATTATATAATTATATATGTAAAGAGAAAAGATTTTAGTGTTCTTATATATCGATTATTAAAAACGATTCATTTATAATAATCCTTCCATCATTAGAAAGCTACAATAAAACATAAGTGAAAAATTTATCTATAATAATAGTGAATAACTAAATATTATCTTTTAGATGCCTTTTCAAGAACATTTAGTCGTGTGAAGATAACGTACAATGCGCAGTACACTACAGTGATGACATTTTATAAGGAAATCGAGAAACCTGTGGATTTGTTTGAAAAGCTCGGAGTGAAGAAGTACTTCAAGATATACGTATTGGCTTTAAAACCTAGATATCGGCATAGAGGTAAATTGATTTTTTTATATATTTTTTACTTTAGATCGTAAAAAAATACTCCGATGGATATTTTGGGTTAAATATCCGTCTGGTTTAATTTCGCTTTGTTTTCTTTTACAGTGGCGTTGGCGAGTGATTTTGGCGTAGTATTAAATAAAATTGTATGAATATAGTATTGAATTTCCCATGAGTATACTACGCTACTCAGATATAAGTTTTATTCTAGTATATCAAATAGCAATATTTATGATTTATCCTACTAATTTTAGGTATTGCCAAAGAAATGCTAAAAGCCGCTATAGCTTTAAGCGAGAACGCGAACGTACCAGCCGTTTCGGGTATTTTTACAACGAGTCGAGGTCAACAAAATACTGAGGAATTGGGCTTCGAGAAATATAACGAACTATACTATGTGAGATATCTTATTGATGATAAGGTGAGTAATTGGATATATACTTTAGTTCTAATTTATAATGATTTATTGTATGGATTAATCTGCGTGTATATTTTTAGTTAATTTCCATATTTCACTAGCTATAAGGAAAAGGAAACATCATAAGTAAACCTGCGACTCAACGAGAACTTAGAGTTTTCGAAAGACATCTATTAAGTACGAATGGATCAGCCACCGTTCAAACAGACGGCTAAGTGTTGGTTGTTGAACTTCACACGTCTTTCGAAAACTTGCTAGGTTCCTGTAAATATGCAAGTTTCTCCACGATATTTTCCTTTACCGTAAGACAAGTGGTGATGATTCGCATATATGAATGTTCCTGTAAGCACATGAAACTATCATATAGGTGCAAGACCTGGGATTTTACATCGTTTCATTGGATTTCCCAGGCAAGCACGTTACCACTGGGCTACCACTGTCTAAATAAGTATGAACAAATATGATTCGCGATTGACAGAATCTTTTTATTTTATTTTATATAGATAGTGTTCGCTGACACGGGTATGGGAAACTATGGCGCGGCTCTCATGGCCTATCGCATTGCAAGCGTGGAAGAGCCCATAGAAAAAGACACGCATACTTCACGTTTCACTTTGCAAACTGCGCAAGAAGATTGATCAACACTTTAATAAATCTGAAAATAATGTGTATTATTTTATTATCCGTTTTACCATAAGCTGCAATTAAACTTTTGCAAGCTTTTCAAAAGTTGGTAAATTCAATCTATGTTAGAATCTTGTAATACTGATCTAAAAAAACATACCCTGCGTTCGAGGTTGTAAGCTGTATTTAAGATACAATTAGTGCTGGATGATGCCATATAATATACTAGCGATTCACCCTCGCTTCGCTCGGGTTCGTTCCTACATTAACGAGCGACCGTCCCTACATAACTTGAATTTCGCACGAGCGAACGGGTTCTTCGGGAAGATATACTTATATCTTTATAGATTATAGCCTATGTGATATTCTTATCTGTAAGCTAATTATTGTTAAGTTGCATCAAAATCCATCCAGTTGTTTTTGCGAGAAAGAGTACCTACATAGAGTACATACATTCATAAATTCTTACAACATTCTCGGTTATAATATTAGTAGGATAGCTTTATGTTTATTAGATAGGGAAGACATTTTTGGTCCCAACATTTATTCCAGTTGAAAATTGGCCAGCGTCTAATGTACTATACTCGTCTATTATGATTTATTTATTTATATTTATTATTTATATATTATAAAACAAAGTCCTGTCTGTCTGTTCGCGCAAAACTCAAAAACCACTGCACCGATTTTGATGCTGTTTTCTCCAATAGAAATAGTGGTTCTAGAGGAAGGTTTTAGTATATAATCTGTCAGGTATTTTATTTTATTTTGCGAATATCTTAGGAGTAATCGCAAAAAATACGGACACACGAATAAAATGCAAGCGCTGCTTTAAGCACCGCATCACTTGATGCAATCGCCGACCCTACGCGCACCGTCTTGCCTACTGTTCAGCTAATAGCTTTGGTTTGACATCAAAATACTTATTAAATTTTCAACGTTTTACCACCAATTCCTATTTTTAATAGTGATTAGAACGTGGGCGAAACCGCGGGAATTGCTAGATTTATATGCAAAAATAACAGCCTACTTTAGTACCACCTGTAGCTTAAATGTAGGAGCAAATCTTATAAGTCGTTTCATCCAGAGATTACCAAGTTTATTGAGCGATAACTCTATTTTGATAGTCGTAAGACCTCGTTGAACTTCAGTTATAAAGCATGTTAAGTTCTTAGTGATAAATGATACCATAAAAGTAAGGAAGTTCAATTTATGACGGTAGTTGATCAATGAACTTTGAATTTTAAACTTATGGATACGAGTCTTTCTTTAGAAAAGGTTTTTCCTTCTAATAAAATGTGTAATACTATCCTAGTTCCACTAAAAAATAAAAAAGGTCGATAAAATATCAAAAAATATAGTTTTTATTTAAAACATCATTACAAATTACATTACAATACAATAATCAAACTTATCTGATAAGGCTTAGTGGAACTTTACAATGCTTATATTTAGGATTATAATTTGCTTTTACCTAGGTAACGTTGGAGTCCACCAAAATAAAATTCAAGGTCAGAAATAGTAGCATAATGCTGTTTAATGTTTATGCTACTTTTCTTGATTTTGGCATAGAGATACTTTGTTAGCTTTACAGGAAAGGTAGTTTTATGTTTGTCTTAGTTAATAACAATAAAATATAATAATCATATCCTTGAATTTAATTTTATTCAACAATAAAGAAATACATACATAGATACAATTTTTTTTTATATTGTACTTCAGTCTGTTTGTATAGGGTACTTATGAATAACGTAACTAATATTAAGAAGTTTGTTGTAGCACTCATAGTACTTATTACAACAATTCCTTAAGACAAGACCATAGTTAATACTTTGGATGTTATCACAATCTGATAAAAATCGGCCAGCTCTTCGGTTTTTGTTATAAACTTTTTAATGAGGTCCTTAGACATTGAAGAAAAATAACTTATTTAATCTAACTTTTCGCAAATATCGTGATGGTATCTCAATCTCATTAAAATTGGCAGGTTGAAACAAACGGCGCCCACGATATTGGTGTTTAGATGGCCACTCTTATCTTCAAACTTTACTCATTATTCGTACTTGTTTAATTTAATAGCCTGTTTTATTTCTTACGCTTCTGCTGTTGATATCCTTGCTTCCTTTTTAATGGGAAAAACGTGTTTACTGGTATTATTCTTGTACCTCTCATAGTGACATGAGTTATATTTCGTTCAGAACCTGAAAGTAACTCATCAAAAAGTTCCTAGAAGTTTGTCAAAAATATTAACTGCTAAAATGTTGTTAAAAAAATTGTTAATATTGAGTCATTATTCAGGTTGTCTCATTAGTGACAGTAATAGCAATCCTCCACCACTTTTTGTACCGTGTAATTTACGTAGAGTCTTGACGTGTTGGGACGGTCGGGTAGCCTTTATACCATGAGTGTTGCTCCTGGTACTTCTTTGACAGCATGATTGATATGGTCTGCTTCGACAGGCATGTCTTTGTGGCATCATGGGGAGGTTCTGTTTGGTGGGCAGTACCGACAATGTATATCCAGGGTGTTTATGTACTTGGATGGCTACGTGATAAGCATAAAAGCATTGCCTATCGTAAAAAAATATGGTACAGTAATAGTAAATTTGTATAGATGGTATGACAGTGAAAAATATTTACTTTATAACAAGTTAAGTGGTGTGTGTGTGTGTGTGTGTGTGTGTGTGTGTGTGTGTGTGTGTGTGTGTGTTAAAAGTTAATGATAATTTAAATAGGGGGTAAAACACATAATATTTTAACTATAAAATAATAACAATAATTATTATATTTGTTCTATTATGCTTAGATTTATATAATTTTTGCCTTGAATAAGGAAATTAGCATAGAATTTTATTCAAAAACAAAAGATATAACTTGATTTAAGGTTAAATAAATATATAATATACAATTCAATGTTAATTAGATCTCTCCTAAGTGAGAAAGAGACATACAATAAGATGTATAAGTGGGTAAGAAGGACAGCTGATGGCAAGCTCACGCCAGAAACAATCATTCCAATATTATTAATTATCAAGAAGACGAGCTTTGATTTAAACGTCGATGTAAGAAAGTGACGATGGATAGGATGATTATTTTCTTAAGATATGAAATATGGTACGTTGATTCCTTAAAATTAAGATAAAGTAATGTTATCCGACCGAATTCGGCTATGGCGGGCAATCGCATTGACCCATTCAGTGCCAGTGACCCACGGCGCCGGGTCATGTATGTCGCATGTGCGGTGCCGAGAACCCGCGTGGTGGGCTCTTTATAAATGTAGCTCATTCTTTGTAAATACGTTATTATGCGATTACAAAATAAAGTGAACTATTTATTTTAACAAGTTCTTTTTAGTATATCCATTGGTTTCAAAATTCAGAATTTTTTTTTAGTAAAATTCAACCTACGTCGTAGATCGCATTTCAGACGTGAGAAACCGCTGTTTATAATAATTATTATAAATATCGATTTCATTTCTTGTTACTAAGATCAGGAAAAACAAAGAAACTGTAATCTCTATATTATACACATTTTTTATTAAATAGTATCGAGTCGTGGTGATCAATTGTATTTTGCTGAAAATTTAGATAAAAACGAACATAGCCAACACTACACGCACACATAGATAGAAATGAATATGGCCGCTACTCTGTCTGTACACGGCTGTCATGCCATAGCTTGCTACAGCGTGTTCTAAATTTACGCAGTTTAATATTAAATAAATAAATAAAATATTGTTGGACAGTTATTGTCTCTAATACTATAAAAAAGCTCTGGCTTTATTTTAATAATATATTTGTTTTCGCAGTAGGTACATAATTTAAACATTACAAAAATATCTTCGTTTCATAAGGTATTATGAAAATCATTTTAGTGAAATTTACAACTCAAAATATGCGGTATCTAAAAATGTATAATAAAAATTAAATAATTTGATTAGATAATTAAATAGCTTTAAGATACATCATTAGTAGCAATCCACTGATTTAATTTTTTACAAATGTGTACGGTTTCTAGCCGCAAATAATGTTTACGACTAAGAATCATGTTCGGCTAAAACTCTGCTAATATAGGTTGTTAGCCAACATACAAGCTAAAATTATGTTTTTTTGAAACTACAATGTTATGTACACCTGATACTTAGTCTCCTTTCTTTTAATTACTTTTAAGTGCCATTTTTACTTTGTAAAGCATTTTGCCCGTGACTGCATACGCGCGATCTTAAAAAATTGCTTAGATTTATCATTTATGTTATTCATTGATTCACTTAGACTACACAAAAAGTCGCGAATAGGAAATATTAAAATTTAATTAAGAACTTCTTTGTATACCATATTGGTACTCGTATATCTCTGATCGTCTGATCCTGAGTTCTGCTAGAGGTCAATGTAAGCAATAATCTTTTTTTAAGTCTATACCTGCTTCTTTGAACAACTGGCCTCAAAATTTGTAAATCGTCATTGTAAAGCAAATTTTAAGGAGGATATTCCATCAACATTTTTAATGATATGTATTATAACGTGTTTAACTTGGGAACAAGATAATCTGCCAAGGTAAAAATTAGCCTAGGTCACTTCCAATCCTTTGTCCCGTTTTAACGTGAAAGGAAAACATACCAATACATTTTGAAATAATATAAAATATAGGTACGGATTCAAAGTTTATTTTTGCAAATTGCGAGGTATTTTTATTTTATTATTGTCTTACCTTTTGTTCACTATACTTATTGACAATATACCTATAAGTATACAGTAGTACAGTATACCTTAAAACTTAGTTTGCTAAAAATATTCAGAAAAAAAAAACAAATACTCACTTTACCTAAATATAGGTTCTTCAATAAAATGAAACATACTGTGTATAATTAAGGATGACAATCAATGACAGTAATATAGTAGGAGAGCTAGCGTTTCCCAAATATAAAATACTGTAATAATAATATTATTATATTATGTAACTTCATTCTTCATACACTTATAGAGATCATTCGAATAATAAGTTTGCATAATAAATTTGTTTTATAAAATAGAATTGCTTTATATATAACCCTGTTTATCTTTAATTTCAGTAATCATTAATCATATCTTGTCAATTTAATAAATCGTTTCTTTCTAACGTTAAAACCCGTAGAAGTCTATTGCGCTCGCTCTCAAGCGTGATGCCCAATACATCCTCGTCTGGCAGACTCCTGCAAGTACTAGAATATTTAGACTGCTTGCATATACTTTTTAAAATAAATGAAAGAACATCAAAACGTTAGCCTTGTGAAAGCATTACTATTGCTAGCAACAATCCCGAGGTCAACTTTACTAGTCTGGTATTACATATTTGCACCCTAAAAATAGGTTGTCTTTTTTTACATTTCAACATAATATGAAAATTACTACTTATTGAAATTATAGCCTGGTGGGAGTAGATTAAAAATTCTTTATTTTTTTAAACAAGAACGATAACGCTCCTCAATTAATCGATAATTTACTTCTTCTTCTTGTCCTTACCCCACGCTATGTGGGTTAGGACCAGCATGATTAATTACTTACTTACAGCATTACTTCATTTTAATGAGAATAAACTTTAGTCTTGAGTCAAGTAAACTAGGTGATATTGTACGTTTATTGACTATAATGTTAATAAATATTTTTTAAAATAAATCTGTTTCATTTCAATTTTATTGATTAGTATCCATATTACGATTGATTTTACAGTTTACTAAGTGAAAAATAATAGTTACATTATCATCTCATCTTCAACCCTTTTAACGTCCCAATGCTGGGCACGAGCCTCCCTCAGTACGAGGGGAATCAGGCCATAGTCCACAACTCTGGCCTAGTGTGAGTTAGCGGACTTCACATGTCTTTTGAAAATTTGCTAGGTTTTTCACAGACATGTAGGTTTTCTCACGATGTTTTCCTTCGCCGTAAGAGAAGTGGTAATCATGATAGAAAATGATTCGAACATGTACATATCAGAGGTGCGAGACCCGGATTTCAACCCGCATTACTCGGATATCCAAGAGAGCGCATTATAGCCTGCTGCCTTAGTTACATCATAATAAAAAAAAATTTAAAAGTAGTGTAGTGAGACTTTGGTGGCCCAGTAAGTCACAGAACAGATGTTCTTAGTTCGTTAGACTGATCCTCAGGCCAACGCTCTCCAATAAAAAATAAAACATCAAATATATTTTCTTAGCGTTGTAACTTTAGTTACAAAAAGTTTGTCTAATAAGTAGTTCGCTAGCTCTTAGACTAATACTTACACACACATGCAATGAAATATTATCCTTAGGTAGTGATGCAACGAATACGAATAGTAGGTATTTACCGAATATTCATATTCGCCAAATATCAGCACGAATATTAAAAACAATTATTAAAAATAATTGATATTCATAAATGCAAGAAATCTGGTAAGTGAAATATGTTCATAGCTTGTTTTGTTCGTTTTATGTTATAAAGAATAAAAATATATCGGTTTGTCCGCATGACTTGTTAGTAAACAGTCTCAAAACAAACTTTATTTTGTTGTTTAATAGTTTTAGTTACTTTGTTTTGTAAATAAACTCGTCAAATCGTTTTTAAAGGAATAGTTATATGCAGAGCGCATATCCCATGCCGAAGACCCCGCTAGCGGGTTCACTAGTAATATGTATGGCGGCATGACGTTTGAGTTGCAATGTAGAGCGGTGGACGCGAATGGGTTAAGGTAGCAAATTGCGTAGAAGATATTATAGTGCACAAGTGTACGCGCTGACACAAGTGCACTCTTTATTCCTATTACTATCATACTCCGGTGGGACGATTACTCAACACGACCAGTGAGAGCTAACGCAGGACCGGCTTTACGTGCTCTCCAAGGCACGGGGGTGATAAAGTAACTAAATAGCAAATCATGGATGAACATTACCAGCGACTTAACATCGCTTCGCTCGAGACGTCCCTATAGTATAGATTTTTCAGAGATGCCGCAATAAAAAGTATCCTGTGTTGACCAGAAAACCAGCTATAATTATGCCAAGCAAAATTCATCAAAAACTGTCGAGTGTTTTGGTCGTGATGCGTTCCCCGAAATATCTGTCTCCAGAGAGATAAAAAAGACTATAGAGTCGATAAGAATAAAAAAGAAATAATTGAACTTATTCGATTCATCAATCTTATTATATTTATAATATCTTATTATATTATATATTTAATATGTAAAGCTAATCCCCCTTAATGAAGCAATACTTTTGTTGAATGTGTCTTAATATCGAAAATTTATATCTAGTTCAAAAGTAATTATATTTATTTTTCTTAGATTATGTTTGCCTAATTTGCCACGTGTAAATAAAGAGCGGTAAAATATTGTGGCAAATTATTCGACAGAGCTAAGTTCTGAGAAGCAATTATCTTCCATACTTAACATCTTCCAAGAAGATTCAGATTTCTTTGCGATGATAACGTATGTATTACTACTTAGACAAAAATATATATATATATATATTTTCTACTATAATTTATTTTGATTCGTTGAAAGCTTTCTTAAATAAAAGTTGCTAAGATAATAAATTAAAATATCATGTTTTATTTCAAACTCGATGCAGATTTAATATAGAGAGTACTTTTATCTCAGTACAAAGTTGATTTACATTTGAGCGCTTACAAAATGTACATAAGTCGTTTCAATCTTCTCAAGAAATTAAAATAAACAAATTAGTTCCTTTCTGCACTTCCTTATAAAGTTGGGACCATGTTTAAAGATAAAATCGTCTTTCAAACCGATTTTGTCTACGCCAGTTTAACTTAGACAATTCATACATAGATAAATACATACATACATACATACACACACACACACACACATACACACACACATACATACATACATACATAATATGGGTACTGGGCAGAGGAGGAATTAATATCTAAAAATGTTTTCAACGTATCCAACACTTAGTTATTTCTTGTTTGAAATGAATATCTTTATGTAAATTAATTGAGTTTCGTTTTGCCCAAAATGTTGGGTGTTAAAAATCAATTTTAATACGATATTATAAGGATATAAAATATTTATTTATATTAGTTCTAGCACATGTCTTCGCTCGCATTCATTAGTAAAAATTTATAAAAATTATGTAATTTAAGTTGACAAATCTATTACAATATTAAACAGTAATTTTTCTGTGGACTAGACTCAATAGTTCCCTATCATTCATATCAAATCTGTATCTCATAGTATAAAGTAATAAGAAATAAAATATATAAATATTATTAAATAATAATATGTCTTATCAATGTTCTTCAATATTAAAATTGACGACACGTTTGGCTCAGTTGGTAGTGACCCTACTTTCTGCGCCAGCGATCGCGGGTTCGAGTCCCGCTGGGGGCATTCATTTGTTGAGCACGAATGTTTGTACTCTAGTCATGGATGTTTATATTTATAATATATATTATGTATTTAAATTTATTTAAAATTTATATGTGTAGCATATCAACTACCTGGTATCCGTAATACAAGTTTCGTAACTTACCACGAAACTAGATGGCGCTGTTGTAGTAACATCCCAAAATATTATGTTAATGCATTTTAGTTAAAAAAAATATCTGATCTAAAGAAATGAAATTAAAATGTTTCTGTAGCGTTTTAATGCACAAAATAATGGAAAGTGCTTTAAATATTTTCACTCTTAATGATCATTGGCTAAGTGAAAAAGCTTGTACACATTCGTATATACAATTTAAATAAGTAAAAGGAATATGAGAGAATTTTATTAATTGTACCTATAGATATTATATGTATGCTAAATTTTCTACATGTACATTTGAAAATACGATTTTCAACGCTAATTTTAGTTCTAAGCTACTCCTTGAATTAAGCCGGTAGTAAAATGGGATTAACTATAATCTAAGTTCCAGTAGGTACTACTTGCAGTTGACGATAATTTAGATTTAAGTTCCTATTAATGAATTGTTAGAAAAATTATAAGCATAATATTTTCATTTAAGAGTTTACGATAAGGTTTGTATTTTTATGAGGCTTATTCTTAAATCTAGAACTGTGGATTGAAAAGAGTATTTCGTACCACTAATTAAACTTACAAATAATATGTTGGGAGATTAAAACTGCACCATCTAGTTCCATGGTCAGCTACAAGGCGTGTGTTAAATACTAAAGAGTTGACCTACACTATATAAATTTAAATAAATGCATATAGGCGACCATAACTGGAATACGAAAATTCGTGCTCATCACACAAATGAATACCTCTAGCAGGACTCGAACCCGCGACCACTGGCACAGCAAGCAGGCTAAAAGTGTCGTCAACAAGATGTAATATAAAATAATTTATGTTCATTAATCTAGGCGGTGGTGACGCGATCGCTTGACAAACCGATTGAAGCGGGTCCCTGGTACGGTTCTGGGTTGCTGTATTCTATGTCTTATTACAATAATTATATAAAAAAGTAAAGATATAATAAGTATAATTATAATTGTGATCGAATTGTAATGAATTTTTTTTATTGATCTCATCATAAGTGTTTTCACTATCGTAATAACAATAAAGCTAGTCAATGCTTAATAAGTAATAAAAATAAATAGTTATTATCGAATGTGCAATAAATAGCTTATTTATTATTAATAAACAGTACATTAATGCTATCAGTGCATACATGAATGCTCTAACAACTAAGACAAGATGTTAAATTTAGTCATTACATTAGGTCAATTTTAATAAATTTAGTAGGTACATATAGTAAAAATTGATATAAAAGTTATCTATTTATTTATACACATCAAAAGTATGCATATTCAACTACCTCGGTGGTGTAGTGTAGTCCTGAGTTCAAAGCCCGGATCGGGCCAAGTATAGTTATAGAATCTTCCGGTTTAGTGTGACTCAGAAACACTTAGCAACTACACCATTGAGGCGGGACATGAGGTGGTCATAGTATCATCATCATCAGCCCTTTTTAAAGTCCCACTGCTGGGCACGGGCCTCCCTCAGTACGAGGGGGATCAGGCCATAGTCCACCGCGCTGGCCCAGTGCGTGTTGGCGGACTTCACATGTCTTACGAAAACTTGCTAGGTTTTCTGAGACATGCAGGTTTCCTCACGATGTTTTCCTTCACCGTAAGACAAGTGGTAATCATGATAGAAATGATTCGCACATGAAAATACCGACCCGGATTTGAACCCGCATCACTTGGTTATACAAGCAACGCGTTACCGCTCGGCTACCACTGGTCATAGTATAAAAACCATAATATATTCTGACAAATAATTGTATATACTTATATAATGCGAAAGTTACTAAGCAAGATATATTCACTGTTGCACTGTTTTTTTCTTCACTCTCGACGTCCCTCGGTTCTATAATCTGACACGGTTGGGGAGAGCTTAGGCGCAAGACTGGCAGGTTTACGTGCTCTCACAGACATGTGCATGCATATTGCCAACTTTCTAACATTGGGGTGTTCTTAAGATATCTATAGAACTTCAAAGGAAAATCAGTTTTTCGTGAAGTAAAGTTGTATAATGTAGTGGTTGAAATACATTACATTATACAACTTTACTTACATATATATTTAGTTTTAGCCCATGATTTCCGAATATTTTACCTAATCTTTCAAGTTCTATCAAATAGTCAAATTGCGTCAAGGAAATTTTCACATTAAATTCAACACACAATCAAGTACGAGTATATTAGGAATATATTATAACTCTCGTATATTATAATATCAAGACAAATAAAGGCTAAGTTTGTCTGTTTGTTTGAACACGCTAATCTCAGCAACAACTAATTCTTTTTCAAGTAGATATTACTAGTTTAGTAAGGAAGAGAAGAAGTTTACTAGTTTTTAAGTTATGTATCATCATTCTACCCAAGGGTGCATATCAGTGTTTACAAATGCCAACAAAATATGTATATTGTCTATCTTATGCTAACCGTTGATACACACCTAGAGACGAAACCGAGCAAAACTAGCATGAGTGGCTTGTCGAATTTATTTGAACACACCAGTTACTTCTTATTCCAAAAAAAGTGTTTCTGAAGTAAAAGCACGGGATAAAATAATACAAAATATTAAGATAGCCTGATTAATTAAAATTTATAAAATTAGTACCTATCTCTATATAAAAATGCACAGTAATCTAGTTTTAATTACAATAAATAAATTCAAAAGGTAACAACTTAAGAATACATCTAGTATATTATATTAGTACTAGCGGACCCGACAGACGTTGTCCTGTCCGCATGCGCAAAACAACGTTGCCTAGCAACGACTTGTTTATAATTGGATATTTCATTTATTGTGTAAATGTATAAATAGCTAATTAATTCAAAAAATACATGTTGTAGTGGACCGAATTGTGAATCTAAACCATTCTCGAATGCACTCGAACACGCACAAAACATTTCATCAAAATCGGTCCAGTCGTTTAGGAGGAGTTCAGTCACATACACACGCACACAAGAAATATATATATTAAGATTTGTAGATATATTCTATTTTTATTTCCTTACTTATAGCACGCCCTATACTTTCCTACACCTTAAGGTTGCCTGCAAGAGACCGTTCTTTAGCGATAAGGCCGCCTCTTGTACATTTTCCAATCATATTATTGTGTTTTATTTCTCTCTCTTCTTTAATGGGTGTACAATTAAGGTTTTTATTATAATTATTAATACAACGGGAAAACTACATTACTGAGCTAATCAGTAAGATAATGCGTAAAAATGCGTAAAATAACCGTAATTCTCATCAAGGTTTGTACAACTTTTTGTAACAATCTAATTTTCTAGACAAAACACAAAAGAAACATGTCAAAATCTGCCTAGAATTTCATCAGAATTGCGTAAAAATGTGAAAAATGTAAATTCTAAAAGCTCCGCGACAGTCGCGAGTGTATCTAATGATAAAATTGAATCAAGTTTGATCGATGTGGGTTTATTCATCAAACCTTTTCTTATAATCTGACATTTATTTATTAATTCGCGACTCACTCTCTATCTACTCGCGTTTTTTTCTAGGTACATTTTAACTGTTACTTTATTTTTACTATAATACCGTTAACTATCTGCGTTACCTGGGACCAACTATAGCTACAAACTATCCAGGTGACCCCATAAGTACACAAAAGAGCTTGACCGATTTTGCGTTTATCAAAATCGGTCAAGTCGTTCAACAGGAAAATGTTTATGAACACACCCACAACGGGATTAATAAGTGTATACAATAAGTGCGCTTGAATAGAGATACAAAAAAATAATAATAATCAAAGTTAGCTTTAAATTGAAAATTTTACGAATACATATAAATTAATAATTTTCGTTAATAAAATAATTTCGAAACTAATTTAAATAGGCCTATATTTTCTAAAAGGTATTTTCTAATATACTTATATCCAGATTTAGTATCTCATATTTTATTGAAATCTTCCTAAAATATATAAATATATACATCATACAGGTAGCTACTAAGTCTATGTCATCAGCCCTCTTAAGGTCCCACTGCTGATGCTGGGTACGAGCCTCCCTTCAATACGAGGGGGATCAGGCCATAGTCCACCGCGCTGGCCTAGTGCGTGTTAGCGGACTTCACATGTCTTTCGAAAACTTGCTAGGTTTTTCTCAGACATGCAGGTTTCCTCACGATGTTTTCCTTCACCGTAAGACAAGTGGTAATCATGATAGAAATGATTCGCACATGAATATATCAGAGGTGCGAGACCCAGATTTGAACCCGCATCGACTTGTACAAGCGAGCGCGTAACCGCTGCTATACATTCATATAAGAAAATGTTGACTAATTCGGACATGTAAGTACATAAAAGATTTTTTTATCTGTCAAAACAATTAGTCCTAGTCCTAAAATTAGATGAACGTTATTGTAAAGTCAAGACAAGTTGTTATTAAATGTTTGTTTACAAAATATACATAAAACATATCTTAATTTGTTTGTTTGAAACAAAAAAATCGAAAAATTTATATCTTTACGGTTCAAATTTAGTATGTTTAATACAATATTTATTCACCGATGACGTAATCCTTGCGATGATAAATTATTGACACCTTATAAGAAACTGTTTCCATTGTAACAATTACAATATCTTATAGTGAAAACAAATTATTAAAAAAATGCATACTTAGTTCGTAATTACTACTTTAGGCCTCCAAAAAGAGATTTCTGATATTTCTGTGTGTACGCCCTATATTTCTTCTTTTTAACTTTTTGTTGGTCTTCTAATTCGTCGTTAGATACATCTTCACAACAAACGAGTACTATAAAATCAAAAAATAATATATTATATCAGATGGTATTTAAAGTAATGCTTATATTTTACATGGACAGGTTGTCTCAGACAACATGACTTTTAACATGTAATCTATCACTTCAATCACCTACGAGTTATAAATAGGTAATTATTGTCTAATATAATTTTATAATTAGAGACTAGCTTTCATATGAAAATATTTTAAGTGATAGTCTCTGGTGAAATTAATTAAATAATATTCATGGTGGGTTTAGTAATACGTACATCTTTTTCCTTAAATAGTTTTAGCGGTATGTTCTTTCTAATTGCTTCATTTAATCAAAATTCGTTTAATCATTTAATTGAAAATTACTTTTGCTACTATGTTATAATAATAATGTCCTCACGACAGATTTTTACCGCAGCGGCCAATTTCATTGAGACTAGCCAATACGCAGGAGATAGTATAGTGCACAAGGGTACGCGCAGACTCAAGCCTCTATTCTTGTTACTCTTATACGTCAATAGGACGACTACTAGATACGGGGGTTAAACACCGCCGAAGTCCCCACTCCGAGCTGTTACCGAGGCTTAATAAAAAAAAACTTAATAACTAGACTTAACTCGACCCGGAAATCAAATTTTGGACCTCCGAATGTGCAGCCGTACTTACTAACCACACCACCGAGGGAGTTATAACGATGTATTATTATAGATAAAAAATGTTTTTCTGTAAAATTAAAAAATGGATTATCTTTTTGACAACAATGGAGATAGTGCACGATTTTATCGAAGTCCATGGGAACGTGCGCGTAAAAGTTATTTATTAGGCGACGGGAACACAGTTATTACATCGTAAATTATATTTATATTACGTGTTACACCATTTAACACTGTCGCGTACGATATTAGCGTTTTCGGAAGACTTCCGATTTTTTTTACTTTTTCGTGGATTCAGAATTTTTTATTAGTGAATGAAGGAAATGTGACATTGAAATACCTTGAAACTCTATACTATGGTAAATCCTGATACAATGTTATAAATATAAAAGATTGTAAGGATATTTCCATGTTTGCAACTCAAATAAGTTATCGGGTCGGGTCTCACGGAAAAGTTTGTACTAGCGTGCCAGAGTAAAACCAGGGTGTAACACTAGAGTAAAAGTGAAAACTGTAATCTAGTATTATATAATACATTTAATATTTTTATTTAAGCTTTTAAATTGTTTTGTTGTGGCTGAAAAAAATAATACTATTAATATCATTCCACTTCTATGACTAAAATAATTTAAATTGAATTGAATAAATTGAATAGAATTAATACTTTCTTAGGTTTACGCGAATATTCGATATAAATAAAACTATATTTTCGGATTTCGTCGCGGATTTATTATGATTTTTAGTTCCCGACGTTTCGAATGCTTTACAGCAATCATGGTCACGGGAGAGACTAAGAAATTTGACGTCTTATAGGTTTATATATTTGTTACAGACACCCACAATTTATTAGTGCCTACCCACAATTTACAAATGAGTTTCAAAATGGCACCAAAGTACCTTATAAAATTATATACTTGTGAAGCTTTTAACAATCATGCTGTATGTATGTAAATAGACAAGTTTAATGTCCTACATTTTAAAATATTACTATTTTGGCATTTAAAAAAGATTTTCTAATGAAAAATAATATTAAGACAGGGTAAAACATTTTTTCCTCGGCCGAGGCCACTAAAAGAATTGGGGCGTAAATCGTTCCAGCCACATCGCTAAATAGCCCTCACGATTTCTTGCAACACTGACCCTTTGGCTTTCATGTACCTTTAAAAATATCAAATTAACATTTGCATTTTTAGATAATTATTGTACATTTAATTTCTAGAGTTTCTAGAATGAAACCGACGTTGAATATGACTTAATATTTATCTAAATATATCTAATATATCTTCATTAAAACTAGATGAGTTTTTTGAAATAATTACAATAGTAGAAACACGAAACTACTATTATAATTTCCTCTTTTTAAAATATATGGAGGTCACTGTAAATCACCTGTGGGACTAAAATCCCACTACAGTCTGAGTGACAATCCGTTTTGCATCATTGCACCGCTATACGGTTTAGTTTTACCATTTGTTTAAAACAACTCTTTATAATATGAAGCAAACTGTGATGTATGTTCTTCCTTATTGCTTTCTTTCTTTGTAACCCTCATATTATTTAGAACAAGTACAGTATAATGTATAATTCTTGCAGTAAGCAATTCGTTTGGATCAGGGATGTAACGAAGGTAGAATCGTCTACTCGAGACTCGAGAAGGTAGAAATCGTTTATCGGAACCGAAGGCGGAGTCGGAGTTTTTAAATTTGCTTTATCGGAGTCGGAATCGGAGTCGGAGGCAGAATCAGAAGTGGTGGCATGAAAGAGAATTTTTATTTAAGGACAAATATAAGTCGCGCAACGAATTAAGAGCGCTGACCTTGAATGCGCAGAAGTTAATTTTTGGGTATATTTTGCGGGACGCGCGGGCGAGGCGTGCGCTATTGGCTCGATCAGTTCCCGCCGCTCCCCTGCAGTCTGCACCGCACGAACGTCCCGCTTACCCTTTAGTACAGTCGCGCGCGCAACTACCTTAGCAAACTTTTTACATTACGTAATTATATATAATATATTTATTTATTTTTTTAATTATTAGATAAGATGCCGAAAACCAAGACTTTAACTCGGCAGGCAAGAAAAATGGTGTACGAAGTTAATAAATTTATTAAAACTGAGTCACATGAATTTATATGTGATTTAAAAGAAATAAAAAAATGTATAATAGGAACAAATGTTTCTTGGAATTTTTTATACATTTTTAACTAAATTTATTATAATTAACGTTGAAAATGTTCCAGTTCCATAAAAAAATTGAATCAAAGCATAGACTTTAGCAGTGTTTACCTATTAATTTATGCAATTAAAAATTAACTAAATGAGAAAATAATAGTGTAGATATAATACTTATTCGAAAATTATTAGGAAAAAATGAACCAAATTTAAATCACATGCATGTTCGCTAATAAGAAATAAAAAATAATGAATACACACAAAGAATGTCTGTGCGTGATTGTACACATGCGCCGATTGCCCCCACTACTTTCCTCGAGCGATCTTTAACCATCGCGCGACCTATAAAACATTATTTAGTCAAATTTTTTTCATTTTAATTTTCAATTATTATAAAACATGTTCATAACAGTCGACACAGGCCGCCGCCGCCGCTATGTCATGCTTCGACCTCCGATTAAAACCTTCGATTTAAAAGTGTCGGAGCCGAAGTCGGAACCGAAGGTGTAATAATAATCGGAAGTTCCGACTTAACGGAACCGGAGTCGAAGCTCCGTAACATCCCTAGTTTGGATGATCGAGTGGTGCGGGTTCGGATCCGGGTCTCGCACCTTTGATATTTTCATGTGCGAATCATTTCTAACTTGTCTTGTAAAGACTATGGCCTGATCCCTCTCGTATTTAAGGGAGGCCTGTGTCTAGCAGTGGAATTTAAAAAATTCCTTAATATAATAGATTTTAAATATAAATAATTAGCTAATTTACATAGTGTTGAAACATGCCGCTATAAAAGCAGATTTCACTTTTTTAATTATAAGTTACACGCCAGTTATTGCTAATACCAAATTTTCAAAACATACATTACTTTTGGGCATGCGATGTCGTGACTTCTAGCATTCTGTCTGTTCTAAACGAGCAAAAGGTAATTGGTTTTTGTGTAAGGCGACGTCCTGCGTGAGCGATCTAGACGCGAAAGCGAAGCGGCGCGGCACGGCGCGAAAACAACAAACATTCGAAACCTATTGAAGTGGCCTATGTGACCAAACGCACGTGGGGTGCGGTGCGGAGCGGCGCGAATTGACGCGAACGCGATCAGTTGGCTTGATATTTTCGCGCGAAGTGGACGCGTCGGCCATATTTTTTTCAAGCAAAAATTGTTGTTGAATTAATGTCGGAAGTAGAACTTCTTATTAATGCTATCCAAGAACGTCCTACATTCTGGGACAAAAGGAATAAAAGTTATACACTTCTTCAATATCTCATATTTAAGACTAGCTGTGCCCGCGACTTCGATCGCGTGGACTACAGGATAAAATCAAACTATGATAAAAATTAAGATTTGTTTTTTTCTACATATTTTTCCAGGATAAAAAGTATCCCATTTTATGCCCAGGATAATAAAGTATAATTATACCAAGTTTCATCGAAATCGAACCGTTAGTTTTCACGTGATGCCTGAACATACACACAGACAGACAGACATACAGACAGACAGACAAAAAATTTTTTAATCGCATATTTGGGTTTGGTATCGATCCAGTAACACCCCCTGCTATTTATTTTCTCAATATTTTCAATGTACAGAATTGACCCTTCTACAGATTTATTATATGTATAGATATGAATTTTCCAACAACATTAGCTTCCGTCCGCTCATGACAAATGTTTAATGTTAACTGAACTGAACGGCGGCGGAGGGGACGGTTCGCGCGCACGTAGGACAGAGTAGCCGCATCGCTCCGCACCACATTAAATTCGCATCGGATCGTTTCGCAATCGCGTTCGCGTTGAGTCGTCCACGTAGGACACTGTGTAATTTACTAACTGTTATTCTAATTTATACTAATTATGCTTTGTAAATATTTTCTTACAGAATGAGATTTTTTGAGGAAACGAAATTATTTTTATGGTCGAGTCGTTCAGATTTGAGTTTAAACGCTTAGATATTTTTATTGTATTATCTAAGATAGATGAAGAATGACGAAAAAAGCTTTTCTCATAATTGATAATATAATTGAATCGCCAAATGTGTTGCACAAAATCCGAGAACTGCTTGACCAATTCGGCTATTTATTTTATATTTTCGTTAAGATACGACAACTGCCTCGGTGGTGTAGTGGCTAGCATGTACGGTCACACACCGAGAGGTCCTGGTTTCGAGTCCCGGGTCGGGCCAAGTTTAGTTATTGAATCTTTCCGTTTCGTTAGCCTCAGTAACAGCCCGGAGTTGGGAAGTTGGTGGTGGTTCACCCCCGTGCCTCGGAGAGCACGTAAAGCCGTCGGTCCTGCGCCTTAGCTCTCACTGGTCGTGTCGAGTAGTCGTCCCACCGGAGTATGAGAGTGATAGGAATAGAGAGTGCACTTGTGTCTGCGCGTACACTTGTGCACTATAATATCTCCTGCGTACTTGGCCAGTCTCAATGAGATTGGCCGCCATGGCCGGAATTGGTCGGAGAACATTATTATTATTAAGATACGAAGAAGGTTCTAGTAGAAGCGAAAAAAAATGAGACATCCTAAGAGTTAAATCGCACCTGACGACGAACCTGAGCAAAGCGAGGGTGAGTCGCTAGTTAAAAATAAATATGCTCTTTATATAGTCGTCTAAAATGTAGGTGACGCTTGACTTGGTTTGACATTTTGTTTGCGAGGTACTACAACAAAAATTAACATAATATGTATGCAAATTAGTCCTAGAAATAAGGTATTTTAATCTAAATTTCACACAATTTTTTAAGACTTGCAGTATTTTTTTAAGCTTTTTAAAATATACATAAATATTATATATTTTTATTTTTTAAGCGATTTACCCTTGCTTCACTGAAGTGCATCATGATGACACGTTTGGCTTAATTTAAAGTAAGCCTACTTGCTATCAGCGGTCGCGGGTTCGATCCTCGCTGAAGAAATTTCTTTTGTGTGACGAGAACGAATGTTTGTTCTTTAGTTATTGATGGTTACATTTTATATGTGTGTAATTAAAGTTACAAATGTGTGTAGTATATAAACTACCAGAAATCATTAACACAAGCCTCGTAATGGAACTAGATGGTGCTATGTGGTAATGTATGACGACACGTTTGGCTCAGTTGGTAGTGACCCCACTTTCTGCGCCAGGGTCGCGAGTTCGAGTCCTGTTGGGGGCATTCATTTGTTGAGCACGAATGTTTGTACTCCAGTCATGGGTGTTAATATTTATAATATGTATGTATTTAAAATTTATATATGTGCAGTATATCAACTATCTGGTATCCGTAACACAAGCACTTAACGTAGCTTTCCACGGAACTAGATTTTTTTTATGGGACAAAGGGGGCAAACGGGCACGAGACTCACCTGATGGTAAGTGATCACCTCCGCCCATGGACATCTGCAAAACCACAGGGCTTGCAGATGCGTTGCCGGCCTTTCAGGAAAGGGAGGGAGGGAGGAGGGAGAAGGACGGGAGTAGGGATGGGGAGTGGGCCTCCCGGACTCTCACTTACCGGACGAAACGCGACAGCATAGCTGCCACTTCACGCCGGTCTTCTGTGAGAGAGTGGTACTATACGGGGCGTGCCGGCCCATTCGGGTGCTACCCCAAGGTAACAAGCATGGCAATACCACTTCAAAAAAAGATGGCGCTGTTGTAATAATGTCCCAACATATTAATGTCACAACATACTTATTTATTATAGCGGTGCCCGCGGCTTCGCTCGCGCTAAGAGTGGATAAAATAAACATTTCTGCTTATATACTGTTACTTATAATGTACTGATTCCCCATTTAAAGTTCTGGCCCTCTTTTCTGGGAACTACTCTATAGCATTTTTTATTTCATCTACAGCACCAGTTATTTTGTAATCCTGTGAGATGTTTCTCTTAAGTTTTAGCAAGAGTTATCTATATAAATTTGTAAGAACTCTATAGAACCAGTAATTGTGTTTTCACTTAGGAATGAAAGATTAATGTTCAATAAAAGGTATTTTAAATGTTTTCTCATATAATAACGTATCACTATACAAAACTTAATTCAAATCAGTTATGTACTTTTTGTGTGAAACGCACGCTTCGATTTACGAAGTTACTGTTTTTTACGTACTGATAAAAATAGGTATTGCGAGTGTAGCTTAGGAGACAGATATTTGATATTGTAAACTATTCTGTAGCCCTTTTTAAGACCTACAATATTGTTTTTATGTATCTCTCAAGACTTACCCGCAGCTAGGTTTCTAAGGACGACTCAATGAAATAAATTATTTTGTTTTCCTGCGGAAATGTTTTTTTTCTACAATAAAGAGTACCACAGTAATAAATAACCCGAGTAATAAGTAATCATTACACATATTTTTTAAATCGGTCCGTTACTTTTTGTGTTAAGCGATAACATACAAATAGACAAAAATTTTAAAAACGTATTGAGGTGTTTATTCAATACATATTTCATTACAGTCATTGTTTTTAAAAAAATATTCATATATATGTATATTGTATACATATAGATACTAATAATAAAAATAGGTATTGCGAGTGTAACTTACATATATTTTGGTATTGTAGACTTTTCAGTAGGCTGTTTTGTAGAATTAGAATTTCCTACTACATTGTTTTGACGTATGTCTTAAGATTTTGCCACTGGTAGCTTTCTAAGGCCAACTCAATAAAACCAATTATTTAGTTTTCTTCAATAAAAAATATCCTAAATGTTGACCCGAGTAATAAATTATCACTACACAAAATTTAGTAGACAAACAGACAAACGCTCAAAAATTTTAACAACTATTATTTTGAGGTCCTTATTTAATAAAATATACGTCACAGCCTTTGTTTTAAAAAATATTTCAAATAAATGTGACTTTGCTCTGTTACTGTATGTTGAATAGGTATCATCGCCCCGCGGTTTCACCCGCGTTGTTCAAGGTCCCGTGAGAATACCGGAATAAATAATATAGGTTAAGTTATTGGCTGATAATGTAGCTTTTCATTAGTAATTTTTTTTAAATGATGATGAATAAATGATGACAGTTTGTCCAAGCTGCGACATTTTTCTTAGTTATAGAATCTGAACCGTCATAGTTACTAAACGAAAAGTATCAGGTAAAACGATCGGTATATATATATATATATTTGAGCTTGATTTTGTATTTTGATTTTGTGAGCTTGAGAGCTTGATTTTGTACGTTCGGTTCGGTATTTATTAATACCGAACCGAACGTACAAAATCAAGCTTAATACCAATATCACCTCTATTCGATAAGTATTTGAACCGTATTTGAACTGAAGTTAAACAAAAAATGTTATTTTGGCTGAATTGTAATAGGCACATACCATAGTAGACTTCTTGTGAGCATTATATACATACGTAAATACATACATACATACATACATAAGCCGTTTTTTGAAAATATTTAATGTACAGATTTTTAAGCTACGGTTTTTTTATTTTATATTGTATTTATTTCATATGTTTCATATAAATAAATATGTATGAAGATAATCATAATTTTATATATATCATTATTATTATTATCGAGCATAGTAAAGTTTAAGTCAATGCTACTGAACAGAGAAATAATAGAAATTGTAAGTAGCTTAACAAATATTCGACGTTATTCATTAAATTACCATAACTTTTTTATTTATGAACCGATTGACATAAAACAAACGCTAAATGTTAAGTGAAGCTTACCAAAATATATATGTGAAAACCACATCTCGATCAAATAAGCCGTTTCAGAGATTAGCGTGCACAAACGCACAGACAAACAGACAAACAGACAAAAATTCTAACAATCATTGTTTTGGGTTCTGTTTGTGTTAATAAAGGTCCCTATAATATTTTTTCTTATACATCTTTCATGTACAGACAGCGACCCGTTACATTTTTATTATATGTATAGATTCAAATCAATAGTACCCCGATTTTCTATTTCATGTCGGTACTTTATATTTCCGTGCAGGTGCATTCATCTCTCGCTTTTATTACAAATGCAGCTTATTCCTTTTGTTTGTTCTACATTCCTTTCTTTCATAGCTCCTTTTACAGTTTTCTTGTAATCGCTGGAAGATTTGTCTGAATTTTTCATAAATATTTTAATTGCTATAACATTAAGTACTTAAAAGATTTTGTAGTATACAAGATAAAAAAAATATATTTCTTTATGCAAATAGTGAATATTGGCACTGTTTCTTACAATATTAGTTAAGTAATTATTATTATCGCTACTTAGTTAATACATAGTTATTTGTTTGTCGGTTTGCGTTGCTCGTACTTATTATCCATTCATTTTTGAATTTCTTGAAAGCATTTTATAAGATTGTGGATAAGCATTGTCTGTAAACTTTCGACGTCTAAAGCATTCGAAACTTCAGGAACTACAAACCAAATAAACCTGCGAAAAAATACGAAAAGATTTATTTATAACTAGCGGTGCCCGCGGCTTCGCTCGCGCTAAGAGTGAATAAAATAAACATTTTTGCTTATATACTGTTACTTATAATGTACCAAGGACTGATTCCCCATTTAAAGTTCTGGCCCTCTTTTCTGAAAACTACTGTGTAGCATCCTGCCGTGCCGCCACTTCTGCGCTTTCTAAAACTTATTTCCTATTTTTAACCAATTTTGCTACTATGTGTATCATAATTTCTTTGTGTGTTTTTCGTTAATGATAAACTGATGTACGTGGTTCATTGTTATGGACTTATGGTAAAAATTACTGTTAAATATTTCTCCTACGCAAATTGTGCCACCCCCGTTAACCCCCATAGGGGTTGATTTTCAAAAAACGCTTAGATATGTATCTTATAATTTGTATTGCAGAGCATTATTTCAGTGTCACGCAAAATATTTCAATAGAATTAAATTTCCCATACAAACTTAGCCACCCCCTTTAACCCCCAATGGGGGTGAATTTCGAAAAACCCTGAAAAACGTGTTTCATCATTTGTACTAAAAAGCATTAATTCAAAGTTTCATGCAAAAATGTGCAATAAAAATATTTTTCTCATACAAACTTTGCCACCCCTTCTAACCCTTTTAGGGGTTGAATTTCCAAAAAATAATATGCCTATTTCCTTCTCATGAATGCAAACTATCTACATACCAAATTTCAGGAAAATCAGTTGGGTGGTTTAGGCGTGAAAAGGTAACAGACAGACAGACAGACAGACAGACAGAGTTACTTTCGCATTTATAATATTAGTATGGATGTCAAATAGTCGCGTAAATCTAAGCAAGTATTATGTTCTCCTGTTTCATTGGAAACTAAACTACCCCTCATGGAGAATATTAATCTCACATTTGGCGATTCCCCCTTAAATGAGAAAAACTGATAGCTTCACTAAATAGTATTCGCATTCGTCCAGTGAATTCCACTTGATGGGTAAAATTAGTAGAAAGAAAATGTAGTTAGTTTATTAAAGGCTTAATTTTGATATTTTATTATTTAATTATTATAAAAAAATATTCTTTATTTTTATTTTAAACTTATTTATTATTGCAATGCCGAGAGGCAGTTATAGCCCAGTGGGTAAAGCTTGGGTTTTCCATCTCTAACCGCCGCACTCATAGACACTTAATGAACCATTAAGTCAAGAATCTCCATACTAAAGAACGACTTCATTGTTCATTAAGTGACTATGAATGCGGCCGTAAGAATTTTGTGCAAATCATTTTCGAAAGGCGTCTCAATTTCGTCAACCTACCCTTAACCCGCGTTTTAAAGTACACGCCATAGCCTGATACCACTCGCAATATTTAATACAAGGAAAGTCCAGCAGTAAGAATGAATGAGTGAATAAAATAATATTTCGCCAAATTCGTTGGAACTTTTAAGTACACTTTAGCACCTTACATACGAAACTAAGTGTTAAGCACGTTTGTGTTTTCTGTTAAAACTAAATGTAAGTGGAGTCAAATTATCACACGTTTGACTCAGTTGGTAATGACCCTACTTTCTGCGCCAGCGGTCGTGGATTCGAGTCCCGCTGGGGGCATTCATTTGTTGAGCACGAAAGTTTGTACTCCAGTCATGGGTAGTATATGAACTGTCTGGTATCCGTAACACAAGCACGTAACATATCTTACCACGGAACTAGATGGCGCTGTTGCAATAATGTCCTAACATATTTATATTTATCATTTTTTCAATATCTATACTGTACATAAAGTAAAATATTTTGTTGTTAAATCTATACATATAATAAAACTGTAGAAAAGTCGTTTTTGTACATCAAAAAAAATTACAAAAAAAATAGCCAGGGTGTTAAAGGACAACCAATAGAACCCATTTCCAGCATTTTTAGAATTTTTGTCTGTTTGTCTGTTTGTCGGTTTGTCGGTTTGTCTGTTTATTTATCCGGGCATCGCGTAAAATGTACGAAAGCAATGTAGATAACTTTTATACACAACGATTGAACGTAACTTTAAGTAACATTTAGTTTTTGTTTCATTGCAATCGGTTCAGTCTATCAAAAGATATTTGAGTGTAAAGTGAAGAAGTAGAGAAATTCCAGAAGTAAAATTAGGGCTATGTGCATTTGACAACTGACAACTTCAAGTAACTTTTATACACAACAATATGTGCGTAAATTGAAGTAACATTAAGTTTTTTATTTCATAGTAATCAGTTCACACTTTATAAAAATGTAAATTAATAAAATTATAATAGTGTTTCCGAAGTAAAATATTAAAACAGCGCCATCTACGAGTATTCGAACTAGAGATCAACTGCGTGCAGTATTGTTCGATAGATGGCGTTGTGCGTGTGAAGTCATTTTCTGAATCGCGGTGTTAAGATTTTCCTTGAAAGAATGACCTTCGCCCATGTCTGCCGGCAATCTTTGAGTTTTCAACCGACTTCCAAAAGGAGGAGGTTATCAATTCGTCTGTATTTTTTTTAATGTTTGTTAGCTCATAACTTTGATCTGGGTGAACCGATTTTGATGATTCTTTTTTTATTTGAAAGGTAGTGCTTCCCGTTTGTCTCATTTTAATATTTTCCAGTTCTGACAATGGCATCCATGAGAAAACCATAAAAGTCTCAAATTTGCATTAAGTATTTGCGCGACAAATGGACGAATAACTCAATATCACGCCAACCGATTTCGATGATTCTTTTTTTAATGGAAAGGATATACTTCAAGGGTAGTTTGATGAGAGTTTGGTAAGGTTCTGATGATGGGATCCATGACAAAGTATCGGAACTCTTCAATTCTTAGGAGCAAATTAACGATGCTCGGCCGAATCTTTTATAGGCTATATGGATATTTGAGTCATGTACCGTAACTGATGATGGAAGGTACAACTCCTCAACGGTTAGCAGTTTAAAGAAATTTTTTTCAATATAATACGCAATTATGGACCGATAGTTGTATACTTTCAGGCTATAAGGTTTACCTCATAATAGAAGGTAAATTTTTATAGTCATTAACACAATACGTATCTACTTTCCGCTAAAAATTTAAAAATAAATTATTTTTAACAGAAAACAAAAACCGACTTCCAAACTTAATAAATCTAAACTAAAAAGTAGAAAATAATACTTTTAAGGACTTTGTTAATTTTGAAGTCGGTGCCAGCCAAAGCAAAATAACCCTAAATAGATACATATTTGATTAATCTATCAATTTGTAAACATAATCAAAATACCTGGCTGGCATTGACTCCAAAATTAACAAAGTCCTTAAAAGTATTATTTTCTACTTTTTAGTTTAGATTTATTAAGTTTTGAAGTCGGTTTTTGTTTTTTTGTTAAAAATAATCGCATCTCGGCTACGCTGCGAAAGGTTTGTTTTTTTTCTAGAAGTCATTTTCAAAATAAAAACTGAACCAAACAAATAAAATATTGAACCAAATAAATCAACAATTTACAACAACACAAAGAATCATCAAAATCGGTTCACCCAGTTCAAAGTTATGAGCTAACAAACATAAAAAAAAAAAAAATACAGACGAATTGATAACCTCCTCCTTTTGGAAGTCGGTTGAAAAGGAAGAGACTAAGTAGGTCCCAGGAATCAGAAGTAGATCGTGAAGTGAGGCTAACAGCAATTCGATTATCCGTTGCGGGGGGGTAACCTAAGTATTGGATGCTTTTCTCATGGTCAACTATACGTAGCTCTTTCCCGCGTAAACAACCCCAATAACCTTTTTGTGTACGCTCCAGATGGTTCCACAGCCAATGTTGTTTATTAAGAAGCACTAGCATAAATAAAAAAAAATGATTTGTATCGGTATCCTCCAACAGCGCTTCGCACTAAAAAATACATTGTTAAGTTCCGACATCCATGCGAACGAAGTCGCGGGCACAGCTAGTAAGTAAATATAATTAATTTATAAGCACATTATTAACACTGTTATTATTAGATTGATGTATTGTATTCAGCTCATTTTAACGTCCCACTGCTGGGCACGGGCCTCCCTCAGTACGAGGAGGATCAGTCATAGTCCACCGCGCTGGCCTAGTGCGTGTTGGCGGACTTCACATGACTTACGAAAATTTGCTAGAATAAATAATGATGTGTTCTCCTGCAATTGGTAGTACATAGTAAATTTAGATGTAAGATGAGTTGATGTAAATAACATTATGTACAATTGTTGGAGATCCGTAAATAATAAAGAAATAAATAAGGGCTTAAAATAAGAGAATTACTCTTAGCACAATGAAATTACAGACAATATCCTTAAGACATTTTAGTTTTCTCGTACTTATATGAACTCCTTATTTGTCCTCTATTTTGCTAAAGTAACAACTTGTACTAAAGTTTTTCTTCACTGTTTCTTTTTGTCACGTCAAGATTAATGTTCGGACTTTTCAGTTTAAGGTCACATTTGCTTTATTTTATTTAAAGAAACTTTACCAAGTGGTTTTTAACTCCTGTAAATAAAAAAATATATAGCGGGTACATAATAAATATACATATATATTTTGCCATTAGAAATAAAATTTGAAAATTTAAACGAGCTAATATACGCAACTAAATGCGATTAAATCCAAGTGAAGAATAGTTTGATAGTTTGTAACTGAAATATTTTCGATGAAAATAGGAACTTACAATTTAAATTTCTATATATAGAATGTTTAAAGCAAAAGAGTTCAATATCAGTTAAATATTCAGTTAAGGAGTGAATGTGATATTACTAACCTATGCCTTGATTTTTGAATAAGGCAAGGAAAAACAGAGAGAACATTTCCTTATTATAGAAAACTAGCGAATCACCCTCGCTTCGCCCGGGTTCGTCTCCAGGTACGGGGGTACCTTTGGCATAAAATTTTTACAAACTTTGACTGTCTTACTTATTTATACATAACAACATGCTTGTACTGTCAACACTGAGAAAAGTTGAAATTTGACAGCAAAATCCACATTAACAAAATGATCCGCCATTTATTGAATTCATTTGTTACAAAAAATGTGATAAATGAAGAACCGCTAAATAGTCCGAACAAAGCCTAAACATTTATTTCGATAGGTGAGCCCGTTCTTGAGTTATAAAATTACAACGAAAAGTGGCATTGATTTTTATATATATAGATGTAGAAGTTAAAAAATAATAATTTAGGAACTATAAAATATATAAAAATCTGTTCTAAAATACATTTAAAAAGACTGGGCCATTTTTGTAAATTAATCTTAGACATTATTTAATAATTTTAATGTAAAACAATAAGTTTTAGGAAGAAAAATTGGAAATTGCTAATAAAATTGAGTAAAATGTTAACAAACACTTTCTATCTGAGTTAATATTTATCAAAGTGCCTACCAAGTAAACAAAACCTGGAACAAAAACCTTTACAACATATCATAAATACACATAACGTACGTACGTATTCAGAGAATGATAAAAACTTATTTTATCTACTTTAAATGTCTGACTCGAGCAGGATTCGAACCCGTACTCTCTAGTAGAAGGAGATAACAAACCGCAAGGCAGTTGTTGGGATGTATAAAATCAACAATTTAGTATGGATGTGTCGTAAAAAGACGCCCTGTAAATAAAAGATGGAATTTTACAATAGTATGTGAGTATGTAAACTCTACATACCTGCACGAGGTACTGCATTATGCATAGGAAGACTGTTGTTACTTCTATATGTCCATAGTCATTGCATTAGATTCACATTTTATTCATATGCAAAAAGCTTTAATATTTTTAGACAATGGAATATGGTAAGTTGATTTACTTTTTACGTGAAATCAATCTAGGTTTGAAAATGAACAATGATATTATAAGTAAAAAGGTGTAGATACGTTACCTAAACGACATTCTACCTTCAAAAACGGCACACTAACGCACACATGAATAACTAAAAATATTGCAATAACACTGAACACACTACATTACGATTAGTTGTCAAAATAGGATGGCATGATTCAAGTATCGCCAGTGAAAAAGAGACAAATATAATTCGCGACAGTGCGTCGTCAACGCGTGACTATGTTCAGGTGGGCCAATTAGCCTAGTTTTGGTGTGCCGCTTTTTGAGCGCGTATGACTTATCTACACCTTTTTTCCTAGTATATCAATGTATATGAATAATGATCTTATGTGCATACATAAGAATCTGTACATTGAATATTTTTTGGAAATTCTTATTGGAATAGTAATTATTATCGATACAGAGGCCGAATCTATAGTTTTTAGAATTTTTGTTTGTCTGTCTGTCTGTCTGTGTCCGCATCACGAGAGACCCACTGGACAGATTTTGATGAAATTTAGTACGATGATAGCTGGTTATCCGGGTCAGAATATAGAATACTTTTTAATGCTGGAAAATGTCTCATTTCTGAGAAATGTTATGCTGTAGAACATCACAGGGTATGTGAAATCTAAGAATTGTTTCCTTAAAACGCGAACGGAGCCGCGGGAAATGTAGTAGTAAATAATAAATATGTTGGGACATTATTACAAACAGCGTCATCTAGTTTCGTGGTAAGCTACGAGGCTTGTGTTACGGATACCAGATAGTTGTGTTGTGTGTATGAGGATTAATTTTTAAAATCATGTTGTACAAATGTTATGTGTGTAATTAGAAATTATTGAAATGTTTGTACATTACGAAATTCAGCAGAAATAAAGTTTTTTAGAACATAATGTTGTTTACTAATCTTACCGCCGCACTAAGAGTCACTTAATGAACCATTAAGTCAAGAATCTCCATACTAAAGAACGACCTAATGGTTTATTAAGGGACTCTGAGTGCGGCGGTTAATTAATTTTTTCACATACGCACACGCACTCAATCATAAAAAATTTAACAGTTGTTTTTTGTATCCATTGTATCTTTTCTTACTTTGTATTGTACTTCGAAGAAAGAATTTGACACTATCCCACTAAGATTCATCATAATCAGCTAATAAATTTTATTAAACACAGAAAAAATAATGTTACTATATTTTATATATTACACAAAATCACGAACCAAAATACCTTTGAATTCAATTAGTACACGAGCCAATAATCTCGCCTCCTTTCAATAGTAAAGGAGTTTGTACTCAAGTTGTCGTCAAATGTTTGTTTTGGAATCAATTCACCTGAGTTGGGAACATTAGGCGTGTATCTGTATCCTTATAGGGCTGTCTAAGCACAATAAAATAAAGTAGATAGGTTTTCTATTGATGCGTAAATATATAATATGCTTTTAGGTTTCTTATTGTAAATGTATTCAGCCCTTTTTAACGTCCCACTGCTGGGCACGGGCCTCCCTTCAATACGAGGGGATCAGGCCATAGTCCACCTCGCGGATTTAAACCCGCGTCACTCGGTTATCCAAGCGAGTCTGTTACCACTGGGCTACCTTTATCTAATTAGTGTGTTATTGTAAATATAAAGTTTTAAATACAATACATTTTACTAAGAATTAATTAACTTTTGGTCTCTGAAATTGGCTGCGATCCATGCTGGTTGCTCGTACCATGAGCATTGAATTTGACAGCAGACTGAGAGAGCAACCCCTTGGCGGCTTTGTACTATCAGGGCTTCATGGTGGATTGCATAAGCGATACTGTGATACCCCAGTAAGACGAAGGGGTTCATTGAGGTTTTTGGTTACTGGTTTTTTAGCAGTCAGTCCTACATAACCATTATAGTTAAAGGCGTTAATTACGGTACTGTATTTTAACTTAAATGCAGTATTTAGTAGTGCGTGTTTCCTAATAAAATATAATTTTTATGGTCCGTAAAATTTCAAACGTGCTATTTTTATATGTGTTTGTCTATATGTAAAAGATTCCTTAAACTAATGAACTGGTCCTCTCGTACTAATACAAAAACAATAGTAATCATAATTACAATAAAGATAGATGAATAAATATTCTGTTAAAAAACTAAACCTATTTAAAAAACTCTATCTTAGAAAATATGTTCAAAATGTATTTTAAAAGTAGAAACCCTTAAAGAAACTTTTATTTAAGCGATTGTAAATGTATCGTTTTCTTGAAGCAATTTACTCGAATCGATTATGTAAATTTAATACACTCGAATTTATATACGACATGTGCGGAATTTTCTTTGTGACTAACACTTTTGTATTAGTTTTTCAGTAGTCACCACTTTACTTTACAAACTGGTCTAAAGAAATTGGTTTCATACAAAATATAACACGTAATGTATTAATGTAATCTTTACATACAATAAATAATCAAATCTGTATTTTTTTTGAAAACCCCATTGAAATTGTCAAAATTATCGATATAGAGGCCAAATTTCAAATTTAAAAGTTTAGATTTTTTGTCTGTCTATCTGTCTGTCTGTGACAAAACCACTGGTCAGAAAAACCATTTTGATGGATATAAAATGTCGTTATCCGAGTCAATATATAGAACACTTTCTATGCAGGAAAATGTATCATCTCTAAGAAATCTTAAACTAACAGTTAAATCGTATTTGTCTATAAATCAAAATGTCCGATTGAATCTAGGTGTTTGCATTTGAGCGAGTACCTTTATGTGTCGTAAAGTTTTAATTGCGATAAGAGTTATGAAATTGTTTGTATGTCCGTCTGTTCGTGCGTTGCTCAAGAATAGCTGGCTTGATTTTAATTAAACTTTTCTATTGTATAGGCAAAAATTAAAATTAACACACACATATACGTTACAATTCAGTTTAACTAGTAAATCCAAAGCTATACGTTCTATTCACTCTTATAGAAGTGAGGATCACGTACAGTGACCATGGACACAATTGAAAAATATTTGTAGCTATGTTGTATCAGTTAAATAATTTTGATGACCCTATCCTCAATACGTATTACATACTCTGTTAATGCCTTTTAGTATATTGAATAAATAAATGTTATTTAATTTGTTAACGCCGCTTCGTGTAAATATGTTCACGAAATGTTTATACCAAAAATAATATATTAAGAAGCACTTTCTATTATCACGTACATAATATATACATGTAGCTCTATCTTTTGACGAATGCCTAACAGTGACATGGAGTAGTATTAAATAATAATAATGTTTTCCGACCGACTTCGCCCATGGCGGCCAATCTCAATGAGACTAGCCAACTGCGCAGGAGATACTATAGTTCACGAGTGTACGCGCAGAAACAAGTGCACTCTCAATTCCTATCACTCTCATACTCTGGTGGAACGACTACTCGACACGACCAGTGAGAGCTAAGGCGCAGGACCGACGGCTTCACGTGCTCTCCGAGGCACGGGGGTGATTCACCACCAACTTCCCAACTCCGGGATGTTACTGAGGCGTACTATACAGAAATACTCAATAACTAAATTTGGTGGCCGACCCGGGACTCGAACTCAGGACCTCTCGGTGAGTGGCCTTACTTGCTAGCCCCTACACCAACGAGGCAGTTATTAAATAACTGTCATATCAACGTCAAGATATTCTTTATTGCACAAAAATTACATAAAGAAAAAAATACATAGATAGTGACGTGGACAAAGGTGGACTCTACAGATCTCTTCCAGTCAATCCATGTGTGTGGGAAATAGTGTTGTATACCAAAAGATTTTGTGTAAATAAAATTCTGTACCTTTATTTCAGTAAAACGCTGTAATTCTAAGACATCACTCGAATACTTAGACGTGTCTTTTATTTCGCTGAAATGTTGAGGCTTTATAAATGTATTCCCAAAAACCATCGTTCGTATGCTTTCTGTCAAACTAAATTTACTGTCAAATTTATCTTAATAATGTATGTCTACATAAATATTTCTAAGCTTAAATGATAATATACATATTATATTTAAGCTTGAGATCCGAAATATAATATAATATCTGATCTGACATATTTATGACGATAGCAATGTATTTATAGGTCTTATACAATACTTATTAATTGATTAGTTAGTAAATTAGCAGCTTATTTGTCTCTTCTGCCCATAAACTATATACAAAACAGAATCACATCAAAATTGCTAATGAAAAGAAAATCGAAACAATAAGATTTGAAACTTATATTGTAGATAATGAATTATAATGAATAATAAAAATCATAAAGACCCTACAGAGCACCTTTTTGCAAACTTTTGATTACCTAGTAAAACTATGGACCTGAAACTCTTAGGAGTTTCTTATCAATCCTTTGTTTATGGTTTATCCTCGTTTGCTAATATATTTAACCTTCGAGTTTCTTTCGTGCCCATTTATTGAGCTGATCACAATCTTCTGCTGACGCTCAATACGAATTTTTAAACCCATCCAGAAACATTCTTAGTTGTTCTATATATTTCATAGTTAATTTGCAGCTATTCTTTGGATTATTTCCTATTAAATCATAAACCTGTCTATTTCGAGAGATGTAAGAGTTTTTAATAAATGAGATCACCTCGAGATAATATCAAGTTGTATAGGTACAATGTATCTGGATATCAAACAAACCGTATTTCACATCCAAATATATATGTAAAAAATGAAAATGGTTTGATAGCATAATTAATAGTGGAGCTAGAAAAATAATATTATTTATATGTTGGAGCTTGTTGGGATATTATTAAAACAGCGCCATCTAGTTCCGTGATAAATTACGTTACCTCGTGCTACGGATACCAGATAGTTGATACACTACACATATATAACTAAATTAAACTAAACTAAATACATACATATTATAAATATAAGCACCCATGACTGGAGTACAAACATTTGTAATCAACGAATGAATGCACCTAGCGGGACTCGAACCCGCAACCGCTGGCGCAGAAAGTAGGACCACTACAAACTGAGCCAAACGTGTCGTCAAACATAACGAAACCCTTTTACCCGTAACTATAATGATTTTCTCAGAATTCAAATTTTAACTCATTTTAGCTTGCAATATTTGTAAACCGTATAGAATTACCAACATCAAAGTCATTGCATAACGCGCAAAGATACTTAGCATCGTTACCTCGGCAAGTGAACTTGTAATTTTATTTCCTCTTCTAACATTCATGAATATGATACTAAATATGTTTGAAATTCCAGACACGCGATACGTAGCGTGGATTTGAAATATTTATTTTCGTAGTATTTGTATTAATTATTTTATAAATTGTGCTGTTACAATTTTTTTTGACACTACGAGTATAAGCATGAATAAATCTAGTACCTAGTAACAAAAATTATATTCCTAATTAGCAAACCCGACCTGCTTCGCTTTAAATATAATTTAACCGTTTTCTAATAAAATAGAAGTAGCCTAAGTTACTTCTTATAACATGAACTATCTGCGAGTGAAAGTCCTATTGAAATCAGTCCAGCCGTTTCAGAGGCTAATCTATGAACTGCAACTAACAGACAGACAGAAAAAAATTAAAAAAAATGTTTATACTTTCATATTATGCAGTTACTGGAATGCTTTTAATTTGAAATTACAAGCAGACACTTTAATTTTATTTGCGAGTATACGTACTGGTACTAATGTTATCGAAAGAAAGCAAGCGTTGAAACCGTTTTAGACTATTATTTTAATAATTCTCATAGAAAACTAATCGTATAGTAATTTAGATGTCATTTTTGTCATTTAGATGTCAATAACATTATAATTAAATAAATCGTCAAGATATTTATAAGACAGTTAATACCCATAATTTAATACCCATATTTAAAAAGAATTAGAACCTAAAATTTCAAAGTTTGTAGAAAACCACATGAAATGTTAAACACTGAATCCTATATTTGATAGCTCTAGAGGATCGAAGTTCGGCAAAAGTAAACTCCGTATCAAGAATAACCTAGAAATATAACGGCTAAATGAAAATGTGTAACAGACGTGCATTGGGAAGTTTTACGAGATTTCAAACAGTATTTGCTTCGTGTAAAGCGATTTGGTTGCACACTTTGCTGTATGCTTTTGGAGATACAATTTAGAACTGTAACTTAGAAACACTTCATTTACAAATATTTCTAAATACACTAACATTTCAAATGCGATTAACTACTGACTGCTTTAGTGATCTAGTAGTTTGCACTACAGGCTACTGATCCGAAGATCGTGAGTGAGTGTCTTCGGTAAGGCAAAGTTTAGAGGATTTTTGGAAGGAAGTTGGGGGTATATCTTTTCCGTGCCTCAAAGAGCATGTGAAGCCTTCGGTCCTGCGACTACTCTTACCGGTCGACTATATACACATATTATTATCATGTATATTGTACACTATAATGTACCTACACGCATGGCCAGTCTTTGGCTGCGATAGCCACAATCGTTCAGGAAGCTTTTTCGTCAATGAAAAAGTAAGCTGCAAGATGAATTAGGATGTAATTTAATGCACTAATACAGGTACTATAACTCGGAGTCACATCTCGACTACTGTACTCATATTTTTGATAAAATAGATTAAATCAACACCCCACATAACAATAAAGAATTTTCAAATTTAATTTTTCAATGTTTTACTCCTCGCACTTACGTAAAAGCAGCATTTTAATTAAACAAAGTAAGTTATTCCTATAAAATTCAAATTATAAGTACATTTTCCTAACTGAACCTAAATTTTAGATCATAAAAGCTGTTTCATTAAAACTGGCACATACTTTTTCGTACAGTAAAAATTCAGCAAAGTGACCTTTCATTTGACATGTTCTTTTTGTGGAATGCACCAGTGAAATTTTAAAAACTCATTGTCAGATCTACTTGCATCCACCCTGTATAACGTTTGTAGTAGGATATCGGCTTGAAACACTTAGTTAAAAGATAATTTATAAAGGATTTAATTTTTACTTAGTAATATTTTTAAGTATTATGTGTAGATATCACTTCTTAGGTTAAGAAGACCACCTTTAGTTTTTCATTTAGATTTGTTTTTATTACTATTGACGACTTAGGAACATGGGATAAGTAATTAAGTAAAAGATAATGATTGTGTATGGCGTGTAGTTTCAAAAAGAGAGGATATAAGGAAAAACCTAGAAATTACAGTACTATAATATCTTTTTTAGTCAATCTCATTAACGTTTTTTACAATAACACCTGATATTGGCAAGTAAAATATGCTCGAAAAGAAAGCCATAATTAATTAAAAATCAGTTACTTAAGGTATCTGCATAGTGTTTAATATTCAGCGTGACATTTTACCTATGTAGCTTGTGTTACCTATGCAGATAAAAGTATGTAAACACTTATGCAAAATGAAATAAGGGTGGCAAACTACTCATAATTGGCCAGCTTTGTGGACAATGGCCAGATTTCTCTCGTATTGTAGGGAGGCTCGTGCCCAAGAGTGGGACGTTTAAAATGGCTGGGTACAATAAATACAATACATTAATTTGATAGCGTGTTTGTTTCAATTTATCATTGGTCAAGGTACAATACAAAGAAATAAATTCAATTCTAGAAATAAATTTGATGTATATAAACTTTAATGTGCATCTACCTTAACACTATCCAGACTATAAAGGAGCCGTTATCCTTTGTTTTCATTCACTATCGATTGCGGCTCAGGCCGACTACGTAATTTTACTACCGATGTATTTTCTGCCTAGATTATGATACTCCTGTTATTCTTCTTAAGCTATATGAGATTATGTTAGACATGTTCTAGAGTTTATATTTTTAACCTGCATATCTAAAAAATCTAGTACGTTTTCAACAATCATGTAATTAAAAATAAATAAATATGTTGGTACATTATTATACCAGCGTTATCTAGTTCCGTGGTAAGCTACGTGGCTTGTTACGGATACCAGATAGTTGATATGCTACACATAATATATAACTTTAAATACATATACATATACCATGACTGGAGTACAAACATTCGCGCTCAACAAATGAATGCCCCCAGCGGGACTTAAACCCGTGACCGCTGGCGCAGAAAGTAGGGTCACTACCAACTGAGCCAAACGTGTCATCAAAAAATCTAATACATTTTCAACAATCCTGTAATTGTCAGTCAACACTATACTTGATCAGCGCGACTTTAGCCCGAGTTTCCTCGTGTTTTCAAGCGAGAGTGGCTCAGCCTTAAAACCTTAAAACGTATCTAATGCGTAATATAAGCATTTCGTATTCTCCGAATGTGTGTTTACAGCATATTCCACTACTTTTTGAGTTCTGTTGAATTACTATTGCCCAGTAGTGGGACGAGAAAATTGTTTTATTTAAATGTCACCCACACTTCTCTTGGTATCGTGCGAAGGCGCTTAGTATCGTATAGATATAGACATAAACATATACATATATCTGGGGGCACGGTAGTGCCCCCGCCAAGATAATATACCAGATATGATGTTTTTTGATCATATTTATTTGAAAAAAATAATTTTATTGGGTTTTTGCTAGACTGTATAAGTAACTCGTAAGAATACATATTTCCTCTTTAATAATGTACATTCATTTTATATCCATTATAAACTTGTCATACTTCTGAAAGATAAACTTAGAGTACTAAAGTCAAATGTCAATTGTTTGAATGAACATGGAGTTAACAAAAGCGATTGTGCATTGTTTCGTTTACACTTAACTTTATATGACTTCTTTGTTAACCGTTATATATGAGTATATTTACTCACATAGAAACGTGATGTTAGTTTAGTGATTAGTATGTATGGCTACAAATTTAGAACAGTTCTGGGTTCAATCCTTGTCGGGCCAAGTATTTAACTAAGCTAGGAGTAGGAACGTTTCTAGTTGTGATGGATTATTTTTGGCTTGGAGTTTAAAAGGAAAAGAAAAGCAAATAATTAAGTTTAATTTGTTTCATGCAGGGCGCGAAGCCAAAAAACACACTAGGAGGCGAGGCGAGGATATAAAAGTCGAATATTGGAGAAACTCCATGGCTGCTGTGTTCTGCTTCAGCCGACTTCCGGCTTATCTAGACGATAAATCCCACAGTCAGTCGGTCAGCCAATCAGTCAGTTGTATGTACACAGGTGATAAAATATAATAATATAATAAATATGTTTGGACAGTATGTGGGACACACAGCGCTATCTAGTTCCTAAGAGCTAAGAGGCTTGTGTTACGCATACCCGCATACTAGATATTTGATACACTACATATGTTTAACTTTAAATCATGTATTTAAAGTTAAGCTTACATAATATTACAAATATAAATGCCCATAACTGGATTACAAGCAAATGAATGCCAGCGGGACTCGAACCCGCAAGCCACCAAAACCAGGTAACTACTAACTGTGCCAAATGTTAAACGTATGCGTAAAAGTAAATCGCAACATAAAAAATGTATCCCTTTAAAATACATCAAGGAAGTAAACTTGATGTATCGTAGCTTAAAAATGAAAAAGTGTAAGAAATTGTATTTCCTTTTGTTGTCTGCTCGAGATCCGATTGAGCGACACTTGTATCAATGGGAACAATGGAGACTCACAAAGACTTTAAACATAGCTATGGTTCGCTAAGGTACAGAGCTTGTTATCAGATATTTCAAAATAATGCATACTAAGTGCATCGCCTAATTGATTTTCAAACGTTTACTTTGTTTATTTTTGTGCCTTTATTAAATTTTATGAAAACCTATGTTGCTTCGTTGCTTTGTTCTCCTTTTATGTAGAAATTGACCTTCGAGATTTTTGATGTTTGGTTTTGTTGGCTTGGTTTAATATCTTATAACAATCTATACATATAATAAATCTGTAGAAGGGTCAATTCTGTACATTGAAAATATTGAAAAAATAAATAGCAGGGGGTGTTACTGGATCGATACCAAACCCAAATATGCGATTAAAAAAAATTTTGTCTGTCTGTCTGTCTGTCTGTATGTTCAGGCATCACGTGAAAACTAACAGTTCGATTTCGATGAAACTTGGTATAATTATACCTTATTATCCTGGGCATAAAATGGGATACTTTTTATCCTGGAAAAATACGTAGAAAAAAAATAAATCTTAATTTTTATCATAGTTTGATTTTATCCTGTAGTCCACGCGATCGAAGTCGCGGGCACAGCTAGTTATAAATAAATATGTTGGGACATTATTATACACAGCGCCTTCTAATTTCGTGGTAAGCTACGAGGTTTATGTTACGGATACCAGATAGTTGATATACTATTCATCGTCGTCGTTGTCTAAGTCCCAAACACGTCCATTGCTAGACATAGGCCTTCCTCAAAGATCTCCACGATACAGATACAGTGGGTTCTAGTGACTTAAACCAAGTCGTTGGTCCACCTTAGGGGAGGCCTGCCCACGCTTCGCGTTCCGGTACGCGGCCGCCACTCAAGAACTTTTCGTTCTTATCGACTGTCCGATCTGCGAGCAATGTGCCCCACCCACTGCAACATGAGCTTGGATATTCGGCGGGCTATGTCGGTGACCTTGGTCCTTCTGCGTAACTGCTCGTTTCTGATTTTATCTTGTAGGGAAATCCCGAGCATAGTCCTCCCGATTGCTCTCTGTGTCACCTTGAGCTCTACTGGACTGGATCGATCCATCATCACGCTTCCATTCTTACTCATAGCGACACTTTGTGCGTCTGTCATCATAAACTACCTAATCCCATTCATTTGGTTAATGAGAAAATAAGTAAAGTCTGGCAGGGCTGGTATCTTGGTCGATAAGATTGCTGACTATTTTAAATTAATTGCACTCGCACACTTTGAACGTATCGAATTTATCAATGTATTTAATGAAATCCTTTTTACACGATTCTGATAATTAATATTATAAACACATTTTAATTAGTTAGAGCGTCTTTCAACTTTGATATCATTAGGATGAACAAATTGAATGAACAATTTGAGGCATAAATTAATATTTATGTGATTTAAAATGAAATTAATAAAGTTAATGTACGATAATGATTGACATCAAAGCTTTACATCAAACAGGGTATGGTTTATTTTTACCTAAAAATATACACACAAGTAAATAAACTGGTAAATGGTGATGGTATTTGATTCAGAATTCAGTCAAATGTTACTCATTCGATAGTGATCTTTAAAGGCTAATAATAAGTTATTAATAACGAATTGGAGAGCTTTTCTTTTGAAATTGCGTTAATTGTATATGTTGAGAAATGCACTTTTTAAATTACGAAATGTGACAGGTTGTTATCTAGCACTCAACGGTTAGAATAGCCAGTACTACCCACTAAGCCCAACAGAACCTCTCTTATCTTCATGGGCTATAGGATCGTATAACATTCAACCACGACACCCGACGAAAGGTCTGCCGAAGCAAGCTTCACAACCAAAAATTACTTACTCGGCTCACGTTGATTTAAGAGAACTAGTAGAGCAACGGGAAAGGGAACAATAGGGACTTCCCCAGTGTGTTTCTTGGCTTACTTACTTACTTGGCTGGATTGCCGGACGCTAATAAGGCTTCCACCACGACAAGGTTACACAACCATCTAACATTGACCAGCAATTTCAGACTTGGAGTAACTCGACATAATTTTGCATTAACAGTTTTTTTAAATGTGTGTTGTAAAATAAAGCTTATACGAGAAAAAATGTATAATTAGAAAACTAGCAATTCCCGTGGCTCCGCCCGCGTCAGTATCACTTAAAAATATTAGTGGTAGAAGGTTATAACTTAGGGGAATAAAAAATAGTCTACGACCAATTCTCAGGTATCCCAAATTTACACAAAAAAATCATAAAAATTGGTCCAGCCGTTTAGAAGATTAGAGAAAAAACACTGTGAACAACAACGAGATTTTTATATATAAGAAGATTAGAGATAATCAACAAAAGTTTGTTATCTAAATAGATTTTCAGAAACCACATTTTCTTAATAAAATCTTATATTCTGAGTACTCTTTTATAAACATTACAGTATCTAATATCTAGTAACAAAATATAATGAAAACGTGATTAACCTGGAAGGTTTCTTCGCCCTTGTTATTTCTAAGAATTAGGGCAAGTTATGATTAGCAAAACAAAATGAGAAAACAATGGCATGATTTTTATTTCAATATACCTTATCAACACATACCTGAAACCGCTGGGTCCAGAACCATTAAAGGCACGAATATTATACTAAGAAAGGTTTTTAAAATTTAAGGGGGTGAAAAGGGATTGCAAAATTTGTATGGAATAAAGTGTTTTCTTGGTCTGATCAACTTCAAGGTTGGCATTTATATTAAATAAATGATAAAAGGGGGTTGCTAAATATAGACTACCACGCGACGAAGTCGCGGGGAAAAGCTAGTATAACATATGAATAAATTTATTATAAATAATTATAAAGCAACCTAAGTCCAACAATATGTATGTAATGTACTTTATATAAATTATAGTTTTTAAAATTATTTTCATAAAGGGTTTGAACAAGCAAGGAACTCGCGGCATATATCTGACGTTGACATAGACTTGAGACAATAATTCACCAGCTTAGTTTCTATCAAGATGATACTCACTAACATAAAAATGTTGACACATTTAAGCCTCGCTCTTCATCTGTTGAACATGTAATAAATTGTGGATGTCAAAATATGGTTATAAATGAAACTACGAGTTTTACTATGAACGCTTCTTACGGTTCTTGTAGTCTTTGGAAAAATATGAAAAGACTGAATTTACAAAAGTAGATGTAACCAGTAATAACTTGTATAATATTATGTGATCTGTGGTAAAACTAAAAAATATATAAACTGAAATACAATATTTGATTTATCTTTATCTTTCTTTATTTTTATTTATTTTCTTTTTATAATTGGGCAGTAACATTGTCTAGTACTTTATAAGACTTTTTAAGAAAAACGGTTAAAACATACCGTTTCGGTCTTAAAATTAAGACAAATCTCTAAAAAAAGAACGTTAAGCGATATTAGCGACTAACCATCGCTCCGTTCAGGTTCGTCGCTAGGTACGTTTCTACGGTTAGTATAGCTTTCTCATAGACAAAATATTTTCCTGCAGTAATAAGTATTCTAAATGTTGACGCCGATAACCAGCTATCTTCGTAACAAATTTTATCGAAACCTGTCTAGTAGATTCTCGTAATGCGGTAATAGAAAGACGAAAGACAGATAAACTGACAAACAAAAAAATCTACAAAAAATATTTTATGTACCGTTTTTAATCAGAATTTTATTACATGTATACATAAAAATATGTAGTAAACAATGTTTTATCCTTCCGACCGACTACGGCCTCGGCAGCCATTTCATTGAGACTAGCCATCTGCGCGGGAGATATTATAGTGCACAAGTGCACTCTCTATTCCTTAGCACTCTTATATTCTGGTGGGACGACTGCTCGACACGACCAGTGAGAGTTAAGGCGCAGGACCGACGGCTTTACGTGTTCTCCGAGGCACTGGGGTGACACACTGCCAACTTCCAACTCCGGACTGTTATTGAGGCTTATGAAACAGAAAGACTCAATAACTAAACTTGGCCCAACCCGGGACTCGAATCCAGGACCTCCCGGTGTGCAATGGTGCATGCTAACAATATTAGCTTTTTTAAAAATCAACAAGAGTAGGTACTAACTGTATTAAAGCTCCACAAATATTTGATAATATAAACACAATGTAAATAGAACGTCTCATAATTTAATGAAAACAATGGGTCTTATAGATTCTACGTAATAAATATTTTATCAGGTTATTTTTTGTTATTCTTATACTACACGTGATACAGTACAATGTACAATGTACATGCTTCACGGCCATTAAAGGAGAAAGCCCGGATTTTTGGGATAAATTATTGAAATTGGTTATCGGTTTCGGCTAAATTATTTGAACTTGATCTAAATGGATTCTGAAAGTAATGGGATAAAATTATGTATTTTAAAAAGGTTATGTATGATTTTTTGGGCAATGTTGGAAAATATTGTAACATAAGTGTATATTTTGTAATGTTTTTTAGTTATCTTAGCTAGCTTAGCTAGAGTTTATTTAAATTGTGTAACAGTAATGTATAGTAGACAGTGTTACCCCTGTGGTAACGCGCTCGCTTGGGTTTGAATCCGTGTCTTGCACCTTTTATATTTTCATGTGCGAATTATTCTCAGGCCTACCAAATGTACTTATACAAAAAAAAAATACATAAAAATCGGACAAGTCGTTTCGGAGGAGTTCAATAACAACGCCGTGACACGAGATTTTTATATATTAGATAATATACATGCTTTCCCCAATACAAAAAGATGTAAAAGTAATTCATCTGTTACATTCATGTAAAAGTTTAATAGCTTACTTAAAGTTATCTATCTTTTCTTAAGAAAATAATAACTTCATTTCACAACTTTTATGGAACAAGTTTTATTTATTCTACGATATTCTAAAATGCTTCAGGTAGCTTATTGTAAGAAGTTTTTGTTGAGGTTAAAATGTTAAGTTATCAAACATTGTACTCAGCCCGTTTTACACGACACGGCACGGACCTCCCTCAGTACGAGGGGGATCAGACCTTAGTCCACCACGCAGATTTAGTGCGGGTTGACGGAATTTACATGTCTTTCGAAAACTTGCTAGGTTTTTTCAGACATGCAGGTTTCCTCCCGATGTTTTCTTTCACCGTATGATAAGTGGTATTCATGATAGAAATGATTCACGCATGGAAATATCAGAGGTGCGAGACCCGGACTTGAACCCGCATCTCTCGATCATCCAAGCGAGCGTGTTATCGTTGCGATACCACTTAAATCGACCAACTACGTCGAAAATAGCAGATAAACGGGTAATTAAAGTAATAAACAATTGGTCGCTAAGGAAAAGTTTTATGAGATTGTCTCCAAAATAAACTGTGAAAAACATTGCTGGAATTTCGTCGTAAGCCGTATTTTTCTTGGACACGTTTATTATCTTACAATTTAATTAAAAATTTATTAATTTATAGCTTTATTTTTTGTACAGGTCCTAGTAACTACTGCTTCAGTTCTAAGAATACAATAAAGGTCAAATGGAAGAACATTGCAAAATCAGATTTTTCAGCATTATTAATCTATGCACCACGATAAATATTAAACATGTAAATAAAAAGTAGCCCAGCCTCACTTGGATAACCACAGGATGGATAACAGGTCTCGCACCTCTGATATTTTCAAGTACGAATCATTTATATCATGATTACCACTTGTCCTTCGGCGAAGGAAAACGTCGTGAGGAAATCTGCATGCAGGAAACCCAAAAGTCATGTGAAATCCGCCAACACGCACTAGGCCAGCGCGGTGGACTATGGCCTGATTACCCTCGTACTGAGGGAGGCCCGTGACCAGCAGTGGGACGTTAAAAGGGCTGAAGACATGTAAATAAAAAATGCAATCCGCGGGAGTGATTTCGTGAAAAGGGGCGGAAATGTGTAACATGAGTCTGAGTTACTTTGGTCGTTATATTGAAAACTACAAGTGCGTAAAAATGATGTGGTGTCGTGGGACACCAGGTAGGAACGAAGTTCCTTCGGCTAATGTAGAATCGACACAAATTGCAAAAAAATCGTGCTCAATTTTATGTAGGTTTTCTTGAATTTTCTCTTAAATTTTGCTGATTAGTTTTTATTTAAGTACAAGAAAGTATTTAGGAAATTCAGTATTTTCGGAAATAATAAATTACTTAAAATAAAAAACCATCGTAATTCAAATTATCGGTGGAGAGGTAATAGAAAGAGAAGGGATGAGAGAACGAAAAGAAAGGGGAGAAAGAGAAAGGTATTATACACTACTCGCTTGTGTATGCGACTGTCGCGCCTGCGCACGTCTCATTTAACGGTTTTATTCCACGGATTATTTTTCTTACGGTTTTACTATCACATTTTTTTCACTTCGGTCGCGCAGCAAAATCCCTATCCCCTCCAAGCCTGCCGTAAGGAATATATTCGTTCGTTCCTTCCAATAAATATTTTGTGATATTATTACAACAGCGCCATCTAGTTCCGTGGTAAGCTACGAGGCTTGTGTTTCACATAACAGATGCTTGATATACTGCACATATTATATAAATTTAAATACAATATATTATAAACATTATACCCATGACTACAATACAATGACTCCAAACATTCGTGCTCAACAAATGACTGTCATTACTTATCATAATTATATAATTTAACTCACATGAAACTTTCCTGAATTAATCATTCCTTTTTAAACCCATTAAACACAAGAATTACAAGTAGAAAAAGCATCCACGAATTTCAACTAACATTTTGTAAATACGGAAATTCCATAGTTATACTACACATTTAGGTGAAAATTAATTTAGGTTTTGCTAGTTGTAAGTGTAATTTGGAAAAACGGATATTTAAATATCAATCCTAAAATAAATGATTAAGGTTTAAATTTGTTTATTTTGTGTATCACATTACGTCCTTTCACAACAATAAATATCGCAGATGATGAATGTGAAACGGCACATGCTTTAACCCAAAATCGCTTTATCCCAAAAAACGTTACTGGTATAGAAAGTGTCTGGAAAAGCCTTTATTCCATATTTGTCTAAGTAAATTTTCAAATATTACCTAAATTTTGTAAGATAAATTGAATTTCTTGTTGCAAGTGAGAGGTTCTATTCTTTAGTGTATAGTGGGTATGGCCTTCCTAGATGCTAAGACTTAGAATCAATATGTATACAGGTGGTATGTATATCTACCAACTTTAAAAAAAGGAATAGGGTAAGAAAAAGGCAAAGTATTACTATAAAATCAATTTGTGGATTGAATGGTGTATTTTCAAATTATTTTCCATAAGTTGATTACGAAAAATTTCCGGAGGTACTATCATTATATAAAGATTGGTTCAGTAGAATAATTGAACATGTATGTACGTACTATTACTTCTTCTTCTTCATCCAGGTATTAATCCCGACTATTGCCAGGGTCTATCTTCCGACTTGGCCTCCACTCTTCACGATCTTTTACGTCATCCTGGGTAAGTCCAGCTACGACTATATGCTAGACTCTAATTGATTTGTTTAATTAAATAACGGTAGATATATAAAATATTCGCATACGTTGATTGATCGTAACTATATTTGGACGTACGATGTTTGGGTTTATTCGAATCAATTTTATCAATTATTGATAAATTAAAGCTAAATGGTGTAATAAATCATTGTGTACTAAATAATATTATTAAGAATTATCTGAGTCCAAATTCTACCTAGTTTCACAATCTCTTATTCGACGATACGTTTGTAGCGAATCTACTTGCTGTGACAGCGGTCGCGAGATCGACTCTGACGGGACATTCATTTCATTTACGAGTACGTGAAGTTTTTCAATTATCTCGTTTTCATTATCCATAACACAAGCCTCGTACCTTAATAGAGCTGGATGGCGCTCTGTGTTAAAAATATATTTATTTATTGATAGTCAGCGTAATGTCCTATCTATATTATTTAGATCTTTTCCTAAAACCAAGCACATGTTGTATTATACGCTCATCCAAATCCAGTGGACATATTCAATTTTACGGCCAGACTCCGGCATAAACAGTTCTTCCGTTTATATATCAATTGCTGCTCGATTTATGACCATCGAAAATTTTGGAATATGAAATATGTATGGCCATAAAGTGACATAATAGGAAATTCTTATGGACCTACGTAAAGTATTATGTGAAAATGTGAACAGTATATTAGCTTTAAAAGTGAATTAATATATTCAAATGTGTTTATAGAAGAACTAGCGACTCACTATCGCTTCGCTCGGGTTCGTCCTTTGCTCGTACCCCCTTTAGCATACAATTTTTACAAACTTTGAATGTCTTACTTATTTATATCTAATCAAAAGCTACATAATAAGTTTCAAGCTTCTAGCTTTTAAATGACGTTATTTCCATACAAACGTTCATCCTTTGCAGCCATTTTTCGCCTTTAAAAGTATGCCTATGTCCTTTCTCAGACTCTAGACTATCTGTGTACCAAATTTCATATAGTATAGAAGTATAGATGAACTATATTCTATACTACATCGAATCTATACGTCAAATAGGGTTTCCTATTGTTCTTACAACTTCGAGAGCCAATAAATACTGGAGCCCTTGACCTCAACTACATAAATTGTGGGTTAAAACACAATACAATCATACAAGGTTCGTTTACAGTAACAAAAGAACAAACGAAAAGAAGGAAAATTTAATAAAGTTTCTACCTCTCGTTACCTACAAAGAAAAAAATAGTGTAAGTGATTGCTTTTATAGTGATAGACCTGTGGTAACGCGCTCGCTTGAATAACCGAGTGATGCGGGTTCAAATCCAAGTCGCGCACCTCTATTTTCGTGTGCTACTATTTTTAATATTTTCATGTGCAAGTCTTGTCTAATATGATTACCACTTGTCTTACGGTGAAGAAAAATATCCTGAGGAAATCTGCATGTCCGAGAGAATCCAGCATTTTTCGAAAGACAAGTGAGGTTCGCTAATCCGCACTAGGGCAGGAGGTCCGTGCCCGGTAGTGGTACAACAAAAAGGGCTGAATACATACAATCAAAATAGATGGTAGTGGGTTCAGTTTTCATGATAGAGACATTATAATATAATTATACATAATATAATTCAAACTTTTTTTAAGAAATACAGTATTTATTTACAATAAAGGAAATTACAAGTAAACTTAACTATATATACAAAGCAAATGTACACTTAATTATTACTGTACAAGTCGTGTCCGCGTGGAATAGTGGCAAGAATGCTTGCTGCATTCCCCCGTTGAATGGCAATGCCGATTCTTTTGGCGAAAAATGAGCCAGCTCTCTTGTCATCAGTGGAGGCGATAAGACGAGGTGTTATGTCTTTTTAAAAGTGCTTATCACTTTGACTCCATGGGCCAAGGGTTTCTACAACATAATTCAAACTATATCCAATACATACATAATAATTTTTGGGATAATTTTATAGTTTTTAATATTTATCTGAGAGTACACGTACCTAAGTTTTATTTTTCAATTTTAGTTTCAGTAGGTACATAATAAGCTTGTTATGTACGCTCCTTACATCACGCGCCTCTTTAACACCCGGTGGTTATATAAGTGATCGGAGATTATATATCGCCTTTGAAATTCTAGTACTAGTTATATGTAGGTTATTATATCAGGGCATCATTTGTTAACATTGAATGTAATATATGAGATAATAGCGATATTAATTTATCAAAATCTGTCAACAAATTTTAATTAAGTTGGCTTAATTAAGCAATAACGTGCAGCTTGTTATAACAGAAATGAAAGTCGTCTAACCCTTTCTTAAATGATGATTTGATAGTCTACGTGGTAACCACCGAGTCACAATTTATGTGTGCTAACCAAAATCAAGTCCAGCGTTCCCTCTCTCTATCTGTCCCTTCCCCCCTCTTACTCTCTATTTCTCTCTCACACACACACACACACACACACACACACACACACACACACACACACACACACACACACACACACACACATGCACGCACGCATACACACACGTGCCACTTATATACGCGCATATAATTCTTTTTACACTGCAATACTTACGAGCATATTATTTATTGTAAAATAGGTAAATATTAAAAGTTTTGAAACTCGAAATGTATAGAAACTGAACTAGGTAGGGTGTCGGAGTTAAGGCGACAAAGTTTTAGCAAGAATCTTCATTTCTTTCGATAAGATTTTCTATTTAGAAAGAAGATCGGAACTTCGTCTTCGCAAGATTGTAGAAATGTATATAAACTAAAATCATTTATTGGGTTTATTGCAAAATTATTAATTTTCTTTTGTTTAAACATTCTTTATAATTAACGCAATGAAATACCAAAAACAGTAAAAAAAACTAATAATTGACTTCCAAAAATATTTTTTAACGCTAAAAAAGGCAACAAACATTTACTAAGAAGGCTAAGTCAAAACCAATCATGTTAAATAAATAAGAAATTAACTATTTTTATAATAAAAATAAAAGAATATTTTTAACAACTCTATTATATTCTACTTCTAACCCTCTTGTATTTTCCCATGTTATTGTCATCACAGCTTATCCTCTAAGAGCTGGGTAATTTGTTACGGCGTAATTAAGTAAAGTGGTGGCAAATGCTTGTTCTTATTACTGCTTATTATGTGATAATAAATAAATAATCCAGGTCAGGAAACGCGTGGAGATTAATACGAACAGATTCACGTTCATAATTTTTATACGTATATATGGTTTGTTGAGGTTTTGCGTGTGTATTTTCTTTATTTACCAGATGGTTGAAAACTAGGATTTATAGTAAAATTGTTATAAAGAGTCGAAATGTAGAGACAAAAAATATTTTTGGAAGTCTTATCGAAATAGTCATTATTATAGGCCAATTTTTAGTTTTATACAATTATAATTTAAATATACTTATTGACTCTGTGTTACCGACCAATCTCCTTTGTGTCTTCTCCATTTTACGTGACACTGGTGAAGTAATCTGTGCTCAACTGGCACGCTTGAAGCCATTAACAAGAGAATTGAATTGAATTAGTTTTTAGAATTATTGCTGCTCTGTCTGTACGTAACCGTATCATGAGAAAATTACAGGGCGGATGTTGATGGATTATAGAATTTATTTCAATATAGAGTAATCTGACTAGTGATTTTATATTTAAATTCCACCCCTGGGTGTGGTTTCATTATCTTTAATTGAATTCGAAGTTGATCTTACTTACCTTCTTTACTTTTCTTAGTGAAAGATATTATTTTATTAATCTTTCTATGTACAATTAGGCCAAGACAAAACAGTTTTTTTTTAGTTTTAACTATTTCTTAATTAGTTATTAGCTATAATTGGCAAGCTTTTGTGTTATCTAGCTGAGTTTCCTTGAACATAATAATTTATTATGGTCATGATTGAATTTTGACCTCTAGGCGTATATTCAGCTTCAGGCCTGTTTCTGCCTGTTTTCTTCATTCAATAGAAAAATGTAAAGACATTTTCACAAAGGAAAGATATTTTTTATGTTTTTCCATGGACTAGGTAAATTATATTCAACATGTAACAAAAATACTGAACAACCAATTTCAAATGAGCGAGCCAATATTCTATTTTACATTTAATACGAATATTTCTATTTAAAACTAGGACTTGTACGTATTTCTCATAGAACCTAGTATTGTAACTTGATTTTATTGCAATAATCCGAAAGCTATTCCGAAATCTGTATTATTGGCTTCGGTACTTAAAGTGATTGAATAACGTCGTATATTTCAAAACATCTTTACAAACTTTAACAAAAGCCATATTCACTCAAATAGTAATAAAATACTCGGTTCTATCGAAGGAGATTTTAAAACCTATAAAAACCGACAAACAAGTGAGCTTCGAAAGACGTAAAAGATGAACTCTCCATAAAGAGTTAAAGCTATTTTTAGTTTAAATATAGTTGCAAAGTTAGATATTGACTTCAAAGAGAAATATTTGTAGGAAGGGAAAAAATAAGCTTTTCTAGCATTTTATCTTAACAACATTTCATCTCATCAAATTTGACGACACTTTTGGCTCAGTTAGTGGTCGCGGGTTCGAGTCCCGCTGAGGGCATTCATTTGTTAAGCACGAATGTTTGTACTCCAGTCATGGGTGTTTATATTTATAATATGCATTTAAAATTTATATGTGTGTAGTATATCAACTATCTGGTATCCGTAATACAAGCCTCGTAGCTTACCACGGAACTAGATGGCGCTGTCGTAATAATGTCCCAAAAATGTAGTTCTTTTTAAGTTATTCAACACTAACTAATTATTTTAAAGATTAGTGCTACGGTTGGTTTAGTAGCTAGCATATACGCTTGCAGTTTCTTTGTTCTTTGGTTCGAATCCCAGGAAAAAAGTCCTTCGCCGCGTCTGTCTGTTTGTTCGCGATAAACTCAATATCTACTACACCGATTTTTAAGCCATTGTTACCAATGCATATATAGTGGTTCTCAACTAAGGTTTTAGTATATAATTTGTCAAGTTCTTATACATTTACTAACGGAACCCGGCTTCGCTCGCGCTATATCTAGGGACGAGTTAATACACATATTCCTAATAAAATTGAATCTTTTAACATACATTAATGATTAAAATATATTCCTATTAAAATAGCCGAATATAATTTTTAGATTTTTGTCTGTCTGCTTATGACCGAATCTTGATAATTTTGATGATAATGGCTAATTATCTGGTCAATATACAAAATACTATTACTAAAAGACAATATGTTATACATATTATGTTAAAACATAATATATCGGGTTGAGCCTGAGCGGAGAGAGGGTCAATCGTTAGTACTAATTAATCTCACATAAAATGATCAAAAGATTTTGGGACAATGACATCAAAGAGAACGTTGTTTTATTAAGACCTACGTTAAAAATTCTAAGGGAAATGTCATCGGATTTCGCGGTGAAACATAAAAGCCAGTTTCAGTTTGTTACCTTGCGTATTGTTCTCAATTTTTGGTAAACAAATATATGAAATTGTATTTTATGACTTGTACTTAGAGTAGATTTTTCAATAACAGCATGATTGTGACTAATGAATTATTGAAAACATCATTTTTAGCTTTTAACCTTAGTAATTGGTGTTACTTTATTACTAACGCGTTTAACAGTTCTTGACGACCGAGCTTCGTCCGCGTTTTTTGTTTTTCAGAAATACATCTACATATAATAATAATAATAATATTTTTCTTTCCAAGTGATATATATCATAGTGATAGCTAAGTGGTGACATGCTCGCTTAGATTACCAAGTGAAGCTGGTTCATATCCGGCTCTTTAACCCTTGATATTTACATGTATGAACCAATTCTAACATGACCATCACTTGTCTTACAGTGAAGGAAAACGTCTGAGGAAACCTGCAAGTCTGAGAAAAACTGGCAAGTTATCGAAATACACACCCGTGTGTATTTGGATAACTTGCCAGCGTGGTGGACTATGGACCGATCCCCTTCGTACTTAAGGGAGCGCCCAGGAGTAGGACGTTGAAAAGGGCTGAATACAATACAATATATTAATATACTTACAACGCAAAACCTTATCTAAATATAAAATTTGATACAAATCGTTAGAGCCGAGATATCAGTACATATAAATAAAATATTGAAGTGATTGTTTTTAATTTCATATTAACAGTTTTCACTAAATGCACATGAAAGTATGTACGGTACCTACACCAAAAAATCAATTGTAAAAATTTTTGTATGTCTGTCTGTTTGTTCCGGTTAATCTCTGGGACGGTTGGACCGATGCGGGTCCGTTTGCTAGAATGAAATAACTTTATATAATATAATAAAATAATTTCTTATTTAATATTATTGGGCTTATATATTTAGCCTTCAGACAACGGCGGAGCCGAAATTACGAACCATATTGCGCGGGCAAATCCTTTTACGTGAGAATATAGAGTATTTGAATTTTACTAGATTTGAGACCTAGTTTGATTGATTTTTCACTCCCGTAAATCTTTACATGAAAATTTAATCGAAATTGTTAGAGCGGTTTTTGAGGAGAACGTGATTACAATATGAACTTGTAAGTGTATATAAAAACTACATATCATTGCCAATTATTTAACGAAATAGTTCAGCCTGTAGCAGAATAATTAAAATGATTTTGAAGACAGCTTTTCATGTTATTCAAAGTAATCGTTAAACTTTAATTATTATTTAAATGAAAACCTGTAGATTATATAAGAAAATACAAAAAAAAAAGACGACCAAAATTTTTTACGTCTACATAATATTTTATTGCAATTTTAATATTTATGATGAATACTGAGTGTCTACCTAAATCCTTCACAACGTTACACCATGACGAATTGTCTGTCACCGTTTCCTAGTCAATACGTCGCTGTGTCGATGTAGGCTTTGTTGCCTATGCTAACCTCTTTTGTCACTGTCAGTCCTATTTATGACACCTTTCTAATATTGGCCATTCGGTGTTTTAGAATTCAAAATATTATAATGAATCTGTCCCAATATTTTTCGAATTTTTGTTTGTTGATAAAAATTAAGATCCAAATATTATTATTTTGAAATAAATATGTTGGTATATTACCACATATCGCCATTTAGTTCCATGATAAGCTACGAGATTTGTGTAATGGATGGTTTATACACTGCATTTAAATGCAAATAAAACTATGAATCGTGTATAAGCATGTATGATTAACACACAAATAAATGCCCCCAGCGAGGTTCAAACCCGCGACCGCTGGCACAGCAAGTAGGATCACTGCAAACTGAGCCAAACGTGTCGTTGTTACAAATATTTGTAACAACGATGACGACACACGCACTTATAGTCACTTAATGATGCATTCAGTCAAGAATCTCCATACTAAAGAACGACTTAATGGTTCAATAAATGACTATGAGTGCGGGCGTTAGACTTATATTTTTGTTTTTTTTTCTAGTTTACTTAAATTAAGGTATGCAAAAAGAAAAAAGAAAAAAATATGAGTGCAAATACTAAGTACGTAAATATATAACTTCCTTTGAAAACAGTTAAAAATGTATGAGAATATTTCAACTCGAAACAGAGTCAAATTGGTTAAGTGGATTCAAAGTTACAACCAGATTGTGGTCCGACAGAAGCGGAGGTCGTAATTGTATTGTGTTTCCGAACTAAATTTTAAATTACTGGCAATTGCTAATAGGTACCTTTAGGAAGATAACTTAAATAATTTTGAAAATAAAGAATTATAGATTTTTATTGTGATACACCATATTTATTTTTAGCCAGTGGTAGTCCAGAAGTAAGGCATTCTTTAAAATTCGATTAACCACTATCGAGTAATCCAGATATTTTCATGTGTGAATCATGTCATGTGCCAATAATTCAAAGTATTAAAGTGAAGCCCGTGCCTAGCCGTGGGACGTTAAAAGATCTAAAAATAATTTTGTTTTTATAGTTTTTTTGTACGTTTCGTATAAAAGTTTTTTTTTTTATTTTAGATATTACAAAAATGGGCAAATATGATCATCCAAGGACTGCGGTAATCGATCGTAAAATATTTGACGTATAATATATTCAAAGTATCTAAAATACATTAAAATGTCTGCCATGTGTAGTATTTTTCCAATCATTTTAGAAGAAAATATATTATGTAGATTTGTTTATGAATACTCCTTTGACATTACAAATAAAAATTCATGTCATGTAAATAGCTTGATGTCACTATTTTCATAATGTAAATTAGGCCTTAGCCGAAAAATATATTTTAACACGCTTGTGATGAAACACGAGCACAGCGAATAAAATATTTGATTTTGAGGCTTTATATATCTGCTTGTTTCTCGATCTGTCGCGATTCTATTACTACTAACAGTGATAACATTATCACTGTTTGTAACAATAAAGTGTGATACCATAGAATTGAAAATTAGACAGTGGTAGCCATTGCTTGAGAAAAAAAGGATAAAAAAATAAAAAAAAATGCTAGTTACATTGAACAAATCTATTGTAATTTGTCAAACTTGTCATTACCAGATTGAATCTGAGAGTCGACCGTTTGTAACTACTTGTAGAAACTTTTTGAATTAAACTTCTGCGAGCAATATATTAATGGTATCATTAAAACTTAAAAACAAATTATAAGAGACGTTTACGTTTCTCGTCGCGTCTTACGAAACTTTTAATGTACACATTTGTATGGGAGTTGTTGGTATAATTTGCTTAATTGCACAATGCTCTTAGACTATAGCAAAGGTCGGGCATGCATCTTGCAAAGCGCCAGCAAAGTCTGAAATGCTATCGTGTGCAGTTGATTGCCGCGGGCTTATAGTCCGAGAGGCAACCGTAGTTTGACGAAGGAATTTTAAAAGCTGACCAAAACTTTGATTGTAAAAGTTAAAATTAATTCTAATTTCGTAAAATAATAACACATTGGTACTATTTTACTGAGAAACGTTTTAACATAAAGATATTAGTTACATACATAAGTCAATAAAATATATTTTTTGTTATTTCTCAAGGATATGTACACCTCTTAGCGTTTACAGCTAAGCTTAATATTATTTAAATTAAATATAGGCATTATACAAGGAAGTTGCAACTTATAGCATAGTGTCTACATGCTCGCATGGGGAAGTTTATATAAGAGGGAAGCAGGTTTGAATCTCGAGTCTCACCACCTCTTAATATGTTTCTGTGCGAATCATTCCCAATATGGCGAGGGAAAACATCGTGACAAAATTGTGTCTGAAAGAATCTTTTAAGTTTTTGAAGTCACTCTAATAAACTATCCTGACCCTGAGCCGTATTAAAGGGTGATAAAAGAAGTGAATAATTTGACATTATAAAACTTTAATTAACGTGAGTTTGTGTATTTAGCCCTTTTTAACGTTCCACTACTGGGCACGGGCCTGCCTTCTATACGATTCGAAATCTTGCTGGGTTCTCTTAGACATGCAGGTTTCCTCACAACGTTTTTCTTCATAGTGAGACAAGTGTGAATATCATGAAAATATCATAGGTACGCGTTTGAACCCGCATCACTCGGTTATCCAAGCGAGCGCTTTACCACTGGGCTACCACTGCCTGTCTGTGACGTGAGTTTATTTTACTACTACTATTCATAGAAAAATATATTTAACTTTACGAAAGAGGGTAGTTGAGAGTTATTTATTTATTTATTTTACATCTAATTAGAACAGCAATGCCACTTACATGACTAACTAGATTATATATTATAAATTATTTAAAAACATAAGAGGAACGAGAAAAAAACCATTAGAAATAAAAGTATTTTAACATTATATCAACTTTGGAGCTTAGTCTACTTATGCTAGTTCCCGCGCCCAAGTTTACTGTAACAGCGTATAATTAACGTCGTGTAAATGATGCACTTAGTGCCAGCCATTACTTATGTTCCGTATACTTTTCAACTTTTTGTCTCAATGTAGCTCGTAACTAAGATAAGGGGTATTTTGATGTTATTTTCGTTAAAGTTACAAAAGCGTGAGGTGTTTGTTTCTTAACTTAATTGGCAAAGACGAAGTGTAATTTATGAGAGCAAAGTATAATTTATATGGAAAATGTTTTAAGGAAATTCGATGACTTTTTGAATTAATTTCGTCTTTAAAACTGGTATACTAACAGCTTTCAATGAAAATAGGTGCTTTTATTATAGACTAGCTGTGCTCGCGACTTCGTTTGCGTGGATTACAGGATAAAAATAAAATTAGCCTAAGTTCTCCTTATAACATTAGATATCTGCGAATGAAAGTCCCATCAAAATCGGTCTATCCGTTTCAGAGATTGCAACAAACAGACGTACAGACACACAAAAAATTAATACTTTAAAATTACAAACAGTCACTGCAATTTTATTTATATGTACTAATGTACTAATATATGATAACTATTAAATGGTATAATATTCTAAAATATTTTACGGAATATACCCTAAAATATATATGTTCTAATATAACGCTAAAAATTCACAATTCGATATAATTTCAATTACTACGCTACACTCCTAAGATTCTAGAATATTTTATTAAAACTATTGTTTTTAAATTATAGAGATACTAGCGACTCGCCCTCGCTTCGCTCGGGTTCATCTCTAGTTTTACCGCGGGCAAAGCCGCAGCTTTCACTACTAAACATTTACAAAACTTGACAAATTATGTGCTAAAACCTTCTCGAGAACCTTCCTATCCATTGGTAAAAACAGCATAAATCGGTGCAGTAGTTTTTGAATTTATCGCGAACAAACAGACAGACGCGACGGAGGACTTTGTTTTATAATATGCAGTGAAATAGATCTTATATTTAACTTTTCTATGATGTTCTATACAAAGCTTTGTAGTACGGGAGTTATTAAGGCCTAACTGTGAATCTCCCTTGAATATAAACTTTCAGAATAAGTTTCACATTTAAATTTTAAATGAGTCTGAAACTGTTTAAAAATCACGTCCTTCTAATATAAATATTGTATTTATATATATAGAGAAATGCTTTTAAAAAATCTTCTAAGCCAGAGATTTACCTTAACCCCACGCAAAACGTGATACGGAAGTACTGTTGGGCGGAATTTTAAAAACATTTCAAAAATGTTCTAATCTAGGTATGAAACATATCCGTCTGTCCATTTTTAAAAGAAAAATAAATATAATAATGAAGAAATATAAATTGTGTGAAATACGTAACATTTTATAGTTTTCGTTCTGACCTTTGAAGAAGGATTTTGAGATTTAGTCGTAATGTAGTATAATATTTTACGTATTAATAGAAATCTAAGTTTTTTGTCTTATTTATGTTCATTAAAAAAAAGTTTCTTCAATTAATTAATATTTTGCTTTTAATAAATAAATATTTCTATATGTAATTTGGAACGTACACGAAATAAATAAATATACTGGGGTGTTATTTATATGAAATTGATGTTATACTTATTTAATTTTAAGTATAAGATAATTTAAATGTTACAGAAACAAAAAATCGTCGTCAGCTGATTGTTTGTGGGTGTAAAGATCGTCAGTTTATGTTCCAAAGATACTATGCAACGCTCGAATGCGTTGAGGGCGCGACATGTTTATCACGACGACTGACGGTGTTTCCCCCGTCCAAAGTGCAGCTGACAATTTTCTTTATCATTTTAAAAGTATAAAAATTGAGATATATAAATTTCATAAGGTATAAAATAAATTTATTTGTCAAATTTTAAATGAGGTTTATGCACGTGACTGACATTGAACCCACCCTCGTCAATACAGCTGACGATAATTTAAAAAAAATATATGATTAAAACAATGATTTAATACAGTTTCGCTTGGTATAATATTCATCGGAGCAGATTTTTTTCCAAGGACTTTGTCATGCTGTCTCCTTTAGCTCCACCGATAGTGCGACAACTGACGCTCACTCTACTGATTTCCGAACATTAAAGAACTGTTTGAAGTAAAATTCATTCGGTATAAAATGACTATAAAAAAATTGCAACGCTACCTCCCGTAGTATAACTTCTGTCAAAATTCATTGAACGTACAGAATTGGCACTTTTAAAAACAACCGAGGTAGTTTCAGCACCATTATCTTTGTAAAAGTCATCGAACCTGAAATAACTTGAAAGTTTGATATCGAAACTTTCTAAATGTAGGAAAACAGACGCAAATCGTCTACCCGTTTATGTTAAAACTTTGAAGTTTGAGTGAACATTGTCCCATACGTACGAAATATAAAATAACTCACTTTAAGAGAGCTATCAAACATTTTATTGTTGAAGAAATTAATATTACCTCTGAAATATGTAAATTAATTTTCTTTATTACGATGTTGGTAATGAAAAGAAAAAACACGCCTTATGTATCCTATAATGTGACGGAGGTAGTGACTTCGATTTCGTTGGGACAAAATTGTTATTTCATCTATATAGCATGTAATAAAACCGATCGCTTTTGTGAACTAGGTACATATAATAGGCTTAAACATTTGAAGTTTATGTTTGAAGTATAATATCCGAAGTAAGATTCACTTCACTTTAAGACCCTTCACTTATTTGACTTGATGAAAATTATTTTTGCTCAGACTGAGAAATAATACAAGCAAAGTGATAAAAACATAATTAAAGCAGCTAATATTCTGCGATCCTTTTTCAAGGGTAAGAGAGATAATATGTCTCATTACAAAGAACGAACAGGGTTTAAGTATATTTTTTATTATTATGGATACTTAATTTATTATTTATTTCAAAAGAGGGGTATAGTACGAATCAAACTTAATGGCGGCTCGGAAGTTAGCTGCGAGTGCAGGTACGCGCAAGTACAGACAAGTCGACGTCCCGCTGATTGGCTGATACGTAAAAATTGCGATCTGCGCATCGGAACGTACGATGTTCGGAGCCGCCATTAAGTTTGAATCGTACTATATACATCTGGCCATGGTGTTTGCAATAGTACTGAAATATCGGCAATTCTCAAAAGTACTTGATGAAGATGGAAAATATTCCATTTCACATCGCAATAGTATTGTTAGTTATCATGAAAGCTTAAATACTTAGGTATGTATGTTAGTAGGTAATTTAATGTAATAATCAGTACATATGTAATCTAATATATAAAAATATCGTGTCACAGTGTTTGTTATCGAACTCCTCCGAAAAGGCTTGACCGATTTTTAAGATTTTTTTGTGTATATTTCGTAGGTCTGAGAATAGAGAAATTGTAGGCTATTATTATTCCCCTAGGACCTATGTAATACTCGTAAGGGTGGCCATTCCAGATTTTTTATTTTTCATTTTGAGACCAAACTTTTATTTTTTATGATTTGGACTTCAAAAATACTTTTTTTTCATTCTTCTATCAACGCGGATGGAGCCATTGCTAAGTTTATAAAATATTCGATTAAAAACCTAAACTTATAATAAAATAACTACAAACTCAAGTGATTGTTTATTCATAACCTTATAACAAAGTAAACGATAACGAATTCAAATTTGAGTGAATTGTCTTACTTAGTGAGAATCAAAGCAAATCAGCGCTGAACAATAAGAAATTCTGAGACTTAAGGATTAATTTTGCAAATGAGACCTCTCTAATGAATATTTATACTTGCCACCATCTTTAATGTTCTTAACTAAATTTCTATACTTTTATCAACTAATATCAACGTCTTTCCAGATATAATAAAACTTAAATTCAAAATTGTGGAAGCTAAGTTATTAAAGATTCAAATCAGTAATCTTTTGTTATTAATATATTAATAATGCTATTAAAGTTTGTTTGTTTATTTCTCTTTATGGTGTAAATATACATACGTACGTACCGTTTGAGCCAGGGAATGACACCGATATTTCTAACAAAAAATTAGTGAAAGATAAAGTAGGTGATACGTTTATATTGACAGGTATAATTTTATCACAATTTTGTTTATACGAGTATATTACTTAAAGTAAGCTAACATGGTATTTTATTGTATATTATAATTTACAATTCTAAAAACCAATAGAGGAAATGTAAATACAAAAATAAATTTACAATGTTATAATTTAGAATGTGTGCTACAAAATACGTTATTGAAGAGCTAGAGTAGCTGTTCAAAAGTCCGAGATTTTGTATAAAAGAGATTTACGAAGCAAATCTCTCCAAGACTCGGGGTGCGAAATACGTATGCACAAACGTGTCACGGTGGCAACGGAGAATGAATTGCGAGATAGTTTAGAAATAGAAATTTTATTAGGTTTAACATTTTCCAGCTAAAATGCATTTATATATAAAAATTGTCAGCTTCTAATTTATAAAGCATAAGTGACTCACAGTCTTTCCTATAGATTTTTTAGCGATGATACATTTTCCCGTAGTAAAAAGTACCCTATAAGTTAAGTACTACGAGTACATACCAAATTTCATCAAGATCTGTTCATTATTTTTCTCGCGATGCGTTAACAGACAGGCACATGTACAAAATTCCAAAAACTTGTTTTGTACAGTCAGACCTCAGCATCGATATTAATGTTTATTCTAATATGGTTTTTAAAGAAATGGAATGAAGAGTAATGAAATTCGCCTGAGTTTGAGAGGGATTATTATATTTTGGGATTTTATTAATTAATAAAATACGCTTACGAGCTAAAGAATCGACAATTTTCCAAGTATTTAGCGAATACTTCTACTTACTCTTATTCGTAACAATAATCATCAATCAGAAATGTCATAGATTTTTCTAAAAACTACAAGATGACATCTATCGTTAAATGGAAATAATTTGCACAAAGAACAAACATAATATATTAAATAAACATTTAAAGTTTTATTCTCATATCGTCAATAATCATTAAAATGGTTTATTCGAATACGAGTTTTAGTTGAAACTTCTCCGAACTTTCGATATATTTTAGTACAACTTCACTTTATTGAAGCTACTCGTATATTCTCGTCTTTCCACCTCAAGTATAAATCATAATGCGGTTAATTTTAACTTTTGTCATTAACAAGACGTATGTCGATATGCAAAATTTCGTTAGTAATTTTGTATTAGTTAATTATTTTCTTTGGAGCGAATGTTCAGCTATCGGTTATTTTAGTTATTTATTACACAAAGTAATGTCTGTCTTTCAACGCCTTTTTGGTCGCAGATTCGCTAAAAATTAAAGTAAAGTATATTCGCTAAAAGTTAAAGTATAAGTAAGTTAGTAAAAGTTTCTTAAAAAAAAACTTAAAATATCTGTAGCAATATTATAAAGACGCAGAGTTAGTTAGTTTGTTTCTTTGTTTGTTTCAATATTTTTATGTTTTATTAGGAAGTTTATAGGCTATACATAAAGCAGAGCCTATAACCATCTTAATAAAAATATAAAAAAAAACAATATATGATATCTAGACTATTCCATACTAACCATAAAACGTATTGACTAAACCAAGCGAAGCGAAGCAATATTCTACAAATCTATAACTTTTGTTAAAATGACAAAATTTAATTTTTCAGAACCAATTCAATCATAACCCAGACCAATAAATCTAACCAACCAATAGAAATCCAACTTTTTGACGAAACATATTTTATGTGTGACAAGATGAATGAAACTTCCTTCGAATATAAGAAACACAAAGCCTGGCTACAAAAGGGCTTGCTCTTCCGGATTTAGTTGACAAATATGGACTATTGCAAACACAATATGAAACTGATTTAGCTATACCATATTCAATTCTATTACTGAAAACAAAAAGTTCAATTTTGAACAGCAAAGTGTGAGACATAGCCTTTTTCAGCTCGTGCAAACGTATGTGTAGAAATCGTGAAATCCGGATAAGAAATATTATAAAAACGGTCAGATTGTTATTTTAGCGTCAAAGTGTGTTTGAGATATTGAAAATTAATCCACGTTTACAGAATCTTTGCTTCAGTAAAGGCGATTAAGTTTTCTTTGGGTCAGCCTTTGAGAAATGTGATGTATTTTCGAGTGAGTAACAAAAGGAGAAACTACCCAATTAGATGTACGTGGTTTTTATAAACGTATTTTAAGATATTTCTTCATTGAATCGGATTTCTAGTATGCGAAAATTTTGGTGTATATATTTAGGTTATTCTGAAACCTAACTTAGAAAGTCTAGGCTATAATTTTTAAGCACACCGCACGTTCTAGTTCATTTAGGTTATGGACACTAAAATATAGTCGATACACATATATATTTTAAATACATTCATATCGTTATTATAACGTATGACTGGAGTACAAAAATTCATGTTCGTCACACAAAATGCCCCCAGTACGAATCGAATCCGCGACCGCAAATACAGCTCAAAGATCGCTACAAGCTGAGACAAACTTGAACACAATACTATTAGTACAACTGCTACAACAAAACTGCTACAACAAAACTGCTACAACAAAATTTTTTAAAAAGCTTTCAGTGTTTGGTGCACATTATTTTTTGCTAATATTCATATGTTTATAGGACAGCGGTAGCCCAGCGGTAACGCGCTCGCTTGTATAACCGAGTGATGCGGGTTCGAAGCCGGATCTCGCACCTCTGATGTTTTTATGTGCGTATCATTTCTATCCTAATCACCGATTACCGAAGGAAAACATCGTGAGGAAATGCAATGTATGAGAAAACCTAGCAAATTTTCGTAAGACATGTGAAGTCAGCCAACACGCACTAGGCCAGCGCGGTGAACTATGGCCTGACCCCCTCGTACTAAGGGAGGGCCGTGCCCAGCAGTGGGACGTTAAAAAGGGCTGAAGACATTCATATTATGTTTAAAGATACATATTATTTAATAATGTTTTATGTCAGGTGTACGTGTCTGTATTAATAAAAGCCTAGCTTTGTTTAACCCTACGTTCATGCACGTCACGAAAAGTTATAACTAAAGGTAAGGAATTTGTAATAATAAAGCTTATTGGTTTCCAGACTGACTTCTAGAAGTTTTTATACATTTAATATGCAGTATGACTAAATAGTAATAGTAATTGAAACAAGAAAAGGTGAAAAGCTCTTCATATTTCTTGAGCTTCCATTTTTTTTTAAATCTTGGCCCCTGTAGTTCGGTTTTCTTTGGTTCTTTGCTGAGTTTGTTTTGCTAGTTCTTCTTAGCTCTGAGGCTTCTTCTTTCTGAATTGGTAGTAGACTCATAAATCAGTAAAAAATTCTTAAAAATTTTGCTGAGTAAAATAGTGTAGGGTAGTTTGACTTTTCTCTATACATAATATAGAGAAAAGTCATAATATAAGTTTAATTATATCTAGAAATGTGTTTTAACAAGTATGGAACATTACTAATCATTTGGAATATAAAGCATAAATATGTATTTATATATTTTTGATAATATATTAATTCGTATTTGTCTTGTATACGTCGTAATCAGTTGATCCCATTGCGATGAAATTTTTTGGGATACCGAGAAGATTCTCGACGCAAGTAAATTATTTTTCATTGGATGTTTGATTTTTATGCATTTCTAAACCATTCAAAATCAGTGGAAGATATTGGAAATATACGCTAATTACTTTTAAGATAATGAATAAATATTTACTTAATATTGAGTGTTTTTCAAAATTAATTTCGATATACAACTTTATTCTATTATAAATTTAACGACTTTTCGTTTTGATTTATGGCTTCTTAAATATTTGCAATTTATCCAAGTAGATTATAATATCAATGGTTATTATGACAGTTGTAAAACACACCGCCGTAATCAGTGCCTTGTCGTAATTGCTCGAAATGAAAAGTTTGCCTTAATCAACGTTGTTTGTTTACGTTTATTAAAGCTGATTCTGCTTAAAACATCTAAAGAAAAATGTTATATTTGACCACATTCATAAAAGAGGTTTAATATTTTATAATATGTATGTATTCAAATGTTATATATGTGTAATGTATAAACTATTTGGTATTCGTAGCTCAAGCCTCGTAGCTTACCACGGAACTAGATGGCGCTGTTGTAATAATGTCCCAACATATTTACTATTTAAATTTATTTGGATGTTTTTTTCGTGTCTTTGTACGATATATCTTCGATAATAATTGTCAACCGAACTTTGATAATTTTAACAATATACGCATGTTATTTAAAATTACAACTATTTAAATGAATCATATTACGTACAATGAGATATTTTCTCGCAGTAAAAAGTATCCAATAACAGATAGTCGACTTCGACGACTGACTCGTATCTGTACAGAAAATATTTTATGTACAGATTCGACTTAAATAACTTCTTTCTTAAAATTCTACGTTTGTAGAAAAAACGATCCTAACAAATAACAATAGAAAAAACTAAAATGTTGACTATAGCTAACTTCAGGGTGTCGGTTTTTCGTGACGTGTGCGCGCGCATCGTAAAAATTTACTCTCATCATTTTTCAATAACGCGCCAAAAGAAGTATAACTTCAAAAACGTACTAGGTAAAAACGTACAAGCCTAACCGGAGTGAAGGTGTTTCGCTATCGCTATACATATATGCATAAATAAATGCAATACACAAAATTTGAATGCTAGAACCATTGATTTTTTTTTGTTTAATTAAATTAGACAATTAACTGTCTAGTTGTTATTGAAGAATAAATCAACAGCAAAGAATAAAATATATAAGTCTTTATGAAATATGTCTTCATACAAATGCTCCAGAATATCAAATCCTAAGATTCGTTAAAGTTATAATTACATCACGTCCGCCCTTCCGGGCGTGTAACCCTCCCTAATGGATAAGTACTGTTTGAGACGTTTGGTAATGAAATTTCACAAATAATTGCAAGTAAGGCTTCTTTTTTTTATATAAATATTTTTTATTAACGATTTACCCTCGCTTCGTTTGGTTTTTTAAGGTACGTTTTTTTGACAGAGTCCCAATTTTGGTTCTAAAATAGAAGCAACCTAAATTACTTCCTATAAAATCAGTGAAAGTCCCGACAAAATCGGTTCAGCCGTTTTGGAGATAAGCTGGCACATGCAGACTAACAGAGTAAGACCGATAGCTAGATAGACCAAAAATTGAAAATGTTCTTAGAGATATATTATTCCATATGCATTTCGTAAAAAAAATTCTACATTACAAGCAGATAGTTCAATTTTACTCGTATTTATCTGTATAGATTATTTAAGAGGAGGGGAATTATTATTATTAAGGTTATAATTATTATATTACTTTCAATCAATCAATTCAAAAGATATTTGCATAAAAAAATTAAGATTCAATCCATTTTTCAAAACAAATTCAACTTCATTTATTCACGACTTGGTACTTCATAAATCACACTTATGTAATTTTTTTTCAGTAAATTCACATTTTTTCAGGTTTAAAAATCTTATAAATTGTTTTCGCTTATCAATTCGTTCGTTTCATTAGTTTTTAATCAACGTTCGAGTTCACACGATTCCGATACTGCAATTAATAAAGCATTTTTACTATTATTATTCCTCGAAACAGTCAATGTTGGGGAAACTTATTATGGCATGTAAAATTAAACGATAACAAAATTGATGTAAAAGATAATATAAAACTTTTTTTTAATTATGGGCTATAAAGAAATTTAAATTCTGTGAATGTTCAGAATGTTTTATAAAGGAAAAATGTTATGGATTCGTAAATTGTAAATTATAAATATGTACGTAGGTGTCCTTCTTGGTCGTACCATAATATAGATTTTGATTTTGATTATAATTAAAATTTTAACTTTTTGATTATTGAAAGTTCTTTTGAAAGTCCTAAGAGAAATGTTGAATGTAAAACTGAGTTTATTATATTAGTATCTATTGAGTTTTAATTCTTCAGTGGTGTAGGGGCTAGCATGTACGTCCGCACATTCGGAGGTCCTGGGTTTGAATTCCGGGTCAGACCAAGTTAAGTTATTGAGTCTTTATGTTTAGTAAGCCTCATGTCGCGTCGGTCCTGCGCCTTAACTCTCTCTGGTCGTGTCGAGTAGTCGTCCCACCGGAGTATGAGAGTGACAGAAGTAGAAAATGCACTTGTGTCTGCGTGAACACTGGTGCACTATATCTTTTGTGCACATTTGGCTAGTTTCAACGTGATTAATCGATCAGGATCAGTACTTTCTATTCAATATTTAACTTCACACTGTTGTTTCCTCAGTACAAGAGGATCAGTTCATCGTCGACAGAGTTGACCAAAAACGAGTTGGCAGATTTCAGGTCACGTCAAACTTTTTGGTTTTATAAATGAGCCCAAATTGTGTTTTTTTATAAAGAATACTAGGGGCTCACCCTCGCTTCGCCCAGGTACGTGTTGTATATATTTACTTCGCACCACCCGGAATATATTTGCTGATTTAATTACCATTGCACGCACCATGGCAACGGTTATAACTGATACGTGAAATCAAGCTTCTAGCTTTAAAAATTACGTAATTTCCATACAAACTTTCATCCCCTATTTCAGCCCTTTACAGCCCTTTTTCGCCTTAAAAAGTAGCCCATGTCCGTCTCCTAGCTCTAAGCTACCCACCAATTTTCAGCCAAATTGGTACAGTCGTTGTTGAGTTATAAATAGTGTAACTAACACGACTTTCTTTTATATATATAGACTAGCGGTGCCCGCGGCTTCGCTCGCGCTAAGAGTGAGTAAAATAAACATTTTTGTTTATATACTGTTACTTATAATGTACCAATGACTGATTCCCCATTTAAAGTTCTGGCCCTTTTTTCTAAAAACTACTGTGTAGCATCCTGCCGTGCCGCCACTGCTGCGCTTTTTAAAACTTATTTCCTATTTTTAACCAATTTTGCTACTATGTGTATCATAATTTCTTTGTGTGTTTTTCGTTAATGATAAACTGATGTACGTGGTTCATTGTTATGGACTTATCGTAAAAATTACTGTTAAATATTTTTCATACGCAAATAGTGTCACCCACGTTAACCCCCATAGGGGTTGATTTTCAAAAAACGCTTAGATATGTATCTCATAATTTGTATTGCAGAGCATTATTTCAGTTTCACGCAAAATATTTCAATAGAATTAAATTTTCCATACAAACTTAGCCACCCCCTTTAACCCCCACTGGGGGTGAATTTTGAAAAACCCTGAAATACGTGTTTCATCATTTGTACTAAAAAGCATTACTTCAAAGTTTCATGCAAAAATGTGCAATAAAAATATTTTTCTCATACAAACTTTGCCACCCCTTTTGACCCTTTTAGGGGTTGAATTTCCAAAAAATAATATGCCTGTTTCCTTCTCATAAATGCAAGCTATCTACATACCAAATTTCAGCAAAATCGGTTGGGTGGTTTAGGCGTGAAAAGGTAACAGACAGACAGACAGAGTTACTTTCGCATTTATAATATTAGTATGGATTTTCGTAAATTCGAAATACAAATCATATCTTTTATCCAGTTGGCATGAAGTCTATAGTTCTTTAAATGGATTTACGTCATTTAGAAATTAAACAAATCTAACGAATCGTAAACAAATATTTCAAAAGGACTCGTTAGAATAAATCACGGGAGAACTGACAAATTTTTAAGTCGAATCAATTCAAAAATATGGATGCCTAGCAGAATGGTCACATTCATTTGATTTATAACGTTATAAAAATACTGGAGTTAAAAAATTATATTGCTTCATTCAACGAACAATTAAGTAGAATACAACAATATTATATTGCATTTACGAGTATATTATGTACAAATGAACTTTATAACAGAACCGGTCTATATATGATCGCACATTAAAAATACATTAATAGTAGATATATATTCTATAAAAAAATATATATATTTTGTAGGTACATACTTTGAAAACTTAAATTACTGAATAAGGAACTAGTGACTGCCCCTCGTTTCACTATCTTTAATTGTTTTGGGCCGAACTCTAATTGTAAATTAAAAGTGGTCTAGTTACCTTTTATACCATCATATATATGCCAGTGAAAGTCCTAAATAAAACGGGCTAGACGTTTCGGAAATTGCCCGGAACAAACAGGGAGATAGACAAAAAGTGAAAAAAAGTGTTTTTCTTGTAAGTATAATGAAATTTGATAATACAAACTATGTAGATGTATAGATATTACTGCAAGCAAAAATAGTATCATATAAAAAAGTTAAAATGGTTTATAACCAATCGTCAGCTTTTCCTCTTTTAATGCAGCATTAAAACGTGCAGCCGCGCGTCACAGAACACGTGTATTAATTTTAGTACCGTGAACGAGGGAGTTAAATGTCACTTGTAACTCGTAAAAGCGTATAATTCGTGACATAACCGATGATTTTTCATTTTAGAAGGGAATTATTATGTAGAAATTAAACTGATAATTTATACATATTATATAATCTATACATATAATAAAAATGTAACAGATCGCTGTCTGTACATGAAAGATATATAAGAAAAAATATTATAGGGACCTTTATTAACGCAAATAGAACCCAAAACAATGATTGTTAGAATTTTTGTCTGTTTGTCTGTTTGTCTGTTTGTCTGTTTGTCTGTGCGTTTGTGCACGCTAATCTCTGAAAAGGCTTATTTGATCGAAATGTGATTTTCACATATATATTGTGGTAAGCTTCACTTAACATTTAGCGTTTGTTTCATGTCAATCGGTTCATAAATAAAAAAGTTATGGCAATTTAAAGAATAACGTCGAATATTTGTTAAACTACTTACAACTTCTATTCTTTCTCTGTTCAGTAGCATTGACTAAAACTTTACTAAGCTCGATAATAATAATAACGATCTATATAAAATTATAATTATATTCATACATATTTATATTTATTTATATGAAACATATGAAATAAATACAATATAAAATAAAAAAAAACCGTAACTTAAAAAATCTGTACATTAAATATTTTCAAAAACCATGACTGTAACGTATTTTGTATTGAATATAGAGACCCCAAAACAATAGTTATAATTTTTTAATTATAACTATTGTTTAATTTTTAGATATTTTGCCAGAAACGGTATGGTACGGTGTATGTATGTATGTATGTATGTATGTATGTATGTATGTATGTATGTATGTATGTATGTATGTATGTATGTATGTATGTATGTATGTATGTATGTATGTATGTATGTATGTATGTATGTATGTATGTATGTATGTATGTATGTATGTATGTATGTATGTATGTATGTATGTATGTATTTATGTATGTATGTATGTATGTATGTATGTATGTATGTATGTATGTATCTATGTATGTATCTATGTATGTATGTATGTATGTATGTATGTATGTATGTATGTATGTATGTATGTATGTATGTATGTATGTATGTATGTATGTATGTATGTATGTATGTATGTATGTATGTGTGTATGTATGTATGTATGTATGTATGTATGTATGTATGTTTGTATGTATGTATGTATGTATGTATGTATGTATGTATTTATGTATGTATATAATGCTCACAAAAAGTCCGCTATGGTATGTGCCTATTACAATTCAGCCAAAATAACATTTTTGTTTAACTTCAGTTCAAATACGAGTGGAATCGAATAGAGGTGATATTGGTATTAAGCTTGGTATTGTACGTGTAACTGCACTTTAAATTCGATATATATATTTATCAGTTCGGTATATATATAGATCAAACTTTTCGTTTAGTAATTATAACGGTTCAGATTCTATAACTAAGAAAATGTCGCAGCTTGGTCAAACTGTACTGTCTTTAGAATTAACTGAAAAAGTACTGTTAGATCATTTAAAAAAAACAACTAATGAAAAGCTTCATGTATATACTATACTTACTATACTTTACTTATATTATTTATTCCGGTATTCTCACGGGACCTTGAACAACGCGGGTGAAACCGCGGGGCGATGATACCTATTCAACATACAGTAACAGAGCAAAGTCACATTTATTTGAAATATTTTTAAAACAAAGGCTGTGACGTATATTTTATTAAATATAGACCTCAAAATAATAGTTGTTAAAATTTTTGAGCGTTTGTCTGTTTGTCTACTAAATTTTGTGTAGTGATAATTTATTACTCGGGTCAACATTTAGGATACTTTTTATTGAAGAAATTTCTTTTCACTGAAACAGGAAGACAAAATAATTGGTTTTATTGAGTTGGCCTAAGAAAGCTACCAGTGGCGAAATCTTAAGAGATACGTCAAAATAATGTAGTAGGAAATTCTAGGTCTAAAAACAGCATACTGAAAAGTCTACAATACCAAAATATATGTAAGTTACACTCGCAATACCTATTTTTATTATTTTTATCTATATGTGTACATATAGTATATATATGTATAAATATAATAAAGCAGAAACTTATAAAAAGTATATGTACATGAAATATTTTTTTAAAAACAATGACTGTAATGAAATATTCATTGAATAAACACCCCAATACCTACATTATTAAAATGTTTGTCTGTTTGTATGTTATCGCTTAACACAAAAAGTACCGGACCGATTTAAAAAAAACTGTGTAATGATTACTTATTACCTAGCTGCGGGTAAGTCTTGAGAGATACATCAAAACAATATTGTAGGTCTTAAAAAGGGCTACAGAATAGTTTACAATATCAAATATCTGTCTCCTAAGCTACACTTACAGTACCTATTTTTATCAGTACGTAAAAAACAGTAACTTCGTAAATCGAAGCGTGCGTTTCACACAAAAAGTACATAACTGATTTGAATTAAGTTTTGTATAGTGCTACTTTATTATACGAGAAAACATTTAAAATACCTTTTATTGAACATTAATCTTACATTCCTAAGTGAAAACACAATTATTGGTTCTATAGAGTTCTTACAAATTTATATAGACAACTCTTGCTAAAACTTAAGAGAAACATCTCACAGGATTACAAAATAACTGGTGCTGTAGATGAAATAGAAAATGCTATAGAGTAGTTCCCAGAAAAGAGGGCCAGAACTTTAAATGGGGAATCAGTCCTTGGTACATTATAAGTAACAGTATATAAACAAAAATGTTTATTTTACTCACTCTTAGCGCGAGCGAAGCCGCGGGCACCGCTAGTAATATAATAAAATTCTAACGTATGTGAATTAGAAATCTTCTTCACTGATCATTATTTACGATATATCAAGAAGTATAAATGGTATTTGCCTTGTATTTTCGTTTCAGTACTTCAAACTCAACCCCTAAAGGAGTTAAAAAGGGGTTGTAGGTAAAATAACAACGATCAAAATTGAATATAAATTTTCCTTTGAAAAAATTATTAATTAAACTAAGATAAGAGTTAAATCCAATATTTATAACATGATTCTTAATGTATTAAAGGTCCGTATAATAAAACGATTATCGCATATCACATAGAAGGAATATTCGCGAGATTTACGAGTCACGACCACTAACGGCCAGAAAGTTGCTGGTCATTGCGATTGATAAGAGAACTGTATAGGCATATTTTTTGTACAATTTACTCACTATTATTCTTTTTTAGCATATTTTTTGATATATTCATATTAAATACATATAGAGATAAAGAACCTCCTTTTTTTGGAAATCGGCTAACAATAATAGATATCTAACCCATATTTCTATATAGACTTATAAGCGATTGGACAAAGCACATTTCAACGAATTCAAAAAGGAGGAGAACGGAATTGATTAAATTTGCTTGTATGTTTTTATGTTTTTTTAAGGTTTTACTTTAGAACTCTGCATTTTATGAACCGATTTGGATTTTTTTTTTGTAAGAGCTAACTTCCAATTTGGATCCATTTTAATTTTAAAATAAATGCTTTACAGCAATCTTAAAGTATCTCAATATCTTAGTTTCTCCCGTGACCATGATGGCTGCAAAGCATTCGAAACGTCGGGAACCAAGAACAAAAATAAATCCGCGTCAAAATCAGAAAAGGTAGGTTCATTTATAAAACGCTTAATTTTTACAGTGGCATCCAAATTCGATGATTCTCTTTTATTGGATAGTGGATACCCTCTTTTAACTACATTATATTAATTTACATTTATTTATGAAGATGTTTTTACATATAAAGTTTAATTTACCCTCTATTCCATTACATATTATAAAAATTTGAAATATTTCTGTGCAATTTAGATACGTTATAGCTCTATGAAAAACGAAGTGCACTGAGCACGAAAGCTAGTCTACTTTGTTTCATTTTCCAAGAAAAAGCCAGTTAAGTACTTATTTCACTCTATTGTTAAAGTTGCAAATTCAATAACTGAAATACTTTGGAACTTGACAGTTCTTTGCCAAGTACTTCTCGAAGTAGATTTGTTCATGCATTACACTTTATTATTAAAACAATTTTTAAAGCACTTCCTTTTTAATCCAGTAAACTAATACAAGGGCAAGGATTTTCTATCCTCTCATTACATTTATAACACCCCTAGAGACGAGCACCGATAGTAGTCTACAGATTTCTCAGATTTTTCCAGTAGTTAAAACCAAAGCCTATAAAACATATAGTCAGCCAACAGACGTGACAGCCCAAGCTGCCATACACAAAAATCCAAAGCGAGTGTATGTCAGCGTAGGCTGTCACATCCGTTCGTTGGCGGACTGTATGTTTAATAGGCTTTGTTAAAACTATCTTTAGAATGATTAAGTTGAGAAAAATAACCAGCTATCATATCAAATTTTGTCAAAATCTGTCCAATGGCTTTCTTGTGATGCGGCAAACAGACAGACAGAGGTACTAAAAGTATTTGGATCGAGCAGTAATGCACAGATTCAACTAATTTTGCACCAGCGGTCGCGGGTTCGAGTCCCGCTGGGGGCATTCATTGGTTGAACACGAATGTTTGTACTCCAGTCATGGGTGTTTATATGTATAATATGCATGTATTTAAAATATATATGTGTAGTATATCAACTATCTGGTATCCGCAACACAAGCACGTTAGGTAGCTTAATGCGGAACTAGATGGCGCTGTTGTAATAATGTTCCAACATATTTATTTATTTATGTTATTATAAAATGTATTAATTATACTCTTCTATTAAACCTTCTTATTAACATTATTTTATGTGCAATATTTATATTTATAAACACTTTGTGTGAACTGTGAAATAATTATTCAACTCAAAATTTAAATTTACTCTTATATCCTTCTCTGGCTAGTAATTTCTACAATCCGTTATTATGTATCAGAAAGAAGCATCAATAACTTCACAAAAACCTAAGAGAGAACCAAATAAAATCAATATGTGGTATCTAAAATTATAAAAAAAAGGTGTGTGCGATTCACACACGATAGAAGTGAAACTTCAGTAAATCGACAAAAGAATGAGATGAATATATATAAAAAAAGAAATGTCAAAAAATAAACAACGGTTACCATGGCAACATGGGAATGTATTCTATCTCATTCTCTCCGACTTAATCCTATACTTTTATGTATTTCTTTCTTTATCGTGACGCATTTTCGTTTCATCGGGTTTCAAATCACAACGATTCTAAAGAAGTTTCACTTCAATAAAAATGTTTTGTGGTCCAATTTTACGTTTCAGCCAAAATTTTTTTGACAAACTTCTTAATAAAAAGCTAACATATTAAAATATTCGCGACAGGTAACATCTTCCGGTGATTTGGAAAACTCAATAAATCTCTCTCCACAGTGCTAAGGCTTTTATTAAAAAACTTTTAAGAATTTAATTCAGCTCCAAAGTCCGCTTCTTTCAAATTAATTCTGAATATCCTAAATTATTCAGTTATCGCCAGCCGTCGCGAACTATTTTAATTATATGCCATATATAATTTTATCTTTTTTTTACTGTCTTTTTCTTTTATGGTTGTGTCGCAGTGGTAATGTTCATTTTTTGTTGAGAGCATTCTATGTTGTAATACCGTATTATTAGTGTTATTAGTGACTTATCCTTGCATCTCTCGGGTGGAGTAAAGAGTACGTTTTAATCTTTTTGAGCGAAACCCCGTTATTTGTTCAATAATTAAATGTTATGTTTCTTTAATTATATACGGTACTTATACGGAATGTTAAATAGTTTTATCTGTGTGTCAGTCTGTCTGTCTGTTTGTGTTGGCTAATTTCGTAGCTTCGTAGCTTCGTAGCTACTGGATTGATTTTGACGGGAATTTCACTGGCAGATTGCCGATATTATATCTAGGAAGAAATTCAAATACAATCCACTAAAACCACACCAAAAATAACACAATCCTGTCTTATTGGGGCATCGCAGGATCTCTCATCATCGTAGGACCCCATCCCAACAGTCCACCCGCCTGGGCAGATTGACGCAACCACTGTGTTGTCTCGGTACATTCTGCTATAAGAGCAGTTACTACTATAGTCAGGCCTCCGTCACTTGCCTATGTCTACCACGATAAATACCTAAAGCGCCCGACATGTCGGAGTTGCAAATCTACCGTTGCTGTCATACGCGTACGTATACGACGGCCAGTCGATCGCTGAGCTGGCGCTGAGCTGCTGTAAAGGTAAACTCTGAATACTAAGGAATTGCGCTCTGTTCTGCAAAAGCAGTAAGGTATGATTTCGAGTTTCGTTGGGAATTTTGTAGGCTATTATAACGGCGGCTTTCTTCGAGATCAAAGGAGTACAACTTCTGTTAGGTATATTTTATAATCTGTGCTATAATATACTATTCTATAGCTATAATACTAAAAATAAATAGGTGATTTTCAAGCAAAGCAAGGGTATTTTTAATATATTACCTTGTACAAATATATTAAAAAAATCACAACTAAAAATACTCCTATCATATTGTTACAATGAAAAGAGTATTAATTATATCCTATATCTAATGCATCATATAGCATATTTTTGTTCCGTTAGGGTTTGAGTTTTTTAAAATAACGGCTTACTGCTCTCCTGGGGCGTCTATTAAATATTCCCCTCACAATTTTTCTCGAGTCCCTAGGATCTGCGGTTTGAGTTACACATCGATATCTATACATATAATAAAACAAAGTCCTCCGCCGCGTCTGTCTGTCTGTTCGCGATAAACTCAAAAACTGCTGCACCAATTTTCATGCAGGTTTCACCAATGGATAGAATGGTTCTCCAGGAAAGTTTTAGCATATAATTTGACAAGTTTTTGAATACATTGTGTAAAATATAATGATATCTGTTGGGAGGTGTCGGATTGGAGGCCTCGCTCACTGTTTACTTAAATATTTTTGAGTATTTTACATCAATATAGTATACTAAACAGAAAAGCCTATGAAAGGAAAGAAAGAAGTAAGTAAAACATGACAAATGTGCATATTAAAAACCATATTTTAAAAGAGTGTACGTTGAATTGGTTCTCATATAACAAAACAGAAGACGCAAACAAGTAAACAGCTTTAACTCAAAACGATCATAAAATAAAGCACTTATCCCTTCTAAATTACCCAAACCGCTATAAATTCTATATGCCAACGTGTGCCGTAAAGTATACCTACAAGACGCGTTTCACACTGACTGTAAAAGAGTTTGATACAAAAGAAGGCGCTTAAACTTTCTTTCAGAAAATGGTTTAATATCATATTTAGATCACTTTTAATATATATTAGCCTTTTACGCGGCTCCCCATTCTACAGGCTGGAAACCAAATTCTTTCACCCGTCCTCCCGTCTTGCACGCGGTGATCATTAATTTGTTGCGAAGTTATGTTAAAACTATGATATCTAGTAAGATATTCATTTAAATCAAATGATGCCAAGAGCAATTTTGTTCAAAATTAAATACTTGTGATAAATATCTCATTTATTTAGGTAAGGATTAATATCATGTTTATGCAAACACCTTCGCAAATAATGCATTGTCTTAAAATAAATTTGATAACCATAAAAAAGGTTACGAGTTAACCTTAAAAGATAGACATATGCTATCGCGGGCTTTTTTTGGAAATTTTAAAGGGTAACATTTTCGTCATACATGATTTTTGCATAAATTTAACCGTTTAGGCAGCGCACGCAACGGAATATTTTTCTCCCGTTTTTGCAACAGTTTTCATTGATGCTCCGCTCCTATAAGTCGAGCATGTTATATAGCCTATAGCCTTCTTCAATAAACGGACTATCCAACACAAAATGAATTTTTCAATTCAAAATAGTAGTTCCTGAGATTAGCGCGTTCAAACAAACAAACTCTTCAGCTTTATAAATAATATATAGATAAACCTGTTTATACAATGTGTATGTCCGTCGTTTCTTGTCACTCTATACTCTGGTGGAACAACTACTCGACATGACCAGTGAGAGTTAAGGCGCTGGACGGCTTTACGTGCTCTCCCAGGCACGGGGATAAACACCTTTAAATTCCCAACTCCAGGCTGTTGCTGAAAAACTCAATAATTGAACTTGGCCCGACCCGGACCTCCGAATGTTCGATCGTAAATGCACACCACGGAGGTAGTTAAACATTTAACCTGCTTATAATCTCAGTAAAAGTATAATTTTAAGAAAGGTATGTGAATATAAAGAATAAATCAGTATACAAAATTGTAGTAAATAGTAATTACACTATTTCAGTTTTTCTTCACTACTTATTTTCCTCACTATTTGGATTAAAAAAATATTATGATAGTTATTCTGTTATGGTTCAACGGATAATAGGAATATAATAATTAATAGATTATTGTTATGTAAATATAATTAAAAATATCTAACAAAAATGTGATTTTATTAAATAGGAAAATTATTAATGTACAAGAACACATTACACATTTATGTATAATAATACCTTACACTATTTTTTTTGGTAGTTTGGTTGGTTGGAAGAGATCTCTGTTACAGATAAGTCCACTTTTAATCTTAATTTTCTCATAATTGTGAATATTTTAATTTTTATACGCAATAAAGAATGTAATAAAGCCGTTTGCGCCGTCAAAGTACGCGTCTTAGGGTGGATATTATGAAAAAAATATTCCAGTCAATATGATGACACCTTCAAAGTTTGAGAGAATACTCATAACGTTTTTAGAGTTATATACTTTCTTACATTATTGATGTAACATGCTACATAACTATTCATGCCGGTGTGAAATAAGCTTGGGATAGATTTCAATACTTTTTACCAACTTGCATACGATATAATAAAAATTTAATACGAGTATGTTATATGTCAAATTAAGTATTTATCTATCCGTGTATTAAATTGACCCAATTAATAATAATATCAAGCTTATTTTGTATTTATATAGTAAAAACATATTTTAGGTCCGGGAGGCCCACTCCCCATCCCTCCTCCCGTCCTTCTCCCTCCTCCCTCCCTCCCTTTCCTGAAAGACCGGCAACGCATCTGCAAGCCCTGTGGTGTTGCAGATGTCCATGGGCGGTGGTGATCACTTACCATCAGGTGAGCCTCTTGCTCGTTTGCCCCCTTTGTCCCATAAAAAAAAGGTACTTAAGAAGCTTTTATGTAAAGTACATTATCATTGCATTTATTTGAAAATGGACGCAGGTCCGATTACTACATAAATATATTTACATAATATTATTATGTCAGTAATAAAATTGTAATTGCACAGCTATGATAAGCTGCAGCAATTTGAAAGGAAGATATACTATTGAAAATCGTATCTGTGCCATTTCTTTAATTACCAAATTATTCAGGTTAAAATGCGATATGCGTAGGAGCGATGGCTTTATCGTCCAATTGCTCTATCCGAGATTCGTACGATCTAATGATTAACGATCTTTGAAGTTAGTCATTAAAACAAAGTCAAGTCAAAAAATCTATATTTAGTAATTCTATATTTTTCTATGCAAGTGTACTAGTGAGAAAATTCTTCTTATATGGATATTTATAGAATAGGGATCCGATACATAGACATGAATTTTTATTCTAAATATTTGGTACAACAGTAATTATTTTTGCAAACTACAATTTTGGTTAATAAGTATGTCACACTCACCAACGAGAATAACCTTTGATAATGTGAATGAAAGTGAACAATAGAAAATACCCATTATTCTGATTTCATTTGATATTTTTCTATTTGAAAAGGGCTTCTTCATTTGATACTTAGATATAGATCGATAGCCCTAAAATAAAATTGAGATAATGCTACAAAATTCGAAGATAGACGATAGAAGTCCTTAGCGGATAGGTTTATATCTTGTCTCTCTGTATTGTCATATAATATTTGTTGAATTTTAAATAATGAATAGGTAGTAAAAGCCCAAAGATAACAAGCTCGCTTGTGTAACCGTAGGAAGCGGGTTCAAATTTCTAACACAACTACCACCTACTTTTTACGGTGAAAAAACATCGAAAGGAAACCTGGATATTTGGGAAAACCTAATAAATCTAGGGTTGAACATTTTCTTTATGTTCCTTCTTACCTTGTTTTTTTTCTGTATGTAACGTAATAATATATAGGTATCTCTCACTAATACTGGACTCACGACATGCGCCTCATAACAGATGTTATCGAAACCAGGTCCACTGTAAAATTTTTAGAAACACTTAGGCGGAGTTAATTTCATTTTTAAAGTACAATTCAATCTTATTTTCTTTTATTACTAAGCCTTCTGGCTACTTACAAAAATATTATAAAAGCAAAAATTCGTATGTTTATAATCGACTATGTGTAAGTAGCTTATATATCTGTAAATTTTTTTCAAAAACGTTCTATACTAGTAGGTTTGACCTAATTAAATCGATTGTATTCATTACCATCGAGTCAGCTAAAACATATTACTAGACGACAGTAGTTTAACTAGTTGCCTTTGAACTCACGCAGTGTGTAGAAGTCCGAGGAAAAACACATATAAAATGTCTTACTTTCCTCACAGAATCATATAAAGAGGGCAATAACAATCAAGAAGTGTAATTATAGCGGAAATAATAAACATAACGCTTTAACCTCAAGGGGGCAATGTTGGTCCGGTTCTGAATAATCTCGTCCGTAAATATTATGTACGTTCGCAGTTTGAATTAATCTATACAGATAATAAAATATCTGTTTGTATGTCAAAATTACAGGTTTTTTACTTTTTTCATAAGAAATTATATATGGTACTTATGAAAACTCAATTTTTGTCAGTCTGAACTAATCTTAAATGTATTCCGGACTTTATATTTTTTTCTGGTTAATCTCCGAACGGCTGGACAGATTTTGACGGGACTTTTCCTGCTAGATACTTGCTGTTATTAGGAGTAACTTTGGCTCCCAAACTTCGCTTCGGAACCCTTATTCTTTTTTTTAAATAAATATAATAAAATAAGGTGACTCAAAAATTTTCTCAATTATAATTTGTGTGATAAGTGGGGATCGATCTTTGATATTATTAATGTTTAATCTATTTATTTTAGGTTAAAATGTGAATCGAGTTTAAAAATAATAAGATTTTAGTGCTGCTTTTTTGCTCATTCTATTTTGTAAATGAATGAATAAAAATTTTTAATTCTGAAAGAAAATGTTGCTATATAAAATTATCAACAAAGAAACAAACGAACTTTAATGTACGTAATGTGAGAGTTTAAAAATTAGATGAAGCCATATAATATGTACATTGTACGTACATTGTGTGCGATTAATGTGTACCTTTCAATCTGGGGGTCACATTACGCATCGTTATCTTGCAAAATGACCCCTAAAATACTATAAATACTTAAATACTTCTAAGCGATGTTACATATGTATATAATGAGTACTTAAAAGCATGTCTGTGTCATTTAAAAAACAGTAAAATTTGTGGGTGGATTTTTTTGTAAAACTCATTTTATTATTGGTGGTGAATCAATTTTAAGAGATATGATACTAATTAGGTAATAAAATCTATTATATTTTGTTCAAGACAGCGTTCTATCAAATATTTCCAGCGGGACTGGAACCTGCGACCACCAGCACAGCAAGTAAGTAACTACAAACTGAGCCATACGTGTCGTCTATATACTTATATCTCATCAGATTTATGTATGTATAAAGAATTTTAATACAATATTGATAAGAATAAGAATGATTTTCCTGTTGTAAAAGGTACCCAAAATGTTGCCTCGAGTTTAAACGTAGTTAAAATCGGTTCAGTACTTTAAACGATATTGGGATATAGCGACATACAGACAAACTTACATACATTTCAATTACTTACGGTTTACAAATCTGTATTGTGTACTTAATATGCAGCAGTTATTATTTCTAAAAAAAATCGTATCGACATTTCGCTTAATAATTCTTATAGAATATTATATTTCTTTGGGAAACCAACGTTTTTTCAACACTGATGTATCAAGTTCGCACCGAGTGGCATTGATTCAGCCTAAATCTCTCTTACATTTATTTTTTCTCGTTAAAGCAATAGCAGGTAATTTATCGTAAGAAGATGTGGAGTTCTGCAAATTGCCTGAGGTTGGCTTAAACTACGGTTTATAAAATATTTGTAAAGCATTATGTACAGTGTACACGTATATCTTATCTATAAAAATCATAGCTATAACAATGTAATATATGCAAGTCAAATAGAATGAACAAAGTAACCGTATGTGGGAAATACAAACTGATATTACAGTAACGCATAATAGGCAAAAAAAAATATATAAAAAAAATGTAAATACGCCTGTGGAATAAGTACCTAAAAGTTTACATCGATACATATTTTTTCGTGCGGGATGCAGCACAGGATATTAAGCCGACGAGGAATTATTTCAATGAGTCTGAACACTATATCTCTTGAGTATTTTAGTAAAGAGAATCTTTTAGGCGGTTCAGCATCAGGCCTGGTTACGATCTATGCAATGTCATTGAAGTAACGGGATGCCCAGTTTTGAATCGTTTAAATCTATGGAAGGTGGTCATATCCAATTATAGTCTATAACAGAGCTGATAAAGGCTGAACAAACCTTCTCTCGGTTTATAGTTCACACTCTCGACCAAGTTACTTTCCAAACGAAACGAAGTTACGGTTCATCCGTATTGGCGCTATGTCACAGACAATTATCTACGTATCACACATTTAACTTAAACTTTAAAAATAAACCGTAATAGAAATAATGTGAAATTGTGTTTTAAAACTACTAAAATGAGGCGTCGTATATAAAAGATTCTGTTTAGTGCCACAAATGAATATATTCAATGGGCGGGTAGCTTTACCGCAACTCGACGAAGGAAAGCTACCGGAAAATTTATGTGAGGTCGTCTTCAAGTGTCTGCGCCTTAATATCCCGTTTTGTTTGGCTTTAGAAAGATTTAAGAAAAAAACTTGAGATTAAACTGTTTTCAGCGAAATTTTTCATGTTAATACATTTTTAATTTTCTTTCTATCATGAAATATGCTACTAAGTTTTCTACGGTTTAAGTGATATGTCAATTTTTATTCTACTACTAAAATCCAAGTTTACTAATAAAAAGCGAAATTCTTAGTATTTTGGCACATATTGCTTCTAAAATAAATTATTCAAAATTACAAAACAAGCGACTCATGACGATACGTCTTAACGATCAGAATAGATTTGACAGATATATTTTTGAAGATCGGCTTCTTTCTTCTACCTTACCTATAAGCCTTCCTATTGAATTGCTTTCACTATTGTTGAAAACCGCATTAAAATCCGTATCGTTGTTTAAAAGATCTAAGCGTACAAACGGCGGGAAGTGACTTTGTTTTATACTATATAGAGATATCATAACAAGAAGCTCAAGCTTAGTAACTCGTACTCGTATTTGTATTCAGTAGATTAGCCTCAATTATATGTTAATATTATAAATAAATAAATAAATATGCTAGCTCCGTTGTAAGCGTATAACGAGGCTTGTATTACGGATACCAGATAGTTGATATACTACACATATATAAATTTTAAAATACATATATATTATAAATATAAACACCCATGACTGGAGTACAAACATTCGTGCTCAACTAATGATTGCCTCCAGCGGGACTCGAAGCCGCGACCGCTGGCGCAGAAAGTAAGGTCACTACCAACTGAGCCAAACATGTCGTCTATATATAAATCTATTTCGTTATATTATAATAATAATAATATAAAGAAATAGATTTAAAAAGTCATAAAACGCCAAAAGCTTCACCGGAATATTCATATGGCGTTAATAATAGCAACATCACATAGGAGAATATTTAAATATGGGTCATACAAAATTAAGTACGGTTCTGTTTAAACAAAATGTTTGAGAGTAACCACGAACAAGGTTTAATTAATTTTATGAAACGGAATGAAATACAAAAAGTATTTCGATTAATATCCATCTAACAGAGCTATACAGGAAATGCTGTCATACTAATCCGTACATATAAACAGAATTGAAGTGTCTGTTTGTAATTTCACATTAACAGCTTTTTACTTAATGTATTATATGTGAAAGTATATAATATTATGGTACTTACATAAAAAAAAATTTTACAATTTTTGTCTGTCTGTTTGTTCCGGCTAATCTCTGAAACGGCTGGACCGATTTTGACGAAACTTTCACTATCAGATAGCTAATGTTATAAGAAGTAACTTAAGCTACTTTTATTTTTGAAATATTATTTAACTAGTGAAATCTACTTCACGTCACTCTCCCTAAATCTAAGGTGGAACCTGAGCAAAGCGAGGGTGTGTTGCGAGTTTTCAATATTAATTTCACGAAGTAAAAAGTGTTTTGGAATTTTGTTTTTTGCTAATCTCTGAAAAGAGTGTACAGATTTCGACGGGACTTGCACTTGTAGAAAGCTAATGTTATAAGGAGTAACTTAGGCTACTTTGTTTTATTTGTTAGAAAATTATAAAAACGGTTTGCTAGTATTATGAATATATTGTATTTTATATGAAGTATTTATTTCTTCACGGTGAAACAGCTGTACGGATTTGGGTGGAACTTAGAATATGATTAAATAGGATAGAAGAGGCCAAAAGATAAACCCTCGCTTCCTTGGGTTCGTCCCTAGGTGCTCCCTGCGTAATTTAAAGTTTGTGGCACAAAAAATGAAGGAAAATCCGTTCTAAGCGAACCTCTACTAACTATAAACATAGAGTATCTATCTGCCAAACATTTCTATATGACGATATTTCGTGATAAGTGAGTGAGTGGTCTTTCGCTTCTATGTAATATTTAGACAAGCGACTAGATATAGCGCGAGCGAAGTCGCGGGTTCCGCTAGTAAATGTTAACATAAACTTGACAAATTATTTACTAAAACCTTCCACCAGAACCACTCTATGTATTAGTGAAAACAGCATAAAAATCGGTGCAGTAGTTTTTGAGTTTATCGCTAACAGACAGACAGACGCGGTGGAGGACTTTGTTTTATAATATGTAGTGATAACAAATGTAGGATGACACCCAAGCGAAGCAGGGGTATGTAGCTTGTTCAATATAATTAAAATGTCTCAACTGGAATTCATTTTATAGCGCTTTACTGGCACTGGTATTCATATGTATATTATCAACATTGCCTTAAACTGCCTCGGTGGTGGTGGTGGCTAGCATGTACGGTCACACACCGAGAGGTCCTGGGTTCGAGTCCCGGGTCGGGCCGAGTTTAGTTATTGAATATTTCTATTTCGTTAGCCTCAGTAACAGCCCGGAGTTGGGAAGTTGGTGGTGGTTCACCCCCGTGCCTCGGAGAGCACGTAAAGCCGTCGGTCGGTCCTGCGCCTTAGCTCTCACTGGTCGTGTCGAGTAGTCGTCCCACCTGAGTATGAGAGTGATAGGAATAGAGAGTGCACTTGTGTCTGCGCGTACACTTGTGCACTATAATATCTCCTGCGTACTTGGCCAGTCTCAATGAGATTGGCCGCCATGGCCGGAATCGGTCGGAGAACATTATTATTATTATCAACATCGCCAGTAAATGAACTTCTATTACTTTCCCGTTTGTTTTTGATTTAAGGGAGGATTGCCGGAAAACTTTAACTTTAGCTTTTCGTTATATTAAACTTTCTCGCACATTCATGGTCCATTAGGAGTAATCAAAGTAGAAAGAAAGTAATTAAAGAAAGGCTTTCGGTGTTACTTTTCCATGGTACATTGTATTATATAGAAGAGTTTTAAATATATTTTTATTGTTTTGAATGTTTTTAAAACCCTTTTGAATAATAATTCCCATTTTCTTAGTCGACAAGTAACTCCATCATCCAACATATTTTTTTTCGAGTAAAAATATAAACTTTGTTATATAAATGACATAAGTAAAGGCAGTTATTTATTATTATTATTACTAATAAAGTCGGTGTCGGACCACGTTCGAATAATCTTTAAGTCGTAGTATGTATTGGTAGTTAGTATCGCTAGTTTTAAGTACCTATCAAAAAACTGTAAAACGCCAAACCGTTATCAAAAACAAAATAACAAAGGGCACGGGCGCTTAATTCCTGTGGAATATTTCATTAATAAAAAAAACTCACTTGGGAAACCAAATGAAGTTGGTTTGAATCCCAGGTCTCGCACCTCTGATTATTTTGTGTAAATTATTTTAACAAGCTTCAAGTTGAATAAAAATACTGTGAGGAAACCTGCATGTTTGAAAAAACCTAGTTAGAAAAACGAAAAAAAAAAGGTCAAAATGATGTAAAAAAAATGCACCAGTATGCTTTCTTTTTAGGACGTAATGAGACGGTCAATATTATGTATCTTGAGTTTCTAAGCTTTAATTATTGTAACCAACAATTTTCAGACCATATCCTACTAATATTATAAATGCGAAAGTTTGTGAGTATGGATGTTTGTTACTCTTTCACGCAAATACTACTGAACCGATTACGATGAAATTTGGTATGTAGGTAGCTGAAGACCCAGAATAACATATAGGCTACTTTTTATCCCGGAGTTCCCGCGGGATTGACTCCTTATATTTAAAAAATTAACGCGGGCGAAGCCGCGGGTACTGCTAGTTATAACTAAAATTAAAATTTAATTCAAAGATAAAAACTCAATACATTGTATTGAACTAATAAAACATAAGTAAAATTCACCATTCTGTCGACAACGCTGATTGATTAATGCAAAATAGAGCAATTCGATTGACTTATGACTATATTTTTTGACATTTTTATTGCTCGTCTATTATAAAAATGATTATATAACTAGTTTTAAGCCTAACTTTGCACTAGCTTTTCTATATACATCGATTTTAAAATATAATAAAGAAGTTTGTACATATTGTATTTGTATTTGTGTATAGAGAATAATGCCTAAAATACTTAACGTTTAAATATCCTTAACAAGTAACAAAGCTGTGTAAAAAATAAATTTTATATTACGAGCATACCTACTCTAGTAATTAGTTAAAAATAAAGTGATATAAGGGTTTAAACTAAAAACACTACTTGGTCCATAACTGAAAACAACTATCTAATATACATTGTCCAAAAAGCGTAAAAGTGAAATACGCTAAGTACAACTTCCCTAGCCAGTTATAAGGCGGGATAATTAAAACAAATTATTAATCTGAAACTTTTAAAAACTAAATTATTTCTCCCATCGGCAAGCAAAGCGGTATTAATAACCAACTTTGTATGCAACGGAATAATAAATACGAGCCCGGGACCATTTGCCGTTTATTATACAAACTTCAACCATTACATGTTTTGTAATTTTACTTTACCGTTCGGCATTCGCTATTGTATTGTAACTGAAAATATTCGACGTATAATTTTTAAACTTACAATACTAAAAATTATCATATTTTGATTAAAAATGTGCATTACCGTTAAATATTACAAAAAATTGGAAATATAAGAATACTGTTGCAAATAATTAGTTCGCAATTGACTTTAATTGAATGATATCTCGTAAAAAAACCTACATCCTATTTAAATATTCTCCTTTAAAGTCAGATAACGACCTACTCTGTCTTCCTTGCCTTGTCTGATCTTTCTGCTTCTTTCTTTTTGACTGAATCTATTGGAGAAAAAAAAAGATGTTTCCATTGCATTCATATAACAAGTGAAGTGACTCAATTTTATACATATTAGGACAATAAATCTTGTACCTAATATTAAATAAGCAACTCTTATATGAGACTCTATTTGAGTAATTTTTGATTTCGATAAGTTATCCTTCTTAATTTAGGTATCTATAAAAAAAAACAAAATATTAAACTAAATATAATAAAAGCCTTTTTCTTGAGTTGTAATGTTAGGCATCCAAAGAATATAAAATGTATTCTAGTATGCTCTAGCCACATTCGGTGGCTCTAGCGCATTAAAATTTCTTATAGTATACTCGTAAATTTAATACGTATGCTTCCAAAACGATTCCAATTAATTAAATGAACTGATATCCTAACTTATCACTAATATTTATTCATAAATATTTTAAAGTTGTAAATATTCTATAGTAAATGATTGAAGCCAGTCCGTATTTTACGAATAAATGGTTAAAAATTTAGAGTGATCGTTTAGAAGTATCATTTGGTTTTTCTATTCTAGTCTATTAGTGAGAAAGCCCACAAAAAGTACGAAGAATGTGGAAAAATATTTCATATTAAACAGCTACTCGTTTTATTATTAATTTAAAGCGACACGAAGTGGTAACAGGTTGCCTTCTTCGTAATATATGCATGTGGGCACCGAATTTCATTAACTCTCAATACATGTTTGAACACATTGAATGATTGATACCAATTCAAATCAAACCTATGGAACATTTGTAAGTGAATGACGTGCTTAATTGTTGCCAATTGCCACTACATCTGTGGTTATTTAAAATAAGAGTACTAACGGTATTTGTTTTTGTTTTTTTCGAACCCGAGATAAGCGAGGGTGAGTCACAAGTATCTATACTAGGTAGGCGTACATATATAAAAATTGTGTGTATATATGGCCCATATAGACTTTAAAACGGCTTGAGGGATGAGGCAGTGGTAGCCCAGCGGTAACGCGTCGCTTGCATAACTGAGTGATGCGGGTTCAAATCCGCGTCTCGCACCTCTGATATTTTCATGTGCGAATCATTTCTATCATGATTACCACTTGTCTTACGGTGAAGGAAAACATCGTGAGGAAACCTGCATGTCTGAGAAAACCTAGCAAGTTTTCGTAAGACGTGTGAAGTCCGCCAACACGCACTGAGCCAGCGCGGTGGACTATGGCCTGATCCCCCTCCTACTGAGGGAGCCCCGTGCTCAGCAGTGGGACGTTAAAAAGGGCTGATGATGATGATGAATAAACCTGTCTAAACATTTACAAGACTATTGCCCGCACTCACAGTCACTTAATGAACAATTAAGTCGTTCTTTAGTATGGAGATTCTCGACTTAATGGTTCATTAAGTGACTATGAGTGCGGCGGTTAGTATTAAAATACATAAATTTTGACTAAGTATATACAAGGTGCGAGTTTTATTAGTACCTTTCAATATTACCCTGTAAATTAAACTTTGTAGAAGTATTCGTTTCAGCCAGCGAAGCATAATGCTAAGGATGCTTAAACATTGTTATTTATTATGGATCTTTTACGAAATGTAAATTAATAATACTCTCTCAAAATTAAATCTCCTCTAAAGAGACCAAGGCCAAAGGTTCATGAATATTTAAATTTAAGACTAGCGACTTGACGTAGCTCCGCTCGTGTTCATCCTTGGATACGTTTCAAAGGATAGTGTAGATTTCTCTGAGATATATTTTATATGATTAACCATCTTAATTATTAAATTAAAATATTTTTTAATTAGTTAGTTTATTTATATACGTAAATATAGAAAAAAATATAATGTTTTTTTATTTTTACGTTTATAATAATATAATATGTATAGTATGTATTTACTTACGTACATTGATATACTAGGAAAAAAGGTGTAGATAAGTCATACGCGCTCAAAAAGCGGCACACCAAAACTAGGCTAATTGGCCCACCTGAACATAGTCACGCGTTGACGACGCACTGTCGCGAATTATATTTGTCCCTTTTTCACTGGCGATACTTGATTCATGCCATCCTATTTTGACAACTAATCGTAATGTAGTGTGTTCAGTGTTATTGCAATATTTTTAGTTATTCATGTGTGCGTTAGTGTGCCGTTTTTGAAGGTAGAATGTCGTTTAGGTAACGTATCTACACCTTTTTACTTATAATATCATTGCTTACGTATATAAAAATTCGTTTGCAAAAATATGTTCGACTTAAAATGCATTGTGATCGTCCACGAAAGCTTTTATAATGGATCGGTCAACACAAACACGATATTGTGAAGAAAAACCATTTTATTGAGAAACTTTTTTCATTTCAAAAGTACTGTAATATGATTTCTATGGTTTTTGAGACAAACACTTATTTTATATAAGAGTTTTATTCTGCTGAGTTTAATTTTTCCTATTCGTATGGTATTTTTTTTAAATATGCACTGAAATATGATTGTCTATATTATTTTTTTCTGACATTTGTATATCTTAATATATATGGGTATATATTAAGTCATAAAATTTTGTTAGTCTCGCTAAATCTCAGTAACGGTTTTTGGGTAATCCCCTTAGTTTAAGTATAAAAAGTAGGGACAACCCAAAAATCAGCAGGAAAATCGAAAGCTACATAACTGTATATTTTAAATGGGAGTCACTCAACGTTAAAACGTACCGAATTAACTAACATGAGCAAATCTATGATGAGGTCCGAGTCTTCTTTAAAAATAAAATAATAACTAGCCTGTAAGATGATCAAGATTAAAGAGGCAAAAATCATATTAATTGCTTTTCTCTTTCGGATTTCTATTTTGGTATAGACATCGTCTATCAGGTCAGGCAGTAAAAAATATTTATAATAGTTAAAAATAGGTTAAGTCAAGAAAAACAAAAAAACAAGGTTAAAATGTTACAGCATTGTTTTGTTACTTTAAAAATGGGAAACTAACCAATTTTTAAAATAGCTAGATCTTTTATTAATTTATTTCCGAGGAGACATTAACCAAAATTTTATTTATATAGCAGGCTTTTGCTTTTTAACTTATGAACTAGATTATTTCAATTTCGCTCTTTATGCATGTCAACTAAAACGTCAAGTAGAGATGGAATTTTAAATTGGTCAGTTTAAAGGATTTTGAAAATTCCATCTATCCAAAAGATTACCTTTTCACTATAGTTTTTATTGCAATCCTCGTGCACTCTGTTAGTTGGCGCCTGTGGCTGACGTTCAGTGGAATAGTCGGATTTACTTGGAGCTTTATTTAGATAAACTAAATTGCTTATCTTTGCTGCTCACCGCAATATATGTCATACGATAAAACAGTAACAAAAATGCATATTAAGACTCAAGTTTTCTCAAAACATTTAAATATATTTTTTGCAGAACTTTCAGATTTTACCATGGGCGGTTTTTATAGGGCCCGCGTATACTTGAATTAAAAAAGATAAAAATCTGGTTCTCATATTGCTTTTCTCAATTGGTAAAGACATTGTGACCTCGATTATTATCGAGATATTTTAAATGTGCCGTGACTATGAGCTTGCCTAAAATACGTATGGATTAACTTAATATAGTATTCAGACCTTTTTTACGTCCCACTGCTGGGCACGGTCTTCCCTTTAAATACGAGGGGGATCAGGCTATAGTCCACCACGCCGGTCAAGTGGAAGATGGCGGACCTAGTACCTTTTTTGAAGTTGGTAGGCAGTTATTCCATAAGAATCTACATTTTTCTCAACTTTTTCGCATTAAAATTACAAAATTTAAAATTAAATTTGCGTTTTGAATTAAAATGTTTCAAAAATAACTTTCGCGACTGCTCTTATTACACGAACGTGGCGTATGTGCAACACGTTTTAATAAAATAAAGCAAACCAAATACGACTCTGTGTGCTCTTTAAATATTTTTAACGATCACACCTAACAGCTTTTCAAATAGAGAAAAATATTCTGCTTCAGATATATTTTTATATTAAATCAGATTTTGTTGTTATTGTTAATAGTGTACAAAGAGAGCGCCTTCGTAGAATAGGGTGGGATTGTGTTTCGGATGAAATGTAACATAATACTTATTAAGTGATTACATTTTTCCCGCAAATTATCTTGGACCAATACATAATATAAGTACCTACTTAGATATCATATTGGTATGCTTTAATTACTTGCAGTCATATACTCGTAGATACATAAACTTACTATTAATAATCTCTGTCTTAACAACAAGTATCATTACATCTTCTATACTCTATACATATAATAAAATTCTAACTTAGTCGAATCTGTACATTGAACATTTTTTGGTAATTCTTATTGAAATAGTAATTATTATCGATACAGAGGCCGAATCTATAGTTTTTAGATTTTTTGTCAGTCTGTCTGTCTGTGACCGCATCACGATTAAACCGCTGGACAGATTTTGATGAAATTTGGTGTGATGATAGCTGGTTATCCGGGTCAGGATATAGGATACTTTTTACAACTGGAAAGTATCTCATTTTGAGAAATCTCAAGTAACTGTTTAAAAAATGGGCTGTAAAACATTACACGGTATGTGAAATCTAAGAATTTAATTTCTGTCTTTTAAATGCGGGTGGAACTGCGGGAAATGCTAGTTACAAATATCGCTACAAGCGCTAATCTATAGTTTTTAGATTTTTTGTCGATCGTGTCTTAGACTGTCTAGACGATTTCAAGAAATTTGGTAGGATGATAGCTCCTTACTCGATAGCTACTGCTTACTGCGAGATGATATCTTATTTCTAAGAAATTTACACCAACTGTGTAAATTTTCGTAGTGACGAACCAGAGCGGAATCGTTAGTTCTATATAATATCATAATTCTATTTGGAGATGAAGGTATACTTCAATCAATGCATGTGATGTGTTTTATCTAGAAATTTTCTAGAATTTATCTGTGTTTATATGTATCCATTTTTGAATTTAACTTAAGATTTTGTTAGTCATTAACCGCCGCACGCATAGTCACTTAATGAACCATTAAGTCCAGAATCTCCATACTAAAGAACGACTTGTGACTATGAGTGCGACGTAAGTGACTTTAAATGTTATTTAATTTTAAAATGTTTTTTTTCGTCTAAGTTTCCTATTAAAAGTACACTACTGTACTATACTGTATAAGTAATATTTATTTACACATGTGTGTTCCACGAACGTAATAAATAAATAAAATAAATATGTTGGCACATTATTACAATAGCACCATCTAGTTCCGTGGTAAGCTACGAGGCTTGTATAATAGATACCAGATAGTTGATATACTACACATATATAAATTTTAAATACATACATATTATAAATATCGACACCCATGACTGGAGTACAACTCAGCGGGACTCAAACCCGCAATCGCTGGCGCATAAAGTAGGGTCAATACCAACTGAGCTAAACGTAAAATCGTGTAATGTATATATACGTATCTAATTTTGACGTTTTATACCGAATCGTTATATGAAATGTTTTCAGAATAATAATGAATACTTCATTGTACGTATTTAACGAGAAATTCTAATTTCATAACCCATTTGAATATTCTAAATCCCTATAAAAACAGTGACTAGCTAAAATAAATCTTATTGCCATACTTATAACGTACATCGTCGGAGATTCATTGGTTCAATTAAGTTATAATTGACGCTGCGGTAATAAAAATAAATGTCTAACTCTAATAACTAACATATAAAACGAAGTAATTAATAAATTTATATTGTTACTTTTTGTTACAGTTTATTTAATTTTATTACATTCAAATGAGGGTATTGTAATTCTTATAGACTGTGATTTGAACCTTCGTATAATCTATATACGAGTATATAAAAAAGCAAAAGGTCATTCACTTATCACGAAATATCAATAACCGCTGGATGTACGAATATAGATGAATTATAAGTATGGCAATAAGATTATAAGTGGTAGTGCCATGCTTGTTACCTTCGGGTAGCAGCCGAATGGGCCGGCACGCCCCGTATAGTACCACTCTCTCACAGAAAACCGGCGTGAAGTGGCAGCTATGCTGTCGCGTTTCGTCCGGTGAGTGAGAGTCCGGGAGGCCCACTCCCCATACCTCCTCCCGTCCTTCTCCCTCCTCCCTCCCTCCCTTTCTTGAAAGGCCGGCAACGCATCTGCAAGCCCTGTGGTGTTGCAGATGTCCATGGGCGGAGGTGATCACTTACCATCAGGTGAGCCTCCTGCCCGTTTGCCCCCTTTGTCCCATAAAAAAAAAAATTTTGATAGAGAGGTAATTATAGTTAGAAGACGTCCGCTAAGAAGGGATTTTGCGACAGTGCCAGATTAAGGAGGTCTAAGGGCTATCGCAAGTTTGTTTGAAAGACTTTCATTTTTTGAGCTACACACTTTTTTGGCAGGGAAACCCCAGAGATGAATCAGAGTGAAGCAATGGGGAGTCGCTAGTACCATAATTATATTCAAAGTAAAATGAGTTTGTAAAAAAAGCGTTTTTTATTACTACTAAATATATTAATGTTACTTTTTGGTAAAAAATATATTTGAAAATACTAAAAAACAAGCTTGACCTTTACAAAGTATGGGAATAAATTCAAACTCTATCTAATAGAAGTCAACGAAGAGTTTCACTAACAGATTTAATTTACTTAATTGCAGCCTCATATGCTTACAAAGTTTCAAAATCGATACAACAATTAGAAATAGGTTAAGTGCACTTAAGATTTGATTACATCGTTACAAGTGGACTTAAAACTTTCATAGATTTACTTGAACTGAAATATTTGACATTTTAAAAATTTAGATTTTCTAGTGGATTTATTTTGATGACTGCGAATGCAGTCGTCAAGGGATAGACTAAGGTTTGACCAATCTCCTTCGTGTCTTCTCCATTCTACGTGACATTGGCGAAGTAATCTGTGCTCAACTGGCACGCTTTGAAGCCATTAACAAGACAATTGAATTGAATTGAGACTAAGGTTTTTAAAAGTTCTTGTAGTTAAAGTTGTTACAAATAGTATCTTCCCATGAATTATACAAGGATGTTAAAGAAATAGAAAAATACAAGAAAAGGTTGAGCTATTAAAATAAAATGAAATTGCGCATCAGCGCCTTATGTTTAGACAAGTTGAATGTGTCCAGTGTAAGTAACTTTCATTATTTGACTCTTTAAAAGTTTAAAGAGCATAATTTTTTTAAAATTTTTTATTATCATCATCATCGGCCCTTTTATCGTCCCACTGCTGGGCACGGGCCTCCCTCAGTACGAGGGGGATCAGGCCATAGTCCACCGCGCTGGCCCAGTGCGTGTTGGCGGACTTCACATGTCTTACGAAAACTTGCTAGGTTTTCTCAGACATGCAGGTTTCCTCACGATGTTTTCCTTCACCGTAAGACAAGTGGTAATCATGATAGAAATGATTCGCACATGAAAATATCAGAGGTGCGAGACCCGGATTTGAACCCGCATCACTCGGTTATACAAGCAACGCGTTACTGCTGGGCTACCACTGCCCATTAATTATAAGTTAATTACTATTATTTTCTTGTTTGAAAACCAAATAAAAATTAAACGATGTATTTATTGGACTAAGGCTATAAAAAAAAGCGATTCAAAGGTAACCCATCTTTTTCACAAACTTACAAAGCAAAACCTTATCTAAATACAAAACTTGATTCAAATCGTTAGAGCCGTTTAAAATATACACAAAATATAATTTATGTCATATATAATATGTATTAAATATCAAAAAGAATTAGACGAATTGTTTAAAATTTCTTAAAATATACTATTTTGTCTTGTTTGCGGTTTTGATTCAAACCATTCATACCACACTACATGTTCACATATTTTTTATATTATATAGATTTAGTAACACGATATTTTCTCTCAAATAAACGTATAAAATCACTAAGTGTACTAAATTTAATTTAAAACCGCGGGCAATTCAATGAACCAGATTAATTAACCTTCACAAGTGAAATTAAACCCCAAATTAAGATATAATCAAGAGATCACTCCGAGGGAGGATGGGTCAATTGTATTTTGTAATAATATCTGAAAGGAAATTTGATGTGCGGTAAAATCAAATCCAACGAAACGATAAGGCTTTATCTATTTTAAAAAAAAATACTATAGAAATGTCTAATTTTTATTTTTGAATAAATAAATTCACTCCTACAAACCAATGCCTATATTCTTATCAAACTCTATCAAAATCGTAATACTTTTTTAAGTTTACGCGAATATTCGACATTATAAATGAAACTACCTTTTCGGATTTTGTCGCGGATTTATTTTGATTTTTAGTTCCCGACCTTTCGAATGCTTTAAAGCAATCATGGTCACGGGAGAGACTATGGTTTTTCACGTCTCAGAGGCTTATATATTTGTTACAGGCCAAAAATTTCAAAATGGCATCAAAGTACCTCATAAAATTTTAATTCTAAACATTTTAATTTAAATAAAAAAAGTAATTATAAATATGGCAATATTATTAACTTATTAATAAATATGGCAATATTATAATGAAAAAGGCAGTAAAGTACTCGTAAAATGAAATCATTTTGTGGATTACTATGGATATTACGTAAATACACATTTAAAACATCCTATAAAATATTACATAGCATTTCTCTTGAGTAGAACGAATACTACGTGATCTGTCATATCCATGCTGACATCTCCTTTGTATTTACTTTAAAGTAAGCTTTTTGATATATCTTGGATATGAATTTTTATCATGTAATCTTGTATTTTTCGTTTTTCACTTAATAAATTTAATTTATATAGATCAAACAATTATAAAATATAAGTTTATTTATAACTTCCTTATAAAATAAAAGTAAGTTACTTCTTATAAAATTAGCTATCTCCGATTGAAAGTCCCGCCAAAATCGGTCCAGCCGCTTCAGAGATTAGCCGGAACAAGCAGAGAGAACCAAAAACTTTAAAAATTGATTTTTTTATGTAAATACAAACACTCATATGCAATTAGTGAAAAGCTGTTAATTTGAAATCAAAAACAGACTTTCATTTATATGTACAGATTAAAAAACATTTTTTTTAATTTTTAAGTAAAATACCTACGTTTCGCTCAAAAAAAGTAGCTAGATACGTAAACGAGCGAAGCGAGGGTAAGTTACTAGTATTCAACTAAAAGTAAGCACTAATATCATTTCAAAACAAGTATGTGAGGAATTTGAATTATTAATATTATAAGTACAGCATAAATCGTTTAGACATCGATTTGGTAAGGGTATCAATTTATGGGGGGCCCACCCTAAGTTATGCGGGTGAGTTTAATTTAAGTTATTGCATCATATTGTAAGTGCGCTGACCAGTCGATTTGTAAGCGGGGAATATAGTGAAGTATTATATGAATAGATATTATTATGAGAAAAATATTCATGTTTTCTTGTCCCTACTTATCTCTTGGTAAGCATTGAATTAAACAAAAATATATATCGTCGTGGACATTATTTTAAAGCCAGAGAATAAATTTTGAAATTAAACATTTTAGACTGTCTTGAGACATTAACTAGCTGTAAAATACGTTTTTAAGCGAAACAATGCATTTCAATTTTGTCAACAAGAGCAATGAAAAAAATAGATTCAAAAGGAAATTAGTTTTGAATTACGTACTTTGACAAGTGATTCGCCGTTGTTTCGCTTGGGTTTGATCCATAAATAGGTAAGGATAGATTTCCCAGAGATGTGTGATTTTCCAGCAGTGAAAAGTATTAATTTGTTGATCCAGATAACCAGCTATTATTATACTAAATTTCATCAAAGTATCTAGTGTTTTTTTCGTGATGTGGACAGACAGATAAATATACTAAAAACTTTAGATTTATATTTATTCTGTATCGAATAATAAAAATCCGGCGGCTCCGCCCGCGTTATAATCAGATAATAGAAGGTTAAGGCAAAGCCTATGAAACATATAGTCGGCCAACGGACGCGACAGCCAGCCCAAGCTGCCATACACTCGCTTGGGACATTGGTGTATGGCAGCTTAGGCTGTCAAGTCCGTTGGCCGACTATATTTTGTTTCATAGGCAAATCTGGAGAGGGCTTATCACCTAGAAGAATAAAAAAGAGCCTACGACTTATTAAAGGCCTACCAAATAGACACAAAAACGTGCATAAGAATTGGTAAAGCTGTTTCGAAGGAGTTCGATAACAAACACTGTGACACGAGATTTTACATACTAGAAATTAAGATTTCAATAAGATTTTACAAATTATATCTAATAATATATAGATTCGATTAAGTTATACGAGTATATGTATAGATGACAAAATGTACTATTCATATCAAGTTTTAAATTAAAAATAATGATTATACCAACAAATAAAAAAATGGAAATAGCATAATAAAAAAGATACATTTCGCCTTCAATAAAATATAGGCTCCCTTCACTCTTCCGTTTTATCTCGCCCTTATTGAAACCTTAAAGCTCCCGCGAGGATCAAAACGACGTTTGAAAAATGACCACTACAGTAAAAGCTCACATCCGAAATATAAAATAAAGCTCTATATAAAAATATTGTAATAATATTGCAGCAGCCGTATTTTATATTATCATATAATGGTGAATGGAAAATACTCGGTTTTTATAGATCTCAGCAATGTTAATCAAATCCATTATTAAAAAGTTTATTATGACTACAATATAATATCACTTACCACTATAAGTGATATTATGTTGCCAGCTGTGCCAGCGGTCGCGGGTTCGAGTCTCGCTGGGGCATTCATTTGTTGAGCACAAATGCTTATACTCCAGTCATGGGTGTTTATGTTAATAATATGTATTTGTTTAAAAATTTTATATGTCTCAACTATCTGGTATCCATAACACAAGCCTCGTAGTGTAACGCGGAACTCAGATGGCGCTGTTGTAAAAATGTCCCAACATATTTATTTGTTTATCTATTTAAGTAAAATTATAATAGAGGTAAGTTTTGTTAAATAATTAAGAAGTCTGTCTGTTCGCGATAAACATAAAAATTACCGAACGGATTTTTATAAATATCCGAAAAATAAGAAAAGTTTATATGTGTATAATTCATCAAGGTTTTGTGTTAATCCGCTGACAAATGAAGATTATTGCTAAAGATGGCAGAAAAGTTATATGAACACAATATATTACAGAATAATTTCTATTAAAAAATATTTTTATTAAACAGTAACAACGCTACGTGCATGTACTAAAGGACGCAAGCGAAGCGAAGTGAGGCTAGAAACTAGTATATATTATATTAATTCCCTACAAACTATGCCCAGTACTAAGATGACTATTAGACAGTGTAGCCAACGTAATTCCTCTCACGTTGCAAGTTCACGAGCCGTAAATAAAATGTGGACTCACCACTTAGCCGCTGTTCCGCCCTATTAAACAACATTTGTGGAAAATACCCCAAAATACATAGTTTCGGATAGAAACAGGTAAGTTAAAGCACAGGAATATAATGTTACTTTATGCTAGCGAATAGTGAAATTTTCGGTTTATTAATAAATAAAATAAATATGTTGGGACATTATTACATATAGCGCGATCCAGTTCCGTGGTTAGCTACGAGGTACATATATAACTTTAAATACCTACATACAAACATCTTGAAGAAATGAATTGAGCAGCAAAACTTGAACACAAGCTTGAAGAAATTAATCAGCAGAGCATTAATGAATGTCCCCACTGGTACTCGAACCCGTGAACACTGGCGCAGAAAGTAGGGTCACTACAAACTGAGCCATACGTGTCGACATTTCACTATGAATAGGTTTCATTTTCAATTTTCTTCAAGTAACAGGTGTTGTAGAACCCGCGGCTCCACGTGTTCTAAAGATCGGAAATCAAGTTCTAATATTTCAGTTTTTACCGTAAAAAGATGATATGTGAGTTGACCTTAAAAGATACTAGACTTTTAAAGGGGAACAATTCCGTCATTCACGATTTTGTATAGTTAACTTTAACCTTATAGTAAAAAATGTTTTAAATATACTTTATTTAGTAAAAATAGCTTGTATTATATTAAGATATTCGTCAAAGATGAAAGAATGTTTTCAAATAGTTCGAGAGGTTTCTTCTATGACATACAAAGCTTAAGAGCTAGTAACGTTTTCCAGAAAGCATTTCATTAAGGCCAGTGTTTAGATATGCTATTTCTCACACTCTCCCGGACATCATACGGGCTATCTGGCTGGCGGTAGTGGTTGCGTTCATCAGTGCGCATCGTACTTGGATACGTAAAATATCAATTTACTACGATAATTACATACATTTGTCAATGCGCCTAACAGGAAAATGAAGCAATTACTGGTTTAAACAATATAAAATATTGCTACTTGAAGTTCAGCCTTAACAAAAATTATATTTAAAATCAGCGTCTGGCACAATTTAAACAACAATGGAACTGTGGCAATAATAGATTCAAGTTGCAAAAAGTTTGTTCCAGTTAGTTAGTTGCAATTAACATAATAAAAACAAAAGGAACCTTCTTAAAGTTCTTTGAAAAATTGATATTTTACCTATCCAAGTACGATGCGCACTGATGAACGCAACCACTACCGCTAGCCAGACAGCCCGTATTATGTCCGGGAGAGTGGGAGAGATAGCATATCTAAAAACTGGCCTTACTGAAATGCATGTTTTCCCGACGTTGCTAGCTCTCGTACGAAAACATACTTCAAATTCTGATTACATCTACGGATAAATCTTAAATTATAAAGATAATATTTCCGTTTAAATATCATAAGATTAGTGAATTATATAAATTCAGCCAACTGGCTAAGCCAAATCAAACTTGAATGAAATTAGGGGTTTTATAAAATGGATTTTATACGAGCTTATTATTCAAAAAATCCTTTGACTAACATTAGTATTTTAAAATATGTATGTGTGTACTCGTTGTTAGGTTTTATCCTTGTATCCTTTATGTAGCTTTAAGATTTATCAAGTATGGGATAGGTAGAAAAAACAGAGTACTAAGTGCTACGATATCTATACTATTTTTGGAGATCCTTGAGGGTCAGAATTTAATACTCTTTTCAGGGGGTCCGGAGTTCAGGCTTGTATATTTTTACATATTTTATAGGACTTTTTATATCATCACACAGTGTGAAACAAAGTTGCTTTCCCATCTGTAAACTTAGATCTAAAATAATACGCTACAGATTTTAATGCGGTTTTTATTAATAGACAAAGTGATTCAAAAGGAACTTTTAATTATTTTTTTTAGTTTTTTATACATGCATATAATAGTAAAAAAAGTCGAAAAAATACCTATTTTTGAAGATATCTATACTAATCGTTGAGGACAACATCATAAATTAGAATTTCTTATATTACTCTTACTATACTCTCTCTCTTTAATCTTAATACAGCGTATGTTGATGCAATGGACAAATATATCAAGCCAATATTGTCACTTCATAGATATAGATCGTTCCAGTTTTATTGTTCGCCCCCAAATGTATTGCATCGGTTACGCCCCTACCAAGGCAATTCCAGAATGCAATCTTTTAGGGAATTTTTCTATTACCTATAAAAATGTGTTTATTTCTAACACCATTGATCATAAAATTTCATGTAATTTTAAATTATATCGATGTTTTCTTGTGTTTATTATAACTAGCCACTCACCCTCGCTTCCCTTGGGTTCGTCCCAAGGTATTCCCTTTAGTATAAAATTTCTACAAACTTTGAATGTATTTATTTATATCTAATCAAAAGGAAAAAAAAAATAAGTTTCAAGCCTCTAACTTTAAGAATGACGTAACTTTCAACTCTAACAGCTCTTTCCTCGCCTTAAAAAGTAGCCTATGTCCTTTTTCGGACTCTAGACTATCTGTGTACTAAATTTAATTTAAATTGGTTCAGTAGTTTTGGTGTGAAAGCGCGACAGACAGACAGACAGTTACTTTTGCATTTATAATATTAGTAAGTCAGGATAAGGATATTTAGCAGAAAAGATGGTCTCGACTGATTGACAAATTTTGATGAAATTTGGTAATATAGTTCCTTTTACTTCAAATCCAAATGGAACGAGGCTGAGTTGGTAGTTTGACAAAAGTTTCTATATCTATAAGGAATTAAAAAAAATCAGATTATTGGGATTCACTGTTACTTTTCTAGTTACAAGTTAAGCTAACAATAATTAAACCGTGTGAAGAAAACACAGTGACAGAAGCAAGATCCTACCCTACTTTACCTCTTGATCTAAAATTATTTTTAGGTAATCATAAATGAATCTTAACTTTTAAAAAATAAGGCTGCATTTTAAATAAATGCTAAACAACAGTTTAATTAGTAAAATTTCGAATACAATATTGGCAACGAGTGACGGTGACATAATTTATTACAAAGGGGATCTTACATTTTGAAATTTTGTTAGAAAATTTACTTTATCAGTGTGTTTAAAATGGATTTAATGTTGCGTGTTTTCTCACAAAATACTTGGGCTGATATTTTGCATTAAATTGACTTAAACAGGAATAGAACCAGCTACCTTACCTTACCTTATCATCACAACTGTTCAAGCAAGTGTACCACATTCGAACTTTGTTTTCTGAATATCAACAAAAGTGAAGTCAATAACGAAATATTAAGAGAATTGCATTCCATTTACACGAATAAAATATCACTACATGATTCACAATTTTCCAATATAAATTTTGAGGTATAAACTTTGACAGTTGGAAAACTACAGTACTCTGAGGTCATATATCATGCTTACAGTACATTGCACGAAGTAGTTCCATTATACTTTCAATATACGTTATTGTGTACGATAAAGTAAAGAAATAGGGTTCAAAATCGCTTAAACAGCTCCTTAAGCCAATGTTGCGGCCTAACCGGAATAAGATCTAGGCTTTCAAAGAACTGAAGTGGTAGAAGTTTTCGTGTATTTCAGACATTTATATTTTCTAGGATAGATATTTAGGCACAATAGATTCATATTAGTACCTGCAAAGAACAATATTGTAAATTAGTTTTAAGATAATTAAACAAAGCTTCTCATACACACTATAAAATGGCTATAATGTAAGGCATCATTGCAAAATATGCAGAATAATAATTTTATTTATAACAGGTTTTCGTAACAATATAAAATTAAATAAATATACCTAATATTTAACAACTTTAAAAATTATTCTATTATTTTTCGATATCATTAATTAAAAAGTCTTTGTTAAAACGTTTTACATTACCATGAATGCCATAGTGATAATATTAATTCAAACTCCTAGGAAAGAGAGAGAGAGAGAGAGAGAAAGATGTACAGAGCGAGAAACACAGAGAAAAGTACGTATGATCACACACTAACACACATACGCACAAACACACATGAACATTACACAATAATTAATGTGATTATTAACATCAATATCCCTAATGACTAAAGCTGAAATTACATCTTCAAAGAGATGATCTATTTCGCTTATCTGTCGGATATCCTTAAGATATATCGTGGGACTAGAGATAGGTATTATTACACCAATATAACAGATTTACATACAAATAAAACTGGTATCGAAAAACTGTTAAATGCTGTTTTTTATTGCTCGCTTATCTCACTATTCGTTTTTATGAGTAACTGACATCAAATAAAAAAGTTATAAATGTCGTCTCGATTAAAAAACCGGGGCTTTTGATGGTTGTTTTTACACTCTATTAGATTCACTTTGACTTCATTTTTTATGTTTACGTCACTTCTTCATAATTTCCTTTCTGCGAGCGTTTTGACTTTGTTTAGACATTTACTTAACTTTTATCGTAACATTTAAGTAAATAATTCATGCAAGTCAATAAAAAAACAGGTAAAAATATACAAAAAAAGAAATTAAAAAATGTCTGGAACTAAACAGTAAACTTTGATATTTTCATTCTTTATTTACACGTGTTGTTCCTTTCTGACTAGCTTTTGGTGCAATATTCAAGCGATTCAACGAATCTATATAGAAAGTCCGAACTTAAATAGAATTTCAGAGTATTTTTGAAGCTGGACATTTGGATTTTTATTCGTGCTTGGAGGTAGCTTTTATTTCGTAACTTTGCTCACATCAAATTGAAATGAAAAATATCCACCTCACGTGTAGTTTAAAAACTAGGATTACAATTGTAATAACAACGAAGTTTTATGCAGTACCTGTTTTTATCTGAACATTTTTCTTTTGTAATTTATATAATAAATTAATTTTAATATTTTTACAGAATAATATACCTAAAATTTTCAAAACCTTAATACATTATCTGATTAAAACGTGTCGATTATTAATTAAAAGATGCTATCCACTATTGAGGGTCGTAGGTTCGAGTTTTATATCATGGAACATACAACATGCACTGTATATGATTACAAGTTCCTTTGGCACTCTTCTTTTCTATATCTTCTTCTAGCTTTTTAAATAAAGCTTTATTTTACATCCGAAAAAATCTAAGATATAGTTTTATTAAAAACGGTAAATGTATTCAGCTTTATTTAATGGACCTCTGCTAGACAAGGGCCTTTCGATGTGACTAAGTATGGTCTTTCTAGGTTAAAAACCTTGCTAGTTTCTCTCAGACATCAGGTTTTCTTATCCGTCTCCTTCACTGTAAGTCAACTGAACATATTGAGTTGGGAGATCAAGGATTTGAACTCGTTTCACTTGGTTTGACTAGCAAGCCCGTTACGTTACACTACTGAGCTACTGCTCTAAAAAGATAAATATTCGTGTAACTTAAAAAGTATTTATTATTTTCTTTGAGATATTAACAATTTATCAAGATATTTATAATATTTAGTGATTAAATATGTGCTCTTTATAAAGACAAAACAAGGAAAATTGTAGTAATAGAGGTTCAGAAATTGTTCTCACAACGCTTTCTTTTTGGAAAATATTCTATCGTTCTTTCCCCATACTCTATAATAAACTGTGAAGATTGTAAAGATTTCTATTTTAGTGTAACACAAATAACATAATACAAGACGCTTGATACAATTCTCAAATATCGGGGGTATATAAAATTGAAAGAAAAATGTAATAAATCCCATTGTATAAAGAATAAAAATTCGATGACACGTTTGGCTCAGTTTGTAGTGACCCTACTTTCTGCGCCAGCGGTCGCGGGTTTGAGTCCCGCTGGGGGCATTTATTTGTTGAGCACAAATGTTTGTACTGAACATTCGTGCGTAAGTACCTATATCCGTAACTCAAGCCTCGTAGCTTCCCACGAAACTAGATGACACTGCGTAATAATATACCAATATAAATATATCATAAACTTGTTTACATAACAAAAGAGAATATAAAGTATCATAGACTAAAATAATTATTAGAATAATTTAAACGTACAAATATTTAAATCGATATATAAAACAAAAACAACAACCTAAGTAAAACTATTGAACAATAACGCCAATTTTCAAACTTGAATTCCCAACGTGAATGGTTCCCAAGGGGCTTAAAATCTAACCCACTCAATGATTTGTAAGCTTTACCTTTCAGTAGAAAATATTTTATTCCCCGTCGACTGTATAACTCAATTTTCTCTATGAAATATATAGAATAATTTAGTATAGTATAACGTTATCTGTGGTATTAAAAAGGAATGGGCCCAAGATGTGGGTATGCATTTTTTATCTTTAATAATATTTTAAAATTACTGCCTCGTTGGTGTAGTGGTTAGCATGTATGGCCGCACACCGGGAGTTCCTGGGTTCGAGTCCCGGTCGCGTCAAGTTTAGTTATTGAGTATTTCCGTTTTGTAAGCCTCAGTAACAGCCCGGAGTTGGGAAGTTGGCGGTGTTTCAACCCCGTGACTCGGAGAGCACGTAAAGCCGTCGGTCCTGCGCCTTCACCCTCATTGGTCGTGTCTAGCAGCCGTCCGAATGGAGAGTGCACTTGTGTTTGCGCATACACTCGTGCACTATAATATGTCCCGCGCAGATGGCTAGTCTGAATGAGATTGGCCACCGTGGCTGGAATCATCATCATCATCATCATCATCAGCCCTTTTGAACGTCCCACTGCTGGGCACGGGCCTCCTTCAGTACGAGGAGGATCAGGCCATAGTCCACCGCGCTGGCCCAGTGCGTGTTGGCGAACTTCACATGTCTTATGAAAACTTCTAGGTTTTCTCAGACATGCAGGTTTCCTCACGATGTTTTCCTTCACCGTAAGACAAGTGGTAATCAGGATAGAAATGATTCGCACATAAAAGTATCAGAGGTGCGAGACCCGGATTTGAACTCGCATCATTCGGTTATACAAGCGACGCGTTACCGCTGGGCTAGCCGGAATCGGTCAGGTTAAATTAACATATTATTTTATATTGCATACTTAATATGACCTTGACCTATTTGACCTTGGTGGCGCATGAAAGCATTAAATTGGTTTTCAGAGCTACTTTTTTACACGAAGGAGTGAAGGGATCTGCCCTTTAAGGTTAAAAACTCCATATATTAATAACTCCAAAGATTAATCACATTATGGGAAGTCTTTTCTCTTCTTTATTCTCTTCTCTGGTCTTTTTAAATAGATATGAACACCTATGACTGGACTGGATTTGTGCTCATCACACAAATGAATGCCCCTAGCGGGACTCGAACCCGCAACATTTTGGTATAACAAATAGTCACCACAAACTGAGCCATACTTGTCGCCAAACGAATATTAATCGGTAACCTATTTTAGACTCGAGTTTTAGGGTCCCTTATAATATTAAATGAATACGAAAAAGTAATTTAAGTTTTTTTATATAATTATAAAGTAACATGAAAAGAATTTGTACGAAATACTAAGCTTCGTATCGGTTAATTAAACAAATTTGTTACTCGTCCCAAAACCTAGATAGCTAAAAGATTTTATAAATAATTGAATTTCGCGGACAAAGCAATGTGATTTAATATAATTTGGCTAATTTGAGGCCCGCGGCATTTCTTTGTAGACGAAATGGTCACAATGGTTTTAATTGCTTTGGTTATTCAAGAATTGTTAATTACTATTTATAGCTAATTTTAGAAGTATCTCTTAACGCTGAAGTCCAAGTATGTGATTTTGTTTCATTTTCATTTTTTTGTTGGGACATTAGTACACACAGCGCTATACACTCATAGTTCCGTGTTAAACTAAGAGGCTTGTGTTACGGATACCAGATAATTGATATACTACACATAATATAATTATAACCTGAAATGTATACATAATACATATTATCAACATGAACATCGATGACTGGAGTACAAACATTCGAGCTCAACAAATGAATCTTGTAAGTATTTAAGTTTAAATATTAAAAAAAGTAACAAAATTGATGTTATTGACATAAATAATTTATGGAAAAATAATAATTATATGTTGACATATAGTAGGCTGAGCCTACCATATTTTTTTAAACGACAGATAGCATCTGTGCTATCTTATTATATACAAACTGACATAGCCAATAATCTGGTTACTTTGACATCTGCTCCTATTGAGCAAAATTGTAATATTTTGACATTTTGTGATGTGGAACCCGTTCCAAATAAGAATTTAAATTAATTATTAAGACAACAGAGAATACCTCTAGCATATTAGCAAATCATGATTTTAAATCACATAAATTTCACAATAATTTAGCAAGAAATGCCCATATTTGTAAAAAATTAAATACTGTAAACCTGGTGCACCAAAATATACAGGGCATGTTAGGTAAGGAACTTGAACTGGAGTTATTTATGAATGGTGAAAATATTCAAATTTTATGTTTAACTGAACACTGGCTTTGCCTCTCCCAGTCCATATTTAACTTCAGCGGTCACCGGGTAGCTAGTATGTTCAACAGAGAAAAAGCTATACGCGGTGGCTCTTTAATAATTATTAGTAAACTTTTTAAATATAAAGAACGTAAAGATATTGTGAGCCTCTCTGTTGAGCAAACTATTGAACTAGCCTGCGTAGAGCTTGAGCACCTCATTGTTGTATGCGTATACAGACCTCCTAGTGGGTTATATGAGTACTTTGAGAAAGTATTGGAAGAAGTTTTGTTAAAATTAAATATTTCTAAAAAGGTTATTATTGTATGTGGAGATTTTAATATTAATTTATCAGATAATTCTAATATAAGTCTCAGATTTAAATCTATGCTTCTATCATATAACCTACATAACTTATTTACTGAACCAACTAGAATCACTGCTACTAGTGCTACATGTATTGATAATATATTTACAAATTGTAAACCATATTCTAAAGCTATTATTAATAAATTAAGCTCAGACCATTGTGGCCAGTTAGCTTCCTTTTCTTATTCTTTATTAAATGCCAAGAAAAATATTTCAAAAAAGACTTTTGTACCTATAAATACTACACGTATGGAGAAGTTTAGAGGTAATATTGTGGCTAAGCTTCCGTATTTATCTTATATTAATGACCCCAACTACTTATATAACTCTTTATTTAAATTAGTAAAAACTGAATTTTCTACAATATTCACTTCTAAAACAGTCAATTCAGGGGGTCTCTTGACATTTGGTGAATGGGCAACTCCTGGCATATGTAAGAGCAGGCAAAGGCTTTTTTTTTTTTTTTTTTTTTTTATTAATGAAATGCTCCACAGGCATTAAGCGCCCGTGCCTTTTGTTATTTTTTAATCATTAACAGTTTGGCGTTTTACAATTTTTTGATACTTAAAACTAGCGATACAAGCTAGCGATACATATAGACTATTCGGACGTGGTCCGACACCGACTTTATTATGTTTTTTTTTTTTTTTTTTTTTTTTTATATGTGATAGTAAGTTATAACATGCTTATGAAATATGTACATATTTTCCTATTGTAAAATTATACCTACTTATGTTAACATTTTAATACTTAACATTATGTTTATTCTAATTATAACACATTTTATCATTATCTTACGTACTAGTCCTTAATTCTGTATTCATTTATGTTTATGTCTTAAATTCACACTATGACATTAGGACCCTGTCCCCTCATGCAGTTGGGAAAGCACAGCCTCGGAGATGTTTGTGTCACGTTTTAAGATGGAAATTTTGAGGCTGTGCTCCAGAATGGCTTTCGCTGAGGCCCCTTCCGCTCGACGAACAAACCTGCCGATCGCGTCGTCACCGTCATCTGAGTAGTAGACACAGGTGTTGGTGTGCCTAGTTACCGCTACAACCGCATGTGGTACACTGTCGTGAATGCGGAGCCTCTTGCACTTTGTCCGAACGATAATGACCTCTCTGCAGATCTGACCCTGCGCTTCATGTATAGTCATAACGCGCGACCCTTCACCGGATCCATATCCTTGGTCCATCAGGAGTTTCTTTTCATCCTGAGTGTGGACCAAGTATAGAGTTCCTTGTTGGGTCGATGGAAGTCGCGCGCCAGTAAACTTCTTCATGCTCAAGGAATGGATAATTTTGCTGGATGAGTATATATTTCCGTAGACCTCGCTGATGGCATATGCAACGTCCATGGGGTTTCTATGCGTGCAAGACAACTCACGTGTGATGTTAGTCACCAGAGTTGGCCAGCAATATCTCAGCTCGAACAGGTTTTCCCTGTCGATATAAGTCAGCTGGTTTATGTCTCCGATAAGTGCCACTTCTTCTGCGCCTGACAGTCGGGCTGCCATGATTATGGCTCCGAAATGGTTCATGAGGGCTTCGTCGACCGTTAGGCGGTTGCACCTAGTGCCCTCTTTGAAACCGTTGGCCAGTATGGAGGCCATGGTACGCACCTTGGATTTGACTCTGTCACCAAACCGTTCCACGAGCTTCTCCCTTAGATCCTTTGCTGCCTCGACTGTGGCGGTGGCTACTACTTCGTTATCCTTATCGAAGTGCCTGATGATGTAAGTTGTTTTGCCGCATCCGGGTACCCCGTTTGTCCACGTTATTTTTGGCAGTTTCCAGTTCGCAAGGATAATGCCGGTATCGACTTCGTTCGATATGGTTTTAACCATTTTGAGCATCCTGTCGTCCAGCATTATCCTCGTGCACTTGGCTACCACAACTAGTGGGTCTCCTGGAGGTGTTTGGAATTTTGGGGGTTCATCTTTACACCCTTCAGCTTCGACCAGTCCCACGAAGCCATTCGTGGTATTATAAGCGGTCATATACGACCCATACATTTCTCCATGTATTACCTGGGAAGTGTCGTTGTCGTATATGGCCGCTTCGGCTTTGTTGAGTTCCACTTCCAGCAGCTTCTCACTTCCTCGCTGGTAGGCCTGCATGATCTTTTGACAGGTGGCTAGGTTAACCTCTCGGGTTCCTTTTATTATTGCCAGGAATTCAACGAATGCGTTAATGGCATGGTCCTGTGGGTTTGATGCTGGTCTTAGCTTCGGTGGTGTTACTTGTCCCATATCAGCTCTAGTGCGGCTGGTGCGCGGCGATTCAGGTTTCTCCAAGCTTTTGACTTTAAAGAATTCCCTTATCGCCATGGCCTGCCTATCCTCGTTTGTTCGCTGTTTAAGAGAGACCACTTGGTGGATGGCTTTATCTACTGCCCTTAGTCGGGGGTCCTGGCTAGGCCATTCCCCCCGACAGGTCTTTGCGCTGGAGGCTTCATTTTGTGCCTCTGTCCGTTTTTGAAGGCGTTCAGATCCACTCAGCGGGGGCCCCATGGGGGGTTGCTCCATAGAGGGGGGGTTTTGTTTTACCTCTCCTTTCATAAAGGTCAGGTCTTCCCCTCTGTCTTCGTAGACAATGACCTCATGATTTGATGAGGCCAATAGGCAACCGTAGCGATCAGCCACATCGCCTCTTATAGAGCCTACCCTCATGGCGTCCACACTGACCTTTTGTGAGGGTGTGCGGTCGCTCCCCCCACTGAGTCTTGAGAGCGCCGAGCATGCAAGTGTGAAGGCTGATTCCCTTCCCCATTCGAAGAGTGCGATCGCTTTATTTTGCACCCACACCAGCCGGTAGGGTTGGTTATCCTCCCTCTGCACTGTGAGTGCGTCGATTTTCGTGCACTTAATGCTCGTTTTAGTTGTGCTCCCCTTTATCAGTAGGGCGAGCCCCGGCGACACCGTCACTTTGCCCGGGCCTTCTGAGCGACAGAAGCTTATACCCACTCTTTCCATATCACAGTTCATAAAGAGTGCCACACCCTTTAGCCTTATGCCCTGATCTCCAGTCTCTCCCATTCCTAGCAACAGCTCGGATAGGGTTGTAGGGAAAGTTGTTTGTGTAGGTGTAATTGGTATGGCTGTCCTAATGATCAGACTCCGTAAGGTGTTTGGAATGGAACGGAGTCGCTGCGTCAGAGTGGTTTGTGATGATGTTATTAGCGGGTTTGTCGATGATGTTGTGTGTGTGGTGTCTGTGATGTGTGTGGTTTGTGTAGATTGGGTTGTATTTGTGGTATGTGAGATGTATGGAGTTGTTAGTGTTGTGGTAGTGGAAGTGGTTATGGTAGTGATTGTTTTTGTAGCAGATGGTATGGCGGTCGAACCATTCCTTTTAGCTGCCACTTGGACGGCTTTTCTTGCGAATGTGAGGAAAGGTGTTCTAGTGCCCTCGTTTTCCATGATGGTGGGTAGAGCGGGCTGGTCTAATTCCAGTTGCAGGTTGTTTTTTAATTCTAGCCTTTCCTGGCCAAATCTCGGACATTCCAGTAAAATATGGAATATTGTTTCCTCACATTCGGGGTCGCAGACACAAGAGGGGCTGTCCTTAAGGTTGAAGCGGTGTAGATACGCCGCGAATCCTCCGTGGCCGGTCAACATTTGAACATCGACTGGTGTTAATGTCGTGTTTTTAATGATCTTTTTGGCGATCTTTACATCAGGGATAAACGCCTTTGTGACCGTGCCAGTTGTAGAGGTGTCATAGCGCAGCTGCCACCGTCTCACCGTCTCCTCACGTATCTGCCTTCTGACATACGATATTGGGACTTTATCGTAGTCAGGAGCCGTCTTTTTGGTTAAGGCTGCTTTTTTAGCTAACTCGTCCGCTCTTTCATTGCCCGGGGTACCTACGTGGGCTCTTAGCCAGAAGAACCTCACAATTCTGCCCTCCTCTCTGATTTCTCGTATGCACTGCTTCATCTCTAGGGCTAGATGATGAGTAACCGATGGGCTCTTCAGAAGGTCGAGCGAAGATCTTGAGTCGCTCAGAATGTTGATTGAGCCGACTTTCGATTTCCTCGCCATCCTGATTGCCCTGAGAAGTGCATACATCTCCGATTGGAAGACAGTGTTGTGTAGTTCTAGTCGGAATGTTGAGTACCTGGTCTCCTTTCCCTCGTTCCACCACGTTAGGGCAGCAGGCAAAGGCTATATGAATTGTACAGTGAAAGAGCCTATAATCATAGTGTATCTTTTGCTTCTTTTGTAAGTGCCTACTCAAAAATGTTTAGAAGAGTATGTTCCATGGCAAAATCCTTGTATATTAAAGACAAAATAAGAAATGCGCAAAATAAAATCAAAATGACATGGAACATAATTGCTTGTGAAAGTGGAAGAGTCACAGATCGCAGCTTCGATTTTAAGTTAAATATTAATGATAATTATATTACCTCAGAACGAGAAGTTGCGTCTGAGTTTGAAAAATTTTTCACTGACATTCCACTTTCAACGACGCAATCACTTAATTCATCTCCCGACATTGCTGAATTTTTGCTAAAGGAAAACATTAAAGAATGTAATGAAATATTTAAATTTAAACCTGTAAGCCCCAAAGATATAATGGTAGCCTTCAGAAGCCTGGACGTCAAGAAAACAGCTGATTTATGGGGTATATCTGTAAAAGTTGTTAGTTCGGTAATCGATGTTGTTGCACCTCTTTTAGCTACTATATTTAATGACTGTATAGAACGTGGTGTGTTTCCTGATTTAATGAAACATAGTAAAGTTATTCCAATTTTTAAATCGGGTAGTACCCTAGACCCTAATAATTTTAGACCAATTTCAGTACTCCCAACATTTAGTAAAATTTTTGAAAAAATCATACTCGGGCAAATGTTATTGCATTTTAATGCACACAATCTACTTCATAAGAAACAGTTTGGCTTCACAAAAGGTCGCTCCACAGCAGATGCTAGTGTTGAGCTAGTTAAAAATATTTTTGAGGCATGGGAGAGGTCGCAGGATGCTCTTGGGATATTCTGTGACTTATCCAAGGCCTTTGATTGTGTGCATCACGTGACGTTGATCAGGAAACTGCATCATTATGGGATTAGAAATAAGGCACTCAACCTTCTGAACTCCTATCTGAGTAATAGAATACAGAGGGTTGATGTAAATGGTAAGAGATCTCCTGGGGCTCCGTTAGATATGGGGGTTCCACAAGGCTCCATTCTTGGTCCATTTCTCTTTCTAGTTTACATAAATGATTTGCCATTTTTTGTGCAGGACAAACATGAGATAGTATTGTTCGCTGATGATACTTCACTTATTTTTAAGGTAAAACGTAATTTACTTGTGTATGACGATGTAAACGATGCTCTCTCAAAGGTTGTCTATTGGTTTGATTCGAATAATTTATTATTAAATAACAAAAAAACAAAATTAATAAAATTCACAACACCTAATGTTAAACTTGTTGATAATGGTGTAGTATTAGGCGGGGAAATATTAAAACCGGTACAGTCTACCAAATTCCTAGGTATTATCATAGATTCGAAATTGCGGTGGGATCTCCATATTGAGGAGCTAGCGAATAGGCTTAGCTCTGCAGCGTTCGCGGTTAGAAAAATTAGACTTCTTACTGACGTAGATACAGCTCGCATAGTATACTTTAGTTATTTTCATAGTATTATGTCATATGGAATCTTATTATGGGGAAATGCAGCTACCGTTAATACAATTTTTGTCCTGCAGAAAAGAGCTATTCGTGCAATTTATAGTTTAGGTCCTAGAATATCATTAAGAGATAAGTTTAAAGAAATAAAAATATTGACTGTTGCTTCTCAATACGTGTACGAAAATGTTATGTATGTTCATAAAAATATACACGAATTTCCCAGGAATTGCGACATGCATACCATTAATACTAGGAGTAAACATAAACTTGTAATGCCTGTGACTCGTTTACGCCGAGTCAGTAATTCTTTTTATGGACAATGTATACGCTTATACAACAGGATCCCAGAAAACGTTCAAAAAGCTCCTATTGCCAAATTTAAAAAAATTGTGAAAGAACGTTTGTGTAGTAAAGGATATTATTCGATTAACGATTTTTTAGAAGACAGTACGCCTTGGGAATGATGTGATCGCCTCCAGGCTATTTCAACCAATAGAATGATTGTTCATTTCGATTTCCATTTAAAAAAATATTAAAACAGACAAAAAAAAAAATTAGTCCCGCTGAGTTTCTTTCGCCAGTTCTTCTCAGGTCAGTGGCTTCTTCTTTCCGAACTGGTAGTAGACTCATGACGTTCAGTAAAAAATTGTAATAATTTTATGCTGAATAAAATATTTTGAATTTGAATTTGAATTTGAATTTGAATGTCCCCAGCGTGACTCGAACTCGCGACCACTGGCGCAGCATGTAGGGTTACTACAAACTGCGCCAAAGGTGTCGTCAAAGAATATATTAAAACAAGATATGCCTTTAATATTGTTTTCACATCTTTTTAATTAAGGTAATGTTTGCTTAGATAAGGTTTAGAAAAACTTTTTTACAGAGTCTTTTTTCATACAGTATTTCACATATCAACAAGTTCATTTTCATAGAACCAGTTTTAAACTATGGAAACCCTTTCCGGGAAATAAACACTTTTGTATGCAAACGAATGTAAGCTTTTATATAAATTTCTATAACTAAATTTTATGCAACATAAAGTAGTTAGTTATTATAAGTTAGTTATATTTCGAAGAGATGATAGTTTTCCACAGTTTCCACGTGCTATTTAAAGAAAAGCACCAATATACATAAAAAATAGAGTCAAAGAAAGTTTATTACTTTTGTCTCCTTTTCCTGATTCATCATTCAAAACCAATATTTTTATTGAAAGTGATTTTAGTGTTTTTCTATTTACAGAATAAGTTTTTATTATCACTTATTCTTAAATCTAAGAAGTAAATGATATCTAAAATTATATTTTTAGGTGTTTTTGTGATAGACGTCAAATTATTAAGATCTAACCAGTACTTTTCTCGTGAAACGTTTCCAAACGATTTGGCTTCTGTACTGATAAAAATGGCTACTATAATAAGATTTTACAGGAATAATTTGCACAAAACCTAAAGAAAGTTTAAAAAATCTTTTAAATAACCGTTACAACGCTGTATTATACTCGTACGTGCATACAAATAGGTAGATTTTCATGTTAAATCGCTGGATGGATTTCGCAGAAGTGTCGTATGAATATTGATATATTGTTTCGTTTTGGCGTTACTCCAAAATTGTTCAAAACAGTGTTAGATTTGGGAAGTGTTGAAAAATTTCAAATCTGAACCCCATTTTTATACTCATGTGCAGTGAAAATATAAAATGTCTACACCTATTGAAGGTCTTTTTTGTCGATGGATACATATTTTTATTATTAGTTTTATACTACACGTATTATCGGTTAGTACAGATTTCGCAGAAACGAAATATTTACTCACAATAACAAGTATCCATTCAGCAGCTCAAATTTCATCAAATTCTGTCTAGTAGTTTCCTCGTGATGCGATCACAGACATACATACAAAAATTCTAAAACTCTAGATTCGGATACTGTATCTATAATAATAATTTCAATAAGGCTTTACAAAAAATATTTAATGTAATAATTAGACTCAGTTAGAGTTTTATTATATGGTCAGATTTCAGCATATATCACCCAGCAAATTTGAAGAAAATTGCTATGACAGATGTAAAAAACAAACCAAGTGAAGGACACACGAGTGATCAAATAAGCGTTTCTTTCATTTTGTCCATATAAAACTAAATTATCTTATGCTTTTACTAAGTAATAGTACATTCAACTACAATTTTTTCTTCCAAAAACATTTTTACCCCAACATCGAAACCGGTATTTTCACATCTTCACCAAAATAGGGCGATGTCTTTCATATATAAACATATATATTAACACGGGTATATTGACCTTATCGATGTACTTAGCTGAATTAACTTAGAGGCCGTCCTTTCTTCATTTCGCTCAGCTCAATAGGGTTGTCGAGTCTTTCGTTTTAGAAAGTATACCATTTTGTATTTAAATTACAAATATTTATTAAAGGCATTTAATATTCATTCCCTAATATTATAATTAAAACAATGTGTTTGTTCGATGTTTTATTGTTATATGAGAGTTTATTCTTTCTTTCTGCCTGGCATTAATCCCGGCTAGTACCAGGGTCTGCCTTCCGACTAAGTCTACTCCACTTTGCACGATCGTTAATGTCATCCAGGATAAGTCCGTTGGCTCTCATGTCCTGCTTCACGACATCCAGCCATCGCTTCCTTGGGCGTCCAGGAGGTCTAGTTCCAGGAACAGATATATTAAGGCACTTTCTTCCAACATAGTCCTTAGACCGACGCGCGACATGGCCATACCATCTCAGACGACGCTCTTGGAGCTTATCCGCTACGTCACGGACCCCGAGACTACCCCGGATAAACGTATTGCGTATGCGGTCTGCCCGCGATACGCCACACATCCACCTCAGCATCTTCATTTCCGTGACGCGAAGCTCCTGAGTGTGTCGAGATAGTGCTGGCCAACACTCGCTCCCGTATAAAAGGACCGGTCGGATGATGCTCTTGTATATCTGCCCCTTGAGCTTGGGCGGTATTTTGCTGTCGCAAACCACACCAGTGACCTCCCGCCATTTGGTATATCCTCCCGCCATATATGAGAGTTTATTATCATTGTCAATTTTCCTTCGTTTAAAGACAAAGCGCTGTTTTAAACAAAGACTCAAGTCAATATTAAATAAATAAATTTGTTGGGACATTCACTCACAGCCCTATCTAGATCCGTGGTAAGCTATGAGGCTTGTCTTATGGAAAACAAATAGTTGATGCACTACAAATATAAAACTTTAACATAAAACAAATATGACTGTAACACACACATAAGTATTAACACAAATGAAAGCTCTTAGCGGTACGCGAACCCACGACCGCTGGCACAGCAAGCAGAGTTGTAACTCCAAACTTAGCGTTTTATATAATATATAGAATATACAATAATATATTATTTATCATATAATTTCTAGTAAATTAACACACCCCTACGCTTAACGAGACGTCCAATAAAATAGAGGAACGGAGGGAGTGAAAAAAGTAATCAATTCACTCATCTCTGTACAAACAGCTGGCTGTTTCCTATATTTATGATCCTACAGATTCCCGAGGCCCCGATTTCGACGATCTGAGATTGAGACCGATAGAGATGATTGAGTAAATTCAGTGAAGCATAGTAAGTATAAATCATGGTTGCGGCAACATTTTGACTGACACTGTGTACTGAGTGGTAGGTTACAGGATCGATTTCTGAATGAACGATTCTTAGGCAAATTAATAGGTACGAGTACAATTGCATTATGTTAACATAAAGTTTAAATTGTTGATGTAAAATATGCAAACGTTTGCTAAAATTATTCAATTTGTTGTATATAATATATTAAATATGTATTATAAATTATAATATATCCTTAAATAACATTTACGAGAGCTGTATGATTGTAAGTGTGTATCTAAAGTACTATAGGTAATTATTATAGTATATCATTTTATATACAAGAATATTCGTGTGCTTAAATTGAATCAAATTAACAGAGTTGTCAAATCTCGTTTTTGGAAGCTCTGATACTGTCATGTGCGAATCTTCTCACACAATATCACCATTAGCCTTATGGTTAAGAAAAACATCGTGAAGACACCTAGTTGTTCTGAGAAAACCTGGCAAAGGGTCTAGCCGGATAAGCATAACGAATCTGCCCCCAAATGGGAACCTTTATCGAATCTTATGTTTTAATATCTACTTGATTTATAAATACGATTGATGTACATATCGCGACCAGATTCCGTTTTGAACCTGAGATATGGGAAAAAATAACCTTTCGCATGACTATTTTTCAAAGTAATATATCTCAAAAACTGATTACGCTAGAGAAGTGAGACTAATGCGAGGCTTTAGGTTATATTGCATACTGTATCATATATTTTTTATAAATTTTTAGAGCCATTTTTTTCTAAAAAAAATGAAAAAATAAACAAAAAATATTTTTTATTTTTGTGTTTTCTGAGAGTTACAATCACAGAAAAAATATATGTTGTGCTTCTTTATGTGCACTATTACTCATAAAAATTACGTACGAAAAAAGTTGGTGTAACACTTCGAAAAAAAATTAAATGTTATGTACGCCTTATAGTGCACCGTTGTAGTATAATGCCCACAACAATGCACAAGGCACCAACTTATTTTAGAACATAGGTAATCATTTTTAAAAGATAGAATAATTGTTCAGAAAGAGAAGAAAAGACAACCAGTATACATTTTTAGTATTAACACCACTTTTATTCCTTTACGTGTATAATCAATATATAAGATACAAAAAATATGAACAATCGTCATTGTTGTAATTAATTTCAACTCGAATACTTTTAGTTGCAAATAATTTGGGTAAACCTCACCAGAACGCAAAATTTAAGACAAAGTTCGTCCTTATGACAAATAATAAATAATAATAGCTGCTGTATGAGAACAGCGTCCTACTAAGCTGTTGTCTTTTGGCAATAACAGCAATAACGGAGAATATTGTTGTAATCACATGCCTTAATTTTACTTCACACATATGAAAGCCCCCCTTAAGTATTTATTTTATTTTAATTTAATTAACCATAAAGGAAATTACAAGTAAACTTAACTATATATACAAAGCGAATGTACACTTAATTATTGAAATTGAATTTCAATATAATCACCATTCATATGTACTCGTAAAATCACTATCACTAAGTACAACTATGCAAAGTCTATCGTATTTACATTCACTATATCTCCGATGGTAATAATTACAACAATATTATCTGTTATTGCTGTTATTGCCCCAATGACAACTGCGGCTGTTCTCATATAGCAGCTATTATTAATTATTACTAGCAATTCCCGCGGCTCCGCCCGCGTTCTAATAATTATTAATTATTATATAGGGATTGGTGGTAGAAATATATAAAAATTAAAAACTTGGTCTAAAAATTAAGAAGGGTTCCGTTTTTTTCCTTTTGAGGTACAGAACCCTAAAAATCAAAAAGATATGGAGAAGGCCACCCATATCACCTAGGGGATTAAAAAATAGTCTAAGACTTATCCTGAGACCTACCAAATAAACACAGACAATTTCATTAAAATCGTCCAAGCTGTTTAGGAGGAGTTCGATAACAAACACTGTGACACTAGATATTTATATATTAGAAGATTTGTCATAAGGACGAACTTTATCCTAAATTGTGCGTTCTGGTGAGGCTTACCCAAATTATTTGCAACTAAAAGTATTCGAGTTGAAATTAATTACAACAATGACGATTGTTTATATTTTTTGTTTCTTATATTTTGATTATACACGTAAAGGAATGTAAGTGGTGTTAATACTAAAAATGTATACTGGTTGTCTTTTCTTCTCTTTCTGAACAATTATTCTATCTTTTAAAAATGATTAGCTATGTTCTAAAATAAGTTGGTGCCTTGTGCATTGCTGTGGGCCTTATACTACAACGGTGTACTATAAGGCGTACATCACATTTAATTTTTTTTCGAAGTGTTACACCAACTTTTTTCGTACTTAATTTTTATGAGTAATAGTGCACATAAAGAAGCACAATATGTATTTTTTCTGTGATTGTAACTCTCAGAAAACACAAAAATAAAAAATATTTTTTGTTTATTTTTTCATTTTTTTTAGAAAAAAATAGCTCTAAAAATTTATAAAAAATATATGATATAGTATGCAATGTAACCTAAAGCCTCGCATTAGTCTCACTTCTCTAGCGTAATCAGTTTTTGAGATATATTACTTTGAAAAATAGTCATGCGTACGGTTATTTTTTCCCATATCTCAGGTTCAAAACGGAATCTGGTCGCGATATGTACATCAATGGTATTTATAAAACAAGTAGATATTAAAACATAAGGTTCGATAAAGGTTCCCATTTGGGGGCAGATTCGTTATGCTTATCCGGCTAGACCCTTTTCGGAAGACATGTGAAGTTTGCAAGTCTTAATATTCTGAAAAATGAAATGTATACATTACACAAATATAATTTAATATATAAAAATCTCGTGTCCTAGTGTTTGTTATCGAACTCGTCCGAAACGGCATGATTTATGATTATGAGGTTGTAGGCTATTTTTTAAGAGTGGCCCTCTCCAAATTTTTTTTATTTTATTTTTAGACCAAATTTTTTTTTATCATTTGGCATTAAAAAATATAACCTTAAATTTTCATCTTTCTATCACCAATCTATATTTTTAATAGGGACAAAAACGCGGGCGGAGAAGCGGATTTAGTTAGTAACATATGACATATACAAATGCAATGACCGCTAAAAAGAATCGTTGCATGAAATATGTAAACTACTTGTAGTTCCAGTTTAAAAATTACTAATAATCCTTCTGAGTCTTTGGACTGAAAAATATTTATAACTTTACAAAAATTTTAAACATAATTATTATTATTTTTTTAATTGGTAAGCAATTAAAAAATCTACTTAATTAATTTTAAACATTAAAAATATGCCCGTACTTTAAATTTAAAATTTATACTTCGAATGTACAATAACATTTCCAACAAACAGGTCACCTAAAATACAGAAATACGTCCTGACTTCAATTTTTTACAAACTGAAAAAATACTGTGGAAAAACTACCACGAAGTATTAAAAAAGCGGTAGTTTTAATTACAATTAGAAATTTATGAACAAAAATATATAGCATATACCTAGTTCTTTACTTTATTTCGTATTTTTCTATTATTACATATATAAATAATTTATCTTCTATGCATATTAAATTCTATCGTAGTCGAATCTGTATTTCTTAATCGTATCATTATTATCGATACAGAGGTCGAACAGAGTTTTAAGAACGTTTGTCTGTCTCCCAGCGAGCGAAGGGAAATGTGAATGCCCCTAGCGGGACTCGAACTCGCGACCGCTGGCTGGAAGTTCAGTGGTTCAACGCATGATATAAATTATTATTTATATAGTGTCAAAGCCTAAATAGAAGTCTACATAACTTAAGTATCTACCTACGTTCGTGCGCACCTACTGTTAGCTTTGATAATTTTTGTAAGTATTGCTATTAATTTTTGTAAAAACTATACTTGACACGTAGTTGCTGTTTTGACATTAATTAATTATTATAAAAGCCATGAATCATGATACCACCATGGTGGGGTACATCTCGTTTGGATTTTGGTCGAGTGATTAGTTAAGAATTGTTGTGTGCAATTACACGATTGTAATGAGACCACGAAATAGAAAAAAACATTTTCTCTTCCGTGAATGAGATATCTGTGTCAAATAAATAATTATAAGTACCAGCAACTTTATTTAACGGAATTTTCTACACTACGATATCTTTATCAATACTATATATTTTTATTAGTATTTTTTTTTATTTATCGACTTCAAAAATGAAAAGTTCAATATTTCGTGCCATGTTTTATTTTTTTAATTTTTAATAAGCTTCTTTCATACTTCGTAAGTAGTCACGTTTATCGATCTTTAAAAATAATTATCAGAAACATGCTAAAACAAAAAAAAAGTGAAGCAAATAAACTCAAAGTCAAAGAAAGTACATACCTAAGAGTACGTTAAATCAGTTGATGTTATCTATCGATTGAACAGTACAGTCGTAAACAAAATAAACGAGCGGTATCGAAAGAAATGGAATGATTCCGCGAACGTATCGGAACGAAATCAGACTTCCCTTAGTTTTTCCATTACAAGTTGGGCACGCGACATGGGGATTACTGCAATATTCTGGTCTCATTACTCCTCCAAATGTCTGAGCTATATTAAAACGTATTGTTGAAAACTTTTGTCACAGCTTCTAGTTACTGTTTTATATCACTAGTAGCTGACCCTTGCTTTGCTCGTTATTTTGAGTGGAATCCTAAAGTAGACTAAGTTACTGCTTATAACATGGGCTATTTGCTAGTGATTGTCTTGTCAAAATCAGTCCAGCCGTTTCGGAGATCTGTATACTTTACTACGGATGCTTATAAAACTACACAAGTGGAGCCACCAGTGGTTAAAGATAAATTTACATACATATTTACCTTTTAATATTTATATATATATATATATATATATATATATATATATATATATATATATATATATATATATATATATATATATATATATATATATATATATATATATATTCATTTCAATTTAAATTTTATCATATAATATAGTATAGAAAATAAAAAATAAGTCTAACTTTTCTTTTTATTTTCGTTTATTTAGTTACATAAAGCGAGACGACTCAAAGGGGCAAGTTCTGAAGATTAGCCTCATTTAGTTTATAAGTATTTCAGCCTTGAAACATCATTTCAGTAAACTTATAGCGTGTACTTATACTTTTCTTATAATTCTTACAAACCTGATTTCTTACTGATTTATGATTATAGGATATGAGGGAAACTATTTACCATCTTCATTTAAAGCTTACTTGAATAAAAAATTGTATCGTTATAGGTTCAGGCGTTTAACCCTGCAGTGGTCGCGCCCCTAAAAGTTTCATGAGTGGTCGCGTGGACTACATACGTAATCCATATACAAATTGAAAAAAAAGCAAAGATTTATTCACAAAATTTTATTAATTAAATAAAAATAGAATCAGTACAGTTTTCTCTTTTTAAACATAATTATCACAATTAAATCACAGCCTCTGTGTTACAAATAATCAACATAATAAAAAATCTTCTCTAAAATGGCATAAAAATCACTTGGATTGTTCTAATTAACATTATAATTTATAAAAATAGTTATATTTATATCTAAATGTTGTTTTCTGCACAGGACAGACACATAATCTTTAAATGATCTCCACATACAAACTTACTGCACTTGGTGCACATCTTTCTAGTAGTTTTGTTGCGCGCTCTTCCACAGTCATGGCAACGGCGCACAACATTGCTCGATGTACCTTACGAGGTAGTGGGTTGAGTTTCTGCATACGTAATACCAAGAAAATCTTTGATTTTGATTGTGAGTGTTCTTGGCAACGTTTTTTTTCCAGTCTCTTCTGCGCTAGTGGTTTCATTCATGTCAGAGACAAGTCAATAAGGGACTCACGTCGGTCAGCAGACGTTAGTCCCGTGTTCATCATTTCTGGTTGCCGTGTAAATGCACAATGCATTGAGTGCACTCAAATTCAGCAAGCGGAAGAAAATTGTAAGAGGCCATCTTCTTGAGTTTCTCGCTACATAATGTATCATCTACTCCCTTGTAAAAGTCCGTGCGTCGGCGACGTTGCTGAGGTGAGGATTATCTTCTTCAGAACTTTCGCCAGATCCCTCACCTGGTATATCTTGCTCTTGCTCAGATTCCGATTGATGGTCTTCCTCTTCTAAATTATCAACTTCTTCGTCGGAGCTCGATTCAGCTTCATAAACGTCATTTCCGGCATCAACTTCCGCCAGCCATGACTCAATTAGTGCATCATGTGCATTGTCCATTTTTGTCTAAAAACAAACATCATATTACAATAATCTAACAAAACAGAACAAAATAAAGTATTATTTATCTAAAATAAACGAAAACACAATAATTCAATGTAAAAAAAATACTCACGTAATTGGTCGCGCGGATTACAATTGTAGTCCACGCACTTTACTGAGTTCCTGTGACACAACCACGCGAGTCCTACGCTTGCACTGCACTGAGTGCACCACTCAATCATTCATTTGAAAGTACCTGGAGGCGCCACAAGTTAACGCAAATCGATTGTTGGAAATTATGACAAAATGACTTCGCTGTTATAGATCATAGAGTAATGTAAAATGTAAATTTTCATCAATAAAATTGTTATAAAATTTAAAATAAACAATCAAACAAATTCTTCAGCTCTATATATTTACATAGAGTATAGATAAGAATATCGATATATTACGTACAAAGATATTGATAATATAAGCTACTTTATTATACGCGTCGTTTAAATTAATTGCCAATAGCCTGGCATATTTTATCTGTGACCTCGTACATCAAATGTCAACAACTAAAGCAATAACGTATTAATTGATTCATGTCTATCAAAAACTTGACAAACTTAATATCTTACCCTGCTAATAGGTGCGACATTTTATGTTGACGACCGAATTAAATTATACGCGTACGTTTTTGTACTGTGGCCATATATTTTGTCTCTGAGAGACAATTTAGGATTTATCCTAAATATGAAATTGAAAATATTGTATAATGGTGTGACCCTCCTTGCAGTGCCAGCGGTCGCGGGTTCGAGTCCCCCTGGAGGCACTCATGTGAGACTCATGTGTTAAAGCGCAGGACCAGGCTTTACAATTTTATCAAAATCAGCTTAGTAATTGAAGCGTGAAGAGCTTCGAGACTTCTTTTACTTTACACGATTATATAGATTTTTGCTTCTTTAACATGTTCATGTACTGGTAAAAATACGAGATAATATATACTAATATTATAAGCAAAAGATTTTGTTTGTTTGTTGAACGCGCTAATCTCAAGAACTACTGGTTGGAATAGGAAAAATATTTTAGTGGAGGATAATCCATTTATCGAGAAACTAGGAAGGCTAAAATCGAATAGTCTCTTATTACGTAAAATCGACGAATTTGGTTTCTGGTCATTAAAAAGCGGATGGAGCTGTGAAAAATGCTAGTGATACATCATATTAAAGCTTACAATACTATAACAGTAAGGGAAAACGACGGATAGATAGCGTTAAGCCTGATAGGGAAGTTCAACATGACTGAAATCAAGACACTGTTTACGAAACAAGATTAGATTGCAGCTGGGGCTTACGTCGGTTTGCAAGTTAGTTGTGTCAATTTTGGCAATCTATTCAATAAACGTATGCTACACTATTGCTAGAGAATTCTACATTCTTATTGATGTTTTCTATATATATATTTACTAGCGGTGCCCGCGGCTTCGCTCGCGCTAAAAGTGAATAAAATAAACATTTTTGTTTATATACTGTTACTTGTGCCACCCCCGATAACCCCCATAGGGGTTGATTTTCAAAAAACGCTTAGATATGTATCTCATAATTTGTATTGCAGAGCATTATTTCAGTGTCACGCAAAATATTTCAATAGAATTAAATTACCCATACAAACTTAGCCACCCCCTTTAACCCCCAATGGGGGTGAATTTCGAAAAACCCTGAAATACGTGTTTCATCATTTGTACTAAAAAGCATTAATTCAAAGTTTCATGCAAAAATGTGCAATAAAAATATTTTTCTCATACAAACTTTGCCACCCCTTTTAACCCATTTAGGGGTTGAATTTCCAAAAAATAATAATTTTGCCTATTTCCTTCTCATGAATGCAAACTACATACCAAATTTCAGCAAAATCGGTTGGGTGGTTTAGGCGTGAAAAGGTAACAGACAGACAGACAGACAGACAGAAAGACAGAGTTACTTTCGCATTTATAATATTAGTATGGATTTCATATTTTTATTGGTTTCTGTGTGTTTGTTTATAATTGAAAAAGTACAAAAATTAGTAAGTATTAGTAAAAGTATAATAATTATCTGTGCTTATAAAACCATTATATAAATATTGATATATCGTTCAGAGTTACACTATACTACAACTTACAACGAACAGTAACTTACTTATTACGTAGATCAGTCCTAGATGAACTTATTTGGTCTGTAACGTTGTATCAATGACGTCGAAATCAATAAATTTACACGGCTGCTCCAGGAACTTGATCCTAGGAAATCTGAGTGACGATAAGTTTGCGCCCAAACCCGCTGGCCACTAAACCAACGATTAACGGCAGTTTACCTTAAAATATTATACAAAACAGCAATAAAATTGTAAAAAATAAAACTTATATAAAGATTCTGTATTTTTAACGAAAAATATAGTAAAATTATACACGTTTGTTACAGAAATGGTAACCCTAGTGTGTGTTTTTACTTACAAAACTGATTGAAAAGGCCTAATTGGAAACACCGCTCGTTGCAATTAAAGTCACTCACACCATATTCGGTTGGAGCGTTGACACGTGAATAGGGTTTAGCGATAATTACAATACATGATTTAGGCTTTACACCGTTCGACTGGATTATATATAAGACTAGGATTTTCCCGCGGCTCAGGACGCGTATTTCATTCTTGTAAAACTTATGTCTTTAGAAACTTTACACTATTTGTAATTTTGATGTACTATAAGCTATATAAATGTAAAGTTTTATCAAAATCCGGTCAGTAGTTCTCGCAAACTTTGAGAGCATACAGCGTTATGATATTATATAAAAAAGCAAGGTTCATTTGCTCCCAAGCAGAGCGTCCCTCGGTACCTAAAAGAAGTCTATGTAGTACTATACATAAAAAATCCGAAAAGATAGAAAACTAGTAAAATAAAAAAAAAACTTGTCTGTATTTAACCTTCGAACTGTTAAATAAAGAATTTACTCCAAACTTCGTTCAGCGCTTATTTGATCCCTAATTAGTGCCAATGCTATGAATGCCAGTGAATATTTGGTTTTCAAAGGGATTTTAACACAAAAATGATTAGACTGAAATAAAATGAAATTGAAATGGAATAATATAAACACTTATAATTTTACTTTCTTAAATTAAAGCGAATGACACCTAAATACATAATATTAATAAATTTTAATTTAGTCGATATATAGACCGAATCTATAGTTTTTTTAGAAATTTCGTTTGTCTGTCTGTTATATCATTACGAGAAAACCACTGGACTGAATTTTGATGAAATTTTGAAATTTGAGATGAAAAAATTGAGATGAAAAAAATAGTTGGTTTTCCGAGTCAACATGTAGAAAGCTTTTTAGTACGGAGATCTAATATATAAAAATCTCGTGTCACAGTGTTTGTTATCAAACTTCTCCGAAAAGGCTTGACCGATTTTTACAAAAAAAAATTGTGTATATTAATTGATAAGTATGAGAATAGGTCGTAGGCTATTTTTTATTCCTCTAGGTGATAAGAGTGGCTCTCTAGATCTTTTATTTTTCTTTTTTAGACCAAATTTTTATTTTGTATCTTTTAATGATTTTGTCCCTATTCTTAATAGTAATTGGAACGCGAGCAGAGCCGCGGGAATTGCTAGTTTTATATAAAGTAATACGTTGGTAGCATAATCGATTACCGGTCTAGGCGAAACATTGTGTAAGTCAGATAGATATTTACTTGGTGTATTAAAATATTGAGTAGCTCTCAGTTATATATAAATTACCTACCTACTACATCTTATCCACCTACTTTGCTATATAATTAATAACTGTATAACAAAACCTGTTAATTATTTCATGACAAACACTCCTAAATCAAGACTCTTTGATAAGGCTCTTTGAGTAATATTTACTATATAGGTATATATAGTTATATGTATGTTTTTTATCCTAATTATTTAATTGTTAATTGAAAAATTAACGATTTCGATTAACGAGAAAACCTGAGAAACGACTACTCTAACACAACAAACTTAATGGTTTTCGATTATTTTCCTCTTCCAAAAATTATTTGAGGTGAAACCCCTATGTTTATGATATGTTAATGGCGACTCGACTATTTTCTAAAATATAATTTTTCAGAGTTTCACAACTATTATTCATTCCATGATGTAATTGTGTTGGATAATGTAACAAAGCGTATATCCTAATGCAATGTGTCGTCTGAAAGTAATTTGCCTCGCCGCATGCGGTCCGTCTTTCATTACCTACTGAGCTCTACTTCTTTAGAAAGTATGCCATAACTCTACAAATAGATATTAACCAAAAAACCACTCTATTCTTTAAAAAATACAGTTCAATACTGCGTTGTGTTTTGTTTTAGTTAAGACGTTTTAAAGCAAATGTTATGGCTGGTTGAAAGTCTAGTTTTATAAGAGAGAATTATTTTGAAATAATGTAGGAAGATGATTCTATTAGATAGTGTTAGCTCTTTAGTATTACAAATTGTTGGTATTAATTATATGGACTCGCTTTTTTGCCTCAAATTAGCGTATTTAAAACATTTTTATTTATTTTTTATAAATATTTATAGAATAAAAATAAACATAAAATCAATTATACAGATGCATTATACATTTTCTTTATTCTGCTGAGGTATTCCTGTTGTAAAGTTCCAAAAACATGTTAAAAACACGAATCTTTTGTAATAAAATATGTATAATTTATATTAAAATTGTATGTAAATCACTCTGGTTTAAGTACAGTAATAAAGCACTGAGACGACGCTATGTTATGACGCTATTTTACAATCCATAAGATTTTGGGCGTTTACGGCCACACATCGAGAGGTCCTAGGTTCGAGTCCCGGTCGGACCAAGTTTAGTTATTGAATCTTTCTGTTTGGTAAGTCTCAGTAACAACCTGCAGTTGAGGAATTGGCGGTGTGTCACCCCGTGCCTCGGAGAGCACGTAAAACCGTCGGTCCTGCGCATTAGCTCTCACTGGTCGTGTCGAGTAGTCGTCCAACAGAAGTATGAGAATGATAAGAATAGAGAGTGCACTTGTGTCTGCGCGTACACTTGTGCACTATAATATCTCCTGCGCAGTTGGCCAGTCTCAATGAGATTGGTCGCCATGGCCGGTATCGGTTGGAGGACATTCGCTTTCAATGCATTGAGTAAAAATTTGTTTTTTTGACGTAACTGTTTGTTAGTGATATAGTTGTTGATAGTTCAATTTTATTTATATTATGTTTAATATTATTGTGTCGAAGGTCGATTAGTTTGAAAATTTAATAATACAGGATAAAGCTAATGTATAAGTTAGTTCAAATGAACCAATTATTAAATAACATATTTTATACGAGTAAGCTCTTAAGCAAATAGCGTACGATTGATTACCTTTATAAATGTTTAATTCGTTTCCTATTTAGAATCATGTGAAGTAAATTAATTTTTAATGTATAATATCTATTAAGTTAGCCTTTATATATTATATGGTTTTTCTATATGTATGTATGTCACCGAGTCTAAACAGTTAGACCGATTTTGATAAAGTTTCTTGTGTGTGTTTGAGAGGATCATAACTGGACGAGAGGTGAATCAGAAGCCGGGTTCTAGAATTTTCTACTTTATTACTTTTTATTAAAGCATAGGATTATTCATATCATTGATCAATCGGGCAGGACAACGTCTCACGGATACGTTAGTTATTTATATTAATGCTACTACATTACAAAATATAAATACTCGTTAGTTTAGTTAGTTAGTTTAGTTAGACCTTAGATATTGCTTTGGTTTCAAAAAAGCAAAGGAGTCCAAATTTTTTATTAATTACTTGGAAATTTTATACTTATTTACTTATGAAGATAAAGTTTTATGACAACCATTGGTACTTACGTATTAACGCCACCGCACCTACAGATTTGTACTACAGCTACAATCGTTTCGCAGGACGATAGTGATGGGGAGGGGGGAGGGCAAGGTGGTATATTCCCTATTATTCTTATATTACTCCCATTACAAGAACCTATGTTATCCAAGTCGAAAGTGAATAGTCTTCGACAATGGCACTAGCCGGCCGCTGCCGCGGCACGCTCGCAACGGTCGCTCGGTCCGTGCGATGTGGTCATGTTCTAACCTAACCAACTTAGAAAGACTGAAAGATTCGAAGAAAACGAAGCTGCGGTGGCGTTAATACGTAAGTACCCAACCATTTTATGCTGCTTGGTAATTGGCGGCAGTATGTCAACTTCTACAACAGTTAATCGCCCTAAAGCTTGAACACGTGGTATATAAGAACTATGTGCAATCCTTTTCCGAAGTGGTAAAAGTTTTAATCGGTTACTTTAATTTTTTTAAGTGAAAGAGTTTCCATATAATATTCCTGAAATTGAATTCGAAATATAATCTTGATAAGTCACCAAACCTGAACTTATTTTTGAATTATAAATTTTCATTTTAAAACATCTTCGCTTCCTTATAAATTATATCCAAAAACGGCAATTTCGAGTTTCACAAGACACATAAGTGCTCTGTAAAGAAAAGCTCGTTTGGTGCTTCGCTATTTCGGCAGTTAAATGAAAGTACATATAACAACAACTGTTAAACGAAACAAGGAAAATACGAGTCTAGAACTAACATCCTTTATAATATATGCATGTACTACTTAAAATTATTTCAGAAGAGATTCATAGAAGACAAACAACAGTTCGTATTTGTAATATAAAGATTTTTTTTATTATTTAAAACATTCCATAAGAATTTTATAACAAATATTTTTCACTTCCTTCTATTAGGTATCTTAATGTCTGATTAATAAGAATTAGACTAACTTTGTAATAAACTAAATATTACTTTAGTTTATTACAAAGTTAGTCTAATTCTACAAAAAATTAACAAAATGTTATAGCATTTGCCAAAACTTGAGCTAGTCCTTAATCGGATTTGTTCGTGGGTTTATTGGCGTTTTTGATGCTTTACAGTAATCATCTTGTAAAGCAAAAAATTGAAACAAAATTTGGCAAGTCTGAGAATAGGTCGGCCCTATCCAGATTTTTTTTTGTTTTTAGACCAATTTTTTTTTGATTTGGCATCAAAAAATACACATTCAACCTTCTACAGCCAGTCCCTTCCCAAGAACGCGGGCGGAGCCGCGGGAATTGCTAGTCTATACATATAAATAAATAAAATTTGATGTTTTTATTAAGTCGCGAAAGGCATTTTTGATGTCAAAAAGAACTTTATGTATTTTTAAAGCTAGTCAAGTGCCACTAAACAAAAACAAAAGAAAATCAGTAGACGAAGAAAGGAGAGAAAACTACTGAACTATGTATTTTATAATATTTGATGTGGAGTAAATTTAATCTTCAGACATGCTAATATCATAGTTTGGGCTTAAGTAACTTTGTATAGTTTACAACTAAAATAATTACTTAAAGTTATACTGAATTTGTGACCTAACCTTGACCTAGGAATTTCATAATTAGAAGAGACAGGCAACATGAAACTGCTTGAAGTTAGGTTCAATTCCTGCGAGAATGGTTTTGAGTGGTTTATTATTTTTATCCCTACCAGTTTTTTTAATGTATTATAGAAAATGTCTTTTCAAATTAGTCATTAGGAAATCGTAAAAAAAAAACAAATGGTAATAGTAAATAGGACGAAAATTATGTAGGTACTCTTCTTTTTTAAACTCGGTTAAAGCATCTTATCTCTAATATTTTTCTCTATAAAACAAAGAAATACGTATTATTATATCGGGGTATTATGTTTTTACGTTATACATGTAGATTTTAGTAAGTATCGTAGGGTTAGCCTGAAAAATTAATGTCATATATTATTTTATCTATTAATAGAATGAATATATGCTCTCCTTTTAGTCAGACTTACTCTAGTCGTCCTAAAACAACTCACTAACTTGCGATATGCTAATTGATGAAAAACATTGTCTATGGATTATAGATCTCAAAGAAAATATAACGTCTTTTTCTTTTAAGTAAAGATAATCTCAATTATTCCTCAAGCAAAAGTCTGAACATCAGAGCAATATTGGAGATAATCTGGAACAAACAGACTGACAAAAAAATAGTATTTTTCTTATTTGTACGTTATATACTAATCCGGTCAAAGAAGCCAGAAAAATTACCCCTATTTAATGTATTAGTTATTCAGACTTATAATTTTACTAATACTAGTAGTCGCTCTATGGTCAATATTCGACCATAATTAATAACTAATATAATATATAATATTGTAATAAATTTGTAATAAATGAATTTATTATGGTTATGTTTCACACTCAATTTGTCAAATACAAGGTAGTGTGTGTAAATTTTTTTTATTGATTTATTGTATTTTTATGCAAAATTTTAAAAAAAAGTAATGACCGTTGGCACTCCTTCTCTATAAGTGTGCGAAATTTCATACTCCTCCATCTGCGCAATTTTCGAAAAAAGGGGTACAAAGTTTTTGCTTCACGTATTAATATACTTTTTGGATGTAATTATGGACAAAGACAACGTACTCATGTAAGAGTATATTATATTTAGTTGTATTCTCCTTCGAATACAACTTTAGTACAATTTCGAACAGCTTTTTCTCAGAAACGGTGAATCTTAGGAAAAAAGAAGTAAGGACAATTTTTGATCTATAATTATTACTAAAGCTATTTTATCAAAAAGATAACGGTTTCGCTGAAAAAACTTGCATCAATTTTTTTGCATACATGGGATCGATGGGGACTTTTCACAATTTCATTATAATCGTATCTTTAACATGTAAATTTGAAAGGGTGAATGTCTATTTTGATCGGACTATAATTACATATTCATACAATAAAAGGTTTTATTTTTTTATTACAAACAGACATTTTCATTTCATTTAAATGTATAGCGATAGTTGTGTATATGTTCTACCGTAGCTGTACAAAAGTTAGGCATGAAAGGCTCTGGACACTGTGCCAGACAGCACTCGATTGCGTTCATAAAAGTAATTTATTGCTTGTCTTCAATATCAAAGCGTAGGAAAAATCAATTAAAACTGGATAAAAAATTTATTACTTAATATAATAGAATCTTTTCGAAAGTTTGTATATCTGAAGGTTTGAATGAAAGGCGATTAGTTATTTGCAGCCTTGTAAAATACTCAATAAAATAAAAACATAATTTACGCGTACTTTTATTAATTTTCTAGATATGAGGATGTTTTTACTTCCAAGAAATATTCTTTTTAGATTTATTAAAAACTAGGGGCTCACCCTCGCTTCGCTCGGGTCCGTCCCTAAGTACGTGTTGTACTTATATATTTTTTACTTTGCACCGCCCGCTATATATTTGTCTTGATTATAATATGAATTATCATTACATGCACCATGGCAACTGTCATAACTGATACGTCAAACGCCGTTAATCTTACAAAGTTTTTTAAATTTTCTAATCTTCCGCACAACTTTCTTATTTTTTTCTTTCATAAGAACCATCTCCTAACAATAACAAATATAACAAAAAAAAGAATTGGCCAAATTGGTCCAGGCGATGTTGAGTTATGTGCTTACCAACACATTTTGCGATTCATTTTTGTTTATAGAAATTTATAATGACCTATTTACTGTTGATATTGTAGCGTCATTAACGAGAAAACTTTTATTTTCTTAATAATTAGTACGACGTACTTCAAATTATATTGTAACCTTCATGGAGTTCTTAAAAATAAATTAATTAAAAGTGTCAAGTGTCAGTCGCACAGACTAAAAAACAGAAAATACAACAATTCGAAATCAACCGCACAATGATATACTATAGGAAATATCTCATTCGTACGTCTGCGAACACAAAATGACCTATCAACAAGATGTGAATTGGAACAGTTTGGATACATACCAAAACTTTGTCTGAAATGTCTAGAATACGAAACATTTTTCATTGAAAATATAGCTATTTTTTGGCTTTTGTGATAAAAGCTGTCTATCAAAAAAAAAGTCAAGTGTAAACTTTTAACTCCAAAAGTTGAATATACGTTTAAGTTGAAGTATTTATTTATTTTTTTTCATTTGACATTTTCATGATATGGAACTGGAAATTTGCCATGTTATAATTTTTTCTTTTAAGTTCTCGATATTTGGCATTGTTTAAAGCATCTCTATAAATATATATTTATAATCATGACTATATTTAACTAAAAAAAATATTTTTTCAGCGATGAACTTTAGTAGGTACTACAATTCCTAATGGATATGACTATAGGTATAATGTATTTAAAGAAATAAATATATTTGGACATCAACACACAGTGCCATCTAGTTCCGTGGTAAGGTACGCGGCTTGTGTTACGGGTACCAGATAGTTGATACACTACACATATATTTTCTTATGACATAGTATTTAAAAGGGAATATTTTTCGACTCGGTACGTATACATTTATATAGGTTGGTTTGTTATATACCTATATATGTATAATGTAAATTGTAAATATTTGTATTATTTTGTGATCGCTAGTATTATGTAAAAACTTTTACAACTCCAGATATTTCGCTTCAAAACGTTAAAGTATAAGCGAATATTGAAATCGCAAACGATTTCTATATGAAATATCATGAAACTGTTGTCGTCTTAACAATACAATGTACCCCGAGGCGGCACTTTGAAGTTGAATGTCCCAATTTAAATAATTTAAACTTCACCTTGTTTTGAGTTCGGAACTCAGCAATTTACCTTCTTAGTCCGCTAAATTCATAACGGAATTGCTTAAGATTTTGTGGTGAGAACGGTATTTGGATAGTTAACATATAACATTATACTTAGGTAATTAACGTTAGGTACTACAAGGCAGTGGTAGCCCAGCGGTAACGCGCTCGCTTGGATAACCGAGTGATGCGGGTTCAAATCCAAGTCTCGCACCTCTGATATTTGATTCATGATTACCACTTTTCTCACGGTGAAGGAAAACATCGTGAGGAAACCTGCATGTCTGAGAAAACCTAGCAAGTTTTCGAAAGACAAGTGAAGTCCGCCAACACGCACTCGGCCAGCGCGGTAGACTATGGCACAGTAAAATTATGAACAGTACGGAAACTGCATACTTAACGTTCGAAACGGCACACTCACACAAATACGCGCATCAACGGGGCCCCTTAGCGGACGCTGCGGTGCTGTCAGTCGTGTGTGCCGCGTTTGAGTTTATTACCGCGATCTTTTTAAAGATGCCACGAACTTATTGCGTAGTATACGGCTGTTTGTAATAAAATTTAACAACACAGCATTTAAAACTTGTCGCAATAGACGCAAATATTTATCTGTTACCAACTTATAACATAAATATGTAAAAAATAAATATTAAATTAACATACGTTTCATTCCTAAAAAAAATTACCTGTTTTACTTTTTGTATGTACCAACCCTAGCGCTCCGCTCAGCTGTAGGTGTAAATTTCAAAAAGACGGCTGAGTTACGCTACTGTTCTATCTCTGTATTGTGACTATGGCCTGATCCCCCTCGTGAGGGAGGTGATATAACGAAAGCCTGACATATTATGTACATAACAAACAAAATACATAAAAATGTATGTACATTAGCATTTCATTGCACACAAAGTCAATATAATAAAGGATTTGTATATAAATCCGAAAATTCAAGTTTCTAACAAAAATTAGAAGGGCGCAAATAAATTTGTAAAGGAGATTTTTTAATTTTTAGTTTGTTTGACTTTACAATACTTAAATTATTATTATAAGGAAGCTAAGTTTTGGACGTTTAATAATAATTATACAATGTTTTAGAATAGAAAAAGATAATTAGCACTTACACTCAGCATTACATTTTTTTTTAAATATTAAGTTGGAGTTGCTTTTAATCGATTCTTACAAAATTTTCTACACCGTGTATATTATTTCTTTAGAACGTGGTCCATCTACGTCATCCAAATACGATCAACGACTTATGCATGATTGAGTAGCAAAAATTCATAGATTCATACCATTTTCACAATGTACTATATACATATTTATTCATAATATATAGATCTTAGATAATCTTAATAAGATTGATGGTTTAAATAATGTTTGTATCTTAGTTTTTTAGATATTATATTATTATATTAATTATAATTTTATATATTTAAAGTTAGGTATATACATTATGCATACATAGTGTAGTGTATGAACTATCTGGTACCCATAACAAAAGCCTCGTATATTTTTTAAAAATATTTTAATTTGACTAGTTTTGAAGTAGGAGGTCGTAACTATTTTAAAAATACTTAAATAATTTTGGTCAGGATAAATTTTTTCTTCGCAAAAATTTTTTTCATTACACCAGTAATTCCTGAAAATTTAGAAGCGAAAAAAAGGCCTTCAAAATAAAATGAACCTAATTTTCATTTGAAACATCGTACAAATTCACTAACAATTTATAATAACAAACAGTAGTTAAAACTATATAACTTTGCTTTATTAGTTACTGCAGAAAACCGACGTCTTCTCTCGATCTCTTTAATTCACTTAATTTCTCAGCGATGCAAGTTTTCGTATACGTGGCAGGAATTTGAATGTAAACATCGTATAATAACAATTTCTTTGATGGAAACCGGCTTTTTACCGAAAGGTATATTTATATCTAAGTTCAAATAATTAAATGGAATTGCTTGTGTTTAACATAACTACCTACCTTTATATATGACTAGTACGTTATTTAACCATTAATATCTTTACTGAGGACGAATGTATAGTTTTTAGAATTTATGCCTGTCTGTGACATCACGATAAAATCACTTGACCGATTTTGATGAAATTTGCTATGATAGCTGGTAACCCGGATCAACAATTAGGATACTTTTCACTGCGGGATAATATCTTTGAGAATTCAATACTAATTAATTTCCGCAATGATTTCCGAGGTAACACATTTACAACATAGCAACACAGTTTATGAGTGTTTATTCACAGACGTAATGTACTGCGAATTAGAAGTGTTCTTTAGAAAAAAACATTCATACATTTTTCTTAGTTCTATTGCATTCTTTAATATTGCGTATGACTACAATTAAAAATAATGTAACATGCCGTATATTTTTTCAAATATTTTAATATAGCGAGTAGCGTTAGTATATCTCCCTCTCTTTCTCTACAAATTTCTCTCTTTCGATACACCTACAGTTAGATACTGGGTAGATCTTCTATTCAGCCTAATTAGTCTCAAATTATTCAACACAACGTCGGCTAAGTAGTCCAAGCTACTAATTCCCATTTAACTACTTGTCAGAAATAACTAATCATTTCAATAAGACCTTCCAAAAAATAAAAAAGGTCTGTACCTTTTTTATTTTTTGGAAGGTTAGGTCAGACTCAAACTTTTATTAAATAGATATTTCGTACGCTAATAAGGTATTGTGCTCAATCAAACATTTCTTTAAATATCTGTTTGTTGATTAATGTTTATTGTTTATGTGACATTAACAATGATGAGGTCGCAATCAGACCAACTCAATGTTGAAGAGTTTCTTGCGTCTTTTCCATTCTACTTGACATTACCGAAGTAATCAATTAAACTGGCACGTTTTGAGGCCATTAATTAACAAGATATTTAAATTGAATGTTGAAGATTATTGTTGATATTTATTTAATCTAAATATACAAAAGCGAAAGGTCACTCACTCACTCATGACGAAATATCGAAAACCGCTTGACCAATAAAGATGAAATTTGGAAGGGAGTTAGTTTTTAGTTAGTAGACGTCCGCTAAGAACGGATTTTGCGACAGTGTCGAATTAGGGAGGTCTAAGGCTCTCACAGGTTTGTTTGGAGGAAAGTTCTCCAAAAGTAAAAATATTTATATGTAAATGTATAAAATGACCAAAAGTTAAAAATCTCATCGACATAAACTAACAAATAAAAAAGTTACATAGAATCAAACTTGCGTATGGGACAAAAATGGGGCAGTGGCACTTTTAGTGTTAAAATGTATAAGTGAAACCACAAAAATATATAATTATAAAAAAAAGTCTCGTAGCTTACCATGGAACTATTATCCTGAGTGTTAATGTTCCAACATATTCATAAAACTAAAGATGTGAACTAAATATGAGATAAGTGTATCAAACCGTTCAATCTCCTTCGTTCTCTTCTCCATTCTACGTGTCATTGGTGAAGTAATTTGTGCTCAAATGGCACGCTTTGAAGCCATTAGCAATAGAATTGAATTGAATAAAATCAGTGTATTAAAAAGAAAGAGTTTAAATTTCACTTACAACATATGACCCAAAAAGCCACCAAGCGAGCTAAATTAAACCATTTAAAAACGTTTAATAATAGCTACGTTGACCTTAAAGTTGTTTCACCTATTTCCCTATACATGAGAAGCACATTACAGCAAATGTTACCCTTTATTACTTAAAGAACTAAGTTTTACGAGACCTTTGGATATGAAAACATGAGTACGCTTTTCGTTTAAGAGGGTAATTATATGAGCTTCTTGAATATAATACAAGTTAAGTATAAGCTTAAATATTATAGGTTTAGTTTATTAAGTATTTTTATTTTTATATAATATATTGGGAGACTTTAGAGCAACATGTTTCTTACTAATTGCTTACTGCGGCAGTCCAGGGTTCTATTCCTGATTAATGAAAGTATTCTATTAAACTGCTCTTCTTACGCGTTTTATGGGTTTAAACGTCTCCTTTTGTCTTATCGATGGCAATAATCAATTTCTATATCTAATAATCAGTTGAAAAAAGGTTAAGTCAAAACTACCACGAGAACATAGATGCGAATGTTCAACTTTGGGCGTATAACTCCTAAACTTTCGAAATAACGGAATCAAATTGGGTCTTTACCCCCATAATGCCTCTAAGTCATCTTACTAAGCTTGATTTATGAACAGAATGTTGTTAATCAAATATGCAAATGCGTGTAATTGTATAATGTCAGGTCGATTACTTCGTCATTTTAATAGAATAAAGCTCTAAAGTTTCTGAGTTAGTGCGCTTCTATGCCAATTTCGAAAGTTATGCTATATAGTGATATAACTCGCTATAAAGATTATCTACACTTAGCCCTTTGTGACATGGTTTCCTTTTAATGTGAGAGGATTCAGAACATGGCCCACCATGCTGAACAAGTGCAGGTTAACGAACTTTTCAGGTCTTTCGAAAACAGAAAGCCAAGCAGGCTTTCTCAGGCAGTGATGGCTCAGTGGTAATGCGTTCACTTGGAAATCATGAGAACCGGGTTTAATTCCTAGTTTCATTTATCAAAATACACATATAATGTAATAAATTTTTGAGTGTTTCTATCATGCCGATACTTTTATAGTACAAATATAGTAAACAGAAACAGAAAACAATTTTTATTAATTAAGTATATCATAAAATATTTATAAAGATCAGTCAGGATTTTTATTTTTTTTTTAGTTGTAGGATGATTTAATAATCATCAATGACGGCACGAAATATCGAAAACGATATTTATAGTTAGAAAATGTCCGCTAAGATCGAATTTTGCGACAGGGTCGAATTAAGGATGTGTAAAGGCTCTCGCACGTTTGAATGAAAGTCCTTCATTTTTTGTGCTACAAGCATTAAATTTGGGGGAGCATCTGGGGACAAATCCGAGCGAAGCGAGGTTGAGTCGCTAGTATATTTTAATACCTTTTGATACACGAACTGACGTAGGGTAATTCCTTGTATGTTGCTTTTAATGGATTAACCGCTTATCTCGAGTGCGAACACTTAACGTGCGCCGTCAACTTCTAATCACGCTACGTAATAGCGAAATACTTTTAACACATATGAATAAATGATTTGGACTCTAATACTTTTTTATTTTTCCATAAAGATAGATCTACTTTTCTTTTTTAATATAAAACCCTTACATATTGTATGATAACGATTATTTCTAACGACTTAACTAAAGTTAAACAAAAATATATGTATTTTATGTTTAAAGAATTGTACGTGATTAAATAAAATTTAAATATTTATATAATTATAATAATATGTTGGGACAATATTAGTTATTACACAGCGCGATCTAGTTCCGTCGTAAGGTACGTTACGTGCTTGTGTTACGGTTACCAGATAGTTGATGTACTACACATATAAATTTTAATAATATACATAATATAAATAGTAACACCCATGACTGGAGTACAAACATTCGTGCTCAATGAATGCCCCCAGCGGGACTCGAACCCGCGACCGCTGGTGCAGAATGTAAGGTCACTACCAACGGAGTCAAACGTGTCGTCAAATTATTATATAATTATAATAATATCAAATTTAAAAAAATAATTTTAAAAAGTACCTACTTTACTATCAGATTTATTTCCTGTAAACATAACTTGTTAAACCCGATTTACCATTTACTCGCCAAAAAACCGATTCATCGAAACCTTACTGAATTGCGCATAAGTTTAATTCATTGATTGTCGCCGCAGTACCCTCATTTTCGCATATAAAGCGTATAAATGTCGCTTGTCATTTGTATAGGAATATCTCGTCTCAAGTAATAATATTTTTTTTAATGTCAATTGTTTGTTAATGTTTGTGTTTAGTCCATTATGGAGATTTCTGTGTACATATATTAGAAATAACAAATTAAATTATAGATATAATGTAAATATGTTACTAGTAGCTCTAATAATAATTTTTTTTTATAGTTTTGTATATAATGATTGTTGTCTGTTGTAGGTTCTGATTTTACAACGAGCCGCTCCGTTTCTACATGTAATAAGTCTTAGTATTTTTTTTTCACATTCACCGAACAGTATATATAACGTGTATTCTCCATTCTACGCGACATTGGCGAAGTCAACTGTGCCCAATCGGCACTCATGGAAGCCATTAAAAGAAATAATTGAATTGAATAAAATTTCTTAACAGTAATTAAATTTCGTACAATATTTTTATATTTATAAGAAAAATTGTTAATTGCAGATAAATAGAAGCGGTATATTTGATTGTCCGTTGATTTGGTTGATAGAAGATATAGTATAAATATACTCGAGACTCGTCTTCGCTCCTCTCGAGTCGTTACTAGGTACGTTTTAAGAGTTAGATATCCGAAAGATGTGATATTTTACCGCTGTAACATGTATCCTACATGTTGAACCCGAAAACCAGCTATCAATTAACCAAATTTAATCAAAAACGGTCTGTCAATTTTCGGCTTATATGTTCTTTTGCATGCTATTATATTAAAATTTAAAAAATCATGTATGATACGGACATTAGGTACATATGTAGGTATGTGTATTTGTATTAAGTATAGCTCAGGTGGACCGTAACAATAGAGTAGATTAACTTAAACTGGCCTAACAAGTAAATAGTTGTGTATATAGAAAACGAAAGCGAACGTGAACACTTGTTTACACTTGAACCTCAAGAGATAATAAAATATTTAACAATCTCCACAGAAACATAACCGTTTTATCCTTTAAGTACCGCATTGCGGCTGGTCATAAACAGTTAAATATTATTAAAATTTCTTCGATATACCAAAAACATACGTGTTATAAAGATTGTGCTTTTTGGTTGATTTAAACAAAACTTTAAGCGAGCTTTTTATATATAATCAAGTCACTCACCCTCGCTTCTCTCGGGTTCGTCCCTAGGTTAAGTCCCTGCTACCTGCCAAATTTAAAGTTTGTAACTCAAAAAATAAAGGACTTTCATACAAACTTGCGAGGCCCATTAGACATCCTTAATCCGGACCTGTCGCAAAATACATTAACTAAGAGAACGTATACTACCTGTAAACAACCTACATGCCAAATTTCATTTTTATACCTCAAGCGGTTTTCGATATTTCGTGATGAGTGAGTGAGTAAATACATTCCTTATTTATATATTACTTAGATTTGAAAAACCCGGGCTCTGTATGTTACTAAATAAAATAATATTGCATGCATATTTTTTGTAGTTCCGTGACTAAATGTCTTAATACTCGTTTGGCTCAGTTGGTAGTGACCCTACTTTCTGCGCTAGCGGTCGCGGGTTCGAGTCCCGCTAGGGGAATTCATTTGTTGAGCACGAATGTTTGTATTCCAGTCATGGCTGTTTATATTTATAATATGTATATGTATTTAAAAAATATATATTTGTAGTATATCAACTTTGCCTATCAACTAACTCGTAGCTTACAATGGAGCTAGATGGTTCTGTTGTAATAATGTCCCAACATATTTATTTATTTATTAATACCACAATTTACATAACCCTAATATAGGTCCAAATGCCTGAAATTACATGAAAGCTTCAAACATTACAGTACGAGTACGATGTGATTAGTACAATCTGCATTTACTTTACTGGAAAATTAATATGATTAGCGAAATCAATGAGAACTGACATCCAATGATTATTTAGGGATCAAAGTAGAATACCGTTGAAATGGAATTAGTTTACGTTTGAATAATGAATTTAATAGATACAGATCGGATAGACAGGTAATTTACAGTTTATGTGTAGCTAGTGGCTTAAACTTACTTCGCTTGGGTGTTCTACTTCACACACACGTAATGTACTCACAAAATTATCCTATTCTTCTTTTGATCCTATCCTGCTATTAGTATGTATTCAGCCTTTTTTAATGTCCTACTGCTGGGCACGGGCCTCCCTTCAATGAGAGGGGGATCAGGCCACAGTCCACCGCGCTGGCCTAGTGAGTGTTGGCGGACTTCACATGTCTTACCAAAACTTGCTAGGTTTTCTCAGACATGCAGGTTTCCTCACAATGTTTTCCTTCGCCGTAAGACAAGTGGTGAACATGTTAGAAAATGATTCGCATGAAGATATCAGAGGTGCGAGACACGGATTTGAACCCGCATAACTTGGTTATCCAAGCGAGCGCGTTACCACTGGGCCACCACTGTCCTGCTATTAATATCAAATTAAACCTTTATCCCTGTCCTATCTTTACTAAATTTTATCAAAAATTTGTCCGGCAGCTTAGGCATATAGGCCAGTGGTTTGAAACCGAGTGAAGCAGATTTAAATCCCGAATCTCGCACTTCTGATATTTTATGCTCGAAATTTTTTCACGATTTTCTAAGTCTAGATTTAATGTGTGCCTTTAAACTAGTTTCTTATTTAATTAAATATTATTTACAGTACATATTACCTCATATTTTAATATTTGTAATAAGCAAAATTCTTGAAATATCATCACTTTGGTTATTAATTTGAAATGCGTTCGGAAAGTTGAGAAGTTTTCGCGCGGTGGTAAAATACCATAAATCGGGGTGTGAATGAGATCAGGCAAGTTTTGACATATTTAGCGTTGGAAGTGCTTGCTTTCTGATCGGCTTACTTCGACTATAGAGTTAAGACGTTTAATATATTTAGAGCTGCCTAATTAATAAAAATGCATATGATACTTTAGGGTTCACTGGAAGAGTCTCTCATAGAGATAAGTCTACCTTTGTTCACCTTTTCTGTATTTTTACTTTTCTATTTATTATTTGTGCAATAAAGAATATATAGATAATATATTAAAAAAAAGCAACCAGCCTAGATGCCAATCAAAGTTAGACTAAAACTTTACATTTTTTTTGTAAGAAATAACCTAAAAGACGTATTTAGGATAATTTAAAATGTCATTAGTAAATCATCCCCAAGAAGCATCTCGATATCAGATAAATATTGAAAAAATGTTATTATAATATTCTCAGTACTCAACATGGAGATATGTACTCGTAGATAAAGAAAAACCTAGCCATGTGCTATATAAAAACGTCTTACCTATATATAGAAGATAAAGACTATATCTATATAAAAATGAATTCCTGTTCTTTAGTCTCGCTAAAACACGAAAACGGCTGGACCGATTTGGCTAATTTTGGTCTTGAATTATTTGTGGAAGTCCAGAGAAAGTTTGAAAGGCGAAGTACCTAGGACGAAGCGAGGGTGAGTCGCTAGTTAATATTATAAATATATATTAAATCTGTAAATATTAAATAAAATAAAATCTGTCGAGTCATAATTTGCACGCAAACTCTGTAGGATAAAGCCAGCGTATATTGACTTCTCTTCAAGTTTGTATGGTGGTAATATACAATTTGTATTGATTTATACTCGCGATTTACTTGCATTTTCAATATGTAATGTAATATTTATATTTAGTCTTTTTAATTGTTTTACTTAATAAGTTATTAAAAATAACTGAATAAATAAACCTATATAACTGTGTAAAAATATTAATGAAATTCAAAGTAATATGTTACTACACTTAAAAAATACGGTAGTAGCGACCCACCCCCGCTCTATTTGGGTACCATTACGTATATTTACGATTTGTGAATTGTACACATTTTTCAGAGATGAGATATTTTCTGCAAAGTGTCGTATATGTTGTCCCGAATAACCAGCTTTCATCATATAAAGTTTTATCAAAATTTGTTCTCTACTTTTCTCGTAACGTGGGCACATACAGATAAAAATCCTAAAAACTATAGATTCGGCTTCTGTATCGATAATATTAATAATAAAGTAATAATAATAATAAAATAATGTTCTCCGACCAATTCCGCCCATGGCGGCCATCTCATTTAGACTGGCCAACTACGTAGGAGATATTATAGTGCACAAGTATACGCGCAGACACAAGTGCACTCTCCATTCCTATCACTCTCATACTCCGGTGGGACGACTACTCGACACGACCAGTCAGAGCTAATGCGGAGGACCGACGGCTTTACGTGATCTCCGAGGCACGGGGGTGAACCACCGCCAACTTCCCAACTCCTGGTTGCTACTAAGGCTTACTAAGCAGAAATACTCAATATCTAAACTTGGCCCGACCCGGGACTCGAACTCAGGACCTCTCGGTGTGTGACGTACGTACATGCTAGCGACTACACCACCGAGGCAGTTATCGATAATATTAATTATGACTATTTCAATAAGATTTTCCAAAAAATATTGTCTGAACAAATTCAGAACTTTATTATATAATTAGCAATTCCCGCGGCTCCGCCCGCGTTCTAATTACTATTACAAAATAGGGATTGGTGGTAGAAGGATGAAAATTAAGGGTTATAAGTATTTTTTCATGTCAAATCATAAAAAAATAAAAATTTTGTCTAAAAATAAAAAAAAAATAAAAAATCTGGAGAGGGCCACCCTTATCACCTAGGGAAATAAGAAACATTCCAGACCTCTCTAACATACCCAAAAAAATCATAAAAATCGGTCAAGCCGTTTCGGAGGAGTTCGATAACAAACACTGTGACACGAGATTTTTATATATTAGATATGAATAGAATGGAATAAAATGCAAAACTAAAAAAAAATTGTAACTTCTGGATCATATTTTGTTACGATTACGGTCTGTTGGGTTTTATAACTATTAAATGGTTCCTTATAATATGTGTATTGTAATATACGCTTTGTTTTATGATATTACAATTTCACGCATATGTACTGTACATACATATTAACCTTAAATTACATAGTATATCTCTTCATTGAAGTCGCTGTTTTCCTTTTTTCCAAAATATATTGTGTAATTTACAACTTTAATGAAGGTATAATAAAAAAATGAAGTATTAGTAGTTTCTGAAGTCAAATATACTTTAAAATTTTTACCCGTTTTATAAGAATAGTTCGATTGTTGAATAAAATATTTGTACGGTACCTATATTTAATCGCTAAATTTGTTTATTTAGGGTAAACATTTTTATTTGATTTGAATTAAATTTGTAGAGTGGTAATATCTCTAAATTTAGTATTTTTAAATTTATTTTGGAAAAACGAGTAAGTGGAAATAACAAAAAAACATTGTTTAGAAAAAAATCTATTTTTCTACATGTTCAGTATTAATAATCAATTCAAAAAAAGTTTAATTTCGAAATTACTGTATTTATTTTGATCAAAATGATTGTAGTATGTATCATCTGCTACTAGACATTATGTATTGACCGATGTCGTAATAATAAAAACTAATGAGATTGTCATAATATCATTTTCTAAATAATTAAATCAAAAAAAATTAGGGTTATGTAAAAAGTTATAAAAATATTTTAATACAATATAGTTAGACTATATCATGGCATTATAAACTGTGGGAGCCCGTGCTATGGGTAAACCCCTTCTAACCCACACCATTGAAAGCAACGGTTAGTTGTCAACGCAATTAGCTCGCCGATTGCGGTCGTTTTAATCTTTATTGCGTCATTTCAAATTCATGTATTTCTATTCGGTGGGGTTTTAATTAAATCGCATAGCTATTTAGATTCTAACAAAGCTATTCAAAAGATTCTCTTTTTTTTGTATTGATCTGTTCGAATCGTTCTAATAACGGAATGAGAAATACATAGGCAGTATAATATAATAAATTAATTATAATTAATAGTATATAATAAATTAAAAATAATTAAAAACAAAATAAAATTCTGACTTAGTTGAGTCTGTATATTTACTATCTTTTAATTATAGTATATAGTCAGTATTAACGAAACAAAAGCCGTATTTAGAGTTAAGAGTTTGTCGACTATGACCGTATCACGAGTAAACCACTCGATTTTGATAAAATTTGGTATGATGATGGCTTCTTTTTTTTTTCTTCTTTTGCTTTCCTTTGAAAATGTCTTATTTCTAAAAAGCTCAAACAATTAAATCGTATCTAAGAATGAACCCGAGCGGAGCGAGGTGAATCACTTAGTTTCACTATAAAATAACATCACTACCAGTAGTCGAAACCGTGTACATTGTGCGTATAACACAGTTAAATAATATATTAATTATAACTATTAAAAAAAAACTATTAAAAAAGAGATCGGTTGTAAAAGGATGAAAATTTAGAGTTATAAGTATTTTTTTGATGCTAAACGATAAAAAAATATGGGCTAAATATCAAAGATCACCCTTATATAGGGGAATAAAAAATAGCCTACGACCTATTCTAGATACACAAGAAAATTTCATAAAAATCGGTCAAGCCGTTTCGGAGGAATTCGCTAACAAACACTGTGACACGAGATTTTTATATATGAAAAATAAAAATGATATTTTCATCACGCTGACCTTTGTAATAACTGTCATATTTTCTCTAATTTCACGCACCGATGCACATAATTGCCTACTTTTACGTACTATATTTCAAAATGTTAAGAGCATTTTGTTTCATATTACTGCGCATTTTGATTTGATTTTTTTAACATTTTGTTGTATTTTCAATAAGTTATAAATTTAATACACCAACAAATAGGTTAAATAATAGATACAGGATTATTTTATAACAGGAAATGTTTTTGTAGTTTGATCTTGTTAAGGCTCTTATTGAGGCAGTGCTAGCCAAATGATAGGGACAAGGGACTGATACCCTCGTATTCAGGGAAGCCCGTGCCCAGCAGTCCCATTGCTGGGCACGGGCCATTCTTCAACAGGAGGGGATCAGGCCATACCCCACCACGCTGGCCAAATGTGAATTGGCGGACATAGATTAAGTTATTGCGAAATATATAGTCGATGGTATTTATACGTCCTTTGTATTGTAAGATATTGTAAGAGGAAAACTATTCTTTTTTCTAATCATGTCATTCATAACATTGCCAAAACGATTATCTTAATTAACAAGAATAATGAAACATTTAAGTAAGGTCGTATTCCATTACAGATGTACAGTGACAGGGGACAATAAAAAACTGATCGACTTCCTGTTATGGAATGACGCCATTTTCATGGTCACTATGGTAAAATGGCTGAAACACGTGTCAGTTTTTTATTTTTTTATTTATTTATATGATGAATAAGTATTTTATAAACACTTGCAAAAATAATAACATAAAAAATCACATACTCCTTACACAAAGTTTAGTATACATAATACATATCAAGAAGTATGAGGTTATAGTTATCAATTTATTGCACTTAAGACACCAGTCAATTTAATTTAAAAAAGAAGAAGAGAAGTTCCGCTGAATTTCTTTCGCCAGTTCTTTTAGGTCAGCAGCTTCTTTTTTCCAAACTGGTAGTAGATTCATGACGTTCAGTAAAAAATTGTAATAATTATATCATATATGCTGATTAAAATACTTTGAATTTGAATTCAATTAGGATTAGTATATACCTAAATGAAAATTTCTATTATACTTCTATACATATAATAAAAATGTAACAGATCGCTGTCTGTACATGAAAGATATATAAGAAAAAATATTACAGGGACCTTTATTAACGCAAATAGAACCCAAAACAATGATTGTTAGAATTTTTGTCTGTTTGTCTGTTTGTCTGTTTGTCTGTGCGTTTGTGCACGCTAATCTCTGAAACGGCTTATTTGATCGAGATGTGGTTTTCACATATATATTGTGGTAAGCTTCACTTAACATTTAGCGTTTGTTTCATGTCAATCGGTTCATATATAAAAAGGTTATGGTAATTTAAAGAATAACGTCGAATATTTGTTAAACTACTTTCAACTTCTATTCTTTCTCTGTTCAGTAGCATTGACTAAAACTTTAACTAAGCTCGATAATAATAATAATGATCTATATAAAATTATAATTATATTCATACATATTTATTTATATGAAACATATGAAAAAATACAATATAAAATAAAAAAAAACCGTAACTTAAAAAATCTGTACATTAAATATTTTCAAAAACCATGACTGTAACGTATTTTGTATTGAATATAGAGACCCCAAAACAATAGAATATAATTTTTTTGGCTGTTTTTCTGTAGGTCCATTTGTCTGTTTGTATGTTATCGTGTAACTCAAAAAGTACTGCACAAATTTTAACCAAATTTTGTTTAGTGATAACTTATTACTCAGGTCGTGACTTAAGATATTTTTATTGCAGTATATTACATAGTATGGTAACAACGTAACCGTTCGCTGTCCGTAAATGAAAGATATATGAGAAAAATTTTGTATTAGGCCTTTATCAACACATAGCACCCAAAACAATGATCTTTAATTTTTAGATATTTTGCCAGAAACGGCTTATGTATGTATGTATGTATGTATGTATGTATGTATGTATGTATGTATGTATGTATGTATGTATGTATGTATGTATGTATGTATGTATGTATGTATGTATGTATGTATGTATGTATGTATGTATGTATGTATGTATGTATGTATGTATGTATGTATGTATGTATGTATGTATGTATGTATATATGTATTTATGTATGTATATAATGCTCACAAAAAGTCCGTTATGGTATGTGCCTATTACAATTCAGCCAAAATAACATTTTTTGGTTAACTTCAGTTCAAACACGGGTGGAATCGAATAGAGGTGATATTGGTATTAAGCTTGATTTTGTACGTGTAACTGCACTTTAAATTCGGTATATATATTTATCAGTTTGGTATATATATAGATCAGACTTTTCGTTTAGTAATTATAACAGTTCAGATTCTATAACTAAGAAAAATGTCGCAGCTTGTACAAACTGTACTGTGTTTAGAATAAACTCAAAAAGTACTGTTAGATCATTTAAAAAAAAATAACTAATGAAAAGCTACATGTATATACTATACTTACTATACTTTACTTATATTATTTATTCCGGTACTCTCACGGGACCTTGAACAACGCGGGTGAAACCGCGGGGCGATGATACCTATTCAACATACAGTAACAGAGCAAAGTCACATTTATTTGAAATATTTTTTTAAAACAAAGGCTGTGACGTATATTTTATTAAATATAGACCTCAAAATAATAGTTTTTAAAATTTTTGAGCGTTTGTCTGTTTGTCTACTAAATTTTGTGTAGTGATAATTTATTACTCGGGTCAACATTTAGGATACTTTTTATTGAAGAAATTTCTTTTCACTGAAACAGGAAGACAAAATAATTGGTTTTATTGAGTTGGCCTAAGAAAGCTACCAGTGGCGAAATCTTAAGAGATACGTCAAAATAATGTAGTAGGAAATTCTAGGTCTAAAAACAGCCTACTGAAAAGTCTACAATACCAAAATATATGTAAGTTACACTCGCAATACCTATTTTTATTATTAGTATCTATATGTATACATATATGTATAAATATAATAAAGCAGAAACTTATAAAAAGTATGTACATGAAATATTTTTTTAAAAACAATGACTGTAATGAAATATGTATTGAATAAACACCCCAATATCTACATTATTAAAATGTTTGTCTGTTTGTATGTAATAACATTACATACAAACAGACAAACATTTAGCAATATCTTAACACAAAAAGTACCGGACCGATTTTAAAAAAACTGTGTAATGATTACTTATTACTCGGGTCATTACTGCTACTGTGGTACTCTTTATTGTAGAAAAAAACATTGCCACAGGAAAACAAAATAATTTATTTCATTGAGTCGTCCTTAGAAACCTAGCTGCGGGTAAGTCTTGAGTGATACATCAAAACAATATTATAGGTCTTAAAAAGGGCTACAGAATAGTTTACAATATCAAATATCTGTCTCCCAAGCTACACTCGCAATACCTATTTTTATCAGTACGTAAAAAACATCGTAAATCGAAGCGTGCGTTTCACACAAAAAGTACATAACTGATTTGAATTAAGTTTTGTATAGTGCTACGTTATTATACGAGAAAACATTTAAAATACCTTTTATTGAACATTAATCTTACATTCCTAAGTGAAAACACAATTATTGGTTCTATAATAGAGTTCTTACAAATTTATAAACATCTCACAGGATTACAAAATAACTGGTGCTGTAGATGAAATAGAAAATGCTATAGAGTAGTTCCCAGAAAAGAGGGCCAGAACTTTAAATGGGGAATCAGTCCTTGGTACATTATAAGTAACAGTATATAAACAAAAATGTTTATTTTACTCACTCTTAGCGCGAGCGAAGCCGCGGGCACCGCTAGTTTATAATATATATTTAAACGTTACATTGCATCAAGAGCAAGACTTAAACAAACCTTAGCCAAATTTATTCCACCCCATGGTTTATCCTACAACATACAACTATTTATACAACAAATCGGAATTGTAGAACGGATTTACGCTGCTTAGTTCCGACGCTTATTGCTTTGTATCAGCTAAATAAACTAGCAGGGCTCAGCTTTCTTGTCACGCTGAATGTGTATATTTAGTCAGAAAATTAAAATTGAAAGGAAATTCATCGAAAAAAATGTGCTGATCTACGAAGCTTCGTTGAATCTTCTCTTGCCAATATTTGTTTCTTTTTTTTGCATAGATTGACTTGCAAGCGTAAGTCCATCTATAATATCTAGATTTATATAAAAAAGGTATGTGGATAGTCTATCAGGGTACAAAATTTCATACAAGTCGGTACAGCGCTACAGTAACAACTTATCAACGTATGTTCTTAACGTTAATAAAAGTATTCTTACTCGTATTGTTTTCAGAATTTGAATAAAGTAGGTAACTAATATCAATTTAATCACAAAATAATAATTATAATAATCAATTAATTTTATAAACCACTTAAATTTACGGAAATAACATTATTTTATTATTGTTGAAAAAAATAATAACTTGTGCTAATAATCTACGAAACTTTGTTACATCTTCTCTTTCCAATCTTTGTTAATGTTTTTTTTAACTTTCGATCGTTTCGCTAGATGCCAAAAAGCTATCTTCTTCAGCCATTTTTAACGTCCCACTGCTGGGCACGGGCATCCCTTTAATACTACGGGGATCAGGCCATAGTCCATCGCGCTGGCCTAGTGCGTGTTGGGGGAGGTTTCCTCACGATGTTTTCCTTCACCATAAGACAAGTCATCAAGATAGAAATGATTCGCACATGAAAATATCAGAGGGAGCGAGACCTGGATTTGAAACCGCATTACTCGGTTATACAAGCGAGCGCTGTACCACTGGGCTACCACTGCCTTTTTTTCCAAAAAGCTATGCGTTACAAAATCTCATCTGTACAGCGTTGAAGCAATGGTTTATCAAAGAGCAGACTAAACATGTGTAAAAAAAGGTTTTAAAGTAATTAAAAGTAATTTAGAATTCATCTGCTCTATACTTGTTATTAAATGCAATTTCTAACAATGCTAGTAAGCTACTTGTGCCTAAGTTTGTTCAAGCATACTATACTATATATTGTATACCATATATTGTAATATTAATATAAGCAGAAAAGATTTGTGATTTGATGAACGAAAAAATCGATTTAGATGCACTTCGTTATGCAGATAGTTTACCTGGGAACGGTAAAAAATATTTTTTATTTAACAGGTTTTATTTAAATTAAGGATAAAATATGTAATAAAGACTTACGTATTACATTTTTTTTAATGTTTGCTGCTTTTGAGCACTACTCAAAATGAATTTCAAGGTAATATTTTTCAATGGGTTAGTTATTATATATACTAATATCTATATAGAAAATACTAATGTCTATATAAATAAATAATTTGTAAAAAAAAAACAGATTTAATATCGAATTCATTTGAGAATGAAAAGCGAGCCTTTTCTCTTGCGAGCGAGCGAGTCCTCTTGAATCGCTTTACATACATCTAATGTAGAACTTTATTAGAAGATACACTCTAAAAACAAAGGAGAGTAATGAATTAGTTTGTATTTACATCCTTTGACTATTTCGCAAAGCATATTGTATTATTTCGTTCATTCGCCAACCAGTCTCTATAAATTAATTCATGTTTTGCATTATTCATACATTCATATATACTCGCGTCGTTGACATTGCATGTTTTAGTATCAAGGAGTTCCGCAAATATAATATATTATTACGAAGTCCGTTTTAATTCTAAGTGAAAACGGTAACCTTAGATGCTTTTTGTTTTGTAATATTATATATGTCGCAGATGGATTGGAATTAGCTATTTTACATAACAGCTAGCTGTTTTATAAAACATCTCATTAAGTAAAATAGCGTAAAATATAACGTCAGGTTGTATGATCAGTAATTTACGGTTATTTTTGGTTAGCCATCGAGGAGAGATTGACCGCTCTGTCCGATGACAAGATAGGTCTTTTTTAAACTACTTTTTCTAAAACTAGTAGTGCAAGAGCAATACAATACAACTACAATACTGAGCGCCTTTCTGCTTACAAGTTACACCATAGAAAATTCACATAATGGTAAATCATAATTATATAATGTAGTTAAGTTATAATAAACTTGAAATTTGTTACTTTGTTAAAAATTTACTTTAACCATGCAATTCAAGAAGTAAAACTGTTTCATTTCATTATAAAACTAAAATAAATGGAGATAGCTCATTCATCGTTCAGGATTTACGCCTAGTTAGCGTTACACGCCTAATTCTTTGGATTAACTTGGATGTTACATTAGACTTTTACACCTTCAAATAAAAGAAAATTAACCCTTCGTGTTTATGTGCATACGTCCAAATATATACCAATTACAAATGAGTATATTTTTAACTATTGATATGCGATAAAATATCTATATCTATACTGTATACTATATCTATTATATATAAAAATCTCGTAATATTATAAAAAGATTTGTGTTTTTGTATGTAACGAATAAACTAAAAACTACTGGACCGATTTTAATAAAACTCAATGGTACACATGTAGTCTAGAGCCTGAGGTAAGGGGTTGAAATAGGGGATGAAAGTTTGTATGGAAATTACGTCATTTTTAAAGCTAAAAGCTTAAAACTTATTATTTACGCTTTTGATGCAGACATTCAAAGTTTGTAAAAATTATATGCTAAAGGGGGTACCTAGGGACGAACCCGAGCGAAGCGAGGGTGAGTCGCTAGTAAGTAAATATGTTGGAACATTAACACAGCGCCATTTAGTTCCATGGTTAAGACAAGGTTTGTTTTATGGTTACCAGATTGTTGATACATTACATAAATAAGTTCAAGTACAAATTTTACGTATGCATCACATAAAAGAATGCCCCCAGCGGGATTTGAACCCGCAACCGCTGCTACAGAAAGTAGTGATCCACTACAAACTGAGCAAACGTGTCGTCAAATAATTAAGCATTAAAGTTTCATTAGAAAACGGTTATTTTTATATATTCCTATATTTTTTTTTTTGTTTGAAAACTTCGTTGCTTACGAAAAAATATATACAGTACATACAGATGTAACTCAAAAGAATACGTAAAGTATGCACAAACATTATTTTTAACCGAAGGCAGAATAACCTCATAAATTTATTCATGGATATGTGTTGATCCGAATCTTTTCTGAGGGATCACTTCTACCACAATATATTATATATCGTAATATATGTGCTATTGATTATTGTTAAAATAGTGATAACTATTGTGAATTCTTTTTTTAAAAAACATTATCGTTTTAACTGATTTTCATTGTAAATATCGAAAACCGTTTTGCGTAAAAAGATGATATTTGGCGGGGAGATACGAGTAGTTTATAGTTAGTAGAGGTCGGCTAAGGTTTTTTTCACGGATTATATAACAGGGCCGGATTAAGGAGACTAAGGCTTCTCGCAAGTTTGTATGAAAATCCTTCACTTTTTATGCTACAAGTTTTAAATTTGGTAGAGAGCATCTAGGGACGAATTAAACAAACTATTTCTGTCTGCTTTTATTACTTCTAGTATCTATCTCGATATATCATTTTTTTAAAGCTTACACACAATAAAATAAAACTCCAAATTTGTTTATTTTAGTACAATTCATATCCTTTCAAACTATCAATTAAACCAATAGCAATACCTCAATCAAATTTAAACTCATATCCAAAGCGGTAATGGACCAAAAAGGTTAATAACTATCCCGATTCAATATTATATAATGTACTTTATTACGTATGCATAAAGTTGATTTTAGATCAACCTCTCTTAAACACCTTTTAGCACACCATCGGACGCAATACACGAACTGTTCCGCCTAAGTTATAAACTCTAACAGAAACTTTAGTTAGTGAATTCACGTGCTCTCTGATTCAAATAGTGTAGATATTCCTTGCTCCATTTGCTAGAGAACTATTCCAATATCTACTTCAATTGAATCATAATGGATTAATAGACAGTAATCGATTTACACCTCAAATATAATGAAATATCTAATTCTATTTCTATTGAGGCTAAAACGAGTGAGTTCAAACCTTTACTATCGTGACTAACAAAAATGATTTCAGTTTAGTTTTCGATAGTTACATAATATAAAATGCTAATATATAATTTATAAATAAATACTAACTGACCCGGCAAAAGTGTCCAGCAGTGAGACATTGAAAGGAAACTTTTATAATATGTGTCTATATTACTCACACATTACCTTACAATGTTTTTTGATTATACGTTAGCAGCAACACATCATGAACAACTACTTTCCTAATTAATCGAACAAACACTAAGACAAACGATAGTCCCTCGCATAGTCCAGTCCACATCCATTATCCGAATGCAGCGTTTTGAAATAACAAGCTTGCATCTCTCATTGTAGTAAGCTGTATGAAAAAATGACAATTAATCATCGTTGGGAAATGCTGTACGGGAAAATGGCCCATTCGTTCCGAGCGAGTGAGTGATAAAATTTTACAATAGTCTTCTATTCAAATTTTCAGTGCTTACACCGACCTATTTTGCCGTTATTAAAGATATTGTCACCATATTTTCTGCGTTATATGGGTTTTGTATGGTGTTTTTGTGTGTTTTATGAATATTTTTATCACTGAATATCATATAATTTATGAATGTTTTATTATTAAATTAAAAAATTGTACGTTACAGACGTAGGTTTACTCTTTCAGTTTTTAAGAAAAAGAATTACGGGCTCTGCTCGAAAAATTAAACATGCGCATGGACGAACCCGAGCCAAGTAAGGGCGTGTCGCTAGTTAAGAAATAAACTACAGACATTTTCCTGTTATTAATATCGTTTTGACTTACAGTATTAAAAATAGTATTCGAACTACAACTAATAATTAGGCTACGAAAGGATAGAACTGGAATAACATGTTCAGACCATATGTCTACCAAAGTGACAACTTTCCATATCTTTTAACGTTTGACATTCGTAAACATGTTCACAATCGTATAAATGCTAGGACAGCCAAATGATAATGTACTAATACATGTAATATAAACCATCTAAACATGTCCACAGCAAACAGCTTGTATCCATAATTCCAGTTGAATATTCATCCACCCGTTCGGATATAACGTCAGAGGCTTATTCGTTACTGGATGTTGAATTACAATAAATTTTCTATTTTAAATCAACATAAACATGTTACAATAAGACATATTCACAGTAACATTTAATTATGACGAAATCTTTTATTACGTTTATTCTTAATATATTAATTTTAAATAAAATTTTGATTGCGAATGTAATACTTACTTGTTACGCTAAGTGCTCAGCAAACAGAAAACTGAACTGAACTGATATGGATAAGTTTGTAATAGAGATAGATTATAATCTGTAATGTACGAATGATATTATAGACTATAGTAGATCAAGGAGGCAAAGTCACGTAGAAAAAAGCTTCAATAGTTAAAGTATCAATATTTTAAACCTGTTTCTTCAAAAAGCGAATTAGAAAAAGGTTGACATGCGTCTCTTATCTATTATGCGATTATTGAATCAATTACGCTTCTTTTAAGGCAACATACATTACATATCAATACAATACTTTGGGCTTCGCCGAACTCGAGTAAAAACGAATAATGCAAATATTTTCGTTAAAATATATATAAATATAACAATTAAAATAAGTATTACAATTACAGTAAGTATAAAAATTATATCCACTTCGATATGTTCCTAGGAAAATAGCGCGTGACCTATAAACTCCCTCGCGCAGCATTACGAAGAGATTATGGTAGCTACTCGGAATTACACGTTTGAATGGCTTCCTATGAAATGAAAGAGGTTTGAACTATATTCTGCAAAAATCGTAGGCAAATTTTTATTGCCAATGAAATCTGCATTTAATATTAAATGCATCTAATTTTTGATTTCGTCTAATTAATCATTTTAACAGGTTTTTACGTTGCACTTTTATAAAAATATTTATTAGTAGGTATATTAGAAATGAAAGTATCTTTTTGGATTTTGTCACGGATTTATTTTGATTCTTATTCCCGAATAAGTTTCTCCCGTGATCGTGACTGTAAAGCATTCGAAGGGAACCAAAAATCAAAATAAATCCGCGACAAAACCCGAAAAGATAGTTTCATTTATCTATACTAATATTATAAAGAAGTAAAGTTTGTGTGTTTGTATATTTGTTAAATTGTAAGGAGTGATCTCGGGATCAACTGAACCGATTTTAAAAATTCTTTCACCAATAGAAAGCCACATTATTGCTGAGTATCATAGGTAAATAAAACCGAAAAATAAAAAGGCTTTTACGTGGTTGTCCGTTTTGCAAAGTGAATCGGAGAAAAAACGGTCGAATGAAAGCGTTTCTTACGCGATTATAATATAAGGAAATTACGTCATTTTAAAACTATACTAAAGAGGTTACACTTGGGGACGAATGATTAGTTGCTAGTGTAAAATATTCGTGAAAACCTAAGAAAGTATTATAGTATACTAGATTTAGGCATGAGATAGAAAACTAAGTTCGACTGCTATTATTTCAGAGTGAATCTGTTACAAGGTATCTGAAAAAGACATAAAATTAAAAATATTTTCTTTAAATACCTACTTATTTATAGTAAGATTAGGTTCTAAAATAAACTATAATCTAAAATATACTATAATTATTATATGTTTAACATAAAACAAAATATTTTGAAAGAGTATTTAGAAGCTGGTAATAGAAAAATCTGTAATACCACTGAAAAAAATTAGAAAATATACTCGTATGTAATAAGGCAGTGGTAGCCCAGCGGTAACGCGCTCGCTTGTATAACCGAGTGATGCGGGTTCAAATCCGGGTCTCGCACCTCTGATATTTTCATGTGCGAATCATTTCTATCATGATTACCACTTGCCTTACGGTGAAGGAAAACATCGTGAAGAAACCTGCATGTCTGAGAAAACCTAGCAAGTTTTCGTAAGACATGTGAAATCCGCCAACACGCACTGGGCCAGCGCGGTGGACTATGGCCTCGTACTGAGGGAGACCCGTGCCCAGCAGTGGGACGTTAAAAAGGGCGAATGTCATGTAATAAGGCAAACTAAAGATTTGTTTTTTATTTTATAATAACATTAGATATACAACATTCATATTTTATAAGCAACCAATGTTTTAATTAAAATAAACCATTTTCATAATTTCCATACAATAATATAAATACATTCTATTAGGTACTACATAAGGTTGCACTGGAATTGTTATGCTAAATTCGTAGCAGATCAATGTATATTCATGGCGCGATCTCAATTACCGTCGTACTATAATACTTAAAATGTATTGTGCTAAAATAATCCAGTTACTTATAAATAATATCATTTACATTTTTGACTTGTTTAGTTTGTTACATGTAAACTTTCAGATTTAATTTCCTTTAGGTTATCTCTAAATGTAATTCAAAATGATATTTTAAAACGACAACTACGAGTAATTTTATACGAGGGCTTAGAGAAGATATTCTACAATCGCAGAACTTTGATATTAAATGTATTGTATTGAATATTGAAAAATAAAATTACAATTAATTAACAAATATCGTTAATAATCTAATAATAATATAATGTCTTTCGAAGCCGGTGGTCGAAGTGGTGATACTTTCTAACTCATACAGATCAGTACAAAAATGACTTATAGGATAAGATGAAATCGATATAAAAATTATACGATAGGATAGATCTAAAAAATAATATTATAAACTTAACAAGTGAAAAAAAAAACTTCGTAATAATCATGATACGACAAAAAACGGTTATACCAACATTACATGACAAAAAATGTTGACCGCACCTAACTTAACGACGTTGCCTGTTAATTCTGAAGTTACGCTAATATGGACAAGTAACAGTCGTAAAAATGATATATCGTCGCGTATTACGCGACTGGGCCACATGTGTTGCAGTGGTTTGTTTTCGTGTTTATGTTATAACTTTATACAGGTATTGGGATAGGGTCTATAGGAATTTATGATCAACTAACGATTTACCCTCGCGTTGTTTGAGTCTCTCGGTGTTTAATAGTAAATTATGTTATGTTATTATAATATGTACTAGGGAATAGGCTATCATTTTTTGTCATGAAAAATGTATGGTTTCGTTGGCTATCATATAATTAATATCTAAAATATCAGTACATTAAATAAGATTTTCTTAATTTTTTGTTACATTTTTAATCGATAAGTAGCTTAATTAACTAAAATATTAAACGTTATATTTTAAATAAGTTATGCGAGTGTATAGTTTTCCTAAAGATTTTTATTTTAGAACTTATACTGATCTATGTTAATTATTATATGTATCATTTGTGTAATTTATAAAGCTTCCGGTTATAAATAGATTTGGTTTAATTAAATTGACCTGAATGCAAATTTGACGTTCAATTTCATTTATACATTAATAGCATGCGGTAATTACACTAGTTTAAACTAGCGACTCACTCTCGATCTGCTTGGGGTTCATACACATTTATATTTTTCCGGTTTGAAAAGTGACCTTTATGCTATACGAGTATCTCTGTTCCAATCTTCATCCATATCCGTTCAGCCATTCTGATGTAAAAATCCATTCATCCATCCTCATATTTCACGATTATAATACTTGTAGAATGTGCAACTTTGTATGGCAAACGGCTGAACGAAAAAATGTACATGACTTGGATGGTAACATAAAGGTTACTCTTAGGAATCTGAAAATGCAACTGAATGAAGAGAGAGCAAGTGACTAGAGTCATAAATTAACAAATCTATACATATAATAAAACTGTAGAAAAGTCGTTTTTGTACATCAAAAAAAAATACAAAAAAAATAAATAGCCAGGGTGTTAAAGGACAACCAATAGAACCCATTTCCAGCATTTTTAGAATTTTTGTCTGTTTGTCTGTTTGTCTGTTTGTCGGTTTGTCGGTTTGTCTGTTTATTTATCCGGGCATCACGTAAAATGTACGAAAGCAATGTAGGTAACTTTTATACAAAACGATTAAACGTAACTTGAAGTAATATTTACTTTTTGTTTCATTGCAATCGGTTCAGTCTATCAAAAGATATTTGAGTTTAAAGTGAAGAAGTAGAGAAATTCCAGAAGTAAAATTAGGGCTATGTGCATTTGATCTCACAACTTCAAGTAACTTTTATACACAACAATATGTGCGTAAATTGAAGTAACATTAAGTTTTTTGTTTCATAGTAATCAGTTCACACCTTATAAAAAATGTAAATTAATAAAATTATAATAGTGTTTCCGAAGTAAAATACGAGTATTCGAACTAGAGATCAACTGCGTGCAGTATTGTTCGATAGATAGCGTTGTGCGTGTGAAGTCATTTTCTGAATGCTGTGTTAAGATTTTCCTGGAAAGAATGACCTTCGCCCAAGTCTGCCGGCTATCTTTGAGTTTTGTAAGAGTCATTAAAGTTCTGTCTTTAAAGAGGTTTGTCTATGTAAAGGTCTTGAATTAAATTGATAGTATCGTAAATCGTTCGTTCGTTAATTCATTATTTTGTTTTATCTTTCAAAAAATTTTGGTTAGTTAGATTCGGTCTTAATTTCGAAGTGCGAAATGAATAATAACTTGCAATTTGAGTCAAGTAGTTTTATTTACTTCGTAGTTTGAAATTTTATTAGTCTTCATTCTCATTTTGAAAGTTTGTGTTGTTGTAAATTGTTGATTTATTTGGTTCAATATTTTATTTGTTTGGTTCAGTTTTTATTTTGAAAATGACTTCTAGAAAAAAAACAAACCTTTCGCAGCGTAGCCGAGATGCGAAAAGGAAGAGGCTAAGTAGGTCCCAGGAATCAGAAGAAGATCGTGAAGTGAGGCTAACAGCAATTCGATTATCCGTTGCGGCGGTGGACCTAAGTATTGGATGCTTTTCTAATGGTCAACTATACGTAGCTCTTTCCCGCGTAAACAACCCCAATAACCTTTTAGTGTACGCTCCAGATGGTTCCACAGCCAATGTTGTTTATAAAGAAGCACTAGCATAAATAAAAAAAAATAATTTGTATCGGTATCCTCCAACAGCGCTTCGCACTAAAAAATAACATTGTTAAGTTCCGACATCCACGCGAACGAAGTCGCGGGCACAGCTAGTCCATAATTAAATATGATTTGGCTGATTGTTTGATTATGCTCTAATGTCTTTATTTAAAAGTAAAACATAGGTTTGGTATTACCAATTGCTGTATCGAAATAAAAATCAATGTTGTCAGTTCACAATTTATATGGTAGGTAAGTACTACTGAATATGCTACAAAACGAAAATATTATAGGAAGAGACTTGTTCATAATAAGCATTCGTAAAAATATGTTATGAAAAACCAAGTACAATTTTCCATCCCATTGAGAATTCCACAATCTTGCAGCGAAAATGAAAACTTTAATTTCTTATACGAAATAAGTAAAATAAATGTCGCCATTCTCGCCCACTGTATTACGCATTAAAATTTATACAAAAGTTCCGAAACGGAATGCACAATATGCATGTTTCACACTCGTGCCGGATGTGACGTGCTATTTCATTTTTTGCTATACTAGCTTTCGACTGTGATTCTGCTTATATTTTCTTTTTATACAATATCTATTAAACCAATTTTAGTCCCACCTACCTTCTATGAAAGGAGGATCAGTCCATCAGGCTGGCTAAGTGTGGGTTGGCGGACTGCATATGAAGGGTATAGGGGCAAAACAAGGAATGTCACAAAATATATATATTTTTATTAACATTACATTCTATAATATGTGGCATAATTTTAATATTCCCGTACTTTGAATTTTTTTTTATTTCATGTGACATTCTTTGTTTTGCCCCTGTACCCTTTATAGATCTTTCATTCATCTGTGTTACGTTTAAAAAGGTTGAATATAGTCAATTTCCATCGCTTTGTTTGGTACGAATTGGTTTGTGAGTGCTTAGGCCATAGAGTACCCTGTAGTAGGTGTAAATTTAATCAAACTTGAACATAGAATAAATTCTTAAATCGAACCCAGGACCTCGTGATCTGTAGCTGTAATAGTACTTATTACATGTGAGAAACTTGGAAATTCATACCAAGTATACTAAGTATACAGCGGTAGGATATGCATCTTAACCCGTCATGTACAAGCTGTCTGAATGGCGTCCCAATTGCACATTATATAAGGATAGAATTACCTTTAACCCAGATTTTCACATACAATGTACTGTAAAATGAAATATTTAAGACTTAAAATTATAACACAGTAATAAATTTTACATACAATTTTAATATAAGATATACTTAAAAAATTATACGTATCAATCATAATAATATTATGTAACTATTTTGTACTACTAACACTATTTTTAAAACTGTCTAAAGTTATTTTCAAAGTATTGCAAACTTTTTTCATATATTTTAGTAATATAACAGTATTTTTTACCAAAAATTACGTTAATCCTTCCAACTATTCTTAAGAGAGGCGCTGACCAACAAACAGCATTTTGTGTTTGTTCGCATAAATATATATCGCACTTTCCGATTCGAATAAGCCAAAAGAAAGTGAAGAGCGGCATAGAAGTTATAGCATAATAACATCATCATCGTACTAACTAACATAAAATTAAACAAAATTGCACTATTCGATACATTTATGCTGTACCAAGTCTGAACATAGAAAGAACAATAAAATACAAAGTTCCATTTAAAGCCACGATACGTCGCAAACAGCTGATATTGGAAATATTGAATTCCAAGTCATAAACTCGCATCTGAGACTTGTTGGAACTCATCTTCCCTTTGTTGCTTCGTTCAAATAAAACGATTTATTACAACTGCGTATGATAAAATTTATATCTGCTTTTGTAACACACGCATGACAATTTATATTACTGAAAAAATAATAATATCTAAAAAAATGTAAGTGTTGCTTGCATATTCAAGAATGTAAAAAACCTTAACATTAAAATAACGTGTTTAAGCTGTGCCTCGTAATAATTATTACCAATATAGTTGCTTGCATGACAAAGATCCATAATGGAAAGTTCAGAGAAGTGGAGAATGCACAGACGTTTACGAGAATATTTTAGATTTTTTTTAATTTTCGTTTAGTGCAAGAAACTTGTAGTACATAAAAGATAAAAAAGTGGTCAAATCATGAAATTAGATATCTTTTGTAGAAAACTAACATCGTATATACATTTTGATTTTAGCGTGTTGTAAGTTCATGTCAAAACTCACAAGTTATAAAAGGTCAAAGGTGATGAAAGTGGGTTTCAAGTAAACATCCTGTTCCCTTTACACAAAATGCGATTTTTGCCGCAGGGCATGTACTTAACAGTTCTCGGGTTTAACTATCAAAGTTTTTAACAGCAATTATAAAGTTGACGGAACCTTCATAAACACGTAAAGCCTTTCGTCCTACACCTGATGTCCTTTAAGTACCTTGAACTATAAGAGTAAAGTTATTGAGAGTACACAAAAATAAGTTCTCGTTTGAAAAGTTTATTTTTAAACAAGTATTTTTAGTTTACGATGCTTAATGTTTAGGAAACATGGTTCGTACTGTGGATGTACTTTTTAAGTCAACGGAATCTTAAATGAACGCATATACAAAATTTTATATTTGTGCTGTTGTCTTGATTGTAGCCTACCAATACATTGGATACAGCATTTTACAATGATCATAAATGAAAGCATATATGCTGTCTGAATGTCTTTACTGTTCACTTTTAAGTAGTTGCTTCAATGGAAAACAATTCTAGATAAAGCATCACATAGGTCATAGTTATCGTAATATTCTTTGACAGAGAAACTAAGGCAATACTCGTATTAATTAGTAATCTATCGAATGAAAAGAAATGTTTTAGCAGTTAGAATTTTACCTGCCAGACTTGACCTATACAAACATACCAACAAACATTGTAACTTAAACAAAAGCTTGAAAAAATCTTACAACTGAATCATTTCACATGTCAAGTCCACATATTAAGTTTCACTTTAGTTTCAATAAGTTTCATAATACGATGTGCAAGTGCGAAAAGAGTTATACAAGAAACTTGTTTAAAATATTATTTATATAACAAAGTATCAGTCATTTAAAAAATATTCCGTCATAATTAAGCATCTAATTTAAAAACAGCTCAATGTTATTAGACGGGTTTTCATGAAATATAGTGGGGCAGCAACGATCAGCCAAAACTACGGAGGTCTTCAAATAAAACGTAGACTATCTCGAATTACGTATATTTCGTGTTTTACAATGGTTCTTAGTATATAAAAAAACATTAGGTTCGGAGCGTTACAATTTAACAAGAAGAATGATTTGAATTTTCACTTGTCACTATCTAATTAGTGTCTATGCCTCGTCTATGACACACAAGAGAATAGACGCCGGTCGATCGCCGCAGCGCCACACAACGGACAACGGTGGCAACTACTTAAAGGTCCATAGGCAGTTGCCTTATGTACAAGCTAGATGGAGTTAGCCGCGACATACCCCCCGCCTTGGAAACACCGGCTTCCAACATCAGGCTTCATCGTTGGATGACTGCAGGGGCAAAGGGCAAATTTTCGAAAACGCCCTCCTCGTCGTTCCGGTTGCGGTACGGATGTCAGCAACACGTGTGACACCATCAGTCCCCGGGTATATGCGAGTTATGCGTCCCAAACGCCATTTAAGCGGTGGTAAATTTTCATCTTTGATGAGGACGAGACGATCAAGGGCTAAATCGTCATGATGAGTTTTCCACTTAGTTCTCTGTTGAAGTTCTCCAATGTATTCTCTGGACCACCTCCGCCAAAACTGCTGCCGCAGCTGCTCCACGCGGCGGTACCGGTTCATCGCCAGACCTGTAGCATCAGAAATGGTCTCGCATGGCAGCGAAGTTAACGGTCGGCCTATGAAGAAGTGACCAGGAGTGAGGGGAGTGAAGTCGTTAGGATCAGTGGATAAGGGGGACAGTGGACGAGAGTTTAAAACGGCTTCGATTTGAATTAAAACAGTATTCATTTCTTCGTATGTTAATTTTGCGTTACCAACAATACGTTTAAGATGATGTTTACAAGACCTTACACCACTCTCCCACAGACCTCCAAAATGCGGCGCATACGGTGGAATAAAATTAAATTCAATACCCTCACATGAGGCGTAATCGTTTATTTGTTGTGAATTATCATGAATTAAATTTCGAATTTCTTTTTCAGCACCAACAAAATTTCTACCGTTGTCAGAATAAAGAGCTACTGGTTTTCCGCGTCTACCAATGAATCGTTTTAAAGCTAAAATATAGTCGTCCGTCGAAAGGCCCGTGACCAGTTCGATGTGTACAGCTTTAGTTATGAAACAGACAAATAAACAAATATACGATTTAATTTGCCTAGCACCTCTTCCTTTACGGTTCATAATCATAATGGGTCCAGCATAATCAACGCCGGTCCGCTCAAACGGAAATCCCGCATCCAGACGTTCAGATGGTAAATTTCCCATTATAGGTTTAGGTATTATATTGTTAAAACGAGAACATGTAACACATTGACGCACGATTTTTCTCACAAGACCTCTTGCACTTAATATCCACCATGTCTCGCGCAGATTATATAAAATTAGTTGAGGTCCTGCATGAAGTAGCCTCTTGTGTTCATGATTCACTAATAAATTAGACATCCAATGTCGACTGCACATTAAAAACGGATGCCTTTTATTAAAATCGAAATTAGACGCGTTTCGAAGTCGACCACCAACTCGAATTAATTTTTTATCATCTAAAAACACGTTTAATCCAGATACACGATTTAATTCTTTATTATTAGCTGTGTAACTTCCTTTATTCAGCAAATTATCATAAATCGTCGGAAAGGATTGCATTTGTGCAAAACGAATCAACGTATACTGCGCTTCCTCTAGTTCGGACACCGATAACAAACCGGTTTGCTTTGTTTTGCATCTATTAGCCCCGCCCCCTCGTATGTTGTTTATGAATCGAAGAACGTAGGCCCATACGCGTTTAAGTTTTGTGAAAGACGAGTATTTATTAAATTGAATAAAATCTAAATTGTCGAGACTGCTAAAATTATGTATTACATTAGATTTTAAATCAGGCAAATTTTCTAAATTAATTATATTATTATTTAACGAATCAAAATTATTATGACATTGCAAGTAAGACGGACCGTTCCACCAAAGCTCACAGTTAATCAACGAATCAAAGGCTAATCCTCTAGACAATATATCAGCTGGGTTGGTTTCGCTCGATACATGTAACCACTCGGAATCACCTGTCAGCTCGTTTAACTCGGTTACGCGATTTTGTACGAACGGCTTTAAGAGATGTGGCGACATCTTAACCCAACCGATGACGATGGTCGAGTCAGTCCAAAAGATAACCCTTGAGAAAGTTAAACGAATAACGTCGATTATTTTTTTATAAAGTCTTGCGCCTATTAAAGCACCACAAAGCTCTAACCTCGGGATAGATATGGACTTTAAGGGAGCAACTTTACTTTTTGCGCATAATAATTTTACGACGATTTCTGAATCATGATTATACGAACGTACATAGGCACAAGCGCCGTATGCACTTTGTGACGCGTCGGTAAATATGTGCAGTTCTTTGTATTGCGTGTAGCCGTTCATTACGTAACGAGGAATTTTTAATTCATTTAATCGTTTTAAAACTAACATAAATTTATTCCAAATAAGTTCGATATCGCGAGGTACTGGCGTATCCCAATCGAGCTTACTCAGCCATAATTTTTGAAGTAAAATTTTAGATATAATAACGGTGGGCGATAATAAACCCAACGGATCGTAGATCTGTGATATTATTGATAACATTACTCGTTTAGTCAACCTAGGTATAACCTAGGTATATCGTCATACTCGTCTATTTGTGTAGTGTAATATAGGTAGTCACTCTCGCTATGCCAACCAATACCTAAGGTTTTATTTTGCGTGTGTTCACCGTTAAACTGCTGTGTTGCCTGAGTATGAGCGAGTTCCGAGTTAAATATCCATTTACGTAGTACAAAACGTCCCGAACGTAAAACCGCTGAAACCTTTTCACAGATGGATATTAGCTCATGACGATCATCACTGCCAGTAACCAAATCGTCAACGAATAAATCTTCGGTTATTACCCGAGCTGTGACGACGTCATCACAATCGTATGCGAGCTGACGTATACAACGCATACTTAAATACGGCGCTGACGCCGTACCATAAGTTACGGTGTTAAGTTGATATATATCTAACGGATCTGTAGGATTGTCACGCCAAACGATATACTGCAGTGACCTTTGATCTTGCTGAACAAGGACCTGACGAAACATTTTTTCTACGTCCGCACAGGCTACGTATTTATAACGCCTAAATCGTAAAAGTATAGAAAAAATATCATTTTGAAGAGCAGGTCCCGGGTACTGAATGTCGTTAAGTGACTTAGAAGAAGTAGTTGTAGCACTTGCGTCGAAGACCACACGAAGTTTAGTGGTTGAACTGTGCTCTTTAAAAACACCGTGATGCGGCAAGAAAAAATTAGGATATTCAACCTTATTCACACGTGTCATATGGCCTAACGACTCATATTCGTTTATAAAGTCACGATACAGACGTTTATATTCCGGTGTGCGCTCAAGTTTACGTTCTAATGCAAAAAACCTATTTTTTGCTAAGTTATACGAATCACCTAAAACATCTGGTGATTGTTTCAAAGGAATACGTACTGTAAACCTACCATCGATGTCTCGTTTAGTCGTATTTTTAAATAGATCCTCGCATATACGCTCATCAGCAGTAAGAATATTACAGGACTGAGATACGTTTTCTAACTCCCAGAACCGTTTTAAATTGTCGTCTAAAGTTTGATTAAAATTACAATAAACTTGATCGGTTTCACTGTCTTTTAATTGCGACGTATACAGCGGGCCACACAATAACCATCCTAATTTAGAATTTTGGAGGTAAGGTCCCCTTTCTAATCGAATTCTATTATCGTTTAATAATAATTCCCAAAATAAATCAGCACCGATTAGTAAATCGATAGCCGAGGAAATATTAAATGATGGATCCGCAAGACGAATATTATTAGGAATACGTATAAATTTATTATCAATGCTTGTCGTAGGCAAACTAGACGTAATGTGCTGCAAAATGTAGCACCGAAGCTTTGTACTATAATCGTTTATCTTAGAGCGTATAGTAATTTCGCACGATTTATTCGATTGCGTTGTAGACATACCAACGCCCGATATACGTATAGTGGACTGTATAGGTTTCGTATTCAAACGTTTAAATAATTTTTCTGAAATAAAACTATGTTGACTGCCGTTATCCAATAGCGCGCGAGCTGTAAACATTTGATTATTCCGATCTATTATATCTACTAACGCAGTGCATAGCAAAACCGGTTGTAATGCATTTCGCGGCAGCGAGTGGCTAGTAGATAAACTGTGAAGCGCGGTCGACGGGCCGGCCGCTTCACGAGTCTCGCCGAAATCAGCTGATCGCCCGCTCTGCGTATATTCGAATTTATTTAAATTATTATTAACATGTAATAACGTATTATGTTTGTTCCGACATTGCTTACACGGTCCGAACATACATTCCGTTGCAGAATGACCTGAACAACGTAAACAATTATTGCATAGTTTGTTATCTTCAACGAATTTTAGCCTATCTTTAATAGACAAATTTAAAAATTTATAGCACGTATAAAGTAGATGATTACCATTGCATAAAACACAATTATTATTGTCTGGAGAAATACGTTTATTAGAACTAAATGACTTCTTAGAATTATTATTTTTATTAGAATTAGTAGACGTGTAGGTATGTCCTATGACATGGCGTTTTGGTTCGTAATGCTTATTTTCGCTTATAACGTGAGGTTTACATTGAGACAACTTATTTTGACTAGAACTAATCATCTCCAGAGTATTCGATTTGTTTCTTAAGAATGACAGTAAATCATCTAATTTTAGTCGTTTGTTCGAATCAGTTAAAATTGATCCCTTAAAATTCTCCCATTCCCGCTCAGTAGCTGCGTCTAATTTAGATACAACTAAGTATATAATTATTGTATCCCAGTGTTCAGTAGGTTCGTTTAATGATTTTAAAGCACGAAGGTTTCTGAGTGTAGTATCTATTAACCTACGAATCTGCAAGTGGGATTCCTGTTTAAGCGGATTGAGAGAAAATAATGATTTCAAGTGGTTCTGTATAAGAAGTCGCGTATTATGAAATCTACTATGAAGTAGATCCCAGGCATGCACGTAATTACTCGCTGTAAATTCTAAAGCGCTTATAACTTGTAACGCACAACCGCTCAGTGAAGCCTTTAAATAATGAAATTTCTGGATTTCGTCTAAGTCTGAACGATTGTGTATCATAGTAATATACGAATTCCTATATTCTAACCACTGATCAAATGAACCATCAAAGGAGGGTAATTTTATGTCCGGTAGTTTAACATTCGATTGCGCTGACGATTTACTGTTACATTTTAGACTTTCGACGGTATTTTCGACTATACTTTCAGCTGTAGCTAAAACGTTAAAATATAATGATTCGAAAGATTCTACATACTCAAAGTTTGCTGTATATTCCGACTCGGGTAAAACGAGCTCAATTTGATTTTGAATGTTGTTAAAAGTATTAAAATGATCTTGAGCTGCTTGCATTCTAAATTTAACTTCTTTAACTTGAACTTGAGATATAGAATTACAAGGCAACGAATCTAAATATTTTTTAAATTGTGTTAACCGACCCTTTAAATTACCTCGCTGTTTTTTGAGTTCAGAAATATCTTTTGGTCGTTTTCCCGCGGGGGAAGCTGCCGAAAGCACTGATAATTTATCTTCAGTGGACATCTTAGAGGTCTACGTGTAAGAATAATGTAAGGTACTCACGTTATATGAAGACTTTGAACCAGCACAAATCGCAAAGAAACGTCACTAGCCTGACCTGTAAATGATACGATTTTTAATTCAAACGTTTAAGGGAAAGGAGTAGAAAGGAAATAAGACCTGACCGTTGACTGAAGAAGTAGCTGCGTCGATTTTCCTTGACGAAGACCAGTCGGCGCGAAGTCCAATTTCTTGGTAAATCCAGGCTCGAAGACCAAATTATGGGGCAGCAACGATCAGCCAAAACTACGGAGGTCTTCAAATAAAACGTAGACTATCTCGAATTACGTATATTTCGTGTTTTACAATGGTTCTTAGTATATAAAAAAACATTAGGTTCGGAGCGTTACGATTTAACGCTATTTAATTAGTGTCTATGCCTCGTCTATGACACACAAGAGAATAGACGCCGGTCGATCGCCGCAGCGCCACACAACGGACAACGGTGGCAACTACTTAAAGGTCCATAGGCAGTTGCCTTATGTACAAGCTAGATGGAGTTAGCCGCGACATATAGGTAAGATTTTTTGCAGAGAATAATAAGTAAAAAAATTAAAAACAAGGGCATTGCAATTAAATACAAGATTTTAAAATTACGTTTGCATTAAGCATTTTCTATAGTTGTCACTGTTACCGTAAATGCTATGTCGGTTGTAAGGATTATACTTGTAAATCCATTAAGCTGGAGGATAGCCGCTGAGATTTGAAGAAGTTCTGACATAGATTTGAAGTTTAAAATGTTGAATTATATCTTTTCACATTAAATCAAGTTAAATTTTAGCCTGCGACATATTTTTCATGGACTGTTTATATCTAAAAAATATAAAGTACATAACGTACTTTTTACTGAACGCATAGGTATATAATTTTGTACTTATGAGAAAAACACAATTTACATTTTTTTTGTTTATTCTCGCTTGTCTCCAACATGGCTAGACTTTTTTTAACAGAACTTTAACTGGCAGATAGCTAATACTTGTAGAATAATGAGTAACTTAGGCTACTTTTATTTTAGAAAGGGTTCCATTTGAAAAAAATAAAATGAAAAATATAATAAATAAATAATAAATAAATAAATAATAAATAAATAAATAAATAAAAATGGGACGAACCCCAGCAAAATCACTAGTTATGAACAAGTACTTAGAAATACAAAAAAACGAGGGACTGGCGGCTGCAAGTTCACTAATACGGCTCTTAGCTACACCTCTTACGAGATGTTATTCAGACGATAAGTTCTGAAAAATACCTTCATAGTTACCGAATCCTAGGTTTAATGCAACATTGTTTCTTGAGCTTTTATTTACAAGTAAGTCTAGAAGGAACATTTGTGTTAGTAATCGATGTCCCTATAACTTTTCCGTGTACTGAAACTATGCGACAAACTTTCCACTATGTCGAATCACACGCAAACTTTAACGATGTTAAACAAACTTTGTCACATAGGTACTTATAAGTTGTTTATATGCTTAACGTCGAAAAAGACTGATGATAGAATAAAAACAACGAAGAGCAGTAACTTTTAAGTGCATCCGGACTGAAACGCTAAGTTGGTAGCTCCGATGTTGCAAATAAAACGATACTCTCTTTTAAGCATTGAAACAATTTACTTTATACTGTACATGACGTGACATAACGAGGTTAAAATTTTAACGGTTAGTATCAATAAATCGTAGAACGCTGTGAAAAACAAAACAAATCTATACTACGGGAATCTTAAATTTTGGGAAAAGTTGTAACCTATGTTATTCCAAAATATAATTTATATCTGAACCCAATTTCATCGAGATTCGTTCAGCCATTCTGATATTTGTAGATATTCAAAATTTGGCATTTATAATAGTATACTAGATATATATTGAACTGCAAAAATATATCTATCCCACTACTCGTGCTATTCTAGACAATAATCTGTCATTGTGATAAATTTTACCCAGATCGATCAGCCGTTATGGCTTGGTCGAGTAACAAATACTTAAGAAGAAGAGTAACATATACTACAAATACCCGGCACTTCGCTGGGCGTAAGTTAAAATAAATTAAAACTTTCTAATAAAATAAATGTAGCCTAAGTTACTCCTTATAACATTAGCTATCTGCTTGTGAAAATCCCATCAAAATCTGTCAGAATATGCCGGAACAAACAGACAGACATACAGAGACAGACGAAAATTTCAAAAATTGACTTTTTGATCTAAGTACCGCATATACTTTTATATGAATTAAGTAAAAAGCTGTTAATTTGAAATTAAAAATAGACACTTCAATTTTATTTATATTTAATTACTGATATACTATATGTCAGTAAGATAGTGTAGTGCTATAATATTTGTAGTATCTAGTAGCGGTAGAATGCGTAGAGCTGAAAATCGAGCCCATTGATGTGCCTTATCTCGCAGTTGATAAAAGTGTAAAAAATAGGAAATAAGAAAAAGAGTCAAATACCTTTGCAAGCAAATTTATGGTATTGCAAATTTTTGTTCCTAGAACACTCTATTGTATAAAACTTCATTAAGTGTAGCTTTTGTAGAGACGAAAAGCCTGTAAAAATCAATGCCTATTATTAAGGTGTACAATTGGTTTGGAACTTTTGACATTTTTAATTAACTTTTATTCTGCCATGAAACAGTATTACCACTATTTTTTTGTAATATGCTGGGACATTATTACACACAGCGCCATCTAGTTCCGTGGTAAGCTAAGTTACGTGCTTCTGTTACGGATACCAGATAGTTGATATACTACACATGTAAATTTTAAATACATACATATGATAAATATATACATAACCATGACTGGAGTACAAACATTCGTGCTCAACAAATGAATGCCCCCAGCGGGACTCGAACCCGTAACCGCTGGCACAGAAAGTAGGGTCACTACCAACTGAGCCAAACGTTTCGTCTATTTAATTTTACATGCTTATTTCGTAACCGTTTCCATGTTATGTTACATTATAATATATCATGAAAATACGTACGTATGTTATTTATGTATCCTAAAAAATCAGTTTAAATCAGTCAGTATACGGACAAATCGGTTAGAATATAATGAACGATTCTCAGTAGAAATATTGGGTTGGAATTAACTGTCAAAAATACGGTGTGTTAAAAAATTACACAATTCAACTCAAAATCACATTACTAGAATGCGAATTTTATCACTTTAAAGGGCTTGACAGATTAAGATGGAATTTTCACAGATAAGATAAATTATTAAGAAGAGCATAGGCTACTATTAATAATAAAAAATACGAAAAATAGTACTCATAGTCCAAAAAAGAACCGATAATATTATACTCTAATTATTTTTGGCGGTTTTACTAACACTATATCATTCCTTTGCAAACAATTAAAACAAACGTGTAAAGTCATAAACGGTAAAACTCAACATAAAACTTGAGTATACAGTCGTAAAACAAAGAGAGATTTCATAAATAAGAAATGCTATAAACAAACTCAATTCCAAAGCAAACCTTAGAACAATTCTAAAATTAGTAGTTTCATTTTCTAACATCTGAACTGTAATAACGGACCCATAGTTATACTTTTATGAACTCTGCACAGCGTTAAGCCAAAATCGTTGTTACTTCCTTGTAGATGAAAAATTTTAAGCTTTATTCTATTTAATTTTAGTTTTTTATATGCAATATTAGATTTTTTATTTAAAGAATATATGGATAGGAAGACTATTTGACTACTAATTCGGTAATGTGTTTGTATGTACGTCTGCTTGCGTGTATGTAACACTAAGCCACTTTTAATCACTTTGAAGGACGTGTCGCAGTATAGTGAGGGTTAGTCGCTTCTAAAAGTCTTCTTAAAGATAAGTGTTCTTAAATCTAATAGAGTTTAAGTTCGTAAGCAGTACCACACATTTATGTATAGTACAGGTTAAAAGTCCAACCCACCATAGCCCAGTTTTATCACTTTCATATTTGAATTGAGTAACTTGCTGTGACTTTTTTTATTTAACCAACTTCAAAAAAGGAGGGGTTCCCAATTCGTCTGTTTTTTTTTTGAGAAATGCATTTTCGCATACTATCTGTATACATATGAGTAGTTATGTGGAACTTACCGGGTAGAAAAGCAAGTACTACTTAACACCCAAAAGAACCTCTTCCGTCTTTCCTCATCCTTACCTACATTGGCTATGAAACTGGCCGAATCTGTGATATAATTTTATTACTGTTACACTATATATGTATGTATGTTAATTGTATGTTTTACAATTAAAATCACTTAAAAACTTAAATATTTTGCTATTTTGAACTTTATGATACATCCCGAAGTAGTTCCGTAATAATTTGTTTCACACAGAGTGTGAAAAAGAATTATCTTAACGTTTTGGACATAAAATAAAATAAATAAATAATATTTGAAGTAAATAATATCGTAACAGATCTAATTAGTCACTTTTACCTACTTCTAATCATCAAATCGGATTGAAACCTTGCAAGTTTTTGTACTACTAATTGTAATCAAGAAAATTTTGCTCGAAAATATGTATAAAAAAAGACCAAATACAGCTTTCGTGAAGTCGCTTATTTTCTGTCACTTTTGTATACAACTGAATTTTCTGCCCAAGAAATTCTAGAGTATATTTTGAACACAAATAGACTATTGGAAATCTTTATTGAAAATAAAATGGTATGTGGCTTTGAAAGGAGTCTAGAATCTAATACTTTCTTAGTTTAGACAAAAATATTAAGTTTTATGATTTTCTTGCACTTTTGCTCACAGTTTTGTGAACAAAAATATTTTCTAATATGAATTCTTTATAATTAAAATAACTTTTTTTCAGAAATTATAGTATTTATATTCAACCCTTTGTAACGCTCTACTGCAGGGGTAGAGTCTTATTTTAATACTAGGACGATCAGGCCATAGGCCAAAGAGGTGTCTGACCTAGGATTTGAACCCGCTTCACTCAAATTTGGGTATTCGAGTGAAGCGGAACGAAGACGATGCACGTTTCCTTTTATTGGATTAGGAACAAAAGATAATATACCATATAGTATATACTACATAATGTAAAGTTCCTTTTAAATAAGACTGTACAGTTTTGAACTAGATATTTCATACTATATAATGTAAAACAAATCAAATTTTATTCTACCATAAAAAACAAACAACAATTATAATGGGAATCAAAAATAACGTACGTAGCGTGAAAATACTAATTTCCACAAAAAGGATTTGGATCGAGAGCCTTTATTATTTTTTGCTATCAAATTATCCCATTTTGTTGAGTTTATTAAAAATATTACTCAATTTATACCCTTAGGCTTACAAGCGTTTTACCAATGTAGTTTCACACCGAACTTATCGGAATAATAATTTAAAGTTTAACATAAAAGTTAAATGTTACACTTAATTACGTGTTATAAATCAATTTTATCTTAATTTAAATTATTATTTTAACACGTGTAGCTTATTATATTATAATATTATGTAAATTTGGATTTGATTATTATTCGTATAAAAAAACATGATCAAGGTAAGGATCATGTCTGTCTGGCAAATTACAAGCTTCAATTAATTTTTTTGCACCAGTGACTTAGTCTTGCATGACCCGGGTGTTTACTTCGATGCTTGATGATATACAATATATTATATACAAGAATTTCCCGCAGCTTCGCCCTTCGCGTTTTAAAGATCGGAAATCAAATTTAGAGATTACACAAACCGTGTAATGTTGTACAATCGGTTTTAACGGTTACTTGAGATTTCTCAGCAATGAGATATTTTCCAGCAGTAAAAAGTATCCTATATCTTGACTCGGATGGCGGATAACCAGCTATCATTATACTAAATTTCATCAAAATCTGTTTAGTGGTTTTCTCGTGAGGCGGTCACAGACAGACAAACATTCTAAAAACTACAGATTCGGCCTCTGTATCAATGTAAATAAATAAATAAATATGTTGGGACATTATTACAACAGCGCCATCTAGTTCCGCAGTAAGCAGCATAACGTGCTTGTGTTGCGGATATCAGATAGTTGATATACTCCACATATTATAAATTTTAAATACATACATATTATAAATACTAGCGGTGCCCGCGGCTTCGCTCGCGCTAAGAGTGAGTAAAATAAACATTTTTGTTTATATACTGTTACTTATAATGTACCAAGGACTGATTCCCCATTTAAAGTTCTGGCCCTCTTTTCTGGGAACTACTCTATAGCATTTTCTATTTCATCTACAGCACCAATTATTTTGTAATCCTGTGAGATGTTTCTCTTAAGTTTTAGCAAGAGTTATCTATATAAATTTGTAAGAACTCTATAGAACCAATAATTGTGTTTTCACTTAGGAATGTAAGATTAATGTTCAATAAAAGGTATTTTAAATGTTTTCTCGTATAATAAATAGCACTATACAAAACTTAATTCCAATCAGTTATGTACTTTTTGTGTGAAACGCACGTTTCGATTTACGAAGTTACTGTTTTGTAAGTACTGATAAAAATAGGTATTGCGAGTGTAGCTTAGGAGACAGATATTTGATATTGTAAACTATTCTGTAGCCCTTTTTAAGACCTACAATATTGTTTTGATGTATCTCTCAAGACTTACCCGCAGCTAGGTTTCTAAGGACGACTCAATGAAATAAATTATTTTGTTTTCCTGTGGCAATGTTTTTTCTACAATAAAGAGTACCACAGTAATGACCCGAGTAATAAGTAATCATTACACAGTTTTTTTTAAATCGGTCCGGTACTTTTTGTGTTATGCGATAACATACAAACAGACAAACATTTTAATAATGTAGGTATTGGGGTGTTTATTCAAAACATATTTCATTACAGTCATTGTTTTTAAAAAAATATTTCATGTACATACTTTTTATAAGTTTCTGCTTTATTATATTTATACATTTATATGTATACATATAGATACTAATAATAAAAATAGGTATTGCGAGTGTAACTTACATATATATTGGTATTGTAGACTTTTCAGTAGGCTGTTTTTAGACCTCGAATTTCCTACTACATTATTTTGACGTATCTGTTAAGATTTCGCCACTGGTAGCTTTCTAAGGCCTACTCAATAAAACCAATTATTTTGTCTTCCTGTTTCAGTGAAAAGAAATTTCTTCAATAAAAAGTATCCTAAATGTTGACCCGAGTAATAAATTATCACTACACAAAATTTAGTAGACAAACAGACAAACGCTCAAAAATTTTAACAACTATTATTTTGAGGTCTATATTTAATAAAATATACGTCACAGCCTTTGTTATAAAAAAAATCTGTTACTGTATGTTGAATAGGTATCATCGCCCCGCGGTTTCACCCGCGTTGTTCAAGGTCCCGTGAGAATACCGGAGTAAATAATATAAGTAAAGTATAGTAAGTATAGTATATACATGAAGCTTTTCACTAGTTATTTTTTTTAAATGATCTAACAGTACTTTTTGCGTTTATTCTAAACACAGTACAGTTTGTCCAAGCTGCGACATTTTTCTTAGTTATAGAATCTGAACCGTTATAATTACTAAACGAAAAGTCTGATCTATATATATACCGAACTGATAAATATATATACCGAATTTAAAGTGCAGTTACACGTACAAAATCAAGCTTAATACCAATATCACCTCTATTCGATTCCACCCGTATTTGAACTGAAGTTAAACAAAAAATGTTATTTTGGCTGAATTGTAATAGGCACATACCATAGCGGACTTTTTGTGAGCATTATATACATACATAAATACATATATACATACATACATACATACATTCAAACATACATACATACATACATACATACATACATACATACATACATACATACAGACATACATACATACATAGTACATACATACAGACATACATACATACATACATACATACATACATACATACATACATACATACATACATACATACATACATACATACATACATACATACATACATACATACATACATACATACATACATACATACATACATACATACATAAGCCGTTTCTGGCAAAATGTCTAAAAATTAAAGATCATTGTTTTGGGTGCTATGTGTTGATAAAGGCCCAATACAAAATTTTTCTCATATATCTTTTATTTACAGACAGCGAACGGTTACGTTGTTACCATATTATGTAATATACTGCAATAAAAATATCTTAAGTCACGACCTGAGTAATAAGTTATCACTAAACAAAATTTGGTTAAAATTTGTGCAGTACTTCTTGAGTTACACGATAACATACAAACAGACAAATGGACATACAGACAAACAACCAAAAAAATTATAACTATTGTTTTGGGGTCTCTATATTCAATACAAAATACGTTACAGTCATGGTTTTTGAAAATATTTAATGTACAGATTTTTTATGTTACGGTTTTTTTTTATTTTATAATGTATTTATTTCATATGTTTCATATAAATAAATATGTATGAATATAATTATAATATTATATAGATCATTATTATTATTATCGAGCTTAGTAAAGTTTTAGTCAATGCTACTGAACAGAGAAAGAATAGAAGTTGTAAGTAGTTTAACAAATATTCGACGTTATTCTTTAAATTACCATAACTTTTTTATTTATGAACCGATTGACATGAAACAAACGCTAAATGTTAAGTGAAGCCTACCACAATATATATGTGAAAACCACATCTCGATCAAATAAGCCGTTTCAGAGATTAGCGTGCACAAACGCACAGACAAACAGACAAACAGACAAAAATTCTAACAATCGTTGTTTTGGGTTCTATTTGCGTTAATAAAGGTCCCTATAATATTTTTTCTTATATATCTTTCATGTACAGACAGCGATCTGTTACATTTTTATTATATGTTTATAAATATAAACACCCATGACTGGAGTACAAACATTTGTGATTAGCAAATAAATGACCTAAGCGGGACTCAAACCCACGACCGCTGGTGCAGAAAGTAGGGTCACTACCAACTGAGCCAAACGAGTCGTCAATGTATAACTATTTCAAGAAGATTTTCCAAAAATATGTAACAGTCGAATTTTGAATCTGTACATAGAATTTCAGATGAACTCAGTTAGAATTTTATTATATGTACAGATAATAATCAAAAAGAGTAACCTTTTTGTATAACATTCTTATTTTATATATGATTATAAGTATTTTTGTATACAAAATTTCAATCATAACCACTTAGTTCTTTTAAGAAATAACAAAACGCCCACATTATAATTCAGAATACATATTACTGTTAGCATCAATTTCGCTGTCTCTTTTATAAAAAAATCACTTGCCCGATTAATTAAAGAATCTGGTATAGGATAATAATGTAATCTTTTAAAGTATTTGAGATTAAAATAACAAAATGTAAGGTGAGCATTTTATTTAACTATATTCCAGAAGAAATACTGCCAAAGCATTATGATAACAGCCTGCGTCATTTAGCGCATCGTTTAACCTAAACTTGTGAAGCGGTTTGTGCTAACTTTCTTTATTATATCGAGATGATTTAAAAGTATCTTTTCTTAACTAAGTTTGCATAAGTTTTTCTATCTGGTCTAGTACATCGTTTCATTGAAGTTAAAGAAAAAATATTGTACTAAAATACTAGCAGGTGAACCCAGATTCGCTTGACTATTTGTTTTATAAATAATTATATGTACCTATATATCCTTTTTTAAAAGACAGCAGAATAATCGAGATAATTGCTTGCACATGAACTCATTTTTTTTATTTAAAAGTACATTAAGAACACACATATTAAAACATTTTAGATCGATTGAAACATAACAAGTTTTCAGATGTAAGTCTTTATGAATGTACATAAAATTCACTAATAATAAAAAGTATACAATTAATAATAATAAATCCGTAAAATAAAAAAAAAATAATTAATTCAAAAACAATTTTAATCACAATGAAAAAGTAAACACGCGAATTTACGCGAATATTCGACATTATAAATGAAACTATCTTTTCTTCTTTTCAAATTTTGTCGTTAATAGATAGATAAATTAATAAATTAGATAAGTTAAATATTGTCAACAAAGTTATAAAGTATAAAACAAATTAAAAAATAATAAAAAAAATATATAAATCTATATCTAAATATCTACATCTCAAAATTAAAATTAATAAAAAAAATAAAATAAAGTAAGCATAAATAAAGTAATGTCAATATATTAATTAAAATATTATTTCTCTCATAACTTGCATTCATTTGTAAAACTTAGATTAAAAGTGGTAGTGCCATGCTTGTTACCTTCGGGTAGCAGCCGAATGGGCCGGCACGCCCCGTATAGTACCACTCTCTCACAGAAGACCGGCGTGAAGTGGCAGCTATGCTGTCACGTTTCGTCCGGTAAGTGAAAGTCCGGGAGGCCCACTCCCCATCCCTCCTCCCGTCCTTCTCCCTCCTCTCTCCCTCCCTCCCTTTCCTGAAAGGCCAGCAACGCATCTGCAAGTCCTGTGGTGTTGCAGATGTCCATGGGCGGCGGTGATCTCTTACCATCAGGTGAGCCTCCTGCCCGTTTGCCACCTTTGTCCCATAAAAAAACCGCAATTTCATTCATAAATGATTTTAACATAAGATTAACCTTCATATACTAAAGATAAGATTATGTGTATACTTGTATGCCAGCTACAGTCATGCATGATATCTAGCATATTTGAGAAGCACAATTCTTTGTGTAAGCAAGTTGTAATGCCTATTCCTAGCATAAAAAGTAGTAAGGTTCGAATGCACTCTAAATGCAAAATCATTTTCGACCAAAAGTATAAAATAGAGTATCATTTCTCTTCAGACAAAACACGAAATAAGGCTATCCAGATCAATAGGTATCATAGATTATACACATAATACAAAAATGTACCGTATAAGCACACTTTACCGTACGCTATGGGGTAATTCTTTTGCACTTGTAAATCCATTAAGCCAGGAAGACCGTCGTACATTTTAGCTCCTGAGTTCCATTTTATAAATGCTAGTAAAAAGTTTTACATTATATCTGTTCTAGATTTTAATTCATAATTCTTTTAAACGGGGGCACTAAATGTATATCTACATAGTGTGGAACGAAGTCACCTCCAGCCGTCTGTAGGATCAGACATTTTAAGCTTCGCAACGGATTTTAATATGGTTATTTATATTAATTTATATTGGTTGCAGTGCAAGAAGGTCTATATGAATTGTATTCAACTCTTTTTAACGTCCTACTGCTGGACACGGGCCTCTCTTCAATACGAGGGCGATCAGACCATAGTTCACCACGCTGGCATAGTGCGGGTTTGCAGACTTCACATGTCTTACGAAAACTTGATAGGTCCCTCAGACATGCTTCACGATATTTTCCTTTACCGTAAGACAAGTTTGGTAATCATGTTACAAATGATTCTCACTTAAAAATATCGTAGGTGCGAGACCCGAATTTGAACCCGCATCACTCGGTTATCGCGTGATGCGAGCGCGTCACCACTGGGCTACCACTGCCTATATTCTGTATAACAAGCGATTCGCTCTCGTTTCGCTCGGGCTCGTCCCTAGATTTAGTGCCCGTGAAGCCGCGGGTTCCGCTAGTATTAGCTAAACAGTAGGCAAGATAGCGTGCTTGAATTTTATTCTCGCGTCCGTAATTTTTTTGCGATTACTCCTAAGATATTACTTTAAATAATTATATGGAAAAAAGGAAAAAGAAGAGAGAGTAAAATATTGTGCATGAAATGTTTTAAGCCTCAAACTTTTTTAAAATGATAAGGATCAATACCGTATTTGTGTAAATAGCTTTCCAATTACCGCTTTATAATTGCCCATTTTTTAAACTATTAAAATGGATATAGTATGTTATCCTTATTATATTATAATCCCTCCCTATTTACTGCCTGGGTGGTGTAGTGGCTAGCATGTACGGTCGCACACCGGGAGGTCCTGGGTTCGGGCCAAGTTTAGTTATTGAGTCTGTCTGTTTCGAAGGCTCAGTAACAGCCCGGAGTTGGGAAGTTGGCGGTGTTTCACCCCCGTGCCTCGGAGAGCACGTAAAGCCGTCGGTCCTGCGCCTTAACTCTCACTGGTCGTGTCGAGCAGTCGTCCCACCGGAATATGAGAGTGATAAGGAATAGAGAGTGCACTTGTGTTTGCGCGTACACTTGTGCACTATAATATGTCCCGCGCCGTTGGCTAGTCTCAATGAGATTGGCCGCCGTGGCCGTAATCGGCCGGGAGGACATTATTATTATATTATAATCCCACTATACATAATTTTGTTACATCTAAAAGAGATTAGGCAGCGTTTTCGTTGAAAGCTCCCACATGGCTTATTTTTTTCCGTCGCCTCCAACATTATATTTTAGCCAATATATACAAAAACTTGACAAATTATATTTTAAAACCTTTCTGGAGAATCATTCTATCCATTAGTGGAAACTGCATGAAAATCGGTGCAGTAGTTTTTGAGTTTATTGCGAACAGACAGACAGACAGACGTAAAAAGTCGAAATAAGATTGTTGCTATAAGAGTTCATGATAAGTCCTTACTCTGGCTATATATATATATATATATATATATATATATATATATATATATATATATATATATATATATATATATATATATATATATATATATATATATATATATATATATATATATATATATATATATATATATATATATATATATATATATATATATATATATATATATATATATATAATACCTAAATAATAAAAATATGTATATGCAAATTTTTTTTCGAACTCTATAGTGATTCGTAAACGACCTATTTTGTCAAGTATTGCAGCATTAATTAGCTTTTATTGTATAATGCACTCACGTCGTATTAATTGTTCCAGAATTTCAATTATAGGTCGATTGAAATTACTTCGTTATTTAATATTTTGACTAAAGTTTTTCATTTGTTCTGGTATTTTATATCTAAATATTAATACGTGAAACAAAAACTTTGTACCCCTTTTTACGAAAATTGCGAGAAAGGAGCATGAAATTTCGAACACTTATAGTTTATATAGAGGAGTGCAGAATTCCAATATTTTTTTTAAATTATAATAAAAATACATTCAACCAAAAAAACATTACAATACAATGATGACACACTGAATATCAAACATAACCATAATACATTCATTTATTACAAAATGTATTATAAGTTTATGGTCGAATTTCGACCACACTACTAGTTTATATTATGGCGTGAAGAATAGTATTCTTAGTTGATCAATCAATTAATATAGAGTTCACAGAAATAGCTAATGTTATAAGGAGCAACTACGACAACTTTTATTTTTGAAATTTTTATATTTTTTCTTTAAATAGCTGAACCCGCGGCTTCGCTCGCGCTAAACCTAGATACGAACCCGAGCGAAGCGAGAGTAAGTCGCTAGTACATAATTATTATGTACGCATACTACATTCAATCATTAAATCAGTGTTAATTCAGAATCTTATAAAGTGTCATTTAATTAAAATTAAAATAAAGATTAAATGTAATACTTTCCTATCTACCATTTTGAAGCAGAATACCTATTGTTGAGGGCAGATCAAGACCAATATGGGTACAAAACGAACAATAGTGACAAGAAAAATAATAATTATATATACAGAAATAGTACTGCCATAAGGTACTATCCGCTGGGTGCGTAAGGCATGGTGGGGGAAACAAAAGTGATGTCAGCGCCCGCTGCGGACCAAAACAGAACTACGAGTGGCTCTTTATTATTTATGACCATAAAAATAACACATGTGTCAGTTAAATTAAATAAATAAAATAAAATGGGTCATCAGAGTTGTTGTGTAGTCGATTGCAAAAATACTAGTAGAAATAGTAATTGTAAATTTTATAAGTTTTCGGTTGCCAGACAATGAAGTGATGGTTTGCTTATTAGATAAAAATAATTAATAATTGGGAATTTGATTGTTTTTATGATCGAACAATCACAAATAGTCGTCGAACCAACGATAATTGATCAAAATTAATTAATCTGAGCGATAAAAATAAAGATATCTAGTAAAGGGGGCCAACTTAAGGGTGAACATTTGTTTAATTAATTATAAATAAATAAAAGACGTACAAACAATTTCTACATTCGAACATTAACGAACAAACGACGAACAAATAATTAAAAATAAAAAAAATCCGTAAATCAAAAAAAGTTGGGCCAACCTAATTCACTTATTGAGACTTGTTTTAGTTGTTGTATTTATTTTACTTACTGTTTTCAGCTGACCCACGGAAGAAAATTAATTTAATGTACACTCTGTGTAATATATCACATTTAACATTGAAAAAAATTTTTTTTCAAGTTTATTTTATTTTTTCAATAGCTATTTGGCATACAATACATGTATATTTTCTCAAAAGAGCCACCGTGAGTTGTATCGTTAGATGGCGCTAGAGTCACGCACCCAGCGGATATGTTAAGGTGTATTATTCAATACAAAAAAATATTAAAAAAAAAATAGATTCAAATTGATTTACACTTTTTTTTTTTTTTTAAATTGAATTACATCTTAACAAATAACCTATTACTGCGTATCGAAATTAAAAAAGTGTAATAAAGAAACCGATAAAAGGGCCTTCGTTATATTTTTTGTTTTAAAATATAACCATAATTGAATATTTTTTCAGAACCATTTCACCGCAGGATATTGTTGATTATATAAAGCCTTGAATCACACGCTATATTACCACATGAAACGAATGCATTGATAAGAAATACTAATAGAACCAAATCGATTGACACATTTGACTCAGTTTGTAGTGACACTACTTACCGTGCCAGCGATTGCTGGTTCGACTCCCGCTGAGGGAATTAATTTATTGAGCACGAATGCTTGTTATCTATTCGTGGTCTTTTATATTTATAGTATTTTTGTATTTTAAATTATATATATGATGTGTATCGACTATCTGGTATTTGTAACACAAGCCTCGAAGCTTACCACGGAACTAGATGGCCTTGTGTGATGTCCCAAAATTTTTTTATTTAATTATTTTATATTTACAGACGGACAAATATACTTACATTATTGCGTATGACACTCAAGTAGTGTTGTGCAAAGGTGAAAATACAAAACCAAAGGTGAACAATTCTCGCAGAGAATTTTGCAAAGCGAGATACAATACGCAATTATGTTTTCCGCTTATTTGAAACATTGTGTATGTAATTAAAATGTTCCGGAAGCTATTACAACCGTAATAAAATTACGCTGGATGTTTAACGTAATTCTGTTATGAGCTTGTTACGATCATCGAGAGCAGATAAAATGTTAAATACTAATATTAGACTATGTATTGTTAAATAGGAAATTGCACTACCAGTAATTAATAGACAGTCCACTGATAGAGGAAAAAAGTTGTAATTAGGAAGATATATTACTAATAAACACGCAAAAATTAGAGATTACATAGGAGACTGTGTTTTAGGATTCCGTAGCCAAAAAGACGTAGAAACATAAAAGATTTTTTGTGTTCTATAGTAATTTTGTTTTAAAATCTGTCAAAGTAAAATTCTTATTACGTAGAATTAAGAGTCCTTCAAAGATTCTGTACAGCCTCTGAGCATTATGCAGTCTAATAAAAATCTATAATATTATTATTTTATATTTATTACTAGCATTTCTCGAAAGCTGTTAATTTAAAATTAAAAACAAACACTTCAATTTTATTTTTAGTAATATTAAGTGATAGGTATTCATTTTTCCCATAATGGTGATATTTTATGGTTTAATTTTAACCGGTTTCTAATATCGCAAGTACAAAAACGCGACTTGACTACAAAGTACAGAATTATTTAAAATACAATGATATTGATAACTAAAAATAGTATTAAATGGAATGTTTATCTTAATGTAAAATTGATATTACCGTAAGTGCAGATGATGACGATAGCATCCTATGGCCCCTAGGTGGGGCAAAGGGCATCCACAGAACTCCGCTGTCGCGTTCGATTTTGGGCTATGTGCTTTGCTTCTGACCATGAGAGCCCGATTGTCTTCAACTCCGCTGCCACTGAACGTCTCCAGGTGTGTTTAGGACGGCCACGTTTTCTCTCCCCTTGCGGAGTCCATTCCAGAGCTTGTATAGGGATGTGGTTGGGAGGTCTTCTGAGAGTGTGGCCGATCTATGTCCACTTCCGGCACTTAATCTGGTGACCGATCGGCGTTTCAAGACAGAGACACCACAGTTCTTCGTTGGAGATCCTTTCGGGCCAGAAGATATTAAGTATCTATCGTAGGCATCGGTTTATGAAGACTTGAGTAAGTGCAGACGTATTCATTAAATGTTAAGTACAAGTTGAAACAACATTTACATGAGACAAGTAATTGATTAAAATTTGCACATAAATTATATTATTATCAATATCAAAAAAATAATATATATACATTCGCATGTTTAATTAATAGATTTCGTAAAAAATAGTAATATATTCATTAATTTTATAAAAAAATAATTGGGTATTTAATAAAATAAATAGATGAAAAAAAAAGTTAGATACTTATACTTCACTCTTTAATTTTATATGTTCATTTATTTGTCGTAAGTCAAGTAATCAATAACGGTTGTTACAAGAATGATCTGTTGAAGACAACTTTATATGTATGTGGGATCGTTAAATTGATAAGAGCGGGATTGTAATTATATTTCTTTATTAATCTTTAGTAATACATCTTTTTATATTCGTCATAAGTCATCGTCTTCTATTAACACATCTTAATCTATCTATCATAAGTCATCATCTTCCTTTTATATTTACATCTTGACATTAACCAATATTCTTTATAATTTAAAAGTAAAAGGAGGTTTACTATGTCTTAATTAAAAATAAACTAAATAATTATCAATCATATTCCCACACGGCCATCCTGCTCATTCATCTGCCTCAGATGAACTCTATCAAGTAGAAACCAAGTTCGCATCTTTTTTTTCTTTTCTTATAATTCCTTACATTTGCTTTCTTTATCGTCTGCATTGATTCATTCGTTATATTTCTAAATTTTGGTCTTCTTTTACTATCTAAATTCCTAGTCTTAGCTTCTATTGTCTGCTTAAGTCTTTGCCTCTTATTTGAACATTTTCCTTCTGTCTTTGTTTAGTGCGTGTCTTAATTTTATGGTAGTCTTTATTATGTGCTGTCTTTAGTCCTGCATTAACTTCATTTATTCTAAAACATATTTCTTTAATTATTACCTTCTTATTTATTCGTCTGCATCTTGGAGATTCATCTTTTTTATTAGCAATAGGGAACTCAGATTTACTGGGTGTTTCTATCTTTTCATCCATCGGTACTCCTCTATGTTCATTTACAATATCACAATCTTCATTCATTTTTATGGTCTTCTCCGTGTTTTTCTTTTCTCCTTCATCATATTCATCTTTAACATCTTTGTCTACTACTAATACTATATTGTGTCCATTTTCCTTCTGATATTTATTTTCCGTAATTATATTGACATCGCTTACTGTATCTTCCTCCGCCATCATGTCTAATTCTCCAATACATGTATTTTTAAAAGAAACTTCCTCTTCTTGTCTCTTCTGTATGTTAAGCGTATTCTTAGAAATTACAGCAGTGTTAAGCCTAGGGCCAAATTCTTCCATCAGTCCTTTCTTTAACGTGGCATAGTCTTTTACTCTTCCGAACGATCTTAAAAACAGTTTGGCAGTACCTCTTAAAAGTATTTTAGCATAAACCAATTTTTCAATACTACTCCAATTCATAATATTCGCAGTATCTTCAAATTCATCAAAAAACAAACTTACTGGGTAGGTGTCATCTCCGGTGAAAATATTCATTGATTTCTCTAAATCTTCAAAACGAATATTTTCGTCATATCTTTGAACGTCATTTTCGATCTCGCGTGGTGAATCTTTTTTCGGTGGCATCTTGAATGTGTTTCTCGTATTAAAATCTAAATCTTTTAGTCTTTACTTCTTTTATAATAGTTGTTCAAACGTCGTCAAAATCTTCAAAATCTTTTCATCATTATTCGTCTTCAAAATTATCAATCCGTTTCAAACCAATATTATTTACGATCCCGGACGAGCCCCCAAAAAAGATGTGGGATCGTTAAATTGATTAGAGCGGGATTGTAATTATATTTCTTTATTAATCTTTAGTAATACATCTTTTTATATTCGTCATAAGTCATCGTCTTCTATTAACACATCTTAATCTATCTATCATAAGTCATCATCTTCCTTTTATATTTACATCTTGACATTAACCAATATTCTTTATAATTTAAAAGTAAAAGGAGGTTTACTATGTCTTAATTAAAAATAAACTAAATAATAATTAATCATATTCCCACATGTATATACTTTGACGTGAATCTAAGCGCTATATGCACGCGGGAGACTGCACCAATAACACAATGTTCGTCAACAGGGTACATGTTTTTATATCTTGTTACTCAACTGTTTGGTGGAGTTTCATATAGTACATCTTATACAGGCACAGTTGCATACCCAGATCAGGTACCTAATCCACCACCACGTCCTTCACCAATTATATCCTCTTTATCGTCTATCCATCAATCATTGTCTTCAACATCAAATATGCCATCAACATGGCAACCAATAACAGAAAAACCATCAATATCAGAAGGGCATCCAAAGTATGGAAGGTCCCAATCATCAGAAATATCAGAAAATGAAGAGATATCTTCAGCAATACCCAACGCAGCGGACTTAGAAATGTTGAATTTAATGGATTACTTTGAACTATTCAATCAAAGTATATCATCCCAACATATACAATATCCACCAACTTTACCTAACAACGTTAATAATTTTCTTATCAAACGTCCTATTTTGAACATGTTGTAACAAGATCTGAACAACCTCACTTCAGAAGGGTATCTTCTAAACATAATTATAATAACATTACTTCACCAAATGACCATGTGAACGATGCTAACGAAACAAATGATATATCGAGGCAACAACAATCTTTTGGAAAATATGATTTTATTATTGTTGGCGGAGGGTCTGCTGGCTGCGTGCTAGTAAACCGCTCAACTGAAGTAAGACATTGGAAAGTAAGTACATTTTAAATTTTGAAGTATTTTTGCTGAACTTAACATTATATGAAATGACATAGTAGGAAGTCTGGGTTAAGCGAAAATTAAGATCGAACATTGTACAAAACCTTAAATATAAAGTTCCTAAAAATCTATCTCTTAAAAAAGACGATAATAATTGGTATGCTAAGTAAGGCAAATAATAAAATTGTAGGCTCTGATTGTATTCAGTCCTTATTAACGTCCACCTGCTGGGCATCCCTTCAATATATCTATGTTGGTATATGTTGGGACATTATTAGGTAAGCTAAGCTTGTGTTACGGATACCAGATAGTTAATATATTACTCATATAAATTTTAAATCCATACATATTATAAATATAAACACCCATGACTGGAGTACAAACATTCGTGCTCAGCAAATGAATGCCCTCAGCGGGATTTGAACCCGCGACCGAAAATATATTATAATATTCGCTAGCTATCAAAATTTTCAGAGAAACATTTGTCACTTTTCTAAAACATTAAAAAAAACTTAAAAAATATTACGAATAAACACTTTCAAATACACTGTAATTCTAAGTATTTGCTACATTACAACACTGATTTTCTTATAAACAATAGTAACTCGTAAGAATACGTGGGAACCAATTGTTGAGTAATACAATGTTAGTACGAAGACAATACAAAAACTACAATGCACCTCTAGTATTGTCATGAAGGAAACTATTATATTAATTCATAAACGCTGTACAATAACTTCCCATTTATATTTTTTCTTCATCGGTAAAGTGCAAAGAATATTTAAATCGTTGAAATATTGAGGAAAAATCATTTTAAAATGACACTTATATTTAAGCAATGGTACAGTATAATATCCGTACATATTTAGAATTTAAAGCCTTTTTTACTAGCAGATACTCTTTGTTGTTACAAGTTTAAAAAAAATGTATACATTATTACAACAGCGCCATCTAGTTCCGTGGTAAGCTACGTTACATGCTTGTGTTACGGATACCATATAGATGATATACTATACATATAAATTGTAAATACATACATATTATAAATATTAACACACATGACTGGGGTACAAACATACGTGCTCAAGAAATGAATGTTCCCAGCGGGAATCGAATCCGCGACTGCTGGCGCAGAAAGTAGGGTCACTACCGACTACCAGATATTACTATGGTACCAGCGTTTCCACCAACACTCAGTGGATCCAATATTGACTGGAGTTTCAAAACACAACCCGAAAAATTAGCATGTCGAATATTTAATGGCCAGTGTACATGGCCAAGGTAATATGTAAATAAATCTATCTATCTAATTGTCAATAATGTCATTAGATCATGCATTCGCTCGCTATTGCTAGCTTAAAACATTTTGTTAGAATTTACTATTTTTTAACATTTTAGAGGAAAGGCTTTGGGGGGTTCGAGTGCTCTTAATTATTTAATATATATGAGAGGAAATAAGCTTGACTATGATGGCTGGGCTGATATGGGAAACCCTGGCTGGAGTTATGATGAGGTATAATAAGCAATGTTACAATTATAAAATTATATTATAATTTGTTATTAATTAATAAAAAAAAGAAAACATACTCGTCTCAATCAAAGCTTAATATTTTTAGGTCCTACCTTATTTCATAAAATCTGAAAACAATCGAAATGAGGAAGCATTTGATATAAAATATAATGGAGTTGGCGGACCACTCAATGTTGAAAGACCACCTTACATAGACAATAATACAGTTGCAATGGTAGAAGCTTTGAAAGAAATTGGATTGAAACAAAGGGATTTAACTTTGCCAAACAATCTCGGAACAAATTTTGTACAGAGTACTGCAAAGAATGGAAGGCGTTTTTCAGCAAATTTAGCCTACATAAGACCAATTCGTAATGTAAGACCAAATCTTAACATAATTTTAGATGCATATGCTACTAAAATAATAATAGATCCAGTAACGAAAAATGCGCAAGGAGTTACATTTTATAAAAATGGACGATTTTATAATGTATATTCAAGCAAAGATGTAATTGTAAGTGGAGGTACAATAAATTCTCCAAAAATCCTCATGCTATCTGGTATAGGACCAAGAAAACATTTAGAAAGTTTAAACATACCAGTATTCGCTGACTTAAATGTTGGTGAAAACTTGCAGGAACATGTAACCACTGAAGGACTAGTATTATCTGTTCAAAATTCTCCAAAACCTAATACCACCCAATTACTCAATGAGATATTGCTATATAGGTCACAAAATCATAATAATGGACCTCTTTCAGCGACAGGGCATTTGAATGCTGTTGGATTTATTAAAACAAAATATGCTACTTTAAATGCACCTGATATACAAATTCATTTTGACTCAAAAATTGTGGAAGATTTCTATAGTGACCCACAAACATATTTACAAAGCAATATATTACCTCTATCTTTTAACAAAGACGTTTCTGTAAAACCTTTTCTACTTGTACCAAAAAGCAGAGGACGTATATTATTAAATTTAACTGATCCAATTTTTGGCCAACCGTTGATATATCCAGGATTTTTTACATCTCAAGATGATGTCAACGTTTTGGTGGAAGGATTAAAGACTGCAGTTACTTTAGAAAATACAAATGCATTTAAAAGAATCGGAGCATTTTATGTACGGGAACGACTGCCAGGTTGTGAATCACATGAATGGGGCTTATATGATTATTTCGCCTGTATATTATATGAATATACTTCTATCTTCTTAAATCTAGTAGGAACTTGTAAAATGGGGCCGACCTGGGATAAAACAGCCGTAGTCGATCCCAGATTAAGAGTCCATGGAATTAAAAATTTACGTGTTATAGATGGGTCTATTATGCCAACTTTAGTACGTGGTAATACAAATGCACCTGTAATAATGATTGGTGAAAGAGCAGCTGATTTAATCAAAGAAGACTGGTCAGCATAATATATATAATAAAGATCAAGTCTAATTATGTACGTTTGTCTGTATATATATAAACGTATATTAGGAATATTACAATTGATAATAATCATAAGTAAATGGTCTGGTTGTTATTTTTATATTATATATACTTTAAGTAGTGATGATATTTCATTACTATATTATTATTGTTTAAACGACAACATTCTAAAATTAAAGTATTGTTTGTAACAAAGTTGTGTGTGTATTGTGTGTTGTGTTGCGTGTGCAGAAGTCACTACAGAAGACTGGAGAAAAGTCGTAGAGAAAACAAAGAAAATAATTTTACAAGATTTTGAACGAGATGTGAGAATAGACAATATTATTGAAAATGAATTAATAATATCTCTGAGTGGTGACAGCAGTGATGAAGATGACAATATTAATAACAGTTCTGATAGTTCAACTGAATAAATGCATTTTTTTTGTTAAATTATGTACTTGTCTTATTTTGCTCCTTAAATTTAAGAAAGAAAAATAATAATGGGACAGGGATTCGCCTGATGATTTTTAAAATTCACATATGTTTCAAGTCCGTATCGATTCTTTCACATTAATCGATGTTTTTTATCAGGTCACCTCACTATGAAGATAAATCTGACAGACGTCAAATGTTACCTATTAACGTGACCCTGCTATAATAATTATTAGAACGCGGGCGGAGCCGCGGGAATATGTGGTTACATGTTCCTGCAAGTTTTCACCAACATTTAAGTCAGCGAATACTGGTATGTTTAAACTTTCTAAATGTTTTCTTGGTCCTATACCAGACAGCATGAGGGTTTTTGGAGAATTTATTGTACCTCCACTTACAATTACATCTTTGCTTGAATATACATTATAAAATCGTCCATTTTTATAAAATGTAACTCCTTGCGCATTTTTCGTTACTGGATCTATTATTATTTTAGTAGCATATGCATCTAAAATTATGTTAAGATTTGGTCTTACATTACGAATTGGTCTTATGTAGGCTAAATTTGCTGAAAAACGCCTTCCATTCTTTGCAGTACTCTGTACAAAATTTGTTCCGAGATTGTTTGGCAAAGTTAAATCCCTTTGTTTCAATCCAATTTCTTTCAAAGCTTCTACCATTGCAACTGTATTATTGTCTATGTAAGGTGGTCTTTCAACATTGAGTGGTCCGCCAACTCCATGATATTTTTTATCAAATGCTTCCTCATTTCGATTGTTTTCAGATTTTATGAAATAAGGTAGGACCTAAAAATATTAAGCTTTGATTGAGACGAGTATGTTTTCTTTTTTTTTATTAATTAATAACAAATTATAATATAATTTTATAATTGTAACATTGCTTATTATACCTCATCATAACTCCAGCCAGGGTTTCCCATATCAGCCCAGCCATCATAGTCAAGCTTATTTCATCTCATATATATTAAATAATTGAGAGCACTCGAACCCCCCAAAGTCTTTCCTCTAAAATGTAAAAAAATAGTAAATTCTAACAAAATGTTTAAAGCTAGCAATAGCGAGCGAATGCATGATCTAATGACATTATTGACAATTAGATAGATAGATTTATTTACATATTACCTTGGCCATGTACACTGGCCATTAAATATTCGACATGCTAATTTTTCGGGTTGTGTTTTGAAACTCCAGTCAATATTGGATCCACTGAGTGTTGGTGGAAACGCTGGTACCATAGTAATATCTGGTTCTTCAGGACCAGCTTCTAGTAAGAGTACTTGTAAACATAATTTTAAATTATCAAAATTGAATTTACCATAAGCACCAAGTATATGAAGTAAATAGAAATAGACGACACATTTGGCTCAGTCGGTAGTGACCCTACTTTATGCGCCAGCAGTCGCGGATTCGATTCCCGCTGGGAACATTCATTTGTTGAGCACGTATGTTTGTACCCCAGTCATGAGTGTTAATATTTATAATATGTATGTATTTAAAATTTATATGTATAGTATATCAACTATATGGTATCCGTAATACAAGCATGTAACGTAGCTTACCACGGAACTAGATGGCGCTGTTGTAATAATGTCCTAACATATTTAATTATTTATATTCTATGTATACTTTATAAGTGGTAGTGCCATGCTTGTTACCTTCGGGTAGCAGCCGAATGGGCCGGCACGCCCCGTATAGTACCACTCTCTCACAGAAGACCGGCGTGAAGTGGCAGCTATGCTGTCGCGTTTCGTCCGGTGAGAGTCCGGGAGGCCCACTCCCCATCCCTACTCCCGTCCTTCCTCCTCCCTCCCTCCCTTTCCTGAAAGGCCGGCAACGCATCTGCAAAACTGCAAGACCTGCAGTCTTGCAGATGTCCATTCATTTTAAAATGATTTTTCCTCAATATTTCAACGATTTAAATATTCTTTGCACTTTACCGATGAAGAAAAAATATAAACGGGAAGTTATTGTACAGCGTTTATGAATCAATATAATAGTTTCCTTCATGACAATACTAGAGGTGCATTGTAGTTTTTGTATTGTCTTCGTACTAACATTGTATTACTCAACAATTAGTTCCCAAGCATTCTTACGAGTTACTATTGTTTATAAGAAAATCCGTGTTGTAATGTAGCAAATACTTAGAATTACAGTATATTTGAAAGTGTTCACTCGTAATAATTTTTAATGTTTTTTTTTGTTTTAGAAAAAGTGACAAATGTTTGTCTGAAAATTTTGATAGCTAGCGAATATTATAATACATTACTTATGAATATTATTACATGGATTTTTATAAAACCGATGGTTATATATCGGAAATATTACCTTTGAACCTTAAAGATACAGTCAATGTGTAAAAAGTTTCCTAAAAAAGTAGAATAAATTTATTCTTAGGTTATTAATTTATAGGTATATAGGTTATATTTAATATTCAGTACATTGAATCTTTCCTATCTTTCTATATTTTAACGGTGAAAGATTTAAAGGTACTTGTACAAGTTTATTCGAATAAAGTATAATTTGATTTGATCGGTATTATTATTATATATGTACATGTATATTGTATACTAGAAAACCCAGCCCGCTTCGCTAGGCGTAAATTAAAATAAATTAAACTGTTTTATAGCTTTCTAAAAGTAGTCTAAATTACTCCTTATAACATTAGCTATTTGCGAGCGGAAGTTTCATCAAAATTGACCCAACCTTAACAGACACACAAAAAAAAAGTAAAAATTAATTTTTTGCCTTCTAGTTCCACAGTAAGCTACTTAGCGTGCTTGTGTTGCGGATACTAGATAGTTGATATACTATACACATATAAATTTTAAATGCATAGATATTATAAATATAAACACCCATGACTGGAGTACAAACATTCGTGATTAGCAAATGAATGCCCCCAGCGGGACTCGAACCCGCGACCGCTGGCGCAGAGAGTAGGGTCACTACCAACTGAGCCAAACGAGTTCATATTATACATTTTATGGTCAGCAGTCACTTCAATTTTATTTATATGTACTGATTTAATTTAAATACCAACAAACGAACAACATGTAATGTAATTTGGATAATAATAAATTTAAATTTTACTATCAATAATATCTCTAAGAAAATAGTATAGCACGCATGCAGAAAGAAAAAAAACCAAGCTAGATTCTGGTCTATTTAGAATATTAAAATAAATGTATTACCATAAAAATATTATCAAAAAATGCATTAATTACAGTAATTTACATTTATTTAATTTTTTACCTTATTTAAGCAATGAGATATATTTAATCTGAAAACAATAAATTTCATACCACAGTTTCTTTCACTCATTCTAACAGCCGTCGATCATTCGATCTGTAGCGCTCAGGCGAAGTACACTAATAACGTAATTACAGTATTAATAGAAAGCGTTATATTATTTAAATAAACTTAAAAATCTTTATATTAAATCAAATGCTGTGAATGTGAAAATAAAATGTCAACCTGGACGCCGTTGGATATAAGTTCTATATGTCCGGAGCAACACGCGCCTTTGACTCAATGTTCTCCCACAGGATACATGTTTTTGTCTCTCGTCAGTCAACTCTTTGGCGGTGTTTCATACAGTGTGCCTGATTTGAAGAAGAACCCATATAATAATGGTTTTATAAGCCCAAGCTATATATCCCCATTGGAGAATCCTATGAGTAAATACGATTACCCCTTAGAAGCAATCAAGTCTGGCTACAGTATAGAAACTTCGCACCCTTCACCGTATGAACATAAGAGCCATCTATTTGATACAAGTCCGTTACAAAGTCCGTTTTACCACGATTTTGGATATAAAAATAATTTTGCCAAATTTGAAAAAAGACAACCTATTTTTGATTTCGATTTCTTGAAGAAATATATGGAAGATGCAGATTTTGCAGATTCGAAGAGAGTTTCAGTGATGAAGGAAACGAAAAGAGTAAAAAGGGAACCATTTTCTAGAAAAAAACGGCAAATACAAGAATATGATTTTATAATTGTTGGTGCAGGGTCCGCTGGTTGTGTACTCGCGAATCGGTTGTCAGAAGTTAAAAAATGGAAGGTAAGTTTTAAACTATAAGTTAAATTTTCGCAGATATAAAATTAACTTAATATAAAACATAGTGAAGTTTAAAAAAAGGGCTATAATTACTATAAGATGTGTGTACACTGAAAACAGCAAGTATATACAACATGCATTTCTCCAAATGAATAATTCTATGTTCCTCTCAATTGGTTTCCATATCTTTATTTCGATTTAAGGCAGTCGGTTTTTTTAACTTTTGTTTTAATATTTTAACCTAGTAATATAATTTCAAAGGCTTTACATCGTTGAATATTTATCAGTATTAAGTCATGAACACAAAAAAGAACTAAACTATATTTCAAGGGTAACAAGGCTTAGAAAGTAGAATTTGCATAAAAACCTTAATAACGTCTTATAAAAGACCTTTAATCGAGTACTTTATAATATGTGATCGACCTAATTTTAATGAAGTGAACTCATCCATATAAGTTTGCTTTTCTGATAATTTTCACTTTGACGTTACATTAGCGACTCATCCTCGCTTCGCTCGGGTTCGTCCCTACATTTAGCGCGAGCGAAACTGCGGGTTCCGCTAGTAAATGTACACTAAAACTTGAAAAATATTACACTAAAACATCGAGAACCACTCTATCCATTGGTGAACACAGCTTGAAAATCGGTGCAGTACTTTTTGAGTTTATCGCGAACAGACAGACAAACAGACGCGGCGAAGAACTTTGTTTTATAACATTATGTAGTGATTAAGAAATAATGTTTATTTTTACTTATTTTGATAATTATATTGAATACAATTTAAACTTTTTAAAATAAGTATTTAACATTTTATCAGAGTAAAAAAAGTATGAGATGAAACATAACAGTGCCATCCATTTCAAGAAAGCTTAGTAAGTGGATAAAAGAATGACCACTGCTTTCTTAGGAATCCTTAAGAGAAAATTTTGAGTATGCTAAATTTTCTTTATTACGAACTATCAAGACACTGGTTAAGCGTTACCAATCTAACGTGTCAAGGTAATATAAATAAGTCAAGTTTTATTATAATTTGGGACACGTTTAATATTATTCAAATAGTTTTTATCTTCATACAATATCACATTTTTAACCTGTAATGCATTCTGGTAGCAAAGCAATGGCAAAGCCGGGTAGTACCGGCTTGTACTGAAAACTAACAGAATCTCCTCCGTCTTAATGGGGCATCGCAGGATCACTAACTCACTTATCCTCGACGCTCATACAGTGTCGATCTAGAAGGCTTAGATTCAATGTCATCCTACAATTGATGAGTAATACAAATTAAAAAATATGTAATTTCAATACAATTTTTATTTCTAGTGTTAGCTATGATGAACTAAGACAGTTCCGTGTGTAAAAGTTACTTTTTTTTCTTATTTTTTTACAATAAATTTTATCCAAAATGGTAAGATGAACCACCGTGAATAAAAAACAAATATATTATTTACGCGATTACTATCACAACCCTCCGCGAATCTAAAAGCACGTAAAGTCGTCGGTCCTGCGTCTTAACTTACATCGATCATGTCGGAATATCACCCCATCGGTCTTGGAAATTAAATACCATCATCCAAAATCAAAATCATAAGAAATAACCATGCTTTACCATAATTTCATATTTTTGTGTTGGTTCAGAATTCGCTTTAAAGCATAACAATTACAAAAATGACTATGAAAGAACAACTATTCGTATTCAGCAACCGTTGTAGAAACTGTTTAAATTAGTATTGCCTTAGCAAAAACTTCCGCGTGATAATATCTCGAATATATTTTCCACTGGAAGAGTCTTTTTACATTAGAAGATTTTTATTTTACATTAGAAAAGATAATTTATGACTTAGATTTTTTAATGAATGATGGGCTAATTGACTGTTGTCTAATCGATTATTCGATGCAAAACTATAATTTTAATGTACACCTAATTTACAAAAAGGGCGTAGGTTTAATTCTTATAGACGAAGCACATGTTTATTCATAGAACGGATAATTTAATTAGAATATGTTTGTAATACATTGTTTTTATATAACTTTATTAAAGTTTATATAAGTACGCCAATAAAATATTATGTAGCATAGTTATTTTCGACATATTCAACAACCATCTTCATATTTCAGCGCCGTGACACAAAATTTTGTTAAACACTTCATCGTTATTGTGTTTATTACGAACAGATAGACAGACAAACGTAACCTAGGACTTTGCTAATAATATAAAATATATAGTAATACGTTTTCTGTAAAGAATTATTTAATTTAAAAAAAAATGTTTAAATAAGATTCAAATGCTACATCTAGACAAGATTTTTATGATAAAACTAAAACAATGACAGCGAGTCCCAAAGCGAAAAACTTTTACAATCGCTTTGTTGGTACTTCTTAGAACTGGTTCTGTAATGCTTACTTAATAGAGAACAGTTTTAAAACGTATATATAAGAAATACAATTTCCCGGTCGATATTATTACACTTGCTTTAATATATACAAATAACATATATATTATGTAAATAAATATGTTGGGATATTATTACCCGCTAGCTCCGTGGTAAGCTACGAGGCTTGTGTTACGGCTACCAGATAGTTGATACACTACACATATATAACTTTAAATACATACATGTTATTAATATAAACATCCATGACTGGAGTACAAACATTCGTGCTGAACTAGTGAATGCCTCCAGCGGGGCTCGAACCCGCGACCTCTAGCGCAGAAAGCAGGGTCACTACAAACTAAGCCGCCTAAAAGGTGGCGTTATATAGCTAACGACTTACTCTCGCTCGTTCGAGTGCTTGCTTAGGCGCTTAACTTTTTGCTTATTAGTTTTCTGAGTATAGGTATACTAAATTTTGTGAAGGAGCAACAACATCAAACACAATCTATTAATAATAAATTTAACTTTATTATTACCTGTAGTATCTACATAATATTATAAGCAACCAAGACAAAACAATGGAATTATTTTTTTTATTTAAAAGCAATTGTCGAGTTTTAGTGATATCCAAAAATTGCAAATTGTTATTTTTAGATAGCTGGTTTTTTGGAAACAGTTAATTTTTATATAACTTTTTTTAAGGATGCCTGTTATTGGAATTTATACCACCGTGCGAATACTTCTACTAGTAAATCTTAGTCCATGTATAACATGGTATCTCTATAGTACTCATAGAATAGTAGTGAATAGTACTAATATATGTTGTATTCATAGATTCGTACAAGTATGTTTAATATATTATGTAAGTGTATTTACAATACTCATCGATTGAATGCATAATATCATTAATTTTATATTCATGAAATAAAATTTAAATTAGGGCTTTTAAGGGTTTTGCCAAAATAATTTATTATCTACTACTCCATATTTTATCGTAGTTCTTCGTGATTATTTTAGATTCCCTTACACATGAGATTTGGATGCAATTTGGTCACTAAATAAACATTAACCTTTTTTAACGAACGATTAGATATGTATTTACGAGTACGTATACCACCTGTATGCATACAAGTGATTATGTGGTGGAATAATTACTAGCCACTTAAGTCTAACATTACCTCTCATATCTTACTAGGGTGTCGTAGTATTGCTTGCATAGAAACAGGACACCGCGCCCTGACGGCAGGTCTGCCGAAGCAGATAACATTACAGGGTTGGTCTAACGTCCACTCTGCTATGAAAAAAGTACTGGTAACAACCCGTATTGCATACAGCCAACAGACCTTGGCCGCCTCCGAGTGATCTAGCTGGCTTCACGCCCGGCTGAATTGCCAGATGTTAATTAGCATCACCACGGTAAGATGAGCGCACACTAGGGAGGAAATTAACTATAACCTACATATTGGCTACAGTCAGTAATTAACATCCAGTGTCAAAGATTTAGATGATTGCACCCGAGTAAAGCAAGGTTTAAGTACTAGTAAAACTTTAAACTGAGGAATGAAATAGAAAATATGCAAGTCAAAAGAGCATCTAAGCAGCGTTCATAACATTGTTACGTGAGAATGAGATTGCATACATAATTTATGAGATACTATTGTTTCTGTTTAACCAAAGAAAGATATACGTACTATGTACTGTAGTAGTTAGACTATACTTAGCGAAAAATTGTTTCCTATTTGACAAGAAAGTTTGACCTTAACCCTTTTCATTTAAACAAAATCAAAAAAGTATTACTAACCTATTTATATATTTAAGTAATATTGAAACGTTTACCAATATATCGTTTATCTATGGATATCCCGCATCATTATGGGCACTAAAAATTTAAATGTCCTCCATGACTGTAGTATGCTCCTTATGGATTTAAGCTAAGTACATGATGGTGTTTCCATTGACATTTTTCTGTTATCTTGTACCGCGTTATTCATCGAAATCTGTTCTACTTAAACATAAAAATTACGTAGAAAACTATTGTTAAAGTTGTATTATTAGGATGTTTATTATAGATTATATAACGTGCTCCATAAAACAATGTGGCGTACAGGCAAATGGTCAGGAGAAAAAGATGCAACCGCTTTTCAAACTATCGTCTGTTAAAAAATCTCAAAATTTTATTTGCCCACAATCTAACTAAAACGATTTATTCATATAGCCTTTTTGTAAGCTTAAACATTTTTCGAAAATTAGATATTTTCCCATAGTAAAAAGAATCCTTTCTTTAATTTTTTTATTATTTTTTGTCGTGATACGGCCCCAGACTCAGTTAGAATAATGTATCTATAGGTGTGATACCTCGATGTTAAGTTGTATCAAAACCGCTAAGTTCATGAAAGAGCTATAAGCAAATAGCCATACATTTTCTGCAAGTGTTATTGATAGTAGAAACTCAACAGCATTGCATAATTATCGTCAATGTCAATTTACCGCATTCTTATAACTCGATTGTGACCAATGAAGCATTTAGCACCCAATAATAGTGACTATTACACAAAATTTTGTCACACTTACACAAAACTGTTATTCTAACGAAGTAATTATATACCAAAATCGCTTGCTTAAGTTAGATTGGTCTAATTATAGACACGAACTCGAGTTACGAAAAAAATGCCCGTAAGTTTTGCAATACCTGACTGTATTTTTTGTAAAATAAAGTATATTATGCCTAACGATATTCAAATTTTATGTAAATAATAAAGGAGTAACGAGGCTAATAAATTTTGTGTGGTGGAGTATTGTAAAGAGCACATCGTGAGACGACCTGTCATAACAATGTTTTTATAACTGAGATCAATAGAAATATCAGAGGTGCTAATCTGACCTCTCTTCACTCGGTTCCCATGAGTGCCCGTTGCCAATGAGCTACCACTACTTCATAATTCATTTTACACCACCTTGACTAAACAGGCAAAGTAATATATATGCAATGCTACGTCGAATTGAATAGCTGTTGTGTAATTCATTCATTCTCAAAATAGAATAATTTAATTTTGCACAAACCAAAAAGTGCATCGACCTCAAATCACTCTTAAAGGGATAATTCAAACCATTATTTTTTGAAATGAAATATCAAATAACAATTATAAAATAGTACTATGAATATTTTAAATAAAATCTTTTTTTTCACCCTCTTATGACACTGTTAACTGTAGCATTTTGATGTTTACTAATACTTTATATATCCTTCTTTGAACAAATCCTTCAGGTTCATACAAAAAATATTTCAAACTTCCACTCAAGAGTACCTAAAAATATCTCATTTTCTTATAATATAGCAATTAGTATTACCTAATACGATTTACTACAAAAATATTTTAAGTCTATTTTAATTTTATAAGCAGTAGTGAGTAATAGAAAGGTAATTTTTAAATTCAGTTCAAGAAATGGCAAGTTTGTGCTAAATCTATACTAAAATACTTATATATATCTATATATATCTATATATATATATATATATATATATATATATATATATATATATATATATATATATATATATATATATATATATATATATATATATATATATATATATATATATATATATATATATATATATATATATATATATAATGTAGCTGTAGTAGTAGCTTCGATATAAATGTAGCTAAATTTACAAATTAATTAGTTGAATGTTGTTCTACATTAATTAAAAACCTAATATCAATTTTAACTTATTATTACTTTATTCAATAGCCGTTAACACGAGTAGATTATTTAATTGGCCCTGAAAAGAGATTTATCTAGATGGGTTGTGTACCATCTAGCTGATGAACTGACTGACTCTTACATTCTGAGTGAGTGGGAGGGGGAGCAACCCTTTTGTTGCTTGTTGTCCGATTCAACAACCTTGCCATTGAGGTATATGCGAAGCCCCATTAAGCCAAAGAGAGTTTTAGAGGGTTTTCAGTTTTTCTAGCCGATGAGTCTCTACATAATCAACTGTATATAACACAAGTATATGTGTGAGTAAATTGACGTCAGAAATAGATAAATTCTATACAAGAATATAATATATTTAACCTCTAAGTAACTTTTTCGAACTTTTTATAAAAATATGAAAATACGACCCAAAAATATTGGTTATAGTAATAAAGCAATGAAGCGTAAACTAAGCAACTAAAATTATTAAAATAAGGGCTAGTTTCCAAAACATTATCTAAAAATTAAACTTTTCGTAAAGCAATATTTTAGTACTATTACTATAATAATAAACTATTATTAGTACAAAAACATTATTTCGTATTTTAAAACCTTTCAACAAAATCAAATTTAAATTAAAAATAACACTCGATTTTTGGAATTCAACCCCTTAAAAGGAAAAGTTTGTTCATACCTCTACACAGATATTACAATTGAAAATCCTTGATTTTAAAGGAACAGTGTGCTTACTCCTCAAACTAATTTCAATTCTAATCTAATGCCAATACGATTCCAATGTCAATTTTGAAGTCACGTGATTCGGTACTCTTGAAAACAATATTGTCAACATTGGATTGAAATTGGGATTGCCCCGCGATTATTTTGTTAAGAGTGAAGTTAGCTATGTTACGGGCCGCAATAGTGTCGTTCTTCTTATTACGATAAACCAGTAATATGGCTTTAAAATGCCTTCATATATCCTTTCAAAAAAAGTACTCTCACTCAAGAGTAGCGTTTACGGTGCGCCAAGCCCGATCCCGATTTCACTTAGTTCCCCAAAATAGACACGCAATTTAAAAACAATGTGGCGCTAGCGTCCAACTCAAGAGTACGAAACGTCACAATTCCAATGTCGATCGATCGGAATTAAATTCAAGAGTAAGCCCGCAGATCAGCATTAAAATGGGGCTTTAAAACTTAGAGTAGAAGAAATTAAAAATAAATAAACTATTCTAAGAACGTCTAGAGGAAACGTTAGTAATATAAACTATGTATATACACGTATTTAGTGACTTTCTGTCCATTGAAGTTTAGTAAGTTTTGTTATTTGCTAAACTAGTAGTTCCGCTATAGATGTTCAATATTAATATTGGAACTTTGCATCAAACCAAAACTTGTTCTGAACAGCAACCCAAACGTTCAGTGCGCCATTAGTATATCATGCCCTAAAATAAGTATTTATATACCTACTTCACCTAATTTCTATTGATATCCTATGACCTAATAGTAGCATTTTAAATCGACTGTAAAAAGAAAATCAGTCTTCTGCGGTCAGTACAGTCTTCTTGTTGGGTTCCTACATTCATATATGTATGTCTTCATTCACATAATATGTTCCTTCTTCAACTTGATCTCACTCTAATGATTTCTATTAATTTGCTTTTCAAGACACAACAAATTCATCGCCAGATCCGCCATTTTATAATTATACTCGTATTGATATTATACTTTTTTAACTTCGTATGAATCATTAAAATCAGTTAACAGTAGAATAAGGCGAAAGATAAAATTTTTGAAAAGATTTTTATCTTGTTACGCCAAAGAAGTATAACTTCTAACGCGTGTACATAAGTACACACACACTTTGTTTTTTAATTTGAATTAAAATTTTTGTGCCATTTCTAAATACTAATTTGAAAATTCGTTGCTCACTATTTATTTGCCTAAAGTTTAACAGTAATATTTAATGCCCATAATTTTCTTTACACCATATCTTTAAGTATAAGAAACGGTATAAGAAAAAACGACGACTAAATTTTCTATCGCAAGGAGAAATAAATTATCCACATATTATGATAACATTACATTAATATAAAATTAGCTATTTATATGATACAAATTCAATTTATTACACCTGAAAAATGTTAAATAAAAAAGAGCATTAATTTGATTATTAAAACAGTTTAACAATATGTACCGATATCAAAATTAAAATTCTATAAAATATACAAAAGCCAACAGTAATCAAGTTAATTTGGTAGTCAACCGCTTTACAAATTAATTTAATTCCTATGGATGAAACTGAATAATCGTTTTTATAACATATCTGTATATATTTTTTATACACACTGTAATTGTTTGTTTCGATGTTTCCATCAGAACTTTTTTAAAAAATGTTTTATAAAACTATATTATATCGTTAGTTCGTAAATATTTAGATATATTTTAAATGAATATAGTCCACTGCGAAGCTCAAAACTATGAAAGTAAAATGTTTAATATCTAATGTTTCTATCAGGCTAAGTAAATAATAGATAATGTGGAATAATTGATAATTGGGACATTATGTTGTTTCTGCGTCCTATTAAAATTTTATGCTTAAAGTATTCTAAAATAAAATAATATTAATGATACAGACAGCAACTCTATATTGCACTTTTCTAGATGAGTAAATAAAACAATCTTGTGTTTAATTCTAACTCATAGTCTATCTATATATTTGTAGATATGTAATTAACCTCAGAAGCCAAATAACCTTCTCAGCGTGAAGAATATATATACAATCTTAGCCATTTGTTTTGTATTATACCTTGTGTTTTTTACAGATATTACTATTAGAAGCTGGACCAGAGGAGCCTGATGTGACAATGGTACCAGCTTTACCACCAGTACTTGCAGGATCGAGCATCGACTGGAACTATAGAACACAACCCGAAAAACTGACGTGCAGATCTAGTCGGGGTCAAACATGTGCTTGGATCAGGTAAAGTCAGGAGTATTTCTTATTTAAATATATATGTCGCAGTAAGATAGATATAGCCGTAATATAGTTATATCCCTAGGGATAAAATTATATACCGTAACATAGTTATACGAAAGCGATTCATTGCTATCTCACTAGGAATATAGTTATAAAACGGTCATAGTTTAGTGATATACTTATATTACTAGATTAAGTTCAGCGTTATAAATATATTACTTGATTAAGCTTAGTGAAATAGAAATCTACCATTTATTATTAAATTAAACAATATTATATTGGTTTTATCTTTATTAAAAAATCAACTTTATGTATCCTGCAGTTAGTTACAATACTTTGTGACATTAACACGTATTAAAGTATTTTCAATTATAGTTAAAACGATCATATTTTTTGGAATTTAAACATTAACAATACAATTAAAACTAATCAAACATTATAAATCTTTTAAAGCTAATCAACAGTTTTGAGATATCTTTATTTCTTATCAACTAAGTTGAGATCTTGGTTTCTTTAAAAGTATTTTTTAATTTGACAAGAAGAGGAATCATGACATCTAGAATTACATAGCACTGAATGCTTCTTACAGGCACATCTTTTAGTAGAACACTGTATATTCGATTTTTTACAGGATCATTTTTTAAAATGTAATTCTAGATGTCATGATTCCTCTTCTTGTCTGAACAAAAATAAAAAAATACTTTTAAAGAAACCAAGATCTCAACTTAGTTGATAAGAAATAAAGATATATCAAAACTGTTGATTAGCTTTAAAAGATTTTTAATGTTTGATTAGTTTTAATTGTATTGTTAATGTTTAAATTCCAAAAAATATAATCGTTTTAATTATAATTGAAAATACTTTAATACGTGTTAATGTCACAAAGTATTGTAACTAACTGCATGATACATTAAGTTGATTTTTTAATAAAGATAAAACCAATATAATATTGTTTAATTTAATAATAAATGGTAGATTTCTATTTCACTAAGCTTAATCAAGTAATATATTTATAACGCTGAACTTAATCTAGTAATATAAGTATATCACTAAACTATGACCGTTTTATAACTATATTCCTAGTGAGATAGTAATGAATCGCTTTCGTATAACTATGTTACGGTATATAATTATATCCCTAGGGATATAACTATATTACGGTTATATCTATCTTACTGCGACATAATATATATAAATAGGCAATGCCAAAACAGTTCAGTACGAGTACTTTTTCTCCTTTACTAACAAATTTTCTTTTTTTATTAAGTAGCTATTGAAAGCTTTAGTTACAGTAATCATTATAACATTTGGAACGTTTCTAAATAGGTAAATTCAATTCATATATGTTTTCTTAAATTTTCAATAGTGAATATGGTCGAAAATCGACCACTGGGACCACTGGTAGAGGAGTCGATATTCTGCTAGTTACTTAGTTATTCTATTAGTTTCTTGTTCTATTAGTTACTTAGTTTACTAACTAGCAAAAACCTGACCTTTGTGAGGGCTCGCGTAGTTTTTCTAACGGGTAATAATGTTACAGCGATGTTAACTCTATGGTTTTCTAACATATGGCGTTACTCGTATATTATGATTCTGTAAACTATTAAGAAAAGGCAGAAGAGTTTATTTATTTGTTTAAATGCGCCTATCAATGAAATTACGATTCGGATATGAGAATTCGTAAGACAAAAGACTGGAAAATTCGTTAATAGTTCAATGTGAAATCTTTTAATTGTACAATGTACAATACATAAGTTATTTACATACTGTGAATAAAATGGTTCCTATCTAATACAAGAAGCTGTACGAACATTCTTGAAATTCGAAAAATTATAAAGTTTCATACTATAATTGATTAGCTTTGAAAACAACGTTGATAAATTTTTTATTGAATTACTTTTACTAAGTTTTAATTATATTATTTAGTGTGAACGAGGCCTATGAAAGATTTAAGCTAACATAAATTTTTTATAGGAGAACCCTTTGCTAAGTCTCCATAGCATGTTGGTCCCATTAAGAGTAGGTCGGGACATAAATCACGATGCCACGATTGCTACATCTCAACAGTTAGGTCGAGTAATGGCTCTTCTGAGGTCGTAAACTATCGTATACGTGAAAGCAACATGACCTTAACAAAACAGATTTACACAATCAAATATGTGCATATTGTATAAGAAACTAACATTAAATTTCTCATTTTATTAAAAATATCTGTACTCTATACAGATAAATATAATTTAAATGTCTGTTTGTAAAATTTTACTAAATGGGCATATTGATATACGAGTACTTATAAGAAAAACTCATTTTTTGATTTTTTTGTGACTGTCTAACACTCTGTTTGTTTATTACGGCTAATCTTCAAAAGGTGATAGTGTGTCTTGAAAAAGCCAAGCTCTTCGCTCGAGCATATAGCCGCAAATATATTTTTATATTTGTTTCGACTTCAAAATCATATTCTTATCAATTATCAATTATAAAATAATTTTGATAACCATAATTGAAATATCTTTTCAAAGGGGCAAAACAATGGGAGGCTCAAGTGCTGTCAATTATATGGTTTACATGAGAGGAAATAGACGGGATTATGATTTCTGGGCTGAACTAGGAAATCATGGATGGAGTTATAAAGAGGTATTTATTTTTAGCCAATGACTTTAGATTATTTTAACTTATAACAATAAAAACAATTTTGGTTTTTAATTTTGTGTAAAAAGGGCTTCATAATGTCTATAATTATTGTACTACACTAAAAAGTTAAAATTTTAATTATAATCTTGTACGCTAAAATGACTAACATAAATTACATCATAATGCGATAGGGCTACTAGTGATTTTTAAACCAGGGTAAGCTTATAAATATTAATTGCGTTTTCGCGTAAAAAAGGACTTCAAATACAATTTTCATGCTGACAAAAGCTATAATTTAGTAAAATTTACATATAAACCATGCATATAATAGCTATGCATAAATAATGAATTTAAGATAGTGAAAGCGACGAAAGCTTAACATAATTTGACTATATTTGTTATTATGACACAATATCCCTTTAACAAAGGCAACAATAATTGAAAAACAATATATATTTGATAGAATATTCGCATAAACACATTTATCTTTATTTGCAGGTCTTGCCTTACTTTAAAAAGTCTGAAAATAACATGGACATTGAATCTCATGATAAATATTATCACTCAGTCGGCGGACCATTAAATGTGGAACGATTTTCATATATTGAACCCAATACATTAATGATATTGGAAGCTTTTAAAGAACGAGGGCTACCAATAAAGGATTTAAATAGAGAAGATAACATTGGAACTGATATTGGGCAATCAACGTCTAAAGATGGACGAAGGGTCTCCGTAAATGTTGCTTTTATAAAACCTATCCGAAATAAAAGACCAAATCTTCGAATTGAACCAGAAGCTTATGTAACAAAATTAATTATAGACCCGCAAAGTAAAACAGCTCATGGAGTAACCTATATTAAAAACGGTATACAATATAACGTATATGCTAAAAAAGAAGTAATAATTAGTAGTGGGGCAATAAATTCTCCAAAAATTCTTATGCTTTCTGGCATAGGTCCTAAGGAACATCTTGAGAGTTTAAACATTCCAGTATTAGCTGATCTGAAAGTAGGGCATAATTTGCAAGACCATGTTACCACTGATGCACTTATCATAAGTCTGTCGAACAGAACGTCAACTCAAGTAACTGGCCAAGAGTTATTACAAGAACTAAGTCATTATAAAGAGCAATACCCCAAAAAGAATGGTCCATTAGCAACGACAAGTACATTAAACGGAATCGGTTTCATTAAAACAAAGTATGAGACTGAATATGTACCAGATATACAATTTCATTTCGATGGTCGAAATGTAGAAGATTTCTTTGCAGATCCGACGACGTATCTAGCAACAAATATTTTTCCATTATCCTTTTTTAATGGCTTGGCTGCAAGGCCACTATTGTTAACACCAAAGAGCCGAGGTGTCATTTTGTTGAATCACACTGACCCAATATTTGGTTCACCGTTGATTTATCCATCATTTTTCACGGTAAAAGAAGATTTAGACGTATTAATAGAAGGAATTAAATTCGCAGTTAGTTTAGAAGAAACAGACGCCTTTAAGCACAGTGGTGCTAGCTTTGTTAAAACACCTGTTCCTGGGTGTACTGAATATATTTGGGGCACGTATGATTATTTTGCCTGTCTTCTTATAGAGTATACAAGCACTATATATCATCCTGTAGGAACATGCAAGATGGGTCCAGTATGGGATAAAGAAGCGGTTGTTGATCCAAGATTAAAAGTGTATGGAATCAAGAAACTAAGAGTAATTGATGCATCAGTTATGCCTAAGATTGTTAGAGGCAATACTAATGCCCCTACCATAATGATTGCTGAAAAAGCGTCGGATATGATCAAAGAAGATTATCTTTAATAATAATTTATGAAAACTTTTAGTATTAAATAAATTTTTGCAACATTGTTACCATTTGGTTTTTAAAGAAAGCGTTAAGATTAACGAAATATTTGGCAAACGTGGTTGATTATGGCCTGATACCCCTCTAATGGAAGACACGTGCCCAGCCATAGGACGCAGCTAAAAGGGGCTGAATACATTACTGTTAAGTATTTAAAAATTATAATATTATAGTAAATAGAAGAGTTAGAATTACAAAATGTTTCTGTTATCCTTCAAAAAAATATAGATAACTTTTTCAAGGGCAAATGGGGATTTGTTTTTTTTAATGGTTAAGTTGTTAATTTTATGCAAAATATTTACCGTTTGGGGCTTTAGTGAGTTAATTCATATTCATAGTTATCTTACATTTACATTAGGTCGATTACTCTGACATTGATTTTCTTGTCAAACATCATATTTCTCCGATAAAAAATATTTGAAACATATACTGTTATTTACTTCGTAAATCGTAACATATTTTGCTATTTTTTTACTATTTTAAAACATTTTTTTATTGAAATGTTAATAAAAAACTAAGTTTTTGAAACTTCTCAATGGTGGATGACGAATCCACTAAAATATTACATATTAATAGATCAAAACGTATATTTTAAAGGATTGTAACAGGTACAGTTAACAAAATATTTAATAGCATAGACAGTATTTTATTAAAAATCACTTTAAATTTTTTTTTTTTTTTTTTTTTTTTTTATGGGACAAAGGGGGCAAACGGGCAAGAGGCTCACCTGATGGTAAGTGATCACCTCCGCCCATGGACATCTGCAACTGCTTGCAGATGCGTTGCCGGCCTTTCAGGAAAGGGAGGGAGGGAGAGGAAGGGAGGAGGGAGTGAGGGGGGAGGTAGGGGGATGGTGAGTGGGCCTCCCGGACTCTCACTTACCAGATGAAACGCGACAGCATAGCTGCCACTTCACGCCGGTCTTCAATAAAATACTGTCTAGTGTCTATATTATTCTTAGTTAACTGCCACGATTAGAAGTATATATATTATATACTAAACTATGAAACGTAAAAGGTATGTTATAAAATGAAGTGAAATAACAAAAACTAAGCTAAAACAGAGCCAATTCGAACTGAGCAACTTTCTACATTACAGGCGAGTTAGATATCTCCACTGCGCCACGACGGTCATTTGATTTATAGGGTTTCATTTCCGAAGGGTCTCTCAGGTGCCTATTAAGCTATATTAAGTGAAAAAGAAAAGTTATTTTTAGTTTTCCTTTTTGTTTTTGTTCTATCGAAAGACAATAATCTTATAATGTAATCAATTTCGAGGCTTACTTTAATTTGGTATTGACTACCTGAGCCTGATTCAAAGTTTGTTTTTGCATTTTATCGCCGTTTTATTGAAACATATGTAAAAACAGAAAAAATACGTGAAAAAACTAATATTACTCTGTAAAAATATCTAATTTATATAAAAATCTCATGTCTCTTTATATATATGTGATAGGTCTGAGAATAGGTCGTAGGCTATTTTTTATTCCCCTAGGTGATAAGGGTGGCCCGCTCCAGATTTTTTTTTTTAAACCAAATTTATTTTTTTTATTAGTTGTCATGAAATAATACTTGTAACCTTAAATTTTCGTCTTTCTACCGACGCGAGTGGAACCGCGGGAATTGCTTGTATTATATAGTTTTGAAATTATCTTTTCCTTCGTAACTTTTAATTTCAGTTTGAAAACTGCGAGTTGAGTTCAGTTATTTTCGATATTGGTTTAGCTTTACTATAGTTTCTCAATGGATATCGGAACTTTCCGAGATACAGCAGAAACTTGTACTGATTGGAATACAACGAACTTGTTAAAGAAGTTTTCATAAACTCTAGATGCCTTTTGAATTTTTATTTCATCAATAAAAGAATCGAAACTGGTTTTGTTACGATCGTCTTACATTTCTTCACGTAGGTATGGCCGGAAAATTGTTAAGGTTGGCAAGATGACATACTACAGCGTACCAATTGAAAACTTAATGCAAGCACTTACATTCAAATTTCAACACAATTTTATAATTTTGACAGCGATTATAGAATACCATTTTGTCAAATCTTCTACTTGAATCAAACTTTTTGAGGACATTTTGCATGAATGCTCGAGAATACTCATAGTTATACTTAGGGATTATTTTTAAAAAGCCATTTAGTTTTAGTCATTTACACGAAAATTGTTAATTAGATTTTAAAACGTAATAATAATAAAACGATTTTGAGCACATTATTTCGCCAATGTCACGTACATTGAATATAACGGAAATATTATTGGTCTTGATCAAACATCTAAAAATAGCATTTGACGTTGACTTTAAATAATTATGCCATTTTAATCAAATTAAAAAATTTATGTAAATGGTTGAAGAAATGAATTACTTTACACAAATAAAGCCTTATTAGCCTCATTCTTGACAGTAAGTATTCAAAACTTGATTAAATTATCTCTGGTGTAATAATTGTTACGAAAAATTATGCCACTAAAAACACAAAAAAGGTGCACTCAAAATTATAACTTCGTGATATACTGTCATAAATATAATCACCGGATGTTACAGTACATTTCAAAAAATTTAACAGAATTTTAACAAGAAAACACGTAATAATTTGGCTAACTGATGTGATTACACTAATTTGCCAAAACTTTTAATATTAAATGTAAAGTTTCTAGACAATGCTAATAAATTTGAATATGTCTAATTTGGAAGATTTTAATGATCACCAAAACTTAGAAAACTACGTAGCCATAAATCCATAAATTCAATTATAACTAGAGTTTTGTGTTTTTTTTTAAATTTCAAATTTTATCAATCGAAGATATACAACTATTTGTTTAACTATTTAGTACTATTCTATGGATCGTTAAAGATGGAGAGTGATGTAAGTTGTTCAACAATTGGGCTTTCTAAGAAAAAAAAATAAACTAAATTCGACGAGTGCGTTAAAGTAGACATACATACTAATATATTCATCCAAAAGTAGCTCTGTCTGTCTGTTACGCTTTCACGCCTAAACACTGAATCGATTTTAATGAAATTTAGCACAATAATAAAGTATACCTTGGAAAAGGATATAAGCTATTTTTTCAATCTCCACATGCCCTTATTTTATCGCGAATAAGGCATGAGTAGATTGAAACGTACCGTATATTATTAGGATATTAATATAGATTTAATATAGAGAAGTTATGTTATTAAAAGATAATATTATCCTCGTATATATTACGTATCGCTATTGTAGAATTTGGTGGAAATAAATTATTATCTCTAACAACTGTGTGTGAATAGGCATCTACTAGGCACGCGCGTACCACCGTAGGCCGCATCATCACCTCCCGTCAGGTGTGATAGCGGTCAAGCGTGTGCCTATAATCTATATAAAAAAAAAACTACTTGTGAAATGCTTTTATCAAATAACTATTCATAACGTTGAAAATATATCATACATTACAAAACAAAAGGACCTAAAAGCAAGATATATAAGAGTTTTGAATATTTCGAATCCTACATCTATTGTGAGTAAAACAAGAAGTTTCAAACAAAGACCAACGGAATAATTTCTACGGCTGAGTCATCTAAGAAACCGCTGGTGGCCATTAAAGGTTCAGCTAAATACAAATTAAAATATAATATAAAATGTATATATTATAATGTCGTTAATAGTTAAAAATACCGGTTAAAACTATTAACTATTCCTTCATTCATAAGACAAGTGGTAATCATGATGATGATGATGATCATGATTACCACTTGTCTTACGATGAAGAAAAACATCGTGAGGAAACCTGCATGTCTGAGAGAACTCGTACTTAGGCAGCGTGGTGGACTATAGCCTGATAGACCTCGTATTATAAGGTGGCCCTTGCCCAACAGTGGGACGTTAAAAAGGGCTGAATATAATACAAGTATTTTTTTGTAATTAACTACATAAAAATTATAACAATACAAAAAAGTATCCAAAATTACAATAATGCCTTATTGACATCATATTATTTAAACTTCTAATCGCCTATTTCATTGCCACAAGTAAGACACATCTGCTGTTGCTACACTCCCATTATCTGCCTTCATAAACTGCTGAGACGCAAATATTCTGGGCGAAGACTTTGTCCTTTAAACCAAAGCATACCTCTCTTTCCAATCGCAAGTACTTAAAAAGGACGGAAATAATCAAGCCTATGTAAACAGACGCATAAAATTCATACGGTCTTTAAAGTTTGTTAAAGTGCACTAAATACGGTATAAATTGTTAAAGATAAGAGTTAAAACTTAACCTATTGAAGTAATTAGGTAGTTGTAATATGGTTAACTATCATAGAATATTTTCAAGAAATTTAAGGTGTTTTTAATTGAATTAAATTTGTACATCTCTTATTATTAATATAGGCAAGGGTATATTTTCCGTTTTTGTGTTCAGATATTTTTAGGTCCTATTGAGACGTTAAATAAATATGTTTTTTAAATTTTATCTTTAGATACATTACGTATTATATTATTAGAAAAATAACATTAGATAATAATATGATAATGATGATGTTCTTTTTACTCACGTAGTATACGTGTAAAAAGTAGAGCCAGCTTTCCAGCTCGGGACTGATATTTTAATTTTAAGAACAAAAACTACTCACTAAACATGACCCAACTTGGGGATTGAACCATAGCCACAGAATATGCAGCCGTACATGCTACCGACAAGACCAATGAGGCAGTTCAAGCTTATAAACTATTAACAAAAAAAAATATAATAATTTAACATAGAATTAATCATTACAAACAGTATCAAGCGTTTACTTGATTAATTTGCGTATTTTTAATAAAGAAACCAAGGAAATTCACTTTGCAATAACAAAAATTAAGAGAGTTTAATCAACGAGGATTATTTTAAAAATATACATTTTGTTTTTAACTATAAAGCTTACTTCGGAAAGCCAAAATCAAATGTAAAATATGGTGATTTTTTATCTTCGAAATGTAAATTGTATAATAGATTGTTGAGAATTGAGAATCTTCCCTTTGAGAATTGTAATGGTGGTCGGTTCTATCGTGTGTCATTTGTCTGTGCATAGTCTAAAAGTGAATTACAGTAATAAGTAAAATACATTATATTCGTAACAAAACATCGTCTTAAAACCTGCTTTACTAAAGGTAATATGCCTAATATGAGCCATCAGCCAATATTGGGATATTAAAAAAGGTTTAAATTATTATTTAATTGACCTTGTCAATAGTCTCAAGTCAAGGTTTCGGTTCAAAATGGATACTCTCTAGCAGCAAGGTTTATAACATAAAATTAAAGCCCAAAAGTACAAACATGTGTATGTCATACGTATTCAAGCCTTTTTTTGAACGTCCCACTGCTGGCCACGGGCATCCTTGCAATATGAGGGGCTCATGTCGTTCGAAAACTTACTAGGTTTTCTTAGACGTATATGAAAATATCAGATGTGCTAGACCCGGATTTGAACCCGCATCACTCGAATATCGAAGCAAGTGCGATACTGGGCAACCACAGTCTTTAAAAAATGTAATCAACTAAAAAAATATGTAAATATAAAAGAATCATACTATTTTTGTATACGAGTATAGTATCGCTTATTGCATTTTAGTAAGTATAGATTAAATACAAAGTGATAAATTCTGTACGCCGTACATTAAGTTAGTTTAAACAACTTAAACTGTAACTCCATTGTAACCTACATACACCTGCATGACAAGGATATAATAGACTTACTAATAGATTATAACAAAGTTGTAGGATCTCTGCACGTTTACTCAAGTGCTTTACGAACTACGTATCAACATTTAACGACGGTGTTAAGTAAGAAATACTGCAATGAAGAATGTTTTTCTATTTTAAAGTTTTCTTTCATTTCAAATAGAAATTTATCAGAGACTAGCCCAGCCCGCTTCGTTGGGCATAATTCAAAATAAATTAAACGGTTTTATAATAAAATAAAAGTAGCCTAAGTTACTCCTTACAACATAAGCTCTCTGTGAGTGAAGCCGTTTTAGAGATTAGCTAGAACAAACAGACAGACAAAATTTTTTAAAACTTAATTTTTGATGTAAGTACCGTATACACTTTCAAGTGTTACTGTATATAGTACAAGTGAAAAGCTTAGTTAATTTGAAATTAAAAACAGACACTTCAATTTTTTTATATGTACTGATTTACTACCATGAACCAAGGTGACCATAGCCCTAATGCCTTAAGCTTAAGTTAGGGTACGCAGAAGTAATGGTCACTGGGGACGTAAAGTTTTGAAACGGGCGGACGTATACCGGAAAGCGAAACGTTAGAAGGTCTCTCATTAGGTGTCATCAACGACTTGGTAGAAATGGCCGAAACCTATTGGATTTAGATATCAAAAGAATGGCTTTCATTAATGTTTTTTGGTTGAGATCTCGATGAAGATGCGGTCACGGACAGACGGATAGTAATTCTAAAAACTACAGATTCGGCCTTCGTATCGATAAAAATGATTATTTCAGTAAAATTTCCCAAAATATAAATAATATACAGATTTTACTCATTTAGACTTTTATTATATTATGTAGAGATGCCAGACACTCGCGTTAAGCTAAGAAAACTCTGGTTTGTAAATCTATTATAAGACTTTGATGAGTAAAAATCCAGCAACGATCTATCGTAACTACGACCAGTGAAGGTGGAAGGCAAATAGAATATTCATTAGAGGTCTCATTTGCAAAATTAATCCTTAATTATTGTAATTTCTTATTCCAAGGCGGCGATTTACTTTGCATCTAAGTAAGACAATTTAATAGATTCACAAGTCACAATTTATTATAATTTATTTCATTATAAGGTAATGAATAAGCAGAAAGTTTTGAATCCTTTGAAAATTTTGAATTTTGTCAGAAAAACGAGGTACAAAAAGCGTTTTAAAACGAAAGTACTACGTTTAGGTCCGATTTCACCAAAGTAGAATAAATTTTATTCCTAGGATAAAGCTACTATTTACTCTCAGATAACCATACTTTCATTTCACCAACTACTTATCCTAAGCATAACAAAGTTATACGAGAGTAACTCTTATACCACCAATTTTGAAGGAATAACCGGCTTATTCCTCAGATAAAATCAAATTGGTGTCAAAATTATGTCACCTGAGCGCTTAGAGTACATTATTACTGAGCGACCATTACATAAATAAATAAATATAAATAAGCATATAAGTTAGCACTTCGTTTCCTTTAAGATATTTTTTTTAAACAATAAACACAACACAAAGCATATTAATGAAATTTAAACACCAGGCAGCGTGACTTTACAGATAGTTTGTTTGAAAAACAGCACTGACACATTGACACAAAGAGTATAGATAATATACTGCATTGACACAAGTTCAAAGTGACGACTAGATTAGAAATGTCCTGTTATGCTATACTGTACTAGACCATGACAAGCCTATTTAATTTGTCTGCATTCACTTATCTAAGAATAGTAATACTAGGAGTAACTTTTTGTCCTTACAAAGTGGTGAAACGTACTATAAGGTATTCTGAGAATAAATGCAGCGAATAATTTTATACCTGGCATAGCTATTCTTCGATAACGACACCATTGGTGAAATCGGACCTTGCATAACAAAGTTATACGAGAGTAACTCTTATAGCACCAATTTTGAAGGAATAACCGGCTTACTCCTCAGATAAAATCAAAATGGTGTCAAAATTATGTCACCTGAGTACATTATTAGAGTACATTATTACTGAGCGACCATTACATAAATAAATAAATATAAATAAACATATAAGTTAGCACTTCGTTTCCTTTAAGATATTTTTTTTAACACAGTAAACACAACACAAAGCATATAAATGAAATTTAAACACCAGGCAGCGTGACTTTACAGATAGTTTGTTTGAAAAATAGCACTGACACATTGACACAAGTTCAAAGTGACGACTAAATTAGAAATGTCCTGTTATGCTATACTGTACTGAGACCATGACAAGCCTATTTAATTTGTCTGCATTCACTTATCTAAGAATAGTAATACTAGGAGTAATTTTTTGTCCTTACAAAGTGGTGAAACGTACTATAAGTTACTCTGAGAATAAATGCAGCGAATAATTTTATACCTGGCATAGCTATTCTTCGATAACGACACCATTGGTGAAATCGGACCTTAGTAAAATAAGATACATAAACTAACTGTCATGACATTCGTGAAACTTCTCAAGATTTAAAAATGATTTTTAAAATAATTATTATTTTATATATTTGAAAACTTTTTGATAGAAAAACTAAACGAAGTAGTGGTCGTTTTGTAAAATGAGCAAAATAATATTCTAGACTATATATAAACTCCAATCAGCCGTTCTCGAGTATTGAGTAACATCCATCCGTTCATACTCACAAACGTTTATATTTATTTTTAGTACGATAGAATCAAAATCGGTTGAGGCATTTAAAAATTATGACGAGTAATTAAAATACCATAAAACTACGTGGATATCTTTATGTCTAGTCTTACAAAATTACTATGAAAATTATATTCATATAAATGCAAATTACTTAAGAAGCTTTGCTTCACACAATGCTTTGATAATCGTAAAACTTTATTTTTACAGTACTTAGAACAAATAAAATTAGGAATTCGAAGAAAAGACAAGCACACACCAGAGGGTGGTTAACACATAAAATAGCGGTCGCTATGTAAAATGAGCAAAGTGCTGGACTATTAAGGTGTCTCTTCACTGTAGAGAGGAGCTTGAAATGTCGATTGTTTTAACAAAATTATCCACATTGTGTATTTATTGAAATAATGTTTAGCATACTTAGATATTTTTTACTTGAAACTTTATTGAAATAGACTTAAAATATAGAAGTTAACGAAATGTATCGCATCTTGCTTAAAATAAATATACTAATAAAATTTAGTATATTTTATTTCATATTCGAATCATTCGAATATCTTAAATTTTTGATTTCCAAAAATATTTTAAAACACTTCGATCAGTTTTGTGATAAAGGTATAAGGAAAATCTTAACAGTTACTTATTTTAGTTGCGGTTGTCACCCTCACACTTTTCCGGCACGTATTTTATTAGCTATTTGTTGTTTTACTTTAGGGCTTGCTCTATCATCATACTTAATGTGATACTTATTTTACGGATACACTATTTTTTCAAAACATATAACTGTAGGTAGACCTGAAAAACGTATCTAGTCATTTTAACCCTTAAATATATGGTTTCGACCTATTGTATCGCTGAGAAAGTAAAAATCCATTTTGATATTTTATTTCAAAGTTTTAGAAATGTATTTGATTGTAGAGTTTAATATGTGAATTTACTGCAATAAAACGTTTGAATTTTAAGCTAAAGTATTACTTACATTTCACTTAAATGTCTATGTAAGAGTATATAGTCCATTTATGAATAAAATTTCGTCTATCTTTTTTTTTTAATAATTAACAAAGATGCACACGTATACAAAATTTCGCATTTATAAAAAAAAGTTTTATTTATTTATTTTTTCATGTAATACAGCTGTTTCTTAGACGCAATGCATTTCTTGTTTCATATTATATGTATGTATTATATATAAAGATATACATTCATAGTATACAAACGGCGAGGAAATCATAAATCCTTGATAAAATCAGAATGATAACACTATTTTTTTAAACTTATCGATATAAGAAGTCAACTAACAAACAACACTAAAATGCATTTGCTTCCAATGGTCCCAGGTTAGACGCAAATAGGTGTGGAGCAAACAAAGTGCAGCGATGTTCAAATCTCTATTAGACTGCTGATAGTCTATGAAAGACTGTCACGTTGCTTAGAATTCACCGGCTATTATGTTTTCAGCCTGAAATTATGAATTTGTAATCATTTTCAATATATGGAACTTGCCAATTGTCGTTTCCAAAATTTAAACTAGAAAAATAAATAAATACGTTGAAACATTAACACACAACACAATCTAGTTCCATGGCAAAGTACGAGCCTTGAGTTAGTGATACCAGATATTGATACACGTTAAATAATTGTATGATAAAGGAATTTTGAAATTCGTTTGTACTCGTGTTGTACTCCAGTAATGGGTGTTTATATGTATGTATTTTAAGTTCTTTACATACGTATGTATGTGGAGTACAAAACGAATATTTAATATTCGTGCTCATCACATAAATGAATGCCTCCAGCGGGACTCAAATCCGCGACCACTGGCGCAACAAGTAGGGTCACAACAAATTGAGCCAAACGTGTCGTTTTTCCTTATGTATCACACTTTTTTCGGGTGGGGTTGGGTGCACTTTTTTAATGATACACCGATAAATACTTTCTGTTGATGAAAATGGTAAATTAGATATACTGACGAATATTATGTGGTCTATCAATAATGCTAGTTTAATAAAGTAAATAAAATGTAACTCGATGATATTTATATAATATAAAGAGCAACTGTTGAGTTCCTCACCGGCTCTCCTCAGCGGAACTGCTTTCTCTGCCAGGAAGTTCCTCTCGGACTGACTATACCAACGCTTTTTAAATTGAATTGACTTTTCATAAGTACTTGTATAAGTCTACTTGAATGAAGTTTAACGTCTTTTCACTTTATTTCAATTAGAATAAAGGTGAAAATCTCTTCCAATACTTTATATGGGAGTAAAAAATAGTATTATAATTTAAGTATTAATGTAAATGGTATTAAATTTTTACAAGCTTTGAATGTCTTACTTTTTATTTATTATTTAGTAAAAAAATAAGTAAAGTAAGTGGCCTGTTGAAGTGGATTTTTTGTTAAATCTAGATTCAGATTGCATTCTTATGTTTGTAATTCAGGTTTTCCCTATGGAATAAAAACTCCCATTAAAAATCATTAAGCCATTAAAAAGAATATGATAGATACACATACACATCCATTTAGTTCCAAACAATTTGTATGTACGAGTAACATGAAAAAACATGCTTGACGTAGCGAGGGTGCACCTTATTGATCATTCAAGTACAATACAGTTTAAAGAAAGAGTATATTATGTAAACTAAATTTTCTCCTGAAATCAAGTGCTACCTTTACCTACCTGCAGGGTATTAATATTAAATTATGTAGTTATTAAGTTTCTCTTCTCTTCTGCTCTTTTGCTAAGATTACTACAAAAAGTCTCGTTAAAACTCGCTAAAACCTTCAAATTACCATTCTATTCATGGTTTTAAATAAGCTTTTCAAAATTCCTTTATCATACAACTATTTAACATAAAGAAATCTTTTCATATAACACAGTGAAACTTTGAAATTCATCATTTACATTAATTTTAGAACTGTGGACGTTTCCGAATGACAAAAGGATTTGAAATTAGAGTAACTGAGTTCATTTAAATTTCATATCGAACCTGCATCTCGTATTTACCAACTTTCACGATGTTAGAATTAAAGTAAAATGAAATAACTTAATCTGTAATAATTTATATGACTCATACATTATAGATTTATTATTATCTAAAAATAATCGTTCAGATCAATATGTCATAAGCGAGTATAATAGAAAAAGATAATTGATAAACTACCTTAGTAACTATTAAAAAAAAACAGATTTCGTATCCAAATATGAATAAATCTTTAACGGGCTAATCTAGAAGAGTAATCGTATTATGATGTAAGTCGTGAATACTTTTAATATTTCCATATTATGTCGATGTTAGTATACGTGTAAAAACAATATGGAAATGTGTAAGAACAATATGGAAATAAGCGAAAAAAACAATGGTCTTAGAGCATATTCTATTTACTAAAACTAGCGTAAATTTCAAAGTATCCTTTTTTGTGGAAAATAATAAAAAATAATCGTTATCGCATTTCGTTCAACAGTGTTTCTATTCAATACATCTAAAGTCCCAGCAATCGTCTACCAAACGTTCGTAATACAATATTCTTTTCTTCACATGTCATTTGAATTCATGTGAAATTACATGCAAGTTAAATAAAAATAGTTCTATTGTAGACAATTTAAGATGCCAATTCCAGTTCGAAATAGAATACGTTACACTACAATGTTAGATCTATCTTGGAAGACGCCACGTTTTTAGTATGGAGAGATATATTGTTACTCCTGACTTAGTTATTTTCTATTCCACTTTTATCTTTACTACGAAGTTGTATATGTGCAATATAAATACAGTATAAATGAATAAAGTCAACCTGTATTTGATATTTATGTGCAGTCTCACTATAATGTTTCGGTGGCTTAGTAAGATCGCTTTGCCTAGGCTGTAAGTCCTGGGTTTGAAACCTGCATGTCTGAGAGAACCTAACAAGTTTTTAAAGAATTGTAAAGACTATGGCCTGATCCCTTTCGTATTAAAGGGAGGCTCGTGTCAAGAAGTGGGGTGTTAAAAATGGGTAAATACTTATAAAAATAAATAATCAGGTGTTAAGGCCCTATCCTCTATAGAGGATTAGCATAAAATTATACTACATCAATTAATTAACGTACCAAGAATATTAATACATGTAAATATTATTTGATATGATTAAATCCATTATATTTAATCTACTGTACGGCAATTGAAATAGATTAAATACTCTCTCTCAATTATATGTGTTTATTTTACCTAATATTCTAATTTAAATCAGAAAAGTGTCTGAAAATTGTTTATATGACTATTTCAATGTCGAGAAATGCATTTACGCATACCACCTGCTGATACTGCTGTCAGAAAGTACCAGGAGCAACCCGCATGACACATCACCCACCGAAGCGCTACTCCTTGTGCTTTTCTTGGCTTTGCGCTCGGCTGTCCCACTATGACAAGGTAAATGCAATTGCGAGGGAGGGGTAGCGTGGGGTATTACTATTAGGACTGTGTGTCAATGACGATAATATAAAATTATTAATGTTATTATGTAAGTACAGGTAGATTTGTATGTATAGGTAGTTTTGTCATTGAAAGAAACATTATATAAACTTACTTAAAACACAGTATATTCAAATTATTTACAAGAAAACAAAATATTTTAAATTTTTGTCCATCTGTCTGTTTGTTCAGACTAGTATTTGAAACGGCTAGACTGGTTTTAACGAAACTTTCACGATGTTATGAGGAGTAACTTAGATTACTTTTGTTTTTAAAAAGTATTATGGTTCCCCTCAAAAATGAAAGAGAATCTACGGACAAACTTGAACTAAGCGAGGGTCGCTTATTTTAAGATATTTAACGTCTACCCTCGCTTTACTCTCGTACATCCATAGTTACTTAACCCAGATCACACTTTATTAGTATATTATAAATGAAACTTTTTTTGGGATTTTGTCACGAATATATTTTGATTTTTTGTCATTCAGTCATGGTCACGAGGGAGAATATTTATTAGTATAACTGATTTTCAAACATACATACAAACACAAATGTTATTCGCGTTAACCTAAGAAATAACTTTAATTATCTCGCTATTTTCTATTAGTCAAAACTATATCGATTAAAAATAGTTTACTCCATCTTTTAACTTCAATATTCAATACTATCCTAATAACAATTTGCATGAGCTAATCGAGAGAGCATCAGTTATAAGTTCCAATTACGCGTAGCATGAACCAGTTACTGGCTTGATTGCCGTTGTGTATTATAAATTAACATATATATCACTGTTGGGTTTTGATGAAAGTGATACTTAAATAAACTTAAGATATTATATAAGGTATTAATAATATGGTAATATAGTTTGAAAAATTATAGATTTTTTATTAAATTCATTGCTAATTTTCAATCCAAATAAAACAAAATTGAAATTTTCTGTCAAGAATATGTTTTTAACATATATTTTTTTGAGTTTCATGTTCTCCAATAGGGTATGGCAGTATCCTAGTGATAGCACGCTCGCTTGGGACACCGAGTGATGCGGGTTCAAATCCCAGTTATTCAATATCTTATATTTTTTTATATGTATATGTATTTTTAACATAATTACTTGTCTTAATGTAAAGAAAAACATTGAAACCCAGCATGCCTGAGAGAACCTAGTAAGATTTTGATACACATTGGGGTGTAAAAAAAGACTTACTCTTAGTTTTTTTTTATGGGACAAAGGGGGCATACGCGCAGGAGGCTCACCTGATTGTAAGTAATCACCTCCGCCCATGGACATCTGCAACACCACAGGGCTTGTAGATGCGTTGCCGGCAAAAAAGGAGGGTGGGAGGAGGGAGAAGGACGGGAATAGGGATGGGGAGTGGGCCTCCCGGACTCTCACTTACCAGACGAAACGCGACAGCATAGCTGCCACTGCCAGAGAGTGGTACTATACGGGGCGTGCCGGCCCATTCGGCTGCTACCGAAGGTAACAAGCATGGCACTACCACTTAAAAACTTACTCTTAGTATACAACATTTTTGATATAAACAACTAAATAAAAATATTTTTAAGTCGGTCTATATTTAAACTGATTAACCATAAAAACACACAGGTACAATAATTGTGCACAAAATTGACCGACATAAATTCAACAGTTCAGTTCATTTTTTCTTAATTACTAGCAATCAAGGAGCTTTAGTGTTATTAATTAAAAGATAAGGAAATCGATTTTTTTAATATATTTTATTAAAAACTTTGTCATCTATACAGAAATTCGGTATTAAATGAAGACGTCTAAATCCGTCATATTAAACCAACCAATGGTACATTCAAATCCATACTTAATACGTACATATTTGCTATAGCTTGGTCTTAGAAACGTTAGTCCCTGTAGAATCAATTTTGAATAGAGAATTGGATCACTTGATACTGATCGATTTAATTCCTATAACGTTCAAGTCACCATATTCTAATTAAGTTCGCTTTGTGAATGCTAAATCTAGCATATAATATCTGCTTCAATCAAAATATATGAGGAGAAAGTTAAAATTGTAGAAATAGGTATAACAGTCTGTTATGACATAATTTAAGAAAAAAATATATATCTAAGTTTTGTAAAAGACACGGACTTTTCGCACTTTTTAATCAAATATGTTGTATTAACGTGGTCACTACTGGACAGATTTTGATTAAATTTGATAAAACGATAGTTGATTATCCGAGTCAAACTACATATATGTATAAATATCTATATATGTAGTAGTACTGCGGGAAAATACGTCATTTCCGCGAAATCTCTAGCCACTAAAACCTCCGAACAAATCCGAGTGGTTAATCGGTCGGAATTAGACTGTTATGACAGAAAAAAATAATGCATATAATGAGTATAAACTTATCTAGTTGTATAAGAAAACTATCCAATTAATTATTGATAACTCAAAAACTCGTATAGACGATGTATTATCTTTTTAGCTAAAAATAAAAGGAAATCCGTTGAAAAACAGAAAAGAAAAGACTCATTTTTCTCTGCATATTTACATACAAATTAGCGTTATTAGTGAGGATAACACTTTTACTTCACTTCTAGCATTTTTATTTCTGAAAACCCTCAACAAGAGTATACAATTAGGGACACGGACGGCGCATTGTTTCATTTTATCTCGTTCGCTGCTAAGATTTACTGCGACAGATGACGTGATTTTTCACCTTTCTTCCTTTATAAAAGTTAAAGAAACTATGTATAGTGAGAAATTTTGTTGCTTAAGATTTAATTTTTCTTTTAAGTACATTTTTGGAATGTAGTGTGAAAATGAAACTTGAATTACTAAGGTGAAACGAATGTAAATTAGTTCGAATTTCGAAGTGTTTTTAAGTATTTGAAAATATAATACAACCAAAATATTATACTTAAGGATTGTTTAAGATAAATAACATAGTTAAAATTAATTTTCATCGTTTGAGTTGAAATAGGTTTTTTTTGGAAAACCGTATTACTTACTCTTATCTATACATCTATACACATATATAAAATTGAAGTGTCAGTTTTTATTTACAAATTAACAGCTTTTCACTAAATGCATATGAAAGTATATACGGTACGTACATAAAAAAATCGATTTTTAAAATTTTTGTCTGTCTATCTGGCTGTTTGTTCTGGCTACTTTCTGAAACAGCTGCATTGATTTTGACGGGACTTTCACTCGCAGATTGTTGATATTATGACGAGTAATTTAGGCAAATTTTATTTTAAAATTTATTTTAACTAGCGGAGCACACGGCTTCATTCGCACTAAGTTATATTCGGCTTTTATATAAAGCTACTTATATAAAGACCGAATGTCTAGTTTTTAGAATATTTATCTGACTATACTGGCGCTGTATACGATGACTACACCACGAGAAAACGATTGGATAATTTTTTATGGAATTTATTTTGCTTCTGCAATAAGAAGTATTCTATTTACTAAACTTTTAAACAGTTTTAGCATAAAGAAGCAACAAAAATATAATATACACAAGTACAGTAGTGTGATAAAATATCTAAAGCTTTGAGCTTACGAGTTTCTGTTGAGAAAGTTACCTCAACTTTATCATAATCTATTAGTATGGCAATGTAACGTCGCGTCATGCAGGTGATGCACTCACCATGTAGTACAGGAGTTAAAGTTTAAGCTGTTTTAAACTCCTCTTGCTTGTTATTTAGTAGTTACTTAGTACTTAGAATGCTTAAATACTGCACATTCTCATGCATCTTTTATTTTATAGATCAAAATATTTTTTTCGAATCATTTTAAAAAGGAGAAGATTCTCAATTCGGTTCGTTGTTCTTTGATATATTCTGTTACCGCAGAACTCCGTCATTTACTGACCGATTTGGAAAATTATAATGAAAACTAAACCAAACTTATTGACAAGAGAGTTATGTTTGGGGGCAGCCAGGGGATGCAGAGAAATACAAATTAACTTATAATTAATTTATTAACTAAAAATTATAACTAAACTACATGGCTAGTTGACTACTTGTCAATGTTAGAACAAGTGAGTAATAAATTAAACAAGTAATGTCCTTTTATACTGCGATTGCTATAAGAAGTAACTATATGGAAATAGATAGAATTTAGATTTTTGCTGCGCTTGCACCTGAGGTTGGCCTCGTCTCGTCGTCGCCGCGCGAGGTTTGTAGGCCGATGCTGATGCATCGGTTTGGGTTTCGTAACACCTCCCCCCGTAGAACAGCGACTATTGCAGGACTCGTCCAAGATGGTCGCTGGTAGGCATCGGTGATCGGCCCTTACTTATTTGTGGTTTCAGGGCTATTGCTTTGGGTAACGATGATTTTTGGTTCCATCTTTTTAGCGTAGCTGTCGGTACAATTATAGCGTAGCGATAGGTGATAGTGGTCCTCTGATGTGGTCGTTTGATTTGAAGAATGTAAGTAAGTGGTGGCAATTCAGTGGGATGACTGCTGAGCTGCTGCTGCTGTCCTCCTCAGTAAATCTATAGAGGTATCGACTCGCAGAGAAAGATCAGTTGCTCTTCGGACTTTCTGTCTCTATGTACCTATAATCTTGACTAGAGAATGCTACAGGGTAAGGTAAGGGTGAAATTCATGGACTCTTTAGGATAAAGGAATATAAAAGTCGAAGGGTAAAATAACGATAACTGGATTTAAAATGCCTAAATTCTATATAAAGGATTGAAATAGCTATTACCTACGTATGATATATTAGAATTTCATATAGTTACTCAGCAAAACTTAGTGTAGTGCTAATAATGCGACCATGCGCGTAATCTAGGTTACCGGATTTTTATATGTTAAGATCTAGACCGTTAATGAGACCTACGTGCAGAATTATTATTTACTATGGAAATGTTCTATGGGAAGAGACAGTTCTATTATATTATAATAAGGGAAGTCATAGGATTTCGATTAAGTATAGGATTCACTAATGGACCGCGTTTCTTTTTTTTATATAGAGTATATGGTTGGTTGGAAGATTTGCGAGACTTCCGAGGGAAAAAATTGAAAACTAAAAAAAACACAAAAATTATATAATAATAATTAAATAAATAAATTCTATATAAGTTATATTTTCTAAAACATTTCTTAGTTCCTATTCGCAACGATTTGCGATATTTTGTTAATAGGAATCAAAGAAAAATGATTAATAAATACTATACTAGGCCTATTTTTTAAAATGTTTCCTAGGTCCTATTCGCATCGCTTTGCGATTCTTTTCATAGGTACAAAGGAAATTAATAAATAAAATCTATACTAGCCCTAATTTCTTAAATATCCTAGTTCCTATTCGCATCGATTTGCGATTCTATTTATAGGTACAAAGGAAATTACCAAAGGAAAATAGGGAAGGTAAGCAACTCTAGTAAGATCTAGGTACTCACCAAATAACTTGCACCTCTCTGCTTGTGTTGATTTTTGAACACTCCTCCCAGCCTCAGCTCCCGTAGATCCGAAGATAGCCGCTGTTGGTGAACGATTCACTAACTACTACGACTATCCTGCCGACTGCGCCAGTTACGTTTGGAGGCAGCCAGGGGATGCAGAGAAATACAAATTAACTTATAATTAATTTATTAACTAAAAATTATAACTAAACTACATGGCTAGTTGACTACTTGTCAATGTTAGAACAAGTGAGTAATAAATTAAACAAGTAATGTCCTTTTATACTGCGATTGCTATAAGAAGTAACTATATGGAAATAGATAGAATTTAGATTTTTGCTGCGCTTGCACCTGAGGTTGGCCTCGTCTCGTCGTCGCCGCGCGAGGTTTGTAGGCCGATGCTGATGCATCGGTTTGGGTTTCGTAACAAGAGAATAGATTACAAATGCACATAATTATATACACAAAAGGTTGTAGTTCAGCAGTAATGCGATAGTTTAGGACGTCGTTGAAGCGGGTTCACAAGCACTTATGAAATTTTCATTTGCAAATCATTTCAGATCTCTACGGTGTAGAAGTGTCGTGAGAAATCCTGCATATCTAAGAGGATCTAGCAAAGTTTTCAAAAAATATTTGAAGTCCACCAACATGCACTTGGACATCGTGGTGAACTCAGGTTTAATTCTTTAATTACTTCTTTACTAGTCATATCCACATGGAGTTATAGTAAAAATACAAGCTACATTCCCAATTACAATGCAATGGCCGAATATTCATTTTCTAAATCTGCTGGCCAGATTAGATAAAAAACATTTTGAATTTTAATGTCTATAAGTTGGAAGGTTATAAGCAATCTAATATCACCCTTCGACCCTTCATCATCTTCAGCCCTTTTTAACATGTCACTACTGGGTACAGGCCTCCCTCAGTACAAGGGGGATCAGGCCATAGTTCACCACGCTGGCCTAGTGTGTGTTAGCGGACTTCACGTGTTTTTCAAAGACTTCTAGGTTCTCTCAGACATACAGGTTTCCTCACGATGTTTTCCTTTACCGTAAGACAAGTGGTAATCATGATAGAAAATGATTCGCACATGAAATATGAAAGGTGCGATACCTGGATTCGAACTCGCATCACTCGACCATCCAAGCGAGCGCGTTATCGCTGGGCTTCGACCCCTAGGCGCGGAGAAACTATACATAAGCATAGCTGGTAAAAATATAAAAAAGCAACGCTGAAACCGGAACTGCGTAAAATATCACTGAGCAACGAGTCTCTATAAAATTTGCATTTTATTTAAGTCACAAAATGAAGACATTTATACAACGGCTAGTATAACCAAAATGATAAGAAGAAAGGTACTACATAAAATTCAAAAATATTAATGCACTAGGTTTAATCACGATTTCGCATGCTCAGGTAATTTTAGGTAATAACTCTATCCTTTAAAAAAACTCGTAGCGTTAAATAGCGTTATTAATAATTAACAAAATTTTCAATAATAACAAATAACAGAAAACTTGGCATGTTCACTTCAGCTTTATGATATTAGTGAAGTTAATGTATATACTTGTATAACATCTGATATATTTTTAGTACCATAGTAGTATGTTAAAATATCTAGAATAAAATTCGATAAAAGTATGTTTCAAATATTCTAGCTCAATATTTAGTCACCTACCACTAAAGAATAAATTTGCTGATCTAATAGGATTTTTTGCGTTATAAATGAAACGAACTTTTCGGATTTTGTCGCGGATTTATTTTGCAGAGTCTCTCACATGACCATGATTGCTGTAAAGCATTCGAAACATCAGCAACCAAAATAAATCTGCGACAAAGTCCGAAAAGGTAGTTTCATTTATAATGTCCAATATTAGCGTAGTAATATAACAGTGATTAAAGCCACAATGGTTGAAATTAAATTCTAGTTAATAATTATTAGTTTTCACCATTACTTAGCCACCGTAATAATTATCTTAAGATGTCATTATGCCACCGGCTATTACAGTTTCGTTTATACAGCCAGAATTAATATTGTGCAAATTAGGCGTTAAGCTATAAATATTCAGGAGTTTCTTTTAATCTTACTCCTTAATACAAGACCATTTCTCTTGGTTTAAAATCGTGAAAACTGCAAAATGAGACTAAATTTGTTAAAGTATTTGAACTTAATTGTCTCTTCTTTTAAATAATGAAGACATGATTTAAAATAAGTTTGAAAGATATATTATCTAGTATTTTTGGTATACATATGGTATTGATGTTTAAATTACAGATTACTAAATAATTGAATAGCTTAGAAACGGTTTATTCATGTACGTATTGTTACTGTTTCAAAATTAATCATTTTTGTTATGTAGTTACATATCACGTGGTATGAACTGCAAATGAACACCACCTAATGGGTGAGTAACTATCGATCTTGGCTCAAACTTCAAACTTGTAGGCATCATATCTGCTAACTCAATTCGATATTTCTTGAGAACCGTTAAAATTGCGGCTGTCATTGGCATCTTTGAGAATCGAAGACCTGTGAACAAACAAAACAATATTGCCATGGTAATAAAATGATGGCTGTGTAGTATTCTTCATTGATATCAAAACTTCCTATAATATTATATATTATCATAAAAATCTGTCTGTTCGTGATACACAGCTAAACACATTTTCATGCAGTTTTCATTAATATATGGAGTAATTTATGAGGAAGGCTTAAGTTCATAATTAATCAAGATTTTTTGATAATTTGCTAAAATACAAATATGATTATTATATTGTCGCAAAAATCATGCGTGAGCTGTTTTGGCGTCTGCGTTAACTGATAAGGTTATATGGAAACAATGTATTACAGAATTAATTCTCTTTAAAAGATCCTATTAAAATGTAGCAACGCTATGTGCAGTGTTTAAGTGGTAGTGCCATGCTTGTAACCTTCGGGTAGCAGCCGAATGGGCCGGCACGCCCCGTATCGTACCACTCTCTCACAGAAGACCGGCGTGAAGTGGCAGCTATGCTGTCGCGTTTCGTCCGATAAGTGAGTGTCCGGGAGGCCCACACCCTATCCCTCCTCCCGTCCTTCTTCCTCCCCCCTTACCCCTCCCTCCCTTAACTAAAAGGCCGGCAACGCATCTGCAAAACTGCAAGACCTGCAGTCTTGCAGTATTGCAGATGTTCATGGGCGGAGGTGATCACTTCCCATCAGGTGAGCCTCCTGCCCGTTTGCCCCCTTTGTCACATAAAAAAAACGTACCTAAGGATGTACCCAAGCGAAGCGAAGATAAGTTACTTGTAATACATAAAAGAAAGAAGCAAGTCCGTGTTCACTTTAAAGTCTTAATTTTAAAAGATATAAAAGAAGATATCTGACATGTTTTAATACTCAACCAACTTTTTACGAGTTTAGCACAATATACTAGGGGATGAAAGTCAGAATTGACGAAGACAGGAGGTGAATAAAGTATGATGGTAACAAAGCGTGTTATTTCGTTTTTAATTAAATTGTAACTTTTTTTCCTTCAAAATTACTAATATCGTGTTAGGTATACGTTTGATGGATCTATTAACATATTAAATAAAGTTGCTTGTCTAGCGTTATTCATAACCCAGAATGAACTGTTGAAATTTGAATATTCTATAATAAAAGAGGTAACCTGTATAGAAGTGAAAAGGGAAGGCAAAATTTATAATGTAAGGTTTAGTATTTGCAGGTATTAAACTTCTATCGTTTCGAAAGAAATCAATAGGATAAATGAATATTTGATTTTGCAAGGTTACTTTAAAGCGTTTCTTTCGGTTCTGAATACTTTTATCGATTTCATTAAATGAGATATGGTCGATGTCCAAAATGAAAACTTATTAGTTAAAAACGATAAATGTACTTGATTTTTGTTTAATTAACTTATCTTATTGTAGTAAAAGATATTTCATAATTGTTTTGATACTGAAATGATAATGTAAACAAGGCAATAAGGAAATAATATAATCAATCTCTCTTGAGATAACAACCACGTGTATAACAGTTCTGTAAATTTCTTATCAATTTTGCGACGGCATTAATTAAATTTAGATAGATATATCTAGATATTTAGACACACATATATTTAAGATTTAAGACATAGACTTTTAGTTCTGTCTTTGTTATTGCTTTTTTTTCATAAATAATGGCAATTATATGATTGATGTTTTAATAAAATATTTTAGATATTATTTTAAGATAAGATCGAAGATCTTATCCTAGCCAGAGTAATACTAGCGATCCCGCTATTTTCTATGATTATAAAGTCAGTGGCAAGCTTAGGACACTCAAGAGGTTAAAATACATAAATAATGCATAGTAAAAGCGCTCAATTATATAAAATAAATATTAATTTGCCAATAACGATTAAACGTTCAGAACTCTTCAATGAAAAATCAACTGACTGAATGATATTAGTTAAGAAAAAATAATACCTATGCATATCCTCGGTCCTTCTCCAAATGGTATGTATGTAAATGGTTTAATGTTTTTCTTCTCATCTCCAAAAAAACGTTCAGGTCGGAATTTCTCAGGTTCTGGAAAATACTCTTCGTTGTGATGAAGATAATGTACTGGTATATGAATACGCATTCCTTTGTTTAGACGCAGCCCTGTTGGTAAGGTATATGCTTCTTCTACTTCTCGAGTGAGAGTTCCCAATAGTGGATAAAGTCGTAAAGTTTCGTCTATACAAGCTTGAAGAAAGGGCGTTTCGTTAATGCTCTCAAAATCTAATTTACCTTCGTGTTTTTGAAAGTAATCCTCGACTTCTTTAATTACCTTAGATTGAATTTCTTTGTGTTTCGCTAACTCAAATAGTAAAAGACTAGTTGTAGTAGATGTTGTTTCATAACCAGCTGCAAACAGCATCGCACATAAACCTATCAGTAATTTATCATCTAATTTTATTTCCGTTGTCTCTTTTTCGTTAGTTACCATGTTAGAAATTTTATCACCAACTAAACAATCTTTTTTCTTCCAATTCAGAATTAAATCAACAAAATCGTTTCTCGATGATGTCTTATACTCACGGCTTTTAAACACATCAGTAAGAAGTTGAATAAAAAAGTCATCTATACTTCTCTCAAAAAGTTGAAATCCTAATTTATAGAAAATTTCGGGCCACATTGCACGGGAAATAAGTCTAAGCCCTCCATAATTTGTGTTGTCAAAAACCTTTGTTCCCAAAATTACAAACGGGTTGTTTTTTGAATTTTTTTCTAATGTACCAGTACTCACACCAAATGCACATGATCCTATGCAATCCATTGTATACCTTGCTAAGATTGACTTGATTTCAACCGTCTTATTTATCTTTACTTCGTAGTTTAATACTTCTTCTAAGTTCGTTGCACTATTTTCTATTAAATAGAACATGTTTTTGATTTTTGAAGAAGAGAATAATGATGTAAGATTTTGTCGTAAAACTTTCCATCTGTCACCGCCCGAAAAGAACATATTTTGGGTCATTAATTCCTTATGGGTATAATTTGCTACTTCTCTTTGGTTAAAATAATAGAAATCCTTAGTCATCACTAGCTTTATAATATTAGGATCCTTAACGATCAAAGCTGGGTCCGTCCCATAATATACACCGATGTAAGGTTCGTTTGGAAACTTTTGACAAATTTCTTGAGCAACTTGGGGTCCACACTTCTTGAATAATATATATTCATAATAATTACCAAAAAATGGTATAGGCTTGAGAAATGCGACGTTTCGTTTTTTCCAGTATTTGTAATTTTTTGTGGCGTAGTAATAAAACAAACATAATGAAGCACAAACTAGTGTGAAAATCAAGTATAACACAATCATTTTCGAACTAAGCAGATAAAATGCAACAGAATAATTTCCTAAGCAATTTATAGTATGAACGCATGGATGCAAGTAGGGAGACCATGAATAATGAATTTTATAATTAAAATAAAAAAAAAGAATATTGCTATGCTCCTAAGTTATTTTAGAATAATCATTATTAAAATGTTAGCGTCCTTTCTAAGGTAAGTTTTAATTAAAATAATAATTAATCCTTTTTCTAAAATACAAGTATATACACATACAAATAATCTTATTTGGGTATTAGCCGATATAAACTGACAGACATACAAACATTTAATAATGTGTTATTCTGATATGCACAGTTATACAATATTTCATTTCAATATTATTATGAGTATAGATAAATTATGTACTGAAAAAAATATTATGTTTATATACAAGACCGATTTTATAAATGATTACGATGCATATTATACAGATAGTGAAAAAAAATTTAAGTAAAAATACAAATATATCCTACATATACTTATTTTATGGTTGATCTCTTCTAGAAAAGCGATATCAATTTACAACGACTAGTGGAACAAATGATAAAGGGTCCTAATACATTCTCGAAGAGAAGTTAAGTACTACGAATTGTGTTGTGTTCACCAACTAGGCTAAATTTGACCATAAATGATTATGGAATTTGAAAATTTTAAGAAAACGTCTGATAATATCAATATAATTTTTCTAATAATTAATAAAAGTAACAGCTGTTTAAAAACTTTTCTCAGTAATAACATAAAGCTCATCAACTAGACAAAAGAAATGGATATTGGCTGACAAACAAAGTGCTATTACCCGACTATGACGAAGCAAGGTTATGTTTTTATAGTGGTTTATTTATATGCAGAATGTAAATGTATATGTACATCTGCTCACTCCTAACTTCTTAACTACTTGCTATGGCAAAATTGAGGTGTTAGTTAGAAGCATTTTGATCTACGATAAACATATATTTAATTTAAAAGAATAGTTTGTGTATATCTATATAACCATTTCAGGTATTAATATTTTTTTCATACTTTTTATAGCACGATTTTTCAGTAGTCAGATTTAAACTTTGTTTTTTTTTTTATTTATAAATATTATGATATATGCGTACTTGTAAGACATTTTAAAATCAATTAAGTAGTATATTAATAAACAAGTTACAGTAATAATAATAATAATAATATTCTTTATTGTACACCCAGTAAGGAAGAGATACATAATACAAAACATATTGGAATGCACAAGAGGCGGCCTTATCGCTAAAAGAGCGATCTCTTCCAGGCAACCTTAAGGTGTAGGAAATAGTACTGAGATAGAAGGGGCGCAATTTAAATGGGAGATAAAAAAAGAGTATATTAATCTATATGCTTACATATACTAATATTATATAAATATACATTTAATATTAAATATAATATAAATATAATAATAATAAATAAATAAAATGCTTATAAACTAATAAATAATACATTAATACATATAATATATATTTACCTAATTAAAGTGTACAAAATAGCTGTATAAATTATGATGAGGTTTTAAACTAAAACAATTAAATATAACTATGTAATAAGAATAGCAATATAAAAGGCAAGTCTTACAAATACTTATTATAATTAAAAAGATTAAGATATAAGAAGCATAAAAGTAAAATGATATATGACAGGGAATAGTTATAGCGTAAAAAAGTAGTCCTTTAAAAGTTTTTTAAAAACAAATAGCGATTTTGCATTCCGGATATTTTGGGGAAGGGAGTTCCAAAGACGAGGAGCAGTGACAGAAAAGGAGTTACTATAGAAGGAGGAAGAGTGAGAAGGAATTTTTAGAATTAAGTTATGATTTGAGCGAAGTAAGCGAGAATGTGAGTGGCCGAGGAATGAAAAGCGCTCTTTGAGGTAAGGTGGGGTACATGGATCGAACAGAACACAGTAAAGAAGGTGAAGAATATGAGTATTTCTGCGAAGGCGGACAGGGAGCCACTTGAGCTTTTTACGAAAATCAGAAACATGGTCATATTTGCGTAACCCAAATATAAACCGAATACAAAGGTTTTGAAGCCGCTCAAGTTTATTTAATTGCTCCTCAGTAATATCAAGGTAACAAATATCAGCATAGTCAAGAATTGGTAACAGGAGTGATTGTGCTAGCAAAACTTTGGTGGAAATAGGTAAAAAGTTACGCAAACGCCGAAGGGATGCAACCGATGAAAACATCTTCCTACTCACCTCACTCACCTGCGGAACCCATGACATATTTTGGTCCATAAGAATGCCTAAATTTTTAACTGTTTTGCTGAATGGTATAATCACGCCGTTCAAAACTATAGGAGGCAGAGTAATATAGTTAATTTTAGAAATGAGTTTAGAACTGCCGATAATTATTACTTGGGTTTTAGATGGGTTTAATTTCAGTCCAAACGAGTCGCTCCAAATTGTAATTTTAGACAGGTTTTCATTGATGTCATCTATAGCTGTGGGTAATTCAGTAATTTTGGACTGACGATAAATTTGCAGATCATCTGCATAGAGGTGGTAGAGAGAAGAGATATGTTGACAGATATTGCTAATAAAGATTGAAAATAAAAGAGGAGACAACACGCCACCCTGCGGAACACCAGTCTTGACTGGTAGCCAGTCCGAATACGCATCTTGGACACGTATACGCTGACGGCGTTCACACAGGTAACTACGAAACCAGTCAATTACATCAGGAGATATGTTAAGAGAACCTAAGGAAGCAAGCAGAATATCGAAATCTACCGTGCCAAACGCATTGCTATAGTCTAACAATGCTAATATGGTAACTTTCTGCGCATCCATACCCTCGCGGATATCTTCAGTAATCTTAGCTAATGCAGTAGTCGTACTATGACCAGGACGGAAGCCAGATTGCAGAGGATTGTGAAGATTTTGAATACAAAGGAATTGGGTTAGTTGGCTCTTCACAAGACGCTCAAGGACTTTGGATAAGAAAGGAAGGATTGAGATAGGACGATAATCACTATAAGCAGCAGGATTGGACTTTTTAGGCAGCGGTATGATTTGAGCGTCTTTCCACGCAGAAGGAAATACATTAGCATCAATGGAGTAATTGAGGATGTGAGTTATGACGGGAGCTAGGATATCAAGGATTGGAATAATCATTTTACGACTAATACAGTCAGCACCGACTGCATCAGACTTGATGGCGAGAATATTCTTCTTAACATCACTATCTGTAAATTGACTAAAGAAAAATCGCTGACTATTATTAGGAGAGGATGTAGCTGAAAGTTGACTAATAGTTGTTAACTTAGTAGCCTCATCAATGGCACTAGAAGAGGAGAATTGCTTATTAAGCTCGTTTAAATTAGTATTTAGAGGATTTACGATGCTGAGAGCTTTTCCTACTCCTATGGTCTTAAGAAAATTCCAAACTTTGGATGAGTCATTCTCCTCAACCACGGAATTATGGATATGGCGTCGTTGATTATCTCTACACACCCTATTGCATAGATTGCGAGCTTTTTTGTACTTGTGACGGTTTTTATCGTTAGGGTTCGCACTGAATTTCATCTTAGCCTGATTCTTCTTGTGCTGTAAACTTCTGATTTCATCGGTTAACCAGGGAGCAGGAAGATGCTTCATCCGAACCGGACGCATAGGGGCGTGACGGTCATACAGCTGAGTAAGAAGGGAATTAAAAACCATCACTTGTTCGTCAATAGTTAGGCCATTCATCGCTCCAAGCCAATCAATCTGAGCTGCGTCTTCATGAAGACGCTCAACGTCTATCCCACCAAAATTTCGTAGCAGAAGAATTCTTGATTTAGCTTTAGGGGGCTTAATTTTATAAGACAAGTAAACGAGGTCATGATAGGAAAACGCCGAAGCAGGATATTGGCCATGTTTTTCAACATGGTCAACAGAAGAAACAAATATTAAATCGAGAAGGGATGGTAAGCAATTTGGAAAATTATGGGTTGCCGAAAGGGGGAGGATATTTAAGTTTGCACCGCTAACTACAGACTTCAAGCGACTAGAGCGATGGTCGTCCTTAAGCAAGCAGGTATTAAAGTCACCCATAATTATGGTATGGCTGTAAAGTGGTTTAAAACGCTCTAACAGGGTTTCAAATGACGAAAAGTAATCGATCGTAAGGCATGGATTATAGTATACTCCCAGCAGGACCTTAGTGTGCCCAAAGACTACCTCAAGAAACAGGTGCTCTGGTCCAACATTTGACTGGTGTTGTGAGATATCAACAATGGAGAACGGAATATGGGAGCGCAGGTAGATAGCAACCCCACCTCCTGCACGACCAGTACGATCATTACGTATCAAATGAAACCCTGGGAGAGAGTAGGAAGTCGAAGGTAAGCAGGGCTTTAACCACGACTCCGATATTAATACCGCATGAATATTTTTAATGTCAAAAGAAGCTAAAAAATCAGGATAATGTGCAGGAATACTCTGTGCATTTATATGGACAACGTTGAAATTTTTTAGAACATCTAAGAAGGTAGAATTTAAAGTATCGCCCAATGAAGGAATACTGGAAAGCTGTCGTTACTGCTCGATCCAAAGGATGAGGATGAAAAGGACAGAAAGGAGTCATTGTAGTCACTACTGTTACTTGCCATTTATAACAAATCAAATAAACTATATTATAAAAATAAATAGAATATTAAAATATACTAAATTTTACGTTAAATAATAATAACAATACCTAAACAATACCTAAACACCTGCCAGTTACGAGAAAGGAACCTTAATATACACCAAAATTATAAATGTTCAATATTGCACAAAAGAAATCCAAAAATTGAAAGTATGAAAAAATTAAGAACAAATAAAGCTTACAAACATAATATAGTACGACTGCAAAAAAATACTTAAATACAAAAACAAAATAAATTAAATTATAATAATTATAGAATTACTACAATTTACAGTATATATGAAATTAAGAATCACGGCCAAAGTACAAGAAGCTAATGCTGAAAAACCAATATAAACAAGATGTCAAAAGACTTAATATGTCAGTGTCAACTGTCAATGCTAAAGCTATGACAATTGACAGTAGTGGGTAGTAACTAGTAAGTTAAAACTTCGCATTTCGATTAGTAAAAACTAACTTCAAAGTTAAAAGTAATAAATAATAATAGCAGTCGTACGATAACACGAAAATAAAAAAATTAAAAGTATAAAATAAGCAATAAAATTATATAAATAAATGTTGTACAGCACAAATATCACAACATATACTAAAATACATTAAATACTATGAAACGACAACATTGGTAAAAGTTTTAAGAAAATCACACTTTCTTAAGAACACGTTTTCCGCGCTGGATTACCACCTTATTATCACTTTTAGAAGCCACCTTAGTATCCTGGATGGATTTTGTGATAGGTGATTGCTCAGCTGATGCCTCAGGAATACTCGGGAGATCTCCCACGCCCTCAACTCGATGGCGCGACCCGTCAGGAGCAATAACGTACACAGAGCCGTCGCGCGTCCAGCACTTACCGATGCCAAACCGGCGCCTTGCTTCTAGGAACACTTCGTGGCGATATTTTGTGAGAAATTCAGATTCAGTGATTCCAGTGCCTTTAAGCCTAGTTTTCGCGTACCACACACTATCACGAACCTGAATATTGGTAAACTTTACCACTATAGGTCTTGGCTTGTCACTTAACAAACGCCCCAGACGATAAGAAGTTGCAATATAAGCACTAGAAAAATTAGGGAGATCCAAATGGTCTCCCACTACACCGGTGATAACAGTAGTGGTGTCTTCATTTTTCTTCTCTTGTACACCATGGAAAAGGAGCATTTTGCGTCTCCTGCTCATTTCCATCCTGTCGACTTCCCTGGTTAACAGTTCCACTTGCTTTTGTAGGGAAGTTAACGCTGTGTGAATAAAATTCTTAAATAAGGTGAATTCTGCGGCTATTGAAGTTACTGTTACCGGTGTAGATGTTGTATTGAGGTTCCTTTGGAATTCATCCATTCTAGTGTTAAAAATTTCAGCCAAGGCAGTAATAGAGTCCTTGATAGCTTCCATTGTTATTAGTTTCTTTTAAGGATAAGTTTAATATGTGCAAATTTTGTTGAGATTAATAAAGGATAACAATTCCTGGCAGGTAATTAATATTACATGTGCATTTATATAATAATTAGATTACACAAATACTAATTTTACCAATTTTTAATAAAGAGCTACGAAAACCGTTGTACACTTATTGACTACTAATTATTAAATAAAAAATATTAAGTATAGAATTGTATTTATCTTGAATTTATACATTACATTGAATGCCGAATTTATATACAAATATATTTATTAAAAAGAAAAAAAAACATTGAAACAATTATAGTGCCAGTCCATATAAATTGTGTCTATCTGCCTGTATAATGGGTGATCGCCACCACGACCACAGTAACCAGAGACCATGACAAGTGGTCATGATCTGAATGCATGCTGCGTTGCTGATACAAGCTATTATTATCGATCAGTCATGATCTTCCAAGACATATTTTTAGTAGGTACGTAAATAATTAGTTTCCTTCTTAATACATTACCAAATCATGTGTATCACTTTTTCCCAAAAAAAAAATATAATAAATTTCAGTAAGATAAAACACGAAACAAGAATTTCGTGAGGGTCTCATACTAAATACTACAACTTTCAGCAAATTGAGAAGTACTCAAGTCTAACTGGGGACATCGTTAACTAAAACTTATGTTACTAGGGACTTACACTTGCGTTGCTAGGGTGCGTCCCTCGAAATTTTTATATCTATATGAATAAAATTGATGTGTCTGTTTTTAATTTCAAATTAACAGCTCTTCACTAAATGCATAATATGAGAGTTTATACGATACTAACATCAAAAAAATCAATTTATAAAAAAAATTCTGTCTGTCTTTCTGTCAACCTGTTTGTTCCGGCTAATCTCTGAAACGGGACATTCACTCGCAGATAGCTAATGTTCTAACGTGATGGTACTATCTGTAATGACGCTAATATCAGCTTATTACTTTATGAATAAATCATACACTCGTACGTGTAATATAATATATGGCACTTATAAATAACAAACAATTTTTAAAATTGTCCGCCTGTTCCGAGTAAATTTCAAAATGGCTGTACCGATCTTGATGGGACTTTTACTGGCAGATAGCTGATGTTATATGGAGTATCTTAGGCCACTTGTTTAGAAAACGTAGTAGAGTTTTACCAAAAAAAATAAGAACGTAACAACTGGAGTAAAAACATTCGTGGTCAATGAATGAATGCCCACAGCGGTACTCGAACCCGCGACCGCTGGCACTGCCAGTAGGGTCGCTACATACTGAGTCAAACGTATCGTAAACGTTGAAATTAATAAGCTAAATAAATGGAATCGATTGAAAATTTCTTTACACATTCAACATCAATCAAATAAACATTATGTTATAACAACATATTCTATGAAATAAGTTTGTCTTTTAAGCGATAACCTTATCTTGTTTACTTAAGATTATATCACTACAGTACTTATAAAGTCATATCTCGTACATATGTTATATATAACTTCATACAGAAAACGCTAAGTTATTTTGTATTTTCCTCAGCAAAATGAGGAAAGCTAGGGCTTATGGCTTGCAGTATAAAAGGTGAAAAATCTTCGCGGGAAAGGAAGCTTTTGGAGGCAATCAAGGGTTCCGTAAAGAACGGATTTTAGGAATGTAGAGCACGTTGTAAGCAATGTATATTCTATTTTATATAACCTTATATTCATAATAGCGTCCTGAACACGTTTTGCTTAGATAAAAACTGCATTTTGCACATCTTAGAGCATATTTGCGTATTTTTTTGGAAAATTATTTATATAGATAAATAAAAATGAAATCAACAAAATATTTTTTTTACTAAATTCAATATGTAATTATAGACGGAAAACACTTTTAGACATTTTTGTTTGTATGTCTGTCTGTCTGTTTACTTCTTCTCGGTAATGAAAGGGCGGCTGGACAGATTTTGATCAGACTCTCACTGGATGCCGATATTAATGTTATAAGCATTAAATGATGATACTATCTTAGAAAAAGAACCAGTATCAGTGGTAGAGAGAATGAATCGTTACTAATTTTTTTACTTTTAAATTACAATATATTATTACTGTTATTCTCATGCCCTAATGTCTGAACGGATTTGGGTGGAACTTAGTACGATATACGAGTACGAGTAAGTATATATTTTAAGTGCATTGTATTCCACAAAACGTGTAGTAAAGTGTTGTTTAATGTATTAAAGACTACCGTTATCATTTTTTTTATATCAATCTAGCATTATTTCACACATAGTTATTTAAAAAATATTTATAAAAGGAAGTTATGGTGTTTCTATGCTGTTTTATTAACATATATAAAAAGAGGTAGAATTTAGAAATTATATGAGCCCAAAGAAAAAACCAGTTAAAACCAACACAGAAATACAATCGTACATAAACACACTGTTAAAAAAGCTACATTTGTACAAGAAATCCTTATTCAATGGCAGCAATTAATAAACGAAAGGAAACCCGCCTTTGTTATAAAAGTTTTTTATTTTTTTACGCAGAGTTCTCTGAAATATAAACATCCCTAGGGCTTAGCTATAATTACAGCCTCCGGTTAAAAGGATGCAGTGTAAAGAGGTAAGGACTAGTGAATAACCAGACATACGTCCTCTAACCATTCTTATTTTCAAAGGTGTAAAGCATATTTTCAATGTACTGTGGCATGATAAGTTATGAATATTAGAACGTCTCGGTATCAGTAAAGAAAGATTTGTGGTGAATTGAAACAGTTACATGCTTAGTGTTTAAGGATTTACTTTGAAGAGTAGTGTTTTGAACAACGTATATAACAGACTTTTGTTCTTATACTAGAATTGCTCTTGGCTCCGCTCGCATACAGATGAATGCCTAAGACAAACCAGCTATAACCATGTCAAATTTTACCAAAATCTGTGCAGTAGTTCTTCGTGACGCGTTGCCAGACAGAATATTTTGTGTTAAATTTGTCTTTAAAAATATAATTTTACTATTATTTGTAGTCTATTAAGAAAATTTTCTCAATATTACAAATATACATTATAATATTAAAAGTATTATTAAGTAATAAGTAATCATTTTTCTAATTTCCTCCTTGATCCTTTACTTTCTGTTACTTTCGAATTGCTTTGATCAAGCATTAATTAACCGGCTTTGAGATCAATTAGAAAATAAAAAGAAAAAATAAAAGACAAGTAGTATAATGATAAGAGTAAACTAATGAAATCAGTTTTTCTAAAATTGATAATAATAATCAAAACTTTTAATTTTAAAAAACGTAATCAATTATTCTTATTAATATTTTAAATATTTTTGTTGCACGCAAAAATATGTATAATTTATAATTAATTATATCTTTAAATATATAAAATCTTCGTATTCTTCTCATCGACATCGATGGATAAATAAAAACTGATAGGTCATTAATGAAAATTCGAATTATTAAACAAAAAAATAAATCGAAGAAATAACTTTACTGGGACAAAAAGTAAGTCCTTATTTTAGAAGTCCTTATTTTTTTTAAATAATTTTATATAATAAATTCAAGTTAACAAAATTACATAATATGTACTTCCTTTTAATTTCATTCGCACATACATACATTTGCATTCGATAATCAACGTTTATTTTAAGTTAATGTATAGTTGTTATTTACATGTAGATTAGAGTGCGGCGCAATAATTAGGCACCATCAAAAGCTTCGAATAGCGTTTCATTAACAGCTTTAAATATATTCCGTACCGCTTGGTATGTAGTAGCTATGAGCGTTTTAATATATATTTTGGCTGCACTTATGAAAAATTATACAGAAATTGCAAGTGAAATGATATAGGTTATAAATGCAATTCAATACAATTCAGTTCTCTTTTTTTAATGGTTTCAAAGCGTGCCAGTTAAGCACAGAAGACTCGAAGGAGATCTACCGGTACAGCTTATTATATTTAATAAATAAACAGATGATCACACAGTGTGAATGATATAGGAATAATAAAAAAAAATTTTTTCAACCTTTCGCCTAAGTTGCCTATGTCGGATCCCTGGTACTACGACACACGTCTTCTTCTTTATAATATACGAGTAGGTATTTGCCAAAATAAATATGTAGTTATATTAAACGAGGTTCAAATTTACGATCTTTGTTTTTTGTTTCATTTCGTTTTATCACGATCTTGTGGTGATGTTGTTTTAATCAAAGTCCTATAGATCAGTGATATATTATCTTTTTAAAGTTTCTATTTGTATTTTGTTATTAGTTAAGGCAAAAATTCATAAACTACTACGTTCAACTGAGGACCGTGGTCAGCATCGAGAGTGCTGGAGCGGATGATCTGTCCATCGGTGTCTGTTAAGCGGGTCTTTTACAATCGTCTAGAAAGAGGAGGACGACTCTGTCACTTGATCGGTCCATCTTGTTGGTGAGTGACCGCGTAACCTTCGGTGTTTCCATAGTACAATAAATTTTTCCAAATTTTTGTCGCCACTACTCACTGTGTGAGTTTTATCAGCACTCGATGTATCACAATGATTTCTAAATCTCGTAGTGATAATCATGACTGCTGTTGATATTAACGAGATATCAAATGGTATTACTACTGATTAGCTAAACCTCTTAAGTTATATAGAAACTTTCGAATAACTTAAAATTTATGATTAGCACAATAGCCAAAATTAACATGCGTAAATTAATTTCAACACAATGTAATCATAATATGCGGTACAAGCATAATGCGATTTTAGATGAATTTTCGTATAAATCCAAGCCTTTGTACGAAACCAATAATTCACCGCTGGGAAGGCGAAAGTGCGACCTAAGGAGGGTGAAGTTGAAAATTGGTAGCCGTAAGTTTCTTATCTACTACTTTAAGAAATAAGGATCTGAAAACGTTGTTTACTGTTTATTTTGTGGCTTATTGCAATAATTTATTTTGTAAGCTGTATCAGATGCTTTCCCTTTACATATTTATAGATTATAATATGTGCATGTTATGATACATTATATTTGTATTTTTTACTAGGAACTACCCTCGCTTTGGTCGTATTTGTTTTAAGGCAAGTTTTAGTTATTTTGTGCGGAACCCTGATTTTCTTTCTAAAATAAAAATAGCCTTAATACTATTTGTAACATCAACTATCTGCTAGCTTGCTAGTAAAGAATTTTTTCAATAGTTACAGAGATATGTTGAAACAAACAGACAGAGCGACAGAGAAAAATGGTAAAAATATTATTATATTTATAATATTTTTGGTACGACTTTACGTTTCAAAAAAAATCGTTTCAATACAAAATTATGTAACATCGTTGAAGGATATAATTTTGAAATATAGAATTTATGGCAAAATCTAAAAAAAAATTTGTGAGATAGATTTTTTCAGTTTTTCATTAGGAGCGAACCTGAAGCAAAGCGAAATAAGTTGCTTGTAATTATTACAATACTCTATCACATTACTGATTCAGATTTCATCAACAATTTACATCCGTCAGCTTGTAAATTACTCCATAACAGTATACGCTTGGGGCGAGTGATGAATACTTCATTACAGCGGAAATAGGCCAAATGTTGCTTTTTAGACGGCTTTGTTAGTATTTTATTTATTTGCTACACGTTCGGTACGATACTGTCAATTCGTTTAATACGACTAGTTGTCTTTCTTTTTCTATTTTGTAGCTTAATACGTTGTTTTCGTATTTTAACATCAAAAACAATGATAATTAAATTCTCATTTTCGTTAATTATCATGTGTATCAAGTGATAAGTGTGTTTTAATTGCTGAACTTTTTTTTAACCTATACTTTAACCAAGTTTTATACCTTTCGTATACTACATTATTTATACTCCATCAACATTGGACGCATACGTCGATAGTTAAAAGCCATCTTGTAAACTATAATTGAAATATTTTATGTGTTTATATGATAGAAAAAATACATATATAAAATTTTATCTTAATCGAATCTGCACATTGAATATTTTCAGAAAATGTTGTTGAAATAGTAATTTAAATTAATAAAGAAGCCGAATCAATGGTTTTTGGAATTTTCTATCTGTTACCGCATCAAGAGAAAACTACTGGACTGATTTTGATGAAATTCGGTATGATGATAGCTGGCTATCCGGATCAACATATGGGATAAAACATATGAGAAAAAACTCGAACAGAGCGAGGTAATTTGCTAGTTATTTCAACATTTAAAATATATCTTATCTATACTATTTATAAAGCTGAAGAGTTTGTTTGTTTGGTTGAACGCGTTAATCTCAGGAACTACTGCTTCGATTTGAAAAATTCTTTTTGTGTTGAATAGTCAATTTATCGAGCAAGGCTATAGGCTATATTACATCCCGCTAAGATCAATAGGAGCGGAACATCAATGAAAGATGTTGCAAAAACGGGAGAAAAATATTCCTTTTGAGAGCTTTCGCTGCGTGCGCTGCATAAACGGTTATTGTATACAATAATCATGTATAACAGAATTGTTTACCTTTAAAAGTTCTAAAAAAAAGTCCGCGATAGCATAATTATGTCTATCTTGTAAGGTCGACTCACTTTAACCTTTTTTATGGTAATCAAATTTGTTTTAAGACAATGCATTATTTGCGAAGGTGTTTTTTATAAACATGATATTAATCCTTACCTAAATAAATAAGGTACTCATCACAAGTATTTAATTTTAAACAAAATTGCTCTTGGAGTCATTTGATTTCAATGAATATCTTGCGAGTTCATAGTTTTAACATAACTCCGCAACAAAATAACTATTACCGCGTGCAAGACGGCGGTGGCAAGGGGGGAGGGACGCCAAAAAGAATTTGGTTTCCAGCCTTTAGAACGCGAGCGAAGCCGCGGGAAAGGCTAGTGAAAAATAAGTTATATGAAACCGAACGTAAAGCCAGTAACTATATTAGTTTACCCACGCATCACTAGGGATGAACACGCAGTTATGCGGAAAACTTTCTATGGAAATTCCAAAGTATTCACACGTATTCTAACACCTTTAACGTTTAAAAGGATATGTGCGTAACGTCAAATTCTTTGCGTATGTCGAGAATGAAGTTTCCATTTGACTTGTTATATCGAAACTTTTTTTCACAATTTCAAAGGCTTCGCTTCGTTTTGTATATAAGATAATCGTGTTATTTTGCGTGTAAAAGATTACAAAAATTATGAAATAATTTTATTAAGAAAACCTGCCAACAGAGTATATATATGTTGTTATACACATTAGTATGTATATTTAGTTTTATTGTATAAATTTATTATATTAAATTTTTATTATTTAATTACAAAAGTAATTATATAAAAATTAAATATATATTGGAACAAGCACACAGAGCACCATATAGCTCCAAAGTAAGTTACGAGGCTGGTATAGTTGATACAGTAAATGTTAATAACTTAGTATACAAACATTCTATACATATAAACACACTAAATTGAGGTAAAAACATTCGTACTCATCACACAAAGGAATGCCCTAGCAAGACTCAAACCCGCGACCTCCAGCCCAGCAAGTGGTGTCACACAAAACCTGAGCCAAACGTGTGTGCAAAATTATAAGCTAGATCTTTTAGAATTAATTATAAGGCTTTCATCTGAGTAATTTTTAGTCACAGTTTTTAATGTCACTAAACCTTGTACGAGAAACTTATTATAATTTGCATGCACACATTCCGTTTTTGAGGTATACCTCATCATCTTATCTATGAATATGTATAAAGTCCTTCCACTAATAGTCGCCCGTCCCTTTAATGTTTGCTATTTACTAATGTCAGTGTTTAGTCCTTTGGGTAAATTATTATGTAAATATATTAAGTGTTATGGAATTAGATTATAGACTATTAGAATTCATTAACCGCTTATTACTATACTTTGTTTTATTGTAGGTCCGAGTTTTATTAAGAATTAACACTCTTTTTTACAGGAATGATCTTATTTTATCGAACAATTTCCTTCATATCTTCTTCTTAAAAAATGAATTTGTTTGATACCAATATTTTTATTCCATCGATTTTTTCATACTTATAACATCAACTTTCTATAAAATATTGGATGTGCTGAATTATCCAAAGTCCTTCGTGTAAAGCGAGGGCAGAATAAAGCTCAGGTATTCGCAATAAAGGAATCGAGTGCTCACATTTTATTCAGATTTTCCTCCATACATATGAATTAGGAAGGGTTCATATTCATTTTTTTACCGAATATATTATAAATGACTTAGAATTTATGTATGCTGCAGACAAAAAATCAATAACGCTTAGCATTTTGAACTTTAGTGGTTTTTACGTTATGTTTTTAATAGAATGTGGTGTGACGACTACCTACTTGTATATAGCGAATAAATTAACTTAATAATAAATTATAAAGGCATCCTTTGATTTGTGGAGTGAAAATTGCTAAATACCTATTTTTATCAACTTTGAATTTTAAATTACGCTCGCTTTCACTACTATAATTTCAACAGTTGTTATAAAAAAGAAACTATAGACAGTAAGATTAGTATCCATTACTTACTTGAAAGATGATTTACCTTACATTACTGTCATCCCCCTTTTCTACCTGTTAAGGGTTGATTTATTCTCACTGGAGTCTGAGAGTGATAGGAACAGAGAGTGCACTTGTATCTGTGCGTACACTTGTGCACTATAATATCTCCTGCGTAGTTGGCTAGTCACAATGAGATTGGCCGCCATGGCCTTAATCGGTCGGAGAACATTATCATTATGTATGTATTTAAAATGTATATATGTGTAGTATACCAACTATCTGGTATCCGTTACACAAGTCTCGTGTAGGTTACCACGGAACTAGATAGCGCTGTTGTAAGAATGTCCCAACATATTTATTAATTATTTATAACAATTTCACGGAAATTTGTAATATTTAATAGTCCTAATAGTTTTCCTATTACGAGTACCTATTAATAGAATAAGTAAAACCTGTGGTTAAACCTAAAGAAATACCGTGGACTAAAAAAATGCTGTGATATATTTTACGTAACTATAGCTTCACTTCAACTTAGGCACGATAAATATTCATATGGCTAATGTAAGCGTCAAGAACCGACTTTATGACCCTTAGCCCTATCTTTAACTATCATGGAGATTTATATTATTTTTAAATTACATTAATAACATGCTTATAAGTATCCTACAAATTCTTTAATATTATTTTTTATAGTACTGATATACACTCTAGTGCTGATCACATTTGTAATAGCCTGATACCGGTTTTTTGTAAAGAATTTTTATGAAAAATGTAATCGGTTTCTATCGAACTGTTGTGTTTTCTACAGCCAAACTAAAATTAATCGATTGCATGCTTTATAAAAACATGGGAACTATATTTTGTTAGTATAGGGAGCATAAAAATTTGTTCTATGTTGTTGTTCATTATTAAAAAGTTTTTTTTATCAGTAAGTACATTTATATAAAATTGACATCAAAACATCTTTTCACTAAATGAATATGCAAATATATACGGTACCTACTTACATCAAAAAATCATTTTTAAAATTTTTTGTCTGTCCGTCAGTTCCGGCTAATCGTTGAAATGGCTGAAACGATTTTGACGGGGTTTTTACTCGCAGATAGTTAATGTTATAAGAAATAACTTAGAATACTTTTATTTTCATTATAATTTTATTAAAATGCAGGTTCAAATCCGGGTCTCGCACCTCTGATATTTTCATGTGCGAATCATTTATATCATGATTACCACATGTCTAACGGTGAATTGAAACATCTCGTGAGGAAACCTGCATATCTGAGAGAACCTAGCAAGTTTTCGAGAGACATGTGAAGTCCGCCAACACGCAGTAGGCCAGCGCGGTGGACTGTGGCCTGATCCCCCTAGTACTGAGGGAGGCCCATGCCCAGCAGGGGGACGTTAAAAGGGCTGAGGACATTAAATTATACAAACTATTTCATTTATAAAATTTAAATAACATATTATATTTATGTTCAATAATCGATAATGATAATATTATGATAATACACTCTTTACGGTTCATTCAACATGAGCAACAGCTATTCGTAAAATTTAGTAGTTTTTAAACAAAATTATTTATGAACTTTGCTATGAGAAATAACAAAGCTTTAAAAAGTCAAAAGCTTCTACTATCAAGTGAAAAAGAAAAAAAAAATTTATAAGAGCTAGACTAAACAAAACAAGGCCTTCAAGTTAATTGTGTCTGTCAGCTTTACAAAGAACTTGAGACTTATGTACACTGACTGAAAAATTGTACCAATAAAAATGTTTTATGATATAATAATAAAATAATATTATCAAAGTTATACCATAATAGTTTTTATATAAACAAATCAGTACCTTTTTCTGTGTGCTTTGTCGAACGATTTTCTTTTCTTTTTACTAAGCTGTGGGTGAGCTTTTTTTTGTGCTATTAACAAGATATTATCCTACCCTAAAATTTGTTGTGTGGTCTTATTCAAAATTTATACCCGGAGTCACTTTCACAATTAATACGAATCTAAGGTGTCGATCTTTGAAGCAAATATCCATCGAACCGTTCAGGTTGTAGAGCGTCTCAAACATTTGAATTTAGTCGCCACAAATTCACCATTTTGATTTTTTTACACCTCTGAAGCAGATATACATAGAGTTGTTCAGGCCGCAGAGTATGCCAAAGAATTGTACACACATACATACATACATATATACTGTCGAAAACACAACCCTTCTTCAGGTGCAGGTGGGTAAAACCATATTTGTGACAACTGCAAATTCAACATTTTCTTAACTAAGTAAATATATTTTTACAAATTTATTGTAGTTAAGTCAATGAAAATAATAAGCCAAATATTTTGATATATTATAATTGCTAAAAAAATCACGTCCCTCTTCTAAATCACGTCTATAGATGTGAATTACTATTACTGGAATTACTATGTTAAAACATTGTAATTCAACTTCATAATATATAGATATGTTATCTGTAACGAAAAATATAATTTTATTACTTAAAAAATGAACATTAACAATTTTGTGTTCATTGGATAGAAAGTTATTGAACTACTAACGGTATCTGTTAGAAAACCAATGAGTTAACATCGCAATGATAAATTGGATAAATAAAAAAATATCTGAAAATGATTGGTCGTATAAATTATTTACCGAAGCTCATATCAATAATCCTATATAAAAAATAATAATTAAAAAACTTAATTATACTTTCTTAGATTTACGCGAATATTCGACATTATAAATAAAACTACCTTTTCGGATTTTTTCGCGGATTTATTTTGATTTTTAGTTCCCGACGTTTCGAATGCTTAAATACAGCAATCATGGTCACAGGAGAAATTGCTGTAAAGCATTCGAAACGTCGGGAACTAAAAATCAAAATAAATCCGCGAAAAAATCCGAAAAGGTAGTTTCATTTATAATTAAAAAACTGTCGTAAAATTTATTACCCGTTAGAAAAATTACACGAGCCCTCACAAAGCTAAGCTTTTTGCTAGTAAAGTACTTAAATAATTTAACCCCAAATGTACTTTTCAAAAATATTTATTTGTTTCTTTTTAAAACAAAACAGATCTTATTCAATTATAGAAATACCGTGACAACGGTACCATTTTTCTTTCGCGAAGAATTTCGAGCGTTTGTTTACCTACGACTGTAATGTCTTCATTTTAAATTAAAATGTTCGATTTTGAGATAGGTTATTAATTATTATCTCCAAATTGAACATTTTTGGACAAAATGGGTTAAAATTACTGATATATATTATTTAACGGAGTTACAATAATTATTTTCACTATTATTTTTCATGACAGTCTCTGTCATAATTATATTATGTACGAGTATAAATCATGATACGTCGTTTTTTTACTACGTGACGGAGTAGTGTGATCCTTAGTGAAGCACGAATGTTTGTACTCCAGTCATGGGTGTTAATATTTATAATATGTATGTATTTAAAATTTATATGCGTAGTATATCAACTCTATGAGTAGTATATTAAATCTGGTGTCCGTAACACAAGCCTCGTAGCTTACCACGGAACTAGATGGCGCTGTTGTAATAATGTCGCAACATATTTTTTTATTTTTTTATATGTAAATAGTTAAACCAAGACGAAATAAAAGTTTAAATATCAAGTACTAAATTTTATTCTCATACATAGTCGTGTCGAATAATCGTATGCAAAATCGTGAACATATAAACCAAACTGGCTTGTCAGTTTCGAGCATTTCAAAATGAAATGAGAGCACTTATTTAGAGCACCACAAATGTCAGATATCACCCTAAATTGCCCTTCAACACATTTTGTGGATGAAAAGAATATTACACCGCTATAACATAAAATATAAGCCTTTTTGAAGGATATTTTGAAGATAATATTTTTATTAAATTATGATCTTTACAATGTTCTTTTGAAACAAAAACACTGTTTGTGTTTTATGTAGAGTTTTATAAATAACTAGCGGTGCCCGCGGCTTCGCTCGCGCTAGGAGAGAGTAAAATAAACCTTTTTTGTTTATATACTGTTACTTATAATGTACCAAGGACTGATTCCCCATTTAAAGTTCTGGCCCTCTTTTCTGGGAACTACTCTATAGCATTTTCTATTTCATCTACAGCACCAGTTATTTTGTAATCCTGTGAGATGTTTCTCTTAAGTTTTTAGCAAGAGTTAGTTATCTATATAAATTTGTAAGAACTCTATAGAACCAATAATTGTGTTTTCACTTAAGAATGTAAGATTAATGTTCAATAAAAGGTGTTTTAAATGTTTTCTCGTATAATAACGTAGCACTATACAAAACTTAATTCAAATCAGTTATGTACTTTTTGTGTTAAACGCACGCTTCGATTTACGAAGTTACTGTTTTTTACGTACTGATAAAAATAGGTATTGCGAGTGTAGCTTGGGAGACAGATATTTGATATTGTAAACTATTCTGTAGCCCTTTTTAAGACCTACAATATTGTTTTGATGTATCTCTCAAGACTTACCCGCAGCTAGGTAATAAGTAACCATTACACAGTTTTTTTTTAAATCGGTCCGGTACTTTTTGTGTTAAGCGATAACATACAAACAGACAAACATTTTAATAATGTAGGTATTGGGGTGTTTATTCAATACATATTTCATTACAGTCATTGTTTTTAAAAAAATATTTCATGTACATACTTTTTATAAGTTTCTGCTTTATTATATTTATACATATATATGTATACATATAGATACTAATAATAAAAATAGGCATTGCGAGTGTAACTTACATATTATATTTTGGTATTGTAGACTTTTCAGTAGGCTGTTTTTAGACCTAGAATTTCCTTCTACATTATTTTGACGTATCTCTTAAGATTTCACCACTGGTAGCTTTCTTAGGCCAACTCAATAAAACCAATTATTTTTTGTCCAAGCTGCGACATTTTTCTTAGTTATAAAATCTGAACCGTTATAATTACTAAACGAAAAGTCTGATCTATATATATACTGAACTGATAAATATACAATACCAAGCTTAATACCAATATCACCTCTATTCGATTCCACTCGTATTTGAACTGAAGTTAAACAAAAAATGTTATTTTGGCTGAATTGTAATAGGCACATACCATAGTGGACTTTTTGCGAGCATTATATACATAAATACATACATACATACATACATACATACATACATACATACATACATACATACATACATACATACATACATACATACATACATACATACATACATACATACATACATACATACATACATACATACATAAATACATACATACACACACACACACACACACACACATACACACATACACACATACACACATACACACATACACACATACACACATACACACATTCACACATACACACATACACACATACACACATACACACATACACACATACACACATACACACATACACACACACACACAAACACACACACACACACATACACACATACACACATACACACATACACACATACACACATACACACATACACACATACACACATACACACATACACACATACATACATACACACACACACACATACACACATACACACATACACACATACACACATACACACATACACACATACACACATACACACATACACACATACACACATACACACATACACACATACACACATACACACATACACACATACACACATACACACATACACACATACACACATACACACATACACACATACTCACATACACTCATACACACATACACTCATACACACATACACACATATACACACACACACACACAAACACACAAACACACACACACATACACACATACACACATACACACATACACACATACACACATACACACATACACACATACACACATACACACATACACACATACACACATACACACATACACACATACACACATACACACATACACACATACACACATACACACATACACACATACACACATACACACATACACACATACACACATACACACATACACACATACACACATACACACATACACACATACACACATACACACATACACACATACACACATACACACATACACACATACACACATACACACATACACACATACACACATACACACATACACACATACACACATACACACATACACACATACACACATACACACATACACACATACACACATACACACATACATACATACATACATACATACATACATACATACATACATACATACATACATACATACATACATACATACATACATTGTTTTGGGTGCTATGTGTTGATGAAGGCCCAATACAAAATTTTTCTCATATATCTTTCATTTACAGACAGCGAACGGTTACGTTGTACGGTTACCATATTATGTAATATACTGCAATAAAAATATCTTAAGTCACGACCTGAGTAATAAGTTATCACTAAACAATAATTTAACCGGGATGTCTGGCGCGAACTTGGGGAGGCCTATGTCCAGCAGTGGACTGTAATAGGCTGAACTGATGAAACAAAATTTGGTTAAAATTTGTGCAGTACTTTTTGAGTTACACGATAACATACAAACAGACAAATGGACATACAGACAAACAGCCAAAAAAATTATAACTATTGTTTTGGGGTCTCTATATTCAATACAAAATACGTTACAGTCATGGTTTTTGAAAGTATTTAATATACAGATTTTTTAAGTTACGGTTTTTTTTTTATTTTATATTGTATTTATTTCATATAAATGAATATGTATGACTATAATCATAATTTTATATAGATCATTATTATTATCGAGCTCAGTAAAGTTTTAGTCAATGCTACTGAACAGAGAAAGAATAGAAGTTGTAAGTAGTTTAACAAATATTCGACGTTATTCTTTAAATTACCATAACTTTTTTATTTATGAACCGATTGACATGAAACAAACGCTAAATGTTAAGTGAAGCTTACCACAATATATAAGTGAAAACCACATCTCGATCAAATAAGCCGTTTCAGAGATTAGCGTGCACAAACGCACAGACAAACAGACAAACAGACAAACAGACAAACAGACAAAAATTCTAACAATCATTGTTTTGGGTTCTATTTGCGTTAATAAAGGTCCCTATAATATTTTTTCTTACATATCTTTCATGTACAGACAGCGATCTGTTCCATTTTTATTATATGTATAGATTAAGGACCTGCGGCCGTCGTTTAGTTTTATTTTCTTTCCTGGGTACATTTTAATCATTAAAAAGGAGAACCTCAGAGATGTGATAACTACGGAAATATAAAGTATCCTATAATATGTTTATTCAGATAACGAGCTATTATCGTACCAAATTTCATCAAAATCTATTTAGTGGTTTTCTCGATATGTGATTACAGAAAGATACATATAAAATTAAAATAAATAATAGTTTAAAAAAACTAAAAACACGCTTTCTATAGAAAACCAAATTAAAAAATAGAAAATAAATTTTAAAGAATTTAAATTAATTATTTGATTTTAAAAAAGCGTGGGGTGCATGGTGTCAATAGTTATAAATATCTTAACCCATCAACGGGCGCGGGGACAATATAGATTTATAACAATTGAAAATCTATTGTGTCTCATATGTTCGCCATTGACGGGTTAAAAAGCACCGTGGCCGTTTAAAGTGGGTCACAATCGCGCCCAAAGAAGTCGGTTACAAACATACAAACATACAGGTGAAGCTAATAGAAAGCGTGTAAAAAATCAAAGATTTGTCCTCTGCATGGATAGTAATGCTTTGTTAATTAATAAGTTTTTTCAAAATAGATATTTAAGGTACAGAGGGCCTAGACAACCGGCGTTCGTTATGAAGCGATTCGATTTCTACAATCGTCATCGCTTAAACGCAGCGTATGCATCTTGAACTTTAAATCACTAATAATTGAAATGAATGTACATTGTCTACCATCATCTATTCGTTGACAACAGATCACGTGACATATCTAAGTTATATGTCAAACCCATACATTTTGGACTTTTCTACTATCGCTTTCGCTAATCGATTGTTACATTGTCTAGGCCCTCAGATTTAACTAAGTTACAATTTTATGAAATGAATAGTTTATTCGTCTTCATATCAAGAAAAAATAATAAGCTTGCACATATTAATGGCACAAGATATTCATAACACATTATGTATGTTGGACTTCCTTCGTCCCTTGGGAGTTTTCCTTCACAGAGATAATCACTCTACTTAGCAAATTCCTGCGGATCTTTGGTCAGTGATTAATGGTTGGCTTCGAAACCTTACGTTAGGCTTAATTAAAACTAGAAAATATCTATACTCATACTAAAAGGCTAAAGAGTTTACTGGTGTTTTTTTTGTTCGTTAGAACGCACTAATGTAAAGAAAGAGCTAGCTCCAGAGGCTTTGGATTCGAATTCTGGATTGGGCTAAGTGTAACTACTAAGCCTGGAGTTGGAAATTGACGTGCCTTAGAGAGCACATGAAGCCATAGTAGTGTAGAAGTAAATTCTATAAGAGTTTGAGACTAAAGGGAAGGAATCTGTGTTTGTATGTACACTTGTACATTAAAATAATATTTTACTTGCGTTGGCTAATCTTAGACGTCATGATGATTTTATTAGTGACACGCAACGTTCATAATCTAATATATATGATCTCGTGTCACAGTGTTTGTTATCGAACTCGGATGAGTTGCGGCTCCTCCTTATAGAAAAAAAAACTCCTAAAAACGGCTTGACCGACTTGTATGTTCTTTTCTATATATTTAGTAGGTCTGAGAATAGGTAGGTTACGTAGGCTATTTTTTATTCATCTAGGTGATAAAGTTGGCCCACTCTAGATTTTTATTTTTAAAAAGACCAAATTTTTATTTATAATGATTTGGCATCAAAAAATACTCATAATTGTTATGACCCTAAATTTTCTTCCTTCTACCATCAATCCTATTTATAATAGTGATTAGAACGCGGGCGAAGCCGCGGGAATTGATATATACTTTTTTGGGACATTAAAACACAGCACCATCTAGTTCTATAGTAAGCTACAAGGCTTGTCTTAAGGGTACCAGATAGTTGATACAGAGGAGCCACCGGTAATACCTATTACTGTAGATTTCTCAGAAATGACATATTTCTCAGATTTTTCTAGTACGATATGCATGTATTATACACATGTACCTTCCTCTTGAATAGCTCTGTTTATTGATGAAAATCAGTTGCGTAGTTTAAAAGATCTAAGCGTAGAGTATAACCGAGTGATGCGGGTTTAAATCCGGGTCTCGCACCTCTAATATTTTCATGTGCGAATCATTTCTATCCTGATTACCACTTGTCTTACGGTGAAGGAAAACATCGTGAGGAAACCTGCATGTCTGAGAAAACCTAGCAAGTTTTCGTAAGACATGTGAAGTCCGCCAACAGGTCAGCGCGGTGGACTATGGCCTGATCCCCCTCGTACTGAGGGAGGCCCGTGCCCAGCAGTGGGACGTTAAAAAGGGCTGATGATGAAACAGTTTTACATAACAAATGTTATATCATTATGTATGAGAAGATTTCGAAAACATCAATTTTAAACAAGGCACGGTTTCAGTATAAGTAAAAGTAAGTAAGTATTTTGAATTTTACAAATAAACTGTAGTTTAGTAAATTTGATTTTGTCACTTAGAAATTAATTATATCTTCTTGAATATTCATTAATAAAATTCAATAATTTAATGAAATTATTCAGAGGATTATAGCGGCTCCCGCTCGGGTAATGGATTTGATCAAAAGATTTTATTAATGCAACACCTGTGTCGCTACAAATTAAGATATCAAAATTGAACACGTTTTGCTTATAAAATTAAGATATTAATTAATGTATAGTAAATACTAATTACTAACACTTAGACAAAGTAATCTTAATTCTTAATCGTTTATAACTTTCATTTTTATTCGCTCCCGTGACGATGGCGTGAAAGCAAACGAAACGTCGGATACAAAAATCTAAATTCATTTGGAAAAAAATACCAAGTAGGTACTTTTATTTAAACCAATGTATATCTGTTAAGACAAATAAATGTTTTACAATAAAAACAAAATAACCATAGGAAAATACATATTTTTAAAGAATTTTTTTTATCAATTTATTTTATCCGTTGATGATCAAAAGCATTAAGTACACTGTTACTCCTAGTTTTTAATACCATATATTATTATAATATTATTTTAAATATTTTTTCACAAAACTTATAAAAGAAAAGTTGACTCTGTATTGTAAAATCGTTAAAAATATTTGCTTTAAAGGGAACACGTAACAGCTTTTCAGTGAAAGCACCAAACTGTTCCAAACCGCTGCAGGTCTCGCCTCGGGCCGCCTAGACTAATATAATCATCGAAATGGCTACCAGCACTTAAATTGTTTGTGAGGGCAGCAATGCGTAGAAAATCTACGATAATAATATTCTTATTACAATATTTTATTTTATTCAAATTAATCTTAGCTTTGCTTCAAAATACTTAACCTTACAAAACTTTGTTGTCTGGTGATTTTTTTAAAATTATTCTATAATAGTTTTGTTTTAAACGCTTTTGTAACAGATTTTTTAATAATTATTATCATTTAGTTTCTAAACTTATTGTTCGAAGAATTATAGAAGCCATTTCATAAAGTATACCACCACTACAGTGGGACTCGTCTCTACGTTTGAGCTTGACCCTACTTTGTTTTCTAAAGCAAAAATAGCCCAAGTTATTTATTACTTTTTCTATCTGCTAGTGAAAGTCCCATCAAAATCATTTATATGCATTTCTCAAAATATATTACTTTAACAGTACACATAGACAGTTAAATTTTATTTAATTATATAAAGATATTAATATGTTCTTAAGATAAAAGCAAACAATTCTCCTTTATAGTAATAACTAGCAATTCCCGCGGCTCCGCCCACGTCTGATGGATGAAATTTTGATGCCAAATCACGAAAAAGTGAAAAATAAAAATTTGGTCTAAAAATAAAAAAATAAAATATCTGGAGAGGGCCAACCTTATTATCTAGGGGAAAAATTAGCCAACCTATTCTCAGACCTAACTAATATAAACAAAAAAAAACTAAAAAATCGGTCAAAATATTTCGGAGGAGTTCGATAACAAACACTGTGACACGAGATTTTTATATATTAGAAAAGAGATAATAATAAACGCTTAGTACATAGCTTTGAAAATACTTTAAATAAATAATAAGCAAGACATGAAGGCTTACAATCTAAAGTGGTTAAATCTTTGCAAGTCGAAATATTGTATAAATCAAACGGGGTTTTTAAAAAATGCAAAGAAAACGTTGAGTAAACGTTAGAACAAACCGTTAGTCATGTGTAAGTAATATATTATTTATACAAAAATGATCAAAAGCTCACCTCGCCTGAGAGCTTTTTTTGCCAGATTTGATTCTTAAACCTTTTATTTTTAAACACATATAAGCTTACGTTTATGGGTAACCGTAAAAGGACGTATTAGAAAGAAAGGTTAGAAATCAATAATTTTTGTATGAAAACTATTTTGTATTGTTCTATCTCTTACCGAGCTTTTCCGCAATTGAAGGTTACATGGTGTTTTATATCCTTATTTCATAGCAATTTTAGTAGTCTAGAAGAAATTGTTATATGTATAGTTGTTATTTATTAAGTGGTTATCTTATAGGACCTGCACGTAATAGTAAAAACAAATATCGAAAAAACACTAATTTGTAAAAGCATATCGAGTGCAAATTAGGTTCAACTTGTCTTATTATCGTACAAAATTATTTTTTTGTTTCATAATTTCTATTACTTAATATACATAAATTATTTTTAACAAAAAAACAAAAACCGACTTCCAAACTTAATAAATCTAAACTAAAAAGTAGAAAATAATACTTTTAAGGACTTTGTTAATTTTGGAGTCGGTGCCAGCCAGATTATGTTTACAAATTGATAGATTAATCAAATATGTATCTATTTAGGGTTATTTTGCTTTGGCTGGCACCGACTTCAAAATTAACAAAGTCCTTAAAAGTATTATTTTCTACTTTTTAGTTTAGATTTATTAAGTTTGGAAGTCGGTTTTTGTTTTCTGTTAAAAATAATTTATTTTTAAATTTTTAGCGGAAAGTAGATACGTATTGTGTTAATGGCTATAAAAATTTACCTTCTATTATGAGGTAAACCTTATAGCCTGAAAGTATACAACTATCGGTCCATAATTGCGTATTATATTGAAAAAAAATTCTTTAAACTGCTAACCGTTGAGGAGTTGTACCTTCCATCATTAATTACGGTACGTGACTCAAATATCCATATAGCCTATAAAAGATTCGGCCGAGCATCGTTAATTTGCTCCTAAGAATTGAAGAGTTCCGATACTTTGTCATGGATCCCATCATCAGAACCTTACCAAACTCTCATCAAACTACCCTTGAAGTATATCCTTTCCATTAAAAAAAGAATCATCGAAATCGGTTGGCGTGATATTGAGTTATTCGTCCATTTGTCGCGCAAATACTTAATGCAAATTTGAGACTTTTATGGTTTCCTCATGGATGCCATTGTCAGAACTGGAAAATATTAAAATGGGACAAACGGGAAGCACTACCTTTCAAATAAAAAAAGAATCATCAAAATCGGTTCACCCAGTTCAAAGTTATGAGCTAACAAACATTAAAAAAAAATACAGACGAATAGATAACCTCCTCCTTTTGGAAGTCGGTTGAAAACTCAAAGATTGCCGGCAGACTTGGGCGAAGGTCATTCTTTCAAGGAAAATCTTAACACCGCGATTTAGAAAATGATTTCACACGCACAACGCCATCTATCGAACAATACTGCACGCAGTTGATCTCTAGTTCGAATACACGTAGATGGCGCTGTTTTAATATTTTACTTCGGAAACACTATTATAATTTTATTAATTTACATTTTTTATAAGGTGTGAACTGATTATTATGAAACAAAAAACTTAATGTTACTTCAATTTACGCACATATTGTTGTGTATAAAAGTTACTTGAAGTTGTGAGATCAAATGCACATAGCCCTAATTTTACTTCTGGAATTTCTCTACTTCTTCACTTTAAACTCAAATATCTTTTGATAGACTGAACCGATTGCAATGAAACAAAAACTAAATGTTACTTAAAGTTACGTTCAATCGTTGTGTATAAAAGTTATCTACATTGCTTTCGTACATTTTACGTGATGCCCGGATAAATAAACAGACAAACCGACAAACAGACAAAAATTCTAAAAATGCTGGAAATGGGTTCTATTGGTTGTCCTTTAACACCCTGGCTATTTTTTTGTATTTTTTTTTTGATGTACAAAAACGACTTTTCTACAGTTTTATTATATGTATATAGAAGACATTATTTTAATAATATTTAAGCACCATTTGATCAGTACCGTAATCTCTTTAATTACGCAAGCGTTAACTAGTCAGTATTATTTTAACGAAGTCAAAATTCAAAATTAGCAAGTGCAAAAGTAATCTATGCATTAAATTATTTAATGGAATCTGTCAGCAGATGTTATTTTATTACAATTTGGGTGAAAAATAACAAAATATGTAATTGATGTCAATTATTAATTAAGTTGCTTCTAGGATTTCTATTCTAGAGAATTTATTTTAGTAAAAATCTTAATAATAAATAAAATTACTGTATTAGGATGTTGATCCAGGATGAACTCATTAGTCAGATGCTGCGATCTATGTATTACATATGATCAAAACGGTTTTTTATACATGAGTGGTTTGTTCTAAATTAAAAGGTGGTATTTATCCTGATTATTTAATTTTTTAAATGAACCTAGAGGATGTTTAAGAAATAGAAGATTAGAACTTATTATTTAATAATTTTCTTAAATATCCATTAATAATTCATTGACGCACGACAAGAGTTTGTCATACGACACCCGAGGGTGTTGAAATTTCGTAGAAACTCAGTCGATCTTAATTAATTAGTCTATGGACCCATAACTCGTATACAAACATTAAGTTTGGCTACTTACTTGGAGAAGTCTTTATCGATTTTTTAGTTATCTTTGTTTTAAATCCATACAATTTATTACATCATATATCATATCTTTTAAGGCATAAAAGTACGCCTTTTCACATAGAAGAAGTAAGAACAAGTGTTAAAAGTAATTTCACCATAGCAGTAATAGATTAAAAAGATACTTCTGTATTATGCTTTATACATCGTAAGACAGTTGTGAATACATGACAATTAAAGGAGATATCCTTTAATTAACTAACTGATAAGTTAATTGCAGATTGCTAGATGTAAGAGAGGGATAACATATTTTCTACAAAGGAATTTAAATCAATAGAAAAGTTTAGAATTTATGATTACTAGATAATATATCGTCCATCACATGTACATATAAAAAAAACAATAGTATCAAGAAACCAGTCGTATTTCGGAGCTAAGTGAAGATAGAAGAAATACGAAAAAATGGAAAAATTTAGTAAAAATGACCTTAGCCGTAAAAGGTATTTTTCAGTGAAAGGCCTTGCAAAGCGTAGCAGTATTGTTAACCAAAAGCATTCAACTTCTATAGTGCAAAAGACGAAATTTAATTTCCGATCCCTGAAATCCCTACGTACAATATATTTATAGCTCAATACAACATTTAACTTAGAAAAGAAGAATGTTTTCGGTGGATTGATATTAAAACAAATAAAAATTTCCAAAAATTGAATTTTCATAGGCATTTAAAGAATAAAATCAGTGTTTAAAATATTCTTAATTTGCTTCAGAAAATTAAACAGCGAGCCAAATCTAGATCGAGTAATAAAATTAATTAATTTTTAACATACAATTTTTTAAGGAAAAATACACAATGCTCGGATGTTTAAGTTATTTGGAGCGGATACACGTCGCAAAGGCTTCCGTTTCCGTTCGATGTATCCGCTGGACCTAATTAAATACATAATAATTAGATGCTATTGTATTCAGCTGAAGAGCAATTAGTAAGTGTTTAAAAAAATAACTGATTTTAGATCTTAAATATAATGTGCTAAGTCTGTGTGGTATTTACTAATACTACGCTAAAATTGATGGTTATATTCTATGCACTAAATTTTGTAATTTCACTAGTGACTCGACCTCACTCCGCTTGGGTTCCTCCGTATCCGTATATATTTAACAGTAAATTGACACGGATAAGTCGGTCGGACGGTCGCGGGTTCGAGTCCCGCTGGGCGCTGGGGGCATTCATTTGTTGACCACGAATGTTTGTACTCCAGTCATGGGTGTTAATATTTATAATAATTATGTATGTATTTAAAATGTATATGTGTAGTATATCAACTATCTGGTATCCGTAACACAAGCCTCGTAGCTTACCACGGAACTAGAGAGCGCTGTTGTAATAATGTCCCAACATATTTATTTATTTATTTTTAATTAGAATTCATTTATACCTTAAGAATCACATTGCAGTTTAAAAAAAAATACCGGGCTTATAGCGTCTATATAATAGACGTAATATTATTATTTAATAAATCAATTGATTAAAGTAAGTCCAAAGTTTGGGACACTTGTTTTATAAGTTCCTATACCAAGCGTGACCTCGCTGTTAACTGTATTGGACTACATAATACTTTCTTAGATTTACGCGAATATTCGACATTATAAATGAAACTACCTTTTCGGATTTTGTCGCGGCTTCCCCGTCTCGTTTCTTCCGTGACCATGATTGCTGCAAAGCATTCGAAACGTCGGGAATTAAAAATCAAAATAAATCCGCGACAAAATCCGAAAAGGTAGTTTCATTTATAATGTATTGGACTAATTAGATAAGTACCTAAAACTTAGAGGCATATATACAGTCTATAGGAAGGTATATATACAGTCTATAGATAGGTTTTATAGAAATATTTAATAATGTTTACAGCCCTTTTTATTTAGGGTTGATTTCTCAGAAATTAGATATGTTACCGCAGTCAAAGGTATCTTATATGTTAATCTAGATAGCCAGCTACCATTATATTGAATTTCATCAAAATCTGTTCAGTGGTTTTCTCATGATGCGGTTACAGACAGACAGAAAAACATTATTAAAGCTATTGATTCCTCTCTATATCTGTATCAATAATAATGAGTATTTCAATAAGATTTTCCATAAAATATTAATGTACAAATGCGAATCAGAATTTTATTATACTCGTAGATACAAAATCGTCGTTCAGAAATAAGAACTTACACAGGCCAGTTAGCTCGTTATATCTGCACAAGAAATCAATTCAGACAGCAAAATCTTGATAAATTGCAACTACGAGTACCTAAAATATGTACGTAGTAATGCAGTAGTGAACTTCACTTAGAAAAACATAGGAACTGCGATGAATCACCTGTGAAGAGTATAGTAAAGTTGGTCGTACACTTTGTCTGGTTCAGCAAACTTTTTGTTTGACATGGTATACTTTAAGGTGTCTCCTCAGAAATCCTATCTAGTGTTTTAAAAGTTTGTTAATAGGAATTCTTCTTCGTACTTCGGACATTTGTTTGGTTTATGTAGTAACAAGAGATGCTTGAAGTTCGGAAGTTCGTATACATTCGCACTATTATAGTGTGTATAAGCCTATTTAAGCCTAAATTCGTTGTAAATATTATTAATTATATTATATGATATTTATTTATTTGATTACGACAACCATTTCATTAGAAGGAAAATTCTAATCTAAATTAATTGTTTTAATTCTATAATGATGCCATTCCTATTGATGGGAGGCCCGTGCCCAGTTTTCCGTCTTTTAAAACGTTACATTATAAAATAAGCAAGTTGTAGTCACCCTTTACAAACATGGCTTATTATGACATAAAAGATTAGAGTCCATTCAAAACGTTCTAAGTTTATTTAGTCTGGACTCTATCCTTATTAAATAAGAAAGTTAATTTAAAAGCTCCTCAATATTGACCTTATACGAGTTATTTGTACGATATCAGAGCTTTAGTAATAACTAGCAAAAAGCTAAGCTTTGAAAGGGGTCGCGTAGCGATGTTAACTCTTTGGTTTTCTAACAGAAGGCGTTAATAGTACAATAACATTCTATCTAATGAACACAAAATTGTTAATGTTCATTTTTTTAATGGTTACAATCATTTTTTTTGACAAATAACACATTTGGATATAAAGTTATATTACTATATTAAAGCACAAATCTATAGGCGTGATAGTTATTCAGTAAAGTGTACCGCAAAATGTTCAGGTTGTGTGATAGTGTTAGGTTTCGCTTCGCTCGCCCTAATAATTAAAAGACTTCTTGTATATTCTTGATTACAATTGTATTTTTTTTCGAATGGAAAACTTCCTTGGTTTTACATGAGAAATTTAAACAAATAAATTGTAAGCTAAGCTTTTGTTTAATCATGGCACTAATATGTATTACGACGTAAATCAATTTTTGGTAAATTATTAAAATTATTAAACTGTCGTAAACCCTACTCTTATTTATATTATATATAAAGATAAAAGTCAAATTAATTTAGTACCTTTTTCTTCTTTGCTTGTCAACTGATTTACTGTTTAGCCTTTAGTGAATTCTAGTGTTATGAATTTTTTGTTGTGTATCCCGTGTTTTACTAAAATTTTCAATAGAATTGTCAAATTTCGATCTCTGGGCGAAATGTTTTAAAGAATTGATTTTTTTATTTAAAATATATTTTTAATGCAATTAATGCAAAAAAAAACTGCTGTTATGCGTATGTTTGACTTAACCAAATAGGCATTTTATTAGGTTAGATGTACTTTTTTTATTAACTTTACATAATAAGTTTGAAAACTAGAAGTAGATTTGTTTTTGAGAAATTAATTAGAGTCGATTTGAGGTGACGTGACAGTAATCAATAATGGAGATGAAGACAGATGTAGCGAATATTTCAACCCAAAGAAAATCAATCTTGTTAAAGTTAGGTCAAGTAGTGTGGCAGAAAAAAATACTACTTTTGCTAGTTTTCCCACAAATTAATTAATAAAAATAAAAAATCATTTCTTAATATAAAAACCTTATCTAGTGCTGATATTCAATCGGATATTTCATCATCATCAATCATCATCATCATCATCAGCTCTTTTTAACGTCCCACTGCTGGGGGTGGGCCTCCCTCAGTTTGAGGGGGCGGACTTCACACGTCTTACGAAAACTTGCTAGGTTTTCTCAGACATGCAGGTTTCCTCACGATGTTTTCCTTCACCGTAAGACAAGTGGTAATCATGATAGAAATGATTCGCACATGAAAATATCAGAGGTGCCAGAACCGGATTTGAACCCGCATCACTCCGTTATACAAGCGACACGTTACGGCTGGGCTACCACTGCCTTTAATCGGATATTTATTTTTATTATGGATATATATTTATATTTATTTTCGCTCACTAGTCAAAACCATGGATGTATCGGATTCAGCCATTTTTAACACAACAAGTCAGGGTTACAAGTATTATTCAATAAAAAATAAAATGAGTAACTTTTTGTATTCTTACAGAATCTATTTTTTATACTCGAAACAAATTAAGACGTTTTTTTTTTAGTTTTTATATACTCTAATAATAAATAAATAATTTTGATTAACAGTAATTTTAAAAGTAGAATAAACTGTACCTATATTAAGCTCTGTGGAGAAAAAAACGGGCATTATAATTAGCGATGCGAAACATAATTAATAAAAATATTTTAAAAAAATACAAAAAACCACGATTATTTTTTAAATAAAGCTCTTTTCATTATATAGTATTGGCATATTATTTTATAATAAAAGAACTGTCTTCGTTCTTCAAACAACCTCGTAATTTTGACTTATTTTAAGAAATTCCTAACTTTAACATCCAAAATAATTTGGAAAGTAGTACAAACGTTACACGAACACATTAAAAGTTAAAACTTTAGTTAATAGTTCAAAAAAACTGTTAGCTTGAATAAAACTTTCGATAAAGTACGAGTAGCTGAAGTGTTTAACATTTTCTACTTTGTAGGTCACTATGATATAATAATAATATTTATGTAAATTGCTAAAAAACTCTAAAATATGTTTAATAATGAAAGAGTAACATTATAACAATTAAACTGAATTTTACACTTTGAAGTAAATTTTTTATCCACAAAATAATCAAGAAATGGTCACTCGTAGTTAAAACCCGTGACAAATATAAGTTTGTTGCACAAAAAGTAAACCACTTTCATACAAATTTGCTAGAACCCTCAGCCCTCCTTAATCCGGTCCTGTCGCAAATGCTGTTTTTAGCGGACGTCTACTAACTATAAACTACCGTCTTATGTTTTCAATATGTGGTGATGAGTAAACGTTTGAGTGAGTGAGCCCTTCGTCAGTTTCAAATAGTGCAATATATTTTTTTAAATTACGCCTTTTTCATTTTTAGATTCAAATTCTATATATTTTATTCAGCATAAAATTATTTCAATTTATAACTGAACGTCATAAGTCTACTACCAGTTCGGAAAGAAAAAGCCGCTGACCAGGCGAAAGAAACTCAGCGGACCTAATATATATTTTTATGTGTTTAGCTATTTTTTTATAAATTAAATTAATAATAATTCTGCAGGTTGAAATAACCTGGAGGCGATCACATCATTCCCAAGGCGTACTGTCTTCTAAAAAATCGTTAATCGAATCCTAATCCTAATCCTTTAATACAAAAACGTTCTTTTACATTTTTTAAAAATTTGTCAATAGAAGCTTTTTGAACATTTTCTGGGGTCCTGTTGTATAAGTGTAGACATTGTACATAAAAAGAATTACTGTCTCTAAAAAAATATAATTATACGGGAGATAATACAGTGCACGAGTGTACGCGCAAACACAAGTGCACTCTCTGTTCCTTATCAATCTCATATTCTGGTGGGACGACTGCTCGACACGACCAGTGAGAGTTAAGTCGCAGGACCGGCGGTGAAACACCGCCAACTTTTCAACTCCGGGCTGTTACTGAGGCTTACGAAACAGAAAGACTCAATAACTAAACTTGGCCCGACCCTGGCCCGACCCGGGACTCGAACCCAGGCAGGAACCCAGACAGGCCACCACCGAGGCAGTAAAATAATTATATACGTATACAATGATTTAACATTGGTATAGCAAGTTTGAATAAACAAGAACTGAAAACTTTAAGAAGCCCTAAATAAATTAACGCCTTTCTCTATGTCAACAGTAAATACGAAATATTCGTGCTCTCTTTACCAAATGATACAAAATGGTAGCTTACATTATAATTAAAGGGAATTGTTTTCACTTCTCTTCAGCGTGTTTCCAGATGTAAGGGTTCTTGCCGCGTTTATTGTGACGGGGAAGGTTCCGGAATTTAGTGGGTAGTACCTTTTTTGGCCAGTCAATCCCGTGTAATCTGTATGCATGCGAGTGATATGCGTAAAAGCATTTCAACGAACGTTTAATAAGGTGTTTTTGCAAGTATTTTAATCCCACGTGACGTACTTCTAGTATTGAAACATTTACTAAAAAATCACTGATCTCAAAATTAGTGTAGAAATAAGGTTATCGTTATAACTTCTTTATTTAGATTTATATTACTTTTATGCAAAAATATCATTTATCCTCCAGAAAGATAAACTTGTTCCACAAACAATTACTTTTTAAACAAAAATCTAAAAACGTATTATTAAAATAATTGTTTACTAAAAGGTGAAACTTACTGAAGTTGAAACATCCTACATAATTTTAAACAATACTTGAACATTTAATGAACATTATTTTAAACATAAATATGCTTTAAACTACGAAACATAATATTGAATAATAAAAAGCAAATAAGTAGTTCATAATGAAGTCTAATCAAAAGTGTACCACACCATTATGACGGTTATAACCTCGTTTATATTATATTTGTATGAAAAATCAAAAATAATTCTATTTTATTAAGCCTATAGCCATATTATGTACTTAATTTAAGGTCTCAAATACTTACAAAATAACGGTTCAAAGTCAATGAAAATTATTTTCTTATTCAATTTTAAATCTCTTGAAGAGCTTAGAATTTATTTTAACCACTGATTTTACAGAAATACTATAAACAGGCGAATATTTGAAACAATAGAGATTTCTTGTAGAATTAATGCTTTGAATGAGCTGGAGCCAATATAACTTTAATATTCTATTGTGCGTAATAAGCTTTTTAAGGCAACGGTAGCCCAGTGGTAACGCGCTCGCTTGGATAGCCGAGTAATGCGGGTTCAAATCTGGGTCTCGCACCATCTGGGTGCAAATCATTTCAAATATGATTACTATTTGTCTTACGGTGAAGGAAAACATCGTGAGGAAACCTGCATGTTTGAGAGAACCTAGCAAGTTTACGAAAGACATGTGAAGTCCGCCAACACTCACTAGTCCACCGTGGTGAATTATGGCCTGATCATCCTTGTATTGAAGGGAGGCCTGTGCTCAGTAGTGGGACGTTAAAAAGGGCTGCATACAATTATAATCGATAAGGTTTTAGTTTCCGTCTCTATAAGTATACCAGCTTTATATCGCGGTGGTGCTCGCTTTGTATATTTGTTTATAATTGCTGTTTTTAAGCCAATATCGATATGTTACATAGGGCATATTTTTCCAAAAAAAAACCCAAATATCTGCAGTCTGAGTCAAAATAATAAAAAACTTGAACTATATAATTTATTTATAAGTGTAAATAGTAAAAAACAAATCACTTTCATTACGTTTTCCTTATAAAAATACTAACCAACATAATATTTAAGTCTAAGGTCCTTTTTAAAGTATAAGCATATAGCGATTTTACTTGCTCTTAAGAAATATCGTTAGATTCAATACTTAAAGTAAAAATAGTGTCGTATAAAATACTTAGTTTATGAACCTTTGAAAATCTCATGAGTGTTTCCGGGAAAAGAAAGCTCTTGATAAGCTTTTTATGATTAATTTCCATATTAAAAATATTAAAAACTATGTGTACATATGATTTATTCATTGTATTTTGCATTAAATACTATTAGACTAGTTCAAACTTAATTTCTTACACCTTATTCTAATCATACACAAATCACGTTGCCTTTCTTCAATTTTACTTTTAAAAGAATAGAACCCGTGACCCATGTCATATTTGTCATCAGTAGACACAAAATTTATAAAACATAATATATTGTTTAAACATTAATGAAGTGTACTAAAACTCTGTCTAACTCCTATTTTAATTAATGTTTAGATCGAGTGAAAGAGGATTTACGAGTAAGCATTACTAGCGACTTAAACTATTATGTTTAAAATGCCATTTTTGGGTTTAATTTTTTGTCCAGTACTATAAGTCTTTTTTTTAATAAAAGTAGCCTAAATAACTCATTTTAATGCCAGTTCCAGTGTAAACCCCATAAAAACGGTTAACCCGTTTTAGATATATATGGCGAAACAAACATACAAACAGACCACCAATTTAATTTATTTATATGGATTATAAAATACTCAATTCTCAAAAAAAAATGATACTATTAGTATTCAACCACTATATTTGGCGTACAAAGCCACTAAACTTCTAAACCTATAGATGCCATCAGTCACAGTCGATATCTATTCGAAATTTTGATTTGACCCATTCACAATCGCGCTCAATAACAATCCTTTCACGAGCTGTCATTCGACGTCTGTATCAGATGTGCACAAAATATTTGCTTTTATTTGTTTAGAGTTCTACAATATACAGTTTACTTAAATCGTCTTGTGTATGGTAGAAATTTTGGTTTTCTGAATTTGTTCGATGCTGAGTTTTTGTAGTGAAACGGGCACTCAGAGACGGGAAAGAGTTAACGCTACCACCCCCCAGACGGTCAAGATGCGCTGGGATCTCGCCCACCGCAAGTCGGTGATTTTTAATGTGACGTTATGTGTAGCAAAAGTATTACAATATAGAGCCTAAATTATCAGCCTAAGTAATCACAAGAATAAAGCGCCGAGCATGACTCGAACCTGCGACCGCTGATATTGTAGGATCGCTACAAGCTGAGTCAAACGTGTCATCGCCCAGTGGTTGAAATCCAACCGTAAACTTTCGTACCGTAAAAGTAAATAGACCAGAGAAAAAGTATTTTGCGAATTAATATAGAGATAATAATCATTAATAATAATTATTTTACTTCATGTTATTCTCTCGATTTAAGACCTAATTAATTATAATATTTTGTACATTTCAACAAAATATTCTTGAACATTATCAGACAACTCATTTATCTCTTGAAATTTGTACACGTGCTGTAGATTTTAGGCATGAGCAATACACACGATATTGTAAACGAATCGATTATATCATTTACTGAACCAAATAATATTAGAAGCCGTACGAATATGAAATGTATTAATGAGAGGATTAATAAATTTATGATTGAGCGATATTTATTTTAAGGATATACGTTATACATATATTATTAATTGGTATGCTTTGATTTTTTATCAAAAAAATGTTAGAATTGATATTCAGGGAGTTGATTTTCTTAAGTGAATGCGTGAATTCTGAATAAATAAATAAATATGTTGGGACATTATTACACACAGCGCCATCTAGTTCCGTGGTAAGCTACGAGGCTTGTATTGCGGATACCAGATAGTTGATATACTACATAATATATTATATAAGTTTAAATACATACATATTATAAATATAAACCTGAAAACCTAATAATAATGTTCTCCTAACGACTTCGGCCATGACGGCCAATCTCAATGAGACTAGCCAACTGCATAGGAGATATTTTAGTGCACGAGTGTACGCGCAGACACAAGTGCACTATTCCTATCACTCTCATATTCCGGTGGGACGACTACTCGACACGATCAGTGAGAGCTTAGGCGCAGGACCGACAGTATTACATGCTCTCTGAGGCATGGAGGTGACACACCGCCAATTTCCCAACTCCGGGCTGTTACTGAGGCTCATTAAACAGCAAGACTCAATAACTAAACTTGGTCCGACCTGGGACTTATACCCTGTATAACGACTACACAGATGGACAAAATAAATTCGCATTTATAATATTACGAAAGATATGATAAATATAACTTAAATATATAAAAAAATACTTATAATTGTAATACTTTGTTTATTACACAATAAAAAACAGAAACTTAAAGATTGTCCCACAAATATTTAGATACGCTTAAAATCAAATTATATATTTAAATAACAAACTAGCGTCAAGCAACTAGGCTTAAGCAAACTACAGTAAATTGTTTTGTTAAATTTGAAATTTCAATTACATAGGTATCGTGAATGTTATCTTAATTAAAACCAAGCAGATTTTGAACGTAAGTAGTTTGCGATATCATATTACAGCGTTTAAACCAGTTTCTTTTACCTATTTATAGGAACACCTGCAATGAAAAGTTTGAAAATATATCGTATGTATATAAAATAACGAGCAACTCGGCCCGCTTAGCTGGGCGTAAGTTAAAATAAATTAAACCGTTTCTATCATTTTCTATCAAAATAAAGGTAGCCTTAGTTACTCCATAACATTAGCTACCTGTTAGTAAAAGTCCCGTCTAAATCAGTCTAGCTGTTTCTGAGATTAGCCGGAACAATCAGACAAAAATTATATTGATGTAAGTACCGTATATACTTTCATAATATGTATTTAGTGAAATCTGTAAATTTAAAATTACAAACAGACACGTCAATTTTATTTGTATGTACGTATGATGGTTACAAAATTTTACCTATATTTGTCCCTATTTTAATAAATCGTTGAACATTTGGATAACCAAGAACATTTGAAAAACCAAGATTCGATTACCGTGTAGTGTAAATAAAGAAAATATTGCAGAGTATACTTAGAAGCGGTAACGCGTCGCTTTTATAACCGAGTGATGCAGGTTCAAGTCCGGGTCTCGCACCTCTGATATTTTCATGTGCGAATCATTCCTATCATAATTATCACTTGTCTTACGGTGAAGGAAAACATCGCGAGGAAACCTGCATGTCTGAGAAAACCTATCAAATTTTCGTAAGACATGTGAAGTCCGCCAACACGCACTAGGCCAGCGCGGTGGACTATGGCCTGATCCCCCTCATACTGAGGGAGGCTCGTGCCCAGCAGTAGGACGTTAAAAAGGGCTGATGATGATAATGATTATGATGAAACTTAAAAAAATAATGTATACTTATAGAACGTTCATATAGAACTTATGATGACTTCATATTTTAATCAATCCGAAAGCTATAGCGATAGCGATGAGTAAATAAAAATTTAAAGTAATATTTTCTTACTTATTTCAAGATTTCGGGCACACAGCCAAGTGGCTCTAGCGTAATATATTAAAGGGTGTCAACTCTTTTTGGCACTATTTATGCAAACAGTAATAAACACTGACACTTAGCGAGATGGGAACGAGCCATTTCTTGCCAGATACAAAAAAATGTGCACTAATGACGTAATTAAATTAATTTGTGACGTTATAAAGATTTAATTGACGATCATAGTGGTGTTGAGATGTTTTGGGTTCTTATCGATTACTATATGAGATATAAGCATTTACGTGGGTTCTAAGAATTTATAAGATTAAGATGAAAAGATTGTATTGAATGCAAGTCATTGCTTTGGTACACATTTACTTATTCCACCAATACTTGTTTTACTATAAACGTAAAAAGTTTAGTTATTTCTCATTTCAAACTTTTTAGATTCTTAGAATATATATTAAGCTTTTTTTAAACGTAGATAAAAGGATAAATTGGCCGTAATAATAAAGCTAATATTAAACGATCTTCAACTAGGTAAACCCTGTGGCGACAACTCATGAAATGTGACAAATTCTTGGCCACTATTAATGTTTATACGGAGAAGGACATAATGGCCTCCGGCATAAAGGCAAATATTTTGGTTAACTATTTGTTATGTAAGTGATATATTTTGATGATGATATTCAGTGGTTTAATCAATACAAGTATTAGTCTTGACTCGTTCGTTCGTCCCTAGATACAAATTTAAAGTTCGTAGCACAAAAAATGAAAAACTTTCATATGAACTTGCAAGAGCCCTTAAACCTCCTTAATCCGGCCCTGTCGCAAAATTCGTTCTTAACGGACGCTTACTAAGTATAAACTACCTACCTGCCAAATGTCATCATTATAAGTCAAGTGGTTTTTTATATTTCGTGATGAGTGAGCGAGTGACCTTTCGCTTCTATATACTCGTATATTAATAATAAATAATATCTGTACGTACTCGTATATTGTAAAAATTATACGATTTTTAATTAGTCTTGTATATAATATTTATTCTACCATCATATCTTGTTTGCTTGTGCCAAGTTAAAATATTCGTCTCTGATAGTAACAAGCGAAAACGTGCTCACTAAATAACAAACTTAACGCCTACGCTACTGGCAAGAGTACTCGTTTCTCTCTCAAAAAAGGCGTTGAATTTGAGCGGTTGCGGCGTGCATTGCGTTGAGAATTTTGTCACAATTTCTATTCCGATAACGCTTCTAGAGTACCTAATAGTTAAAAAAAAATTGTGGAAATCTAATTTATCTAATATATATATTTTGACACTATGACGTCTCATATTTGTAGCAAGTTTACTTGGACAGTCTAGTTAATTGTGTCCAAATTTGAGTACTGCAATACTGTTGTTTTCATGTACGGCACATTTTGTTTATATTGAATTATTTAGTTACGGAATTAATGAATAAAATGACGTGAAGAAAAACAAAGACTAATTTCAGAAAACTTATGACATTAACAAGCCCATATTATATTATATCTTACTTTTTTTATTTCTTATATGATTTTCTTCTACTTTAAAATGGTATTTCAACGCAAACATCATGATTAGAATTTTCATTAACTGATTTTCGCTTACGGTAGCCAATCCGTTAAGACCAGCACTTCTATTGAAATGGAAAAGTGTATTCAAACATAATAGAAATCTTAATTTTTTTCACTCAGATTCTCTATAAGTTAATTAATACAGCACTAACAAAAACTTAAACTATAAACTACCTCTTTACTTATTATTACTAAGAAGTTTTTGCCATAAACACCTATTAACACTTAATTTTATACCGACTTAGGAATCGAACCCATCTCAACATTCAAATCTTGCTGTATCTCTACCCAGTAGACTAAATGGCGTTAGACTACAAAAATTATATTATTGTGTAAATTACCATTATAAAAATAAATCATGTACTAAAAATATACCAGCAATTAGGTAACATTTTCCTGCTTGTTGTATCTCATTACTCAAAGAGGTTTTGCGAGTGACTTGAAGTTTAGTACAGTTTACTTAAAGGCACATTTTTTTATTTTTGTCTACGAAGTTAATTTTGTACAATTCTTGCTAAAATTATAAAAGTTTGTATAGATTAGGGGTGTGTTTTTACGTGTATAAGACAAAATCATCGTACAAATTGTACTAAGCACGATTTTTCTTGCATGATAGAGAACTAAACTAACTTTCGAAAGACATGTGAAGTCCGACAACCTACATTGGCCAGTGTGACGGACTATGGCCGGAATCCCACGTATTAAAGGGAGGCCCGTGCCCAGCAGTGGGACGTTAACAAGGCAACAGAATACAATTCTTGTGTAAGTTCACTGAATTAATGCAGTAGCTGTTTTATATGATACTATTGACACCCTCGCTTCCCTCGAGTTCGTTCCTAGGTGCTCCGTACGAATTTTTAAGTTTGTAGCACAAAAAGTTTTGGACTTTCGTACAAATTTACGAGAGCCTTTAGACCTCCTTAATCCAGCCCTGTTGTAAAATCCATCCTTACATCTACTAACTATAAACTACCTCTTTATTTTCCATCTTAATACGTATAGCGGTTTGCAATATTTCATAATTAATAAGTAAGTTCGCTCTTATATATTGATATTATATATCTACCATGCAAGTGAAGCTGTTGGAAAAGTCTGTATCGTTATAAAACTAAATTTTACATTACTTAGATAGCAGATGGCCTAGATTTCTCATAGATTTATTCTCTTCACAGTGTGGTACGTAAATGAGGTTTAGCGGTCGTTTGCATGCAATATATAGCTTGGAACTGTTATAGTAAATATTTCAAATATGTTTCTTCAAAGAAGTGATATTCGTTTCGTGTGAACAACTTTTGTGATATGTGAATTTATAAGTAATATTCTGAAATTTTTATTTTTAACGATATTACGATCCTTTTTATATAACGTCGATTACGAATGTCATGCAGAAACTTTGAAGATTATGTATACATACAAATAAACAAAATTAACCCGTCAATGGCGAACATATGAGACACAATAGATTTTCAATTGTTATAAATCTATATTGTCCCCGCGCCCGTTGATGGGTTAAAGTGTATTTTGTAAGGAGAAAGTAACAATTTTTACTAAATGCATATCAATAGTATATAATATTATGTGGTACACGAAATAAAAAACACAATTTATATAATTTTCTTATAAGTCTGTTTATCTGTTTTTGTATTTGTTCCGGTTAATATCCGAAATGGCAAATACTTGATGTAATTAGGAGTAACTTAAGTAAATTTTAATATAGCAAAAGATATAGGGCTCTGCATCAAATTAATCCTTTTCTAAAAAATCTATTAATAAATGAGGATAAAATTAAAAAAAAGAATTAAAAACTTAACTAAATTATTGAAAGTACTATGATAAACTTCTTTGTTTAACATACTCGCATTAACAGCGCATATCAAACGGATAATAGCATAATTTAAGTCAGAGGTTCGTCAAAATGTGATCTTCTATCATTAAAAAAGTTTTACATATAATATGTCACCGACTCACCCTCGCTTCGCTTCTTCTAATATATAACCTCCTCCTTTTTTGTAGTCTGTTAAAAAGTAGCGTAAGTTACTCCTTATATCATTAGCTACCTGCCAGTGAAATTCTCGTCAAAAATCGGTCCAGCCGTTTCAGAGATTATGCGGAACAAACAGACAGACAGACAAAAATTAAAAAAAATTTTTTGTTGTTAGTACCGTAAATACTTTCATATGAATTTAGTAAAAAGCTGTTTATTTATTAATAACAGAAACTTCAATTTTATATATAGGTATAGATAAAATTATAAGAAAACCACTAACTACTATAGAAAACGATAAAATTAATCATTAATCTTTTAATAATAATTGTTTATAAACACATTTTATGATCCCAATACACGAACTTCCAAGTAATCTAAACAAAGTATAATTTATCTTATCTACATTGTAAACATTATAGTTCATGCTGATGTATGACCATAACTGACATCTGGGATATATTGCGCTTCCTTCTGTTATTCCTCTTACTTTCATTCAAATAGTTTACATAAACATTTTAAATTATTGGAAAAAAAAAGAATTTTTTTATTGAATTAAAGTTTTTTTTCTTTAAGTATTTTGAATTTTTTTAGGGTTAATCATTTTTAACATTTTTTTTATTTTTTTCTTATTTCAGTTAGCAGTAATAAGTTGAAAATTCCTTAGATTTGACCATTGAGACTTCTAAAAGCTAAGTGTTACCGTTACTATGAGTGCTATACATTCAAGACGTTGGATAAAAAAAAATCCGAAAAGATACTTTTTATTATACTTATACGAGATTTTTTAAATAGTCAAATATTTGCGTAAACTAAAAACCAAGAAAGTATTACACATTAGATAACAAAAAATATACTTAATCTTAATCATAATTCTATACATATAATGTAATGTACAATATTTTATATAATAACTTACCATTTATCTTCTGAAGAGGCTTTACAAACCACGGTTTTTAATAGCAAAATTTTTTTAGTATTGAAAAGCTGACGCCTGACCGAACTCGAACAGGCCACATTTTATCCGAATTCCACATGAACGGATACACGAACAAACGATATATGTAAATAAATAAACTAAATTAAACGACTATAATACCCTTTTAACTTCCAACAAAATCGTATTAGATTTTATATTCGATCAAGCTTTATAGCTTAAACTGTAATAATAAGTTAATGACTATATTATTCTTTGGCTCTGGCTATCTCTTAGCATGCCTCGCCTTTTTACTTAAGATTTTTAATGATCATATACAATTTTTTTTTTTGGATTCTGACCCTCACGGTGCGTCCCATGGTACGTTTGGTGCGGAACTGTAATTGGTTTTCTCTAAAAAAAAAGTAACTTAAGTTATTTATTCTTATAAAATCAGCTATCTGTTAGTGAAAGTCGAGTTTAAGTTAGTCCAGCCGTAACAGACTAACAAAAATGTTAATAAGAGCAATTTTCTTATCATCCCACTGCTGGACACGGCCCCACGGGCCTCCCTGTGCGCATTGGCGGACTTCACATGTCTTACGAAAACTTGCTAGGTTTTCTCAGACATGCAGGTTTCCTCACGATGTTTTCCTTCACCGTAAGACAAGTGGTAATCATGATAGAAATGATTCGCACATGAAAATATCAGAGGTGTGAAACCCGGATTTGAACCCGCATCACTCGATTATACAAGCGAGCGCGTTACCGCTGGGCTACCACTGCCTCTTAATTACTTAATACTGAAGTAAAAATAAAGATAGTAAGTAAACAAAGGTGACACTACTTAAATATAACAAAAGTGATAAAAATTCACATAAGCATGCGCTTTTTTTATATTACTTATCCACCACCATATTGAGAAAACATTACACTATTTCAGTCAAAACATAAATATCTTGTTCAACAATTTATAAAATTATGATAATTCTTGTGGAGAACCAAACGGAACCGGTGCCAGCAATCTGTCGCCATAGGAAATGCAATATCAGACGTATTGCACCCGTGATGTGATCCATCGTAAATGTTAAATGGGTGTCTAAGCAAAATCCTTTGGTAGTGATGTTTGAGATTTACTTTTTATTTTTAAAGCGTTTTATAAAATTACTACATATTATAACACAAAGTCCCCCGCCGCGTCTGTCTGTTCGCAATAAACTCTAAAACTTTCATACTGTTTTCGCCAATGGATAGAGTGGTTCCCGAGGAAGGTTTTAGTATATAACTAGCGAAACCCGCAGCTTCGCTTGTGCTAAAATAGAAATATTTTATATAAATTATATGAAATATATAATTAATTCCAAAAGTAAAAATATTTACAAAAAAATTAGTTTCACCACCGACTAAGTCCTATTCAAAATTATTTTGTCCGTAAACTAGTTTGACGAAAATATTATTAATTCTATGCGTTTTCCTATATTTTTCTTTTCACAGTTTTCAGTGTTATTGTAGAGTGAAACAATCGACAGTGATAGGTTACATCACTATTTGTTTACATAAAAGGGTGTTGTAACGATGGCGTGGGACACAATATTTCGTTATGTTTATTTTCTGAATAAATCTTTTCTATTACCTTGTTTTTTGCACCATGATCAAGAAATACCAAGAAGAAATGCCAATTACATGGTTAAATAATATATTCTATTTCTTTATATAATAACAAGATCAAGGTTAAAATTTTTATCTGCGTTTTAATGTAGTGAAATAAAATTGAGTTATATAACTCTAAAATATATAAGAAAATAAAAAAATAGGTCACTACAAACTGAGCCAAACGTGTCGTCTTTAAACTTACTTTTTAAACTGTAATAAATAACATTAATATAATATAATCCTATTTTAAACTTATTAAAAAAAGTCTGAAAGTGTGTTTGTTTGTAGTGAATGTAGAGATTGTAAATATGAATATAATATAGTATAATATTAATTTATATAGAAAATATTTAAATGAAAATATTTTCACATCCAACTGGCAAATAATTAAAGATACTAAGAATCTATTTTAATTTTCTTGTTATTGGCATCATAGTTATTGATAAACTTTGTAGATAATACTGTCTAAGGTTTTCGCGAATATTTGACATTGATAAATGGAACTCTCTTTGCGAATTTTGTCGTGGTTATATGTTTAAACGTTGTATTTATACATTTTTTAAATGTTTATCCAAGCACAGATTACTTCGCAAAAATCACTTGAAGAAAAAAAAAACAGAAAATAACACTAAAAATCTAAATAAAAACAAAGAAATATATATGCATAATTTAACCTTCTTCTTCTTCCAATATATAAGAATCACGTGTCACAGTGTTTGTTATCAAACTCCTCCGAAACGGCTTGATCGATTTTTATTATTTTTTAACCGGCTTCAAAAAAAGGAGGAGGTTCTCAATTCGTCGGGGACTTTTTTTTTTCTATGTATGTTCCCCGATTACTCGACGATGGCTGGACCGATTTGGAAAATTCTTTTTTTGTTTGAAAGGGTATAGTTTCTAGTTGGTCCCATTGTCACCAAGTCACGATCTGATGATGGGATCCCAGGGGAATCGAAGACAACTCTCAAATTTTATAGGCACTTATTACGTTTTTCATATATTTTCTAAAGCTGTTCAAGTATTTGCGTCTGATAATCATCATCTCGTGTGGTTGAGCTAATGATGGAAGGTACAACTCCTCAACGGTTAGGAGTTAAAAGAAAATTCTTTCAATATTATACGTAATTATAGACCGATACTTAAATTCTTTCAGGCTCTTATTAACCGACTCTAAAAAAAGGAGGAGGTTCTCAATTCGTTGGGGACTTTTTTTATGTATGTTCCCCATTACTCGAAGATGGCTGGACCGATTTGGAAAATTCTTTTTTGTACATAAACAAAATAAGTATCTATTTTCCGCTAAAAATTTGAAAATAAATTATTTTTAACAAAAAACTAAAACCGACTTCAAAACTAAACAAATCTAAACTAAAAAGTAGAAAATAATACTTTTAAGAACTTCGTTAATTTAGAAGTCGGTGCCAGCCAAAGCAAAATAACCTTAAATAGACACATATTCGATCAATCTATATCTATAATATTTGTAAACATAATCAAAATACCGTTCGAAAGTTCCTTGCAAAGGCAAGATAAGTCTATCCGTCTTGGCTGGCACCGACTTCAAAATTAACGAAGTTCTTAAAAGTATTATTTTCTACTTTTTAGTTTAGATTTGTTTAGTTTTGAAGTCGGTTTTAGTTTTTTGTTAAAAATAATTTTTTATTCCACTAGGTGAAAGGTTGGCCCTCGATTGATTTCTTAGTTTTATTTTTGACGACTCGTTTGGCTCAGTTGGTAGTGACCCTACTTTCTGCGCCAGCGGTCGCGGGTTCGAGTCCCGCTGGGGGCATTCATTTGCTAATTACGAATGTTTGTACTCCAGTCATGGGTGTTTATATTTATAATATGTATGTATTTAAAATTTATATGTGTAGTATATCAACTATCTGGTATCCGCAACACAAGCACGTTACGTAGCTTACTGCGGAACTAGATGGCGCTGTTGTAATAATGTCCCAACATATTTATTTATTTATTTATTTTTTTTTTTAGAAAAAGTTTTTATATTTTATGATTTCTACTTTCTATGATTTCTAGTATTGGTAATACTTATTTTTAAAAGTGTTTAAGAGTTGCTACTAACAAATAATATGAAAATAACAATTCATCGTATAAAAAATATCAAGTAAAGGAACTTTTACTGGATAACGACATAAAACTATTATTCATTACTTTTTGCCTACGACTTCGTATAACATAATGTATTTAGCTACGTTGACTTTACTAAGTTTGTTGTAGCTTGTGTTTGTCTTAAAGTATAGGGGCTTAACGTTTTACGGGTCTTTAGTAACTTGGAATGTGGTTTTCAAAGCTATAATTCTTATGTTTCTATTTACAACTTAACTAACTAAATTTAGTAGGGTTTAAATAAGAAAGTTAATGTAAAATAATAGCCCAAAAATATCAGTGGTGTTAAAACAAATTCGCTTTTTAAGTTAAAGTCCTCGAATGAAAATGGTCGGACAGACAATTTTTAAAACTATAGATTCGGCTTCTCTTTCTGTAATAATGACTGTTCAATAAAATTTTCCAAAAACTATTTAATGCATAGATTCATCTCAGTTACATTTTTATAAGGTATTAGCAATTCCTGCGGCTCCGCCCGCGCCCGCGGCATGAAAATTTAGGGATATAAGATTTTTGATGCCAAATCATAGAAAATTAAAAAATAAAAATTTGGTTAAAATATAAAAAAATAAATATCTGGAGAGGGCCATCCTTATCACCTAGGGGAATAAAAATTAGCCTTCGACCTATTCTTAGACCTACCTGATATGTACAAAAAAATCAAAAAAAATCGGTCAAGCCGTTTCGGAGGAGTTCGCTAACAAACACTGTGAGACGAGAATTTTATATATTAGATATATGCATTGGTTACTTTTAAATTAATAATTAAGAGGTTAGACGTCTAAATATACAATGTATTTAATATTCTTAAAAATGCTAATAAATGTAAAATATAAGCGAATTTATTTTAAAAGTAAATATCTCTTAAGTAACACAGTCGAGATTGCTAACTAATCGAACATTCAATTTGCAGATTACGGTTTTCTACTAAGCATCTGTTTAAACTCTACAAATCAATTAAGACTAGAAAACGGGATTAGTTAACTTAAGATGTTTGTGACTAACAAACGATTAGATGGACTGAGCTTAAATGAAGCTTTTATGATGAACTTTCAATTTTAACTATTATATCTAATATTATAAAGAACATTATTTATAAGGTTTTCTTTTGATCTCGCTGCTCTTATATTCTGTGAGCGACTTGAAATATTATATTAAAATTTTAATTTTCATTCATGACTTATGTAAAACTACTTCATAGATATAACTAAATTTGACGACTCGTTTGGCTCAGTTGGTAGTGACCCTACTTTCTGCGCCAGCGGTCGCGGGTTCGAGTCCCGCTGGGGGCATTCATTTGCTAATCACGAATGTTTGTACTTCAGTCATGGGTGTTTATATTTATAATATGTATGTATTTAAAATTTATATAATATGTAGTATATCAACTATCTGGTATCCGTAACACAAGCACGTAACGTTGCTTACTGCGGAACTAGATGGCGCTGTTGTAATAATGTCCCAACATATTAACTAAATAAATATGTTAAGTATAAGTAATAATTCAGCTTTTTCAAAAGCTTTTGGATTTATGTGATCATAGTCCATCTCGCTGACCAAATGCGGGTTGACAAACTTCACACATATTTCAAGAACTACATAGATGTGTAAGTTTCCTTACGATATTTCGCGTAGTACGAGCTACTCAGTACGAGTTTCCATTTTGAATCCGCATCATTTTGTTTTTCAAGCGATATATAGCCCGTTACCAATGGGCTAGCTGCTTATATATGTAAAAAATGTGTTAAATAAGCAATAAATAATTCCACTACTGGACGAACACTTGTAGTGTTCGTCCAGTGGTGGAATTTCAAACATAATAATCGTTATCGTACCTTATTAAATATGAAAACAGTGAGACCTCGTCATTTACTTCTTAACAAGAAAAAGAAATCGAGTGACACAACGGAAGATATAAAAGACCCCGAGCAGAGTAAACCCCACCGTTTTAGTCACCATTAATAATAATGTTTATAATAAATAGACTATAAAATAACTGTTCCATATTGACTATGGTAATGCACCTAGAGAGAAATTCAAGCGAAGCTAGGGTAAATCACAAGTATTATACAAAAAATACGTACACAGCTAAAGGTTCAAATACATCGATCAAAATATTTCAATTTAAAAGATAAAAATAAAATGAGGCATCTCGCTAAAGCGACCATCTGTAATAAAATACTCCATGGTATCAAAAGCATTTGAGAAATCCCTAACGACCCGGCGTAAAGAGAATACCGAATGAATGAAAAAGAAGTCTCTTGATTGTGATTTGGCACTCTATCTTCTATAGAATAGGGAGTGATGGATTGTTGTAGTTTTTTTATACATAAATTGTATCTATGTTTTAGTTAGTTATTAATATGCAAAATATTACTTATTTTTTAAAAAGACGGTCTTAATAATTAACAAAAACTGCTATAGTTGTTATATCATAATATTATTTTCTTTAATATAAAAAGTAGATTATTTTTGAGTTTACAGTGTTATTTGCTCTAATGAAATATAAAAAATCACTCAGAAAATATCCCTTCCATTATTAAAGTTCGTGTACACGTAATCGTTACGTCAAATATCGTAATAACTTTTTTTAATTTCATCAAAACGATCTAGATTGCTACAACTTATTCAAAAAGTTTGAAATTTTCGGCTTAAGACCTGTATAGGACAATGTAGGGTGCGCGTACTTACTATATAATCTTTTAACTCCTTTAAACATGAAGATTTTCCTTCTTCATTTGAAGGCAGGCGGCCTACAGCAGACCTTATGATGCAATTATTGCCATCTTGAAGCACCATTTTTGACTTATTATATTTACTGACAAACAGTACGTAGAGCAATAGATTGAAGATACAAACGATTTGATACATTATGTTATAGATGTGAATGTTAATAATATTTCACTAGAGGCGGTTACAGTTCTAAAGAAATCCGAAGGCCTAAGACTTAGAACCATTTATAAATGTCACTTTACATGTTCATATCAGCGTGAATCTCTATTATTAACCGGCAAAATTCAAGGGATGACCTTCATACGTTAAAGGTGATCCATCAACTTGTGAAAGGGTCCTTATAAAGAATATCTTGTATGGAACGGTTCTGTTTAAATTTACATTCATACTTAGTTTGTAAAACACAGTGCTTTCTGTTTGAGATAATTTATAGAAAGGCTAAGCTGATTATTATACAACTTTTGGATATATAGGCAAATAAGTAAGGGCTTAGACAATTTGTACTTCCATAATTGTTAAAGGTAATAAATTTTAAAAAATGTATTGATACAAAAAATTAACCGAACGCTATGAAATGTTTTATAATAATATGTTCTCTCTTGTATTTTTTTAGATGTTTATCCTTTAACGACTGTGGAATGAGCTCTTGACAAAGTTTTTTGCGTGACAGAGGATAAGAGTAATTGGCTTAACTGATATTAACCAGAGGGAAAGTTTGTCTGAAGCTCAACAGGCTACTTTTAATTGCGGAAAAAGGAATATTTCCGGCTAAATTGAGAAAAAGTAATATATATTAACACGTCACATGTCACCATCTAGTTCCATGGTAAGCTAAAAAGGTTATGGATACCAGATAGGTGATATACCTATACATATATAGCTATAAAAATACATATTATAAATGTGTATTTAAAAGATTGTTCAAAGATTGAAGTACCAATATTCGTGTTCATCACACAAATTAGTGCTTCCAGCGGGAATCAAACTGACGAACTGCGACTAACACAGCAAATAGGATCACTACAAACTAAGCCAATCGTAATCGTATAAGACTACACAATGTACATCAAAATTATGATTTATTTTCTGTCGCTTGATAATTTTATGCTCAAATGATATAAAAAATCCTTACTTACTTCCACTTCAATGAAATTAAAGGAGCGTACCGCTTACATTTCAACCAGGCAACCTTTTGACTGACTACAAGTGCTCTACACTTTATTTAAATACAACTCTTTAGTTAATATTGCACGTCTTATCTTGGTGCACTTTTACATTTAAACGTTTATTAAATATAAAATACTAATTTAATGCGACTTTAGTTGAATTTGAATGAGCCTTGACATGAATTGCGGCGGACAACTAACTAAAAAGGCAAGGATATAAAGGCAGAGAAAACTGGTAATCTCTTTTTGCTTAATATTTTAAAGAAAGGATAGGAATTTAAGGATATAAGGAATGCAGAGGGCGCTAGATTTGATAGGGCTGATAGTAGCTTTTTATAGTACATTAGTTTCAAATCACATGGTTGATACTAGACGGCCTAGATTCCTTATACATTTATTCTCTTTGTTGTTATGTGGTAACGTAAATGAGGTTTAGCGGTCGTTTGCATGCAATATATAGCTGGGGCTTAGTAACATAAATATAACTAACATGTATCCCCTTGAATACGAAAGCGATGAAACTGTCGAATAACTTGTACTACAATTATATCTATACATCTATACATATTATAAAACAAAGTCTTCCGCCGTGTTTGTCTATCTGTCTGTTCACGCAAAATTCAAAAACTATTGAACTGATTCTCATGATGTTTTCACAAATATAAAGAGTGTTTCTCGAGGAATGTTTTAGTATATAATTTGTCAAGTATTTTAATTTATTTTGTATACATTGCATAAAATGTCGCAAAAAAGTACGGACGCAAGAATAAAATGCAAGCGCTGCTTCAAGCACCGCTTCGCTTGATGCAATCGCCGACCCCGCACCATTTTACCCACTGTTTAGCTAATAGCTCTTACGAGAAGCGAAAAGTTTTTTAAATTCTGAAGAATTTTTAACGTTCTACCACCCATTTCTATTTTTAATAGTGATTAGAACGCGGGTGAAGCCGCGGGAATTGCTAGTATTATAACTTAGTCGAATCTGTACACTAAATTCTTTGGAAAATCTTATCAAAATAGTCATAATTGTCAATACAATGGCCGAAGCTATATTTTTTAGAATTTTTGTCTGTATGTCTGACTGACTGTTTATCTGTATGTCTGTCTGTATTTCTGGGATATCTTTATTAATCTTTAAAACGTATCCCCCATCTATCTATCTCATATTCTATACATATATAATTTAAATTATGTCATGAGCCCTTTTTAACGTCCCACTTCTGGGCACAGGCCTCGCTCAGTACGAGGGGGATCAGGCCATTGTCCACCGCGCTGGCCTAGTGCGTGTTGGCGGCCTTCACATGTCTTTCGAAAACTTGCTAGGTTCTCTAAGATATGCAGGTTTCCTCACGATGTTTTCTTTCACCATAAGACAAGTGGTAATCAGGATAGAAATGATTCGCACATGAAAATATCAGAGGTATGAGACACGGATTTGAACCCGCATCACTCGGATATCCAAGCGAGCGCGTTACTACTGGGCTACCACTGTCTTCAATATAGTGGTAAATAAAGAAAATTTGTTTTCATTCTGAAGAACTTACTGGTACAAATATTTAAATAGCATAAACAAAATCACTCTCCACTTATAATATATAGAAGTAATAATAATTAATGAAAATTATAACAATTTTAAAAATATGTTATAGATATTTTGAAAATGGATTAACATTTTTTCTTTTATACTATAAAGAGTCTACCAATGTTCAACCCCATTATTAAACCTTGTTCCTTAAAATGTTTTAAATTTTGTAAGCAATTTGTCCAACAAGATACGATTATTTCTCTCGCAAATAATAAAATAATTAAAAATAAAATATTCGCGGTATCTTTTATTCTAATATATAAAAATCTCGTGTCACAGTGTTTGCTATCGAACTCCTCCGAAACAGCTCGACCGATTTTTATGATTTTTTGCGTATATTTGGTAGGTCTGAGAATAGATCGTAGGCTAATTTTAATTTCGTAGGTGGTAAGAGTGGTCCTCTCCAGATATTTTATTTTTTATTTTTAAAATTATTATTTTTTATGATTTGGCATCAAAAAAATACTTTAACCCCATATTTTCATTCTTCTACTACTAATGCCTATTTTTAATAGTGGTTAAACGTGGGTGGAGCCGCGGGAATTGCTAGTTTTTTATAATAAAATACGACACTACATTTCCCTTGAAGTTAAGTTCTTATATCATGGTGATTATGATATTACGTATAATTTTTAATTTACTAATTACCTCTTAGCATTGCCCGCTAAGCTCGAGGGAGACATTTTTTCTGGTTTGCGAAACAAGCATTTTATATATTATTTTATAAATTTTTAAATCTCGGCTAATATAAAATATTATTTCTTAAAAGCAATTTGTAGTAGAAATAATTTATAATTGTACTATTATTAATATATCTATACATCTATACATACTCGTATATGTAATAAAATGCTAACTTAGATGAATCTGTATATTAAATATGTTTATGAAAATCTTATTGAAATAGTCATAATTATTATTTTTTTTTAATTTTTGTCAGTCTGTCTGCCGTCTGTGACCGCATCACGAGAAAAAACACAACAGATTGTGATGAAATTTGGTATGATGATAGCTGGTTGAAGATAGTATTCGACATCCGGGTCAGGATATAGAATACTTTTTACTGCTGGAAAATATCTAATTTCTGAGAAAACTCATCTAACCGTTACAACCGGCTATAAAACATCACACGTTATGTGAACTCTAAGAATTTGGTTTCCGGTCTTAAAAACGCGGGCAGAACCGCGGGAAATGCTAGTACTATAATATAATAATCGTACAAGAATAAAAAAAATCATCTTCGTTTAAACGCACTAATTTCTGTACATACGAGTATAATATGTAATATTAGTGAATACAATTTGATTGTACTCAAAATTAATGGATACAATATAAAACTTAATCTTTAAAGTCAATCAAAAAAGGAATTAAAAGGTTAAAATTGCCCATAAATATAGCAAAGGAATATTATTATCGTATGAAATGCAGTCGTAAATCTTCTTCTCCAACCTTGAACGGGCGAAGCAGCAGTCTATAACAACAATATAAATCAGAATTAGATGACTTTTAGGGATAAACTTCTCATTTTCAGCTGAAAACAACAAGAGTTCCTAAAAATTCAGTATAAGATTTACAATTCACATAACATTGAAATATAAATTTGGACGTGTCTCGTGTCTCGCTGAGTCAAATCATATTGAAATACATTATCGATACAGAAGTCAAAAGTTTTTAGAATTCTTGAATACTCATTTCTGAATCTAAAACTAAAAATCTATACTAACGGTTAAAACGTATCTAGGGACGAGCCCGAGTAAAGCCAAAGTAAGTCACTAGTATATTAATATACTTATATATTTACTTATTATATTTCTAGCAAACCCTTAAGAGCTTAAGTTACTCCTTATAACATTAGCTATCTGTGAGTGAAAGTCTCGTCAAAATTGGTTCAGCCATTTCAGACATTAGCCGGAACAAACGGACAGACAGACAGACAAAAAAAAATAAAAAAATGCTTTTTGATGTAAGTTCCGTATATATTATATGCATGTATTATATGCATGTCGTGAAAAGCTGTAATTTGTAATTACAAGCAGACACTTCAATTTTATTTATATAATATAATATAATAATATACTGATTTATTATTTAAATATTTTAACCCGTAGATTTATCTCTTGGAGTCGTTGAACTATGAAAATCAATCTTCAAGTTACTACGTTTGACAGCCCTTTTAATCTTAAAGGGTCAATTTTCTGAAAATGATTTTGAGGATAATCAAAGGCCTTTTTAGTTAATAATTAATATTTATGACTTTAATATTATATATTATTCGTTTAAGTGTTAAAAATATTTATTATATAGTTTTTTCTATCAGCAAGATTAATATCTCTTTTATAGAACATAAATATGAACCCATAGTGAGATGTAAAAAAGAAAAACACAACGTGAATTTGTATGAAGACTTAAAATTAACTAACCTATTCCTATAAGTGAATTTATAACAATTTAATAATGTTATCTAGCAAATGTATCAGTCAGCCTAGTGTTGAAACTAACCGTTATTACCAACCGAATCCACTTTTAAGGATAGCTTTAGACAGTCTAAAAATTTTATCAATAAATAGAAATATAAATGGCACAGAATAAATTTTAAATATAAGTAGATTAGCTCTTACTTTGGCTGTTTTGTCAAGAGACAAAAACTCAATAATTATATTAAGCTCGAGCCAGGACTCGAACTCAGAACCTCTAAACTTGTTGCGCACTGTCACTCAAATTCCTTTATGAGCTCAACATGAGGTATTTTCAAAAAGGTACACCACATATATAACAATATAAAGTAAAAAGTAATAAAAACAAATGTAAATGTTATAAAGACCTCCATCCTCAATTTCATGTACGAAACATACAAATTAATAAGCCCTTCAATTACAACTTTGTTTCACTTCACAAACTTAAGTCATTGTTCTGACAAAAAAAACTTACCACATTTGAATATTTCATTTGCGAGCACAATTTTGACAAGGCATTTTTTACCGTTGATGACAAAGAATACCCTTTTCAGCTGTCTCTTAGAGGCTATTCCGAGATTTGTTACAGATTTGTTTGGAAATGAGAATCGCAATTACTGTTGCCTTTGTTATTTCTCGCTTGAAATCTTCCTGTTGAAATTCATCTGAGATAGTTCGCTCCAGATCTCCTTGTAACTCATGTCAAATGATGTCAAATCTCCAGTTTTATTCTGGCAAACCCGGCCGATTCGCTGGGCTTAAGTTGAAATAAATTGAACGGTTTTTATAATTTTCTAATAAAATAAAAGTAGCCTAAGTTACTCCTTATAACATTAGCTATCTGTATAGTTAAAATCGTCTAAAACCTAGAAATCTGTAGTCTTGTCAAAATCGGTACAGCTGTTTCAGAGATTAGCCGGAACGAACAGAGAGACAGACAAACAAAAATTTAAAAAAAATTTTTTTGATGTGACTTATACCGTATCTACTTTCATAATATGCATTTAGTGAAAAACTGTGCAGTGCATTTAACATAATATGCACTTCAATTTTATTTATAACTAGGGGCTCACCCTCGCTTCGCTCGGGTTCGTCCCTAGTTACGTGTTGTATATATTTTTTACTTTGCACCGCCCGCTATATATTTGTCTTGATTATATAATATGAATTACCATTACACGCACCATGGCAACGGTCATAACTGATACGTCAAACGCCGTTAATTTTATAAAGTTTTTTTTTAATTTTCTAATCTTCTGCAAAAATTTCTTATTTTTTTCTTTCATAAGAACTTTCTCCTAACAATAACAAACATAACAAAAAAAGAATTGGCCAAATTGGTCCAGGCGTTGTTGAGTTATGCGCTTACCAACACATTTTGCGATTCATTTTTATATTATATAGATATGTACTGAATAAAATCTTCACAGTAAATAAGCTATCTTGTTCAGAAACTCCACGAAATTGATTTGTTTGGTTCATTACATTCGCCAATACATAATTTGTTGAGTATATGTTTATACAATGTCTTTAAATTTTAAGAAAAATAAACTAATAAATGATTAGATTTAAATTTTGTTGAATTACAAACTAATGTATATATTATGCCATTATATTTTATGGAACAAATAACACGCAATGAAACTTCATACTTCGCTTAATTTAAAAGTTGGATTGTTTGTATGATTTAGCTTCGGGCAGTCCCTCTTTATTTTCTTTTCAATATTTATGAAGTGCAAATCACAAGCAATGAGTGGACTTGTTGATTACTTTCAACTAAATTCTATTTTATTGACATTTTTGGCCAATTGAAAAATATTTTGATATATTTGTAATGAAAAATTTATTTATTTGTTTATAAGTAATCAAATAATGTTACGGTATTAATTAAGTTATAAAGAAAAATTACAATAAGACCAAAATTATATTAAAAATACAATAATAATGAACAACAGGCATTAGAACGGTAAATCAAAACTTAGATATTCAAAAGATGTCTTAGATCTAAAGATAAATCTATTATGTTGGTAAATACGTATAAAATATAAAGGTGTATTTGTGCGCGCGCGCATGTCAGATTATATAAAATAGAATTATTCTTTAGATTCTCGTTGGCTCCTCTCAGAAGATTAGTCTCCGGAGCCGGTGGTAGCTTCCTCACTTACAGACTAACATTTAATTTAAACTCTATTTTATAATGTAAAAGTGACGATTCAAAACTGCTTGTAAAATTCTATTTGAATAAAGTATATTTTGATTGATTGATTGAAAGTTCTGATTTTAAAATAATCTGCCACGAGCTCGGTTGAATTCTGTTATCCACTGGTTGTAAAACCTAGTGTACTTAATGTTAATAACCTCGTGTTTTCGCTTTAGCCAAAATTATTAATTATGACACTCAAATAAAAGTGTCATAATTAATAATGTTGGCTCAATTTCACTAATCGATGATACAAACTTCAACTTTTGGTTAATGGCACGCTTGAAGCCATTAACAATAGAATAGAATTGAATTGAATTTTTGGATACTGCGACGTTCTCTCACTCTATCTATCATCATCATGATCATCATCAGCCCTTTTTTAACGTCCCACTGCTAGGCACGGGCCTCCCTCAGTGCGAGGGGGATCAGGCCATAGTCCACCTCGCTGGCCTAGTGTGTGTTGGCGGACTTCACATGTCTTTCGCAAACTTGCAGGTTTTCTCAGACATGCAGGTTTCCTCACGACGTTTTCCTTAACCGTAAGACAAGTGGAAATCAGGATAGAAATGATTCGCACATGAAAATATCAGAGGTGCGAGACGCGGATTTGAATCCGCATCACTCGGTTATACAAGCGACGCGTTACTGCTGGGCTACCACTCATATCACTCATGTCACACTCTATATGTCTCCCTTTCTCGCTACGTATAGATAATCTACGAAAAAGTATTAAAAAAATATAGTTTTCTTAACAATAATTTTGCTAAGTTGTTCAACATTCTTACAATGTTAATTAAATCAATTCAAAGAATTATAAATTAAAGTTTATTTAATATATTTTTTTCTCTTTAATTTTATATTCATTCGCGGTTTTATTTATGAACAAGTACTATCTCAAAGAAATAACTTGATAATCTAATTATGACAAAATAAAACCAAGCTGACATTTGAAATGGAAATTAAAAGAATCGTCCCAGAAAGCTTTTAAAATAATGAGGCAAAGTATTCGTTGTTAATTTTTTCAATTACATCTTGTAGAATGAAAGAAAAAACAAATTAATGTCGTTTGAGTTTAAAAAATTAAGTAAAATACAAAATTTAATATAGTTCTTCACAAGCCAGCCTTCGTTTTTGCAGACCAATAGTATTAGCACTGTCTTGTTAACTTTAAAGAAATCACTGAGCATCATATTCTCTCACTAATTTCACTACCACTATCACTTCTCTACACTTTTCACTCTTATTAAGTTATTTTCATTCTGAATTAATTTCAATTGTCATGATAAATTCGTTTTTATGAATATAAAATAATACCAACTCTCAAATTAGGACTTTCTGGATATTGGTCTCTTTCCCACTCACTGTAATATCGTATTAGATGTACTTGAGGCGAGGCTATTTTGATGTAAGCGCATAGTTTATCGCAACTGTACAACAATATTCATAATTTAATATCCTGAAAAGTGCCACCTACAATATTGAAACTCGCAGTTTGAAATACAGAACTAAATTATTCGTGTAGCTTTAAACTGATACTTAGAATGCCTTTCAGTCTTGAAAGGGATATATTATCATTTTATAATAGAATTTATACGTCGTACCAAGTTTATATAGTTTAAACATCACAAGTAAATTGGAATGGTTAGAATTTTGTGTTGTTCGAAAAAAAATATCATAGAATAATTTTTGTTTAGGTCCATATTGTAGTAGTGACGTATTTGTCTCTTCTTATTTTCGTCGCAACGACAGAAAGCGGATTGAGGCTTCAAGGTAATCTCTCTTTGAATACTATAATAAAAATAGTGAACCATTTACGTGAGCAAAATCTTTATTTTTATAATTTAGCGTTTCGCACTTATTGGTTCTTTGCTTTTGTAATGCTCTAAATTTATTTATTTCAGGCTTAGACGCATTTTTTACGTAATAATAACATACAGTCAATTTATTTGTCTTTTGAATATAGCTTTAAGCCTTTCCTCAAAATTTAGTTTAATTATACGTAGGTACCAAAGTCTATCAAAATCGAATTAGTAATTGACACCTACTGCTACTGAATAGTGAAAAATAATAATATTAATAATACTCTTTAATGTACACACACACAATCAGAAAGAAAAAAAAATACAAATATGTAAAGAATTATGTACATGAGGCGGCCTTATCGCTAAAACAGCGATCTCTTCCAGGCAACCTTAAGGTGTTGGAAATGACACTCTGTCAGGGAAGGGGTGCGAACAAAATGAGTGACATAATTTAAATATATTAAAATAATCATCATTATTTATGAAATAAATAAATATACAGATACTTTAAGAATTATTATGATATACTTGTACATATGAATTTGTGCTAAAGTACTATTAAAAAGTCGCCTTCTCACGTATTTCAGAACGCTAGAGCTTCACCCGCGTTTGTAATTTTCGTATCCATTAGTGGCATAATTACGGTTCAGCTTAAGTCAGACACAATCGGTTTAGAAATTGAAAGCGAATAGACGTGTTGGAGTTGCACTGGAATTGCTTGGTAATTTACATTTGGCTTTGGAACATTAGTCTAACTTGGATTAGTATTGCAGGAAGCGATTTTAATGCTAATAATATTGTTTCGTGATTTACTTAGAAGTTCTCAGAATTGTACTGTCAAAGTCTTATTTGTGTTTTATTAAAGTACTTTCAATTAATAATTAATTTCGCTTATCAATTAATTTACTCGTATATTTATAAAAAACATAGATTTTTTAAGTGGTAGTGCCATGCTTGTTACCTTCGGGTAGCAGCCAAATGGGCCGGCACGCCCCGTATAGTACCACTCTCTCACAGAAGACCGGCGTGAAGGGCAGCTATGCTGTCGCGTTTCGTCCGGTGAGTGAGAGTCCGGGAGGCCCACTACCCATCCCTACTCCCGTCCTTCTCCCTCCTCCCTCCCTCCCTTTCCTGAAAGGCCCGCAACGCATCTGCAAGCCCTGTGGTGTTGCAGATGTCCATGGGCGGAGATGATCACTTACCATCAGGTGAGCCTCCTGCCCGTTGCCCCCTTTGTCCCATAAAAAAAAAAAAGATTTTTATTGTTTCAAAATTGTTTTTTGTTATATTTTCCTTACTTTTTTTATTCTATAGGCATTTTACATACATACAATATGTAAAATTGAAGTCCAATTTGGACCAACTTTCAGTCTCTCAAATGTTTATATTTGATTTGGAAAGCCTTATTTTTAATTAATTATTAATTTTATAGTACATCCATTAGTATTATTGATGCGCCGCGTCTCGTAATTTCACTAATAAGAATACTGTTGGACCTTTGAAAATTAAGAATTCTGGGTATTTTTACTGAAACTAAAATAAAGAGCACTAGTTTATAATGAAATGCAGGTTTTAGTTTGAGTGTAGCTCGTAAATCCAGTGATACAAGCGTAGCACGCCGTAGCGGAATGGCATTCGTAACGCAAACAATCCATTACAACCTAATCACGAAATTCTGAGAATTTGAACCTTAACATGTATATAATAAAAGTGTACGCGATAGTAAAAGTAAATTTGTCGATACGCATGGCACAATCGCGATAGTTCAAACCGTGTGCATGCGGGGTAGGTTCGACTGACATGCGATTTCAGTTGAAGGCAATTTTCATATTGATACTTTATTTCGTATTGTAATAGGTATTACATCACAAATAAAATACATTTTATTATTTCTTTTATAACTTATAAAAGTAGGCCTTGCATGATGAATTACTATAATTCTGTTTCTAGATTATAGTAGCTTTCCTACACTTTCTACAGTAGTCCACTAAAATACGAATAATTGGGGATTGGCGAATCTTGTACATTTTTCGTAAACTAATAAATGTTTTAAACAAAATTAAGACTTGAGAGCTAGGATATACTGATTTGAATTCGCTTCGTCACTATCGGTTAACTTTGCGATTTATTTAGGACACGAATTTAAGGACAAAGCTTTTAGCTGCTCTAAGATTTTTGACGGAAAAAAATTATAAGTTCCATGGTCCAATCCAAAACTCGAACCTTTAAAGTCGCGATGTATTTCGGATCTCCAGAGAAGCAATGAATTACAAAAAACAATTTACATTTACTGAAGATTTCGACACACCTTTATTCAAAACGGATTTGAGCAGTCCTTCTTCAAAAATAAGCCAAAAATGACACAAGCCTCTTTATTTTTTAAATATTTGTATATAAAATAGGCAGAGACAAAACAGCTTATTACCTTTTTTCGGCTGTTTGACAAATCTTTTAATACGAGTAATTCTTTAATTTTCTATTTTTAGGTTAGGTAAGGTTAGACGAACTTTAAAAATCAATGTTTAATAAGATTTTGTAAATAGTTTATGTATAAATTCTATTCATAAGTATTATCATTATATTTATTTTGAATTGAAAAGTAGCTTAGCAAGTCTAAAACGGTTTTCAATTGTCATATTTTATCAATTTAGTGACGTTAATTAGTAATTATAATTAATCACTTTAAGTTTCATTCAGTGAATAATACTTATTTCAGTTCACGATTAATTTTCTTAGAAAATATTCTGAGGCTAGACCACTTAGGTACTGACAGCCTGAATTATGGTCGAGAACTCATTGTGTCGATGACAATTGAGATTAATGATGTAATGTATTCCGAGTATTACATGTCTGTAGTTTCGTAGATCCTATAATCTGATATGGTACCTACTTGAAACAAAATTTCTAATAAGATTAATTGATTTAAGTACTTTGGACACTTGTGAATTTGTTCTTCATTATATAATTTTCTTTATTTCTATATATGTGTATGAATAGTTATATTAAAATTATTAATTATATTAAAATATTTGCGTAGAAAATCTTAAGTACCAATGTAGTATTTGCGAACTCAAAAGAAACATAATACCGATTTTAAGGTTCAGAGAAGACTACAAAAGCTTGTAATTGAGATTTTCTTTTACAGACAAATCTATCTTGAATCACAGTCTTCTAGAGACAGTTGAAAAGGGTATTATTCATCCTGTAAAGCAGAGAAATTGCCTTGTCAAAATATTCAGAGCTGAAAAACTACAATAGATTCAAAGAAACCTCACTTGAAATGTTTACAAAATAATATTTGAATACGCAATGGATAGCTAAATTTAAAAATATCTTTCTCTAATAGATAAAATTTAATGAAATGCCTTTCAAATTATATTAGCTGATATTATATTTTGTCTTAAAAAAATTCATTCATGGTTCGCCTTCGTTTGTTGGAATAATAGTAACCACTTGTTCTGAGAAAAACAAAAGCAAATCTATCCTACGGAAACGTCCATTTATCACTACATACTATAAAATAAAGTCCTGTGCCCCGTCTGTCTGTTTGTTCGCGATAAACTCAAAAACTACTGCACCGATTTTCATGCTGTTTTCACTAATGAATAGAGTGATTCTCGAGGAACATTTTAGTATATAACTGTCAAGTTTTTGTATACATTTACTAACGGAACCAGCGGCTTAGCTCGAGCTTAATCTAGAGAACGAATCTGAGCGGAGCGAAGGTAAATCATTAGTCAGGTATGAAAAGTAAACAATTTCAGATGATAATCTACCTCTGTGCCAAATTTCATCAAAATCCGTTCAGGTGTTGGTGTAAGTGAATAAGAAACATCCGCCCATTCAAACTTTCGGGTGGTCCATAGTAAATGATTTAGACTAATCGATGTGTTTCATTTCAAAATGCAAAAGCTCAATTAAATACAGATCCAAATCGTTTCCGAGACGAAAGAAATTGATTTAATACAATAACGTCTTATTTAGTGAGATAAAACATTTTTGTAAGAACATAAATAGCAAGATTTTAATTATTAAGTTAAAAGTTACCAAAGGGAAAATAAGTCCTTCATTATAATAATGACAAACTTATAGCGTAATATTAAAAAAAATGGAGCACATCCTTTAAGCTATGAGTAAGTTAAGTACACAAGTAAATATGCTGCATACGGAGAACTTTTATAGAATTTAACATTTTTACATTAAACGCAATGAAAGCACTTAAAAATAGACATTTATTTACATTTATTTAAGTTAAAAGACTTGTTGATGTTTATGTTTTTTTTATTCGCCTCCTTTTTTATCAATTGCCTTGGTGGTGTAGTAGCTAGCATGAGCTGTCGCACATCGGGAGGTCCTGGGTTTGAGTCACGAGCCGGGCTGTTTCGTGAGTCTCAGTAACAGCCCGGAGTTGGGAAGTTGGCGGTATTTCACCCCAGTACCTCGGAGAGCACATGAAGTCGTCGGTCCTGCGCCTTGACTTACTGGTCGTGTCGAGCAGTCGTCCCACCGGAATATGAGAGTGATAAGGAATAGAGAGTGCCTTAGACTTGTGTCTGCGCGTACAATCGTGCACTATTGTATCTCCTTCGCAGATGGGTAGTCTCAATGAGATTGGCCGTAGCCGTAATCGGTCAGGAGGACATAATTTTTTTATGCCATTGTCAAACATTTTCTTTTGCAAAATGTAAGACTTTTTCTCACGACTCCACTCTGTAAATTATTCGCTTCCAACGTTTCGTAGCATTATGCTAGTTAGCTTATTACTAACGTATGAGAATATCCTTTTTTTTAACAAAAGTCATACAAACAAACAAAAAATACAAAATATTCGGTTATTTTATCAATAATTTAAGTAATCTTTACAACTAGATAGGTACTTATAATATACAAAAGTATAACCTAAAAACTTAAAACTATAATTCCATTCAATTCTGTATTAATATTATTTAAATTGATATCAAACAATAAGATTATAATTAAAAAATCATCCAGTAAGTATAGCATGAATGCGATGCAATTGCCTCACGATCGTCGGATTAAAGGGTGTCAACACGGGAAGTAATCAAGTTCGGTCGTCTGCTGACGTGTTTACGAGATGTACAGACTAGGGTTACTAGGCTTATGTTTAATATTACATATTATGTATGTTGTACATTCAAAATGATAAATTAATTATTAATAAGTGACTGCGTATGCGTATGAGTAATAGAGTAGTTGTGTGTGCGTGCGTGTGTGTATGTGCGAGCGCGCGCGCGCGCGCGCGCGTGTGTGTGTGTGTGTGTGTGTGTGTGTGTGTGTGTGTGTGTGTGTGTGTGTATGTAATATGTGCGTGTGCGTTTGTGTGTGCAAAAATATTTATACAATAGTATGTATTTAATATTACGCATCTCACTACTTGATAAGACTGACAAATGCCAAGCATTAATAGAACACACATTTGAGTATACCCGCAAATTAAAAAAGTATGGAAACTTAATAGATAATTGGAACTATGAATAAATTGATCGCTAAAATCATTAACTTAAGTTAAATATATCTAAAACCACTTAAGCAAAAGTTAAGACCAGATAATTTGTAGTGTCAAAGAGATTACTTATACTATCTACTTTATATACTCGTTATATTACCTATCTTTAATATTGTTTTCCCTCGGCAAATACTGCTCGTATAGATCAATTGATGTATGATTTATTAAAGTAACATCTGTACTCTATTGCCTTATAAGGTCATGCTTTACGTTTAAAAAATTTAAATATTTCAGATCATTCTACTAAGGGAACAACATATTTGCCTCATATTGTACAATTTACATTTAAAATATAAACACAAAATAATATAAAATTCGTAAAGGAAAATTTGTGTATTCAGCAAACAGTTTATTTAGGTTTTTGAATGAACACAAAATTTTGAACACACAAAAATGTCAGCCAAATATTTGCGTGGAATTAATTTCCGTTTAAAATTTTCCGGTCCGGCGCTTATTTTCTAAATCAACCACAACTAACTTGCTTCTTCGATCTCATTATTCCTTTAGAAACATCCCTGTTTATTCACAAAGTTTTCTGTAACAGACATTTGCAATTTAGATACGTTCATATTTATGGAATACGTTCCCAAAGACCTACATTGCATTTGACATAGTGTATCACTTATTTATTCCTGTCTTCATTCATTCATTCAACGCGAGGCTTTTAAAATATCGAATTTATACTTTGTTGGGTAAATATTTGATTTAAACATTCGAAATAGTCAGAATATATTTTTTAAACTAATGTTTCGTTATATGGTAGGTATATTTTTCATTTTTGAACAGAGTACTAACTTTTCCTTTTAAAAAAAGGCGAAGTTGTTCTTCATAACATCCACTATCTGAAAGTCAAAGTATTGTCAAATTGTTTCAGCCGTTTTAGAGATTAGTCGACACAAACAGACAGACAGACAAAAATTAATAAAAGCTTATATGTAACGCATATTGTATTGTTATTTTGAAATTACAAACAGGCAGATGAATTTTATTTATCTATAGTATATATCTATTGATGTATTATTAAGAGTAAATATGATGTATAATTTATATTATTATTTTCTTATCGAAGATTGTAGTTGTTATTATAGCGAACCTAAACAATGTAACATAAAATCTTTATTCATTTTATTTATTCAGTAGTAATATGTTTGAAATACACTTATAGTCTTTCAAAAACTTACATTTGCTTCACAGTAAACTGATAAAGTATTCTAACGGCCATTTTTCTGTGATTTCAATTAAGTTATACTTGCAGATAATGAACATATTCTATAAGATCGGTTCTGTTGCTTCAAAGACTTCGCCGTACATACATAAAAGCCATTTTTAATCTTAAAAAATGCGCTTTTTTCAGTAAAGTTACGTATAAACTTAAAATACAATAAATAATTTATCTAAATACAAATTTTAATCAGCAGTTTCTTTAACATAACAAATTTAAATATTCATAAGAATTAATAAGAAAAGAAGAACATTACATCAATTCTTAGATTAAAAATATTTCTAGCGCCTCATACTCTGTACGACTCCGAATATGGGCCATTTGACTTCATGATTGTTCGGACGAAGCGTGATCAATTGAATGCGTAAGAACAATATAATATTATATTATGGTGTTGTAGAAAAATTGTTTTTGATGACTTTAGTTGAGACACTTGCGCCCGCACTCAGAGTCACTTAATGAACCATTAAGTTGAGAATCTCCGTACTAAAGAACGACTTAATAAAGGTTCATTAAGTGATTCTGAGTGCGGTGGTTATTGCATAGTTATTAATTGTTATCTCATAGTTCATATTGGTTTAATTCTGATAATAATATAATCTAAGTCGAATACATTAAGTATAATGTCTGTTTGTCGATCTGTGAGCGTAAGTACGGGACAGATTTTGATGAAGTATGGTATAATGATAACTGTGTATCCAGATCAAACTGTCGGTACAGTATAAAACACTATATTAATATGTATTAAAGTTTATTAAAACTAAAAGAATTATCAATTACTGTAAGTTTTAGCTATTTTTTTATACTTATCTATACTAATATTATAAAGAAGTAAAGTTTGTGTGTTTGTATATTTGTTAAATTGTAAGGGGTAATCTCGGGATCTACTGAACCGATTTTAATATATAACCAATAGAAAGCCACATTATTGCTGAGTGTCATAGGTTATATAAAAAACCGAAAAATAAAAAGGCTTTTACGTGGTAGTCCGTTTTGCAAAGTGAATCGGAGAAAAAACGGTCGAAAGAAAGCGTTTCTTACGCTATTATATATGGAAATTACGTCATTTTAAAACTATAATAAAGAGGTTACAGCTGGCGACGAACCCGAGCGAAGCGAGGGTGAGTCGCTAGTTTACTTATAGGTATAGCTGTATTCACAGCAATACATTTTCATATTATATTTTTCGACAATTATTATTATTTGAGAACTAAGCTCAATATCATAAACCGTCCGACCTATTAATAAAAAATCTAAATTACAGCCAGGGGCATACGAATACGCTTCATTTCAATAAACTTTCATGAAATTACTCGAATTGTATCCGTTTAGGCTTTTGCCGTTAAGAGTAATAAAGCCTTTTAATATTTGATTTAGAAGCTTTGCTCTTAATAGATCATGAATTCGTTTAAACGTAAAACATTTGTGTATATTTCTTATTCAGTTTGAAGATTATTTTTCTATAAATCTTCTTGAAAGTAAATTTAATAGATGTTTTAATCAATATGCTATTTTATATTATTATGTCTTTATTTAAAGGCCATTAGTACATGATCATACGACAACTTATAATATACTTGAATGTTATCTAATCACTTAACTAGTAGTATCATATTATCAAGTATTTCTATTCCAATTACTTACTATTACTTAAGTTTGTAAAGTTGACAGGAGAACTAAGTTCATAGGGATTTTACATTTCTGAAAGGCTTTAGTCACTGGGTATCTATCTACTGGCGTTACTCTTATTTTTACATATACAGTAATAGAAGTGTTTGTTTTTAATTTCAAATAAACTGCTTTTCAGTAAATGCATATGAAAGTATATACGGTACTTACATAAAAAAAATATTTTTTCTATCTATCTGTCTGAAACGGTTGAAACTCGCACTCGTAGATATCTAATGTTATAAGGCTATTAATTAATATTTACTTAGAAAATTATAAAACCATTTAATTTATTTTAACTTACGCCCAGCGAAGCGGGCAGGGTTTGCTAGTCTATACTAATATTATAAATAGGAAAAATTTGTATTTTTGTATGTAAAGAATAAACTCAAAAACTACTGAACCGATTTTAATGAAGTTTGGTACATATGTAGTCTAGAGCCTGAGAAAGGACATAGACTACGTTTTGAGGCGAAAAAGGGCTGTAAAGGGTTAAAATAGGGGATGAAACTTTAAAGCTAGAAGCTTGAAACTTATTTTTTAGGCTTTTGATTAGTGAGATATTAGTGAGACATACAAAGATTGTAAAAATTTTATGCTAAAGGGGGTACCTAGAGACGAACCCGAGCGAAGCGAGGGTGAATCGCTAGTATATTATAATAAAGTAAAAGTATATAAATTAATGTAAAAGTTAGTGTACAATTTATAAATTTTAAAATATAACATTCACTTCAAAAATAAAATGCACATCGCTATCTGTGTTTGATTTCTTCCTTACCGGAAAAGACGAAAAAAGAACGAAATGCATTTCGTACGATTGCGGTTTCATTCGAATTCGAAATTTGAAATTCGATTGCAATCTGACCGGACGCGTCGCAGACGTATCCGGTCTTTCCTGGCCAATGAAATGTCGGGATATCTATAGGTCAACGTATTTTAAACGTTTAGTCAATATTCCAAGATATGAGTAAAATATACAACTACCTAGAAAGTCAAGTACTTTTTGCTACTATTTGTTATATTTAAGTAAACCTTAAGAAAATATTAATTTAATAATTATTAAGAATAATAGTAGTTCCCTTGATTTTATCATGATATAGACAGACATCTGCTATTATGAATATAATATGATATACTTAATTAGTAAAGTACTTAATGTAGTATAATACCGATAATCACTACATATTATAAAACAAAGTCCTCCGCCGCGTCTGTCTGTCTGTTCGCAAAAAACTCAAAACTATTGCACCGATTTTCATGCTGTTTTGTTCCAATGGATAGAGTTGTTCTCGAGAAAGGTTTTAGGTGTATAATTTGTCAAGTTTTTGTATACATTGACTAGTGGAACCTACGGCTTCGCTCGCGCTAAACCAGGTACGAGCCCGAGCGAAGCGAGGGTGATTCGCTAGTATAATATAAATTAGGCCAAACTTATAGTCCATATAAGTATTTTTCCTGTAAAGATCTGGAAGATGCGTGCAAAATGATCCCTCTAATCGAAAAACTTTATTGTGCTTAAGACAAAAACAAAAGATTTAAATAAGTATGAATATTGAATTTACATTGAAATAAAATTTTACAGATAACGCCAGTAATCACTTGTAAACGGTGGGGAATCATTTCACCTTGAGGGATCGTATTACACACACCTTCTCAAATATGATGGAGCTAGTGTTATATACGGAGTGTATTTTAACACAAGAAGACTTATAAACCCTAGAAAAACCGAATTCATTAAGCCATTTCTTTGAATATATATATTTTTTTTTTAATAAAATAGGTACATCTTGCGACAAGCTTTATGTCACATAAATTGTGTAATGAAATGTTTATGTCATACAAATTAATGGGTTTGATTTAATTAAATATTTATTTTCTTCTTTATAGACTTAATTAATTGAATAAAAGCTTTAAAAAATGAGTTTTACATTTATTTTATTTCATTTATTTATTTCACATTAAATTATTGTATTTAAAGGCTCTCACAAACTTAGGAATTTCACATCGAAAATACAAGTATTGTATAGTATGCATTAGCTTAGCACTAGCAGTAAGCAAGAATCTTAGGATAATGTCATAACCGATCTTAATCATGCCCTAAAAGAAGCGACTTCGCGAGGAAAAAAAAACATTATAATAACTATAAACAAAATTGTAAACGTACCTTAATTTTTAATTCCTTTTCTACATAACACCAAAGCCTATGAAACATATTATAGTCGGCCAATGGACGTGACAGCCAGCCCAAGCTGCCATACACTCGCTTGGGACATTATGTGTATGGCAGCTTGAGCTGTCACGTCCGTTGGCCGACTATATGTTTTAAAGGTTTTGATAATACTATGTCACAGACAATTAGGTTGAATTGTCTGTGTACTATGTAGACGCATTATATAACAATTACACCAAAAGAGATTACTCTCGCATAACTTCAGTTTTGACGGGTAGAAGATATTGTATAGGTATTATGCTTAATAGAGTTAAAAGACGTGGAGAATAAGCTAAGGAAAATTCTTAAACACTCTAGAAAAAGAAGTAGAACGTATGGCAGTACTTCTCTTTTTTTCTATCTTGAATTTATAAATAGAATGTGAAAAAAAAAACACTACATATTATAAAACAAAGTCCTCCGCCGCGTCTGTCTGTCTGTCTTTTCGCGATAAACTCAAAAGCTACTGCACCGATTTTCATGCTGTTTTCACCAATGGATAGAGTGGTACTCGAGGAAGGTTTTAGTATATAATTAGTCAAGTTTTTTTATATATTTAATACCGTGGCTTCGCTCGCGCTAAATCTAGGGGCGAGCCCAAGTGGAGCGAGGGTCAGTCGCTAGTATGATAATATAATAGAAAGGATAAGAATGTGAAATAGTAATAAATATCTACCTTCAATTCTTCTTCTTCAATACAGAAAATATATGGTCGCCCATTCGTTTTCTCTCAGTCGCGCCTTTCCGCCATTTTTAGCAGACAGCTGGCAAAGAATTGACGACTCGTTTGGCTCAGTTGGTAGTGACCCTACTTTCTGCGCCAGCGGTCGCGGGTTCGAGTCCCGCTGGGGGCATTCATTTGCTAATCACGAATGTTTGTACTCCAGTCATGGGTGTTTATATCTATAATATGTATGTATTTAAAATTTATATGTGTAGTATATCAACTATCTGGTATCCGCAACACAAGCACGTTAAGTAGCTTACTGCGGAACTAGATGGCGCTGTTGTAATAATGTCCCAACATATTTATTTATTATTTATTTATAAAGAAACACTTTTACAAAGTTCTTTGAGACTTCTCTTCCTTTTTCTTTTTTGCCAAAGCATATAAGTTGGATTACGTTTTGTAGAATTTAATTTTATAAACATAAACGTAGCAAATACTATGGTAATAGATTCATTTTTAGTGTCTATCATTAATACAATTATTTAAAAATAATCTCTATCGATGAAATCTTTTTATTCAAGTAGTGTAGTTATTGAAAGTTTGTTCGTCGAAAGGTTATTGTTAGACACATAGTAGTAGGCAAGTACACCTACATAAACCGTAAGTCGTTATTTAGTCAATAACTTCCATATTATATCTGTTCCATTTTATTTTCTTTATATACGAATACAGAAGTAATAAAATAATTGTCTTCATTTTTTTTTGTGTTGGGACACTTTTACACACAGCGCCATCTAGTTCCGTGGCAAATTACGATGCTCGTGTTACGTATACCAGATAGGTAATACACTACTCATGCATAATATTAGAAACATAAACATTATAAAAATAAACACCCATGACTAAAGTACGAACATATTATGTGCAACAATTAAATAAGTCCCCCGCGGGACTCGAACCCGCGACCGCTGGCGCAACCAGCAGGGTCACTAATGACGACACGTTTGGCTCAAACGTGCCAATAATTTGCCTTAGGAAAATAAATTCTATAAAATTGTTTGTAATCAGTGAACGAATGGAGAAAGGCATGTTAAAAGCGACCCACATTTGTATGATTTTTTTCTTCTATCAGCGAAAATTTTGATTCTTTTGCAGTATTGAATTTTTCGCTTTTAATGTTCGACTCGAGCAAGTTGACACGTATTATGCGTATACTTGTTGATAAATATTGCAAGTACATATTTATTTTTAATTATATATAATATAGAGCAGTAGTGACCCAGTGGTGACACGCTCGCTTTGATAACACAGTGATGCGAGATCAAATCCGGGTCTCACACCTCTGATATTTTCATGTGCGAATCATTTCAAACATGATTACCGCTTGTCTTACGGTGAAGGAATATATCGTAAGGAAACCTGCATGTCTGAGAGAACCTAGCAAGTAGCATGTGAAGTCCGCCAACCCGCACTAGGCCAGCGTGGTGGACTATAGCCTGATTCCCCTCGTATTGGAGAAAGGCCCGTACCCGGCAGTGGGACGTGAAAAGAGGGCTGAATACATAATATGTGTAGATAACAAAATAAAATTAATATGTTTGTGTTTCCATTTTTAACTACTAACTTTATTACTAAGTTGAGATTTATAATAATTAACGCTGACTAAGTAGGTACAGTTATTTTAACCTTTAGATTAAAATAACATTTTATAATTTGAGAACTATGTTAAAATTAACAAGCTAAGCAATACATTTTTAAAGTTCGAAAGCAAACAGATGATGTAAATCAACCGATAAAATCGTAACGAAGCCAAATATTTTCATTAATAAGCCCAATTAAAATTCATAACTCGTTTCAAAACAAAAGCCATATTTTATTATTGGTTTAATGTGTAGATTCATATAGAATAAAACGCGTTAACAAATTTGTAAATTTTGCGATAAATCGAATAAGTTGGGGTGTTAACTAGACTGGAGTTAGACAGACGGTTCCTTTAATCGGGTCCCTATAACTTGAGACACACAGATATAAAGTGTGCTAAAACACAGTAAGAAAAATTTAGGAGTTTCTAAATATTTTGTTTAATTACTAATATGTACGGAAAACCGTTAAATGCATAAGTAACGGTGACATAATATAATACTTATGCATCATTGTACTTTCCTGATAAAACATTCTTAGGTTTACGCGAATATTTGACATCATAAATGAAACAATCTTTTCGGGTTTTGGGAGTCTTTCCCGTGACCTTGACTGCTGTAAAGCATTTGATACGTCGGGTACCAAAAAATTTAAATAAATCCGCGACAAAATCCAAAAAAGATAGTTTCACTTACATTTTACTACTAGTTACATTGAAATGAGCCATCGTGATTGACACATTAAAAGTAAAAGAGAAATTAAGAAAATCGCATACTTAATAGTTATTTTTAAAAATCCTTTGATTTCCACAGTATGTCCAACTCACAGACACATTATCACAGACATTAGTCCTACTGGAGTGCATTTATGTTAACCACACACGTTTGCAATACATTTCCTTGCAGATAAAGAAAAAGAAGAAGAAAGAAGAAAGAAATTGGTCACCGTGACTGGAATTCGATTTAGTTCCTCTAAACCTTCACCTATTGACAACACGACAATTAGCAAAACTACTACTTATTTATACCCAAATATCACAAAATTCAAAAAAAAAGTCCAAGAAATGATTTTTTTCGAAACTACATCAAAAGCTCATAATATTATCGCAATTCTATAATTCTGTATGTCTCATGTATTGGCGCTTCCACTTTTAAAATAATGACTGCTTTTCGCTTTCCCAACGAACAATGATCGAAGTTACATTAAATATAGCTTATAGCTATTAAAAGTTTGAACACTCAGCTACGTTTTCATCATTGCAAATGTAGTTAATTTTGATTTATTGTCAAATATTATTTATTTATTTATTTAAAGTACATTAACAACATACATATGAAAACATTTTAGATTGATTTAAATATAACAATTATTCAGAATTATTAAGTGGTAGTGCCATGCTTGTTACCTTCGGGTAGCAGCCGAATGGGCCGGCACGCCCCGTATAGTACCACTCTCTCACAGAAGACCGGCGTGAAGTGGCAGCTATGCTGTCGCGTTTCGTCCGGTAAGTGAGAGTCCGGGAGGCCTACTTCCCATCCCTACTCCCGTCCTTCTCCCTCCTCCCTCCCTCCCTTTCCTGAAAGGCCGGCAACGCATCTGCAAGCCCTGTGGTGTTGCAGATGTCCATGGGCGGAGGTGATCACTTCCCATCAGGTGAGCTTCCTGCCCGTTTGCCCCCTTTCTCCCATAAAAAAAAACATATATGTCTTTATAAATGTACATAAATTACTCTATAATTACACAATCAAAAGTATATTAATAATAATAAGTTCATAAAGTCAATAAATTAACGATTAATAAAATTTCTGTCACAATAAAAAAGTCAACACTGGTCAATAGGATAAATAAATAAATTAGATCACTTATATTATTTATTTTATTAATTTTAAATTAGCATAACTTCAATTAAAAGATTCTCAATCAATCTCAATTATATGACTTTATATTATTATATTACTACAAAGTTTCATCATAATCCATTGATTAGTTGTTCTTTAAATGCCTAACAAACATACGTCCAGATAGGATTTCAAAAAAATATAATGCACCAAAGTATACCCATTATAACTAACGAAATATTCATAATTATTAATCTGTGGAAAGAACCTCATCCATGCATTTCTACATTGGTTCGTGAATAAATAAAAAGCGAAAAACTAATTAGTTTAATAGCTTTTTTAAACATCTAAAGCTCGTAAAATTCTATCGACAAAAATTGAGCTTACTTTGAAATAATGAAAGTTGAGCGATCTAATCCAAGTAATAGCATTTTAATTGAAGTCATTTAAAATATTTTATGCCATTTTATTTTAAACATTGTTTCATTACTTTTAAATATCAAAAGATTTAATTTTTCTCATATAATACTAATATGAATTACAAGCGACTCACCCTCGCTTCGCTCGGGTTCGTCTTTTTCGTCTTGTCTTACTTATTTATATCTAATCAAAAGCCAAAAAAAGTAAGTTTCAAGCTTCTAGCTTTAAAAATGACGTAATTTCCATACAAATTTTCATTCTCTATTTCCCTTTATAGCCCTTTTTTCGCCTTGAAAAGTAGCCTATGTCCTTTTTTAGGCTCCACTCTATCTGTGTAACTAAGCGCGACAGACAAACAGACAGAGTCACTTTCGGAATTATAATATTAGTAAAGATAAGGATGTGAAAATTTGTATAAACATTACGACTACAATAAACACTTATGTACTACTTTACGCTAAAACAAAACGGATTTTGATATAATTTCAACACAGCTAAACCAGATCAATAAGAGCAGTAATAAAATTTAGTTTACAGTTTGGTACCTAGGTACCAAGATACTAGATATTGCACATAAGTTGCTAGGACATTTGTATGATAAAATACAGTTATTTCCAACTGAATATTTAAAATATACAACAATCTTGCATCACAAAGAGTTTCGCCTATAACAACAAGAAAGAAGTCGTAAAATATGGCAAGGTATGGTGTCCCATTTCCATATTGCCATGTGACCCGTTTTCCTTTAGACTTAAATAATTTGTTTACATGAAAGTTGTATTATATTGCTACATATTTTTTTGTGGTCGTGGGTTCGAGTTCCGTTGGGTCATTCATATGATGAGCACTCCAGTTTGTACTCGTCATAGGTGTTTATATTTAAATGTATTTTGGTGGCGTAGTGGCTAGCATGTACGGCCATCAAGAGGTCCTGGATTCAAATCTCGGGTCGGGCCAAGTTTAGTAATTGAGTCTTTCTGTTTAGTAAGCCTCGATAACCCGGAGTTGGGAAGTTGGCAGTGTGTCATCGCCGTGCCTCGGAGAGCACATAAAGCTGTCGGTCCTGCGCCTTAGGTCTCACTGGTCGTGTCGAGCATTTGTCTCACCGGAGTATGAGAGTGATAGGAATAGAGAGTGCACTTGTGTCTGCGCGTACACTTGCACACTATAATATCTCCTGCGTAGTTGGCCAGTATCAATGAGATTGGCCGCCGTAGCCGGAATCGGTCGTAGAACATTATTAATATTTATGTTTAGTACATCAAGTATTTGGTATACATACCTCGCTTACTATGGAACTAAATGGTATCGAGTCTTATGTCCAAAAATACTGCTACACTACTTATGCGTAAGCAACAAAGTAATGTAGAAAGTTCTGAGCGTAGCGTAGTTCATAGTCCAAATATTATGTTAATACCTATTATAAAAGTCATGATGGATTTTGGTGTCGAAAATATGGATTCGCCTTATACAACTTAGCAGAACTTACTCTATCTTTAACTTTAAATATATTAATTTATAAGAGTCGATATTTCCTTGAAAAGAAGGCACATATAATAATAATTAGCGAATTGTTAAAAATAATTACAATAAGTGACGTTTGGCTCAGTTGATAGTGACCCTACTTTCTGCGCCAGCGGTCGCGGGTTTGAGTCTCGCTGGAGGCAATCATTTGTTGAACAAGAATGTTTGTTCTCCAGTCATTTTTATAATTTGTATGTAGGTACTTAAAAATTATATATGGGTAGTATATCAACTATCTGGTATCCGTAACACAAGCCTCGTAGCATACCACGGAACTAGATGGCGCTGTCGTAATAATATCCCAACATATTTTATACATGTCAAAAATTTAATAAATTAGCGAGGTAAAGTAACGGTGAATCACTAGTCCTCCACATAATAATATACCAGCCAAAAAGGTAGTGCTAACAACACGCCTGAGTATACAACCTAAGGAAACACGTATGTATTACTCTGTTATATCATTCTCGTCGAGACTAATGAATGCTTAGAAATGTTCACATTTCCCTTTCAGAAAATATCTGGACTAAAATGAGCTAAATAATTAAATATATGATGTATACGATTCATCTATTTTATACAATTCTTTTAAATTGTAAGACTGAAGAGTGAATGCGAAAATTACATTATAATTGTTTAGAACTTAACAGATTTGAGTCAAATTCGTAATTGAAGGAGCTTATTCCGGCTTATGCTTTATATAGCCCACTATATAATCAGAAATTATGTCAGCAATTCTTGTATAAATTCGTTTGTAATTTTTTTTTGGTGTTGCCAGCAGAGCCGCGGTAAAAAACTTGTCTATTCTAAATTATTATCATGCATTATATTTTTTTTACAAAAAAAGCTGTTAAATAATAGCAAACTTAGTAATTGGATCTAATGGACCGACAATTTCATTATACAGTATATTTTAAATATAGGTCATGTCCTACGACAGGGTTATCCAATTGTTCAGACAAACATTCTGAATAATTTATGTATCATCTAATATACCTATATAGTTGTTACTATTATCAAAGCCTATGAAACATATAGTCGGCCAACAGACGTGATAGCCCAAGCTGCCATACAGTAATGTCCCAAGCGAGTGTATGGCAGCTTGGGCTGGCTGTCACGTCCGTTGGACGACTATGTTTTATAGGCTTTGCTATTATTATGTATCGATACATAATTACATACATATTTAATGATATGAAGACTTTCAATAAAGAGTTTAATCTATCTCATTTTTTAAATGTCGTAGAAGGAAACAATCACGGAGTTCTTATTTAAACATCAGAGAGCTTACAAGCACTTAAGAACCTACCTGAGTGAAGCAACGGTACGAAGCAAGTATTTTTTTTTGGCTACGGTGGTAACAAAACCCAATGAAATTTTCGACATTACTACAATTTGTTTAAACATGATATTTTACTAAATTCGAGTTTAACATTACATTTCTCATTACGAAGTTAAGTTACATTTAACTAACAGATAACTAAGCTAAAACTGCTACCAATTAATTCTTTCGGTCACGACGTTCCAGGCAAGAGTGTGAATAGTACAAAGTTTCGACAGTCCCAGAGAGAGCAGGTGCAATACAAGTTAATTAAAGAGTTTAACAAAACAAAGGCGCCGACCTACTTGCGGGGAGCTAGCAGATTTAAATGTAGATTCGAGAAGTCTTTTTCTTTGTTCGGATTACATGTGCATGAACATTATTGAGAATGTAAAGTAGTTACATCAAGTCTCTGTAGAAATGCTTTGGGGCATAAGTACCTATAAGTTTTTATTTCTATTCTTTTTTTTCTTTTCTTTTTCTGAAGGATTAAATAAATTAACATAGGTAATTAACAGTAAATGTCGTTGAAAACTTAAAAAAATCCATCTAGGATTTTTTGCATTTTTGCATCATCATCATCATCATCATCATCATATAAATAAAATTGAATTGTTTGTTTTTAATTTTAAATTAACAGCTTTTAATTAAATGCATAATTGAAGTATATACGGTATTTATATTAAAAAATCGATTGTTAAAAATTTTCGTCTGTCTGTTTGTTCCGGCTAATATCTAAAACAGCTGGACCGATCCTGCGGCTTAGCTAGTCTATTTAATAATAATAGTATTGTATAAATAATACAAAATACTTTCCATTCAACAAACGATGGATGAAAGACGGCCTGCCTTGGAATATTCTTGATATATAGTAAATATATGATCTCTGTTAATTAATGATACTAGGTACAGTTCTGATTACAAGTTATAAATTATGGTATAACAAAAATATTAGAAATAAAGCTTATAATGAAATCATTTGTAACGATCTGAACACAAAGAAATCCATTACACTAACGATATACGAGTATGGTAGACTTAAATTAAACCTATTTCACTTAGTTTGGTTTTGTTATTAGAGAAAATAGTACTCAGCTCCAAACGAATATAACTGATTAAAGGCTTATATATTGAGAGACGTTTCGTTATGTATTATGTACTCGAAGAAATAATAAAATGATAAATTATTATCTATTTACACGTTATATAATAATACTAGCGGTTCACCCCCACTCCGTTCGGTTTTGTCTAGGTATATATTAGTTTTCTCGTGATGCGGTCACAGAAAGACAGACAAACAGATAAAAAATATAAAAACTGTAGATTCGGCCTCTAATAATGTCTTCTGTCGTTAATAATGATTATTTCAATGAAATTCTCCAAAAAATATGAACTTAAAAATTCTACTCAGAATTTTATTATTGTATGTGTGATGTGATTTTTTTTCATAAAAAAGCTCTTGTTGACTTTGATGGTGTATCTGGGGGCACGGTAGTGCCCCCGCCAAGACGAGCCAAGCGAAGCGCACGGGCACTACCTACCTTTTCTCGAAGCGCTTCGTCGTCTTTTTGAACCCTCATAACTTGGGTTTGGATTATGCTAGATCAACAAAACTTTCGGGATATATTGTCAATAGCGGACTTATTAAACATATAAAGTTTTAATTACATAGCTTCTATACTTTAGATTTTATTGATATCTAAAAAAACGCTGATTTCGTCACTGACTCACTGATGATCATCAAAATTCTTAGGGTATTTCCTAATGTCCTAGAAAGCTGAAATTTTGTATGTGGGCTAGTATTAGCACACAAACAACAAAAAAAATATAAAACTTGTAACTTTCATCCCCTAACCCCTTAAACTAAGGGAGTTTGTATGAGACCTGTAATTTTCAATTTTGACGCTAGAGGTCTAATCTGATCTAAAACTAGGAAAACCGTTCGTTACTACAAGAACTATTGTATAACAGAAAAGTAATGAACAGTGAATTAATTTTCACCTTACGCCTGTGTGAATGTAGCGAAATGGCCAAGTCACATATTTTGACTAAGGTGTAGAGTTTATGAAGTTAGGCCTTGTAGAGTTAGGGCGTGTAGTGTTAGAGGCTTGGCTCTACATGAGATCTGATAACTTTTTGACAGTGCGAGTCATAATATGGGCTCGTCTTGGCAACATTTTACATGAATATGTTTTTGGTGGGATCTCACTTTTTCACTGCCATTTACGATACGGAGTTATGCTTAAATAAAAATAAAACCATACTTTTATCAGCTAAATGTAAGTACGACGAATTTTGCAAATATCACGTGACTGCTAACAGAACGTATTAGTCCTGGCGGAAATTATGTAAAATATGCGTGGAAATTTTCATTCCATAATGAAAAACAAGAGATGTAATGTTTTTACTTTCGAGTGTATTTTTTGGAGTCGTTTCGAGTGAATATTTTTTTAATTTACACAAAATATAATTTTACTCATAAATTTATATTTTTCTTCTAATGGTTATTAGTTAAATATATACATTTTGTATCAAACTGTACCAAACAAGTGTATCTTTTTAATCAATATGTAGTATTACTAGCAATTCCCGCGGCTCCAGCCGCGATCTAATCACCATTAAAAATAGGGATTGATGGTAGAAATAATAAAAAAATAATTGGTCTAAAAAGCCACGTAGGGGAATAATTAATGATATAAAGACTTTTTTTTTTCTCTTTTCTTCCTATCCTACGACCTATTATCAGATCTACCAAATATACACACCAAATGGTATCCCATTTCCATATTACCATGTGACCCGTTTTCCTTTCATCATCATCAAGAAAAAATCATAAAAATTGGCCAAGCCGTTTTAGATGAGTTCGAGAACAAATACTGTGATACGAGATTTTTGTATATATTGAAATTAGAAGAAGAAGATATGTGTATATATTATATCAATAAAATATTGTGGCGATTGCCAAGTCTCTCTTAAGAAAAACACGAGGTAAATGTCTAAATTCATGTATATCGATATGATATCCATATCTCGTTCTCCTTCCTGAATTTACTTCATTTAAATTAGCTCTTAAAATAACCTATCTACTATGGTTTTTAAGCGTGACATTTGTGCACAGTTTACTTCACCAATGTCGCGTAGAATCTTAAAATCTTAATAACTAACGTATGCGTATGTCATAGCATTTTATGACAAATCGTAATGTGAGTCGTCAGATTTACTTTATGGTTCCGTTGCGCTTCGACGCGGACGTGGGTGACTAGCAGAGCGATTCGAAACATTGTAGGTTTCTACATACAGCGGGAAGCAATACAATACAAAAGTATTTAGCCCTTTTTAAAGTCCCATTGCTAAGCACGGGCCTCCCTTCAATACGAGGAGGATCAGGCCATAGTCCACCGCGCTGGCCTAGAGGCGGTTGGCGGATATTACATGTTTTTTGAAAACTTGCTAGGTTTTCTCAGACATGCAGGTTTCCTCATGATGTCTTCCTTCAATGAAAGACAAGTGGTAATCATGTTAGAAATGATTCGCACATGAAAATATCAGAGGTGCAAGACACGGATTTGAACCCGCATCAATCGGTTATCTAAGTAAGCGCGTTACCACTGGGCTACCGTTGCCACAATACAATAATTCGTTAAAAAGTACATGATATCGGTAAATTACTAATTACAAGACTTATATGGTATATTTTTTTTACACAAAAGGTTTTTTTTAAGTCACTTGACTTGAGTGCGGAAAAAGAGCTAACCTTAAAAAATTGTCTTTAAATAGCGGGATAGTAAAAAAAACTGCACAGAAATGCTTGGAAAATATTTTTATAAAGCATACAACAATATTAAATATTCCATTTACTATGTCAGAGAATCAGCTTAGTTTTAAAGCAAGCGAACTTAATTTTAATTCAAAAACTTAGCTCATATTAATTATCAATTAATAACACAACATAATTAAGCAATTCCTATATAGAGAAATGTGTCAGCAACTTCTTATCTTTTGAAGCATACTACGTGAAAAATTCCGAATAAATTCTTTACTGCTTGTAATACTAATACCGTTTAAAACAACGCGCAAAAAGGGACCCAACCCTAACATTGCTCTTTTAGTACATGTATTTATTAGTATGTAGCAACATATTTAAAAAATGGGCGTTATTTTACGAGAATAGCGTACCGGGACCTTTTTAAGCTTACAAAATTGTCGAATCAGTTTCGGTCGATGATTTGAAAAATATAAAACATGTTCTGTGTTGTGTTAAAATATTTTTGTAACAGTAGCATATCGAGTTTGGAATAACAATGACAATTTGGAATATTATGTTCTTTTAGAATTTATAACACTCGTTATGCCTAAAATACTACAATTCTAAATAGTTAAATTTAAACAAAATTTTAAAACAATGCCGCAATAGAAAATTTCCCTTGTTTATTTTGTTGTTAATAATATAAAAATATGATGGCCACTTCATATTATAGTGTATTTCAAAAGTAAAAAAATGAAAGGACTGTTTTATTCGGTGACCTTCTAACTATTGTATTATTTAAAGCGAGTTCAAATCAAATCAAAATATACGTACTTCATTTGAATAGACTACAAGCACTTTTGAATTATCAATTGTACATTTTAGAATTTTATATTAAAGGTCAGTTTGTAAGTCCGTGAAGAATCTACTTCTGGTTCCGAAGGTAATCTGCGGGGAAGAGTCCGCGATAAGCTCAACAGTTGCTCTTATATACAATAATTACTTCAATTAAGACCCCATCAAAAATCAGTCCACTAGTTGGCACTATAATTAAAAACGATCTGCGAGAATCTTAATTTGAAAATGGGTAAATCAGTTATTATTAGCTCTAACTGTAGCTCTTGTAGGTCTCTTGTAGCTCTGATAGCCTAATAAAAATATTACATTAGGTGACAAAAATAATTTTTAAGTTTAAGTATGTAAATATCTTTAAAAAAAGATTTATTAGAGATGGCTATAGCCAGTACTACCCAGTTAAACCAAACGGAATCTACCCCGTCTTAATGGTTGGCTGCCAAAATTCATTACACATGGAGATGAAAAGGCAAAAGGATGGAATCGTCACGCTCTGTTTCAAGATAAAATTAAAAATTACAAAAGAAAAAAGATATGGGAAGGTCACTTACGTACTGAGTCTTTCATTACACCAACCTCCAATAAATTGATTAATTTTCATTTTACTTACAATATTTAAGTAAGTCAAGCTTTAAATATACCATAGCGTTTTTCAGGAAATAAGAAAAAAATAAATCCTGAAGCAGCCATAATGAAACCGAAGTATTAAACAACTTTGCCCTCTTGACTTAGCAAATTTTTATTTAGATAAATACATTTACTTATTTATTTTTGTTTACTACTTTGAATCAAGCGTTCTGGAAAATTGTATCTCTATTTTAAAAGTCGAAGAAGAATTAGGCATCTATTGTCATTTTTTTAACATGGTGAATAAAGCCGAGAGGTGAATTTTTCGGAAATTTTTCTACTGATATTAAATATAATGTTCTCCGATCGATTCCGGCCATGACGGCCAATCTCATTAAGACTGGTCAACTGTCCAGGAGATATTATAGTGCACAATTAGTGTACGCTCGTACTCCGGTGGAACGACTACTCGACACGACCAGTGAGAGCCAAGGCACAAGATGGTGACTTTAGGTGCTCTCCGAGGCACGGGCGTGACACGCCGTTAACTCTGAGCTGTTACTGAGGCTTACTAAACTGAGAAAGACTCAATAACTAAATTTGAACCGACCCGGGACTCAAACCCAGGACCTTTCGATGTATAACCGTATATAACTAACTACTACACCACAGTGTACACAGGCAGTTAATGTTAGATATATCAATGGTTAGTTACATTTTCGCCAAGGGACGAATATATTTCAGAGCTGTTAACTATTGTAAGCAATGATTAGCTAATTAACTATCTATTTAATGGAATTGGGTGTGCCTTTTAGTATCAAAGAAAATATATGTATTTTTGTCTATAAATGTTTGTTTATAAAAATCACAAGGACAATGTACATAAATAATTTGACACCATTTTCTGATCTATAGCAGCATTTTAACGAAAATAAATTCTTACATTTCTCATAGTGTGTGATGTTTTAAATCCAGTTTTTAACGGTTAATTGAGATTTCTCAGAAACGAGATATTTTCCAGCGGTAAAAAGTATCCTATATTCTGATCCAGATAACCAGCTATCATCGTACCAAATTTCATCAAAATCTGTTCCGCGGTTTTCTCGTGATGCGGACACAGACAGACAGACAGACAATTCTAAAAACTATAGATTCGGTCTCTGTATCGATAATAATTAATATTCAAATAAGAATTTTCAAAAAATATTTAGTGCACAGATTCGGCTAAGTTAGAATTTTATTATATGTGTACATTACAATTTTTACAATTATAATATTGAGTTGGGTATATCTATAAGTTTGACAGATATTGTAGAGTTTTTAACGCTTTCATTGGGAAAGTATCATTCGAAATTGTATGAACTACGTATAGGACACAGTAACGATAGTGAAAAATGCCTGACATTAATTAATGTAAGCTCTACAGAAATAAAGTTACTCAAAACTCAACACTAATAATATATTATTCAAAGAAAAATAACTAAAGTTTTGAATGAAATATGAATAACTACGGAAATTAAATCAAAATTTTCCACTTTATTCCAACTTATAGCAATTTCTTGTGACACACATGGACTATAACTCGCAATTGGTACCGAGAGAGTCATTATTTTAGCCACGGCAGTTACAGAGTTAGTGCCGATCAATAATCCACGTTAGCTGCATATTCTAATAATTTATGTCTATATTAGTCCTTACCGCTTTATATCTTTGCTGTCCCTTAAATAGGTTTATTTTACATAACATTTTAGTAAACATTACATATTAAGTGTTTTTAATTATATATTACGATACATAACTCTAATCTCTACATAATATAATAAAATTCTAACTTATTTGAATCTCTACATTGAAAATTTTTTTGGAAAATGTTATTGAAATAGTCATTATTATAGATACAGGGACCGAATCTATAGTTTTCAGATTTTTATCCTGTCTATCTATCTTTCTGTCTGTGACCACGTCACGAGAAAAATTGGACAGATTTTGATGAAATATGGTTTGATGATGGGAGGTTATCCCAGTCAAGGATAAAGGATAATTTTACCACTGGAAAATATCTAGTTTCTGAGAAATCTCACAAATTGAAACCGTTACAAACGTCACACGGTATGTTAAAACTAAGAATTTAGTTTCTTTAGAACGTGAGCGGAGCCACGGGAAAAGCTAGTATGGATATATTTATGTAATTGTAGCTGCTATTATTATTTAATTATTACATTTTATTTAAAAGAAACATTACTAATACTTTCTTAGATTTACGCGAATATTCGACATTATAAATGAAACTACCTTTTCGGATTTTGTCGCGGATTTATTTTGATTTTTAGTTCCCGACGTTTCGAATGCTTTACAGTATTATATTCACAATGGAATTAGAATCGGACAACACATTAGCTTTCTTAGATGTATTAATTAAACGTAATCCAGATAACACCTTGAGTCATACTGTGTATAGAAAGAAGACCCATACTGATAGGTACCTGAATGGTGAATCTCACTACCACCCTTCACAGTTAGCTACCGTGGGAAAATCTTTGTTTCAGAGAGCTCGAGGGATCTGTGACGAGCAACACCTGGCGGGAGAACTGCAACATGTCAAGCAGGTTCTGCGAGACAACAAGCTACAAGTGCCGCGCCCTCGTCACAGTGAACGAGTGAAACCAGCCACAGTCGAGCGCGTACCTGCAATTCTGCCCTATGTGAGAGGAGTCACTGACAAGATTGGCTACATCCTAAAGCGTGCTTCTATTAAAACATATTTCAAGCCGCCTAAGAAAATCAGTCAGTTTCTACCATCAGTCAAGTGCCATATCCCTCTCCAAGATGCAGGAGTATACAAACTTGATTGTGACTGTGGGCTCTCTTATATCGGACAAACAAAGAGATCTATTAGAACTAGGATCAAAGAACACATAGCTGATGTGAAGCACCGTCGCAATACTACATCCGCTGTCTGTAAACATTGTCTGGATCGCCCCAGCCACTATATTCGCTTTGATAACCCTCAAATACTCGCGAAAGAGACTCGTTATCGACCTAGAATGATTCGCGAGGCAATTGAAATTAAAAAACATCCTAACTTTAATAGAGAGGATGGCTGGGTATTACCACCTTCTTGGGATCCTGTAATTAATATAATAAAAACTAATAATAATAAAAGAAATCATAAAAGACAGTCGGATGTAGTTAGCTCATACTGTGTAGATCTTGATACAAGTAGTCAAATTTAATATTATATATAATTATTGTATGTATTGCAATATTGTTAAAATATTTTTAAAAAGAGCAAGTGTAGAGTTTCTTGCCGGTTCTTCTCTGCACAAACTGCCTTCCGAACCGTGCAGTAGCTTTCTTTCAATCTAAATTCTAAAAAATTTTTAAAAATTATAATTCAAAAGAATCTGTCAAATCTAAGCATATTTTGATTTGATTAAATTATTTTTATTTGCAGTAGTGTTGCTTAATACTTTAAAATAATCAAAATTCAATTTATATTTTAATTTTCTTATATCAAATTAATACTTATTTTAAATAATAAAATGCAACTTAGCATAAACAATTTATAAGTAAGAAAATATACATATTATTAGAATAGCAACACTACATAATACTTTTGAATAACTAATATTAAAATAAAAATTATAATAATTATAATAATACTAGCTAAAAATAAGTTAATAATATTGCCATAATTATAAATTATTATTTTTTAAATTATTAAATTTAAATATAAATGTTTAGAATTAAAATTATAAGGTACTCTGATGCCATTTTCAAAATTTTTGTAAATTGTGGGTAGGCACTGTCTGTAACAAGTATATAAACCTATGAGACGTCAAATACCTTAGTCTCTCCCGTGACCATGATTGCTGTAAAGCATTCGAAACGTCGGGAACTAAAAATCAAAATAAATCCGCGACAAAATCCGAAAAGGTAGTTTCATTTATAATGTAGAAACATTACTAATTAATCATATATAGTATTTCTATTATTTCTTTAATAATAAATGAGGAAATAAAATATAACATATTTATATCATATAACTAAGGGAAAATATATTAGACAAAGTGTTACAAAGTGCAAATGAAGACAGCGACTCTGTCTCAACTCCTCGCTTTTACTTTAATTTAGAATGGCAAACAATGAAAATTGATATAACGAACTCATGATAATTAAATCGTATTCCTACTGCAAATTGTACAACTTGATTCATGATTCTTTGTTAACGACTTATTTGGCTAAAATATCGCTTAATTAATTGGATTAAAAATTCTCTTTAAATTTTTAAGCGTTTTGTATGGTATAGTGATGTCGTCTGTATGGACGGTAAGATGGCTAAATGACAGAATTTTGATTCTAATCTTTGCTTGAAATATATATATAATATTATATAACTTCTGGGACTTATTTTGTAAAAGTAAAGTATACTAATTGCTAATTAATATATTTTTCATAGTTCGTCGGTTAATTTTACTACTAATATATTATTAATAATATTACTAATAATATTAATGCCGTAAGTTATTGCTATTATTTAGATTAAAAGGTTTCACAATGGTTATTGAGGCTTTATAGGAGAAACTCGTAAGCCAGTATGAACCATTTGAACTAGAATTCGTTCCCAACGTGAACGTGAGACATTTTGACAGACAGACATTTGTTGTGCATTCGGAGTCTTGACGGAGAGTGAACGCTAAACCACGTAGCCATCTGTCATCGAGACACGCTGATGGAATATGCAACAAGACGATAGGGTGATAGTGGCGAACAATACTTACAGGCCACTTGCAAATTAGTAATTATAACTGCCTGAGTACCATAATATACTGATTACACGGATTTAAGTATAATTAATTATATATAATGATCAAATATATACTTATTAGAAATGATAATTTTTGTTACATTATTAAATATTTAATTGAATTTATGTATTTTATTTAATATTATTAAAATTAGTTTAGTTTACTTATGCAAATAAAAAAATAGCGACTCTACCTCGCTACGCTCAGGTTTGTCCCCAGTAACGATTTCACGGTGAAGTTTTATAATATTCAACATTTGTCAAACGAGAATCGAATACATTAAATCGAGAATTGAATATGAGAAAAATAACGCTGTCACTGAGCTTAATAAATACAGTGGAATAGATAACGTATTCAATGAAATACGTAGAGGATTGTCTATTAGTCTGTTGAAAATTTGATGAATGCAACGAGTTCTTTGTCATATTTCGTCCAATATTTATGTTAAAAACGTTATGTACGCACCCATATTTTACATTAAAATTTTGTACATTAGGTACTAGAATGCTATTTTGACTAGAATGAGTATAAAATATTTTATCGACTTTGAAATAATAATAGATTTATTATTTCTATAGTACTCAAAAAGGTTTCTTATATATTACATTTTTTATCTGAATCTGAATAATGGAGCATTTGTTTTAATAGTATTTAATTTATTTAGTAAGTTTAAATATAATATAAATGTTAATTACAATTTTTTGCATAACTGTACTGATATGACTATGAGAGTTTTTTGCGATTTGAATTGATTTGAATTGTTTCTATGAATAGCACATTAAGAACATATTATAATATTCCAATAATTGCAAAAGTTTGTTGCTCAATAACGACAAAACGGCTGAGTGTATAATTTTTTCACACAGATAGATTATCTGCTGGAAAAAATATCTAGTGGGATATATTTGTTTATGTTATAACATGGCTGAAATGGTAGTATTGATTAGAGTATCATTAAGAGATAAGTTTAAAGAAATAAAAATATTGACTGTTGCTTCTCAGTACGTGTACGAAAATGTTTTATATGTTCATAAAAACATACACAAATTTCCCAGGAACTGCGACATGCATAGTATTAACACTAGGAGTAAAAATAAACTTGTAATGCCTGTGACTCGCTTACGCCGAGTCAGTAATTCTTTTTATGGACAATGTATACGCTTATACAACAGGATCCCAGAAAACGTTCAACAAGCTTCTATTACCAAATTTAAAAAAATTGTGAAAGAACGTTTGTGTACTAAAGGATATTATACGATTTACGATTTTTTAGAAGATAGTACGCCTTGGGAATGATGTGATCGCCACCAGGCTGTTTCAACCTATAGAATTATTGTTAATTTCAATTTAATTAAAAAAAGAGAAAAAAACACTAAGATAAAAAAAAACAAAAAAAAAATATATTAGTCCCGCTGAGTTTCTTTCGCCAGTTCTTCTCAGGTCAGTGGTTTCTTCCTTCCGAACTGGTAGTAGACTCATGACGTTCAGTAAAAAATTGTAATAATTTCATGCTGAATAAAATATTTTGAATTTGAATTTGAATATAATCAAAAAAAACTGTCCTGATATATTCGAACTAATGAATACATCTACATGGCGTATTAGAGTAAAGTAAAAAATAAGTATTTAGAATTTAATTTATTATACATTAATACAATTTGAAACACAAATCTTAATAAAGAAAACCAAATAAAAATAATAATAATAGCATTTCCTACAATTCAAAGTAGAGCGAGAAAGAGCTAGTTAAATATAATATAATCCTAGTTTACTCGAAGTAAAATCTTTGCTAAGCCAAACGTCACGGGTAGCGCGCAAGAACCCCCGAATTGGCAAAGTGCCACTATTAAGTAACTTAGAAAACAATGTGTGTATTACACGAACTTCTGTGAAAATCAGGAGCACAAGTACAAGTATACACGTTAAGCCAACATGTTCAAGATTTTGCTCTTAGTCTAGATTATGTTTAACTTTCTATTTCAAGATTATTTAACTTATTATATTAACTTATACATATAAAAAAATTGAAGTTGTTGGTATTTTCAAATAAACAGCACTAAATGCATATGAAAGTATATACGGTACTAACATCAAAAAACAATTTCTAATATTTTTGTATGTCTTATTCGGCTCTGAAACGGCTGGAACGATTTTGACGGGCCTTTCATTCGCAAATAGCTTAATGTTATAAGGACTTTATTAATTAATAAAAATCATTACTAATTGGCCTTTATTATATAAAAAGAAATAAATGATAAATATTATATAATGAAAACTAAATCTTTCACATTATATGATTATAAAAAATGTTTATTCGTCTAAAAACCCTTTAGAGATTTAAAAAGTTCTTAAAATGTATATTAAGACTTCGTTTGATTAATTATAATTTATTAATTAAAAAGGGGTTAGATATCAAAATACATCCAAATTAATAGATCGAGTGCCTCTTTTTTTAAAGTCAGTTAATAAGCTCACTAAAGTAGAAACCACTTATAGTAAATGTTTGCTTAAGATATATAAACAAATACTAAATCACAATGCTTTAGTTAGAATGCCACATCCAAATAGCCATAGTACGAATTCATTAAGTGAAATACCGCCTATTAGCAGCACGAAGCAGAGTAACTTACAGTTTAACTAGACAATGCAAGCTCTTTAGATGGTCTTTGTAAAAATAGACATTTATTATATTATACAATATACATACTTTTTCAATATTCATTTACCTAGTGTTCTCGTGGTCAGAATTCGAATTTAATATATTTATTAATATTATTAATGAAATTATAATGATAATGACAAATGAGAAACAAATATTAAAAACGAGCAAAATCAATTGTCACAAGTGACTTTTAACAATCTCAATATGTGAACCAAGGCTATTGCATTTAAAGAGTGCATTTTTTCGGAACGATACATAGAAGCTTAGCATGGCACCTGCATCAGGATGACATGCGAAATTGTGGAGCGTTCCACATTACCCTTCTATTATGCCTGATAAGTATGTATGTCAATTATAAATAAAAAAATAAAATAAGCCTTTATTGCTGTTTACATACTTAGCTAAATTTTAGTTTGTAATGATATTACTTAACATTAACTATTGGTAAAACTTTAACTTATACTATGTGATGTCCCTCACCTATGTCGATAATATTTTGAATTAAACACGTTTTCATATTTCACTTAAGTAATACTTTTATTATTAAAATTAAATTAAAAGAACTAAATCTAAATTAGCCTAATATTGAAAAAATGGGTGATAGTTTTGAGTATATGCCATTCGTATGTTTTAATTCTTATACAACCATTAAATGATTCAATCCAAAGACTTTTGCCTTTTAATATTATTAAAGGCGATATTTTCCCACCATGAGCGTTTGCAGCTAGAAGGACCATAATATTATGACGATCAGGACCACAAGTTATCCTTGTTGAACGGTACCCTATTTTACCAACTACTTTACTTGATTAAAATTAAATTAAATTTATTGGGGTCTTAAAAAATTAGTGTCTCTAAGTATATTCTTTCCTCTTTGTCAGAAAGACCTAATCCTGAATATTTTTTTAATAACAATTCATAGTAACTATAAACAGTGAATGGACTACATGCTCTTTATCTTGCGGTTTATTCCTTTTAAAGAAACGCTTACACCAAACGTCTCCAGGAGTTTCATTTTTGAACGGAGTGTTTATGCCGTTTCTTCGCACATATTCTCCAATTAATAGTTTTACTTCTTTTCGTGTTAATGGATATCCATTTTTCTTAATAAACTTGGCGCACAGTAAATTTTCTCGAATAAAACTCCACAGTTGTTTCCAGTACACTCAACGAAAAAACATCTTATATTATAAAAAAATACGTAATAGTTTTGAGTATATGCCGTTCGTACTTTTTTATTCTTATAAAACCATTCAATCCAAAGACGTTTACCTTTAAATATTATTGAAGGCGGTATTTTCCCACCATGAGCGTTTGCAGCTAGAAGGACTGTAGTATTATCACGACCAGGACCACTGGTCATCCTTGTTGAACAGTACCCTATTTTACCAACTACTTTACTTAATCGATTAAGGTTATTACACAAACTAGTCTCTTCTTAGTACCTATAATAGTCTTCTATTCTATATTGTCAGAAAGACCCAATTCAAAAAAGTAAAAAATACACAGGTATTTTATAAATAGTGAATGGACTGAATTATCTTTATCTTGCAACCTCAACACCTTGCGGTTTTTTCCTTTTAAAGAAACGCTTAGATTAAACATCCTTGGGAGTTTCATTTTTGAATGGAGTGTCTATGCCGTTTCTTCGCGCATATTCTCTAATTAATAGTTTTACTTCTTTTCTTAATAATAGTTCTGAGTATATGCCGTTCGTACTTTTTCTTTCTTATAAAACCATTCTATCCAAAGCCTTTGCTTTTAAATATTATTGAAGGCGGTATTTTCCCACTATGAGCATTTGCAGCTAGAAGGACTGTAGTATTATCACGACAAGGACCACATCCTTGGTCATTCTTGTTGAACAGTACCCTATTTTACCAACTACTTTACTTAATCAATTAAGGGTTATTAGAGAAACTAGTCTCTTCTTAGTACCTAGTATATTCTTCTATTCTATATTGTCAGAAAGACCCAATTCAAAAAAATAATACATAGGTATTTTATAAATAGTGAATGGACTACATGCTCTTTATCTTGAAACCTCAACACCTTGCGGTTTTTTCTTTTTAAAGAAACGCTTAGTCCAAACATCTTCGGGAGTTTCATTTTTGAACGGAGTTTCTATGCCATTTCTTTGCACATATTCTTCAATTAATAGTTTTACTTCTTTTCTTGTTAATGGATATACAGCCTTTTCCATTACATGCACTAGTGCAATGAGATGTTCTTTTTTCTTAATAAAATTGGCTTATAGTTAATTTTCTCGAATAAAACTGCACAGTTGTTTCCAGTACACTCAACGAAAAAACATCTTATAATATAAAAAAAATACGTAATAGTTTTGAGTATATGCCGTTCGTACTTTTTTATTCTTAAATGAAACCATTCAATCCAAAGACTTTTGCCTTTGAATATTATTGAAGGCGGTATTTTCCCACCATGAGCGTTTGCAGCTAAAAGGACTGTGGTATTATCACGACCAGGACCACGGGTTATCCTTGTTGAACAGTACCCTATTTTACCAACTACTTTAATTAATCGATTAAGGGTTATTACAGAAACCAGTCTCTTCTAAGTACCTATAGTCTAGAAAGACCCAATTCAAAAAAATAAAAAACACACAGGTATTTTATAAATAGTGAATGGACTGCATTCTCTTTATCTTGCAACCTCAACACCTTGCGGTTTTTTCCTTTTAAAGAAACGCTTAGACCAAACATCTCCGGGAGTTTCATTTTTGAACGGAGCTTCTATGCCATTTCTTTGCACATATTCTTCAATTAATAGTTTTACTTCTTTTCTTGTTAATGGATATACAGCCTTTTCCTTTACATGCACTAGTGCAATGAGATGTTCTTCTTCTTTTTTTTTGATAAACTTGGCTCACGGGTAATTTTCTCGATTAAAAAGTTGTTTCCGTACAGTACATTCAACGAAAAATGGCCGAATAAAAAAAGACGCCATCGGTAAAACAGTAGACGCGATACAAGCACACTCTATGATCCACTCTAGTAAACATTAGTTTCTACATCAACAATACATGTTTCAATAAACCAATGGCCTTGGTTCACACTAATCAATGATTTTTGCGTATTACGTATATACAAATTAATAGCAATAAATCAGAGCGAAGGGCCATAATCCATCACGCTGGGTTAAACCTTGTTGAAGGACATCACATGACTATGGATATTAGACAACTAGTTCTCTCATAACTTCAGAATACTTCATTTCATTGCAATTGAATGCAATTCACAGTATTAGCAAATATGCAAATATAATCAAAAAGTGCTGGTGACCTGGATTCGAACACACTGTTCTAAATATCATTCCAGCGTAATATGGGCAAGGTTATAAGCTCTTTACACCTTTATTTCGGACATTTCTTTGAACATAATTAATCTAACAATCTACTGTAATATTGCAAGGGACTGACCGCTAACATTTACGGTTAGATTTCTTATGATTAATGATTTTTAAGATCAACGAAACAAAAGACTCACTACCCACACGCTCATATACATTTAATTGAAATATATATTTTCAACGCCATAACGGCAAGGTCTTAGGTCGACCGGAAGTGAAACGGATATGGGGTGAAAAATTACGAAATTAACATATCATTTAAGTACTAGCGCCTTACCCTCTCTCCGCTTGGGATATTTTCTAGTTATGCTTATCGTACTACGGGACTGAACGCGTGTTTTTAATGGTATAAATAAATACCTTATTCACGACGTTTTGACCGGACTGCACATCCAGCCGAGGTCACGGGCAGACTGAAAAAAATTGTATTAAATATGTGGGACATTTTTACAACAGCGCAATCTAGTTCCGTGGTAAGCTACGCGGCTTATATTACAGATACCAGATAGTTGATACTACACATATAAATTTTAAATAAATACATATTATAAAATTAATATAAAAACACATGACTAGAGTGGACAAACATTCGTGCTCAACAAATGAATGCTTCCAGTGGGTCTCGAACCCGTGACCGCTGGCGCAGTAAGTAGGGTCACTAAAACTTAAAGGTATAGATTTCTCGGTAAAAAGTATTATATGTGTTGACCTGGATAAACAGCTATCACGTCACGACAGGTACGTCAAAATGTACCCAGTGATTTTCTTGACATTCGATTCGTCTTTTTCTTGTGCTCATTAGTTTTATTCTTCTCGATTATTTTTGGTATGCTTACAGAGTTTTATAGGATAAAAGGGAAGCTACTAAGTGGCTAGGCTAGGTTAGGTGGGGTAGGTAGTGAAATTGTGGTCAAGCCTAGCCTGACGGAATTTCCCATCTGCTCATTATCACTCAATTTCCATATTGTTTCCTCGAAAAAAGACACAACCATATTAATAATAAAATCTCATCCACTCCTCTAGGCGAATATCAAAAATTCATCGTAATTGCTCACAAAATACAATATGAATAATCAAGTAAGCATTTAACAACAATCTTAATCATAATTGAAAAACAAGTTTTTTTTAAAATACGATAGTGTACTTTTACTTGCCGCATTGACTAAGAATAAACCGAAAATATATAGTTAAATACTTCTGGGAGCTATAACTTATTTATAGCATCATATTTCATTTCAATACTATCAGTATTTATTTTCGTATTTTATACATACTCATGTTTTTATTATTCTTGTAAAAGTAAATAAAACTTATCTTATACATTATTTTTGTATGTATGTATGTATATACGTATAAACTACAATTATTATAAAAATCCACAAATAAAACCCAATATAAATGGATTCCTTAATATTCCATGGAATGGAATATTATATGAAGATAGTTTGAAACCTTAGAGAGGACATAGTTATTATCCCGAAAATTGTCCCTTAGGAGGATATCAAAGAGGATAAAGTTTGAATGGGAAATCAATCATCTCTTAAGTCAGGGATACTAATATAATTTATAGTTTCTATTATTTCATGCTAACCGTTAAATACATCGAACTAAAACGTTAGAAAGGCCCTACAGTACTCCGATCGCCCTAAATTGTGTTCACATTGAAAGATGTGAGCGCACATCATTCAAATCAGTCGACTAGTAGACGCGGACAGTTGTGCATCGGAAGAACTTCTGTAAAAAGGTCATAAGATGCCGTCTTGTGCATTCAAAATGTGTACTAATAATTCAAGGAACACCAGAAAAGCTATAAAGATTTGCCACGTTTTTGAAGGTCAGGTCCCTTCTAAAGTTTTAGTTCGGTGGTTAAGTAGTACCAAGTCTAGTCTAGGCTAATGTATTTAAAAAGCAAAAACGTAACAGACCAGTACCTATTTGTTCTCTTTCAACCAATTTTCTCTTCTTTTCTTTCTTCTGTTTGCAATACAAAATGAATAAATACAATTAGTTATTTTATATTAGTTAGTTTATAAGAGAAGAAGCTTCGCCGAAAATATTACTTTCATGAATTTGATGACACGGATCGGATAACCAGCTAACATCATACCAAAGTTTATCAAAATCTAAAAAACTAAAGATTCATCCTCTATATTTTCAATGATGACTTCAATTTTAATTAGATTTTTCAAAAATATTCAATGTACAGATTCAACCAACTTAGAATTTTACTATACGTATAGATAACATGTAAACTGTAGGCTGCGTAGGTGGAGGCGAATCATACCCTTGTAAAGCCTTGATCCTTCCACATCACAATTATGAATTTCGCTTATTGTCCCTTTTAAATATTTAATTAGTATTTAATCCTTAGACCTTACAAAAGAAATGAAATGCAAATAAACTGGCCTGTGTCATGTCATCTGGCGGTAGCTTAATTAGTTAAGTATGAAACACGTTTTTTCCTATTTATGTTTTGAATAATGCCATTTATTAAAAATTTAAGAACTAAATCTTTAAAAAACTAAGCTTGAACTATTATATTTACACACATATTATGTACCAAGTTTCGTACAAATTGTCCGATATCAGATACATGTTTGAGTAAATTAGTGACATTAATTTTAATTATACGAACTTGACTAAAGTTCATAAAAAAAACCTTTTACTTCATGTGATAATATAATGCCTAATTCGATTTTTAATAGCTATTAACATTAGAGATAACAAACAAACAAACAGACATTCAGATTTATAATTTTAGTAAGGCTATTTGACTTATGAACCGATTTAAGAACCGCAATTTTTAAATAAATATAATTTTATAAGTCATATTTACTTTGGATTGGATTTTATGATGCACCTAGGGACATTTTATTGAGGCTACACAATTTTCACATCAGTTTCGATCGACGATTAAAAATACACAAATAAAATGGAAACACCGAGTTTTATCGTGAGATAGAGCAATAAAAAGTTTATATATGTATATTGTATTGTTATTTCACGTTTTAAAAACTATAAAAACTTTTTTGGTTAAAATAAAACTGTTGATTGGATTTAAAATGTTTTGGTAAATTATTTATTAATATAATATGTAAATTAGCCATAATATATGAAATATTATTACTAGTGTCGCACTCTCGCTTTACTCGGGTCCATCCCTATAAAGTTCCTAGAAAGGGTAAGTAAATAAATATTACTTAATAATTTTGTCTTTTAAAGGAAGAAGCTTAGACTGAACGTTTAGAAATTACGACGATCAAGTAATTTATAAGGTACTAGCGGACCCGACAGACGTTGTCCTGTCTACAATCAACAACTATTATGTCCAAAATCAACAACTACTAATAAATTAAAAATTAATTAAAAAAATATTCTCCAGCTGACAAAATTGTGAATCTAAACCATTCCCAGATCCCCTTGAATACACACAAAAAATTTCATCAAAATCGGTCCAGTCGTTTAGGAGGAGTTCAGTCACATACACACGCACACAAGAAATATATATATTAAGATTTACGACGATCAAGTAGTTTAAGTTATTTTACTTCCTAGATATAAAAGATAATTTCTACTTGCAAGAAATGTACGTGCTTTGTCCTTTAATGTTATTTTTAAAAACTGAGCAAGTGTTTATATCTCAAGCTTGATATTAAACTTCCTGAGATTCCTTCGTAACAAGCGACATCAACGTTGCAAAAACGAGATGTCTTTTTGTGCGTTGAAAACTACTTTCAGGACCAAGCTTACTCAAGTGTTTTCTTTTATAACTTTAAAAATTTAAGTTAAAAAATCTACTCCGAACGAATGCCAAAAATTTGGATCATATTTTTGTAGGAAAATCACTATACTTAAAGAACGTAACGCGAGTGAGTTAATACATTTAGTTTAGTTAATTAATAATATTAAAATAACTAACTGAAAAAAGCGTCAGTTTAAGTTTTTTAAATTACATATCTTTATTAAACACAAACTTAGTGAATGATGTCCTAAAGCTAATAAGCAAATAAGCTTGGAATAGAAACGTAAACCTTTTAATTGGATTTTAGTTTTTATTGGATGCAACCGGATTTAGTGTAAATAACGAAGCAATACACGCAAATGAATGTGAGAAACATGATACAGTATTAATTATAGATAACACAAGCTCGTAGGTAATGCGTGAGCCATAGAATGATTAGCCTATAAATTAAAATACGTATGGACAGATAAATAAAATTAAATTGTCTGTCTTTTATGTCAAAATAACACATTTTTTGGTACTCATCACACCAAAAAAACACTATTTTTAAAATTTATGTGTCTATATGTACGTCTTTCTTTTTGTCTGTCTGTATGTTTGTTCTAGCTAATATCAAAAACGGCTGGACTAATTTTGACAAGACTTTCACTGGCAGATAGATGATGATATAAGAAGTGACTAAGGATACTTTTAAATAAGAAATAAATTTCGGTTCCGTTTAAAAAATTAAATCACGCAGGAACGCATGAATCACTAGTCAAAACTAAAATCTCTATTTTTACAAGTATTTTTATAATAATTTTTGTTTCTATGGTTATATTTTCAAATTATAAAGCTTTGGACGTTTCGAATGAAAGCGAAAAAAATACGATTTGTTGAGTTAAAATGGTTTTTTAAAATCTACGTATGATTGAGTTTGGCTTGTTGATTGTTTAGCCCATATAAAATCTGGATCTGCGTTCTGTTTTACTTTAGTAGTGAAGAGATTTCTTCATTAGTTTTTTCATTTAGCTTTATATAGAATTTTTAACTCACTAGGATTCCCATATCTTATCAACATCATTCTATTTTGATCCTAAAAGATTTAATCGTATATATAATAGCCTATAGGTATAATGAAATAGCTTATAGGCTATATTATTATAATATATCCTCAAGAATCGGGTAATTCAAATGCAAAACAGTAAAAACAAAATCCTTAGCATTGTTGTATTTTTTCAGCCCTTTTCTTTATCCCACTGCTGGGCGCGGAGAGGTTGCTTCATTGAGCCTGGCCAAGTATTGGTCGGCGGACTTCACATGTCTATCTAAAACTTACTAGACTTTCTCAGACATGCAAGTTTCCTCACGATGCTTTCCTTCACCGTAAGACAAGTGTCATGTTAGAAATGATTCGCACATGAAAATATTAGAGGTGCGAGACCCGGATTTGAACCCGTACACGGATATCAAAGCGACCGCGTTACCACTGGGCTATCACTGTTGTATAAGTTTGCGTAATTTTTTTAACAGAATCCGTAATTGATATTAATTTTATAATAATTTAATAGAAAATACTTAGTTAATTGCATAACTTATGCTAAAAAACGGTATATTAACTAAAATATTACTAAAAATAAATTATGAATTTTTCTATAACGTGAAAATTACAAATAACGTATCAAGAGTAACGGTACGCGTTAATGCATTATTCCTTTGAGCTGCTAATAGCTTCTAAGCAAATTAATTTTTCTTATTTCCTTTACATTATTCTTGGTAGCAGTAACTTCTAAACCTTTTAACATAATATATCGCATATTTTTTATTTTACTTTACGTTTTAACATCGTCATATGTTTATCCTTGGAATGTAAGACTAGAAATCTAATAATTTTTATTTACGTATGTGTGTATATAATATATTGTTTATATAAAAAAATATGTTATGACATTAACAAAGCATCATCTATGACTAGAGTACATACATACATTCGTGCTCATCACAAAAATGAGTGCCCCCTACCGGGACTCGAACCAGCGACCGCTAGCACAGCAAGTACTACTACACTACAAACTAAATCACGAGTTATGCAAATAAAGGAGAAGAAAATATATAAAGTTATAATAGGAAATAGGTAAAGTGGTTAAATATTATAACAAAATCTTTTAATAATCAACGCAAAATGTTATAAAGTTATTTGAATTACAATAATAGAACTTTATGACCCTTCCCTTTCGATATTTGCGCGTCTGTAAGCTGTAGAGCTATGCAAATGTTTGTAAATTTAATAACAGCTTTCATTTTATCTAATGCAGAACTTTTCCCAATTGTGACTTTCTATTAAAATAACTTTTTGTATTTTTTAACCCCTAACGTCAGAAATGAGGGTTTCGAAACTGACACAATATGAATGTTTTGATATAAATCTATATTCTATACATATAATAAAATTGTCGATTGTGTACATTGATTATTTTTTGGAAAATTCTATTAAAATGGTAATTTTTAATTATTAATACGGAGGCTGAATATATAGTTTTTAGAATCTGTTTGTCTGTCTGCTTGTGACCGCATAATGAGAAAACCACTGGACTTATTACCACCACTATAACTATACTATAACCACTGGACTGGAGATTTTAAAGAAATATTGTATGATAATAGCTGATCTGGGTCAGCATATAGATTACTATTTACTGCTGTAAAATCCGTACTCCTTACTAATATTATAAATGCGAAAGTAACTCTGTCTGTCTGTCGCGCTTTCACGGCAAAACTACTGAACCGATTTAAATGAAATTTGGTACTCAGTATGGAAAGTACGTCATTCTTGAAAGTAGAAGCTTGAAACTTATTTTTAGGCTTTTAATTAGATATAAATAAAAAAGATTCAAAGTCCAAAAATTTATCCTAAATGGGACGAACCAGAGCGAAAAAAGTGTGAGTCGCTAGTATAATAATATAACAAAATCTGTAGAGTATTAAAATAGTTGTTGACATCTTTAAGGGTATTTTGTTTATATGTTTAGAATATGGTATGATACGAATTTATATCCTTATTTGTATAAAATTTAGTTAATAGTACTAAGTAGAAAACAAAAAAAGCATAGAATTTACTCTTTAACATATTATATAAAGTTAAATATATAAAACACGCAATTTTTGAAAAGCGTCATTAAATTGGTATAAGTTATGGTAGTTTGGTCGTTCACTCAATAATCCTGATCTCTGACGTCCCTCGGAACGAAAGTAATTAATTTTGACGCATGTCACTCAGCCGAAGCTCGATAAAGCGAATTATTGTGGGGGAGTGTATGAATTGACATCTTAATTGAATAAAATATTATCGACCTTCATCATTTTTACAAATTCAATTTACTTTTACTTTGTTAGTTTGTCTAGCTTAATCTTTAATTCAAAATTATTTTAAAAACATTTATTGTATCGCAAGTACAACGCTAAAGTAGACATTTTAAATTTAATCTATCAAATAAGCTTAAATTTTTAAAATATAGCCATCGCCTAAAATTAAATTATATAACATGAAATTAAAAAAAATAAAAAATAAAACAAAGCATTAAATTATTCGTTTAAAGTTTTAGTAAATGCAAGAAATATCCAATTTTTTTATATTAAAACAAGTTTTGCAGCCGAAATAAAAAATATTATGTAAAATATGATATTGTTGCGAAAACCGTACAGTTTATTCCGGTATGTAAATTACGTTATCGTTATCGAGGCATCCATCAATAACAGCAACATTAATAAGAGCGAAAGATTCTGATCAAGAGTTTAAATATTCGCATTCGAGTATAATTGTAAAAAATATTAATTCGTTGTAAAAGTATCGCTCAAGATTTCATCTTAATTTAAGCGGAACCCTAATTTATTTAAAAACAAACGTAGTCTACGTTTCTCTTCATAACAATCGAGACGTTTTCAAAATTCAGCAAAACAAACAGAAAGACAGAAATACAAAAAAATCATAAACTGCGGTTTCCTTAAAATATCGTCAAATATTATGTATTTAGTTAAAAAAACTTTTATGTCGCCATTATAAAAGGCTCTTAAATTTCATGTATTTGTATAGACTAGTGATTTACAATTGCTTCATTCGAGCGCGTCTCTAAGTGTCATACCAAAGCCGTTGTATAACTGCAAGTAATATTGTATCGGTGTACTATTCTGTACAACGTAATTGAGTTACAAGCATACAAACAGAAAGACAAACTCTTCGCACTTCAAATAATGATGACATTATTCCTGCTGTTGCCAAAATCCTGTAATTAACTATTTTTCTCGACATTTTGTCTTAAAAGTGAATATTTTAGTTATTAATGTATTTTCAGGTTAATTCTCGTTATATCAAATCCCGTGGGATAACACTACTGCAAATGTTTCATAGGGTTCCAAATATGTACAAAGTTCTAAGGTGACAATGCTAGAGCGTTCATGTTTAACTGTCAATGTTTAGTACAGTCCGAATATTTGGACACCTGCTAGAAACAATATTGCCACTCAGTTTGCAGCAAATTTTGAATTTGGACTTTAAATTATTTCATTGTCTATGCTTACTGCCTTGATGGTGTAGTGGCTAGCAAGTACTGCTGCACATCCAGGGGTACTGGGTTTGAATCGCAGGTCGGGCTAACTTGGTCAATAAAATTGGCTGCCTTAGCCGAAATCGGTCGGAAAGACATTATTATTATTACATTATTATTTATCTATGAGGTGTGAATTACTACTTTTAAAATACGAGGATAAACATTCAACAAGCTTTAGAATAGGCAAAACTATAACTTTTTCAATCCATATAATAAAATTCTAATATTAAGTTTTGAAAATCTTATAGGAAATAGTTATTTTTTATCGTTTAATAGTTATTTTACGGAGGCCGACTAATAGTTTTTAGAGGTTTTCCATTCATTCCGTCCATCTGTCTGTGACCGCATCACGAGAGAACTACTGTTCAGATTTAGATTTAATTTAGTATGTTGATAGTTGGTTATTTGGAAAAACAAATAGAGTACATTTTACTAAGAATATAATTAATTTCTAAGAAAGCGATACTAACTTCTAAAACGTATCTAGGAACGAACACGAGAAAAATGAAGGAAAGTCTCTAGTTTTATATATTTTCAAGTAACTGCCGAAAAAATATACAGATAAGTTGTTATATAAATTAAGGGTATTAATTTAATATCATACTTCATGTAAATTGAATTGAATGCGTGTATAAATAATATTAAAATTTAATTTCTCTTATAACCCCTAATTGTTAGTAAGAATCGTCACGTACATGCGCTACCAAATCAAGTCTAATCAAAATACCATACCTCCTTTATTAGCTGGCTAATATAGAATTTGTCCAAAGAATAGCAATGTGAACATGTAGATGTGAAACATGTTTTTATGTATAAAATTAGTAATGTAATTTATTTTTCATATTAAAAAAACTTCATTTTCTTTAATAAACTTTGAATTACTATGAACAAAAAACCTCTCTAACATTTCCAAAGTAGATGAAGGAACATTTTTCAATCTCCTCCATTGAATAAATAAACATTTTACTTCAAATAAATCTCATTGCTAGAAGAAAAAACAGTGTCAATGTATCGCTTGATCGATTTGTTTGATTTGGCTGATAGCCGCTCCTTGTGACGAGAACATTTTCTACTAGTACATTTACTCAGCCTAGAAAAGATAAAGATATAAAAACAATATTTTGGAAGCAAATCTTATTGCTTCATTATCTAAATATATAAAAGCGAAAGGTCACTCACTTACTCATCACGAAATATTGAAAACTTAAAGGTTAAAGGTGAAAAGAAAGATTAAAGGTGAAATCTTATAGTTAGTAGACGTCCGCTAAGAACGGATTTTGTGACAGAGCCCGATTAAGGAGGTCAAAGGGCTCTCGCAAGTTTGAATGAAAATCCTTTTTTTTTGTATTAAGTTTGAATTTTGCAGGGAGCACCCAAGGCAAAGCTCGAGCGAAGCGAGGAAGAGTCGCTCATTTATTTATATACTCGTAGGTAGTTGCGATTAAGTGCATAGCTTTCATTACCTTACCAAGTAAAAGTCAGCGATACGGCTGAATCTCTACCGTCTTTTACATTCTGAGTCAAATTAACTTTAAATTGCCACAACGTTGCACTCGTTCTAAAGACACATTCTATATTCCTACTTGCAGAACTAAATACACTACTAATTGTTTTATTATGAGAGCTTGTAATGCTTATAGTAATTATTTTAGTAATTTAGATATTTATCTTTACAAATTTCACACTTATTCTAAAAAATTAAAAAAAAAACATTATAGAAATTAATTGTTTTTAATTTATCTTAATGTTAACTTTTGATTTTTATTATTATGATATATTATTATTTTTAATGTGCGAATAAGTTATGCACAGCATTAAGTTGTATTTTTATTAACTTTGTTTCCTTAAGCTCAATTAAAAAAAATAGCAAATTTACTCCTATAATCATTAACTTAAGTGGAAACTTTACTGACATAAGTGCTGTCTACTTGTGTAATCTTTTATAATATTGCATTGCTTGTTTGTTTCCCTACTAAAATAAATAAATATTTTTTTTATTTTTTATGTCTTTTCTCCATTCTACACGACATTGGCGAGTGAAGTGTGTCCAAATGGCGCACATCTATAACTATACTAGTAACCCTTGAGCATTCAGTATACGAGTTTCCAAAACAGCTTGCATTTAAAATGAACTAGTTTTAGTTTTAATTTTCTCGTTGGCTTAAATCGGCATTTTGAATAAAACATCAAAACCCAATGTGAATCTTAAACTCGATCGATATGTTTGATTTGGCTAGGGCTTGTTTCTTTTTGGTAACATGAGATACGTGAGCCACTGTGCAGTTTACTCAGCTGTTGCGTCACATCAGTTGAATGAGAAAAGTAAATATTTAGTACGATTCTGTATTGTGTTTCTTAATATGTTCAAATAATGTTGGTGGAATATTAAGTTTAGTTTTGTATATGTGTTTGTATCTTCTTTGACTCGTAATATTTTCAAACTTAAATAAAAATCCCTCATTTTGCAAGTTTTCACTTATATAATATATTATATATATACCGTTTCTATTCTACATTATTTATGTTATAATTTTGTAAGTAGACTGCATATTTTGTAATGACTTTGAGTTGCTAACTGTAAAACTGATTTCATATATTGGGGATAATAAATCAAAATGGAACATTGAAAAACTATGAAAAATAGTGTAGCTTGTGAAATACCCACTTTAGTTTTATTCGAAATGAAAATAGACATAGAAAGTGATAAATTTGATAAATGCACCCAGTTCTCCCCAAAAGTAGCAAAATTATACTGTTAATTTGACTAAAGCCTTCATTCCTAACTAAACTATTATTAAAAAAAATAATTAAAAAGTTTTTCGTTTCAATTCCTTATTAACGTCACGTATATTAATCGCGTGGCCAGAAACGAGAGTCTTATAATATTATAAATTTTAGGTATATGATATACATTGTTGTTTTTATTTAAAACATATTTTTTTCGGCTTTTTTATCTTTTAACACTTTGTCATATCTGCATAATAATCTTAGGTAATAATCACATGCTCGCGTTAGTAACGGGTAGTTATCACGCAACGTTCCCTGTAATATTGAAACAAAGGCTTGGCATTTGGCAGACAAGGTATTTTATTTACTAAAATCTCATACAACAAAATATTCGTGCAATTAACTATATAGAAGTTTGCTTATATTACTAGAATATTATATATTATTAGTTAAATGACTTGGTAGTGTAGTAACTAGCACGTAGGGTTACAGATTGAGGTGTCCTTGGTTCGAGTCCCGGGTCGGTCTGTTTAATCTTCATTTGACTTTCTGAGATAAATATAAATATTTGACTTACTTAATTTTTGGTTCCCGACGCTTTGAATGCTTAACAGAAATTTTGGCCCACGAAGGGGACTTACTTAAATGCTTAGTTTTACTGTTAAGATATTCTCAGTATTACCCCGGAGTTGGGAAGTTAGCGGTGTTGCACCCTCGTGCCTCGAAGAGCACGTCTGTCTTGCGCCTTAACTTTCACAAGTCGTGTTGAAGTATTATCCCTTTGGATTTTAAGAATAAGAGGAAAAGGGAGTGAATACGTATTGAATCGTACACTTGTTCACTATATTGTTTCTTGCGTAGTTAGAACAATGACATATTCACATATATAACAAATAAACTATTTATGACGTCTAAACGGAAGCGTTTGTCAGTAGGCATCTGAAAACCAGATTAAGACGTATAAAGTGCCATATTGCATATAATATATGGTAAAAAGTTCTATAGTATATATTAAAACATTATGTATATCTTAAATCTCTCTCAAATATATTTTAAAAATTGACATGACCAGTGAAGAATCAGGCAGTTTTTTCAACTCCACGCTGCTTTCTATGAATTTCTTAATAGAAAACTCGGGATCTACGGAATTTTAGCTGATTATGGCCATCCATCTAGACTAAGCCAATAAAGCAATAAACAATGTTTAATGATCAGTAAAAGAATTCAATACACGAAATGTCCGTATACCCGATTCGATGTTACCTGATACTAAGCCGACATTCATTTCTAATTTTCTTTTGGAAGAACTCGTTAATCCCTCGAGCGACGCACCACGTCGAATAGAAATGCTATGTTTACAACATGCTATTCGTTAACTTTGTCCTAAAACTGGAATATTCACATTAACTGGAACTTTGAAGTTATGATATAATTTACATTCATAATACTTTCGTATATTACATTTTCGTGTATATCTTTCGTAGAAAAAGGTGTAAATGCGAAACTTCTTAAACTGAGTGAATCGGGTTCAAATACTGGGTCTTGCATCTCTGACAATTTTATGTGCAAATTATTTTCCAAAATAATTACCACTTGTCTTACGGTGTAGGAAAATATCGTGAGCAAGTTTTTAAATACATATATACTCGTAAAGATGCAATAAGATTCTCAATGGTTCAAAAAAATATTCCTTTATATTTCCACAGTACAGATAGGGATTTGAATTTACGGGTAGAGAGCTCTAGAGTCTAGTTCATAGTTTATTCATTATCATCATAGCGATGGTAAAAATTCATTTTTTATTTAAGTAATAGGCGATAGCGAGAACGCTTTAATGAATGCAGAATCAATTATAAAGTTAAGCAAATCTCGCTCCGTAACAGACCTCAAATAGTTTTATCACTATTCCAGTTATTGTGATAACTTCCCCAACTTAACAAGTGTTCAGTAGCAATTGACAGTAGACCTTTTGTCAAATGCCGAGTGGAACTCTCATGTTTACTGAACTGAATGTAATTAGATGAAGAGAATATTATCAGTATACTTCCTGAAATTAAGTAGACCTTAGTCCACTAGAGTAACTACTCCATCTTTACTTTAACTAAACATAAATACGTATGTATATATGTTACGTTTACATATATATGATATATAAAAGACCAAAAGACAAACAAAAGACAGAAAAGACCTTTCACTAAAAGACGTCACTACCAATAAGACATTTATACAAATGGATAGATCAAGTAAGTTTCTAAGTTCAGTGCTGCACTGACCTTACCGACTTTACCTCGTAAACATAATTTTTTGCAGTAGAAGTGCTGTATTGTGAGACTTGCATTTTTTACATGTCGTGTTTCCCCAGTTATACCATCATGATAATTATTTTAAATACTTTTCCTGAGTTTGGGCAGTTCCGTACGATCAAATAGCTTAGCTTATTGTTTTAATATAAAAAAAAGATATTCCTAAACATTTTAACTCGAGGAAAAATACCGATATATAAGGTGTCTGTTTGTTTTGTCAAAATAACAGCTTATTACTTAATGAATATTGATGAAATAAAATTATGTACTTTACGGTACTTATTAAAAAAACTTTTTTTATATATTTTATCTGTCTTTCTGCTCTTTCAGGCTAATCTTCAAAACGGCTGGATCGATTTTGATGGGACTATTACTGGTAGATAGCTGAAGCTATAAGGTGTACCTTACTACTTTTATCTTAGAAAAAAAATAGGGTTCCGTTCAAAAAATAAAACGCACTATAGACGAACCCGAGCGACACAGGGGTAAGTCGCTAGTCCAAATTTTAATATTGAATTGTTCATAATATATACAGTTACTCTTACAAATTACTTAACTATTATCAAATTATATGTATGTATGTACGTACTACACGTCAATAGTTAATTAAATTAGTTTAATAAAGCCATTGCAAATTTAGATCATGCTTCATGAGCCATCTGTTGAAATGCACTATTAATTTGCATAAATTATAATTCTCATACAACATGCCTGCACTAAAATATTTAAAAGTGGGTCGAATCTAAAAATATTTTTTAGTTTAAAACTTTAATTAGAATAAACTGTACTAAAAAAGTTTAGATCATAATCATAATTTTAATAAGAAAACATGGATTTTTATGAAAATGAGAAACATTATAATTAAACACTATAATATAATATGCTATTTTTTTTGGTTGGGACAACATGACACATAGCGCCATCTAGTTCCGTGGTAAGCTACGAGGCTTGTGTTACGAATACCAAATAGTTGATACACTACACATATATAACTTTAAATTCATATAGGTATAATATAATAAATATATACACTAACAACTGGAATACAAAAATGCATGGTCCAAATCTTGAATGAATTCAACAAATGAATGCTCCCAGCGGGACTCAAACTCGCGACCACAAGTGCTAGGTCTAGGTCACTACAATCTGAGCCAAAAGTGTCCTTCGATCATTTAGTATACCGCATTTCATTTTTTATATCCTTTAAAAACGCCTTAAAATGGAAACGTTTAATGGTAAATTGATCCACTCGTGTTAAACAATAGCTATGGAAATAACAAAAGTGTAAGAGTCCAAATTGCCTTCATTTTGGTTTGGATTTGCTTTTAAACTCTGCATATCTTTCGAGTAATTTTATAAGACTTCCTTTAATTAACTTTTAGCTGTTCAGATGAAATCAAAGTAACAAAGGTAAAGTAGGTACATTCTATATATTGGTCAAGGACGAGTTGAATCTATATAACTTTGGGAGCTTGAAGGACTGTAAAATAAGCGCCGTATCATGTTTCTATTCACGTTTCATTTTAATATTCTAATATAACATATTTATGTACAATATACAATATATACATGAGCGATATAAATATTACATAACACATATTAAGGTAAAACGATTTTTTTTAATCCGACTGCAGAAGGATGGTGTATATTTCTTCACGTCTAATAGTCTAAACCGCTTGATGTATTTAGGCTTGAGAGGTGTCTTGAGATTCGATTTATTTGATATATTAGACAATTGGTATACCAAAATTGTCAAGTCTGTATGTCTGACACAAGTAGCTATTATCAAAATAAAATATATTATCCGAACGATTCCGGCCATAGCGGCCAATCTCATTGAGACTAGCCAACTATGCAGGAAATATTATAGTGCACAAGTTTACGCGCAGACACAAGTGCACTATCTGTTCCTATCACTCTCATACTCTGGTGGGACGACTACTCAACACGACCATTGAGAGCTATAATTATAACTAGAGTCGATAACTAAACTTGGCCCGACTCGGAACTCGAACCTAGGACCTCTTGATGTGTGGCCGTACGTGTTAGCCACTACACCACCGAGGCAGTAGCTTTATATATAGGTCTACGAATATGTACTATGTTTCCAATTACACATTATTATGTTCCTTCGTCAACTTGTTCTCACTTTTTTGTGATTTATTATTTTATACGTAAAATCAGATACATAATATATTGAATTGAACTTATTTAATAGCTTTAAAAATACATTGAATTTGGTAAACAGAATTAGTTAAAAGCCACAACTTAAAGTAAATTCAGCATAAACGATCTCGTTTTACATTACAATACAATTGCAATCTCTAAAATCAAAACACTTAGTTGTAGCAACTTCCAAGATGCTCTGGGCTTGCACTCTTGAGATTTGTAGGTAAAGGTAAGTTTCTGATGTGAATACAAAATAATATTATATTTGTTGGAAATTGCTTGTATTTTGTCTTTTATTACTTTAAAAGTTACATTTTCATTTCTAAAATAAATGCTTATGATGTAATGTCCTTTGTTAAACCTTTTTATATTTTGAATGTAATCTAATTGTATTGAGCACTTTTTAACGTCCGACTGCTGGACACGGGCCTCCCTTCAATACGAGGGATCAGGCCATATTCCACTCTGCCCAAGTCAACCATGACTTATCTAATATTTGTTGTTTTAACATACATTTACCGGTTAAAGTAACATATAAGTAATTTATTAACAATTTATAACTTGAAATTACTAAAATTACCTCTAAGTACTTAAAAAGCTGTACCAAAATAAAAATGCTAATTAAAAGCAGTTGCTTTACATAAATTACGCATTATCGTGTAGATTACCATCAAGTGTATCATGTAACCGCGTGTAACAATACTAGATTGTAAAACATCCATTTGGAGTACTTCCAACTTTGTTATAATCAGCTTTGAAGTTCATTTGTTAGGTGAATTATGTCCAAATACAGTCGTAACGTTTTTATTGACAATATTTTTATAGCGTCAACTTATGAAGGACTAGAGTTTAGGCGTTCATTTTCATTTTCACTATATATTAGAAAAGTAAGTTCTCCGCCGCGTCAGTCTGTCTGTCTGTCACAGTAAACTCAAAAACTACTGCACCAATTTTCATGTTGCTTTCAACAATAGATAGAGTGGTTTTCGAAGAAGGTTTTAGTATATAACTGGTAGATCCCGCGGCTTCGCTCGCGCTACATTTAGGGACGAGCTCGAGCGGAGAGGACGAGTCGCTAATATGTCCTATAAATAACTATGACACTTCAGATACTATTCTCGTTTAAATTAAGTCCATACTCTATATTGAATTGAATCTATGGTGACTTGTTTAAAGAGTTTCTGATATAAAAACAAAAACAATATACGCATTTTCATATTTTCGTTTTTGCGAATATTAGGAAAAGTTATAGCCCAGTTAGTAATTGTTTATAGCCCAGATAATACATGAATAATTGTACATGAGAGTCTCATGATGAGACTTAACAATTTATAAAATACGTATCAACACCTAGGTTCTTTCTAAGTTATGAATAAAAAAACAAATAAAACATTCAAAAATTACAGCTGCATATAAAAAACTTGCGATATCATAAAACTTGTTCGAACAAGATTAGCATTAATAATCTCTTTTCAAATCAGTATTTAAGTACCGCGAAACATGATTTTTGTACGCAGGCGCAAACCGCGTCATTTTTCCCGGCAGTGAACGCACACATGTATATCTTGAGGTGATTTAACCAACACATTCGTAATCTTGGACTAACAGAATAGCGGAAAGTCTGAAATCACTGACACAAGTGTCTGAAATTATACACACATAGACATAGCGTTTCTCGTATTTACAATGTAAGTACGTTACGCGCACACTAACGCAATCCCACCCTAGAAAGCGCTATACGTTAGTCGACCACTAAATGCAGTGTAGAGTGGACGTTATTACTGTCATGTTATAAGTGAATCGAAATGTGAACTTCGAACAAATTGTGTATTATAATTTTAGTGATTATAATAATATTTAGATTATTTTCTAGAAGTTTGTGAACTCGTGGCTCCTGGGATAAACATTGTTTTTACAAGTGTAGTGTAGTGAATTTACTGTTTTTCAGCTGAGAAGTTTAAATTTTTTGGATTTTTATCAGGTAAGTTATTAAGTTTCTTATACAAAAGTGTAAAATAAAAAGTGTTCCAAAATTTTTAAATATAATTATAATACGACTTATAATAAGTAAGGATAATATGTTAGGTGTATTAAGATAGCAGTGAAAGGTTAGCAGAATCGATTGAAACTTATATGGTATTTTGTAGCTAAATAGTTGCTAATTAGTTGCTAAAACCCCGATTTTGTTGCTTTAACCGATTTCGAAAAAAAAGAGTTACTGCTATCTTAACGTTAAGCTAGCAGTAAACTCACGAAATCAGCGATAATTAAACCAAATTAGTACATTAGAATTTGTTGCTAATTTGTTGCTGGAAAATAGTGAAAGAAAATTTGGAAAAACTCTAGAATTGGTTAGTCCTGTAGACCTGTAGCTGTATCCATGCTATCTTACCATGCAGTTTTCTAAACAACGCGAAGGCGTGGATTTTGTTGCTTATCGGAAATAACATGAGCATGCCCTAGAGAGTCAGCAACAAAATAAACACTAAAAATCCGCTACACCTGGAGACCTGTAGCCAAGTTCATATAACCTTAACATGCGGTTTTTTACGAAATCGATGACATGGATTTTGCTGCTGATCGGAAATGATATGAGCACACCCCAGAGAGTCAGCAACAAAATAAAAAATAAAAATCTGCTGCACCTGGAAACCTGTAGGTAAGTTCATGCTATCTTAACATGCGGATTTTCACGAAGTCGATAGTATAGATTTTGTTGCTGATCGGAAATAACATGAGCGCACCCCAGAGAGTCGGCAACAAAATAAATAATAAAAATCTGCTGCACCTGGAGACCTGTAGACTAATTCATGCTATCTTAACATGCGGTTTCTTACGAAATCGATGACATGGATTTTGTTGCTGATCGGAAATGACATGAGCACACCTCAAAGAACCAGCAACAAAATAAAAAATAAAAATCTGCTACACCTGGAGACCTGTAGACTAATTCATGCTATCTTAACATGCGGTTTCTTACGAAATCGATGACATGGATTTTGTTGCTGATCGGAAATGACATGAGTGCACCCCAGAGAGCCAGCAACAAAATAAAAAATAAAAATCTGCTGCACCTGGAGACCTGTAGCCATGTACAAGGTAAATGCTATTTTAGTGTGAAGTTTTCTTAACAATACGATAGCATAGATTTTGTTGCTGAGCGGAAATGACATGAGCACACCTCAAAGAACCAGCAACAAAATAAAAAATAAAAATCTGCTACACCTGGAGACCTGTAGACTAATTCATGCTACCTTAACATGCGGTTTCTTACGAAATCGATGACATGGATTTTGTTGCTGATCGGAAATGACATGAGCACACCTCAAAGAACCAGCAACAAAATAAAAAATAAAAATCTGCTACACCTGGAGACCTGTAGACTAATTCATGCTACCTTAACATGCGGTTTTTTAAGAAATCGATGACATGGATTTTGTTGCTGATCGGAAATGACATGAGCACACCTCAAAGAACCAGCAACAAAATAAAAAATAAAAATCTGCTACACCTGGAGACCTGTAGACTAATTCATGCTACCTTAACATGCGGTTTCTTACGAAATCGATGACATGGATTTTGTTGCTGATCGGAAATGACATGAGCACACCTCAAAGAACCAGCAACAAAATAAAAAATAAAAATCTGCTGCACCTGGAGACCTGTAGACTAATTCATGCTACCTTAACATGCGGTTTTTTAAGAAATCGATGACATGGATTTTGTTGCTGATCGGAAATGACATGAGCACACCTCAAAGAACCAGCAACAAAATAAAAAATTAAAATCTGCTACACCTGGAGACCTGTAGACTAATTCATGCTACCTTAACATGCGGTTTCTTACGAAATCGATGACATGGATTTTGTTGCTGATCGGAAATGACATGAGCACACCTCAAAGAACCAGCAACAAAATAAAAAATAAAAATCTGCTACACCTGGAGACCTGCAGACTAATTCATGCTATCTTAACACGCGGTTTCTTACGAAATCGATGACATGGATTTTGTTGCTGATCGAAAATGACATGAACACACCTCAAAGAGCCAACAACAAAATAAAAAAATAAATTCTGCTGCACCTGGAGACTTGTAGCCATGTACAAAATACATGCTGTCTTAGTGTGAAGTTTTCTTAACAATACGATAGCATAGATTTTGTTGCTGATCGGAAATGACATAAGCACAACCCAGAGAGCCACCAACATAATAAAGAATAAAAATCTGCTACACCTGGAGACCTGTAGACAAATTCATGCTATCTTAACATGCGGTTTCTTACGAAATCGATGACATGGATTTTGTTGCTGATTGGAAATGCTATAAGCACACCTCAAAGAACCAGCAACAAAATAAAAAATAAAAATCTGCTACACCTTGAGACCTGTAGCCAAGTTCATGCTATCTTAACATGCGGATTTTCACGAGTGTAGCATGAATTAGTCAGCAACAAAATCCATGTCATCGATTTCGTAAGAAACCGCATGTTAAGGTAGCATGAATTAGTCTACAGGTCTCCAGGTGTAGCAGATTTTTATTTTTTATTTTGTTGCTGGCTCTCTGGGTTATGCTTATGTTATTACCTATCAGAAACAAAATCCATGCTATCGTATTGTTAAGAAAACTTCACACTAAAATAGCATGTACCTTGTACATGGCTACAGGTCTCCAGGTGCAGCAGATTTTAATTTTTTATTTTGTTGCTGGCTCTCTGGGGTGCACTCATGTCATTTCCGATCAGCAACAAAATCCATGTCATCGATTTCGTAAGAAACCGCATGTTAAGATAGCATGAATTAGTCTACAGGTCTCCAGGTGTAGCAGATTTTTATTTTTTATTTTGTTGCTGGTTCTTTGAGGTGTGCTCATGTCATTTCCGATCAGCAACAAAATCCATGTCATCGATTTCGTAAGAAACCGCATGTTAAGGTAGCATGAATTAGTCTACAGGTCTCCAGGTGCAGCAGATTTTTATTTTTTATTTTGTTGCTGGTTCTTTGAGGTGTGCTCATGTCATTTCCGATCAGCAACAAAATCTATGCTATCGTATTGTTAAGAAAACTTAACACTAAGATAGCATGTATTTTGTACATAGCTACAGGTCTCCAGGTGCAGCAGATTTTTATTTTTTATTACGTTGGTGGCTCTCTGGGTTGTGCTTATGTCATTTCCGATCAGCAACAAAATCTATGCTATCGTATTGTTAAGAAAACTTCACACTAAGACAGCATGTATTTTGTACATGGCTACAAGTCTCCAGGTGCAGCAGAATTTATTTTTTTATTTTGTTGCTGGCTCTTTGAGGTGTGCTTATGTCATTTTCGATCAGCAACAAAATCCATGTCATCGATTTCGTAAGAAACCGCATGTTAATGTAGCATGAATTAGTTTACAGGTCTCCAGGTGTAGCAGATTTTTATTTTTTATTTTGTTGCTGGTTCTTTGAAGTGTGCTCATGTCATTTCCGATCAGCAACAAAATCCTTGCTATCGTATTGTTAAGTAAACTTCACACTAAAATAACATGTACTTTGTACATGGCTACAGGTCTCCAGGTGCAGCAGAATTTAATTTTTTATTTTGTTGCTGGCTCTTTGAGGTGTGCTCATGTCATTTCCGATCAGCAACAAAATCCATGTCATCGATTTCGTAAGAAACCGCATGCTAAGATAGCATGAATTAGTCTACAGGTCTCCAGGTGTAGCGGATTTTTATTTTTTATTTTGTTGCTGGTTCTATGAGGTGTGCTCATGTCATTTCCGATCAGCAACAAAATCCATGTCATCGATTTCGTAAGAAACCGCATGTTAAGGTAGCATGAATTAGTCTACAGGTCTCCAGGTGCAGCAGATTTTTATTTTTTATTTTGTTGCTGGTTCTTTGAGGTGTGCTCATGTCATTTCCGATCAGCAACAAAATCTATGCTATCGTATTGTTAAGAAAACTTCACACTAAGATAGCATGTATTTTGTACATAGCTACAGGTCTCCATGTGCAGCAGATTTTTATTTTTTATTTTTTTGCTGACTCTCTGGGGTGTGCTCATATCATTTCCGATCAGCAACAAAATCCATGTCATCGATTTCGTAAAAAACCGCATGTTAAGGTTATATGAACTTGGCTACAGGTCTCCAGGTGTAGCGGATTTTTAGTGTTTATTTTGTTGCTGACTCTCTAGGGCATGCTCATGTTATTTCCGATAAGCAACAAAATCCACTCCTTCGCGTTGTTTAGAAAACTGCATGTTAAGATAGCATGGATACAGCTACAGGTCTACAGGACTAACCAATTCTAGACTTTTTCCAAATTTTCTTTCACTATTTTCCAGCAACAAATTAGCAACAAATTCTAATGTACTAATTTGGTTTAATTATCGCTGATTTCGTGAGTTTACTGCTAGCTTAACGTTAAGATAGGAGTAACTCTTTTTTTTCGAAATCGGTTAAAGCAACAAAATCGGGGTTTTAGCAACTAATTAGCAACTATTTAGCTACAAAATACCGTATAAGTTTCAATCGATTCTGCTAACCTTTCACTGCTATCTTAATACACCTTAATATGTTTCACTAAAGAAGCGTGAAGTGTAAAGTGATATATTTAGTATCATTGATCACTGAAATCTTACCTTATTACGCTTATGACCTTCCCGTAATAAGTTAAATATTTGTACTAAGCTTTTACTTGTAATTATTATGAGTAATTAAGTTACTAAAAGTATAATAATATTTTTGTTACAAAAAAACATTGGATGTTATTATATTACATTTATTATATACTAATTCAATTTAGAAATTATGTTATTTGATATTGAATTAATTCATAAATTAAAAGATATTTAGTGTCAGTTTACATCGTTATAATAAATGTGAATTTATAAACTTAATTGTTCGGAATTACCGGAGAATTTCGTTCAATTCAATTTAAGAAAAGGTACCTAACTACCTAATTTTACGCTTATCGTACCTTCTTTTCAATCTGTTCTAGTCGCCAATAAGCTACGGACTGCCCCAAAAAATTACTCCGATAATTGGGTTTTCCTTAAAGTAACCTTTCTGTCCTGCCATCTTCGAAGCACTAAAAGTTATTTATTTTGATGAAAATCTTTTTTTATTTTGTTAAAAATTATTGAAAATTTTTGATTCGCAGCATTTTTAGCTATTTTATTGTTCGTTAGTGTTAATTACTAAGAAAAGTAAAAATTGGTGTTCATTAAAAAAAATTCAAATGGTCTACGAATATCGCAAAATATTAAAGCAATGATTTTTTTATTATAATATGCGAAATTCATTTTTAAACACTTTTAACTGTAGGCGGTTGTATTTGATGGTTTTTCTAATTATATTTAAACCACTTAATTTACTAGGTAATCTTTGTATTAAATATTTTATTTATATCCGAAAATATTGAATGTCAATTGAAAATAATTAAAATAAACGTTAAGAGAATAAATATGGAAATCGAACCTTTTGATACGATACGATAGATACCCTATCTAAAAGCTTTTGCCACTGTGCTATGACGTCAATAATATTATTGAAATAATATAGAAATGGCAAGATATGGCATGTATGGCTAGGCATAATGATTTATTTATTATAAATAAATAGTGTAATGTTTTTATATATCATATTTAATAAAAATTCAACGTCTGTCTAAATAAATATTTTCTTTACCACAACACTTTTCATAAATAGGTAGCGTCACTTTTTAAAAATGTCATTACTAGCAGTAGCATATGTGTCACATCAGTTATAAATTTTATCGAAATATGTTCAGTCGTTAAAACGCGAAAGTAAACATATTATGCGCACTTACAATTTCCCTAATTTAAAAAATAGTACCCCTTTTGTCCACACAACAAAGTAGATTATATTTTCAGACTATGAAATGTGTTTAATATTAACTGTCAAAAAATTAGATATTTAGTACGCACTCTACATTAAGCTAGCTAGATTTTTGGAATTGTAGTTTTTTTTAACTATTACCACTTTTCTGATAGTGATTTCGTGCTAGGAGTGATGATATGTGCTCAACTGGCACGCTTTGAAGCCTCGAAATTGAATTGACGTTTGAATTGTGAAGAGGACCACTTTTAAGAGTAGAAATTCAAGCTGGAACACTAATTATGATATGTACGGCCAAATTTCATTAATGGGACTCTTTATGTAGGTACTATTTTAATAAATAACTAGTAAAAAAACTTCTTTGCTCCAAATAAAAACATGTTAAAGTACAAGTTTCAGCGTTTCATCAATCATATGTTTTGGTGTAATCGAAGAATTTGATGAATGAGTTCTGAACTTTATCTTGCGGTCCGAAGCATTCTTGGCTCCAATTTGTGTAGAAACTTTTAGTATCCGAATATACGAATATTATATTATCTTTTACAGTTCCCTTTAGACTTAAAGTTGGTGTCACTTATATTGTTGAACCTAGTTCAAGTGTAAGCAATTTACGTAACTTATAGATCCAAAATGTTGGAAAAATTATGTATTATGTACTTTCATACTTTATTTTAATGATTTACTTTAGAGGAACTTACTAAATTTTACTCTACACGAACATTTACACGCAGATACCTTCGTGTAGTTTATTTATATAACTATAGAATTCTATAGTTGTATCGAAATGGTCTATAGCTTTTTTACGTTAGGAAATGCTCTAACGCATACCACCTGTACCATAATATATACGTGGAGATACATCTGCTAGAAACATTAAGAAATTATGTGTAATTAACAATAATTTCGAACAAATATTATTTTATTTTAATTAAGAAAAAGAAAACTTTATTTAATGTTGGTATATCAGAAACAAACGTGTTGTTGGTTAATTCTTCGTAATCAATTCTTTTACTTTTATATATAAATTCGAAATACTCGTAGATAGTGAATCTATTTAGTAATTGTCATGACGTAACTACATTTACATCATTTCCAAGGTAAATTTCCCTCAAAAGTATTCTAGTTTTTTACTACTAACTAATTTTGTTACACTAACATAAATTTATAAAGTTCTATTTTTTTTTTATTTTTTATATGGAAATAAAAGGTTTTTGGATGTGTTTTGGAGAGTATTTCGTATCAATTACATATAAGTTTCTAACTAATGTGTACTACTATTTATTTTGAGTTGAGACAAGAGATTTTAAGTGAAAGATAATATTTTACAAAGCTTTTCGTCCTCACGATATGCATGCATTAAATTTCAACGACATCCTAAGGTTTCTAACTAAACAGATTTTTTTATTTGACGTAGCTATTTTTCTATTAGATATAATACTACATTTTCATATATACATTTATGCTTTTTTAAGATATGTGAAAGTTAAGAATGGTATTAATTATTTTCTTCTATCCACATTTTTGATCTACTTCAAGAGGACGAGGAACTTAGTTCAATTTTTATACATATGGATGTTGGGAAAATTTAATCAAAATAAAAAAAAATGTTATATATATTAAAACAGACTTTAAATTTTGGAACCTATACAAAACCTGATATTTATGAAATAACATTAGAATGCGTACTTACAAAAATATTGCCAAGTAGGTACCTACTTTAAATATATAAATGTACCTACATGGTACATTAATATGTATATACAGAACAGGAATCGAACTCGCACTTCGAATGTCGTATCTATACATGCGTGCATAGACTAAATTAAGCTTCTCAGTAACACCTTACAATTAATAATAATTGTTATAACTTACCAGCCTACTAGTAGTTGTAAATTATAATACACGTTCAAATTTAAAAATATTTTTCTTTTCCACTCTTTTAATTATGTTGAGCTCGTGAAACATAATAAGGTGGACGAAGTGGTGCTAAGTAATATTACAGCAGGTGATATTATCTACAATACTTTTTATTTTACTTTCGAGTCATATATTACGTCGGAACTTTAAAGTAAGAACTAATTGTATAATGGATATTTAGTAAATTATTTTTTACGAGTTGTTACGAATTACGTATTCGTAACAACTCGTAAAAATATATTACAAACATTTCTTCAAGTTAATGAAATGCTTACTTCCATTTATGTACTTACATTTGGCCCTTTTTTTAACATCCTACTGCTGGGCAAGGGCTTCCCTGCATTGTGAGAGGAATCAGCTTACGCTGGTCAAGTGCGGGTTGGCGGACTTCACATGTCTTTCGCAAATTTGTTAAGTTCAATCAGATAAGCAAACAATTTCCCCATAACGTATTCCTTTTCCATAAGACAAGTGGCAATCATGTTGGGAAATGCTATACACATGAAAATATTAGAGGTACCGTCCCATCCAATTTATGTAAACTATTTTTATTTTGTACAAAAACCTATGATGTACATTATTCAACTAGAAAGTAGTAGAAGAATAGAGAGGTGCTCTTTCTTCTTTTTTCTTCTAAATTCTTATGTAAAGATGTTATTTCATTAATATTGTAAATAGAAAAGTAACTTACCGACTTATAATTTGCATTATATATCTACTTAACTGACGAAAGGATAAGTAACTAGAATCAAATAACAAAATATAAAACTCATTTCAAAGAGAAAACTCTTATACCTATTTTGCTTGTAATTACCACTACTGTAGTTTTAAAGCGAAAACATTTCAACAGAATAAAACAGTAAACCTCACACTAAAAGTTATCCACCAAAATAATTGGAATATTCACTTGATGTATACTAAAATCCGACAGCGACCTTGTACTACATTCAAATATAAATTTCCCTACAGAAAATCTAGATAATTGCGGGTATACGAAATAATAAATCGTTCTTTTTACACAGATTTCTACAAGCTAAGCTCTGTATTTATCTGAATGACTTAACAGTTTTGGGGCATTAAGGAAAAATGCCGGAAACTCATCAACGCGTTTTAATAGTCCACCTAATTTTTCCTTTTCGCTATCGATTTTCGAACTTTCTTCATATACAGCAGAAAACTTATGTATTGAGGTGGATGGATAGCCTAAGCTTTTCTTTGATACTTACAAATACGATCAGTTACTTCAGTTACAACAAATATAAAATGAACGGGATATTTTCAGTTTTTAAACAACTTTTCATCGTAGTAATCAGTTAATTATTAATTTTGTCCTCTAGTGAAATAATGAAGTAGGCATTTGTCGATAATATTTCGTTTCGTAAATATAATATTAGTTTAATTATTTCACCCCGAATAGAATCCGTGAACTCCAACGTATTAGATAGTGGTCTTGACATATACATGTAACCCTTTATTTTATTTCTAAGACTCAAAATAATCATACTGAGAGTAATCAAATGAGCGGGGTATATTATAGGGCACAAGTGTACGAACAGGAAACAGCAATCTCTACTCCATTTCCTCTCAAATTCCGATACTTCGACACAACCAGGTGGAGTCGCAAGATAGACAGCTTTATGTGCTCTCCTATGTACGGGGTTGTAATACCGTGAACTAACCAAGTCTGAGCTACAATTGATTAACAGCAAAAGTCAGTAATTAAACGTACCCCGACCCGGGCTTGAACCCAAGACCTCCGGATCTGTAGCTATACATGCTAGCCACTAGACCACCGAGTCTTTAAAGCGTAATAATATTTATGTTTTAACGTAAGTGGAACACATATCAGATAGGAAGTTAATTTAAAAAATACTTTTAAGTGTCACTTTATTTGCGTCGAATGTGGGAAAGCAATTAGTTTCGGATCTTGATAACGATATCAATCGAGCTTTATTGAAGCATTTAGATTAAACAAAAAGATAAACAAATATAATATTGTAAATATAATACTGTATAATATATAATAATATAAACAACGAGTCGATTACGATTCTAACATACACGTCGATGGTTTCGTCACCAAACAGCACTTTTTATTTGTTACTAGGGGCTCATTCTTGCTTCGCTTTTTTTAAATTTCCTAACTTTTTTCGATATAGTATGTTATTCTTAAGAGATAGACATATGCCATCGCGGACTTTTTTGTAGACCTATATAAGATACACAATTCCACCATACATCATTTTGTTATAATATCTTAAAAGGTTTAGGCACCGCTTTCGTTGACAGCTCCCAGACAGTTTATTTTTTTCCGACACCTCCAACAGATATAATTATATTTTAGCCAATGTATACAAAAACTTGACAAATTATATACTAAAACCTTCCTGAAAAACCATTCTATCCATTGGTGAAAATTGCATGAAAATCGGTGCAGTAGTTTTTGAGTTTATCGCGAACAGACAGACAGACGCGACTTTGTTTTATAATATAGTAGAGATTTGGTAGGTGATGACTAAATTTAAATATTTAACTATCAACAAAAGTCATTGTCCATAAAATAAAATAGTATTCCTTAAGGATTCTGGAAAAAAATGTTTTCTGTAGACATTCCCAAACTTTTACGTAACTTATGTCATTTTATACAGAACCTTTTACAGATTAGTACAACAGTTTAGGAGTCGCAAAGTGCTAAAGTGATTTTCCGCCTTTATAGGTAGAATTTTTGTTAAAACTTGTATAAAACTTAGAATTTCATACTAACTTTATATTTGTAGTAAAGAAACTGATGTTCAAGTACTTTATTTTAAATTAAGGATTACACCATTGAACCACCATTTGAACCATTTATTGTGTTTACTATAGAAATGAAAAAAAATCCATAGTAAAACGTATTCTAAATTACGATCTGAGTTAAAATCGATCCAAAACTCTTATCAAAACAAAACAAATAGAAAAAAAAAAGAATTACTTGTCTAGGGGTATTTTGTATACAATACGTTGCAGTCATCGTTTTTTAAAAAATATAAATATTTTAGTATAGATAAGTAAATCTTAATTGCAGCATGCAAAGTGATAAAATATTAAATAATTGGTCGATGACAAGATAAAATAGCCTCTATCTATATATAAAAAAAACAAGCCGCAGTTAAACTCGTTACTCAAGTGAAGGTAGACAGCGAAGAAAAATAAGGGGCAAAGGAAATCAAATATTCATCTTACCTTCATAAAGAGACAATCAGAGATCCAAGCAGTTTGAAGGAAAAAGATTTTTATAGAAGCTTATTTGAGAAAGCCAAGCCAAATAAATATTAAACGGGTCTCCAATAAATTTGTTTCTGAAAGGTCAGGTATGTGTCGAGTTAAAAAATTAGACTGGAAACGGCGTTCTCTTTTGTATCAGAGGGTACAGGTAAAGCGGTACTCAATAGAAATTCAAAAAACCTTATAATATATTTTATTTGCACTAGCAACTCACCCTCGCTTTTCTCGAGTTCAAAAAATGACAAATTTTATACTAAAACCATCCTCGAGAAATACTCTATCCATTGTTAAAAACAGCAAGAAAATCGGTGGAGTCGTTTTTAAGTTTATTGCACACAGACAGACAGTCGCGGAGGAGACTTTGTTTTTTAATATGTAGTGATATTTTTCTAAAATATTTTGTAATTAGCAATTAAATATTACATTAATTTTAAAAACAATGTTTGTAAATGTATATACGATGAAAGGAGTAGTTAGCAACAAAAAACCATTTGTGGCTCTAAAGAGAACATGTTACACGATATAGTCATTATTCTATATAAACATAGCTACTCGTACTTTTTTAAATAGGAAAATAAATTGGATTTCCGCGGCCTTTGATGTTGCCTAGAATTTAAGTATTCTTAATTATATGTAGGTATACAAATAATGTTCGCGTGAAAGATTGATTAGAATGCTAGGCGCTTTCGTTGAATGCAATGCTGTTTCTTTGGTTTTAAAAAGAAGGCAGTTCTTTTATCATCAGTATAGACTAAAGGCGATAAGATGCGGTGTAATAATTTAGAGAATAATTAATTTTTTTCTTCTGAATAAATGTGTTGGGACATTTTTACATACAGCGCCATCTAATTCCGTAGTAAACTGCGAGGCTTGTGTTATGGATACTAGATAGTTGACCCTCTACACATATTATATAACTTTAAATTTATACATATTTTAATATAACCCATGACTCTAGTATAAAATTTCGTGCTCAACAAATGAATGCCCCCAGTGAAACTTGAACCCGTGACCGCTGGCGCAGAAAGTAGGATCACTACAAACTGAACAAATCGTGCCGTCAATTTGCAGCATAATAAAATTACTTATATGACACCCATTGATTATGGTTATATTTGTTATAGAGCCGATTACCGATGGAGTAAAAATCACAGATAGTTAATATCGTTAATCACGATTTACGATGCAGCAAATATATCTATATTAATATTACAAATTAACTTTATTGTGGACAAAACCATGGGCATTTTTAAGTTATTGCATAGCTTCTATCGCGGGCCTTGAGCGTGGAGACCGAATCCAGAAATTCCGTAACAAAAATAACCTAACACATTTTGTGCTGATTGCGAAAATGAGGTAAATTTTCAAATCCAAGATGGCGGACATCCGGGTTTTTTTCAATAGATAATAAAAATATTTTGAACAATATTAACTTCTCATTTATTTAAAAAAAGAAAAAAAAATGTTTTCTTATCGGTCACCACGCTCAAAAAGTGTAACTTGAATTAATATCAAAGAAAAAAAAACAAAGGAAAAAAATACTGCATAAATAAAATAAATAAATAATTATAATTGCATCAGTTGATAAAAACAGCTATGCAATAGCTTTACCGCGGCAGTCTCCGAGTGCCACACGTCTTTTTTTAGTATTATTCCACAGTATCAGCAATAATAAATTGGTGAAAGCCACATCAGTGTTAAGACAAATTATTTAATGTAATAACGAAAATAGAATTCATACACGTATATCATATTCATTATTTATTCTAGAAACGCTTTTCTTGTACTAATATAGGTAATATTTAGAACATATGAAAATTATTGTAGTCAACCTAAAACAAGTCACGTAAAACAATTCCGAATATGTTTGTCGACATATAATCCGATTAAAGTAAATAATTATTCACTACTTTTTCAGTTTTTTAATTCGTATTATATCAAACTGTTATCTCAACATAAAAAATGTTCTAATTATATGTAAGTAACTTATATAGCCACTTGTCTTACAGTGAAGGAAAATATCGTGAGGAAACCTGCAAGTTTTCGAAAGACATGTGAAGTCCGCACACGCAAAAATTAAACATATTTTTATAAACAAAAATGCATTTGTCGGTGTTCGTTTTTTTTTTAAATCACAGGTACATTTGTAAACTTGGTTCATTTCTCTGTATATTGTACTAACTTACACATTACATTGACAATATTTCTAGTGGTAGTGCCATGCTTGTTACCTTCGGGTAGCAGCCGAATGGGCCGGCACGCCCCGTATAGTACCACTCTCTCACAGAAGACCGGCGTGAAGTGGCAGCTATGCTGTCGCGTTTCGTCCGGTAAGTGAGAGTCCGGGAGGCCCACTCCCCATCCCTACTCCCGTCCTCCTCCCTCCTCCCTCCCTCCCTTTCCTGAAAGGCCGGCAACGCATCTGCAAGCCCTGTGGTGTTGCAGATGTCCATGGGCGGAGGTGATCACTTACCATCAGGTGAGCCTCCTGCCCGTTTGCCCCCTTTGTCCCATAAAAAAAATATATAAATAATAAGACATCTAATACTTACTCGTACATAGATCACTACAAAGTTGTTTTTTAGCTTATATTTTATTCTACTGAAAAATGATAGTACCGTCTGTTACAAAACTTGAAGTCTCAGAGGAAGCTAAAAAGCAAAACCTCATGAACATATTTTTTTCATTTCAGTTGTATTTAACAAAAACTTACGACATGTAAACATCATAATGTCGAGTAACATTATTTAATACAATGTAGCGTCAAAGAAATCGGATTTTTATAGCTTCATCCTATTATTTCATTTGCGGTTAGAACTAACTTTTACCATTGAACCAACTATGAAAAATGTGAATGTTCTCATTTTGAGTTTATGTTTGTTTCGGAAGTAACTTTACATTATACTTTTTTTATTTATATTGTTTATATTAATATGTTTTTTTAGAAAACAGTATTATTTTGAAATAATATTTTTCTCGTTTTTTTGTATGGTTTTCTAATTTTCGTAAAAAACAAGTTCTTAAAATACATTTACGTTACAAATTACTAACATTTTCAATACACAATGGAATGCCTCTGGCTTAGTAATCTGTAAAAAGTACTACGAACCTTATACCTATAATATTAGGTATATACGCAGTTACTAATACACTATTTTTCTACTTCCTCTGCATTATTGACTGAAATCACTCATAGAAACAGGCTACCCGTGAACTCCGCAAGGGCGAGCAATAATTAGATTTTTATATAACATATCATACAATACTACAAATGTATGAAGGTACAAAGCATTAACAAACCAAAACTCAAAAACCTACCAAAATTACTTTTCTCTTTAGGCTATTTAACTTTCAAAAGAAAAAATAATTTGTGTAACAACATTTAAGAATTATATTTTAATCTTTATCCAATCATCCAATCATCGCTCCTTCGAGAAAAGTCTATCGAAAAAGTCGTGAAGTCAAACAAAAGAATGTTTTATTGAAGCACTGTAAACTAATTAGCACGATTGAATTATGTATTTCGGTTCATTAATTTTAAGATAATTTAAGATAAATGTAATCTTTTTCTTAGTTTTCTACTTTGTTTTCTGCCTTTAGTTTATCTATCTTTAGTTTATTTCATTATGAGCTGTACATTAAAAGTTTTTTTTTTACTTTAAACTAAAATTGATATTTTTAATAAGTTTATATTTTTAATTAATGATGTAATTTTATTTTCTGTAATTTCTCGTTGATTTTCGACAACCTTTTGCAACTTACTGCAAGTATTAATGCCGTATTTATAGAAATCGTTAGGATTTTTGAAAAAATATAAGGAAATCGTATTTACTAAATAGCTTTTCCAAACTTTTTTCTTCTTGAAAATATTTTAACGCTTAGAACAAATGGATATCCTATTGTGCAGTATCAGACGAAGTGGTGAGACAATTATCACTTTAACTTATTCGTTTTAAAAACAAATAATGGAATACGATAAACGAAGAAACAATATTACTTTTCAGTCCCTTTTTATATTTTTTCCGCGATATATTATGTATTTTAAGTTTTGCGAGTTTACGATACCAGCGACTCACTAGCTTTCACTCAGGCGTTACATGTTGTGGAAGCACTTGCAGTGCGCGATCCTACAACATCCGTCTAATATTACAATGGTAAGTGATTTAATTTTGTAAAAATCTTTTAGTTTTACCCAATCACAAGAAGCAGAGACATCATGATTAATATTTCGATTAAAAAGGTATCAATGTAGAGACGTACAATTACTACAAATTTAAAATCGTTTCATGTAATTCACTTACCACCTAAATTACTAGCATGCATTTCAAATATTCACGACTGGGAAACTGCAAGTTATTAAAATTTCATTGTACATTCTTTATTTAATATTAATCCTTAATTTTTTACACGAACTTAGGTAAAATTTTGATCTATTAAAAGTCAACATCCATAATTCAATAATTTTAAAATAAAATATAACAAATGAGCATGTAACCGAATAACGTACTCTCAATTTGTCGGTGCCAAAATATGATTTCATGACAAATTTTTGGAGGCAATTTGACCCGTATCAAAATAATCAAAGGCAGATCACGTAGACAGTATAATTTTATTGCCGTACGGGTGCTAGCGAGAAGCATCGCTTGTAAACTGAATGTGTATGTATAAAAAATAACAGTATATAACAGTGAAAAATATTTCGCGTTCGTGTGAATTGAAATAAAATTGAGATTTTTATATAATGATGTTTGCTTTAGTCGGATTTCGCTTTGTAGTTTTTCAATTTAAACAAAAACCTTACATAGGATAGTAATATAAATAAAACCGGAATCCGCACCTCTGATATTTTTATGTACGATTTTTTTTCTTGATTGCCACTTGTCTTACGATGAAGGAAATCATGCACATACAAAGAGCACCTAGCAAGTTTTCGAAGACATATGTGAAATCCGCCATCCCGCACTAGGCCAGCAAGGTGGAATATGGCCCCCTTGTAGTGAAGGGAGGTCCGTGCCCAGAAGTGGGATGTTAAAAAGCGCTTAATACATTGTAAAATACTATAAAAAAATAATTTCTTATATTGTATATATTTCGTTCGGCATGTAGGTATAAATACTTTTTTGTAGATTTTTTACATCCCCAAATATCTAAATAATTTATTTTCAGACTTTATCTTTTATTCGCTTGGCTTAACTTACTCGTATGTAAGTGTCAATCTAGGTAATACACTTGCTGTAAGTTACATTGATCATTGAATGCCTAATGCCTATAGTTGATCCGATAATCGAACTTAGAATCTGCAGCAATAGAGTATGCAAGGTAACTTAGTTACAATAATTGGAAACAGTATGGTTCCAACCTATATAATATGTATAACATTCGTCGCATAAAGTGCTTCACCTAAACTGGCTATTAGGTTCGATGTGAGTTCAATCTCTGTTTAGGACATACGTTTGACCATAACAAAGACAGCTGGGCCTATAAACAACCGGCATTCGTTATGAAGCGATTCGATTTCTACAATCGTCATCTCTTAAACGCAGCGTATGCATCTTGAACTTTAAATCACTAATAATTGAAATGAATAAATGTACATTGTCTACGTATGTCTAACATATGTCAAATAACACTACATATGTCAAACCCATACACTTTGGACTTTTCTACTATCGCTTTCGCTAATCGATTGTTACATTGTCTAGACCCTCTGATGTGTACTCGTAGAGCTAGATTAATAATAATAAGTTTGCGAATTTCGAAATGTAGATCGTACGTAGCGTAATCGCGAGTATAAAATAAATAAAAATTTCATTTCTTACTCCATCTTATAATATTTCATTCATAATATAATATACGTACCTATAGTAAAAACTGTACGAACATAATATTATGACCTCAATCCCAAAGCTTCGAATTTATTTTTACAGTTTTTTTACTACATACGAAACCATTATGTTTGAAATATTTTATGTTATAATATTCCAGTATCATGATACATAATAGCCTACATGTTTTAACTAAATTAGATTTTGTTATTAGAAGTCGACGAATAAATTGAGTTCAACATAAAAGTACAATAAAAAGCACAGTAGGTAAAGTTATATCGCTACAAATTAATTTAAAAAATATTACACTGCGTCTTACTTTCTCCACAAGCGATAAGGAAATTGATTTGCTATCGGCATTATGGTTCAATGAGTTTGTACATACTTCTAGTATTTCTTTCTTTTTTTTAATTTAATAATTTCATAATATGTAGTAAAAGACAGTGGTAGGCTAATGGTAACACACTCGCTTGGATAACCGAGTGATGCGTGTTCAAATGCAGGTATCGCACCTCTGATATATTCATGTGCGAATTACTTCTAACATGATTACCACTTGTCTTACGGCGAAGTAAAACATCGTGAGGAAACCTGCATGTCTGAGAGAACCTAGCAAGTTTTCGAAAGACATATGAAGTCCGCCAACACGTACTAGGCCAGCGCGGTCGACTATGGCCTGATCCCCCTTGTACAGGCCCGTGCTCAGCAGTGGGAAGTTAAAAAATGATGACTGATTACATTACATATGCAGTTTATAATACATCAAATATGTAATACGATATGATTGACATGGTTTTATACAACGGTAGGGAGGTGGGTTGATAGATTTTGAAACTTGATTGCAGTAAAAAAGACAAGTTTAAAGCATTTGCCGAAACAGATAAACACATTTCTATTAATGTTATTTTATAAATTTGGAGCACTTTAAGTAAGTTTTTATCTAATCGAATCTAATTTACTTACCAAAAAAGGAGTTATAGTTATAATATAAGTTATAAGCCATGTTCATGCAAAATAAGCTGATGTCAATTAGTTCTGACAGTGTTTGAAAGTAGGATAATTAATCAACAGACGAACACTTATAAAATATGCATAATAATGTTCTTAGAAAATATTTATAGTTTAAAGCACTTGATCATTCCAATAGATTCTCGAAATGTTACTTCATAACATCTACACTAATATTATAAATGTAAATGTAGTTAACTCCGTCTGTCTGTATAGTTTTGAGCCCTAAATAGCTGAAACAATTTTAATGAATTTTGCTATAGTGATAGATAGGACTTTGAAGAAGGACATTGGGTAATTTTTTTCGCGACAATATAGGGAACCCAATATCTAAAATAAAATGGATATAATAAAATTTTCAAGCGACTTCAAGACATTTTTTTCCCAGGTTTTCAGTTTGGTTGTATTTTTTTATGCTTAATACCTGAAAATTCCGTAAATTTTAACCGATTTGGAAAATTATATATTTGTTTTTAAGTTTTTAATTCCAAAGTGTTTAAAACGTTCCTAGTCTACAGACGCATCGACGAAACCAGGTTAAGTTAGCTAGTCAAAAATATATCAGAGTTCAATACATATAAAACGTAATTCTCTACCTGATCAAGCATAATGTGTTACATAGCAATTATTATTGACTGAAGTATTCATGGTAATGCGAAATAATATTCATTTTTGAACAAATTAAAATGTCACGATTGATTGGCGCCGAACTGCTCGACAGTAAGCATTGTTTTAACATATTTATTTAAAGCAACAGAAAGGACTAATGAGTTCATGCTAGGCTTATTGAGAACATCGCCTTTAATAAGGCGGATAATTAAAAAAAATAACATTTTGGCTGCTACGAGTACTTGCAGTTCTTATGTATCATTATTTCCAATGTGATTTTCGGGCTTCAATGAAACTATAATTAATCCCGTCTCATTAAAAATAATGTATTTACTTATTTTTAATTATGATACTTGTCATACAATTATTGAACTTCAATATTCATGAAAATCTGGAAACTATTATCTACACTAGTTAGTGTTAGAAAGTCCCTTAACTAGCAGGAACTATGTAACACAAAGTTTCTTTAGTGTATCGTCTTCTATAAAAATAATATTACGTTTACTTTTTATATAGTATACTTATATAAAAATAATAATTTTACGGGACTAATTTCAAAATAAGTTTTTTTTAAGATAGTTTTCGCGTAATATTTTCATATCAACCCTATGTTTTAGGTTTCATATATCAAATGCGTGACACCAAATATGACCTTTGACCATTACATCCACATGTTCAGGGCACTTGTACTAAATCCCTTTTATTACGAATCGAGTGCCTGTCAAAGGGATGGAGATTAAATTGGTTATGTGTACAGTAACAGCTTTATTGGTCTATCAATTTGGAAGGTCTTAAGGTATTTTATTAGCTAAGTATATAGAAGTATGATCGCGGAATGATTAAACTTGTGGTTCATATAAATGAGATAAATAAATAATAAATGTGATGGAACATTATTACACACAGCGCCATCTAGTTCCGTGGTAAGCTAAGCTTGTGTTACGGATACCAAATAGTTGATATACTACACATATATATACTACACATATAAATTTTAAATACATACATAATATAAATATAAACACCCATGACTGAAGTACAAATATTAGTGCTTAACATATGAACAACGGGACTCGAACCCACGACCTCGTGCGCAGAAAGTAGGGTTTCTACCGACTGAGCCAAACGTGTCGTCAAAAGGCATGACCATGAGGACACTAGGACTATGCCGATTAAAAAAGATGATAAATGGAAGTCAGGAATCGCTCAGTGATAACACACTTGCTTGGGAAACTAATTGAAGGATTTCAAATCCCGGGATTAGCACCTCTAAAACTTTTATTTTGCGAATCATTTTGAAAATGATTTTGAGGCTAGCGGTAAAAGAAAAAATAGCGAAAAAATAACTTTTTGCAAGTTTCCGATAGTTGAAGTCCCAACTCGCATTAGTGAACTATAGACTGATCACTCTCGTAAAAAAAATTGGATTTTGTTGTACCTAGTCCAAGCTGCTGTATGGCTTATAATATTACAATACTTAGAATTGAATTTTTCAACGTTTTTAAGAGGAATAATCTCTTAAGACCTTAATAGATAATATTACTTTAACTATCCACGTACAAAAATATTTTATCAATATTTCCAGAATTACCCTACAGAATGCCATAATTTATATTTTATAGCAGGAAGACGCCAGTAAGAATTAATCAGAAAAACTTTTTACTGCCGACCCTATACTATACTTGATCCGGTGATGGATAAACGGTTTTGTTTACGAGACGCTCTGTTGATTACAAATATTAGTTCTCCATTTTCCTTGTTTTTTTTTTCTGGACACGGCCTATTTCCTGCGTTTCTTACAATTCATCTACCAAAAATCATAACTCAAATCAGAGATAGATGAATCCGATCGTGTGATCGATATTAGTTGTTTAATTTTGTAGAAGTAGATAGATGTTTTCCTCATCAGGACTTAATTTGCAATTAATGAAGCTTTTATAGACATACTGAAGATGTTGCTTATTTGTGAATTCATCATGAACTTCAAATAACATACATTGTTATTTGATCGGAACATTATTATCAACGCCATCCAGTTCCGTGGTAAGCTACGAGGCTTGTGTTACAGATACCAGATAGTTGATATACTACACTTATTATATAACTTTTAAATACATACATATTTTAAATATAAACAACCATGACTAGAGTAAAAACATACGAGCTCAAATAATTAATGTCTCTAGTGGGACTCGTACCTGCGACCGCTGGAAATCATATAAGAATAATATAACAGTGGTGTACTAAGTTATCTACATCACATATTTTAAATTATGGTTATGATACCGACAGAAAACTGACATTGGCATTTTCTATAATATATTTTTCATATTATAAATCTATTTTAATCATTTTTATGGTCTGCTTTACCTAGCTTAGATAACGTTTTTTTCAATTCCCGTAAAATAAAACCTAACCATCCTATCTTCATAAAATATTCTGAACCGTTCAAAATGCGCTACGTGACTTTTTAAATGGATTGAATTTGCAATTGCCTATTTAAAGATGTTACGAGAACGAACATAATGAATAAAGTAATAAAAGTCTTTGAAGATTATTCTTCTAAAAAATATAAAAAGTATTTTACAATAATACTTAGTACAGAGTTAGTAAGACTAGATCGTCTTTAGCCCTTTTTTAACGTCCTACTGCTGGGGGGCCTCCCTCAGTACAATCATCATATGGAATATGGCCATAGTCTACCGCGCTTGCTAAGTGCGGGTGCACATGTCTTTCGAAAATTTGCTAGGTTTTTTCAGACATGCAGGTTTCCTCACGATGTTTTCCTTTATCGTAAGACAAGTGGTAATCATGATAGAAATGATTCGCAAATGAAAATGTCAGAGGTGCTTTGAACCCGCATCACTCGGTTATCCTAGCGAGCGCTTTACCACTTGGCTACCACTGCCTACACCTAGATAGGATATGTTTTAAAGCGCTATTCAAAAATACCGCAAGTATTTGAAGTGCACCTTTTCTTTTTACGATAGCAAGTAGTTTTTTTTTTTGATTATTAATATAATATAATTAGATATACATTGTATAAGGTATGAGCGATATTCTGCTGGAATTAATTTTAAGTTTATGAATTTCAATTGAGCATGGATTATTTTACCAATTTCACGTAGAATGGAAAAATCATCAGACAGATTTGTTGATAAAATTAGATTATTATTCTTTATTATTATACAACAGTAAATATTATTACTTTTTTTTAAATAAGGTTTAGATTAGGTTTTATATTCTGAAATCGAGTTATGTACACTTCTTCACCAATTATGAATCGATTTTTTCATTCGACAATAAGAGCTCTCCTCTTATCTTATATACACATTTTCTTCAGATGTTAATTAGTATTTACGTGTATATTATACAATGCCTTTGTTAAAGAAAAAATATTCACGATTATTTTTGATGAATATATTATTCTTGAAAAACTGGCATATTTTCAAGAAAAATTCAGCCCCTAAGAGAATAACAGGGGCGTCAATCAAAATTCGCATGCAAAGTAAATATTTGTCCCGGTTCAGTTAAAAAAGCATTACGGAGCCTTCAGTGTTCGGAATATTTGTCTCTTTACCACAATATTCAGTATTCCGCTTTAATATTATGTTTTCATCAGCTAAAATCATAGTTTTCTATTCTGTGACAACATTGCTGTACAAATTTGTAATTCAATGAACTCTATTAGACTACTCGTACTTATTAACTAGGTTCTATTTGAAGGTTTAACACAAAGCGAATACTATTTACACGACAGTATATAAGTTTATTTATAATACATCATATGTAACAAGATTTACTTACAAAAACAACAATGCTACATAATATTACTACTACATTCCTATATATAAAATTTATGCTTAAGAATATTAAACACTAGCGAATTATCTTCGTTTTGCTCGAGAAAGGTACATAAAGGTACACAAAAGAAATTGAATGTACCTAGGAAGGTACATTCAATTTCTTTTTTTGTCCAGTAAAGTTACATCAAAATCAGTACAACCTTTTCGGAGATTAATAAGAATTATAATAATAATTATATTATAAAAGCATTTATTTTGACATAACAAACTTACACTTCAATTGCAGCAGAGATCGCTAGATGATAATAAAAAGATAGTAGCGAGCGACTCGCCCTCGCTGCGCTAGGTTTCATCCCTAGATTTTTAGTTTTTTTCCGCTAGTAAATGTTTACTATAACTTGATAAATATATACTAAGACCTCGAGAACCGCTCCATCCATTGGTGAAAACAGCATGAAAATTGGTGCAGTAGTTCTTGAGTTTATCGCGAACAGAGAGACAGACGCGGTGGAAGACCTTGTTTTATAATATGTAGTCGGAAAAGAAGAATACCACTGGCATCTACACAACTAACTAATACTAAAACTAAAATTTAAGAAACGAAACCATATGTATAGTTAAACGAAATATAACTATATATAAACGAAAATTTATGTAAAATCTTATTTTGTAATGTTACAGGTTGTTGAATTTAATATTGAACGCGGTTATCACTGATTTGAGTTTAAAAGCTAGTCGAGCAACAAACCATACTTAGGCAGGCATTTAGGTTCGAAGCTTTCAGCACTCAGAAGGTCGTCTTATCACAATGGGGGAAGACTTTTTTCCTCGTTAAAGTTTGGTTTCTTTGAAATCGAACGTCATATAACTAATACTTCCAAGAAATGGTCGCTGCTTTACGTATTTATATCATGACACTCTCTCACACCATTTAGTCTCACTATAAGGGAACCCTTGACCTAAATTGGTCAGTATAATATTAGATTCCACTAATTTAAATTGCATCTAAACACTTTCAATCGTAATTTTCTATTTCAAATTGAAAGTAAAAAGTAATTCACATAGGTGTTGTCTCTAGTACTGGACTATGTACATGTTGAAGTTACATTTACGCTAAATGTTCACATTAAAGTCTAGTCTAGTCTTCAAGGAGATTGTAGAAAATAGAAATTATATCCTACATAAACAGGCAACTTAACTAACTAAATAACTAGGCATTTTCAATACGAAGTAAACAACATAATTCTGTGCTCAACTGGCACGCTTGAAGCAATCAGGAGGACCATCGCCCTAGAATGTAGTGTCTCAGAAATATTCTCAAACTAAGGAGGCGCTGCGATGTGACTGATTTTAGATCGATAGTTTTTAATAAACAATAGCTTAAAAAGGGATTAAAGGGAACCCTTGACCTAAATTGGTCAGTATAATATTAGATTCCACTAATTTAAATTGCAACTAAACACTTCCAATCGTAATTTTGTATTTCAAATTTAAAGTAAAAAGTAAAATCGATACTAAGCATTATAAATATTATTATCTTAGAATAGACAGGCGGGTTCTCCTGGTCTCTAACCTCCATGCTTGAAGCCATTAAGAATTGAATTGAATTGAATGGAATTGAATGGAATTGAATTGAATTGAATTGTTGAATTGAATTGAATTGAATTGAATTGAATTGAATTGAATTGGATTGAATTGAAATGGATTGGATTGGATTGAATTGTACGGAATCTGGAGGTTCTGGGTTCGAGTCTCGGGTCAAGTCAAGTATTATTACTGAGTTTTGCTGAATAAATTGTCCGTAGTTGCCTGGAATGGGATTGTTGATGGTTTTAGCCCCTCTCTCACACCATTAAGTCTCACTATGAGGGAACCCTTGACCTAAATTGGTCAGTATAATATTAGATTCCACTAATTTAAATTGCATCTAAACACTTTCAATCGTAATTTTGTATTTCAAATTTAAAGTAAAAAGTAAAATCGATACTAAGCATTATAAATATTATTATCTTAGAAGTTGCGATTCACATAGGTGTTGTCTCTAGCACTGGACTATGTAAATGCTGAAGTTACATTTACGGTAAATGTTCACATTAAAGTCTAGTCTAGTCTTCAAGGAGATTGTAGACAATAGAAATTATATCCTACATAAACAGGCAACTTAACTAACTAAATAACTAGGCATTTTCAATACGAAGTAAACGACATAATTCTGTGCTCAACTGGCACGCTTGAAGCAATCAGGAGGACCATCGCCCTAGAATGTAGTGTCTCAGAAATATTCTCAAACTAAGGAGGCGCTGTGATCGCTATGTTGTCTCAATGCCTAACTTCACGTTGTCACAATAGTGACAATACTCATAAACAGCTAACTTTACAAATACTACTTACCGACGACAGCGCGTTATAAATGCTACAAATTTTCAGGGACAGGCGGGTAATGCTTTAGTATGAAGCGATGGTTCTCCAGTGGTAGCCCAGCGGTAACGCGTCGCTTGTATAACCGAGTGATGCGGGTTCAAATCCGGGTCTCGCACCTCTGATATTTTCATGTGCGAATCATTTCTATCCTGATTACCACTTGTCTTACGGTGAAGGAAAACATCGTGAGGAAACCTGCATGTCTGAGAAAACCTAGCAAGTTTTCGTAAGACATGTGAAGTCCTCCAACACGCACTAGGCCAGCGCGGTGGACTATGGCCTGATCCCCCTCGTACTGAGGGAGGCCCGTGCCCAGCAGTGGGACGTTAAAAAGGGCTGATGATGATGATGATGATGATGATGGTTCTCCTGGTCTCTAACCTCCATGCTTGAAGCCATTAAGAATGGAATTGAATGGAATGGAATTGAATGGAATTGAATTGAATTGAATTGAATTGAATTGAATTGAATTGAATTGAATTGAATTGAATTGAATTGAATTGAATTGAATTGAATTGAATTGAATTGAATTGAATTGAATTGAATTGAATTGAATTGAATTGAATTGAATTGAATTGAATTGAATTGAATTGAATTGAATTGAATTGAATTGAATTGAATTGAATTGAATTGAATTGAATTGAATTGAATTGAATTGAATTGAATTGAATTGAATTGAATTGAATTGAATTGAATTGAATTGAATTGAATTGAATTGAATTGAATTGAATTGAATTGAATTGAATTGAATTGAATTGAATTGAATTGAATTGAATTGAATTGAATTGAATTGAATTGAATTGAATTGAATTGAATTGAATTGAATTGAATTGAATTGAATTGAATTGAATTGAATTGAATTGAATTGAATTGAATTGAATTGAATTGAATTGAATGGAATGGAATGGAATGGAATGGAATGGAATGGAATGGAATGGAATGGAATGGAATGGAATGGAATGGAATGGAATGGAATGGAATGGAATGGAATGGAATGGAATGGAATGGAATGGAATGGAATGGAATGGAATGGAATGGAATGGAATGGAATGGAATGGAATGGAATGGAATGGAATGGAATGGAATGGAATGGAATGGAATGGAATGGAATGGAATGGAATGGAATGGAATGGAATGGAATGGAATGGAATGGAATGGAATGGAATGGAATGGAATGGAATGGAATGGAATGGAATGGAATGGAATGGAATGGAATGGAATGGAATGGAATGGAATGGAATGGAATGGAATGGAATGGAATGGAATGGAATGGAATGGAATGGAATGGAATGGAATGGAATGGAATGGAATGGAATGGAATGGATTTGATTTGATTTGATTTGATTTGATTTGATTTGATTTGATTTGATTTGATTTGATTTGATTTGATTTGATTTGATTTGATTTGATTTGATTTGATTTGATTTGATTTGATTTGATTTGATTTGATTTGATTTGATTTGATTTGATTTGATTTGATTTGATTTGATTTGATTTGATTTGATTTGATTTGATTTGATTTGATTTGATTTGATTTGATTTGATTTGATTTGATTTGATTTGATTTGATTTGATTTGATTTGATTTGATTTGATTTGATTTGAATTGATTTGATTTGAATTGAATTGAATTGAATTGATTTGAATTGAATTGATTTGAATTGATTTGAATTGAATTGAATTGATTTGAATTGAATTGAATTGAATTGAATTGAATTGAATTGAATTGAATTGAATTGAATTGAATTGAATTGAATTGAATTGAATTGAATTGAATTGAATTGAATTGAATTGAATTGAATTGAATTGAATTGAATTGAATTGAATTGAATTGAATTGAATTGAATTGAATTGAATTGAATTGAATTGAATTGAATTGAATTGAATTGAATTGAATTGAATTGAATTGAATTGAATTGAATTGAATTGAATTGAATTGAATTGAATTGAATTGAATTGAATTGAATTGAATTGAATTGAATTGAATTGAATTGAATTGAATTGAATTGAATTGAATTGAATTGAATTGAATTGAATTGAATTGAATTGAATTGAACTGAACTGAACTGAACTGAACTGAACTGAATTGAATTGAATTGAATTGAATTGAATTGAATTGAATTGAATTGAATTGAATTGAATTGAATTGAATTGAATTGAATTGAATTGAATTGAATTGAATTGAATTGAATTGAATTGAATTGAATTGAATTGAATTGAATTGAATTGAATTGACTTGAATTGACTTGAATTGACTTGAATTGACTTGAATTGACTTGAATTGACTTGAATTGACTTGAATTGACTTGAATTGACTTGAATTGACTTGAATTGACTTGAATTGACTTGAATTGACTTGAATTGACTTGAATTGACTTGAATTTAATTTAATTTAATTTAATTTAATTTAATTTAATTTAATTTAATTTAATTTAATTTAATTTAATTTAATTTAATTTAATTTAATTTAATTTAATTTAATTTAATTTAATTTAATTTAATTTAATTTAATTTAATTTAATTTAATTTAATTTAATTTAATTTAATTTAATTTAATTTAATTTAATTTAATTTAATTTAATTTAATTTAATTTAATTTAATTTAATTTAATTTAATTTAATTTAATTTAATTTAATTTAATTTAATTTAATTTAATTTAATTTAATTTAATTTAATTTAATTTAATTTAATTTAATTTAATTTAATTTAATTTAATTTAATTTAATTTAACCCTTTTTTCGACGGAGAAGTTGGTAGTTAAATATTGTAAATTTTATTGAATTACCTTATTTTCATGATCTTTCAGAGGCCCTAAAAAATAAAAATAAAATTGTACCACCCACCGTTTTTAAAAAAATCGGTGTCCGCCACTCCGGACACTGCCGAATTTATGGTAATAAAGTATCAAAATGACTTGTCCACCCTAGCGGACTCCAGCCAATAAGTAGTAGAAGCAGTATAATATAAAAATTTATGTAAATAGTATAAAAAGCCATTTATTTGTATTAAAGAAAAAACAAAAACAAAAATATGGTAGGTACATGCAGGTATTTCTCAATAATCTCATGCATTGGAACATGCTCGAAACTGATTTTTTGAGTTATAATGCATTATTATTTAACACGGAAACCACGGAAAACACGGAAACGGAAAAAACAGATACGATAATTTTTTGCTGTATCTTAACATAGACGAGTGTCGCATTTCAGGCAATACACAAAAGTTTTTTTTATTACAGTTCATGCACTGATCTTAATCTTTTACAGAAGGATATCCTTTACTTTATCATGCCCAAGGTTCCAGCTCGAACATATATTTTAAAACCCTATTTCATTGGCTTGTCTTTCATGAATTGACGCTTTTTAACTGCTTTACGTCCTTCATAAGAATTCATCATTTCATCTATGCTGAAAATACGTTTGCCTACTAAGATTCCCTGAGCCAAACAGTTTTTTCTTATATCTTCAAGTAATGGGCGTGCTTTGTAATACCGGTCGAAGTTCCAAAGTTATTGCCCGCAAAATGTAAGGTTTTCCGGATTCTTTCGTATCTTTTTAGAGGAACAATACTTGCAATTTTACAGTACCTAAATTTAATACTCCAGTAATGTAAATATGACGGTAATGATATTACACCCATCAGAATATGTACTGCAAGGAAGTCGCGGAACTCGTCTTGAGTCAAATTTATGGAGGGGCCAGTTTTTTGCACAGAATGTGCATTTGTTTCGTGAAAAATATTCGTCATAATATTTTCGGTGCAAACATTGAAAAATATTGTGAAGGCAAACGGGCTTCAGGAAGATTTTCAGCTGCTACGGTATCTTGTATTTAAGCTCTATACAAAAAGACACTCCGTTAGCATTTGTATGTTAGCAAAGGAAGAAGCAAATGAAAAGAAAATCTTAGCATAGGGTAAGGGTAAGCACATAGCTACTTGTACGTACAGGTAAGGAGTTTTAATCCGTGATACAGTTTAACATTTTCGAGTCTTATAGTTAACATTGTAAGTTTAAGATCTAGTAGTGATTTTACGTAGTTATTTTAGGTATTTAGGGTAGTTTAAGTTAGTAGGTAATAGGTCGTTACATGCAAGTATGATAGTACGTAAAATCTAAATAGATGTAGGTAAGATTACTTTTCAGACACCATGTAAAAGTCAAAATTAGTTCTAGTACCTATTCGACAAAGTCCGCTGTGACGGACAAGGTGAATAATACATCAATTATAGGTGTATCGACAAGGTCCGGTGTGGGGGACAAGTAAACAAACCATTATTTATATACAATGAAAAGGGAAAAATGAATAAGGTTAGTGTTATTAGAACGTTAAAAAGTTAATCTATATGAAACACACAGAAAAACTATGCATCATAAACAAAAATAATATTTTTTAAGTAAAATAACTGGAAAGTTATCGTAGAGCGCGGTTTTCCCGATATTTTCTTGACAACTGTCTAATATAGCATTGCCACACACAAATTTTACTTTTATACTATAGCGTGGTAAACCTACCAACAGTTTGGTAGAAATTCAGCGTTGAAAATAAAAACAAAAAAGACAGTAGATTTTTTTTAAGTACTTGTCTGTCAGGACGTACAAATTCGAAAAAAGGGTTAATTTAATTTAATTTAATTTAATTTAATTTAATTTAATTTAATTTAATTTAATTTAATTTAATTTAATTTAATTTACTTTAATTTAATTGGATTGAATTTAATTGGATTGAATTGAATTGGATTGAATTGAATTGGATTGAATTGAATTGAATTGAAATGGATTGGATTGGATTGAATTGTACGGAATCTGGAGGTTCTGGGTTCGAGTCTCGGGTCAACTCAAGTATTATTACTGAGTTTTGCTGAATAAATTGTCCGTAGTAGCCTGGAATGAGATTGTTGATGGTTTTAGCCTCTCTCTCACACCATTAAGTCTCACTATAAGGGAACCCTTGACCTAAATTGGTCAGTATAATATTAGATTCCACTACTAAATTGCATCTAAACACTTCCAATCGTAATTTTGTATTTCAAATTTAAAGTAAAAAGTAAAATCTATACTAAGCATTATAAATATTATTATCTTAGAATAGACAGGCGGGTTCTCCTGGTCTCTAACCTCCATGCTTGAAGCCATTAAGAATTGAATTGAATTGAATGGAATTGAATGGAATTGACTGGAATTGAATTTAATTGAATTGAATCGAATCGAATCGAATCGAATCGAATCGAATCAAATCGAATCGAATCGAATTGGATTGAATTAAAATGGATTGGATTGGATTGAATTGTACGGAATCTGGAGGTTCTGGGTTCGAGTCTCGGGTCAAGTCAAGTATTATTACTGAGTTTTGCTGAATAAATTGTCCGTAGTAGCCTGGAATGGGATTGTTGATGGTTTTAGCCCCTTTCTCACTCTCTACTAAGCATTATAAATATTATTATCTTAGAAGTTGCGATTCACATAGGTGTTGTCTCTAGCACTGGACTATGTAAATGTTGAAGTTACATTTACGGTAAATGTTCACATTAAAGTCTAGTCTAGTCTTCAAGGAGATTGTAGACAATAGAAATTATATCCTACATAAACAGGCAACTTAACTAACTAAATAACTAGGCATTTTCAATACGTAGTAAACGACATAATTCTGTGCTCAACTGGCACGCTTGAAGCAATCAGGAGGACCATCGCCCTAGAATGTAGTGTCTCAGAAATATTCTCAAACTAAGGAGGCGCTGCGATCGCTATGTTGTCTCAATGCCTAACTTCACGTTGTCACAATAGTGACAATACTCATAAACAGCTAACTTCACAAATAGTACTTACCGACGACAGCGCGTTATAAATGCTACAAATTTTCAGGGACAGGCGGGTAATGCTTTAGTATGAAGCGATGGTTCTCCTGGTCTCTAACCTCCAAGCTTGAAGCCATTAAGAATGGAATTGAATGGAATTGAATCGAATCGAATTGAATTGATTTGATTACAATTGAATTGAATTGAATCGAATCGAATCGAATCGATTCGAATTGAATTGAATTGAATTGAATTGAATTGAATTGAATTGAATTGAATTGAATTGAATTGAATTGAATTGAATTGAATTGAATTGAATTGAATTGAATTGAATTGAATTGAATTGAATTGAATTGAATTGAATTGAATTGAATTGAATTGAATTGAATTGAATTGAATTGAATTGAATTGAATTGAATTGAATTGATCGAATCGAATCGAATTGAATTGAATTGACATAATATTACGAGACTATACTAGTTTCACATAGAGCAAGGAGTGGGAGTTTACCTACATTTATGTACACACATTTCTAGTTCCTAGGTATATTCAATTTCTTTTTTTGTCCAGTAAAGTTACATCAAAATCAGTACAACCTTTTCGGAGATTAATAAGAATTATAATAATAATTATATTATAAAAGCATTTATTTTGACATAACAAACTTACACTTCAATTGCAGCAGAGATCGCTAGATGATAATAAAAAGATAGTAGCGAGCGACTCGCCCTCGCTTCGCTAGGTTTCATCCCTAGATTTTTAGTTTTTTTCCGCTAGTAAATGTTTACTATAACTTGATAAATATATACTAAGACCTCGAGAACCGCTCCATCCATTGGTGAAAACAGCATGAAAATTGGTGCAGTAGTTCTTGAGTTTATCGCGAACAGAGAGACAGACGCGGTGGAAGACCTTGTTTTATAATATGTAGTCGGAAAAGAAGAATACCACTGGCATCTACACAACTAACTAATACTAAAACTAAAATTTAAGAAACGAAACCATATGTATAGTTAAACGAAATATAACTATATATAAACGAAAATTTATGTAAAATCTTATTTTGTAATGTTACAGGTTGTTGAATTTAATATTGAACGCGGTTATCACTGATTTGAGTTTAAAAGCTAGTCGAGCAACAAACCATACTTAGGCAGGCATTTAGGTTCGAAGCTTTCAGCACTCAGAAGGTCGTCTTATCACAATGGGGGAAGACTTTTTTCCTCGTTAAAGTTTGGTTTCTTTGAAATCGAACGTCATATAACTAATACTTCCAAGAAATGGTCGCTGCTTTACGTATTTATATCATGGATGAAGTAAATATTGATGGAGCATAAAATATAACGGTATCTGCTCGTATACTTTATGATTTTCTACTTTTAAAATTGTTATTCTAGAACAGTACAGGATATCAATTATAAATTTTGTTAATATTTTATACTAGCGACTCAGCCTCGCTTTGCTCGGTTTTGTCCCTAGATTTAGTGCGAGCAAAGTCGCAGGTCCCATTAGTGTATTATACATATAAACCTTCCTCTTGAATCACTGTATCTATTAAAAAACGCATCAAAATCCGTTGCGTAGTTTTAAAGATCTAAGCATACATAGAGATAGACAGAGGGAAGCGACTTTGTTTTAAAAGATGTAGTGATGATGCAAACTTTTATAAACATCTGGTTTGTCATTATCCTCATGACAAATCAAACGTAATTACTTTAATTTAGATCTATATATAACCAACGTATTCTAAATATAAATCTTTTAAACTTAAATGGGTACTGACAACATTATTGTGATTTGAAACAGGATATATTCGTACAGTAGCGTTTTAAAATAGTAAAAAATAAGCATTTAATTGCATTTATCCATAAACAATTATATTTTATTTATTTTTATTTATTAAAAAGATTCATAAATTATTAATAATTATTTATATTTTTTCTAAATATTATTTATTGATTTAATAAATATTATTTCATTATTATTTATTAAATCAATTCAATAATATTTATTTTATATACTAACTATTACTATAAAGTATTTTAATATACTCGTATTAAAGATATGAGATAGTCTCCAATAGGCTAGTTTTACATACAGTAAGCCAAGGGCTTTGAGACGACAATTAATGTATTGAAAATTCGATCTATACACTGTACTTAGTGCATGAGTTATAACCAGCAATTTTGGGAGGGCTTACATCGACCATTTATAAGCTACGTGACAATATAAAGGAAATCTATTAATTTTGATAACGTTTTGCACAGTGGCAGCATATTTTTTGTAATGTGCGACATTTTTTTACACTTTTATTTTTGTTGAATCGTAGAAAATGTCAACATTTCATTCTAAAATATTTAGATACGATTTACCTTAACATGATGTGAAAATAACAGAATGTGAACCAAAATTGACTTACTTTCTTATATATAAATAGGCTTTTGTTAAAAGCACAAATAACTTGTTGTTACAGTAACTCCTCCTCCATTCTCAGATTTCCACAAATATTGACACACATGTTTCGTGTGTTGTTCGTGTATTACTTAAATACGTTGTGTACAAAAAATATTACTTTCATCCACTCACGCATATTCTTCCCACGCGAGATTCTAATCTGTGACTTGCAAAGTAGTATTCATATAAATATCTCTCTATAAGAAACGCTATGATTGGATCGTATTGATTTTTCCCATACTTATTTCCCTGTATCTTAATTGTTAAATGTTAATCATTATGTCGGTATATTTCTTAGCAACTTAACACATGGAGTTTTATTATTAAGAAATAATGAAATAGTCCCGAGATTAATAAAGGCTGTGATATTAGAATTACAATATATACTTCGATTGCTTCAATTATAAAGTGGTAAGCGCTATCTAATAATTACTTTCAACCACTGGAAATTGATAGTGAAAGGAATAGAGAGTGCACTTGTGTCTGTGCGTACACTTGTGCACTACAATATCTACTGCGCAGTTGGCTAGCCTCAATGAGATTGCCCACCATGGCTGAAATCATCTAGAAGGACATCATTATAATCTATAAAAAGAACATATTCTTTTTTAAAGTCACTCAAACATAGTGACATAAAATATATACTTTTCCCAAATATATTCATTAATTAATCATGTAACCAAATATGCGAAAAAACAGGCAGTTACTTTCTTTATTTTCTTTCAATATGCTTTCCTTAATTAAAAAGCCCGATTTCCATACTTACGACTGGATCTCATTATTTCCGTGAGAATAATACTCGCTTGTATCATATCAGCAAGAAATTTTACGTGCGACGAATAAAATTTTTCCACAATATGCATATACTCGTATGTACTACTCTAGTTTGTTGTTACGCTATGTAAAACAATTAAATATATGTCTATACAGATTCATTGAGTGTTTTATGTATAGTAAGTGTATAACGTGATCAAAAAATAGTTTTTATTATGCATACTAGCAATTTTCGTGGCTCCGTCCGCGTTCTAATCACTAATAAAAATAGGGATTCGTGGTAGAATAAATAAAATAAATAAATAAAAATAAAAAAATAAAATATACTAAATCTGGAGAGGCCCACCCTTATCACCTAGAGAATAAAAATTGGCTTACTACGTATTCTCAGACTTACCAAATACATACTAAAAAAATCATAAAAATCGGTCAAGCCGTTTTAGAGGAGTTCGATAGCAAACACTATGACACGAGACTTTATATACATATTAGTTAATATGATCAACTTACATAACTTATTTTCTGTTTTACATATTATTTTTGTGCAATAATAGTTAAAAACTAGGATAAACTGCTTTAAACTTCTTCCTTCATATTAAAACACTTGATTTCAAAAAACTTCGGAGGCCTCTCTCTAGTTTCACTCTTCCACATAATATATTATTACTACTGCATAATATTATATTCTTGGCAATTTTTTGTCATACATTCTTACTACTTATAATCATTTGAACACATATTTCTTTAATCACACATTCACTTCCACTAAGCACTTTGTATAAAAAATTCAATCAGAAATATTTTATTGTTTAAATAAGGAAACTTTACCAAAATTATAACAGTATTATAACGGTGATTGAATTAAAGCAGGGTTAAAATGTCATTTAAAACAGTTAAAGTATAACCCGATCAAATGAACTAATTAATTTTGTTGTTAGTTTTAACCAATACTAATGAGATAAGCTTATTGAGTAATTAAACTTTAAATATTTCAGTGTTTATTTTATAAAATATTTATCACTAACCAGTAACCACCCATCCTCTCTGTGGTCATCTACGTACCTTTTGTACGGAAATTAATTACTAATAGTAGTCTAATTAGTCTATTAGTCTGAATTTTTAGCTAAAAGCTCTATGTACTAACTTTCATCAAAATTTGACGAGCTTTTGAGTGTGAATGAGTAACAAATATTATATATCGTATTTCTAACATAACAGTGTTATAAAATTTAGTTTAAGGATCTGTCCCTGAAGTGTTTGATTAAGAACATTACATTTGACACGTTTTGCTCAGTTCGTATTGCTACTTACTGGCGCGGGTTCGAGTCCCGCTGGGGGCCTTTATTTTTGTGATGAGTTACTCTGACAATAAAATCAGAATTATACTATTATTTGGGAAAGGTCCACTGTGAAGTAGCCTTTTTGGTATACTAAGATTTAGGTAAATTAGCTGTCGAGGCTGAAATATTCATTTAAATTAATATTTTTTTGTATTAAATAATTATTATTAATACTTAAAAAAATACAATACAATCGTAAAGTTAAAGAAAATGCTTAAACATATTCAAAAATTTTTGACTGAGGTATGTAATCCGACCTTGCAAACATAAAAGTGTACGAACCTTTGTGGGTTACGCTTCAAAATTATAAAATAAATACTGAAAGGTTCAACTAGAACACTATTATGTACTTTGTTAAAGTCATGCTTTTGTGGAGATACTTTTATTGTTGCTTTAAAAGAGAAATGCGATACCACTCAACGTACAATGCATGTACCGACACCGCGTTTCACTGAGCACTTTGTAATGATCTGGCCTGAATCCAGAAAATGATAATTCTAAATAATCTTTCCGTAAACATGACACATGTATATTTTATTCACAGGGACTGTTCTATAAATATGGTCTTAAGACCTCAGTCTAGAGTCCCATAGATTAGTTAGTTAGGGGCCTCGTTTTGAAATTATCGTGAATTTACAAATATAAAAAATAAGGCTAAATATCGAGTATAGGAACTCTAACAAAGGATTTTTTACCACTAGAGCTGTTTAAATGAGTACCTGGTAACTGGAAACAAGCAAATATCTTTTTTTTTCACGGAAATATTTAATGAAAGGTACATTTTATTATGTATCACAATGATAACTGACATTCATTAATAAGATAAATATAGTCGTAATACAAAACACTCATTTATACCATCTTACCTAGGACGTGATCCACTTTCTCCCGTCTGCGAGTAAAAGATAACATTACCTCAATATATAATACACGATAAGCGACGTGTTAGCTTGATTGAATCACAACCTTTCCAAGCAAGAACTATCGAGGAGTTTTGGGTGTAATGAAAATGCTTGTAAGTTGTACATCATATTATTTTCTAAATAGTTCAAACGACGAATAAATGACTTCATAATATATTTTATTTATTTTAATACGTAAAAATGTATCTTTGGACTACAAAATGTCAATTTCTAAAAGTTCTTCAACGATTGGTACATAATCTTGGAAAAGAAATGTTAGAGAATTTTATAGTTTAATTGTATAATAATGTAGTTTAATACATTTTGCTATGTCAGCAAATACCATTATTTATAAAATCGTCACATTCTATCAGAAATTGTATAAAGTTCAACACTTGATATTTAAAAAAAAATATCAAATATCATATATCCAACCAATTTCAAAAAAGCTCAGTTACATAGCTAGTTAACTTTATCTTAAAAAATCCACAATATTTAAAATTTATACCTGTCTGTCCGTTCCGAATAACCTCTGAAACCAATTTTAACGAAACTTTCACTGAGAGGTAGCTTAGGCTTCTATTATTTTAGAAAAAGAACAAGGGTTCCGGACAACAAAAAATAAAAAAATACCTCGAAATCGAACCCGAGCAAAGTTAGGTCAAATCGCTAGCGTATAATATTAATCAAAACTAAAGCATAATTTGCATATATCCAAAAAATAAAGTTTATAAGTATAACATATAAAAAAACAGTTATATAGCTTTTAAATCTTAAGCTTTGAATGAGAATTTGTGTCACATCTAACCTAGGTGAGACGTGACCCACTCTATTTTCCAGACATTTCACGCTGAAGAAACATTAGCTCGTTATAATATAAGCAAAGTGTTAAACAGATTCGTTCATGCCTTTTGAAAACGTAATTTCAAATGTGATTAACTTCTTTGTGAGTGGTAAGTTGGCGTTTTCAGTACATTTTTACAATTTTAATTTATAAAATCTTTTGATAACAAAGTTCAGACATTAGCCATTTTATTTCCTTAAGCAAAGTAACAATTTTTAACGCGGAAATCATCTCGTAAAGGGGTGAAGGGAGGGGGAGTATATGGAATAATCAGTCAACTAGTACAGATTTGATTTTTTTTCTGCAGTTAAAAGTATCCTACATGTTAACCCCGTTAACCCAACTGGCATCATTATCAAACGAAATTTACATCAAAATCTGTCCACTAAAATATATAAAAGATACAAAGATTAAATTAGGCAGGGAGGTAGTTTATAGTTATTAGACGTCTGCTATGATCGGATTTTGCGACAGGGCCGAATTAAGGAGGTTTAAACGCTTTCGCAAGTTTGCATGAAAGTCCTTTTTTGTGCTACAAACTTTAAAGTTGGCAAGGAGCAAGTAGTAATAATATAGTAATATGTATAGATATATTCCATAATATCAATTTAAATGTATCTAGGAGTAAACCCAAGCAAAGCAAGGTTGGGTCGCTAGTTCTCATATAAAACGATACAAAGACGAGAGTGTAAAGATTACGCCGATCATAACAATTGCACCCTCGCTGCAATCTCTAATCGACGACTATAAATCATGAGCTGTTCTTCTATAAAAATGTATTACATTTTGGAGAGGAATTTCTATCGTAAAAATGTGTATGCAATGTAAGTACTATGAAATTAGAGTGTTATATTATTTACTACATAATCTTCTAACATGTTATTAAAAAAACCTTATTTGTTTGGAGCTATTTTTATTAGACTTTATATCTAATGTATAACAATCTCGTGTCACAGTGTTTGTTATTGAACTCCTCCGGAACGGCTGGACCGATTTTTATGATTTTTTTGGGTATATTTGGTAGGTCTGAGAATAGGTCGTGGGCTATTTTTTATTCCCCTATGTGATAAGCGTGACCGCCTTCAGATTTTTATTTATTTTTTATTTTTTTGACAAAATTTTAATTTTTTATTTCTATATAATTTTGCTTGGCAAAAAATACTTATGACCTACATTTTATTTCCTTCTACCAACGCGGGCGGAGCCGCAGGAATTGCTAGTATTATATAAAAATTGGACTTTTTCTTTTCATTGTTTTACTGCGGTTTTTACCCGACTGCGACGAATCCCAAAAGAGGGTAATTTGTTTGACATGTATGTATGCCTGGGCCTATAGACAACCGGCATTCGTTATGAAGCGATTCGATTTCTACAATCGTCATCGCTTAAACGCAGCGTATGCATCTTGAACTTTAAATCACTAATAATTGAAATGAATGTACATTGTCTACCATCATCTATTCGTTGACAACAGATCACGTGACATATTTAAGTCATATGTCAAACCCATACATTTTGGACTTTTCTACTATCGCTTTCGCTAATCGATTGTTACATTGTATAGGCCCTTTTTAACATAACAGTTATTTTTTTAAATGTTTTTAATTCTATTTCAATGCTTCTATTACATTTGTAGCTCATTCTGTACCCTAATTGTGTTTTTTAAAATAATTAATCATTTTTGTGTTTTTAGTAATAACATTTTTATTATTGTGTTTTACAACATTTTATTATAAACGTTTAATATAAAAGCCTTAGCAATTCATTGTTCTTACAGTGTTTCTGCGACCTATTTATACCTTACTGAGACCGTCGAGATAAATTTGTTTTATGTAAAAATAAGCAATTTCAAACTTTAATAAAAGATCTCAAGCATCTTTTAAGTTAAATCTAGATCAGCCTTAGACTCAATGACTTACCCTTACTACGCAAAGTTTTCGATGTTCGCAAGCGTCTTCGTAAAATATTGTATTTTCAGTATATATGTACTCGTATTATCTTCTAATACAGGTATCCGTTTTTAAACACTATTTCACACTTCCATAGGTTGGCTGGAAGAGATCTCTTCTAGAGATAAGTCCACCTTTGCTCACATTCTTCTCTTTATTACAATTTCTGTATCATTATCTAATGTGCAATAAATAATATATAGACATTATACAGGTATCATAAAAAATAACGACTTGCTTTCAATTTTTCGTACTACTTTAGTGAAGGTTTGATACTCAATAGCACTGCAATGCGTGTTATCTTAATTATTATGTAAAAAAATTAAGTTAATTTGATAAATTTTTATATACCTATGAAAGATTCTTAATATTTAACGTTTTTACTTTTCAAAAGACAAACCTCAAACAGCCTTTTTCATTTAATTACATTGCCAGATTTTATACACTGGCATGATCTAGGCATCAACTCAATCAGTAAGTAAATTTATTTATAGGTACGATATATTATGTAAGTTGGTTTTAAATTACTTATTGTTCTAGATAGAAAATGAAGCACTCTTGAATTCGTTAAATATTGTTCTATTTTATAATTCGCTATTTTTTTAAGTACATTCTGTATTTGTCATAAGCTCTTAAGGTCCGATTTCACCAATGGTGTCGTTATCGAAGAATAGCTATGCCAGGTATAAAATTATTCGCTGCATTTATTCTCAGAATAACTTATAGTACGTTTCACCACTTTGTAAGGACAAAAAGTTACTCCTAGTATTACTATTCTTAGATAAGTGAATGCAGACAAATTAAATAGGCTTGTCGTGGTCTCAGTACAGTATAGCATAACAGGACATTTCTAATTTAGTCGTCACTTTGAACTTGTGTCAATGTGTCAGTGCTATTTTTCAAACAAACTATCTGTAAAGTCACGCCGCCTGGTGTTTAAATTTCATTTAGTTTGCTTTGTATTGTGTTTACCGTTTTAAAAAAAATATCTTAAAGGAAATGAAGTGCTAACTTATATGCTTATTTATATTTATTTATTAATGTAATGGTCGCTCAGTAATAATGTACTCTAAGTGCTCAGGCCTCAGGTGACATAATTTTGCCACCATTTTGATTTTATCTGAGGAATAAGCCGGTTATTCCTTCAAAATTGGTGGTATAAAAGTTACTCTCGTATAACTTTGTTATGCTTAGGATAAGTAGTTGGTGAAATGAAAGTATGGTTTTTTTTTCAGCTTATAGCCGTCCACTGCTGGACAAAAGCCTCCCCCATTGAACGCCAATCATCCCGATCTTGGGCAGCCCGCATCCATCCCGTACCTGCCACCTTTTTCAAATCGTCGGTCCACCTTGCCGCAGGGCGTCCTACACTACGTTTGCCTAAACGTGGTCTCCACTCTAACACGTGTCGGCTCCATCGGCCATCAACACGCCTGGAGATATGACCAGCCCACTTCCATTTCAGCGTGCAAATTCTATGCGCGATGTCGGTGACCTTAGTCCTCTGGCGAATGTCCTCATTCCGGATTCTTTCTGCCAGAGAAACTCCGAGCATCGCGCGTTCCATTGCTCGCTGAGCGATCTTAAATTTGTGGACCAGTCCAACGGTGAGTGTCCACGTTTCGGCTCCGTAAGTCATTACAGGTAGGACGCACTGGTTAAAAGCCCTGGTTTTAAGTGATTGTGGGATCGACGATTCAAAAATATGTCGCAACTTCCCGAATGCCGCCCAACCCAAACGTATTCTTCTGTTAGCCTCCTTCTCAAAGTTGTGCCGGCCGAGTTGTATAGTTTGGCCCAGGTAGACATATTCCTGCACAACTTCGAGTGGAGAGCCATTTACGACCACCGGTCTCGGGGATATATGATCGTTAATCATAATTTTGGTCTTTTCCATATTCATCCCGAGACCTACTTGTCTTGAAGAATCGCTTAGACTGTTTAGCATCGCTTCCAAATCCTGCAGAGTCTCCGCTATGATGACAATGTCGTCGGCAAATCGCAGATGTGTAATGTGCTGGCCATTGATGTTAATTCCGCGTCCGTTCCAATCAAGCGTCTTGAAGACGTCCTCCAATGCATTTGTAAACAGTTTCGGAGAGATAACGTCCCCCTGTCTTACACCGCGATGCAATTGGATTGGTCTTGTGCTCTGATCTTGTACTTGGACGGTCATGGTTGCGGCTTCGTACAAACACTTTAACACCTGGACATACCGATAGTCAATTAAGCATCTCTGCATGGATTCCAGAACAGCCCAGGTCTCAATGGTATCGAAGGCTTTTTCGTAGTCCACATACGCTAGGCATAGAGGCTGATTATATTCCTCGGTCTTCTGTATTATTTGCCTAAGTGTGTGTATGTGGTCTACGGTACTGAAGCCTTTTCGAAACCCAGCCTGCTCAACGGGTTGGAAGTCATCGAATTTTTGGGCGAGACGATTCGTGATTACCCTCGAAAACAACTTGTAAACATGACTTAAAAGTGAAATAGGTCGGTAGTTTTTCAGAAGAGCTTTATCACCCCTCTTGAAAAACAACACCACCATACTTTTGCTCCAAGCCTTCGGTGTAATACCATTATGGAGGACGGAATTAAAAAGCTGTGCCAGTTCTCTCAGCACTGGTGTTCCTCCTGCTTTTAGAATTTCTGAGGTAATTCCGTCTTCTCCTGGAGCCTTGTTGTTTCCAAGTTGCCCGAGAGCAATCCTAATCTCACCCAATTCGATGTCGGGAAGCTCGTCCGATAGGTGGCGTGTCAGTCTGGCTCGCGGATCATTCACGCTGTGGGACTCAGGTGGAGGTACTCGTGATGAGAATAAATCACTATAGTAATTTTCGACTTCGGCTAAAATCTCTGGTTTAGAGGTGACGGTTGTGCCTTGTGCGTTTCTGAGTTTCGTCAGGTGACAACAGGAGGTGTATGACTTTACAAGGATTTTTGAGCCCCCATTGAGTGCAATAGCATCTTCAATATTCCGGGTATTCGCTCGTCTTGTGTCACGCCTTATTAGTTTTTTGACCTTCCTGTTCAGTACCTGACGCTCAGATGGCGACATATTATGCTGTTCACGTCTTTTCGTCATCTCGTCCAGAGTCTCGCCTGAGAGCTTCGACTTACGTCCGTTGCTCTTTAGTCGAAAGTGATTTTTGCCCACCTCGCGAATGACACGCACCAGTCTGTTTGTGGCGTCGTCAATATCCTGCTTGGTTTCCAACATGGCAAATCGATTTTGTAGTTCCAGCTGGAAACTTTCGCAACCAGCTTCGATCTGGGGCAGGGTTGGTCTAAGGATCGACTTCATTAACCGCGATCGTTCGATTTTGATGTTAATACTCAGGGTGCCTCTAACCAGACGGTGATCACTTCCGGTGTTTATCCTGTTGATCACGGAGACATCCCTAAATATATGACGCTTATTGGACAAAATGAAGTCGATCTCATTCATAGTAAAGTTATCGGGGCTTCGCCAGGTCCACTTTCTTTGGGGCTTCTTCTGAAAAAAGGAGTTCATCAAGAACAACCCCTGAGCCTCCAGAAAGTTTACCAGCATTTGACCCAGTTGATTCCTGCGCCCAAAGCCGAATTTTCCTACCCTCGATTCGCCATCTTCTTGTACTCCCACTTTGGCATTGAAGTCACCCAAAACAACTGTGTAGAAGGTACTGGTACGAGACATAGCTTTCACTATGTCTTCGTACATGGCTTCGACATCTTCGTCAGTGTGTGTGGACGTTGGGGCATACACTTGTATAATCTTCAAAGCATATCTCTCGGTTATCTTTAATACAAGGTATGCCACCCTCGCCGACACACTGCCGACCTCCACAACGTTGCTTCTGAGTGACTTGTGGATTAAAAAGCCGACGCCACCTTGGGATGGTTGGTGTCCTTCTCGGAAGTAGAGTAAGTGACCAGCATCTAGTGTCATCGTATCCTCACCCTGTCTTCGGACTTCCGATAGACCCACTATGTGCCAGTTTATATGACTTAACTCTACTTCTAGTTCTGTAAGATGCTCGTCCAACCGCAGAGAGCGTCCGTTGTACGTGGCCAGAAACAGTCGCCGTTTGTGGTACCCTGCCGTAGCCCGGGGATTCTTAGCACCCCCCGTCGCACCGTTACCATGACCGGTACCATGGCCAGGAATAGTGCGACTACCGGGAACTGGGGGCCATGAATTTGAGTTGTCGCTCATTTTTGGGGGGTATTTGCCGTAGTCACCACGCTTGGCAGGCGGGTTGGTGACCGCAGTAGCTGAAAATCTTTCGCTGATAGCGCTGCTGCCCGCTATTAGGATTTGCATTTTAGGACTCCAGCATTTGTGTGGTTATACCGCCACGATTTCGGTCGTCAGAGCCTCGTTCGTTATACAGCAGGATGCACCGCGAGCAGGTGAGGTTGACGATAGGGAGTCTAAGGTGGATTTCGACTCCCTCGAAAGTATGGTTATCTGAGAGTAAATAACAGTTTTATCCTAGGAATAAAATTTATTCTACTTTGGTGAAATCGGACCTTAGTCAAAAATATCAGTCGGAGGCAATAAAAAGAAAAATTGCTGGCGAACGTCCAAAGTAATCCTGCCTTTTATACTGAAACAATTTTTTCTTCTTAAATATCTTTAGATATTGCTTTGAAATCTATCATTTGTGAATGTAACCTTTCATTGTTTTATTTAAATTAAATGAAGCAAGTTTGTGACTATAGAATTAAAATTAATAAAAATTAAATCTAACCTAAACCACAAATATCGTGGGTTCCGTTCCGTCCAAAGTAAATATTCATTATAACTAATTATTTTTTTCGAATACTTCGCAAAAGATTAGTACTACTACTATGTAATTTATGAAATCAAATTTTACTTATACATATTTATATTTTTAACAAAAGAAGAATATTCACGAATGACTTAAATTCAAAAATGAATAGTCCAAAAGGAAGCAATATAATTTAAAATATAATTATACGTTTTAATTAATTATTTTTTAAGCGTTGAAAAGTGAAAAACTATAATAAAAAATAAATCTATCATACGGAAACCGTATATCTTTCCTGAATAAAAAGTAGCTTATGTACTTATATATTCCAGACTATAATCTATCTCAACCCAAATTTCGTCCATATGCGTTCAGCCGTTATGGCGTGATAGAAAACATTCACCCATATATTCAATGAATATTTAAAAAAAGCCGACAAACATAATAAAAATAGTATTCTACTAGTCAAGCCCTTTCATTTAATACCTATATTGAGGGATTTGTGAAAAAATATGTAATCCGCCATCTTCGTCATTCGTCTTTCAAAAAACGAAATCAAAATCGGTTCATCCGTTCGGGCGCTACGATGCCATAAACAGACACATACACACACACATACACACACAGACACGTCAACTTATAACACGCAACGCTTTTACGTCGGGGGTTAAAAAATCTAATCTTTTCACATTCATAATATTATTAAAATCAGTTAAACAACAAGAATAATTTATAAACTATCCAAATAGACATTAATGCACCAAATTTCTATATCAATAAGGTTTATTTTTAAGTACACACAAACAGTTATCAAAAGGAAGCATTAGGTTACAGCAACAAATCATCTTAAGTAAGTAGCACAAAGGGTGGGATATCAGGCACAAGTCAACCCGTGTCGGTAAAATATGACTATTAATAATTCAAGGTAAGTCAAATAAATTATAACTACTTATCGCCTAGGGCTTTGTTATTTACTGCACAGATTGTGTGATAAGGTATTTGCAGATACATAATAGTTATTGTTTTGATATTTAACTACGTCAGCTTTCTAATCGCTGTATTAAAGGAAAAGCGTTAGAACCATTTACTGGTGAATCTCTTGACCTAATTTTTACAATATGCCTTTCCAGTAGTTAATCTGTCGTTATATTTATGAGTAAGAAAATATTTATTTGTTAGTTAAAATAAAACAAATCTTATCATCGACAGCTCCGATGATAGTTATGAGGAAAGTGATGGTAACGACACAGACACAGCAGAAGATGCATATGAAGAAGTAGAATAATATTTTACGTATTAATAGAAATCTAAGTTTTTTGTCTTATTTATGTTCATTAAAAAAAGTTTCTTCAAGTAATTAGTATTTTGCTTCTAATAAATAAATATTTCTGTATGTAATTTGGAACGTACACGAAATAAATAAATATACTGTGGTGTTATTTATATGAAATTGATGTTATACTTATTGAATTTTAAGTATAAGATAATTTAAATGTTAAAGAAACAAAAAACCGTCGTCAGCTGATTGTTTGTGGGTGTAAAGATCGTCAGTTTATGTTCCAAAGATACTATGCAACGCTCGAATGCGTTGAGCGCGCGACATGTTTATCACGACGACTGACGGTGTTTCCCCCGGCCAAAGTGCAGCTGACAATTTTCTTTATTATTTTAAAAGTATAAAAATTGAGATATATAAATTTCATAAGGTATAAAATAAATTTATTTGTCAAATTTTAAATGAGGTTTATGCACGTGACTGACATTGAACCCCCCCTCGTCAATACAGCTGACGATAATTTTTTGAAAAAATATGATAAAAACAATAATTTAATACAGTTTCGCTTGGTATAAAATTCATCGGAGCAGATTTTTTTCCAATGACTTTGTCATGCTGTCTCCTTTAGCTCCACCGCTATCGGAGCAGCTGACGTTCAGAGCTGTTATGTATGAGGGGAAAACTATTATTGTTATGATTTTCAGCCGGTATAAAATGACTTGTTCAACTATAGCGCTACCTCCCGTAGTAGAAGTTTAGCAAGCAATGCCGTAAAAATCATACTAATTATATGAGACAAAGTTATCGGAACAATTAGAGATTAGAGTTTTACACAACAGATTTTTTTTTTATTTTTATATACTTACATAGAAATCTTAGTATATGTTATATAGTAGATATATATAATATTGAAACAGTTTTGGGCATGAATTGAAAATTCATGTATACGACCTATTTAAAGCATCCTTAACTACTGTACAGGCTTTTAGCAGCGATTTTCAAGAGAAAATTTTGGTCTAATTACCGTTCCATGCTAATATTCTTGGTTTATTATTCTCTTTTAATTATCTTGCAGCAAAAATTACACATACTCATTTCCTTTTGTTTCATATTTTTTGTTCAAATCCAGCTTCGTATAAAGCATCGAATGCGTTCTTTAAAAATTTTAAGAACAAAATTGTAACAATACTTACTTTTTTTCGTATACTTTCGGCTCTAGTCTTTAATTTCTTTCCCTGATTTGGCTTTTATATGTCGTACAAAAGGCAAGTTATTAATATGCATTTTTATTTCTCAACATGCAATTTTTTTTTCTGTGTGAAATGAAGTGTTATATTGATAGTGTAAATATGTTCAAACGTATGTTTCTTTTAAATATTCAGCGATTCGAATTAAATGAAACCACACATAAAAATTTTACAATACTATGGTTTTTCACAGTAAAGGTGATTTTTAATTAATGTTAAAAAAAGTCACGTTATTACCTGTTACTTGTTCTGATTATTACTTGTGTTTAGAAAAAAAACTTAAATGGAAAGTTTTTTTTCATTTCATTGTGCGACACTTATATATCTTACTGTTTAAATATGTATTAGTATAGTTTAGAGTTTTATATTATAAATAGATGTGTAGATTTTTTAAAGTATTTGCTTGTGTAATCTCATATGCTTTAAAAAAATGTCACATCATGTAATGGCCACGTATCGTGATATGCTTTGGTGGATTATATTAATATGGCTAATATTATAAATACAATTAAAGTGAGGATGGGTTTGTATGAAATTAAGTACAGAAGGATGAACCTGTAAAAAGTTCGACATAGATATATACATCAGTACATATTTTTATAAAACAAAGTCCTCCACAACATCCTTTTGTCAATCTGTTTGTTCGTGTTCATCTGTGTACATCGCTGTGTCATGAATGGATAGAGTGGTTCTCGAGAAAGGTTTGGGTATGTAATTTGTCAAGTTTTTGTATACATTTACTAGCGGAACCCACGGCTTCGCTCGTGCTAAACCTAAGTATAAAACATGTACGTAAAGGTATAGAGTAACGTAAGTATAAGGTATAAAAAGCAAAAACCCAAGGAAAGACAAGGTAACTAGTAGGATTAAAACACCGTTGAAACAATAGTTGATGAATGCCGACAGACGCCTGTCATTACAGATTCCTCTCCCATAAATATTGAAAAGTGTTCGATAACTACTTCAGACGTACGCTTAAAACGGCTCTTAGCCACGGTTTTATTTACTTAAGAGTTCTAATACTGTTTCAATGTTTATAAAAAGTATAATAAAAGTAGATTAATTCAAACACATATTACCTACCAATTTTTTTTTATTCGCCTTGTCTTTAAATGTTAGATAGTTATAGATATCGAGAAAGGCTATATTATATAGGCTTTATTATATCACGTGGTGTAATCTAAGAATTTGGTCACCGGTCTTTAAAACTGCAAGCTGAGCTGCAAGATGCTAGTAAACTTTAAGCCTTTTCTAGTGTATAAATCATTTTTTACTAAAAACTATGTTTATTTAAGCCCGTGATAGGCTTTAAATAATTTTTCAATTTGAACCAGTAGTTACTGAGATTAGCGAAGATCAAGCAAACAAACGAACAAGCTCTTGAGTTTTATAATAGTACAAGCACGTGTAAATCCTCACTGCTTACATTACCTATGTGAAAATATAGAAAATAAATTAAATGTTACAATGTAAGTCTGTGAGTAACCTACCATTGCAATTGTAAGACAACATGATAAAAAAACGTAAATGCTATAAATAAGTTTGGTATTCATTACTTTTTAAACTTATATCTTCTAATTTTAACTAAAGAAAATTTTTAATCGAATTCGTTCATTGAATACTTTTAAATATTTTCTGTTGTAGTTTTTTTCAACCCTCGCAATAAAAAAGGTATCAAAAGGATTATGAAAAAAAAAAATTAAAAAGTAATTAAAACCAACCACTTCAAAGAACTAAACCGTGAGAATTAAATGAACGGGATTAACAATAGGTACCAAATTAAATATTTTTGAAGCCGACGTGAGGCAGACAATAAAGATAAATCTATTTAGATGTAAACAAAAGGCGTTGACTCAAAATGAAATTGAATTATTATATCATTTGCCCGAATCTACCCCCGTTGTTTAAAAATAGCGATTTTTATAAAATAATGTTTAATTAAAAGATAAGATTAAGGTAAAATAAATAAACTAATAAAAAATACGTAAACGCAATTGCAATATATATTTAAACATTAGTATCGTCCTAGTAGTTAGTAGTCCTAGTAATTTTAAACAGTGACTGAGAGTATTGTATGTATTCCGCCGAGTGCAAGAGAAATAAGGGTATAGCTTACCACGTTGGTCAAGTCCCGATTAGCGGACTTCACATATCTTTCGAGAACAGGTTCTCTCAAATTTCCTCACAATGTTTTCCTTCACCTTAAGACAAGTGGTAATCACGTTAAAAAGATCTCGCATGAAAATATCAAATGTGTGAGCTTTGGAGTTAAACACACTCCGGTAATTGGGAATCCGCTAACCGTAACTAAGTGGTATTTGAATTTTATAAAAAAAGTGTATATACTAGATATAGATTGATTTCTATTGTTTCTAAGAGAAGTTTGTTGTGAGATTAATTTTAAAGTAAAAACAAGCAAATGTTCTAAAATTCCATGAAAATCGGTCTATCAAAGTACACACCGACAGACAACAAATTTATAATATTTTTTTGTCTTATTAAAATATTAATTAAATAAGCAAAAGCTACAAGATTATCTAGGAACTTAACATTTTACGTCCCTTCATTATTTGCCTCAAAAATATACCACGACTAAGTATAGCTTATTTAACGCCGCGATACAATCGCCTCAAGTCGTTAGCTTTTTACAAAAAATAACATTTTGACACTGTTTCTGTTACCAAGGTTTTGTTTGCCACAATAGAGAGATACGAGTTTGTTTGCTGAGAAAGCATTGTCTTATTTTTACACGACCTCGTCTCGCCCTAAGACCAATTAAGTCACTTTGAATATTTTAAGATCTTATTCTATTTAAATTGGAAGAGAAATGTGATTTATATTTTAAAAAAGACGTTTTAAATTTTAATTTTGAATCGTTTGGTAATGATTAATTATATATTTCATATGATTCGCTAATTACTTAATATCGTTTGTTCCTTTAGTCATGGTTAAAATGTGTAAGTATATAATAAAGGTATGTAGATATCTGTTTTTTCCAAGGATCGATATCGGCATATGAAGAATAAAGTATTTTTTTTACATTTATGATGAAATAATCAAAGTCACTTGAAACCTAAAAACCATAAGCAAAATAAGCAATAACATGGTTTCTTTTTAAAACCATCGCTAAATTTATTAGTGAGTAGCTAGAACGTTACATCTTTACAAAATATGGATAATGTCTGAAAAATATTATGTGTAGATTAAATTATATCTCGAGAAAAATTTATCCCGCGGCCTAAACTAAATTATTTACAGTCAATATTTGATCTTTTTTGTAATTTCTATGGTATTATCGTTTTAATTTACCTAGTCGTTGCAAAATACAAGGAATTGTAGTGGAATGGTAATTCGCTCGATATTAAGATTCGAGTTAAACTGTTGCGAATCATTTTCAACATTTTTGCCTTAAAGTAAAGAAATAAAGCACTTAAACTATAAAAACTACAAAAGTTAGTAAAATAATTATTATCATAAAGCTTATTAATACAATTTGTTTAACTTTTCGAAATGAATGTAGATTCTGTATAAAGTACACCAATATCACCTTGGAACAATTTCTTACAGCAGCGTTCGCTTCTCGAAATTCCTAATGACACTGATCGCTGGCTTATTGGTTTTTAGTCAAATTAATGCTATTTTATCTTCCAATAATAAATCAAGAGGAAATGAAGATCAAGTGAAGTTCATTAAATTAGGTGAATAAAGTACCTAAGTATTAAATTACCCAAGAGCTATATAATTCATAGCCTATTCTACATTATACATATCATATTATTGCAGTTTTATTTTAACGTTGGTAAATCATTAACGGATAAAATCTACAAATCCATCGTATATGTATGTATTTAACCCTTTTTTAAAGACCCACTGCTGGGCACACGCCTTCCTTTTAAATACAAGGGTGATCAATGTGGCATAATATGTCTTTCGAAAACTTGCTAGGTTAGTACGTTTTCCTTAACTTATTCGGTAGAAAATGTAGTACTGTCCACTAAAGATCAATAATAAAGCTAATAAATTTGTATTGCTCTGTAACATAATATTTGGTACTACACTTGATCACAACAAAGATTGAACCTGGGATCTCCGAAGTCATTTAATGTAAACAGAAGTAGAAAGAAGGCTTTTCGAAGTACGAAAATTTTCGAAGAAATATAATATCGCCGAGTTTTTAAGCCATCTCTTCTGAGGCATTTTCTTTAAATTTGTAGTGGTGGTGTGTTTACTTACAGTAAGACAATATAAAATTCCTATGTTGAATAAAGAATTTTGAATCAGGCTTTTGCTTTGGCTCAATGAGAAAAACTAAGTATTTTCAAACACTCAGTTTATTTTATTACATAATAATATTTTAGTGACTTGACTCTATTTTAAGCAGTAAAAACTAAATATCATTTGTCTCTTGGCATAATGCTTGCCCTACTTGGCAAAGTACTTGCTGTACCTCTTTTTTATATAAGCAATACATCTTAGATATAAACAAGTATTGTTTCATTTTGACCGACATGATAATTAAAGGCATTGGCATTTATTTTGTGATTTGAATCAATTTTTGCGATTGAAAGTTTACCAAAGAAACTAATCTATTTAAACTTATATTACTGTGTTGTTGTGATATGAGGAGGTATTTTGGCTGCAACCCAAAGCCCGTAAGATATAACAGGCCCTGAGTAAAAAGTATAAAGTAGAAAAAAATATTATCTATACATATTATAACAAAATTTTAATTATTATTATTATTTCCGGTCTTTAAAACGCGGCCGAAATGCTAGTGAATATATAAAATACAATAAAAAGAAGTAATAGTAGAAGCACTTAAATAAGTATTAAAACTTAAAAATATGATATATTAATTATTATGTTGTCATTAATTAATGTACTACTTTTTAACATCCAACTACTACTACTACATACAACTACTGGGCACGGACCTCAGGTCAGGCCATAGGGATCACCACGTTGGTCAAGTTCTTCACATGTCTTTCCAAAACTTTTTTCTTCGTACGTAAAAAGGTAATCATGTTAGAAATTATCCGCACATAAAAATATCAGAGATGCGAGAACCAGGTTTGAACCCGCTTCCATCGTTTATCAAAGTGATCATGTTACCACTAGACTACTCTATCTATATACATATTATATAGAATTAATAAATAACTTACGTTTTTAAATTCAAGCCAGAAAAAAATACCCAAAAATTGACTAAATTCCCTATAAGAACTAATTTTAACTATTTCGTAACGATCCCATAAATTATATCTAGTTAATAACATTTACTAAACATTGTAAGATATATTGTTCCCTTACAAATATTTACGCATGTTTACGCCAAAAGATGACCACTCCAAGTCTCGTAATGTACATAGACCCAACTGTAACTTCTCCAATTTATAGTTGCGTAGAGAGTAATTTAATATCGTTGAGTAATTGAGCGATGTAATATTGTTTAAATAATGAGAGCGCTGCGAATATATGTTTTAAATTATATAATATTATATAATAGCATTTCCCGCGGCTCCGCTCGCGTTTTAAAGAAACTAAATTCTTAGATTTCACATACCGTGTGATGTTTTACAGCCAGTTTTTAACGGTTAATTGAGATTTCTCAGAAATTAGATATTTTCCAGCTATAAAAAGTATCCTATACTGATCTGGTTATCCAGATCAGAATATCAGATCTCATCTTACCAAATTTCATCGTTTCTCGTGATGCGGTCACAGACAGACAGACAGACAAAAATTCTAAAAACTATAGATTCGGCCTCTGTATCGATAATAATTACTATTCCAATAAGAATTTCCAAAAAATATTCAATGTACAGATTCGACTAAGTGACAATTTTAATATAATATTTTTTTTTTTATGGGACAAAGGGAGCAAACGGGCAGGAGGCTCACCTGATGGTAAGTGATCACCTCCGCCCATGGACATCTGCAACACCACAGGGCTTGCAGATGCGTTGCCGGCCTTTTAGGAAAGGGAGGGAGAGAGTAGAAGGGAGGAGGGATGAGGGAGGAGGGATGGGGAGTGGGCCTCCCGGACTCTCACTTACCGGACGAAACGCGACAGCATAGCTGCCACTTTACGCCGGTCTTCTGTGAGAGAGTGGTACTATACGGGGCGTGCAGGCCCATTCGGCTGCTACCCGAAGGTAACAAGCATGGCACTACCACTTGAAAGATTATAGATAATATGTATAGATTACAATTAATGTGAATGTCGGTTTGTTTATTATAAGTTATATTTCTCTCCCATCTTTCACACTTTAAAAATATATAATATTATAGTGAGCAATACAGAAAAAATATAAATGATTAGAAAATATTAAACTTAGAAGTATAAAATCATGTGAAACCAACTAAGAATGCAATTAGTGTATTAGGTGAAATATGTGAAAATAAAACTGCAAAAGTAAAAAGCATCCCAAGCCAACAAACCGAGACCAAGTCACTCGTATTGTACCTACATAATATTTTATTAGTTTAATACCGCAACATACACGCTTCATCAAATAATTCTTTTGAATTTATGAAACGTTATAAAATGAGTTTGTCTTTTTTTAATTATTACGTGTATGAGAAAAGAGAGAAAATGGTAAACAATTAACTAATGAAGTTTCTACTTAGAACATTTGAAATGTCAGCATTAAAATGTCAGAATAGAATGTGACGAGATCCCAAAGTCCTAATGAATGACAACTAGACGTACTTCGAGGGATAGGTGTTAATAATCTCCTAATGAAAAGGGTAAGGGCTAACTACATTCAAAGTTATGAAGTGACATGTTATATAGCCCTTATCCATCCTTCTTAAATTAAATGGTTTTTAATGATTAAATTCATGACTGAATAATTGAGACAGTGCAGTGGTAGGCTAGAGGTATCGCGTTCGCTTGTATAACCGAGTGTTGCGGGTTCAAATCTGGGTCTCGCAATTTTTATATTTCCATGTGCGAATCTTTTCTAACATGATTACCACTTGTTTAAAGGCGAAAAAAAAACAACATGTTTCAGAGAAACAAGCTTTCGAAATACAATTGAAGTTTGCGAACTCACACTATTCTCCTCGTATTAAAAGGAGGCCCGTGCCCAGCAGTGGGATGTTAAAAAGGGCTGATTACGATTCAAAGTGATGTTAACCTACTTTAAGGAAAGAAAGTTGTTTTGCGTCATGTTTTTAAAATTTGTGGGTTTCAATGTATATATTAATCGTGCTGTCTTTTTTAGTTCTAAAACTCATTAAGGATTAACCAATATTCTTGACATCATTTCCATACTACGACACTACGACAATAGCGAAGTAATTTATGATTAATCAGCACGTTTTAAAGCCATTTACGAGGGTATTTAATTGATTTTTCTTATGTTTACAGATTTTCTATAAAACAATGTGATCTATTCGTTGTGTTCTTATTAAATATTTTTACAAAATCTGTTCGGCGCAGTGGTTTAAGCTTGAAAATGTAATAGAGTTACGTTTATATCATTAGTATGCATGTATGTTCATACATATTTAGTAAATGTGTGAATTACAGATTAACATAATCTAGTTTTATGTTGACTGTAAATGAGTTTCTCGTAAAATTATGTAAAAATTAATTAAAGAACGCCTTATACTTAGGATCTAGGTGAAGTAGGTCGCACGCGTTGTAATAACATTATTTATACTTTTTTGTATACATAATATGCATTTATTTTCAGTTTCTAAGAATCTTATTAAAACGGAGACCCCATTTTATAAGTAACTATAATATAAAAGTATAATATAAAAAGGTCATGATAGTACATTTATTATTAAAAACTGATCAAATTATATCTGTGTTTTCAACCCACAATGAAAAAAACATAGAGTGTTATAAGTTTGGCGATTATATGTACATTTTAAAAAGTATAGCCCAGCAGTAACGCGCTCGCTTGGATAAGTGATTGATGCGGGTTCAAATCCGGGTCTCGCACTCTGATATTTTCATGTACGAATCATTTCTCATGATTACCACTTGTCTTACGGTGAAGAAAAACATCTGATCTATCATCTCAGAAAGCCTAGCAAGTTTTCGTAAGACATGCTCAGTCCGCCAACACGCACTAGGTCAGCGCGGTGGACTATGGCCTGACCCCCCTCGTATTGAAGGGAGGCCGGTCCCAGCCAGGGGGGGTTATTACTTACTTACTATACTTAATTAGGTTTACGCGAATATTAGATATTTTAAATATAACTGTCTGTGACAGTACGTAATGACCTTTAAGGCCTGTAAAGCCTCAGTCTCTCCCGAGATCATGATGCTGTAAAGCATTCAAAATGACGGTTATCAAAAATCTAAATAACTTTTGTTAAAAGAAATAAAGCTATTTTCAAAAGACTTTTCAAAAGATCCGTAAATATGTAATGTAATGTACAAAAAATGCCTGCCCGTTCTCTGAGTACCTTTTTTTATACTGGAAAAATGTTCTAGACCCTTCTGTAGCAAATTACATTACCTGTATAAATTTACAATATATGCATATTGTATATCTCAGGCACTGTATAAGATTCAGTTACACTTACAGTAGAAAGTTACAAATGGCAATACCGTTTATTATTTTTTATTTTGATTATTTTCATACGTATCCAACAAATATGTCTACGTACAAAACTAGATTTTTTTATGTGTAAAAGGAAAGGAAAATACTCTAAAGCATGTAACTTACTTAATTTATACCTTTTTTCTAATTTAGGTTTCGTCTCAAATAGGACGAAAATTTGTAGCCCAAAATGAATTTCAAAACGAGTTAGACGGTCATAATGCCATATAGGCACTATTCAGAATATCGAAGCCACGTTTAAGTTTTAAAATATTTTGTTGCTTTGCACGTCGACTATTAAGAATGTAAGCAAGTAAGTTGTCTAAGTTACTGTATAATATTTCAAGCAAGCTGGTGACGTTATCAAATATGCGATGCAATTCCTTATTCCACTGCAGCAGAAAATATTCGCTGGGCTGCAAATATTTTTCTGAATACTTTTCTGCACTAATTTACTGTAGGTACAATTTCTGCACGTAAAAATATGGGAGATATTTTTAAATATCGCAGAAATGTTAAATGTAGACCCGATTTAGTTAAATTTTAAATATGTGAATCATCTACTAGGTATACATGTTATATAACAAAGTTCCACGCACAGTGTGTCTGTTCAGTGTATACTCAAAAACTACTATCCTGATTTTCATGCTGTTTTCACCTATAGAAGGAGTTATTTATAAGGAAAGTTATGGTATAATTCATCAAGACGTTTTATTAATTCACTTAAATATGAAAATGGTTGTTAAAGATTTCTGAAAAAATCTAGGCGACACTTAGTTTTATTGGCGTGCGCCGCGCTATAAACTAATAATGTTTGTTATACGAAAACAACGCTAGGCTTATTTCGAAATTCGAAGATTTTTTTCCATTGTTTCGAATGCTTTCTGCATCATTTTAATTAGACAGAGTGACATAAGTAAAAATAAATATGTATGCTTTCTGTCTGTAATTTATTACTATATACCACGAACGAAGCTACTCGCAATAACTTGTCACTAACATATGAAATTTCGAGAATTTTCATCTTTTAATTCAGAATAACGCGTTATATTTAGCTTTATATAAATTACAATGTGCTTAATTCAAGTACTTAAAGTGGCATGATATGTACGGCAAAATTGTGCAGCACCTGAAAAGACTGCGCAAAACCTTTTATTTGAATAAAGGAGTTTCTTGCTTTAGCGCTGTTATTTTTATGCTAAATCGTATCTCTGAGAACTAGCTAGATGTTCTGTTAACAATTTACTACGGGTTACTCAAGGTCAAGGTCCCCTCCCCCCAACGTGCGTTGACCTTATCGTGGTGGGGGCTCATTAGTGTCCGGCAATCCAGCCGGGCCATGCCAAGTGGCTCAAGTCAGTCGTTGGTGTACTATGTGTTTCCTCCCTACTCTTCTGATAGCAGAGTGAACTGTGGGAGCAACCAGCATTGGCATGCCTACAATCGTGATGCCGTGATTGAGTGCGTTGGCGATCTTGTGCTTCATTAGGACGAAAGGTTGACTCTCATATAACCACCTATTATGTATGCAGGTGGTATGTATTTCCTAAAGATACTAATATTGTAACTACATTTAAATTCCAAATTTTACTTTGATACAACATTCAAGATTTGATAAAATTGTCAGTTAGTAACTAGTGAAGCATAAAATATTGAAATATTTAGAAGCTAAATATTTAATACTAGATCAAGTTTCAAGCCCGCAAAAAAAAGGATCCTATGTTACTTCTGATACCTCCTAGAATATGTGTACAAAGTTTTATGATGATCGGGAAAGAAGCTTTCTCTCATGAGAGCGTAACAAACAAACTTACATTCACATTTATAATATTAGCATAGGTTATACTTCTTTCTATATAATAGGTACGTTAGGTTACCCATTAAATTAACTTTATACTGGTTTTAAGTAAACTCATACATACTACTTTACATTATGTGCTTTAAAATTTATTATTTAAATTAGGGACCGCCCTCACTCGCTTAGGCTTAATGATTTTCAGAATTGAGTACTTTAATCTAAGATATTTTGTTTGTAAAACCTCAAGCTAGCTCTTTTAGCGTTATATATTCGTTTAGAACATTACGTTGATACATAATGTATAACTTGTAAAATTTAAAACTACGTAATTAAAATTTAATATGCTTTTATACTCGAGACGTGTTCTTACTTCGTGTAGACTGAGTTTAGATTTTAAGTGAGAAATAAAAAGCAATATTTATATTAACAACAATTAGGTGAATAGATTTAGCACATCACTACATCACGGGTTCAAATGCAGGTAAGAAGCTCCAGATAACTCGCATAAGTACTCAAACGATACATACTAAATACTTAAACATTACTCAAAAATATTCATCAAAGTGAACAAAAAGTCTATGTAAAAAGATTCAAAACGTAAAAATATTGAAAGCGATATTACTAAAGAATAAATTAACCAAGTCAAACGTATTAAAAAAAACACTTCAAAAAATACTAAAAACTAAAAGTAACTTTTTGGTAGTTTTTATTTACTTGTACTGTGGCCCAGTGGTAACACGCTCACTTTGATATCTGAGTGATGCGGGTTCAAATCCGTGTCTCGCACCTCTGATATTTTCATGTGTGAATCATTTTCTAACATGATCACCACTTGTCTTACGGTGAAGGAAAACATCGTGAGGAAACCTGCATGTCTAAAAAACCTAACAAGTTTTCGAAAGACATGTGAAGTCCGCCAAAACGCATTAGGCCAGCGCGGTGGACTATGGCCTGATCCCCCTCGTATTAGAGGGAGGCCCGTGCCCAGCAGTGGGACGTTAAAAAAAAAGGACTGATTACACTTGTCTACTAATGGAAACCGAACCTGCAACCTTAGATTGTACGATGACAATATTACACGATCCCATTACAATTTACAATGCAATCTTCTACTCGAATTGCCCGATTAAATAATTGCACTTGTCCATTCTGCGTTTAATTTGCATGCTAATTTATTAATTACGTTAATTTTATGTATGTTTACACATAAATGTAGTCATAACACAAAATCAGATGATCTATTTGATTTATATTTTGCTTCATAATTGGCCTCAATTATTGGCAACGGACAGCTAATAATCAATGAAAATATATTAACACTTATGCATGTGCTACTTGTACCACGATTATGCTGTACCATGTGTTATTCAACACCTTTTATATGACTTTCCTTTAAAGTTATTCAGAATTATTTTTTTAATATACGCGACAAAATCTGAACAGATAGATTCATTTACAATGTTAAATATTCCCGTCAACCTTAGAAAGTATTATAAAACTAAGCAATTAGTAAAAAAAATATTAAAAAAAAAACAATTTAATCAAAAGGTATTTTTCCCAAATTCAAATCCGGGTCTTACAACTTAAACACTTTCATATGCAAATCATATTTCAAAATGATTACCTGGAATATGGCTTGATCTCCCTCGTGTTGAAGAGACTTTAAAAAGGGCTAAATTCACGTCGATAAATCTCAAACCTCGTAAGTAAATCAGATAAGTTGTTTGATATGAATAATGAATTATAACCAAAATTTATAGAACATAAATAATAGTAAGTGCATTTTATGTATCTTCATTTAAAAAGATACTATTTCAAAGCTAAAAGCTATTAATTATTGGACAGAATAATATCTCAAACGTACCAAGTTAGTACATGTGGAGCGTCTTGGTAATGACATGCAATAAATTTGAAAGCAAAATATGACACTGTTAGTTTTCGTCTAGTGTCCTTTAGTTTAAATATGTTTTAAATATGTTTTAGGGTTTTTACTTGACGTATATTCAAACCCGAGTCTAGAAATTATAAAAAAAAATTATATGTATGGAACAAAATAAATATGTAGACGATGCATAATGTAAAAAAAAATGTTGTTTTTTTTTATTCCCTTTAAGACAAGGCTGATAAAACATACAAACGAACATATTAAAACCTCTTTTTTAAGATTCGGTTAGTCAAATTAACATCTCATATAAAACAAAATATAAAGTTTGGCACGCCCCAATTTTGCAACTCCATTCCAAATTCTCTATTCTCGAACCAACATTCCCCATATATTCATATCAAAATTAAATTAACATAATAAAACTTGATATCATAAGCAGTCAGAGCCATTCGTAAAGCTATACAATTTAACTTGACATCAACTTGCGTCAAACATTTCAAACAATAATCCGTGTTTACAAGCGTTATCTCGACCCTCTACAATGATATTGCTATATATTTGTACGCAACGTCTCCAGACAACATTTCCATTAGATTTATATTATACGATATTCGAATCGAATGGCAAACGATCCATATTTCCTAATTGTGCGCGTAAAAAAGTCCTTTGTTGTTCAATAATTTCAGACGATGCTGTTTACTTTATTTAACAATTTTTCTTGGCAAATTCCTAAAAGATACGAGAAGCTGTAATTTTTTGAAGATTTATGTATTCAATTTAGATTTTTATTTTCTAAGAATTAAAATCAATTTAAAAAAAATTAAACCGACTTCAAAAAATCTGCACTAAGAAGAGAAAAATCTAAACTAAAAAGTACAAAATAATACTTTTAAGAACTTTGTTAATGTTGGAGTCGGTGCCAGCCAGGTATTTTGATTATGTTTACAAATTGATAGATTAATCGAATATGTATCTATTTAGGGTTATTTTGCTTTGGCTGGCACCGACTTCAAAATTAACAAAGTTCTTAAAAGTATTATTTTGTACTTTTTAGTTTAGATTTTTCTCTTCTTAGTGCAGATTTTTTGAAGTCGGTTTAATTTTTTTTTAAAAAAATAAGTTATTTTTCCATTTTTAGTGTGCCTTTTATTTAGCTGATTTAATTATAGTGACCTACTATGTCACTAATTTAAAATCTGTACGTAATAGTAATTAATTATCGGGTCTACCGAAAGGGAGGGGGGGGGGGGGTGGTGTCGGTGTTGGTGTCCAAAGAGTACTCGATCTACGACTACTGTAGCTGTAACTAAGTACTCATCTTTATGTTTACATTCCCCATACGAAATAGTTTAAATAAACCACGTCCATTATTCCACCTAACCCCTAGAGGTTAATGAGATTTACCTTCTATTATCATATTAACGTAATAGCCCGGAAGAACACAACTATCAGTCTATATGTATGTATAATTTTAAAGGAATTTCCTTTCAACTCCTAGCCGTTGAGGATTAGTACCTTCCATCATCAGCTTATCCACATGAGATGGTAATTATTAGATGCAAATCTTTAAAAAACTTTAGAAAATATATGAAAAACGTACTAAGTGCCTATAAAATTTAAGAGTTGCCATCGATTTCCCTAGGATCCCATTATCAGATCCTAACTTGGTGACAATGGGAACATTTTGGAAGTATACCCTACCAAACAAAAAATAAATTTTTGAAATCGGCCCACAATTGACGCATAAATCGGTAAACACAAATAAAAAATAACATTTGAAGAATTCTACCTTCCATCATCAGCTCATCACATGAGATGACGATTTTCAGACGCAAATGCTTGAACAGCTTTAGAAAATATATCAAAATCATAATAGGTGCCTATAAATTTTGAAAGTTGCCCTGGATTTCCCTGGGATCCCATCATCAGATCCTGATTTTGTGATAATGGGACCCCCTCAGAACTATACCCTACCAAACAAAAGAAAAATTTTTGAAATCGGCCCACAGTTGGCGGAGAAATCGGTGAACATACATAAAAAAAAATACATACAGTGGAACATATAACCTCCTCCTTTTTCGGTTAAAAACTACGATTAGTTGTGAATTGATTACATATAATAATTATTTTTTAAGTAAATAAATGCCTATGAAATGAGTCTTAAGTGGTCTCAGTTAACTTTTCATTTTTTTTAAATTGTCTTAAAAGATAAATCTATTTTAATAATAAATATCAAAACTCAACTGTATTAGTAAAAACAAAGTTGATGCTACGTTAAACCGTAGCGTTGCTACGAAAAACTTCCTAACTAATCGTAGTTCGTAAGATTATTTCAAGTTTAGAACAATAGAATATTTCTGCTTGCCTAAATCTTCGACTATGTTTTAATATCGTCGACTATGTTTTTGGCTTATCCCATCAACTATGTATTCAATTCAATTCAATTATTTCCTTTAATATCTTTCAGGAGTGCCAGTTGGGCAAAGTTGACTTCACCAATGTCGCGTAGAATTTTAACTATATATTGAATAAGGGTAAATTATTCTGAAGATTGACAGAAATATTACATAACTCACAAACCATAAAAGCCGATTTGACCGAGCTTATTCTAATTCACACGCAGATACTTTAATTTCCTTTATAACTGTGGAACTAAATATATAAATCATTGAAACTCAAAGCAAAGTAGCAGCAGTAATGAAAGCAGTCTCCCATTTTGGCTTTTAATGTCGTCTCAGAATAACTAAATAAGTTCAGTGATCAATTTTGTAACTCCGTAGCTTTGATTTAAGTCAACATCTAAATTGTGTTTAAACATGTAATAACGTAATGATGGCGTCGAATTTATATATTTCGTACTAGATTTTGCCCGCGGTTACACTCGTCAATAATTTTATATTACAGCTCGTAATATTTGTTCCTTTTTGTTATTTTACTTTTCTTGTTATCGTAGTATGGTAAACCACACTATTGTTGGCACCCCCTCAGTGATTGGCACTCTGACTAAAAAATTCAAATAATAAGAGACAATTCCTGTTTATTTACTGTTGCAATACTTTATTTGGTAGAATATCTAATAATCTCTAGTGGCAACACCGTTGTCAGCCATCTTTCTTTCACAGCTGTTTGTGAGATATAATGAAATCAAGTCATTCGTGAGCGTGTTGTTTATTTATAAAAAAGTTAAGTACTGGAGGATAGAAGTGCACGTGAAAAGTTGATTTTTGGGTGAGTTTCTACAGTAATTTATATTTGATTATGTTAAATTAGTGTAAATCTTGCTATTTTTATCGTTTTTAGAGTTGAAAAATAACCGTACCGATAATTTCATTGGTGCCAATCACTATTTTTTTTTGTATTGTGGTACAGTGATTGGCTTGGATGCCAATGATTGTACATTTAATTATTTGATGGCTTGTATTAAATTTCATAGTTAAATGACATTTTCATCAATATAGACCGTATTGGGTTGCTAAATGAGGCTGTTTTTGCTTATATTACAATTCATGGCACTGCCAATCATTATACATTTATACATTGCCAATGACTATACCTAGCTAAGGTTTCCTCTGCTTCTGCATCTCTTTCAGGTACTTATACCTACCTGGCTCTAAGATGCCGAAGGTTACGGATGGAAAAAAATATACGAAAACATATACAGAAGAAGATGTAGAAAAAGCCTTACAAGCAATAAAAAATGGAATGGGTAAGAAAACTGCTGCAAATAAATTTAATATCCCACGAGCAACTTTGCAGTTTCGCCTATCCAGCCAATTTGTCAAATGTCGACCTGGTCCAGATACAGTTTTGTCTAGTGCCGAAGAACATGAGATAGTTAAATGGATAATTGCAGCTTGTAGTAAAGGATTTCCACGGCGTAAAGAGGATGTTATAAAGAGCGTCAAACTGTATTTAGATGAACATCCCAGACCAAACAATTTTATAGATAATACACCAGGCGAGGGATGGTATAAACTGTTTTTGAAGAGGCATCCTGAGCTTTCTATACGAACATCAGAGGCTGTAACTTCAGCAAGCTCAAAGTTGTCAGAGAAGCAAATTAGAAACTGGTTTAAACAAGTTGAAGACTATCTGAAAGAAAACGATCTCTTTTATATTTTGAGTGATCCATCTAGAGTTTATAATGGGGATGAAACGAATTTTATTTTATGCCCAAAGAACACCAAAGTTATCGCTTTAAAGGGAACTAAAAATGTGTATGAGGTTGATCACGCTCAGGCTAAATCATGTGTTACTGTAATGTTCACATTTTCGGCGGATGGTGTAACAGCACCACCTATGATTATTTACCCCTTAAAGAGAATGCGACCTGAGATTCAAAAGTCTGTGCCTAGCGATTGGGGAATTGGCTTGTCAGATAAAGGATGGATGAAGGCTGAGCTCTTCATCCAGTACATACGGAATGTTCTGCATCCAGCGCTGGTGAAGATGAATATCACTTTTCCTGTAATTCTTTTTTTGGATGGACATAAAAGCCACACAACACTTCAGCTTACTCAACTTTGTCAAAATCTTGGTATAATACTTATAGCTCTATACCCTAACGCGACACGGATTTTACAACCAGCAGACGTAGCGGCGTTTCGCCCAATAAAAGTAATGTGGCGTAAAGCAGTCCTAGAATGGCGAACAGACAACTTAACAAAATCCTTACTAAAAACAGATGTTGCACCTATATTGGAGAAGCTTTTACCCAAATTAAATAAGACTACGTTGAAGAACGGCTTTGAAGCTTGTGGTTTATGCCCATTTAATCCAGACCAAGTAGACTACTCAAAATGTTTAATGCCCTATAAACCAGTCAAGGAAATATTGGATGACAACAGTTCTACAAGTCTTAACTATCATACATTTGAAGAAATAGTTGGAGCTCAGTTAATTAGAAAGATGAAAAATCAGGTGGTAGGAAAATCAATAGAAGCTAAAAAGCTTCACGACTTGTATAAATATCTCGTACCTAAAATTTCAACACACGAGTCATTGTCGCAAATAATAGAAACAACTTCTAAGGAACTAATGCAACACAACTTAAATGAACAAAACAACGACGGTTCAGAAGGTTTGACCACAATGGCAGCCCTCAATGAATTAACTATAATACCAACAGCAGTAGAACTTTTGCCAAATGAACCAGAACTGTCAACTCATGAACCTCAATCCAAAGACACTGGCACTTCTAAAACAAACACGATGATTGACAATTATTCAGGAACCTCAGGACACGAAAAACTTCTGAATGTTGAACTTCAGCATCAGGGGGTTGAGGAATTACCTTTGGCATCCTGTATAAATGTTACATCGATAAACGATTCAGACAGACAACGACCAGAAGCTGTACAAACGGTTGATGTTATTTCTGAGTGTGAAAGAGAAAAACAAACACCAATATATGTAATGCCTATTCCATCCATCAGTCGTCAAAGTGTAGAGCTGATTGGAAACAAATGGGTACTAGTGGATGACATACAAACCGAAGTCCCTTCAAAGAGTCCAATAAAGAAACAAAATATAAAAATTTTTTTAAAGTTACCAAAGACTCCAATTAAATCACAAAAAGCTGGAATAGAACATTGCTCTTTTGTATTAACGAGTAAAGATTGGGAAGCTGTAGAAGTAGAAAAACAACAGAAAAAGATGAAGGAGATACAAGAAAAGGAGAACAAACGTAAAGCTAGAATGGAAAAAACCAAAGAGAAATGCTTACTTAAAGAAAAAAAACAAGCTGAAAATATGAATAAAAAGAATAAAGCCAAAAATTTAAATGTAATTAAGAAAAGTAAACCGAATTCTGATAGTATCAAATCAAAAATTGTTATCCAATCAAACATCTTAATTAAACCTGCAAATAGAATATCAAGTGATATTGAAGAAGAAAGAGAATATACAAAAGAAACAAAAAAAGAACCTATGAAAGAAGTTAAACCTGCAAATAGAATCTCAAGTGCCGTTGAAGACGAAAAAGATTATACAAAGGAAATAAAAAAAGAATCTATAAAAGAAGTTAAACCTGCGATATAACTGCCCTAAAGAAAGTAAAAAACAGACCAATTTTAGATGCAGTTGAAAGAACCTTTGAAGAATCGGAACAAGTACAGATGTTCAACAAAGAACTGAAGAAGGAACCAATTTTAGATGAACTTAAATCTCCGAGCATATCTTTCCGAGACTCGAGGGAAACTGGAAATGATAAGAAGATAAAAGTGAAAGCAAATAGATTGAGACCAATGACAGATGAAGAATTGTTAAAAATGTTGGAAGATGATTAAACAAGAATATTACTGGACCTAGGCACGTAGGTGTGCCTACATTGGTAAATACAACTGCCAATCGTTATACCAAATTCGCTGTGCCAATAATTATACTTCAGTGCCAATGATTGTGCAATAGCATAGAATTAAGTTTTATGTTAGTTTTTAAGCAATAAAACATTTTTTTTTAAATATGAATTTGAATCATTGTAATCTATACTTATATACCTTTTATTTGATAAACATTAGATATATAAAAAATATTAATATAACAAAGAATTAACTACTTATATGTTGAAGGTCATCTTAGAGTGCCAATCACTGTACTGTGTACCCTATTTGAATATTAAAAATATTTTAAATGTTTTTCCTTTCAATATATTTCTGTAAAGTTTCATCAAAATAACAAACATCAAGTAAATATAGGGAGTAAATACAAATTACCTCTCTCCACCTTTATTGTCATGGCTTTGTAAACTACTTGCGCTAGCGTGCACATAAATTACAGTGCAATTTATACTAATTGATATTAACTGTTCCCTGCTACTTTCTTAGATGTCTCCATTTTAATAGCATTCTATTCTTCTAATAATAAGAATTTTAGTAATACAATTTAGTTCTTTAACACTTTTAATAAGATATTTCTATAATTAAGAGAAATACAAATTTATCTCACGGGAACTCCAATTTTTCGGAATAAAAAGTAATCTAAAATGCCAAATTTGGTCCAGATTCGTTCAGCCATTCTGCCGCGACTCAGTAACAAACTTCTATCCGTTCTAACTTTTGCATCTATTAACGGGATTTTACAATATTATGATATCCACATATATTTTATTTAAACTAGAATCGAATTGCGGCCTCTGCATTATTTAGCAAAGAAATCTATTGAGTCAGGTAGTCGTTGAGTGAAGGTAAAATATATTTGGCTTACGATATACGTTCCGTTACTTTGTTCCATTTTTTACTATTCAGCAATTCCTTGGGAAAAAGTAAGCTTATACGATTTTATGGCGAATGGGACGAAATGCGGTGATTTAGTCAAACGTATCGCGAAATACTTTCATTTGAATAAAAAGATGTGAAAGGAAAGAGATAACAATTTAAAATTTATAGTAAATTTATATGTAAGTGAATGTATATTTCTCTTTCCACACGACTGCTCAAAAATAGGAGTGTTATGCTTTCAGGGTTCATGTATGTATGTATGTTTGTGAGTTTCTTTTTTCACCATAACTTCTAAACGCCTGAACCGATTTCAATATACGTGGTATCGTTAGAATCCTTGTTGTTTGTTATATATAAATATATAGAAAATTCCATTGAGGTAAAAATACAGCGTGAGTCAAATTCGATGTTTGATTGATATTTTATAATAAACCATAAATTTTTCCTTTTCGTAATTAGCCTGAGTTAATAAATAAAGACTATTACATTGTTTGTGCAAATATAAGTGCACATAATTCGACATAACCGGTGAGGGATAAGACGCATGACTGACGGATTAACGTGCTCTGATTACGCATAGGCAAGACCTTCAAATCTGGAGCTAGACATTCATTGTCAGTAGACCAATGAGGTATCAGATTTATCGTTATTGATGAACCAAAAGACCAATAAGGTATCAATAAAAGAATTATCATCTTTTTTGTCGTTAATTCGATTCAGCAGAATCTTTTTCAATGCTGGACTGAACCTTTAGGCTTCTCCTAAAGATTTCCACTACTGTCGAATAAGACGGACATGCCATCCACAATTTTGTTCAGTCTACTAGTCTACTAAGTACGATCGGTATGGATACTTGTACATAATGTTACATAGTATAATATTATGTAATCTGTGCTGTAAACCAATGTAAAGGCTGAGTCTCTTATACAGGTCACTAGTTGATTATAAATTAATTAATTGAAATGTAAGTTAAACTTAATCTATACATATAATAAAAATGTAACAGATCGCTGTCTGTACATGAAAGATATATAAGAAAAAATATTATAGGGACCTTTATTAACGCAAATAGAACCCAAAACAATGATTGTTAGAATTTTTGTCTGTTTGTCTGTTTGTCTGTTTGTCTGTTTGTCTGTTTGTCTGTGCGTTTGTGCACGCTAATCTCTGAAACGGCTTATTTGATCGAGATGTGGTTTTCACATATATATTGTGGTAAGCTTCACTTAACATTTAGCGTTTGTTTCATGTCAATCGGTTCATAAATAAAAAAGTTATGGCAATTTAAAGAATAACGTCGAATATTTGTTAAACTACTTACAACTTCTATTCTTTCTCTGTTCAGTAGCATTGACTAAAACTTTACTAAGCTCGATAATAATAATAACGATCTATATAAAATTATAATTATATTCATACATATTTATATTTATTTATATGAAACATATGAAACATATGAAATAAATACAATATAAAATAAAAAAAAACCGTAACTTAAAAAATCTGTACATTAAATATTTTCAAAAACCATGACTGTAACGTATTTTGTATTGAATATAGAGACCCCAAAACAATAGTTATAATTTTTTAATTATAACTATTGTTTAATTTTTAGATATTTTGCCAGAAACGGTATGGTACGGTGTATGTATGTATGTATGTATGTATGTATGTATGTATGTATGTATGTATGTATGTATGTATGTATGTATGTATGTATGTATGTATGTATGTATGTATGTATGTATGTATGTATGTATGTATGTATGTATGTATGTATGTATGTATGTATGTATGTATGTATGTATGTATGTATGTATGTATGTATGTATGTATGTATGTATGTATGTATGTATGTATGTATGTATGTATGTATGTATGTATGTATGTATGTATATAATGCTCACAAAAAGTCCGCTATGGTATGTGCCTATTACAATTCAGCCAAAATAACATTTTTGTTTAACTTCAGTTCAAATACGAGTGGAATCGAATAGAGGTGATATTGGTATTAAGCTTGGTATTGTACGTGTAACTGCACTTTAAATTCGGTATATATATTTATCAGTTCGGTATATATATAGATCAAACTTTTCGTTTAGTAATTATAACGGTTCAGATTCTATAACTAAGAAAATGTCGCAGCTTGGACAAACTGTACTGTCTTTAGAATTAACTGAAAAAGTACTGTTAGATCATTTAAAAAAAACAACTAATGAAAAGCTTCATGTATATACTATACTTACTATACTTTACTTATATTATTTATTCCGGTATTCTCACGGGACCTTGAACAACGCGGGTGAAACCGCGGGGCGATGATACCTATTCAACATACAGTAACAGAGCAAAGTCACATTTATTTGAAATATTTTTAAAACAAAGGCTGTGACGTATATTTTATTAAATATAGACCTCAAAATAATAGTTGTTAAAATTTTTGAGCGTTTGTCTGTTTGTCTACTAAATTTTGTGTAGTGATAATTTATTACTCGGGTCAACATTTAGGATACTTTTTATTGAAGAAATTTCTTTTCACTGAAACAGGAAGACAAAATAATTGGTTTTATTGAGTTGGCCTAAGAAAGCTACCAGTGGCGAAATCTTAAGAGATACGTCAAAATAATGTAGTAGGAAATTCTAGGTCTAAAAACAGCATACTGAAAAGTCTACAATACCAAAATATATGTAAGTTACACTCGCAATACCTATTTTTATTATTTTTATCTATATGTGTACATATAGTATATATATGTATAAATATAATAAAGCAGAAACTTATAAAAAGTATATGTACATGAAATATTTTTTTAAAAACAATGACTGTAATGAAATATTCATTGAATAAACACCCCAATACCTACATTATTAAAATGTTTGTCTGTTTGTATGTTATCGCTTAACACAAAAAGTACCGGACCGATTTAAAAAAAACTGTGTAATGATTACTTATTACCTAGCTGCGGGTAAGTCTTGAGAGATACATCAAAACAATATTGTAGGTCTTAAAAAGGGCTACAGAATAGTTTACAATATCAAATATCTGTCTCCTAAGCTACACTTACAGTACCTATTTTTATCAGTACGTAAAAAACAGTAACTTCGTAAATCGAAGCGTGCGTTTCACACAAAAAGTACATAACTGATTTGAATTAAGTTTTGTATAGTGCTACTTTATTATACGAGAAAACATTTAAAATACCTTTTATTGAACATTAATCTTACATTCCTAAGTGAAAACACAATTATTGGTTCTATAGAGTTCTTACAAATTTATATAGACAACTCTTGCTAAAACTTAAGAGAAACATCTCACAGGATTACAAAATAACTGGTGCTGTAGATGAAATAGAAAATGCTATAGAGTAGTTCCCAGAAAAGAGGGCCAGAACTTTAAATGGGGAATCAGTCCTTGGTTCATTATAAGTAACAGTATATAAACAAAAATGTTTATTTTACTCACTCTTAGCGCGAGCGAAGCCGCGGGCACCGCTAGTTTCATATAAAACCCTTTTCTTCATAAAACCATTTACTTGAAATAATACAAAAAAAGAAATGACCATAATATAATATTTAAGACATAACATTTTTTAATAAATGTTTCAATCGTGTTTTAAAGAACATGAATAAAATGTACGCTCCAAGATGATATGTGTATCGTGCAAATATTTATTTAGATGAGACCGTCTCATTTTAAATGTAGAAAATGGATGTTTTCAACTCCAAAACTGAATATTATGTTTTAGTTTAAATATTACTCCATCATTTTTTAGATACCGTACTTAAAAAGGATAAAATAATCCCTATAAAATTTCCTTTTGTCTGTCAATTACATATTTATGTATGAAGTTATCAATCCTTAACCACAATTATTAAAAGCAGAGCTCTAGCTTACCACACGTTAATCTCAATTTGTAGTGATCATACTTGCTGCGTCAGCGGTCGCAGGTTCTAGTCCCGCTGGGGGCATTCATTTTTGAGCACGAATGTTTGTACTCCAGTCTTTGTGTTTAGGTATATTTATAATATGTGTTTATTTAAAGTTATATAATTATGTATATTGATCAAATATCTGGTATCCGTAACACAAGCCTCGTACCTTTCCATGGAACTAGATCGTGCTGTGTGTAATAATGTACCAACATATTTATAGTTCTCTAGCTCTATACAGACTTGTTTTATAACAAATACGAGTAAATAAGCCTACTGCTTATCTTGTTTTAAACAGTAATCGTAACCTTTGTATCCATTCAATGGGGAATCACTTTAGGGCGCTTTAACACCTGTTAGATGAAGGGGCGGAAAGAGTACAGAGAGGGAGAGTGGTTAGTCCCCTCGTATTTTCACTCACCTATAGAAATTCAATGGTACGGATATTGATACTCGACACCCGCTAAGAACAATGATGTTACTTAGTAGGTATTTTCATGAAATATATTATAAAATATATATTAAAATCATTTTGTTGCTGCAATTGCAATTTCTGTAAATACTGAGTCATGATATTGTTTTTTAAAAGCGTAACTCAGCCGGTCGCCATTTTACCACTAGATCTTTATCATTTACGCACATTTTATGATGGAAAATATAAATAGTATTACCTATTTCAGTTTAATACTATGGTAAAATATTGAATTTTTGACCTACGGCGAGTCAGTAATATCACGATATTCTGAGTAATTTCAAAATAATCATGAAAATATAAAAGTACGATTGTCAATTTTTTGACAAGAGAATTGTAAACCCAATACGACATAACCGTATTATATGTATTTTAAATATATATTCTCCCACTTCAACGAACGCTTTAGACACATCACCTATCCAAACCACAATAAAAATAGTCTACGCAAAATCGCTCTTCCAATTCCTCAATGCCTCCTTTAAGTACAAGCCATAGTTTACCTCCGGTCATTAAATAGGCCAAAAGATGGCCGGAAATAAGCATCCACAACAAACATTGGACAAATGACGCGGGTCCGAAAAGGAATATTTCAGGGAAACAGCTCTTGTTTTGACAAGTTTAGTTTCACGAGTGTTTGTGGGCGGAAAAAATAACATTTTAACTTATATTTATGTAAGAGACGGTGGATTTGATGTCAGTTTTATATAACTTCTACAATATTCGCTGCAGATTTTATTATATTTTTATTCAAGTGCTTTCCATTGCAAAGTAGATGTAGTAAGCACACGTCATCATACTCTACGAAGATATCCGATAATTTTGTAGGTGAGTGAGAAGAACTGTTTAGTTTAGTGCATAAGCACTGTAGCAAGCATTCTTTCTATTATTTTTTCTTCGCTTTTTTATAAAGTTCATAAAAATATTACTATAATTTAATATTTCGTAATATAAGACAGTTTCAAATACATTATATATCATTTGCAGTTATTATTGAATGGATAAAATAATTAATTTATAAGTTGTATTTTACTATAGATGAAGATGAGAGAAAGGCGCTAGGACAGCCTTGTCTTTAAAATTTCCAGACTCACGATAAACATGAGATTAATTTGTAAGATAAAATTATTCTAAAGCACTCTTTTGCTTATAAACTATTTTTATACTAAAATCTACAATACGAATATTAAGTAAAGATGAGAAAGGATACTTACATAAGACAATACTGTACATTACTGTCCTAAAACTGGATACAAAAACTGGTTTTACATTTAAAAAATAAAATGTAAGAGCATTAGTATTTAGTATGAGTCTATTACTTTATCCCATTATAGACGAGCATCAATTGACTAGTGACTTCTCCTTGCTTCGCTCGGGTACAAAATGTACTAACCTATGCTTTACTCCAGGTTATATAATAATGTTCTCCGCCCGATTCCGGCCATGGCGACCAATCTCATTGAGACTAGCCAACAACTCAGGAGAAATTATAGCGCACGAGTGTACGCGCAGATACAAGTGCACTCTCTGTTCCTATCACTCTCATACTCCGGTGGGACGACTGCTCGACACGACCAGTGATAGCTAAGGCGCAGGACCGAATACTTTACGTGCTCTCCGAGGCACGGGGGTGATTCCCAAAGTCCAAACTCCGGGCTGTTGCTGAGACTTACTAAACAGAAAGACTCAATAATTAAACTTGGCCCAACCCGGGACTCGAACCCAGGACCTCTCGATGTATGACCGTACATGCTAACCACTACACCACCGAGGCAGTTATTCCAGATTTTATAATCTATCTATATATTTAATTTTTATCAAAATTATTCCAGTCGTTTCATAGTAGTAACACGTACAAATCTCATTTATAATTAAGTGAACATTAATGGATTACGTCAAAAATACGTAATAAATAAATAAATAAATAAATAAATAAATAAATAAATAAATAAATAAATACTATTTTTTGCAATCTCTGTCCAAATGTGGGAGATAAAATTCCAATACTCATCTAATACTAAGGCATCATGTGTTTTACTAAAGCCGTAAATATCCATATTTGTGTTACACCGTCGCTTCCTCCCTTAGGGGCCTTAAAGGCTGTTTTTATATCACAATAACTTCTTGAATCTAGGAGCGGTGTGACATAGGATTATTTTTATAGAAATTCGATTTTGATAAAACATTTTACATTATATATGAACGAAATCGAGCAGTGATTCTCTGACTGAAGCGTAGGTTTGATTTTCGTTACACAACAATTTTTTTTCAGCAATATACATCTATCGTTTAGTAGTTTTTTACAAGGTCATTGAAAGAAAGTGGAAAAAAGAAGAAGAAAGTGAAGTAAATTTAAATCACTGATGCTGATCTAGCAATTTTACGTTCAAATTTCATTTTCAACATTCTTAATTACTTATACAATTAAAAAACCATTGTAAGAAAACATGCATTTCTAAGAGAGAAGTTTATCTGAATATTTTTTGAACTACAAGTAAAGTCAGCCAACCCGCATTTGGTTTAGCTTTATCGTGCTGTCTCGTCGCATCACTAAATGTTGTACCTATAAAACAGAATTTTCTGTTGAACTATTTATGACTTTACTTTCGTAGAAGGTTCAATTATATGAAGACGATTTTAAACTAATATCAAAGTATATGAAACATATAGTCGGCCAACGGCCATAGCTGACACTAATGTCCCAAGTGAGTGTATGGCAGCTTGGGCTGGCTGATACGTACTGGCTTTAGCAAAGCTAAATACTAAATACTGGGCAAGTGCTACATTCGTTTCAAATATTAAAGTTCCTTTAGATATTACCAAATAATAACGAAAAGAAATATTAAACACATCACTCACAAAAGTTTCCCAATTATAATATGAGTGTGAATGATCAAACTTTATAAGCGTTAATTAATAGTGTCCCAAACAAAATTAGCAAATATATTGAGTGAACAACTTCGTCTGTATTATACTAATTTTAGTTCGTAAATAAACATTATTAATATTTTAACCGATAGCATATTAACACAGCCTGCTTCGCTGGCCGTATGCTAAAAAAATTAAGCAGTTTTTAGAATTTACAATATAATAAGAGTAGCCTAAGTTATTCCTTATAACATTAGCTATTTCCGTCAAAATCGTTCCAACCGTTCCAGAGATTAGCTGGAACAAGCAGACAGACAGATTTTTGATGTAAGAACCGTACATAATAAGTACTTTCATCTGCATTGAGTGAAAAGCTGTTAATTTGAAATTAAAAAGAGACACTTCCATTTCATTTATATGTAGTACTGATGTATAAAAATGACAATACAGAATGGTCTATTGTAAAAATTTTCACATAATCACTATTAACAAAGGGTAAAATGTAAGAACAAGAAAAAAGTACAAAAAGTACCTAGACAGTGTATAAAATGGTACTCCGAATAGTCCCGTTTCTTGGCACTCCTCCCTGCATCTCCCTCTTGGCCTATTTACCTCTTTAATACAAACAAACGAAACTTCGCAAGACGACACGCTTGGCTCAGTTTGTAGTGACCCTACTTTCTGTGTCAGTGGTCGCGGGTTTGAGTTCCGCTAGGGGCATTTTTTTGTTGAACACGAATATTAGTAATCTAGACATGGGTGTTTATATATTTTGTAATGTGTATGTATTTAAAGTTTAAGCTTCGTAGTGTACCATGGAATTAGATGGCGCTGTGTGTAATAATGTCCCATAATATTTATTTATTTTTTACTTCTATATACAAGGTAAATGTATTGTACATTTAAATATTATAAATGCGATCGACTTAGTTTATATATTTGTTAATGAATTAATTTATTATAATAATCAGACGCCATATTTGTCATGGGAAAGTATTCTACAGCAAGAGCGTACTTAGGAAGTTTAAAGGGCAGATTATTTTATGCAAATTATTTTATATATTATATTAAAGTGGTAGTGCCATGCTTGTTACCTTCGGGTAGCAGCCAAATGGGCCGGCACGCCCCGTATAGTACCACTCTCTCACAGGAGACCGGCGTGAAGTGGCAGCTATGCTGTCGCGTTTCGTCCGGTAAGTGAGAGTCCGGGAGGCCCACTCCCCATCCCTACTCCCGTCCTTCTCCCTCCTCCTTCCCGCCCTTTCCTGAAAGGCCGGCAACGCATCTGCAAGCCCTGTGGTGTTGCAGATGTCCATGGGCGGAGGTGATCACTTACCATCAGGTGAGCCTCCTGCCCGTTTGCCCCCTTTGTCCCATAAAAAAAAAAAAAAAAAAAAAAAATTTTGTATTAGTGATGTAATATTATATATAACGAGTATTTTATTTAAACTAACGACTTACTCTCACTTCACCCTAGATACGATTTAAATAGATAAATATTGGTATTATGTCGTATTATGTATATTATATACCTTATAATATTTATTTCAGAACAGTGTTCCGTGTTTTGTTGAATAAAAACTTAATATTATTATTATGACTTTTCTATAGTTCTTGTTAATATCTATAATATTTTTAGCACATGAGTATTTCTCTACAGTGTAGCTAGTTAGCCATGTACATTTCTAAGGACGATTCGATAGAACTGTAGAAATAAACGAATTTTACTTGAATTACTTGAAGTAAAAGGTATAGTAATTGACTCGTATAAATAATTAGACAAAAATTTGTTAATTGGTTCAGTATATTTTGCGTGAAATAAACACAGATGTATAGACAAAGAGACAAAAATTTTAATAACTATTGTTTCGACATCTATATTCTGTACACAATTTGATCATTTATCGTTTGTAAAAAATATTACACGCGCAGCTTTCATTTTAATACTATTTTATTATACGAAAATGTAATTCATTGAAGTCTCATTTACGTCCTGATATTATATGCGAGTATATTGAAAAGATAATTAAACTTTTTGAATTTAATTAAGAACCAGTAATATCGGTTAATTGATTTCATACTCATTGTCGCACAAGTCTTTGTATTAAACTTCCAATTAAGTAAGCTTTAAGGGAAGAAACGCATATTTATACATGTTTCCATCAAATTTTGAATATACAATTATAGTTGAAATTCGACTCCTATGCGAGATTTTTATAGGCACAGGATAATTTTACAAGTAACTTTATAAATGAAACTACCTTTTCGGATTTTGTCGCGGATTTATTTTGATTTTTAGTTCCCGACGCTTCGAATGCTTTTCAGCAATCATGGTCACGGGAGAGACTAAGGTATTTGACGTCTCATAGGTTTATATACTTGTTACAGACAGTGCCTACCCACAATTTACAAAGATTTTGAAAATGGCATCAGAGTACCTAATAAAATTTTAATTCTAAACATTTATATTTAAATTTAAATAATTTAAAAAATAATTTATAAATATGTCAATATCATTAATTGTTTAAGCACGTAAATAAGTTACATTATAGCACTAACCTACCCCACAGATATTGAAATTTTAGTTAATTATAGCTTTTCAGCGAAAATCAATTAACGTTTTAGCTAATTGATTTGGCTGATTCTCAGAAGCAAATAAACAATATAATAATTGAAGTTGCTTTATCAAATCAAAATGTATTCAGCCTTTTTTAACGTCCCACTAGGCTATGCCGCTAGGGCTGGGGCCCGGGCCTCCATTCCGTACGAGGTGCATCAGGCCATAGTCCACCACGCTGGTTTAGTGCGGATTGGCTGACTTTACATAATATCTTTCGAAAACTTGCTAGGTTTTCTCAGACATGCAGGTTTCCTCACAATGCTTTCCTTCATCGTAAGACAAATGGTAATAGTGTTAGAAATGATTCGCACATGAAAATATCAGAGGTGCGAGACGCGGATTTGAACCCGCACCATTTAGTACAAGCGAGCGCGTTACCACTGGGCTACCCTTATCTTTTATATATACATGCCATAGTAACAAAACCATGCACGATTTCAAACCGGAAATTTTATGATTTAAGGCCTTTGGGGGGTACTTATTTCTCAGAAGGTTCATTATTAACGATAAGTTCTCCTTTAAACACGCTTGGATAAGTCTCTCGCTTCATTGAAAATTTATCTGACTTATTTTGATAATGCATGTACTTATGAAATGTAACTGCTTTAAATTAACCAACAATAATGAAAGCATTAGATCTTTCAGACTTTTGAAATGTATGTATTGAACACGTTTGGCTCAGTTGGTAGTGACCCTACTTTCTGCGCCAGCGGTCGCGGGTTCGAGTCCCGCTGGGGGCATTCATTTGTTGAACACGAATGCTGTACTCCAGTCATGGGTGCTTATATTTATAATATGTATGTATTTAAAGTTATATATATGTAGTGTGTCAACTATCTGGTATCCGTAACACAAGCCTCGTAGCTTAGCACGGAACTAGATGGCGCTGTTCTAATAACGTCCCAACATATTTATTTATTGATTTGCTTTCTTTTCAACTTTCACCTTATAACATAACAATGGTTCAAAATTTTTGCATAGAGTTATTAAAAATATTAAAAAAGCTCTACAGCGCTTTCCGAGGCTTATAAGTTATGGACCGATTCCTGATAGCGTTCCATAAATCTATACGATAATTTTATAAAGCAAATGAGATTTTTTCGAGCTTCATTCACGATTATCTTTGAAATTAGACTAGTTTGATTTGAAGAATTAGTTTTGCATTTTGTATTTATCTCATTGAAGTTAGTCACAGCTATGATAATTTTATTGCATATAATTAAATTTCGTGTTTTGTATTTATATTAAATAAAAGGAAGTAACTAATGTGTCTCAAGCCAGCTTCCGTATATTGACAAGGATCACAAGGCTTTTATGAAGTAAACAATAGTGACAGTCTAATTTTGTCCATCTGTTCGTAAATTCTGTTTAATATTTGATTGCCTTAATATAAAATACTTATTAACAGCGCTATATACATATTTTGAAAATTATACGTACGTAAGATATCTAGAAATAAAATAAAATAAAATATGTTGGGACATTATTACAACAGCGCCATCTAGTTCCGCAGTAAGCTACTTAACGTGCTGGTGTTGCGGATACCAGATAGTTGATATACTACACATATAAATTTTAAATACATACATATTATAAATATAAACATGCATGACTGGAGTACAAACATTCGTGATTAGGAATGCCTCCAGCGGGACTTGAACCCGCGACCGCTGGCGCAGAAAGTAGGGTCACTACCAACTGAGCCAAACGAGTCGTCAAATCTAGATCTATCTAGTCTAGTCGTAGATAGATATCTAGTTATCTTTATTGTATCTAATAAAATAATTAATAAAAAGCTTTCAAAAAGTAATCCAAAGTTCGTACAAACTTCCAACTTCCACTGAAATATAAAAAAGACCGTCACATTTCACGGTATACTCGAGTTGGTTTCAGACTTCAATTACACATTTCAACATTTTGGAGAGGAAAAATGCTGAAATTACATTACCATACGCAAATCGTTCTATGGATATTGTCAGATGGATTCGAGGATAATACATCAAGCGTTCACGGATGTCACACCTGACTGTTTATATGACGTTCCATTAGCGCTAGACAGCTCGATACTGATTTGTGAGGACATTTCTTGATTGTACATTTCTTAATAAGTAAATATGTTGGCTCATGAACACAGCGCCATCTAGTTCCGTGGTAAGCTACGAGGCTTGTGTTATGATACTAGATAGTTATACACTACACATAAACGCTAAATACGTACATATTGATTGTATATATAAACACCCATGACCATATATTGACGTACAAACATTCGTACACATCACACAAATAATATGATAATGATTATTTTTTGAAATACCTACTTTTTGAATTATTTTCTACGCCTTCTCTATATGGTCAGCGAATAATCTCAGTTTAGAAATGCTTTTACTATTGACATACACTCGTTTTCCTAGAATAAAAGACGTAGATGCGTCATTTTCTTAGTGTTCTAGGTTATAATTCAATTCAATTATTTCCTTTAATGGCTTCCAGGCGTGCCGGTTGGGCACAGTTGACTTCGCCAATGTCGCGTAGAATGGAGAATACACGATTTATAATAGATTGATCGGTGAATACGGGGAAAAAAAAACAGACACTAAGACTGATTACATGTAGAAGCGGAGTAATTCGTTGTAAAATCATACATAACCTACAACAGAGACAGACAACACAATATATACAAAACTATAGAAAATAATAATAATTGTTAGAAATACAAGTAATATATGTACAATATATCTATAATTTAATTTTATTATTTCTAATATATGAACACAGAAATCTACATAATGGACTAAACACAAACATTAACAAACAGTTAACATTAATAGGACGGGGGACTTTACAAGGAAGGATGTCATAGACAGGGTACAAAAGTTTGGGGCAGTTGAATAGGATATGGGAAAGGGAACCTTCGTCAAGCCCACATTCACATAGAGAGTGGTCCCTGACCCTGATCTTTGCCAAGTGTACAGGAGTACTTGCGTGTCCTAGACGTAAACGACAAATGGTAGAAATAACCCAGCGTTCCACCTGTTTGCAGCGGGAAAACCAAGGGCGTTTTGGGATCTCAGGCTGTATTGCAGCATAATGTTTACCTTTAAAAGATTTTGACGAGTTCCAGTTGGTTTCCCACGATTTATTTAAGCGAGATTTTGCAATACATAATAGATCCTGAGCTGAATTAGAAAAATACTCCAGTGACCCGCACTGCACGGCAGCTTTGGCACAAGAGTCAGCCGTTTCGTTTCCCGGAATCCCGGAATGACTTGGAATCCAAACTAGTGAGACAGCTAAGCCCTTTTGGTAGCATGAACACAAAGCTTCGCGAATCTTCAAAGTTATGGAATATCTTAATCTACTACGAAAGGGGTTTTCCTTAATAGCTAATAAACAACTTAGAGAGTCGGTAAAAATGACTGTTTGTTTAAAATTGTGAGACAGGGTAAACAAGATTGCTTCTAACAAAGCAACAGCCTCGCCTGTAAACACCGATGACTGGGGAGGACACTTAAATTGTAGTATAATTTTGAATTTTGGAATCCAGCAAGCTGCACCAACACAGCCATCTTTGGATAGCTTCGAAGCATCGGTAAAGATGAGGAGGTGATCCGACCAATTTTGACGAATTAGTGATGTGAATTTTGTGTTGGTGTCAGGCGCTCCCTTAGTCAGACCAATTTCTGTAATTATAAAAGGAGACATAACTAGGGCATTGTAGGGAGTGCAGAAGATAGGATTAGAGGGGAAACAAGACAAGGGATGTGGTAGTTTAGTAAGTTTTAGGAAGCTATCTAGTAAAAAGGATAATGGCTTGTTCGCAGGGCTTAGTTCAGCCAACTGGCGAAGCCTGGGCCATAGGGGATGAGAAGACAGCTGTAATGCCTTGCTAACAAATCGATCGGATAGGTACTGGCGGCGGATATAGAACGGAGGGTCCACACATTCAACCTGCATGGCATTAGTAGGAGAGGATCTCATAGCACCTAATATTACTCTAAGGCATTTATATTGTATTTTATTCAGCTTCTCAGAAGGAGTTTTGTTGAAGGGGTCTAGAACAAACATGGCGTAGTCTATGTGACTACGTATTACAGAATTGTACAGTAGCTTTTGAGTATAAGGGTGTGCACCCCACCACACTCCAGACACCGCTCGAAGAGCATTGATGCCTTTTTCACATTTTCTGCTGATATACTCTGCGTGGGAAATTCCGTTCAATCGTTTATCGATTATTACACCTAAAAATTTTATGTTATCAGTCAGTTTGATAATTTGATCCTCATAACGAAGATCAAAATTTGGAACATTTCTTTTTTTCGTAAAAACAACAGCTTGACATTTGGACACCGATAGAGACAAGCCGTGTTCAGAGAGCCACTGGCCTAGATAGTGCAAAGCAGAGTTCAAACGAAAACTAATATCCTCCACTGACTTTGAGCTGCAGTAGAGAACGATGTCATCAGCATATTGAAGAATGTTGCAAAAACTGCTAACAGACAGTTCGAGGTCATGTGTGTATATGTTATATAGCAAAGGGCTGAGGACCGAGCCTTGAGGCAAGCCTTTCCAGACAAGCCTGGGCGGAAGAGTAAGTAATCTGTGTCTTACAGAAATAGTTCTACCGGTCAGCAGATTACATATGAAATGTGTCAACCTCGGCGGTAAACTCAGCTGTTGCATTTTCTGCCTGAGCAACGGAAGATGAACATTGTCATATGCAGAAGCAATATCAAGAAAGACACCCACTAAATACTCTCCTTTTGCATAGGCTAGTCGAATGTCTGTTGTTAGAATGCTGAGACTATCTACCGTACCTAGACCCTTTCTAAAGCCAAACTGAGAGGGAGCTAAGATATTTCTGCTTTCCACTAACCATTCCAGTCGGTTTTTCAGAATCCGTTCAGTAACTTTAGCTAATGTTGATGATAACGCGATAGGCCTGTAGGAGTTCGAGTCAGAGGGATTTTTACCGGGTTTTAGGATTGGGATGATGATCTGGGATTTCCAGGCTGCTGGTGTAATGCCCGATTTAAATATTTCATTAATGAGTTTGAGAAAATAAACTTTAGCTTTCTCGTGCAATTTCCCGATAAAAGAGTATGGTATACCATCTTCGCCTGGAGTGGTATCCTTTAAACCCGTTAAGCAGTTTTCGAGTTCTTCCAAAGTGAAAGGGGCATCCATATCATCCAATGAACAGATCGGGGCAGGAGTATAAAGTAAAGTGTGCGAGGGAACAAATGGAGGGGATAACTTGTCAGCAAAATCATTAAGCCATTCTGATGGATTGTTGGAGCCATGATGGGGGACAGCATCAAGGGCCCGACGAAATTTTTTAACTTGTCTCCAAACAAGAGAAGACGGGGATCGAGGTTCAAGGGACTCACAGAATTTGATCCAACCAAGTTTTTTCTTTCTATAAATCAATCTCCGAAATTTTGCGTTACTGCGTTGATATTCAAGAAAATTGTCCACTGTCATACATGCTGCATATGCTAATTCGGCAAGTTTACGCCTATTAACCAAATCGCTGCATTCTTGATCCCACCAGGGATTAGAAGGCATCTGATTTTGTGAAGGGTGTTTCTTAGGGATACAAAGGTCAGCGTTTAAGAAAATTGCTGCAAGGAATCGATCGTAGCACACCATGACATTCTCATCACTCACAGAGTCAGGAAGGGAGTCCATCATGCTATCAACTGCGCAAGCATAGTCAAACCAATTAGCTCTTTTTAAATTATATGGAAGCAAGGGATTGGAAGGAGGGGAGGAGGAAGGGTGTCCGTTATTTAAAGAAAGAAGGATGGGGAAGTGGTCACAACCATAGGAGGAAGATAGAGTATTCCAGGTAATCAAGGAAGATATAGATGGGGAAGCTAGGGATAAGTCAACTGCAGTTTTAGGATTTTGGGTAGGATATACTCTACGGGTTGGTGAACCATCATTCAGGATACACAGATTGAGGTCATCTATCATGTCCACCAATAAAGGCGAGAATCTATCGCAAAAATAACACCCCCACAGAGTGTGGTGAGTGTTAAAATCACCCATAACTAATACAGGACTTGGAAGGGAAGAAATGATAGACTGTAGCTCAAGGAAGACAGAAGAAGAAGGATTAGGAATATAGAGCGAAAGGAATGAAATATTAAAAGCTCTTACAGCCACAGCATTAAACTGTGAACTATAAGAAGGAAGAGGGATTAGAGAATATGGAGTGGAGTGCCTAATAAGAATGGCACTACCCCCATACCCGTCACTTCTGTCATCCCTCAAACAGGCAAAACCAGAGAACCTAAAACCGGATCCTGGAATTAACCAAGTTTCAGAGATGGCAATAATGACAGGCTTATGTAGGGCAATAATAGAGAGCAGTTCATGTTTTTTAGAACGTACACTTTTACTATTCCACTGAAGAAAGTTGAGTGGGGCCATTTTTAAGGATTTTAAAAATGTGAAGGAAGTTTTGGGCAACGTTGGACGGTAAATGAATTTCATCACCAGCGGATATAATTGAGATTAGGGTTTCAGTTAAGCTTAATAAAAGGTTAGACTTAGAAAAGTCGTAAGGAGCTTCATTATTAATACCTAAGGCACAGCCATTAGGCAAAGAAGAGGGACAATTGCTAATAATAGCTTGGTGAGCTTGTCTATCAAAACCCTTGGCAAGGGGAGCTCGGGGACGAGGAGAGCGGACAACTGTTTTGGTATATGACTTTTTAGTAGGATTCTGGGATTTAATAGGGATAGGTTGAGAGAAAGATGTAGGGGAAGGGGAGAACATTTCTTTTGCCATATCGGCATAGGATCGTCTAACTGGAGGAAATCTGGAGGATGCTTCCATATATGAAATATTATCCTGTGACATAAGAGATTTTATGTTTTGCTGTCTGACAAACTCAGGGCAGTCTTTATTAGTTGCAAAGTGATTTGCGGAGCAGTAAAGACAAGTAGAATTTTCCTTTAACACATCACACGCATCCCCAGTATGTGGTTGGGAACACCTGTAACATCTTGGCTTAGACCTACATTGACTTTTGATGTGGCCAAAACGACAGCAATTCATACATTGAATTGTTGGGAGATTATAGGTCAACACAGGAAGGGAGGTGTGGTAGGAGAATACTTTTGGTGGCAGTACTTGACCACGGAAAGTTAAAACAACTGATTGAGTAGGAACCCAGGTAACATTGCCTTCACTCACAGTCTTGCGATTTAATCGTCTTGCCTTCAACACCTGACCACAACAGGAAGGTAATTCAAGAGAGGATACAAACTCTTCCATTGCCCAGTCCACGGGGACTCCTTTCACTAGGCCCATCCGGGTGACATTAAAGGTTGGAATGCTTGCGACGAATTTGGATAATTTTAAAATAGGGTTCGATAAAAAGTTGTTGGCTGCTACAGCTGACGAGAATTGGATTTCAATTTTATTACGTCCTACATTTTTAACGCCATCATTAACAATATTCTGAATTTTATTATGGTACAGAAATTGGCCGAATTTTATCGCCCGGATGGTAGTACCTGCCGCAGGGTCTGGAGTCTCACGAGAGACATAAACAATGAAAGGTCCGTTATCCTTCTCTGAATAGAATTTAGGTCCGGAGAGGGATGGGTGCACATATACATGTTGGATTGAAGGTGTAGCTGACGTTGGGTCAACTATTGTTTTTTTAGTTTGGTCAGTTAAAACTTCGTCACTTTGACGCTTTCTCGATGAATTCACAAGTACCTTCGATCCACCAGGATCGGGTGGATCAGGCGGAGGATCGGGATCCATTTTACAAACACAACTCTATATACAAAGACAAAAACAACACACAATACTTACCAATACCCAACACCAAGTTAGTAATATCTTATTTAACAAAATTACAACGGTATTCGCGAAATATTTAAATAATCACGCACAAAATACAAACACGTGTGTTAACCAAAGCTAACGCAAGCGAAGTCGTTCTAGGTTATAATCAATCTGCGTAATAAACTTCATCTGAATCCGTCAAGCCGTTTCATCATAAAAGCGTATCGAACAAACTTACATTACACTTTTTTTTATACATGACAGTAGTTCGATGAATTGTTACAGACAATTTCGCTTTTTGAAACTATTTGGACCATAACAAAAGGCTTTATTTTAAAAATGGTCGCGGAACTAAAAATGGTAAAGTAAACACGTTATGGAAGGAAGTCTATCCCTCTAACCCAGTATTCAAACTTACAAAAATATTTTTAAAACCCTTCGTACCTAAATAAAATTTCCAAGCGCTTGAAAGATTTATAGAATGTTATAAAATTGATAAAACTCAACTCGAATGTAAAAGATATATGATAATTTTGAGACCACAAAGGACTGTAACTTAATGTGTTGAGAACGGAACATTTATATGAAAAATGGTCTATTCATTCTCTATTTCATTTTTAAAGAATTTTCTAATGTAACTGAAATGTAAGCTAATGATAAATAACCTTAGAGGGTTTTAAAAAATATTTTTTTTTAAAAGAGAATAATATTATTACATATTATGTATTGATAATAATATCATAGGTTTTCTTTAATAAAAGTAGTCTAGATTGCTTCTGAGAGTGAAAAGGGGTAAATCTGTTTTGAAGATAAGCCGGAATAAACAGTCAGACAGACAGATATTTGTTGTTGCTGCATGCTGTTATATGTTTTTTAAGCTTTAGATGTTTTTTTCTTTACGCGACTACCCAAAAAAAGGAGTGCGCTTCTGAGTTTCTTTATTCCACCATACCTTCTAAACGCCTACACCGATTTTGTACGTTAGCATCCTTGAGTTACCTCGGGTAATAAAGGTTAGTAAGAAATTAAAAAAAAGGGTTGTTATGATTCATAAAGAAACACCAACTTATTACCATATTATGTACTCGTTGAGGTCGCGTGTAAATTGCATCTTTTCTAGGCTATATTAGATTTATTCATCAGTTTTTCATATTGTTCATACGATGTAACATAGTCCAGTCCAGTCAAAGTTTTCAGATTATGCTATACTATTTTTACACCAACTCACTACACTCGCATAGTGGTTTCGTGTTATAAACATGACCTATCTCCCAATAGGTCCGATCTTAATCTATATAAATAGGAAACAATAAAAAGTTCAGTTATATTTTTATCCTAAGTTCCTCAATCGATTTTCTTTCTCTTTGTCTTATGGCAGCTATTGACGAGCTTTTGTGTTATTAATAATAAAAAGAACAGTTAGTTTCTTTATATTATAATAATTATAGAAGAATTTGAACCTTATAGCAAATACTACTTTTAATTAAAGCCTTATAAAGCGTTATAAAATGAGTTTGTAACACAAGCTCAATTGCTTAAAAGCTTGTATTTTGTCGTTTTCTTGTGATGCGGTCATACTAGGAGGTAGACAGATAGAAAAAATCTTTTATAGATTAGTCGTCAGAATCGAAAATAATTATTTTACCATAAAATTTTCTAAAGAATATTTAATGTACAGATTTGATTCAGAATTTTACAATAATGAGACTAATATTTTATTTATATTAAGTATATTTCTGCCAATAGTTACACTTATTATTTTTATATTAACAAGCTTTTCCTTCTTTGTAAGGTCATAATTTTAGTATACGCAAAATGAAATTTTTGAAAGTAACTGCTTCAGAACCATAATAACTCGCATGGAATTTGATATTATATTCGCTCCTAAGAGTATGTCTATCATCTTTATCTGATCGCTGCTGTGATCATCTTAGCTGTTAATACGAGTATCAAAATATTACACTACCACGGTGATGGTTCAGTGTTTGGCATCTAAGTAAACTGTTGGTTTCCGACTATATTCATTCGATTTCAAATACTTATATTATTAAAAAGTATATAAAAATGTAATTATGCAAAAATATTAATTATAGTCTTTTCTAATTTCAGGTACAATCTCCTAAAGAAGTCAGGTATTGTTATGCTGTTGTTGGAGTCTAATCATTCGAATAACAAAAGTAAAATGGAACAGATATGATCGATCTATATACTACTCGTAGATTCAGGGAGGTATTCATTGATTTTACGAATATGTCAGTAATACTGTTCTCCAAAATAACGTATACACTAAGAAAGTAAATAATTTTATTTAAATATGTTTGTAAACTTAATAAAGTAATTAATTCAACATTTCTTGCTCTCCTAGCTAACACTCCTTTAAGAAGTCATATACATAATTAGAAGTAGGTTCAATTCGTTGTCAAAATTTAATTGCTAATTTATAAATGTGACTTTTGAACGTCCCACTGCTGGGAACGGGCCTCCTAATACGAGGAAGATCAGTCAAGTGTTAATGGATTTCACATGTGTTTAGAAAACTTGTTAATTTTCTCAGACATGCAGGTGATTTGCAATAAAATATCAGAGGTGTGTGACTCAGGATTTGAACACGCTTCACACTGTTACCTAATCGAGCTACTAGGCTACTACTACCTTTTAAAATAAAAAATGTTTTTTTTTTGATGAAGGAGTTATATTAAATAGAGTATAGAGTTACTTTTTTTTATATGTTGCGACATTATTACATAATATATACAGCGTCATCTAGTTCTGTTCTAAGCTACGAGGCTTTTGATATTATGGTTGGACCAGAGTTTTGATACACTACACATTATATAACATTTACATACATACATATAATAAATATAAACACCCATGAGTAGAGTACTCAATAAAAAAATACCCCTAGCAGGACTCGAATCTGCGACCTGTAGTACAACAAGTAGGGTCGCTGAGCCAAACGTTAAAGTTATATATAACTCAATTAGGGGTTTTGTTTTATAAAATAAAGAGATTTTGTTGAATTTGTGAGGTTTGTAACATAAGAAATAACGTGTTGTAGAAAGCCATTGTGCAAAGTAAATTAGGCGACCACGCAGAAAAAGACAAAAACAGGTGTACTGCAACTCAATAACGCAAATAATGCGATATGGATTTATTAAAGTTCTACATTATTTAAAACACCTAATCTGGAATTCAAATATTTATAATATTAATACACCAATGACTGATGCAGTACAAACATTTGTGCTCATGACATAAATGAACCAGAGGAAATCAAACCCATGACTGCTGCCACAGCATTAAAACTAAGCCAAACGTGTCGTTGAAATATATATAAAAATATATACAATCTACTAAAAATAAGGAAGATTGTCTCAAATAATTAATTAAATCGGTATCTGAATAATGAGAATCAATATTTCTTGCCATTGTCATTGTCTCCGGTGACCTATTTGGAAAGGCTAATCAGCGTCCCGAGGAAAGTGAGCTACATCTGTTTGAAAATGCTACGCTAATTAATAGGCTTACTAAATCTGAAAGTAAAAGTATGAAATTTTTTACATCAAAATATTGTATACCCATTCCCAATACGAAGATTTTAAATAAATACGTTTCGTAATATTTAACTAATTTCAAAAAGGAGAGGTTATTGTAGATAAAATTTATTTGCCATCCATTGTAACCCATATCAATGGATATGTAAAAAAAACACAAATAATTCATTTTTGTTATATTCTCTTCCTTCTCCAATAAATTTTATCCTGCTATATATTTTTTCACTTTTTACGTTTTTCAAAGGCTTTAGCACTGGTCAATTACCTCAAAAAGTAAAAGCATAAAAAGAGCATGTGCGTATTTGTTGGTTGAGAGAGTGTGTGTGAGAGGGGGGGGGGGCATTGTTGTAGAGGGGAGGGGGAGAGAGGTAGGGAGAGAGACAGACAGACACACCTTTAACAAGAGTTTAATGGATATAATACAATGAAAATAAAGCCTTTTATAAAATCCCAATGTAAAATTACACTATTTTTTCTATTCATCGATTAAATGACTAGTATTCAGGAAATAAAATATGTCAACAATTTATTCATTGACCTTAATTACCGCCCGCACAATTAGAATATAAGGACCGCTTGCAAAATATGTTAATTTATATATTATTGAATATTCCATTGAATTCGGTAGGTATCATAATAAAAAATATTTACTTGTTATAAATTAATATTATTAAATTAAATGTTACTGAGGCTTACTAACAGAAAGACTAACTAAGTTTGGCCCGACCCGGGACTCAAACCCAGGATCTCTCGATGAGTGGCCGTACTTGCTAGCCACTACACCAACGAGACAGTTGGGCAGTTATAAGTATGTATACAAGTGCCATCCAGCTATAAATATTATTTCGGTATATTATTTACTTTAAAACTAATGTCTTCTGTCAAATAAACTTTAAAATATTTTTTTTTCTCAAGAATAATAACTATTCAATAATACATTTTATTCACAGAAAACACCACCATAATAAGAGAACGTCAAACGCAAACTAATGCGATCTGTGCTAAAGTTGCGCGTGTACCTCGTCGGTAATCCTTTGTTTCAAACCCAAAACTTTTGACAGATAACAAAGTGAAGTTTTAACAGCAAAAACAGTGACGCAAGTTGAATTTGCAAAATGTTAGTGCTAAGTTTCTGTGGTGGATTACTTTTAGGGTTTTAGGTACGTGAATGGTCGAAATATTTATGTTTAAAGCTTCTCATTAAACAGCTTATTAATTATTAATTATTTTATATTGCCTGTGATAAATTATATATAGAAAGCTTAAAACTAGTGCCTATTAAAAATATTCTAAATATCTCTATTATATACGAGTATTTTGTCAAACATATTTCTATCTATTGGCCCACTCATGTGGTAAGCTGCGTCATTAAAACATTGTGTAAAATATTTTTTTTTCGGATTTTTCATGCATTTTTTTTTGGTTTCGAGTAACATAGTCACAGGATATATTTTTAAATGTCATACTGGAGTTAATATAATATCTATGTGTAAATAAAAAAACATAAGTTATCTAAATTTTGAATTTATAGTTACAAGTACAATATTTAATTTATTAATAATTTAAATTTAAACTACATATTTACCAAAACAAAATAAATTAAATGAAAATATTAACAAACGAAGAACTGAACAGACACATTTTATACATTATAAGGATAACAATTATAATAGCTACCACATTTTAATAGACAGGCATTGAGATTAAGGTAAGTATGTACGTAATTCTGACACCCTCAGGACAGTAAAGGGCTTAACTATGTCAAACCTATGTTATAAGTAATCCAGCTGATAAAACAACATTTTTTTCTTAGAAGATTCGGCACTTGTTTATATCAAGATGAGAGTTTAAATTTTGTCCTCCTCACTCTATTTTAAAACTCATTTTTAATCCATTCTATACAGATGAATTAAATTGAAGTGTCTGTTTGTTATAATAAAAGCTTTTTACTATTATTAAATTAGTAAAAATAATAATATTATAATTTACACAATAATTTTCATTTTGTCTGTCAATCTGTCATTTGTACCGGCTAATCTAAGATACAGTTGGACAGATTTTGACAAGATTTTTGTATTGACTAGATAGATAGATAGCTGATGTTATAAGGAGTACTAAAGCTAATTTTTATTTTTGAAAAAAGATTGGATATAGTCTAATTAATAAGAAATTAAAACACCTAGTGACGTAATTAAGCGAAGCGCCAAGTCTACCAGTACTTTATGAAACAGTATACTCGTGGTATCAATAAATAAATAGTTTAATCGGTTTTTATTCTCTAATATATTCTGTGCATTATCTCGAATATTCCCAAAATGACGATATATTTAACTACCTTGAGAACGTAAAGGCCATGTAATTTAAACTTCGAATTGGATTTGCATATTGAAGAATGTTATTACCTCCTTCTATCTAAATACTCTAAGCTTTACATTAAAGTTGAAATTCAAACTTTAAAATAAGCTCAAAGCTTAATAGATAATAATTTAAAAGCGAAACAAAGCTTATTTAGCGTTTCTAATAAAAGTTTTATTCATTTGTGACTTCACTACAAGTATTAATTTAAATGAAACTATCTTTTCGGATTTTCGTGAATTTATTGCGACATTTCGAAACGTCTGTAATAAATCCGTGAAAATATCCGATAAGATAATTTAAAAAAAACGGATGCTTGCTATCAATAGACTCATAGAAGTCATAGAAGAGAAGTCATAGAAACTCATAGAAGAGAGTTACCTGTTAGTATTTTTGTCGAATACCAAACATATATTAAAATAGAAAAAAGCCGAGTAAATATTTCATTTCTTAGAAACCTATACTTATTTTTAAAACGTAAGATACGAGTCACTAGTTCATAATAAATACGCTTTTACATACAAAATTGGTATAATAATGGTTTTAGAACTAAAAAAAACTTTATTCTAGCGAACAAGATTGCAGAATTCTAATATAAATAGTGTAATAATTTACCTATTAATTAGTCATATGTACAACTTTTATTATTGCCCATACTGTTTAGAGTAGCTTTTGCACGCGGTTCCTCGCACCGAGTCAGAATTTTTGACTATTTGTGTTTTTCAAACACTGAAGTTTGTTATCGTCATATTATTATCTTATACGTTTACTTGAAAAAAATATCCAGTGAGATATACAGCCACTATACGTGGTACTAGTGTTTAGAGCAATTATTATTCTCTCAATTTAACATTTACTCGCAAAAAATAATTAAAATATGGCTACCCATTAGAAGTGACACATTAATTTACGGAATAAAAATCAAAATTATAATCACCAAAATTAGACCCTTGTGCGAAATTTCATTGTAATGTTACGACCGTAATCCCTAAGGCTCTATTAACGTATTTCACTCATTTTTGTATGAAACAGTAAATAAACTTTCTGAAATATTTTATACTATAAGCTACGTGTATTTTATGTAATACAAAATCATGTACGCTGCGAATATGTTTAGAAAAGTTTGAAATGCTTTTTATAATATACTGTACATGCTTTTGCAAATAGTTGAGAAATTTATGTGTTTATATTTGCACATGTGAAATATGAAGGTTTCATTATATTACCAGTATATACCTACTTACTATATCATATAACTGCCTCCATTGTAACACGTACGACTGCGAATCATGAGGTCTTCGGTTTGAATCCCGAGTCGGGTCAAGTTTAGTTACTGAGTCTTTCTGTTTAGTCAGTCTCAGTGGCCCGAAGTTGGGAAAGTGGCGCTGTTACCTTAGAGACTCTAATTCTTTTGAGAATCAAGGTCACAATAATTTTAAAACATAAATTCGTCCCTTAAACGTTCAACATTCAATATATTTAAAAATTACTTTACAAGTTTAGTTAAAAAGTTATTATAGCTGTGTAAACATGATGTTTGGGGCTACAAAAACATTGTGAAATTGTCCGCTTGTCAGCTCCACTTGAAAACGGTCATCGGTACGGAAAACTGGACGGAGCATGAAATACAGCGATGTACAAGTGTTATCTCTTACATATTCAGTATTCACATTGGTGCATAATACCTCGTATTGCCCGTCGGTTTGTGCAGTTCTATCTTGATGAACACTGATCTGATTTTAAGATTTTTAAAAATATCCTGTGGCACTTAAAACGTCCTAAGTGGCTTTTATAATTATATTATGTGTATAGTAATAATATTCTTGAGTTAATTTCTGTTTAAGAATCAAGAAATATATACTGAAGGCTGTGGTAGCCTAGTGGTAACACGCTCGCTTGGATAACCAAACGATGTGGGTTCAAATGTAAGGCTCGCTCTAATATTTTATTTTTTAATGAAAGCTTATCTTACAGTGAAGGAGAATATCGTGAGGAAACCTGCGTGTCGAAAGACATGTGAAGTTTGCCAACCCGCACTTGTCCAGCTTGGTAGCCTCTCCTCCTCCTTCCCCTCTCGTATTGAAGGGAGGTCCATGCACAGAAGGACGTTAAAAAGGGCTGTATACAAATATATACTATTGTTTTAGGCGGTATGTTATTTTTATTGATAACCTTATGTATAATGCTATACGTTCTCCGCTATTGAATTATAATTACAAAGGACTTCAATAGAATACAAAGAATCGTACATCATTTGTCTAGTTCCTTTTACGGTTTACGCGTGAATAAATAAAAAAAATACAAAATTCTTGAATATTGTTTCAGATATTTTGCTTCTAGCAAGTTCTTTGATCAGTTAAGAGGATAAGGTACTGTGAATTGATATGTGTAGTCCGGCATTCTCTTAAGATTATCAGGTCTTATTAGCATTATTAACCAAAGCTAGATAGATCAGATAAAGAAACAATTTCATTTACAGAAACCTAGATTTTGCTAACGAATACATTTGCGTAATATATTTTCTTTATTTTATTCATAATGAGATAAGCAGATTTTGATGTTATTTAAAAAACGCATCGATTGCATTGTGGCCACTTGACCTTCATTCTTATCCCAGTTTTAAAGCAATCGATTGTGTTAGCAAAAATATATTTTCAAATCGGATTGATAGTTTTAGAGATTAGTTAGAGACGAAACCGAAACCGGCAAGTGCGATTCAGACTCGCGCACGAAGGGTTTCGTATGTAAAAACGGCAAAAAAATCATGTCTGTTGTGCGACAGCCCCCTTCAATATTTGTTTTATTCTATTTTTTAATATTTATTTTTATAACAACAACAAAAATACATAATCTGTGAAAAGTCTAACTATCAGGGTTCATGAGATATAGTCTGGTGACAGACGGGCAGACAGACAGACGGACGGGTGAACAGTGGAGTCTCAGTAATGAGATTCGTTTTACCCTTTGAGTACGGAACCCTAGAACCTGCGCATAATCTTTACGCGAATTGATACTATTTTTTTGACGATGTAGTAGACACTGCTATTATATTAAAACAAATCAAAATGTAAGCACAAAACTATAAGAAATAAATATTCACCTTTTAAAGTAGTCATTATTATTATGAATTATTATGAATATATATAGCTTGTCGCGAATACCGTAGGGTAGTCGCGAAATAAGTGTTTAAATATTTAAATATTATTTGTCATAAACGTGAGGGTAGAACGATGACAGCTAAATAGAATAGATTGAGATTTGAGACAGACGTGTTCGAAACGCGGTCGTGTACGGGACGCTGACCTGATGAGGTGCGAGCTCCCAAGTGAAAGTATTCTGTGGGTGCGAGGCAGATCAGGCGCAACACCGTGTTTGCCAAGTAAGTGAATTTATTTTACCAGCGTGTGATAATGCAGTGGTGTTGCGTGGGAGCCGTGGTTGCTCATAAATTATATTTAGAGTTTCAGGGCAACTAGTGAAGTTGCGTGAGAGCCGTTGTTGCTCATAAATTATCAGCAGTGCAACTATTGTAGTTGCGTGGGAGCTGTTGTTGCTCATAAATTATCAGCAGTACAACTCGGTGGAGTTGTGTGGGAGCCGTGGTTGCTCATAAATTATATTTAGAGATTCAGTGCAACTATTGGAGTTGCGTGGGAGCCGTTGCTCATAAATTATCAGCAGTGCAACTAGTGGAGTTGCGTGGGAGCCGTTGCTCATAAATTATCAGCAGTGCAACTAGTGGAGTTGCGTGGGAGCCGTTGCTCATAAATTATCAGCAGTACAACTCGGTGGAGTTGCGTGGGAGCCGTTGTTGCTCATAAATTATCAGCAGCAACTCAGTGGAGTTGCGTGGGAGCCGTTGTTGCTCATAAATTAGATCCTAGAGTGTTGAATTCAGTATCGTGAGTTCAGTCGCTCGTAAATTAGTATAGCGAGGCTCGGGGTGGCTATAGGGGAGGTTGGAGGCCACTAGCGAGGGTACCAGACCCTCATAAATAAGTTTTTTTCATTACCAGCAAATCATGTGTACTTACGACCTTCAGTTACATTATAATTGCGATACGTCGTTATATTCGTGATATTCGTCTAATACCAACGAACTGGGTACCCGGCGCCCAGGGTATTTGGCGACATGGTGGAGGTGCTGGGATCTTTGCATTTAGTTTAAATTTAAAACTATGCACTGAAATTTTGAAAGTAAATCGGTAAAATGTTATATTCTAATTTTTATTGTTAAAAACCAGATATATCGGTTTATAATTATATAAAGCGTGAGGCTTATAGGTAAATCAGTACACCCGTATCATACCGAATGAATATATTTTTTATTAGGTTACCATTGTTTTGTATTACCTAATAAAATGTTAATATATTGTTACCGACTTTAGATATTATTATTGAATTATTATTATTATTTAATGAAGCGGAGACGTGCAATATTTTAGTAATGCATGAAAGTGTGTCCTATAAATAATTTAGTATGTCAATTAAATGAAATTTAATTATTTCCTTTAAAGAATATAGACATGTTTTGACTTCAAAAGGATATATTTAAATTATAATGGTTCGTCAGTTAGATATTAGCAAGGAAAGTGTCTAAAATGTTAAGGAAGTAAAGTGAAGTGCTAGAAAAGTCGTTGGATATTTAGTGATTTAAATTGAACAGAGAAGTTACAGTTTAGTTTTGTGTGGCGTTAATAATATCTAATTTGTATTGGAATAAGGAAGTGAGAATAAGGTATATTTTATACTTACAAGGCAATTAGTAATCGTTAGTTGAAGTTTTAAAGCTAAAATTTATGAAGCATTAAATAAGTAATTTCAAAGGCATCTAAAAATTAGCAAGCAAATAAAAATGTTAGTCAAATAAGTATCCACTGCTATTAATCATACTAATACATAATATGAACTAAATATTTTTTCTTATACTGATCACCTTCTTAACATAAAAACGAGATGATATAATATTACTAAAAACTATAAGTATTTCTTTTGAATCAAATCAAAAGAAATACTTATAGTTTTTAGTAATATTATATCATCTCGTTTTTATGTTAAGAAGGTGATCAGTATAAGAAAAAATATTTAGTTCATATTATGTATTAGTATGATTAATAGCAGTGGATACTTATTTGACTAACATTTTTATTTCATATTTTAATATTCATGAATTTTATATATGGATACAAATTAAATTAAACCGTGCTTGCAGTAAATGAAGGATCAGTATATCTCAGAGTTTGCAACTGTAGTAATTTAAAGAAGTAATTTAAAAAAAATATGCAAATGTACTAAAGTTATATTATGAAATATAAGAATTATTTTTATAATTCTTGGAATTAGTGAACAAAGTCAATTAGTTTTAAAAAATATTTATGTTGTTTGGTATTTATAATACAGTTTGAATATAGAATTACAATTAATTATTGTTACAAAGTACAGTATGATACAGTACATTGGTACAGTATATGGTTATTGCAGTTCTAATGTAGTATACTGAATTTAAAATTTGAAGTACTGTGGAAAGGTTGCATCATAACCCGACTTGAACTTATTTATAATTTTTTTTTCTTACATATATATGAAGTCAGCTCAGTTTGCGTGTACAAGAGGAATGGACTGTCATTTTAATTTTAATGAATTAAAGTTTATTGAATCTAAATTAAAGGAATTAGTTGATAGATTTTTATAGATATTCATAATAAATGTAAATCAGTTATCAAACGCAACTCGGAAGAGATTAGAGAATAGAAATTATACAGAGACACAAATTCAAATTCAAGTTTTGAGAGCAGAAATGAATGTTTGTTTAAACAATAAGTAAAGAACGAGTGTCCCGCAGTCTATTGATAATTGAAATATAGTAAGTTACCACGAATGAAACTTGCAAAATTCGATGGTGATTTTAAGTAAGTACATTGTGTACAGTAGTATTAATTATTGAATCAATTTTCATCTAACGGTGATACTAGGAATATTAGTGATATTGATTAATAATTGTTATTTACAATCGCCTCTAGAAGGTTACGCTAAGAAGGCAATTTAAGGATTAGATGCAATTAATAAATACTATTAGATAGCCTGTCTTAACCAGATATTTTATGAACGCTGTGGAAAACCAAGCGTTTTTATTGAATGACATTATGTTGCATCATATTATGTGGTATTAAATAATCGAGTAAAGCAGTTAGAGCGTGTAGTCGAGTATTAAATCAAAGGCATCTGAGATATATCTGAGCGAAGATATTAATCATATTAACCACCTGTGATGGTTATAGTTTAAATAAAACTTTTATATTTGAGTTACGTTTAAAATGACTTACGAAAATGAATCTGTTAATATAAGAAAGTAATTTAGTGTATATTATAATATTTACAAATATTATGAGAGAAGCTTCTTATATATAGAAGGTAGTAACAATAAAAATAAAGTTTAAATGCAGAACAATTTATATTCGGTTCATTGCATCGGTTTTGACTATGAATACAGAAAGAACCAAAGTAGAACATAGACTTTAACATGAATCTAAATCATTCACATGAACCGTGATTCAGTAAATCAAACCGATGAGCCACCTAAAAGGAAGTTCATTAAGAGATGTGTAAGAGTGTGTATTATGTAATCGAAATAATGTTAATGGTGTACTAATTTTAAAACTGTGCAGAATAGAAATCATATTTAGGTAACCGTTGTTGTTACAATTGCTTTGGTGAAGCCTGAAGGACATAAATCTAAGCTGTTTTTCTAATCAAAAATGTAGGCATTGCAATGAAGTCGGTCTGACTAATCGTGTTTTATACCCCAGTAGATCAGCCCCTCTAATGAAATCGATGCATACTGATACTTCAAACTTGTTAAAATAAGAGGTTTGTGTGGCCAGGCTAAAGAGAAACGTTGTAGATCATTACTTGACTCTGGTAGTCAACGTTCGTATGTAAAGTTATTAAATTCAACTTATTTAAACCTGCTAGTAGGCAGTAGAAAAGTAAATCTTGTATTTATTTTTACATGCGGTACAAAATCACCTATATACCTATAAAAGGTCGTGTTGTTAATTTTGATTACGCGATAGACGCGAACTAATAGTGTTAAGCGATCAACGAGTATATAATATGCGAATCGAATTAAATCAAAATATATATACTTTATTCGAATGGACTTTTACAAGCACTTTTGAATCGTCACTTTGTATATAATGAAAATATAGAACTAAATTAAATGTCAGTATGTAAGTCTGTAACCGCATATTATGAATTGCGCACAAGCACGAGTGAGTATTAAATAATTTAGCGAAAATATTACAGTATAGGTAGAAGTAGAAACTTATTTTAGCAGATGACTGTTCTTGTAAGGAAGAGGGCAATGATTATTATCATACATTTTGTATCAAATATAAAACTTTATGTTTCTCTGATAATCTTTTTTAGTCAATTCAGATTTTAGTTGAATATGGTCACGTAAATAAAGTAAATGAAATATATTCAGTTGATCCACTATCAGTTTTATCCTATTTCCAATAAGAAGGATTTTGTGATGGTAAATTATATATGAACTAGACTTTATACATGAACCAGATCTTTCATTCAAGAACAGGTGAAGTGATAAGGTTATTTTTGTGATTCTCCAAACTATCCTCGTGATGAGTAACGGATTGAACAGTTTAATAATACTAATTAGTACAAAGGTAAATTAGTCTGGTTGGTCTAAGTAATTTAGTAAAACTTTTGGATAATTTACTATTAGATCATGTCATAGTGATTAAAGAACAGTTACAGAACAGTGTGATAGCCAAAACGGTTTCTATTCACTAAGTTTTCGGTATTAACCACATCACGTTATTTTTAATAGATACAAGTTTAGTCTGTTATATAATGTATCCAGTATTACAATTGGAAGTAACAGTTTAAACAAATATTTGTATAAAAGTCCTTAATGTGATAACATCTTAAGGCATTATTGATGAAATTTATGAAACATGCGGTTGGCCTTATAGCATTCGTTGGAAAGGTATTTTTACAGATAGGCCTTAAAGGAAAGCGTGATAAAGAAATATAATCTAAGTTCTAGTCGAGTTGAACTTGCAGTTATATCTAGTTCATTTTCCCTATATGCTACTATAAAATGAAATGTAGTAGTTAAATCAGATAGTTGATGATACTTATGTAGAAATATATTACTGATGCTACAACAGTTTTAGAGCCAAAACACTTATACAACAATTCAAAATTAGCTTTTAAAGAATTCGAGCGAGTGTATTTCCAATTCAAAGAAATTTCTTTCATGGTTACCTGATAAAATTTGAACAGATAATGAGATGGTTAGTTTTAGTTTTACATGAAATACGTGACATTATAAATGGTATTTAAATATGATATTGGACAAACAGATTTAGGTTCAATTTGTATAAAACGTGGCCTGGTATTATAAAAGTAATAGTTTCAGTTTATGATCCTTGCGGTTATACTATTCCCATATTGTTTCGAATAAATTCTTTTCCAAAAGTTACTGAAACAAAAGTTTTGTAGGAATACTTCAATTAATATTCATTTACTCAGTAAAGTGAGACATATTATTTGTATTGCAAAGTTTGGTTATCTTAAGAATATTAGAATTGACAGATTACTTTAAAAGTATACTTGATAAGAAAGGAAGTGAACAAATGAGACATGAATTACATTGTTTTACTAGTGCTTCTATGGAAGCATACGCTGCCCGGATTTATTTACATAGTTGATAGATTACTAGTAATATTATTATTGATTGGATTAGTGTCTTTTAAAGAGCAAGTTAACAATTAACAGAAAATATATGCTATTAAAGTTTGTAAATAAATATTTAAGGCAAAGTATTAACGATCAGGTTTTGTGGACTGATAGTCAAGTAATTTTTGTTTGGTATAATTCTAGTAGGCTCCTGCTACCTTTTGCGAATCTTAAATGAAATTAAGGAAAGTGAAATTTGGTACAAGATATGACCGAATAGATCATTATGAAGTTCAAAGATTCTGACTTTTTATTTAATAATTATTCTAATAATTAGTTTCCTATGCTTGATAATTGTGCATATCAAGTTGAGACACTCGCTTCTATTGGGGAGGGTCTCACGAATGAGAATATTATTAATAAACACAATCCTGTTAGCAATGAAATTAACATAAATAATTATGATATGTCAAGTACAACAGAAACAGATAAAGACGTAATTAATAATGGTGACATGGATTTAGAAATAATTTTGGAAATAGAAGCTACATATTTTCCTATAGAAGTTTGACTTACTTTGGTATTTTAACTGATTTTAAGATCACGTGGCCTATATAAGAATGTTAATAGGATATTGAGATTTTAGCCGCTTTATGTAATTAAGGAAAGTAAGGAAAATTGAAATGGATTGTTTCTTTAATATAAATACTTGTTCGACTATCAAAGCAATACCATATTTTTGAAGTTTTTATTATAAGAAAAGTAAATTGGAATTTTTGTTGCAATCTGAACCTTACCTTACCCAAACTTATTATTTTCGATAGCACCACGAATTTCAAACTTACGTTGGAAGTATTATTGTAAATTAAATAGAATACGTATAAAATACATACGCTTATACCTGAGTTAGCTCCATGGCTTGGAGGCTTTTATGAACACTTAATAGTTTTGGTAAATCATTGTCTTAAAAGAACGATGGATCAGCATTTGCTTAACTATAATCAGTTAAGTACAGTTAGTTATAAAAGAAATTGAAGCGATTATTAATACAAGACTTTTATACATTAGTAGGAGCAGAGCTAGAGTTAGAGCTATGTTTAAAGGCCATCAGATTACTTACGAATATTCGTGAAAACTACGACCGAGATATCGGATCGTTTCTAGAGTCAGCGTAAAATATTAAATATAACTTAATTGATTGTGAGAAACTTGGCCAGATTAAGAATTCAGCAGTTTGTGTAAATATATGGCAATCAGTATCAGTGTTTAAATGTGAAAGTATACCGCGGACCGATGAAATAGGTCAGATTCAAAGCGTTCTAAGCAGTAGACCAAAGGGGGCAAGATTAAAGAACTGACTGAGTGTTCAGATGGATAATATATCAAAGTTACAAAATTAGTGCGTTGAGAATAAAGTGAACATTTAATGTAGTATCAGTCCCTGAATAGAAAATCGAAAATAAGTAAAATAGTAACCAGTGAAATAAAGATTCAGCGACTATTAATTCCAAACGACCTAGCAGAGTGTCAGCTCCAAAGATTAGGGATAGAGTTACTAAGTCTCAACTTATCAAATGTTGTTTGATAGATTATAACTTGTTGTTTTAAATCAGATGGTTGTTCTAACGAATTGCGATCTATAATCAGTGTCACATGAAAGTCTTATAGAAATCAGTTAAATCAGAACTCTTTTCGGCGGGGAGTGTCGCGAATACCGTAGGGTAGTCGCGAAATAAGTGTTTAAATATTTAAATATTATTTGTCATAAACGTGAGGGTAGAACGATGACAGCTAAATAGAATAGATTGAGATTTGAGACAGACGTGTTCGAAACGCGGTCGTGTACGGGACGCTGACCTGATGAGGTGCGAGCTCCCAAGTGAAAGTATTCTGTGGGTGCGAGGCAGATCAGGCGCAACACCGTGTTTGCCAAGTAAGTGAATTTATTTTACCAGCGTGTGATAATGCAGTGGTGTTGCGTGGGAGCCGTGGTTGCTCATAAATTATATTTAGAGTTTCAGGGCAACTAGTGAAGTTGCGTGAGAGCCGTTGTTGCTCATAAATTATCAGCAGTGCAACTATTGTAGTTGCGTGGGAGCTGTTGTTGCTCATAAATTATCAGCAGTACAACTCGGTGGAGTTGTGTGGGAGCCGTGGTTGCTCATAAATTATATTTAGAGATTCAGTGCAACTATTGGAGTTGCGTGGGAGCCGTTGCTCATAAATTATCAGCAGTGCAACTAGTGGAGTTGCGTGGGAGCCGTTGCTCATAAATTATCAGCAGTGCAACTAGTGGAGTTGCTTGGGAGCCGTTGCTCATAAATTATCAGCAGTACAACTCGGTGGAGTTGCGTGGGAGCCGTTGTTGCTCATAAATTATCAGCAGCAACTCAGTGGAGTTGCGTGGGAGCCGTTGTTGCTCATAAATTAGATCCTAGAGTGTTGAATTCAGTATCGTGAGTTCAGTCGCTCGTAAATTAGTATAGCGAGGCTCGGGGTGGCTATAGGGGAGGTTGGAGGCCACTAGCGAGGGTACCAGACCCTCATAAATAAGTTTTTTTCATTACCAGCAAATCATGTGTACTTACGACCTTCAGTTACATTATAATTGCGATACGTCGTTATATTCGTGATATTCGTCTAATACCAACGAACTGGGTACCCGGCGCCCAGGGTATTTGGCGACATAGCTTTTTAATTATTACTAATAATAAATTAAACTCAATTTCGCGACCTAATTTGTCCTATGTATTGACTTACCCCATTAATTCTTCCATTCACGCTTAAAGACGGTTTATTTCAAAAATCTGGTTTAAAATAATGATATAGATTAAGTAATTAAAATAGATTACTCTATTCTTGTAGAGATAAATGGAATAATAAGTTTCCACATAAGCTTCCATTACTTTAAATTAAAAAAAACTTCAATATCTACATAAAGAATAGTGTATGAGTTATAAAAAGCGTGATATTTAAAAGCTACATTTTTTCGCTTAAGTCAATTGAAAAGTTCTCATTTAGACATTGTAAGCCCAAAATGTATTGAATGAAAAGACCATTGACGTAAACATTCATAAATGGGTTTCAAAGAACTATCCAATATAAAGAGAATCGCAGGAAATTGTTCCACGAAACTCTCAATTCGTAAGCTATACTTAGATTTTGATTTTTTGTATTTTCGTTTAAGTATGACTACTTTTGGGTGTCATTTGTCGTTTGCCTAAAGTACAATTTCCGTTTTGAGCGAGGCAAATGTAAATCAGTCTGGGTCATCTCTCTAGCTTTGGTCTTTAGCAAAAAATTTTAATATTCAGTTTGTAGATGAAGAAATGTTCATAAGTCTTCTTTGATATTTGTTCAATCGATCATTTAAATGTTTGATTTAGGCTGATTTTCTGTATATTCAAACTTTTTTAGACCATTATAATATTATGCTGGGTATGTATAAAATAGTATTAAGAAGTTAAAGGCAGTGGTAGCTCAGCGGTAACGCGCTCGCTTGTATAACTGAGTCTCTTCAAATCCGGGTCTCGCACCTCTGATATTTTCATATGCGAATCATTTCTATCCTGATTACCACTTGTCTTACGGTGAAAGAAAACATCGTGAGGAAACCTGCATGTCTGAGAAATCCTAGCAAGTTTTCGTAAGACATGTGAAGTCCGCCAACACGCACTAGGCCAGCGCGGTGGACTACGGCCTGATACCCCTCGTACTGGGGGAGACCCGTGCCCAGCAGTGGGACGTTAAAAAGGGCTGATGACAAAAAGTTAAATATATAAAATTTAATAAAAATTCAAATTCTTATTACCGTAAATGAACTCTATCTCTCTCACTGGATAAATGGACCGACTACTGGTGTTTTAGTAAGATCTGTGACTAGGTATAGTGCTAATATATTTCCTTTATTTAATAATAGAACATACTGCATATGTTCCAAAAAGAAACAATTTTGCCATATCCTAGTCTAAGAATCTAATAATACTCTAAAATAGTAGAGCTTTAAAGCTGCTTGAGCGTAGTAATATTTGGCGTTGCCTTTCCGTTACACGTTGCAAAGCTTGACGTCTGTAGTCTCCCAATACACTGTTGGAAATATTCAAAGATGCACTTGAAAATCCGCGTCCTGAAAAGATGTAATAGAAAGCAATTGGATTGAATAGCGCTGTTTTCTACGTTTCTAGAAAGGATTCAATATGTACAGTATATTACAAGGGTATATAAGGTATAAGTATATAAATATATATTTAATATGGTTTTATTACAAACAAAAATATTATGAAAAAGACTCATTTAAGTTTATTATATTTATCATTTTAGTAATTGATTTTTACAAAGAAAAGTAGAAAATTCAATATCATCATCAAATTTCGTGCTTAATCATATTTAAGAAAAAAAATTGACGTAATTAAATATAACATCATGCAACTTGCAATTAGATTCTATTTCAATATTATTATTTTTTATAAGATTATTTGTGTTCCTGTGCACATATTAATTAATTTTTGCGGGTCGCTTTTCATATCCAATAAAAAAGTACAGCGGATTTCTGTTTTGGAAGTTATTTTAGGGAAAATAATTACAATCAGAATAAAATTGAATTAAATTGGAATGAAATTGAAGTGTCGGTTTTAAATTTCAAATTAACAGCTTATCACTACATTCATATGAATGTTTAATATATGGTACTTATTATATTACAAAAATTCAACTTTTTAAAATTTTTGTCTCTCTGTCTGTTTATTCCGGCTAATCTCTGAAACTGTTAAACTAATTTTGATGGGACTTTCACTCGCAGATAGTTAATGTTATAGGGAGTAGCTTTGGCTATTTTTATATTTTTATTTTATTAGAAAACTAGGAGCATACTCTCGCTTTGCTCGGGATCGTCCCTAGGTACGTGTTGTATATATTTACTTCGCACCGACCGGTATATACTCGTATTTGACTTGATTATATGAATTATCATTGCACGCACCATGGCAACTGTCATAATATGATAGGTCAAACGCCGTTAATTTTATAATGTTTTTTTTTATTTCTTAACTATTTTCTGTATAGTATGTTATCCTTAAAAGACAGGCATATGACATCGCAGACTTTTTTGTAGACCTATATAAGATACACAATTCCACCATACATTCGTTTGTTATATATCAAAGGGTTTAGGCAGCGTTTTCGTTGAAAGCTCCCAGACGGCTTATTTTTTTCCGACACCTCCAACAGATATCATTATATTTTAGCCAATGTCTACAAAAACTTGACAAATTATATACTAAAACCTTCCTGGAGAATCATTTTATCCATTGGTGAAACCTGCATGAAAATCAATGCATTAGTTTTTGAGTTTATCGCGAACAGACAGACAGACAGACGCGGCGGAGGACTTTGTTTGACTTGCGTCCAGCGAAGCGGGCGGGGTTTGCTAGTTCAAAAATAAAAATATAGAAACTGTATTATTTGTACAACATTTTTTAACAAAAAGATTGTAGAAATATACTTATACTTAAAAATATTTAAGCAAGGATCTCGACTAATCTTAAAATATATTAAAATCGCAAAAAAAGGCAAAGTACAAGCGACTTATCTTCATATCTAAGTGCATGGATTTTGCTAAAAATTTCATCGGTTTTATTTTATTCGCACGGAAACAGACAGACAGAATTTTTTTTTTTTTTTGTTATAAACGCAAATATTTTCATATACATCAGTCACAAGTTGTAAATTTGACAATGGACTCTTCAAATATTTGTTTGGCAAAGAATTTCTGGAGATTCACAGATACTCATTTAGTTTTTACAACAATAATATGTCATTCAGCAAATTACATTGGGTACAGCCATCATTTTAAATAGACAGTGAAAAATTACTAAGTATATGATTGATGGGAAGCTGGCTCGTTTAAAAAACGTTTTCGATGCTTAATTTTTCTGTCGGTGGACGTCGGGCTTGATGGATAGAGCTTCTACAAAACAAATTCAGTAGAAGCTTTGAGTGTTATTAGAGAATGCAACAGGAGTCAAATGGATGTTGTTTTAAAAATGATATATGATCGAAGTTGAAAAATACTTTTGCTCAGCTGATACTTCTATAGTCTTGTAATAATAACAGCATAAATTTTGTTACATAGGTATAACAAAATCACATTTTCTTACATTTTTGTCCGTCTGCCTGTATGTTGCGCTTTATTCCTGCTTATATCTGAAACGGCTGGACTTATTTTAATGGAATTTTACCTGACAGGTAGCTGATGTTATATGAAGTAACTTAAGTTAAATAATTAAAGTTCCGCTCAGACAAAAAGAAAAATACCTAGAGTCGTCTCTCTCACACGAGCAAAGCGTGGGTAAGTCACTAGTATATAATATAATAATATGATATAAATAATAATATTTAAAAAGATTTTTAATACACTGTTCTTTTTAGTAAAGATGATATTATTCCTTTAATATTCCCGTTTCAAGCATATTATGTTAACCAAAAGACATTCCAAGTAAAATCTATTCCTCTAAAAGCTCCGTGTTATGCAAAAAGCTTTGTTTCGGTTTATTACATAATTACTTGTACTTCCGCAATATCCTTTGCCAGTTCTTCTGCTGTTTGAGTCCATTGTGCAAGTTAGATGACCTGCCAGCAACATCGCAAAAGTTACAAGCAGAAAGCGACAAGTTGCTTCGATTTTTAGTACTATTGTTCTAAAGTTTACTGTTTGGACGAATTGTAGTGCCTTTTTTGACTTTTAATAAAAGTAAATTTTGTATTACAATAGAACAACAATGGATAGATCGTGGGTTCAATTTTGCACAAGTGATTATAATCATTAAATAAAAAAAGTGAAAGAACGAAGTGAAGTGTAGTGGTGAAAATAGTGCTTAAATCTAGTACTAAGTATTACATTTCCTAATTCTAGAATCCATATAATATAATGATAAAGATATTTGTTAAGTCTTACACTTAATTATATAACATCACAATTAAAATGTACAGTTAATGAATTTTAGATGTATTAATCTCATCTTGGTGCTTCTTTAGTTTAGAAACTTTTAGTATTGTTCGAATTATAAGATATTTAGTTAGTTATAAACCACCTTGACCTAATGTTTAGTAAAACGTAAAAGTGTTTATGTTAATTATTTATTTTTAAATTAATATTATGTTATTTTGCTTGAGTTTTAACTTAACTTTTATCTTTTTTAACGCTACGCATACATATGTAACGTATGTGCACCTCCCGCATTCATACTTTTTGATTTCACGGTCCACTCTGCTATCAGAGAATACTTTGAAAAAACCATACCAGATGTACACTTACACTTCTTACCAAGTATCACCTTCCAGTGTGCTTTTTGACTTTACGACTGGATTGCCGGACGCTGATGAGATGCAAGACCGGTTGTCGTGGAAATATTTGGGGTAGGCCTAATTTCAGCTGAGGACGTATTTGAACTGAAGCGAACGAGACGCAAATAATAATAATTATTATTACATTTCAATTTTCAATTTAAATATTTACAAAGTACAGTTAAACAGCTTTTTAAATTACTAATTTACTTTAAAATATTTACAACTCAACCTATTTCATATTACTTAATTCGTTAAGTAATTTCCAGCTTGGCTACGCAACATCGGTCTCTACGTTCATAATTAATAAGTTCACACCAGTATTCGTGCGTAGGATAAAGTGCGGGATAAACCGCGGAATAACTCTAAGGTAACCCTCATTTGGAAAGCTAAGTTCACACGTCAAGCTTTGTACATTAATACTAGAAGCTTTCTTAATTAGTTTTCTATTTATGTAATTAATTTATGTAATTACATATTTGGGTTTAAAAATTGCAAATGTAACAAATTTCACTTATTGTTAGTTAAATATGTTTAATATTTGAACTTATTTTCACTTTTTACTGTCTTTTTGACTATTGTATGCTGGAAGGCATTAAATAAATCTACTTGTGATAAGTATACCTTCATATACTTTGTATAACACATGCTTCACTGCCACGGTGGTGTAGTGGCCATGTACATGCTGTACAGTCGCACATCGGGAGGTCCTAGGTTCGAGTCCCGGGTCGTAAAGCACGTAAAGCCGTCAGCCTTGCACCTTAACTCTCACTGGTCGTGTCGAGCAGTCGCTCCACCGGAATATGAAAGTAATAAGGAACAGAGAGTGCACTTGTGTTTGCGCGTACATTCGTGCACTATAATATATCCCGCGCAGATGGTTTATCTCAATGAGATTGGCCGGAATCGGCCGGGAGGACATTATAACACATGCAATCCTGACTGATTTTTTAACGTCTAAGCAAAACTACCTCACTTGTAATACTGAACTTTAGTTGATCCTATAATGAACTATGAAATTTTAAATGTTGTGTAAATTTTGTTTTAAATTGCAAAAACGGGTGGTAAGGTTTGTATGTAATAGAAAATAAAATTTCAATCGTCAACTTATTAGAAAAAATAGTTTGGAGTATGATTCAAAGCTATTCGTTACAGTCGCATTAGATGAATGAATGAGGATAAAAATAAGTATAAAAGGGTCCAAGGCACTCAAATTTGTGACGTTTCAAAATGTCGATACCAATTTCTATTGTTATCGCTGTTCATGGCACTTGCTACTTTTATAGTGAAAAATGATGTACTACAACGCAGAGGGAAATTCTAAATGGATCATTCTGTTCGCACTTTAAGAATAACTCGATAAAATATTGAATGAAATTTAAAGACGTGACTGATTTATTTCAATAATTTAGTTCAATTTAATTAACTTTTGTAATAAGATAAGAAATTAAACATAAAATCTAGAACTCAATCACTTATATTGTTTTCTTGTAAAACTTTTTATGTTGGGACATAATTACAACAGCGCCATCTAGTTCCATGGTTAGCTACGAGGCTACCAGATAGTTGAATACTACACATATAAATTTTATAAACATATTTTTTATAAATATATAAACACCCATGATTGAAGTACAAACATTCATGCTCGACAAATGAATGCCCTCAGCGTGACTCGAACCCGCGACCGCTGGCGCAGAAAAGACCACCAACTGAGCCAATCGTGCCGTCATAATACTTAATAATTTTAATGAAAAGTTCTTTAAATTTACAGTAAATGTATTGCAAGCATGCCTAATTCTATTACACACTCGATTTCTTTTAACATTTTCTCGAAATAATGGAATTGATTTGGACGAACCCAAATGCGAATTCATGCATACCTTCCGCACCTGCAGTACGCTTGATTACACCCGAAAGGAGTATGTTACATAATGTACCTAGTACCTACTAGTAATTCTCTCATAATAATTGTTACAGTATGATGTTTTATCAGCTATTAATATTATAAACAAAAGAATTTCTTGGCTCCCTATACGTACTAATTATAAATAAATTAATTATTTATCTGTCTGTCTTTCTGGTATAAATCAGATTCCAATTTTTTGTAAATAAAAAAAATACGGTTGAATTGATGACCTCTTTTGAAGTCAGTTCATAAATAGGTTAGGACCTCAACACACACCATGGTAAGCTTGTTTTATGTTTTTTTTTAAAACATGACATTATATTATGAATATAAACATCCATGACTAGAGTATGTATGTCTCTCAACAAATAAGTGAATGTCCCCACTCGGAATCGAATCCGTAAACGCAAGCACAGGAAGCAAAATCACCACTAACTGAGCCATATGTGCTACCAAATTTATATATTTATTTTCAATTTCTTCTAATCTATATACATTTTAATTTATGAATCTTTGAAGCGTAGTAATTACACAATATAATAAACAAAATATGCGAATGAAGTCATCGCAAAAAGCTAGTAAAGTGACTTTTCAGTAAAATTCTGGTATGAGGAAGCGGTTTTGTTACATACCCTTGTTTAGAGAGCACGCTAAACCGTATCCATATCTCTTTGTCTTGGAAACGTATAAACATTTCTCTATTTTATTACAAAGCTTTTGTGGATAGTTAAGATTTACCGCCGCACTCATAGTGACTTAATGAACCTTTAAGTCAATTCTTGACTTAATGGTTCTTTAAGTGACTCTGAGTGCGGCGGTTAGTAACTCATTAGAGTCTACTCTAAAACTAGTTGAACGTACGTAGCGGGACTAAAATTACTTATTTTATTTTTCGAACATAAAATTAAAGATAACGTGAGGTTTGATAATTATATTTTTAGCAATATACTTTCAAAGTGACATATGAAAAAATAACATATTTTGCATACATGTGACCAAAAGTCGTACATCAGAAGTCATGAATTTTATTTGCGCGTGGTGTGTTCATTGGCAATACACGTTCGATCTTTTGTCTTGCAACAAAAGTGGATATTGAAAGTGAAATAGCATTGTACTAGATTCCCTTTATTTACATATTTATGGAAAGAGTATGTTTTTTTAAAATCTCGTCTAACATAATAAAGGGATAAGATTTGTTTGTTCGTAATCGATAAGCTGAAACTACTGAAAATGTTCATCTCTCATTCGTTATTTTGGTCATTTCTCAGTATTTGACATAATCCCAGTCTGAATTTAGGAGGTAATATTAAAAACGCATCGTGTAATTTGAAATATTTTTTTGATTATAAGTATTACGTGTAATCAGCCCTTTTTAACGTCCCACTGCTGGGCACGGGCCTCCCTCAGTACGAGGGGGATCAGGCATAGCCCACCGCGCTGGTCTAGTGCGTGTTGGCGGACTTCACATGTCTTCCGGGAAACTAGCTGGGTTTTCTCGGACATGCAGGTTTCCTCACGATGTTTTCCTTCACCGTAAGTCAAGTGGTTATCATGTTAGAAAATGATTCGCACATGAAAATATCAGTTTGTTTTGTAATTAATTATTTATATGAAAATTCAAACAACCAGTCAAAACAAACAAAATACCAGTCTAAATCGCACACCGAGAGCTTCAATGACAACCGGCATAACTTTAAAAGCATTTCACTGTGCAGCTATTGGTGTGAAAAAAAAAGACATTTAGAAATATAAATCTCATTTTTTTCTCTCATATAACGGTTCTAAATGACTATAAAATGGTTCATCGCTTAGTAAAACCCCTTTTAAGTAAATTAATTATCCTTTTTTTATAAAATGAAATTTCTATAACGAAATAATCTAGTAAAATTTTATTAATATCTACCATAAAATCATAATGTAAAGAAGTTCTCGTCAACATTTTTTATCAAGCATTACGTCAGCGTTTTTGCTTCAAAGAAGAGTTTGCGAGATGAACAGATAAATGCCTAACTTTAAAATAGCTCCAGAGGCTCTTGAGTCGCTATTCTGATTTCACTCGCGATTACTCCGGAGTAAATCGTCTGAAGTTTTCTTAACAAAATACTACTATAGATATTATATTTCAAAAAAACGAAATTCGCGGTGAGCTGTGAAGTGGAGTATTTTATTAATGACCTATTCTATACAGTCAAAACAAAAACTTTTTAAATTTAATGCATATGATAGTATGTAAGGTATGTTTGTATGTTCCGGCTTATCTCCAAAACGGTTTGACGATTTTGATGGAGTTTTCACTAGTTAAGCTTACTATAACGACTAAGACTTGAATTATTTAAAAAAAAAGTATTAGATTCGGCCCCAAAAAATTAAAACCTAGGGATGAACGAAGCAGGAGTGCGTCGCTAGTTATGAGTGTTTTGACAAGTTTAGTAATGAAAATCAGCTTATGTAGCTATTTGTATTCAATGTTCTACATATTGTGTACGCAACTGTCTTAAACAGGCATTGTTTGTTTGGGTACACTTTCTCACGTGTTCTCACATTCGCTGACCTGAAAGTTGTTTACTTCACTAACTTTAGTTTTGATAAGATATTCAAATTATTAAGGCCTATTATAAACATTATTAGGCAATGGTTGACTAGTGGTAAAGTGCTCGTTGCAGAAACCGAGTGAAGCGGGTTCGAATCCTAGGTCTCGCACTGATAGTTTATCGGGTGAATCATATTCAATATAATTACCTCTAGTCTTACAATGAAGAAAAACATCGCGAGAAACATTGAATTTTTAAGAGACCTAGCCAATTTCGAAAGACCTGTGAAGTCCGCCAACCTATTTTTGGCCAGTGTGATGGATTATAGCCTGATCCCCTTCGCATTGAAGGGATGTCCGTGACCAGCGGTGTAACGTTAAAAAGGGTTACAGATACAATACAGAATACTGCTTTTTGTATAAAACTAAAATAATTCAATTAAATGATAAAATTTAATCATAGTATATAAAAATTTTTGAAGGTGAAATACCTTAAATAGATTTATTTTATTATTTCAGCCAAAGAAAAAACGTAATATTTTTATCTAGTTTTGCTTCAAATTAGCATTTGTTTCAAAATACATTGTATGTATTATTACAATTTTAGTTTCAATTATTTTAAGTTTTATACAGATTTGTTTGTTTTCCTAAGATTAATACTGCAATAAGTTAAATTAAATAGAAATTCAGAAACTCATACAATATTGTATTGCGATAAACATTCAAAATTTGCGTATAAAATATTCCACATCGTAAATAAATCGCACACGAACCTCGAAACCTATTTGGACTGTATCCAAATATGAATAAATAAAATTCAGTATATCGTTCACAATAATAGTCCACAATGCTATGTGATATGAGTCAAAATTCCATATCATCTTTTACACTGACAACTTAAGCCACTTATTTTCCTTTATAACAACAAGGTACTTTTTCTAAACTTTAGATATAAATCATAATTTGAACCGAAATTCGGAACAATGATTGTGGAAATATACCGGATATGGTTTGTTCAGTCCAAATCTGATTTTATTAACCGCCTTTAAAGAGTAAAAACCGTGGGAAAACCTTTATAAAAGAGCTTGAGGACTTGAAAGCCATGTAGACTCCATATGGTCAAATAGACTTGGCCTGACCTCCTCGTGATGAAAAGATGTCAGTCCGCCAATACGACGTTCAATGCATAATATGTAATATCACAAAGATGGTCTTAAGTAAGATAAAAAAAAAACATTTTTATGTGTAAGAGTTAAGTAATAAGTTGTAGGTAATTTTGAAGTCAATATGCCACATTTGTTAAAGGGTGATTGTTTGCGAGAAAAGCTTACAGAATTGAAAAGTTCTATTCCAATTCGTGTCAGTATTCAGAGTTCTGTTAGCACCGCGCAATATATTTCTGTAACGTACCTATTTATAAATACAACAGGATTTATTGCATAGACTATGACCTGAAGTAACACATTGGCTGCGCTTAATAACAAAATGTTTGAAACTGCCTGTTTATCTTTATAATTGCGAAAGTTTGTGTGTGTTTGTTTGTTTGTTCTTTACGACGAAACGGGTGAACAAATTCAGTATATAGGTAGAATATGAATAAGTTAGCTACAAAGGATTAACACTGGTCGATATAGCGTTGGCCGACCTCAGCTCCAAACCTACTCATACTAATAATAATGTAAGCGGATAGGATAGGAGTTGCAATAAGCTTAGCATTTAGGAATGCTACAAGCGAAACGAGGGTAGGTCACAAATAAGTAAATCATCAGTAATAATTTTGATAGTGATTTACGAAAATATCTTGCATAACTATTTTCTTCTAATGTAACGAGTTAGAGCTGTATAAAACAAATCTGTAAAGTTCCGAGTAAATACCATTACATAAAGAGAAAATTTTGTAAACTTGGGATATAAACGGAAGAAAACACATTACCTTAAGTGTATTTACAAGCATAGCTATTTTGAAATGGTTATAGTGAAATTGTGATGTTACCGTAATAAGAAATTCTGCAACTTTCTATGAATTAGTGTTCGCTTAGTAATCGGAAATCGATGTTTGAATAAAATTTCTTCTTCTCAAATATTTTTATTGAGAGCAAAAAAGCTCTTCAATAGCTTCTGAAAACTCCCTAATTGATTTTTCTTACCTTTTTATGTTAGATATTTTATTAAAGATTTTCATTTGTCACTGTAAAGACAGTAGCAGATTTACTAATGAATGGAGGCATATGCCCAGCAGTGGGACGTTAAAAAGGGAGTTTTTTCTACTCTATTAGACTGATTTTATTTTATTAATCAGTAGGCGTAGTAGACGGCTTTACGTGCTCTCCGAGGCACAGGGGTGACACATCGCCAATTTCCCAACTCCGGACTGTTACTGAGGCACACTAAGCAAAATGACTAATAACTTCATATGGCCTGACCCGGGACTCGAACCTCAAGAGGTCCTACTCGATGTGTGGCCGTACAATGTACATAGAAGATAAGATACCATAGATAAAAATACTAAACAATTCAAATAAACAAAATAATCAAAAATATTCGAAACAAAAGTAAACATCAAGGATGGAGGCAGTGGTTAATAACAAAGCAAAGTCCCCATCAAATCCCAGAATTGTTAATTAGACAAACAAGCTTATCGGTAAAGGTGAACAAAGTGAAACAACTTTACTTAATAATTGTCAATTCGCTTCAATTTAGGCCTATTTTGGTGCAGAAGCTGTATAAAACTTTTCTTTTGATCTATTTAGTCCATCTAAACTGATTCTTAAGATGAATGGACTTGAATATGAAAGAATCGGACGTTGGTTTAGTTAAGTAAAATTAATAATGATAGCTAAAATACAATAGTCTTATAATTATCATGAAGAATATTGTCATATACTTTCTAAGACTATGTATATAAATATATATTATATAAAACTAATATAATATAATTTTATATATAACTAACTTAAATATAATTTCTAATAATTCATTTTGGAAATAATCGCTTATGAAGCACGGCAGGTGTGCGAGACCCGAGACTTAAACCTATTCACTCCATTACCTATCGTGTTACCACTGGACTATTACTGCACGAAATCATTATAGTAAGAAAATCTGCATATCTGGGAGAGCAATCTTGCTAAGGTTTCGAAACATATAAGGTGTTGGTAGTTTGCCTTTAACCGGATTGCTTTCAGTGGAACATTAAAAAGGGCTAAATATACAAACGAAAAAATAAACAATTATTTTGTAATCTTGTTTTGAATCTTTTTTTCGCTAATCTTAATTTCTAATTTGCGGGTAAACCATTCTGTATTAACTGCTAGAACCAAGTTTTGTGACGTAAAAAATATGAGTCCTTCCTTTAACTAATAGTTAGTATGTTTGCTTCATTCAAAAATTAATATTAAAAAGGATAAATACGTAGTTATTTTATATTTAGAATAATTTTGTTATTTCACCAAAATTATAATATGAATAAAAGAAAATACTATCAATTATTTTATTTATTATTTACTGAAAACGTACTGGTTACAAAGTTTCCCAAATGGTAAACTTGTTAATTGAACAAACAGGTTTATTAGGCAAGGTAAAGCTGGGCGGAGCAACTTCGCAAAATAAATTACTGACAGTGCTTTAATTAACCAACTTCATTATAGACCGTTGAATCTAATTCAAAATGTATACAACTAATCTCTTATTTATTCTATACAGCATTCATGACTTTCATATATTTATTTATCAATATTATTAGGGACAAGCAAACTCGACCCGCTTCGCTGGGCGTAAATTAAACGGTTTTTATATTTTTTTATAAAATAAAAGTAGCCTAAGCCTTATAACATTATAACCTGCTAGAGAAAGTCCCGTCAAAATCCGTCCAGCCGTTTCAAAGATTAGCCTGAATAACAGACATACAAAAATTTCTTTTGAAGTTATAAAAAAAATGTTGATATAAATACCGTATATAATTTCATAAGCATTTAGTGAAAAGCTGTTAATATGAAATTACAAACCGACAGTTTAATTTTATTTATTATATGTACTGATGTAGGAAATTGGTAGCGTGCTTACTTGAAAACCCCAGGTGATGTGGGTCAAAACTCAGGTCTCGCAGTTCTTTTACAACCGCAGTTTTATGTTCGAATCTTTTAGATATAAAAAGGACTATTTAATTATCATTAATTATTGTACATGTAATTAATCATAATGAATAGATCAGCATGACAAATGTGGTACACACAATTATAATTCACAAAACACAGTAGAATTGTCATTACTTTTCATCGTGGGTTTCTATTCGACTTAGGGTATGCTTAAACTAATTGTGCTAATGTATCCCCGGTTTAATTATACGATTCTTTTAAAATGAGATACAGTTAACGGTAGAAACAGAGTGGGCTATCATATATTATAAATACTGTAATTGCAAATATCTATAATATCTTCCCTTTAGGCAGTCCATCTGCGATTAAAGTTTCATCGAAACGTACAAAATATTTCCGCATTAATAATTATAATAGTTTTAATAATAGTAGTTCTATAAATAAGTAATTTTCAATCTAAAGTCTCATGTGAATTGCAAAATAGTGTCATCAAACATAGGTAATTGGACTACAAAGCTTAACAATAAAGGTGACACGTGTAACATATTGACAAAATAACCGTCAACTGGTTTGTGCTAATCGAGTCCATTTTATCTGCATAAATCCTGGCATTTACTCTGTTGTTGTTTGATGGAGTTTAAAATCTATCAAATGTAGGCCATTGTTGAATATGTGTATCTATTGAGCCCTATTTAACGTCCCACTGCTGGGCACGGGCCTTCCTTTAATACGAGGGGGATCAGGTCACAGTCCACCACGCTGGCAAGGTGCGGGTTGGCGGGCATATATCTTACGAAAACTTGCTAGGTTATCTCAAACATGCAGGTTTCCTCACTATGTTTTCATTCGCTATAAGACAAGTGGTTTCATGTTAGAAATTATTCGCACATGAATATATCAGAGATGCGAGACTCGGATTTGAACCCGCATCACTCGGTTATTCAAACGAGCGAGTTACCACTGAGATACCACTGCCTGTATTGTTAGTGTAAAACATATTGTTAGTGTAAAATGTTCATGAATTGTGGTTTAGATTAATATTTAGTATTTTCTTTGTATTGACTGTATTCGTGGTAATTGTTATCTGCAATATATTAAAGGTTTCATGATGAGTATTTACAATACAGGTTTGTATTTAAATTACCATAATATTATTCAATAGAAGCTGTGAGCCCGATGGGATTTCCCATCGGCAATATAAACAGAAGTTTGAAGCTATATTTCCAAATTTTGTTATATGAAAATCTTTTTTATCTCCTTTGAACATTTAATTTTCTTTTGTTTGTAAATTACGAACGAAGAGTTTACATTCGATATATCTCTTTTTTTTCTCAAAATCTTGCATCTAGAGCTCTAATATAGCTTATGAATAGCTTTATGAATGTATGATATAAAAAATATAAATTAATTACTACTTACATGATTTTAATTAAGTAATAAAAACTGTAGAAAAAATTTATATCTTTCGAATTAGCGCAAGAGAAGGAGTGAGCAAAAAGAATTGTGTACGTATACGTAACTATACTTAAGGGCTGTAGTAAATGTTCAATTCCTAGAAAGATCGGTGAAGCCAAACATCGTAAAAAATCATGGAAGATTGTAAGAAGCGTTGCGTACGTATTAAACGTTTTTAACGTGGTTTATAGCTTTAACTCTCTCGTTTTAAAACCGGTCATGCCCAGCATTTTGACGTAAGAAAATATCTGAAACTTGACTTACTAAGAAACCTCACTTTAAAGTTTAAGTTCATAACAATTAAGAATGTCCCTCTAAAGCAACGATTAACATAATCTTTACAATAAAAAATTGTCATAGCGTAAATTTCGGTTAAAAATAAAATAAAAAAAAAACCTTTGGTTTTTATTGGACAAGCCTGTACGAAGCTTACAAATTGATTGGTAGATCAATAACAACCCACTGACGCTGCTGTCCATCAAAAGCATATAAAGTTTTTTACTTTTTAAGTAATAGCACCAACAGTGTATTTTTTTTTATTTAAATATTATTTTCAGTGGCAAAATTTTTTTTTTCTTTTTACTACTCGACCGACAAATAGTGCCTTATTTATTTTTTCTATTCTTTCTTTTATTGGGACTATTAGTGAGAGTAAATTTGTTTTTTTTCATTTATTTTGGGCACATATTTTAGCTCTCACTATTTACAAGATAATATAATATCTTTTTATTTTTCATTACAAAGTTATTATTTTTGTATCTATTTCTTTAACGTATTGAAACACTTATATATGATATATAATATATTATATCCTAATAGAATATGTATATGATAATACGAGTAAGTTTATATTGTATACAACTAGTTATACCAGTTTTCTTAATATTCGTGTTAAATAATATATTTCACTTGCGGCTCCACCCGCGCCCAAAGGTTGAAAATGTAGGCTTATAAGTATTTTGTGATGCAAAATCATAAAAAAAATAAAAATTTGGTTAAAAAAATACAAAATAAAAAATCGGGAGAGGGCCATCCAAAAATAGCGTACTCAGACCTAACCAATATATACAACAAATATATAAAAATCAGTCAAGCTGTTTCGGAGGAGTTCGATAACAAACACTGTGACACGAGATTTTTATGTATTAGATTAGATTAAAATGTCCGTTTTCTTGGACGTATTATATATTATTACGCCTTACATTTTTTAAAGCTATCTAGTGGGGTATCGAAACAAAAGATCTCATCAAGCTCGCCAAAATTCATGAAACTTATACATTTACACGTAACTTAGATATTTTTAGTAAATGCAGAGTTTTTTGTATTTATTTTTGAACATTACTATTAGTATTTACATAAAGTGTTTATAAAACTTATTTATTGAACCCCTTGCTTCCCACTTTTACTCCTAGAATTATGAATCCAGCAAATCTATTATACGTAAGGATTTTATAAAATTTAAAGTACATTAACTGGTATACTAACGGTTTCTTGATTAGACAAAGTTATTATCCAGATCCGTAATATTAATTACATGCTCGAACAATCAAACGTAAACTAATACTCACTCATATAATATATTATGTACACTAGCGACTCACCCTCTTTTCGCTCGGGTTCGTAACTGCCAAATTTAAATTTTTACAAACTTTGATTGTCTTATTTATTTATATCTAATCAAAAGCCTAAAATATAAGTTTCAAGCTTCTAACTTTAAAATAACGTAATTTCTATACAAAATTTCATCTCCTATTTCAACGCCTTACCCACACATTTTTCGCATTGAGACGTACCCTATATCCTTTCTTAGACTCTAGAATCTAGACTATCTCTATACCAAATTCCACTTAAATCGGTTCAGTAGTTTAGGCGTGATTGAGTAACAGACAGACAGAGTTACTTTCATATTTGTATTATTATATTAGTAAGGATATTACGTATACAAGATCTCTCAAATCTATTCATTTGACTCTCACACTCAAACATACGTATTAGAGTGCTCGATACTTTACGCCTTGAGTTACTCAGCAAGTACTTACTATTCAGAAACAGCTGTTCTGGAAAGTTAGTGCATTTCCATATGAGCCTATTTAAATGCAGTCACAAAATGTCACGCCATTTCATCCTTGAATTTTTATTCAAAAATTAAAAAAGGTTTAAGGATATACGACAAAATAAAAACAATACCATAGCAATAATATGAAGTGATCTGTGTGTCGGTTATATGGGGTTTCCATTCTTCTATTGTTTATATTATGTAATGAAACAAATAAAAATAATAAATAATAATGTCCTTCCGACCGATTACGGCCAGGGTGGCCAATCTTATTGGTGTAGACGTAGGACCGACGGCTTTACGTGCTCCCTGGAGCACAGGGATGACACACCGCCAACTTCCCAACTCCGGGCTGTTACTGAGGCTTACTAAACAGAAAGACTGAATAAATTGGCCTGACCCGGGATTCGAACCCAGGACCTACAGATGTGCTCACATGCCAGCCGCTTACCACCGAAGCATCTATCGAAAATAAAATACATGAAAATCACATTAGGATAAGTTGAGGGAAAAGGTAGGTTTATCTCTAATATATCTGCTAGTTTTGCTTTGAAGTTGAGAAAGGTTGTCATTTAGTGAAGCAGAATAATGTTAAAGATTTATGAGCAAATAAATACCTAATATGAAACAAAAATAGGTTTTGATAATAATTTGTGGATAAGTATGTCTATTAAATGAATTGACGTCACGCTTGGCTCAGTTTGTAGTGATACTTGCTGTGTCGCTTGCTGTGACAGCGGTCACGGGTTCGAGTCCCGCTGAGGTATTTTTTTATATAACAGTATGGCAACTTACATAAATATCTAAGTAAACGCAATAACATCTTACAAAATAAAAAAAAATACAATCTCCATTTCAATATTTATTAAGTTAGATTAGGAACACTTACTTCAACATTGTTAGGAAGTGATTTAATTTTTTTTAAATGCCAAACATTTTGCTAAAAGATTTTTGATTTAAATTTAAAGACAAGTTGTAAAAATATTGCCTTCGGCACGATAGAGTCAATGCTTTGTATTGAATTAACGTGAATTGGCTTGAATGGGTTGTTCAGCTTAATTACCCATTGTATGTTATCTACATATTAATACGTTAATAAATGATGACTTAGACAAAGTATGTATCCTAAAAGTGTTACACGATTTTCTTAAATTATCTAATACAAAATTCTGTAAATTATAATATTTTTAAAACACTTTTTGCTTATACTTATAAATAGAATATAATAAAAATGTAACAGATCGCTGTCTGTACATGAAAGATATATAAGAAAAAATATTATAGGGACCTTTATTATCGCAAATAGAACCCAAAACAATGATTGTTAGAATTTTTGTCTGTTTGTCTGTTTGTCTGTTTGTCTGTTTGTCTGTGCGTTTGTGCACGCTAATCTCTGAAACGGCTTATTTGATCGAGATGTGGTTTTGACATATATATTGTGGTAAGCTTCACTTAACATTTAGCGTTTGTTTCATGTCAATCGGTTCATAAATAAAAAAGTTATGGTAATTTAAAGAATAACGTCGAATATTTGTTAAACTACTTACAACTTCTATTCTTTCTCTGTTCAGTAGCATTGACTAAAACTTTACTAAGCTCGATAATAATAATAATGATATATATAAAATTATAATTATATTCATACATATTTATTTATATGAAACATATGAAATAAATACATAAATACAATATAAAATAAAAAAACCGTAACTTAAAAAATCTGTACATTAAATATTTTCAAAAACCATGACTGTTACGTATTTTGTATTGAATATAGAGACCCCAAAACAATAGTTATAATTTTTTAGGCTGTTTGTCTGTATGTCCATTTGTCTGTTTGTATGTTATCGTGTAACTCAAAAAGTACTGCACAAATTTTAACCAAATTTTGTTTAGTGATAACTTATTACTCAGGTCGTGACTTAAGATATTTTTATTGCAGTATATTACATAATATGGTAACAACGTAACCGTTCGCTGTCTGTAAATGAAAGATATATGAGAAACATTTTGTATTGGGCCTTTATCAACACATAGCACCCAAAACAATGATCTTTAATTTTTAGCTATTTTGCCAGAAACGGCTTATGTATGTATGTATGTATGTATGTATGTATGTATGTATGTATGTATGTATGTATGTATGTATGTATGTATGTATGTATGTTTGTATGTATGTATGTATGTATGTATGTATGTATGTATGTATGTATGTATGTATATATGTATTTATGTATGTATATAATGCTCACAAAAAGTCCGCTATGGTATGTGCCTATTACAATTCAACCAAAATAATATTTTTTGTTTAACTTCAGTTCAAATACGGGTGGAATCGAATAGAGGTGATATTGGTATTAAACTTGATTTTGTACGTGTAACTGCACTTTAAATTCGGTATATATATTTATCAGTTCGGTATATATATAGATCAGACTTTTCGTTTAGTAATTATAACGGTTCAGATTCCATAACTAAGAAAAATGTCGCAGCTTGGACAAACTGTACTGTGTTTAGAATAAACTCAAAAAGTACTGTTAGATCGTTAAAAAAAACTAATGAAAAGCTACATGTTTATACTATACTTACTATACTTTACTTATATTATTTATTCCGGTATTCTCACGGGACCTTGAACAACGCGGGTGAAACCGCGGGGCGATGATATCATTCAACATACAGTAACAGGGCAAAGTCACATTTATTTGAAATATTTTTTTAAAACAAAGGCTGTGACGTATATTTACCATACCAGAAAACATTTAAAATACCTTTTATTGAACATTAATCTTACATTCCTAAGTGAAAACACAATTATTGGTTCTATAGAGTTCTTACAAATTTATATAGACAACTCTTGCTAAAACTTAAGCGAAACATCTCACAGGATTACAAAATAACTGGTGCTGTAGATGAAATAGAAAATGCTATAGAGTAGTTCCCAGAAAAGAGGGCCAGAACTTTAAATGGGGAATCAGTCCTTGGTACATTATAAGTAACAGTACATATATAAACAAAAATGTTTATTTTACTCACTCTTAGCGCGAGCGAAGCCGCAGGCACCGCTAGTACTTATAAATACGTAAACACCTATATCTGTTACAGACTTTGAAACTATTCAACCGATGTGTCCCAAACCGAACCAATTCATTAGAAAAGCAATAATGCGAAGATGGTTTTAGAACATTGATACAATGCATTTGGTACATTCGATCCATTCATGAAGTCGATTTTCGACTATACTTTTCAATGAAAAAGAAAATATGTCATTTCTGCAAAATATATAGGTAATAACAATCAAACGAACCCAAACGAAGCAAGGGTAAGTCGCTAGTATTCAAATATTTCGCAAACGACCAAATCTTTTAGGGTTTAACATTATTTCTCACAGGAACTCGCCTACGCAATTTGGAAGCTATCACGCTGACCTAGTATTTTGTTGAAATAAATCTAACATAGTAATGATCGCGATATAATCCCGCAGTGCGTATATCGTTTTAATGTTCCATATTATATAACATTACTAGCAATTCTTGCGGTTCCGCCCGCGTTGGTTGGATGAAAATTTAGGGTTATATGTATTTTTTGATGCCAAATCATAAAAAAATAAAAAATAAACATTTGGTCTAAACATAAAAATTAAAAATCTGTAGAGGGCCACCCTTATCACCTAGGGAAATAAAAAATGGCCTACAACCTATTCTGAATACTACCAAATATACACAAAAAATTTCATAAAAATCGGTCAAGCCGTTTCGGAGGAAATCGATAACAAACACTGTGACACGAGATTTTTATAAATTAGATGTATTAGATATTTCTTCGATGAAATATGCACCTACATTACTAATACTAAGTAATGCGATTGTTTCGAATTTAGAGGAAGTTTTGTTATCCAAATGAAAATTAAAATCAACTGAGTCGTATAAACTAAAAAAGACAGCAATTTTGCATATATAAAAATATACTAGTTGACCCCATAGACATTATTTTATCCAAGTTTCATTGAATTCTTTTGTGAAGAGTTTTATTATAATAAAAACATTATAGAAAAATTCCTTTTAGTTTTTCCTAAATTTTCCAAATAACGCAACAATTCCGAATGTTCCCTAAAAACCATGTTGAGACCGTATAAATATTTAAAGAAATAACCAAAACGGACCAAGCTCGCAAGTAATTAACTTTCAAGCGAACAGCATTTATTTAAATAAATTAGTGTAATTTTATTACATAAAGAGGCATATATACTAAAAATGTGATAGAAAATTATTGAAATCTATAATATTACTTTTTGAATAACATAAAATAATATTACTACCTAACTCTCGTAATATTAAGTAATAGAAAACAGAATATTTTTTTGTATAGGAAAAAATATATCATATTCAAATTCAAATATAAGTCTAATATTGAAGTTCGTAACTATTAGGTTTCATGACGTCCATAAATATTCTTCTCAAAAATATTAATTTACATTGTCCTTCCAGAGATCAAAGTACTGTCTTTTATTTAGGTAAATAATAAGTTCAAAGAGAACATCTTTCTGCCTACATATTTATTGTACAACCTTTTTGCAATAAACTTATGTATTCAATATACATATTTATACTCGTAAAAGTAGATATAATAATAATATTAATAATATAATAAAATTCTAACTGAGTCGAAATATAACATTATTATCGATACAGAGGCCAAATCTGTTATTTTTAGAATTTTCGTCTGTCTGCCTGTGACCGCATTACGAGAGAACCATTAGATTTGGATGAAATTTGGTATGATGTTAGCTGTTTACCCGGGTCAATATATAGGTTATTAATTTTTACTGCGGGGAAACAAATCATCTCTGAGAAAAACATAAAAAGAAGGTTAGAAATAAAACCACGCTTGCATTAACGTCTTTAGAACGCGGGCGGAGCCGCGGCTATAGCTAGTATATTTTATTTTGATGAAAGACTTTTAAAAATTTTAAGAACGTTTCAACAATGTTTACGGGTGACAATTCATAAAATTAAAAAAAATCGGCCAGGAGCACCAATCTTATAGGATATAGAGTATAACTATCTACAGGAGATGTTATAGTACCAAAGCGTGCAGGCCAAAACTGGTGAGAGACAGACGCAGGAATGATGACTTTACATGCTTAACATGTATGAACATTAGTAAGCAATTAAGATATTTTGAACTAAGGTATTAATGGATATACTTTTCACTAAACAACAGTTATATGGCTACTGAAAAAGTACTTATAAAAAACTTAAGTATTAGGCTTTGCTTAGCTGAAAACGCGAAACCGCGTATCAACACGCACTGCGGCTGGCGTTTCGCTTAATTTTATTTTCAGTTTTACCGTTTCACATTTTCAAACCGCGGTCAAAACGTAGCAAGTTGCGTTTTTAGAACCAGTCACTGAAAAAAGTCGCGTGCGCATATATAAAAAGCTATGTGTTACAGTTTTTGCGGTTTCAGGCCTGCAGTAAAACGCAGGCGTTTAATCGCAGTGCGAGTTAAGCCTTACATCTATCGCGTTTTCTGACACAATATTTGGGCACAGTTGCAAATATCATCCTCATCGGTCGCTGTTATACTGACCACGTCACTTGTAACAACGCCCAAAAATATAAAAAATATATGAAAAAAGTGTTAAATATCTTGTTTTCATATCTTATCGTAATAAAACATCTATAAATATATTATGTAGTATAGTGTATCTATCTAAATTTCTCTAAACGTAAAAATGCTCTGAACGAATATACATGTATAACAAATTGTTTTTGACTTCCCGCATTACTTTCAAATGTAACGGTCGCTACCAAATAAGTCATGCCACAAATTTCAATATGACCCTTACGAGTTCGAGCAAACGGACTCTGAATAAAGGCATCGAAACTTTAGTACAATTTATGTTTTCATAAACTGCTGACTTTATGAACTATATGACTCTTTGGTTAGAGTTCTTATTACTTTTTGGGTATTCCCCGCATTATTCATAGATTAGAATTTACTAGGGAAAGATGGCATGGAACATGAATGATATTAAAAGAAGACAATTTTTTGAATTGCCTAAGAAATAGTCTTCTTTTAATCAATCTTTTTATACAAATGGCGATTGATAATCTTACGGTAAAGTAACGAGTTTGAGAGAACTAAGCAAGTGTTCAAAAGACACGTGAAAACCGCCAACCTGCACTTGGATAGCGTAGTAGACCATGGCCTCATTCTCCTCGTATTGGAGGAAGGCCCATGCCCAGCAATGGAACGTTCATAAGGGCTTTAATTAGCTTTTTTCGCGGCCCCGCTCAAAGTAATTATGCTAATTTCCTGTATTTCTAAAGGTAATGTGACATTATCTGAAGTATAAGTACAAAACTTTTAAAACTAGTTATTCAAGCTACTAGTGCTTACAAACAAACAAACAAACAAAGAACAATAACATAAATAAGTTGAATAATATATCGTAAAAGAATTGAATAAAAAAAATTTTTATATAGAATACTTCATTAGGAACAAAGATTTTTAGTATTTGTCAACAAATGTAAAACAGATGACTGTATTTATGTACGTATTCAATTTATTGAATTATTTTGAATTGAACAAAAAAATAACTTTAAGCCTTAAAGAAATACCTTCTTCATAAGCAAATGAAATCGCCTAATCTATTTATTTTATGTAAATAATGTTAAAAAAATACCTTTAAAATGTTTAATACTTTTTATTACGTAAGTATTTTGTAAGCTGTCAGTAATCTAAAATAAACTTTTGTGTCTCAAACTAAAGCAAGCGTCCCTTTGAAGATTGCCTAAGGCTTAGTGCCTGACAAATGTGAAAAGATAGCCGATATCTAAATCCTTTAACGACATATGTCTTCACATCACATGATAAATATAAAAACATAGATCATATTTTTCTACATCGTTCATAACACTTACGTAGATAAAACTGTAATATACTTAATATATTAATTTTACAAAAGTTTTTACCCATATCTCATCCCGCCGAATTATGTTTTGTCTTGCTCCCCACCACTTTGTCGTGGTGGGGAGCTCATAAACCCCAGTCCGGCCAGTGAAGTCCAGTGATTAACTAAGCGATGACCCCCTTCAATGGTTTGGCTCAGTAGGTAGTGACCCTACTTTCTGCGCCAGCGGTCGCGGGTTCGAGTTCCGCTGGGGTCATTCATTTGTTGAGCACGATTGCTTGTACTCCAGTGATGGGTGTTAATATTTATAATATGTATGTATTTAAAATGTATATGTGTAGTATATCAACTATCTGGTATCCGTAACACAAGCACCTAACGTAGCTTGCTACGGAACTAGATGGCGCTGTTGTAATAATGTCCCAACATATTTAATTTAATTTTTACATATTATAATAAAATTCAGAGTTTAATCCGTACAATTATATTAAATATTTGTTGAAAAATTTTATAAAAATAGTCATTATAATCGGTAGAGAGGCCGAATCTATAGTTTTTAGAATTCCTGTCCATCTGTCTGTCTGGAAAAACAACGCGAGCTAGCTGATCATCCGGTTCAACAAATAGGATGCTTTTTACTGCGTGAGAATATTTCATCTCAACAAAATCTATACTAATCGTTAAAACATTGCCAGTAGCGATCGTAGTAGTTTTAGTTCTTTAGAGGTTAATTTAAAAAAAAAAACTCCGCGACGTAAATCCTCTTTTATATTAGTTTACCCATAATATGAATCAAAAGTTATTTTATATTATATAGCTTTAACAAGTATAAAAGTAAAGTAAAGTAAAAATGCAGGGGCCTTTCATTTAATTCAATTTCATTTATATGCTCAATCGTATTCTGAACATTTTCAATTGAGCTACAAAGCGTACCAGTTCGAGTTTTCTGCAATAAATAGGTTGGATATTTAATTTATTTCCGATTTATATATTTGAAACTGAGTGGAAATTTTATCCGACTGCTCTAAAAACAGTCTTGCTATAATTTGTTAATCACTTTTTAAGACCTATATTGATAAAAACCGTTACATTTATAGTGACACGTTTGACTCAGTTTGTAGTCAACATGCATACTGTACTAGCGATCGCGGGTTCGAGTACCGCTGGGGGCATTTGTTTGTATGACGAGCACGAATGTTTGTACTCCTATCATGGGTTTTTAAAAGTATAATATGTACATTGTATGTATTTAAAGTTATATGATTAGTGTCCTACTATCTGCGAGCAGCATCGATTACAAAAGCCTCCTAGCTTCCCACGTAACAAGGCGGTGTTGTATTACGAGTATTAATGCTATTTTAAATAAGCTTTGTAATTTTTACATAAATGAAATTTCCTTCAAAATCAGTCCAGTCGTTTCGGAGATTAGCCATAAAAAACAGACTGACGTACAAAAATCTTATTTTTTATAAGTATCGTATAAAATTCTATATGGATTTATAAAAAAACTGTTATTTTGTCATCACCAACGACACTTCAACTCCTTTGTATAGATGTAGGAGATATAAATTTTCTTCTCACTAGCTCCAATATTGCCTTAAATAAGTTGTAACGACGTTCAAGGATATTTCTCTCTGTGCCATGAAATATCTATAACTATATCTTTTTTAAAAGTTCTTTCTTCAGTTCCACTTATGATTTATATACTCATATTACATATATTAAGATGTAAAGTGTTTATATGTTCTATGGATTATAGTAACCGGACTTAAACGGCGAATAGATTTAATTTTTTTTAACAAGTATTCTATACTAGTGAGTCGCCCTTGCTCCGATCTAGATAATCCCTTAACGTTTAGTATGTATTTTTCAGATAAATTTTACCCTATGTATCTATATATCATAGGATAAATTATAGCTATCATCACATCAAATTTCATCAAAATATTTCCAGAGGTGGTCCAGTGTTTATAATACATGTATAATATTATGTATGTATATTTCTTATTTGAGGTAGTGGTAGCCCAGCGGTAACGCGCTCGCTTGGATAACTGAGTGATGAGAGTTCTCATCCAGGTCTCGTACCTCTGATATTTTCATGGGCGAATCATTTATATCATGATCACCACTTGTCTTACGGTGAAGGAAAACATCGTGAACCTGCATGACTTAGAAAACCTAGCAAGTTTTCGAATTACATGTGAAATCCACCAACACGCACTAGGCAAGCGCGGTGGATTATGGCCTGATCCCCCTTGTATTGACTGGAGGCCCGTGCTCAGCAGTGGGACATTAAAAGTGCTGAAGAGAGATATTTCTTATCTAATCGATAAGGTTGATGATAATTTAGTTTATTTTTAAAATCTGATCAAACTTCACGCAAATAGAAAATTTAAGGAAAGGAGCTATGTCTAAAAATAAATACGAGTATATGAAGCCAGCTAATAACCGTAAGTGATTGTCACCAGTCATAAGTCACTTTATAATTATACATTATAAATAAAATAGGTAAACGAAGCAAAGAATTATTATTCAAAGAACGACGAAAATTATTTATACGAGAATATCTTTATAAGAGCGTCTGTCAAAAATCGTACTATTATAAACAACCTCGTTACACCCCATTGATTTACACCCTTCATGTTTTCGTATTTTTTCTTCTTCACGGTGAAACTTCTCAATTAGCGGGTTTACTTTTCACAAAGAAAGTTCTAAAACTCCTCCACCATTAAAACGCTTTTGAATCATCCCGAGTTGCTAACGTACAAGTTTTAATGTCTTCTAAAAAATTCTTTTGTTACGGTCACGGATGGCAAAGAACTTTATTTGTGAACATCTTCCTGAGAGTTGTTTAAAATTATAGGATACAAGTTCTTCTCGGTGATTAAACAGCACTATAAATACTTAGCATATATTTTATAAAATGGCTTTTTAAATAATGTAAAATAATATTCAATAACTGAACTAGTAAAAATGTTCCTAATTTTTTGGCAGGTAGATTTAAGGGGTGTAAACCAACACTTAACCTCTAAAATCCAAAAGGCGGTTCGAAATGTCAATACAAATATTTAAAAAATCTATAAAGTTACAGTAACCAAAATTAAAATACTTTTTCTTATTAAAAGTAGCACTTTACTACTCTCATTATATTTTCTGGCGATGAAAAACACGAGTTACGGAGCAAATATAAAAAAAATATGTGAGAATGGCCGCAAAATAATCATCATTATATAATTTGATCCGCATTTGATTTTATTCTCATCACGATATTATAATAACTTCTAAGTCATCTCAATCTTATTTGTTCCGTCCATAGGAAAAATAAATTTCAAAAAGAAATCTAGATAATTCCTTCAAAATAAAAGATATCTCCGTAATGTAGACACTAGAAAGCATACAACCGAATTGAGTGTGTACTTTTGAAAGTCAGACGAAATAATTTATTAGGTAAATAATTATTTTTTTTTAATATCTTAAATTTTGTCATTCCTACTTTATACGATGGATGTAAATGTTTTGTATGTTTATATATGGACGGAACAAATAAGATTGAGATGACTTAGAAGTTATTATAATATCGTGATGAGAATAAAATCAAATGCGGATCAAATTATATAATGATGATTATTTTGCGGCCATTCTCACATTATATTATTTTTTTATATTTGCTCTGTATCTCGTATTTTTCATCGCCAGAAAATATAAACTCATTTGGTGTCAACTTAGTATCTTATCTGACTTAAGTAATTAATCTGCAGTAGCACATAAGCTACTGTTAATAATAAAATTTGCCAAAAATAGGCGTCATGTATATTGAATATTTAATTCTATTCAATTCTTTAATTTTAATTAATAGCTTCAATACGAGCCAGTTGAGTGTAAAATATTTTAAATACACAGCAGCAAGGGACGCATTCGGGCGACGCGAAGTTGTTTCAAATGGAACATTAAACGAAACATGTATTTTTTTTTACTAAAATTATAAAAGTCAGAATTTCGATTATATAGATATTTGATTAAATGTTTGTTTCAATCACTCCAGAACAGATATGGATGAAACTTTATGAATGAAGTTTTTTATTTCAGAAGAATGTATCGGTTAGTATCGGTTACTGCGGGATATATTTGATTTTGTAATGTCATTAATGACGAGCAAAGGGAAGGTGACTCGCTAGTGTAACATATTTCTTTAGATTACGTCTTATTCCTCTATTTTTTTTAATATTAATAAGAATATTATATCTTTTTTATATTTTGAATTTGAATAGAGGGTAATATACTTTAATTTTAATTTGATAATGAAAGAAAAAATGCCGCTATGCGCAAACTACTTAACGTGAAAATAAGAGAACGACGTAATTGAAATAATGGCTTGGCTGGCACTCGGTCTTGATTTAAATCCTATTGAACTACTTTAAAATAAACTAAATAGACTAAAAAGAAATGGACGTATGTTAATTATTATAATATTTGTCTTATCTTTTTATAGTACGTACCTATGCAGAATTCAAATTTTATATTTTTTGTTTATTTTGTTTAACTTTGTTAAATGTATTCTTACATTAATATACAACTTTATCTTCTTGCTACAAAATTTTTAAGCCTTTTTTAACGTCCCACTGCTGGGCGTGGACTTCTCTTCAATACGATGGGGATTAAGGACGATATTACACCACGACAGGTGCCGGTTGGCGGACTTCACAGTGTTTTACGAAAACTTGCTTAGTTTCTCAGACATCCAGGCGTCCTCATGTTATATTGCACAGACAAGTGGTACACAAGACAAGTGGTAATAATGTTGGAAATGATGAAAATATCAGAGGCACGAAGCACGAGACCTGGGATTTGAACCCGGCCCTTTTTTTAATAAATATACTAGCGACTCGCCCACGCTTCGCTCGGGCTCGTCCCTAGATTTGGCGCGAGCGAAGCCGCGGGTTTCCGCTAGTTAATGTAAAAACAAAAATTTGACAAATATACATTTAATTATATACATTATATAATTATATACATTTTGACAAAATAAAACCTTCTTCGAGACCCACTCTATCCATTAGTGAAAACGGCATAAAAATCGGTGCAGTAGTTGTTGAGTTTATCGTGAACAGACAAACACACAGACAGACACGGCGGAGGACTTTGTTTTATAACATGTAGTGATAAAAAATATAAAATAATGTCTACCTGATAACTGTTACGGCGCCAAATTTCACTAAGATTAACCAGATACGCAGGAGGTATTATAAAGCATGAGTATTCGCGTAAAGTCCATTATTATACTCTTTATTCCTTTTGCTATAAAAGTACGATTCTTTAACCGGTTAGAGTTAAGGCGACAGACCGACGGCTTTGCGAGCTTTCTGAGGACCAGAGCACCGTCAACTTCTGGTCTGAGAATCCTAGAAAACCCAGTAATTAAATTTAACTCAACCTGGGAACCAAACCCAGGATCCACAGATCTATAGCCGTAATTATAACAATAAATACAAGTATATAATTTATTATAATAATAATATAATAATAACGTTTATTTCAGACAAGAAGTCCATAAAAAAAAAAAAATTAACAGTCTTTTTTACAGTATACAGTAGAAAAACAGAAAAACAGAAATAAAATAATATAACATATTAGCTAAGTAAGCATAGAAAAATAGGAATATATAATTTAACATTAATTCAAATTAAAAAAAATAAATAAATAAAAAACTTGTATGTCGATATAAGACAATGTCAATCAATTAATTTTACATTATTAATAATTAAATTACTTTACGTCAAATTTGAAATAATTGTAGCATAATAACTAAAATAATAAAATACAATAACATAATAAAATAACAATAACAGTGAGTCAATGTTGTCCTATTGTAATACTCATCATTCTATGTAGGATCGGGCAATCCGTACGTGAGGCTATCATCTTGAGGATGCCATTGCTGCTGTCTCTCAACCGTCTTAATAATGAAGCAACCTTTTTACGAATCATCGCTTGATAACCGTCCGTATGATACTCAGCAAACATAAGCGACGCGGAGCAATATGAAGGCAACCGCAGTAGCATCCTAAAGATGTTGTTATATTGAACACGCAGGACTCTAGCGGCCCGACGGGTATGACTCACCCATAGACTGCTCGCATAAAACGATTGGCAGTATGCCTTAAACAAAGTTATTTTTACTGGCGTAGAGCAGCGAGCAAATCTACGGGCGATCATATTCCCCCGGACCGCCAGTGCCCTGCGCTCCCGTTCCAGATCCGCGTCATCGGACAGATTATCTGTCACAATGTGCCCGAGGTACTTAAAACTGGTTACCCGCTGCAATTCCTCACCGTACAATTTAATTGGAGGCACATAGACCGGCACACTTGATTTTCCCCTAAAAAGGAGAATTTTACTTTTTTTGGTGTTATACGTTAGTCCATGCTCCACCGCGTATGATTCACATATATTTAACATTTTGCGGATAGCTCCTACCGATGGTCCCAGCAGCACCATATCGTCCGCGTAACTAATATTATTCCTGCATACATTATCTATATGACAACCGGTATGCGTGCAGCTAAGCTCACCGATAAGGTCGTTTATGTAAATGTTAAATAACAAAGGAGAGGTCAGTCCACCCTGCCTAACGCCGCACTCCATACCGTATGGCTCGGACAGAGCTCCAGCCCATCTTACCTGGTTCCGCTGGCAGCTATACCATTCCTGTAATAACAATACTACTTCCACCGGCACACCCGCACTTCCCAGTTTGCCCCAGAGCTTACCATATAGGACTGTGTCAAAAGCTTTTGACAAGTCCAGGAAACACGCGTATATCGGCGTTTTCCTATCCGTATAGTACTGTACAGCCTGCTTAAGACATAATATGGCACTTTCAGTGGAAAGCCCACCCCTGAAACCGAACTGAGCTTCATGCAGCTTAATGTGTTTTTTAAGAATATCATTAAGCAGGCCATCCAGCACCTTGGCCATTATGTTCGCAAGTGAGATGGGGCGGTAGTTATTTCTATTCGAGATGTCCCCTGTTTTGTTCTTAATAATAGGAACTACTATAGTTTTAGTAAGTTCCTCAGGTAAATAACCGTGACAAAGACAGAGATTGTAAAATTGGGATAGGACGCGTGGCAGACAGACCCCGGCATGCCTAAGATGCTCGATGCTGAGACCGTCATATCCAGGGGATTTACCTTTAGTCATACCCTTGATAACGCGACTAACCTCCTTCGCTGTAAACCTAACCTTAATTCGGCTGAATCTCCCAGCACCGAGCGTCTGAGACATACCTGTGTCATGCTGCGGTTTCACCCTAAAATGTTCACTAAACATATTTGCTATCATATGATGGTCTCTTATGCCATTAACACTCACAGGAAGACCAGGCTTCCGGCTCATATGTCCCGTCTCTTTCCAGAACCGTTTGAAATTGTTAGAAGAGTGATGGGATGCAAGTGCATCCATTTTAATTTGTTCCTGCCTATCTTGGCACCATTTTAGCTTTTGTTTAAACAATTTCCTACTTTCTTTCATGTCAATATATGTCTGACCCGTATTGGGTTTACCCGCTTCCACCCAGGCCAAAAACCTCAGCCTGGCCTCCCTGTGGTAGTATGCTACATAATTGTTCCACCCCGCAACATAGCCACCCTTCCTTCTTATTTTTACCTTTTTACATGTGGCTGCTGCTGCATCGGACAATATAGTAACCAGTTTTAAGTACATATTTCTTACCAATAGCTTGTGCTCAACATTTGCACATATTCCACCACAACAATGACTCATTTCGCCCGGGAAATCAATTTCTCGTAATTGATCATTACATAATTTACTGTATCTCCGGGCTTGTTGGTCGGTACGTTCACCCCATACAACCTCACTAAACACCTCTGCAGATATCGTTGTGTGGTTATACGACACTAGATTCAAGTCACAATCTATTATAAGGGGGAAATGATCTGACCATTGTACGTCGTACTCAACTTGTACATTAACTACTGTGGATAACGCTGCATTCGTGACAACGCAATGATCCAACCATCTCACACAACCATGGGCATCACTAATAAAGGTATACGTGTCGTTCGTTTTCATAAAATTAATATCTATGCAAGTCCACTTCTGATCATCACAAAAGTCCAATAAGTGTCTACAAAAGAGTTCATTAGGATGTGCATTGAAGTCACCTAATACGTAAACCACCGAACAGTCACTATTTTCTTCAATAATAGCACTAATTGAACTTAAGCACTGAGTGAATGTAGGTAGATTCTCTGCACAGTCAGTTGGCATATAAACGCTAAATAACATAAAAGACGCTCCACTTACTTGTATTTTCACCGCACATAAGCGAGCATCACCACAATCTATAACTGAGACCGACCGAAATACACTTTTTCTCCACAGAATAGCAACTCCACCGTAAGGCCTGCCCGTAAGGAGGCCCGCTGAGATGTCTACCGCAGAAGTCCCGGTACTCCCAAACTCCTTACTGACACCCGCTAGCTCCGGCAACTCATAAGGAAGTAGCCATGTCTCTTGTAGTGCTATGATGTCCCCTTTACCGCATAGATCTCTTACTCCATCTAAGGATCTTTTTAGAGACTTACAATTAAAAGAAATAAATCTTACATTTCCTTTTTTATCCATTAATGACGTCTTCTATATGATGCCTCTCTGCCATACGTTGATGATGGCTTTCATTTTTGCCCGTCATATGAACGAAGCGCCTAAAAGATATGCCCATAGGCCACATACTATCGTCAAGATATATGTGCATATTAACTTTGCTTACATATATTTTAAAGGCACTATAATTACGTTCTCGTGACATTTTAATCTTGATAGGACATACTTTTTCTTCAGTTTTAGTGAATATATACTCGGCCACGTCATCCTCCGACACATCCTTGTGAACATTAGTGATAAACAGGGGTATCTTAGTATCAGCAGGCTTAAATTTGCTATTTTCCTCAATGCGCGCTTTCCCCCTTGAAGTTGTGAATTTGTTATTATTTGTCTTTCTTTTATTATGTACTACTGTCCACCTTTCATTATCATAATGTTTATTAATTCTATCAGTCCCCGCCACCGCCGCAAATGTACGATTCTGTTCTAAAGAATTCATTTGCCTATTTTGTTTACGTTCCATACTGTCACTAAGAACAGGTGCCTTCTCGCTATTAATCGCCACTCGCTCGTTGTTACAATGATTCATAGATTCCCCCGCCAACGACGGCGCGGGCGCATTCACAGAACTCGGGAGTGAGCGAGGCAGACATTCGTTTTGTCTTTGTCTCGCGCTCATAGATTCCTCCACAGGTGTGTTCATTGATAACGACTCAATGTCAGCAATATTTACCCTCCGCAGTTTTTTATTTATGTATGAGGGTGTCTGACTAGGCGTACAAAATAACGTATCACATTTTAAATGTTCCGTTTTCAATTTTATTTCATTTAATTGATCAATTGTAGCGTAATTGTTTTTGATGTGATCCAACTGAGTTTTCAATAAAGATATATCTTTTAAAAGGCTAGTTACATCTACATGATCGAAAGTCACTGGTGGTAGTCTATGTAGTTCCTTAGCCACGAAAATAGGAATTTTCTCTGGATCCGTACTTTTAATCACAGTTAAGATGTCCTCTAGATCTCTCTGTATTTTACCATCATTTTTCTTTTTTCGTTTAATGTTTTTGATATCGGTGGAGATGGAATCGAAGAGAAGTTTTTTCGATTTCTCCACTTCCTCGACATCGAAGGATGAAACACATATACGAACTAGACTTTCTTGGTCCATCACATCCACTTTGTTCATAATAAATGTCAACAATTCGTCAATAACAACATTACAATTTGCACACTTCACTGTATGCGATGTCATTTTATAACAGAGGCCAATGACCCCGAGAGAACACACGCGCGTCGATACGCTAGCGATGCGTGCGACGAACTCTTACTATTATAACATAAAGAAAATGCTAACCAAACAACATTTAGAGTAGAAAGCGTACTTCACAAATAGCTTGAGGAAGACGTTTATCATGATTTACATATTAAATCACATATCAGTCTTAAATAAGAGGTTTACTTACGTATACGGAATATAGACACAATCCATATTAATATAAAGTATAATTTTAAATGCGTATTTGTTTTTTGTCTTGTTTACGAGTCAAAATGGAACAGATGATTGATGTGACATTTAAGAGGTATAAAATGCAAAGATATAAGCTTCTATTTATTTCGGGAAAATATGCTTATCTGTCAGGAAAACACACGATTTACTTAGATTTTGTGAAGACAGATAGGTTTTCATGTTGAGTTATTTCTGAATTTCACGTATATTCATGTCTATTAAAGTTTAAGTACTCTGTATATATAAACAGGCAAAATGGTTGAGTAACTTTTCTTTTTTTATTAGTAGTTATTGACGATTTTACTTGCTTATTCTAATTACACATATTTATGGACTTTAAATTTCTATGACAATTATTACGATCGAATTTCGACTGTAGAATGAACACTTGTAACTATTGTATAATTTAGTTTGTACGTATTATTTATATACAGTCAGATATGACCAAGTAACATAATACTCTGTTTCTCGGTCAACTTGTTGTCTTCTTATAGTTCGCTTCTTTTAGTTTTACTTTCTTCTTTTTTCTACTTAACTTACCTTTATGATAACTTACCTTTCCTTAACAAAGTTAAGAAGTCAACTTAATTTTTTTTTCTTATGATTCATTGTAATTCAACTTATACTTCAATCAAACAAATCATCATCATCAAACCATCATCATCATCATCATCATCATTATCAACCAACTTAAAATTCAATGTAAAAATCATGACATAGAAAGATGGATATTTATTTCTTAGGCATTTCTAAAGCTAGACTAAAGGACATAGATTTAGGGATAAAAATATCATTTTTTTTGAAAATAATAAACTAAGCGCGTGTGAAGTGCACTTTAGCGTTTTTATTTTAACACTCAATGGCACTTGACTTGATGAATGTCCGTAGCTTTTCTATTAGTGTACACGTATTCAGGTGCGAATATATGTTATGTTAATTAAAATTAAATATTCCCACTATACACCAGCATATTTTATATATTACCTACTGCAAAGTTACAAACTATCTAAACAATTTATCTATTCTATTTTAGCCTTATTTTAGAAACTATATTAACGTTAAGTTTTATAAAAATATGTTCCATAATTATTGCGAGCTTAAATAATAATAATTAATGAAATGCGTTATTTATCATCTAATAGTTCGTGATACACTGCTTGAAGATGATCAATGTTTTTAAAAAATATACGTTTTTTGAATTTACTTTACTTATGGCCGTATCAATAAATAGTCTATTGCTTAACTATTTTTTTTTTAAATAATTTAATATTTAAAACATATTAATCGACAAATAATAAATACTAGAAATAGAAATACGCCTGTTACGCCAGATTTCGACTTCAAGTGTATAAATCCTTCATCGGCCTAAATATAAGCATATAATATATTATAATAAAATTCCACAAACTATCCTAGACTTACCTTTTCTACAATTAAGAGTATTGAGTAATATTGTCACATATAAATAAACGTATTTTTTTTAATGAGCAATTGTTGAGTTTCTCGCTGACTCATCTCAGTGAAACTGATTTCCGCACTGATGGTAGCTTTCACATTGACTTTTTTGAAATATTTTGACGATTTAAAAATGCTTATGATACTCTGATACTCTTATTAAATAAAAGTTATATCATTTAATTTTAATAGCAAATAATTATATCAATACTATCAAGAAAAAAACCAGCGCACTTATTCAAATTAAACTTTATTAAATCTTTGAAGCGATTCCTGTAATTTATAATTAACTGTTCTAAACAAAGAAATCGTTTGCTCTTACACTATTTAATAATACATCGATGCTTCCCAACGATGGAATACTACGAAATTGATAATAGCTACCTTAAGACTTCAGAAGGGTACATCACTTAACGTTTGCATTGTTATATAGAGTTCTAATTAAAGTTCCCTCGACCATGTCTTAAAATGCAATGAGTATTGATGCTGGAAACTTCTCATTAAACTGTCAACGTTGCAACAAGCGCCTCTTGAACCAATTATATTAATAGAGCTCTTATTATGATTAAAGTTGCAAAAGATGATTTTCATAGCCAGAAATTTTTCTTTTTTTTTTTCAGAAGCAATTCAACCATAAAAAAACAGAATAAATTAACTACAGTACCTAACTACTGTAGAAATTTATAAAAAATACTACTTTCTACTAACGCTCTTCACGCCATTCGAAATTTAAAAGAAACAGTAAATACATAATATTTTCAAGATAAAACTAACCTATTTTCAAAGTAAACTTATTATATTTGTTTAATTACAAAGAAAACATATAAGATTGTGAAGTCCTACACATTTCCTAGTGAAATAATTTCCTTTCGCTATAACTTCTAGCCTTTATGTATTTTGATGGGGATAAGGATACAACTACGAGTAAGTAAAATAAGAATGTAAAACTGGTAATTTTAAACCTGAATTTAAATACGTATGTGTCTTTGGTGTGCGCTCGCGTATATAATAGTATATTATTGTATTCGGACCTTACAAAAAACAAAATAGTTTCTATAAAAATATACCTAAATAAATACATTATTTTCTATTATACTCGTACTTATGAAATTAAAATAATTATAATAATTATTGATTTTATTTTGACGAATCGCTGTTTTTTTTATTTATTTAACTTTATTTTACAAGTTGAATCACGAATTCTAATATTTACATAGATGTTCCGCATTTAGCGGACGTCCTGTGACTTTTTTGTCCAAAAATGTTTTTAAAGATTTTAATTCTTTTTTAATTTTTGTTACAGACAATGCGTCAAGCTGGCCCGCCCAACATTTCCTATAACGAATGGATGAGACAAAGCTAGCATGGCGGTGATGTGGCTACCCGAGATGCAAGCGCGTCTCCTTGGCTACCGGCTCAAAATTGGTCTCGTTATAATCGTCATTATGGTGCTAGGATTTTTTAATGAGAGTCAAGGTAAGATTTCTTAGAATGGAAAATATTGTACCATATACAAATGTAAGAACTCACAACTACGTTACTTTACACCTACAGTCTTTGCACACTATGGTGCTGTACAAATACTTATTTTTACTATTTTTTATGTAAAATTTATTAACTACATCATTTTTTATTGATTAAATTTATTATTTATTCGGCACTAATATCAAACGAACATTAAAAAGGCCGAATCTATATCATAAAGTTTGACTTCACGTTTCGTTTACACATCTGAGTTAAATTATTGTGAAAATGAATATGTGTTAGTCATCTATCGATGTATTAGCTATTCTCGAAGACTATATTAAGAATAACAAAATATGTTTTCTAAAATTTTAGACAAATATAGATAATTTAACTAAACTTAAGACGCTACATTTTGTTATATTGTTAGAAGCTGTGTTTTAATCTATTGTTCAAATTATATAACTATTAAAATCTCAACTCGAAATAATTAGCCCGTCTTAAAAATACTGCTGCTACTTTTCTTGCATTTTAACTACTGTTCGTATATAAAATACTACTCTACAACTTGAAAATACTATACTCACTCAAAAATTTTGAGGCTTTTTTATATTTGATTTTTAAAAAAGATTCCATTTGAAAAAAAAAAGGAACAAGGAAAATCAAAATATTCTGTGAAACTGATAATTAATCAGTACGCTGGACTAAAATTCATCTGGGATTGCCACTAAGTCTTGTTTAAATATGAAAAGACTTGGAAGCCCTACATTTTCAATGGTTTTTGGATTTGTTTTCGCTATCTTTCAGCATTGCATAAATCATTCAAATAATTTTATATCTTTTATCATAAGCCTCGCATATCTGACTGCATTATTTATATATAACTAAGTACTTTCCTACTAAAATCAAGATATACTAATACACTTTTGAATTGCAAAATTTACTTTTTAAATTATTTTTTTTTAACTTTGATGTTGCATTTTCCACACGCTCAGAAGGCATGTAAGGCTTTAAAATGTAATTTTAATTTGCAAGATTGAAATAAAATAATAATGTTCTTACTCTATGTGAAATGAGCTTCCTCAATAAATAGAAAATAACACAAAAATATTTATCCTTGTTCGAATTGCGAAGATTACGACGTTAAAATACACAAGCATACTGTTCAGCTTTACATTTTCGTATAGATCAATCATTTTAGTTGATTGATAGTGTGCGACCAAACCGAATAGTGGATTGAGAACTATGACAGCATTCTATTGATCACCTTCAATTCCGGAAGAATTGAATAAGATAAGTATTGATGACTTGACTCGATTAAAATTACGATTATTTTGATTTATAATAATTAATACGACGGTTATTTATAATTTGACTGAATCTGGGCCATGAACTGTGTGATCATTACAGAGAACATTAGACAGAACTCCTTATTACCTAATTGTTAACGATTATTGCTTAATGGAAGATAATTAACCCTATTCAGTTTCACTATTGATCTGAAGTCAATGTATGTATAATGTAAGTACTAAGTATGTACATGAGACGACGTCAGACATAATTTTTTTATTATTAATCATTCTAACAATACTAACTAGTATTAGTAATGTTCTCCGACCGATTCCGGCCATGGCGGCCAATCTCATTGAGACTGGCCAAGTACGCAGGAGATATTATAGTGCACAAGTGTACGCGCAGACACAAGTGCACTCTCTGTTCCTATCACTCTCATACTCCGGTGGGACGACTACTCGACACGACCAGTGAGAGCTAAGGCGCAGGACCGACGGCTTTACGTGTTCTTCGAGACACGGGGGTGAACCACCACCAACTTCCCAACTCCGGGCTGTTACTGAGGCTAACGAAACAGAAAGATTCAATAACTAAACTTGGCCCGACCCGGGACTCGAACCCAGGACCTCTCGGTGTGTGACCGTACATGCTAGCCACTACACCACCGAGGCAGTTTGTAGTATTAGTATTGTTAGAATGAATAATAATAATATATCTAATATAGATTACTTTTAGAATTATTAATATACGTTATAAATCATACAATAAGCCACATAAATAACAGCATAAAATTGGTATGGTGTACGAGGTATTGAAATTATCCATTAATAGGTTATGTACGTTTCGTGATCTGGATCTCTGTAGTGGATACTCTAGAGACGAGCACGATTCTCTTTGTGATTTTCTGATGTATTTTTTCGTTCTAAAGTATTCTTCGTTTTCTTTGTTTTCTTATCTGCTATTTTGATTTAATTATATCAATATACATTGTATTTTATAACTTATAAGTTTACTTCAATTAGAAGATTTATTACAATATATTAAAATTTTTGATAAATATATATAGGCTTATAAAAAATATTAAAACATTGAATTATTGAAAATTTAATAAGTACTACCTTACAATTCACTTAAATTCATAATCTTAGAAAGCATTTCATTTCTCCAGATGTTGTCAAATTTCGGATATTTTTTTTAATAACTGTAATGGAGCTCTTATGGACATTAAATAAAAAATTGCTTTTGGGCCGAGTTAGGTACTGGCATTTCTAAGAAGTAAGCTTACTAATAAACAACGTTTAGTTATTATTTTTATATTATAATAGTGTTCGTCCAGTGATCGAAAGTCAACCGTAACGATTAGTGAACTTAAGAAAAAAACTTGTAATGTGAATATGATTCACCTCTCTAAATAAAAGAGCTTATGATTTTTTTATTGATAACACTAAAGCTCGTCAATGGCCACTAACTAAAAATAAGGAAAAACGGTTTCCGAACTCTTTTGTCTTTCCCTATTAGCAATTTCGTATAATAATAGTAATAAATATGAGACAATAACACCATAGAGTATATTGCTACATATATAAAACAATAACACACTGTGTCTTCTAGTTTCAGGGTAAGCAATGAAGCTTGTTTTATAAATAGCAAATAGTTAATATTGTTGAACGTATTGAAGGGAAGCCCAGCAGTGAGACCTAAAATGGACTGAATACAATCATATCAATACAAAATTTATTTGGTCAGACCATGTCGGTAATCAAAAACAGCGTTCATTATTCAAATTAGCCGATCCCGCATAAGCCTAATTAGTGGACTGGCAATAGGACATTTATCGACCATTACTTCCTTTTTACGACCACATTCACTTAACTGCAACTGCTATCAAAACCACGAATATTAGTCAGTAGACATAAATAGACCACATAAAGAACAGTATGTGGCTTATGTAGTGTCACTAACATTGTCTTAAGGCTGGAGATTCGATTATCGTACGTTGTAAATATTTACTCTTTATGTATATGTACTTGATGGCACGTTTGGCTTTAGCCCTACTTGCAGCACCAACGGTCGCGGGTTCGAGTCCCGCTGGGGGCATTTATTTGTTGAGCACGAGTGTTTTTACTCCAGTCATGGGTGTTTATATTTATAATATGTATATATTTAAAGTTATATATGTTTTCTAAAATAAAGAACTTTAGTTTCTTCTCCTAAAATCAGCTGTCTGCAAATGAAAGTCCTGTTTATATAGGTCCTGTCACTTTGTAGATTAGCCGAAAGAAACAAACAAACAGATTTTTATAAGTATCTACCATATTATGCAGGTATTTACTTCATATGCCTTTCAACACATAAAGAAATTTGGACATTACAAAATTTCAAATGATCTGCACTAAATTGAGATAAATTAACACAAGCGTTATTTAGATACTCTTAATAAAACAATTAGCAGAATAAGACGCAATTTACAAGAAGAAAAAATATCGGTAGTGACACACGGACTGGGAGACAGACGGACAAGAGAGTTATCTTATAAGGGTTGCTTTTTAACCTTTAGAGGTATAGAACCCTAAAACAGAGTGCGTTTATTATGGAGTTGAGAACCTTATTATCTGCAGGAAATCATGAAATTATTGTATGATGAAAACATTTTGTATAATTTTTTAATAATATATGTATAAGGCATAGTTCAAAAAATATAAAAATACAAATATAGTTGGTAAGTAAGTAAATTGACCACTAAAATGTTAACTAGGTACATAACTATGGCATTTGAATGGACGGAAAGTTTTCAGAATTGAATAAATTCAATAATATCATGTGATTTCAAAAGCGTTTTCAATTTCTTGTACTCTTGAATTTTATTTCATATTTCAATGCTATACAACGTTGAAGAAGTTGAACGTTAATTTAACTTTATAAAATTAGTAATATAACGTGTTTTATCAATCATATGTTTTTAACTAAAAATGACGAGAGATCCAATAGATTCAATTGGATGTCTCGTCTTCATCGGCCTTTCACACTACATTTACTGAATCTTTGTTTAGAACACTTCACATTTAGTATAAAAAATATTTAGTATAATATATTTTAAATTTAGACTTGGAATATTTGGAAAATTATTATTTTTTTTAATTTTAATTTCAATGGTATTGAGTGGGTTAAATAAGAAAATAATACTTTTAAGTCTCTCCCGTGACTATGATTGTTGTAGAGCATTCGAAACGTCGGGAACCTAAAATCAAACTAAATCCGCGACAAAATCCGAAAAGATTTATTTATCAAGCCTTCGCGTAAACCTATCTTAGGTATAATTCGAAAAAATCTTTAAAAACATTTAATTTGGTATGGCGAGGGCATCACTAACAGTCACTTTATAATAAGTTATAAAAATATTTTCTTGTATTATTAGATTTACTTATAAGCAATCACTAAATTATAAACACAAAGCTGAAAATTACGAAAATAATAATATAGGGGAAGGTCGGGTAATTGAGAACGGCGGGAAATTAGGAACAGTTGAAAATCAAATACTTCCCCCCCACTGCACCACCCACATACGTTTAAATAGACGCGCTTGGTATCCCTTAGTTCACCTGCAAAAGTATGAGTGAGTAGACCTGCTCATCCTGTCACGGCGATCAGAAAACATTATTAGGCATTTTCATTACAATTTTGGTCCCATGTTGAAATCAATGTAATAAGCATTTTTTTAAACTTAAAGACGTCACATTTTGTTAATAAATTACATGTAATATATGTTTATATATATTATTGTAGCTTTAAGGTCATCGAAGATAATATTGCGAGTAACGGCCATTTTGATTTGAGTTGCCTATTTCGGGTAATTAGGAATAGTGTCAGGAGGGTAAATGTGAACGTTCCTAATTACCCTACGAATTGATTCATCCAATGTTTATCTTTAAAAGTAAGAGAAAAGCCAGTATTAGTGACATGATTGCTACGGTTTCTGATTCCGCTTGGATAAATGAGTCCAAATTCGTTGATTATCTGCATTCTGCAACATTTCATTTCTTTTGTAAAACCTACCCAACCAGTCATGATAATATTAGATAAAGCCACATTAGCCTGGGCGCATACAAACTTCTTAGAGCACATAACCTGCGTGTTCTATCCTGACACCTGACTGACCTGACTTTCTTTTGTTCACCGAAAACTGCATATAATCGAGAATGCGAACTCTATATGGTTCACAATCCTGGCAAACAGAACATCAGAAAAGACAAGTGGAGAGGAAAATAAAAGAGAAAGTTCAAAAGATAAAGACCACTTATATTAAGGATAAGGGAGTCAGAAATTTGAAGAGGACGTTAGAAGTAAATGAAAATGAAGAAGAGTATTCTCATAATAGTAATCTCCAACTATAGACGATTGGATCATATACATTATGTGTAACAACTGGGTACATGATAAATGTACCTCCGGTCAATCCAGTAAAGATTACGTCGATGATTTCTGCTAAACAAAGTAATTGTAATACTTTTATAGATTTTGTTATGTCGTTCACAATTACCCCATATCGTTCCTATTTTCCCCGCAGACTGATCTCAATTACCCCATACGGTATCGGGTAAATAAGAACGACAATGATTTTTATTTTCTTTAATTTTTTGATTTTAAAGTTTATTTTCAAGAGTTTTTGTATTATATTTTTGTAGGTAGATTAGTAACGTTAATGTTGCAATAAAAGTTGATTATATTTGTTGCTTTCTTTAACTTTTTAGAGTGTTTTACAGCAATCATGGTCACGGGAGAGACTAAGGTGTTTGACGTCTCATAGGTATATACTTGTTACAGACAGTGCCTACCCACAATTTACAAAAATTTTGAAAATGGCATCAGAGTACCTTATAAAATTTTAATTCTAAACATTTATATTTAAATTTAAATAATTTGAAAATAATTTATAATTATGGCAATATTATTAACTTATTTTTAGCTAGTATTATTATAATTATTATAATTTTTATTTTAATATTAGTTATTCAAAAGTATTATGTAGTGTTGCTATTATAATAATATGTATATTTTCTTACCTATAAATTGTTTATTCTAAGTTGCATTTTATTATTTAAATTAAGTATTAATTTGATATAAGAAAATTAAGTTAAAATATAAATTGAATTTTGATTATTTTAAAGTATTAAGCAACACTACTGCAAATTAAAAATAATTTAATCAAATCAAAATATGCTTAGATTTGACAGATTCTTTTGAATTATAATTTTTAAAAAAATTTTTAGAATTTAGATTGAAAGAAAGCTACTGCACGGTTCGGAAGGCAGTTTGTGCAGAGAAGAACCGGCAAGAAACTCTACACTTGCTCTTTTTAAAAATATTTTAACAATATTGCAATACATACAATAATTACATATAATATTAAATTTGACTACTTGTATCAAGATCTACACAGTATGAGCTAACTACATCCAAATGTCTATTATGATTACTTTTATTATTATTCGATTTTATTATATTAATTACAGGATCCCAAGAAGGTGGTAATACCCAGCCGTCCTCTCTATTAAAGTTAGGATGTTTTTTAATTTCAATTGCCTCGCGAATCATTCTAGGTCGATAACGATTCTCTTTCGCGAGTATTTGAGGGGTATCAAAGCGAATATAGTGGCTGGGGCGATCCAGACAATGTTTACAGACAGCGGATGTAGTATTGCGACGGTGTTTCACATCAGCTATGTGTTCTTTGATCCTAGTTCTAATAGATCTCTTTGTTTGTCCGTTATAAGAGAGCCCACAGTCACAATCAAGTTTGTATACTCCTGCATCTTGGAGAGGGATATGGCACTTGACTGATGGTAGAAACTGACTGATTTTCTTAGGCGGCTTGAAATATGTTTTGATAGAAGCACGCTTTAGGATGTAGCCAATCTTGTCAGTGACTCCTCTCACATAGGGCAGAATTGCAGGTACGCGCTCGACTGTGGCTGGTTTCACTCGTTCACTGTGACGAGGGCGCGGCACTTGTAGCTTGTTGTCTTGCAGAACCTGCTTGACATGTTGCAGTTCTCCCGCCAGGTGTTGCTCGTCACAGATCCCTCGAGCTCTCTGAAACAAAGATTTTCCCACGGTAGCTAACTGTGAAGGGTGGTGGTGAGATTCACCATTCAGGTACCTATCAGTATGGGTCTTCTTTCTATACACAGTATGACTCAAGGTGTTATCTGGATTACGTTTAATTAATACATCTAAGAAAGCTAATGTATTGTCCGATTCTAATTCCATTGTGAATTGTATTTTAGGATTTATGGAATTAAGATGTTCTAGGAATACAGTTATTTTGTCAGTTGGTAATATTGTGAAAGTGTCATCTACGTACCGCTTGTAGAACCGAGGGGTCACAGGTGATGTGTTTAGGGCAGTCTCCTCGAAGTCCTCCATGAAGATGTCGGCGACAACATTAAGCATATTTCAAAATATAAAAAACTCGTTGAAAAATTAAACATCAAACAGACAAAGAAATTCAAAGATTATAACGGAACGCGCCCGTCTACCACAGACTCACACTCGTGCGGACTTCACGCAGTTGTCAATCTGTCAAAACAACCGCTGGACGATTCTACTATTCGGGTACTAAACAAAGGTTTGAATTTTGCTGTTACACCGGCGCGCATCCCTTATGAGAACATCATTTGCGCTGTTGAAGATGTCTTGGCCAAAAATACTATGAAAACTGAGGATATGGAGGCCATACGTCAAGATGTTTCATCTTTGTTACGTCGTAGTACAAGGCCCAAACCTAATCTCAATAAACAGGAGTATTTAGCGTTGAATAACTTACGCAACAGGTCAGATATCTCTGTACTTCGCGCAGACAAAGGAAATGCAACCGTAGTGATGGATACATCAGATTATAATGATAAAATTAAACAACTGTTGTCGGATGAAAGTACATACAAAAAGGTTAAAACGGACCCAACAACCACCGTTTTAAATGACACTAAGAAGTTGATTAAGAAATACTCCGACAAGTTAAATCTAGATGTCAAAGATCTTATTCCATCATGTGCAAAACCACCTAAACTATATGGTCTTCCGAAAATACATAAGGCGAACGCCCCCCTACGTCCAATTGTGAGCCAAATCGACTCGCCGACTTACAAATTGGCCAAACTAGTAGGAAAAGTACTCTCACCACTCAGAGGTCAAACAAGTGCGTTCACAAGAGACTCTTACCAGTTTGTCAATGAAGTTAAACATCTAAAACTCATGGACAATGAAACAATGGTTAGTTTTGATGTACAGTCTTTGTTTACCAGCCTACCAGTAGAAGACTGTATTGAAATAATATCTAAGAAACTTATGGCTTACAACATGCCGATTGAATACACAGAACTTTTAAAACACTGCCTAACATCTGGCTATCTATTGTGGAATGATGAATTCTACAAGCAAGTGGATGGAGTGGCCATGGGTTCGCCAGTCTCCCCTGTTGTCGCCGACATCTTCATGGAGGACTTCGAGGAGACTGCCCTAAACACATCACCTGTGACCCCTCGGTTCTACAAGCGGTACGTAGATGACACTTTCACAATATTACCAACTGACAAAATAACTGTATTCCTAGAACATCTTAATTCCATAAATCCTAAAATACAATTCACAATGGAATTAGAATCGGACAATACATTAGCTTTCTTAGATGTATTAATTAAACGTAATCCAGATAACACCTTGAGTCATACTGTGTATAGAAAGAAGACCCATACTGATAGGTACCTGAATGGTGAATCTCACCACCACCCTTCACAGTTAGCTACCGTGGGAAAATCTTTGTTTCAGAGAGCTCGAGGGATCTGTGACGAGCAACACCTGGCGGGAGAACTGCAACATGTCAAGCAGGTTCTGCAAGACAACAAGCTACAAGTGCCGCGCCCTCGTCACAGTGAACGAGTGAAACCAGCCACAGTCGAGCGCGTACCTGCAATTCTGCCCTATGTGAGAGGAGTCACTGACAAGATTGGCTACATCCTAAAGCGTGCTTCTATCAAAACATATTTCAAGCCGCCTAAGAAAATCAGTCAGTTTCTACCATCAGTCAAGTGCCATATCCCTCTCCAAGATGCAGGAGTATACAAACTTGATTGTGACTGTGGGCTCTCTTATATCGGACAAACAAAGAGATCTATTAGAACTAGGATCAAAGAACTCATAGCTGATGTGAAACACCGTCGCAATACTACATCCGCTGTCTGTAAACATTGTCTGGATCGCCCCAGCCACTATATTCGCTTTGATACCCCTCAAATACTCGCGAAAGAGAATCGTTATCGACCTAGAATGATTCGCGAGGCAATTGAAATTAAAAAACATCCTAACTTTAATAGAGAGGACGGCTGGGTATTACCACCTTCTTGGGATCCTGTAATTAATATAATAAAATCGAATAATAATAAAAGTAATCATAATAGACATTTGGATGTAGTTAGCTCATACTGTGTAGATCTTGATACAAGTAGTCAAATTTAATATTATATGTAATTATTGTATGTATTGCAATATTGTTAAAATATTTTTAAAAAGAGCAAGTGTAGAGTTTCTTGCCGGTTCTTCTCTGCACAAACTGCCTTCCGAACCGTGCAGTAGCTTTCTTTCAATCTAAATTCTAAAAATTTTTTTTTAAAAATTATAATTCAAAAGAATCTGTCAAATCTAAGCATATTTTGATTTGATTAAATTATTTTTAATTTGCAGTAGTGTTGCTTAATACTTTAAAATAATCAAAATTCAATTTATATTTTAACTTAATTTTCTTATATCAAATTAATACTTAATTTAAATAATAAAATGCAACTTAGCATAAACAATTTATAGGTAAGAAAATATACATATTATTATAATAGCAACACTACATAATACTTTTGAATAACTAATATTAAAATAAAAATTATAATAATTATAATAATACTAGCTAAAAATAAGTTAATAATATTGCCATAATTATAAATTATTTTCAAATTATTTAAATTTAAATATAAATGTTTAGAATTAAAATTTTATAAGGTACTCTGATGCCATTTTCAAAATTTTTGTAAATTGTGGGTAGGCACTGTCTGTAACAAGTATATACCTATGAGACGTCAAACACCTTAGTCTCTCCCGTGACCATGATTGCTGTAAAGCATTCGAAACGTCGGGAACTAAAAATCAAAATAAATCCGCGACAAAATCCGAAAAGGTAGTTTCATTTATAATGTCGAATATTCGCGTAAATCTAAGAAAGTATTATTTTTAGAGTGTTTTAAGTTAGGTGTTCCCAATTACCCCACTTTCCGATATATATATATATATATATATATATATATATATATATATATATATATATATATATATATATATATATATATATATATATATATATATATATATATATATATATATATATATATATATATATATATATATAATTTTAATTAATTGCAAGCTTTGAGAGGCATTGGTAGCCCAATGGTAAGGTTCATGTGAAATCATTTCTATCCTGATTATCATTTGTCTTACGTTGAAGGAAAACGTCGTGAGGAAACCTACATCTCTGAGAAAACCTAGCAAGTTTTCGAAAGACATAATATGAAATCCGCCAACACGCACTGGGCCAGCGCGGTGGACTATGACCCGAGGCCCGTGCCCAGCAGTGGGACGTTAAAAAGGGCTGAAGACACTCGCAAGTTTTATCTAAGAATTTTTCCTCAGACATACAGCTTTCCTCATGATGTCTACTTCAAAAGCAATGAATATAATCAATAATAGTTTCTTAGATTTACGCGAATATTTGACTATTTAAATAAACCTAAATCTTTTCGGATTTTTTCGTGGATTTAAAAATCAAAACAAATCCGCGAAATAATCAGAAAAGGAATAAGTAATATAGTTAATCCGAAAAAAAGTAAAGCAGTTTCGGATTTTATTGGTTTTCCAAGTAATTTATTAAAACTATAAGGTAATAACCGCTCTTAGTTAGGCGATACAATAATAATAGCTGGACCAAATATCGAATTGTCCAACTTTACTTCCCGCATTGAACAATGTGTATACACAATGCGAAGTTATATGAATCCACATATTGCTTGCGAAACGACCGTTTAATATTTGCACTGCTATCATTTTTCCTCTTTAAAAACAAGATCTACGTTAGCTGCAATAAATATTCGATTGTATGCTTACATTCTGAAAAGATAAAGCTAAAAAAGTTGACACTATACTTTGAGTTATGAAAGTTCTAAGCAAAAGTAACTGGTTTAACTTTGTTTTGGACGGTTATTTCACTGTATCGCATTTGACTTCATATTATTTGTTTTTTCAATAATTTTATTAATTATTAGTCCTAATATTATAATTAGAATTTTATTAGGTTGAGATTGTTTGGTAATTTATTATCAAAATATTAAATCTTATAATGCTGGTATATTAACTGCTTTATCTAATCGAGTTGTGTATATTTTTCTTTAGTTCGTACAAGTGTAGTTTTATAGAAAAGTATGACGAAAAATACATATTATTATTATAATATAGTTAAAATTGACCTACTGTTAAATTATTATAATTTTAATGTTTCAGACGTATCAGAGGTTTATATACTCGTTACAGACAGTGGCTATCCAAAATTTTCAAGATTCGAAACTTTCTAATCATTATTATTATAGACTAGCATTTACCCGCGGCTCTGCTCTCGTTTTAAAGACTGAAAACCAAATTCTTGAATTTCACATACCGTGCGATATTTTATAGCCGGTTTGTAACAATTAGTTGAGATTCCTTAGAAATGAGATATTTTTCAGCAGTAAAATGTATCCTATATCCTGACCCGAACAACCAGCTATCATCATACTAAATTTCATCAAAATCCATCCAGTGGTTTTTTCGTGATGCGGTCACAAACAGACAGACAGACAGTCAAAAATTCTAAATACTATAGATTCTGTGTCGATATAATAACTATTTCAATAAGATTTTCCAAAAAATATCAATGTACAAATTTAACTAAGTTAGAATTTTATAATTATATAGATATACTTCACTATATAATGTGTTATCCAAATTCAGCATTACGAAAATACTCAGTCACAATATTGTTCTTGTCAGGTGTCGATATAAGACCTTGCCGATATTAGGTCGATTAAGATTGATGTTATTATGTAATTAACTGACATGCGTACATTTGGGTAAACCAAAATCATTTCTACAAAATATGTATGAATGTAATATTCTTTATAATCTAATAGATTAATAAACTAATATATTTTATTTTATGTTATGAGTTAAAACTGTTGTTATTTTTATTTTTAAAACAGACACTGCTATTTTATTCTTCTATAAGCGACTCACCCTCGCTTCGCTCGTCCCTAGGTGTCCCTTTTGTATAAAATTTGACATACTTTGAATGTCTTACTTATTTATATCTAATCAAAATCAAAAGCTAAAATTAAATTTCAAGCTTCTAGCTTTAAAAATGACCTATTTCAACCCCTTACAGTCCTTTTTTCGCACACACACAACCAAATAGATTTACCTCGAAATGTATAAGTAAATATTATATAAAATTAAAAATAAATAAAAGAAATCCTCTTAATACTTTAGTACAAATTAAAACAATTTTAAAATTATGAATTAATAAAATCATATAATATCCAAAATAAATAATAATAATAAACGGGAACAGGAAACGGGAAACGTATGTAGCCTTATGGCTACATTGAAATGACTACAATTCGCTTGGGCTCTACTCACCTTCTATATGTTAGTATTCTAAGTTACAGAGTGTTTGATTTTGGCATGTGACAAAAATGTTTCTTCCAATTTCATTATATGGCCATTAAAATTTACCTTAAGCCGAACAAGGTCTTTTAAGATTTTTGTAGATCATTTACAAAATATTTTATTTAGATATACTTATTTATACTTAGGTGCGGATTCCGTAACATTACGATTTTTTTTCAACTTTAATTATAAAAGTACTTATATAAATCTATATGAATACTAGCTATTCCCACGGCTTCACTCGCGTTCTAATCAATATTAAAAATTTGTGATTTGGTGATAGAAAGATGAAAATTTATGGTTATAAGTATTTTTTGATGCCAAATCATAAACAAATAAAAAATAAAAATTTGGTCTAAAAATACAAAATAAAAATTTGGAGAAGGGCCACTCTTATCACCTAGAGGTCTACGACTTATTCTCAGACCTACCAAATATACAAAAAAAAATTATAAAAATCGGTCGAGCCGTTTCGGAGAAGTTCGATAACCAAAGCTGTGACACGATTTTTTTATAAATTAGATGTATACTGTGTTGTGAAGTATAAGTTAATAACTAACAGAACATAACTATAATAAGTTACTATATTGTTATCTCATATTTGAACCCAGCATCCACCGTCATTGTCTAAACTATCTGAGACGTACTAAAACTAAGCGATCATAGGAACAATTTCGCTTATCCATTCCCCCATTAGCAAATACCTCCAAAATAATGTTTGCTTTCAATTGTTTGATCAACTAATGCGATTATTTCGACGAAATAGATTTATCACATAACCGAGTGTGTTATTACCGATGGCATCACAAATATTTATGATTTCCAATTTGTGTTATCCACACGTTAAAACGATATTTACGAATGTTTTTCGATAATAATTATTGTATATAAATTTGGGTTTGTAATGTGTTAGGATTAATTAAACCTTAATAATTTTATAAATGAAACTACCTTTTCGGATTTTATAGCGGATTTAATTTGATTTTTGGTTCCCGGCGTTTCGAATGCTTTACAGCAATCATGATCACTGGACTCTCCCGAAAATCTTTTATAAGCTCGCGACAAAATCCGAAAAGATAGTTTAATTTATAATGTCGAGTATTCGCGTAAACCTTAATAATTTTAGAACTTATCCTAAATATTGTTAATGCGAATGTGTGTTTTTAATATGTTTAAGTGAGATAACACACTTTACACAAGCTTTATTTTTTATTTTATACATAAAGAAGTTCTCCATCATTACACGCTTTTTATTAGCTTCACCTGTATGTTTGTTTGTATGTTTGTAGCCGACTTCTTTGGGCGCGATTTTGACCCACTTTAAACGGCCAGATTTCGTTCAAACTTTGTAGATTTATCGAGGACCAATGACAATACACTAATTTGATATATGAACCAAACTAAAAAGTAGAAAATAAATAATAGTTTAAAAAACTAAAAACACGCTTTTTATAGAAAACCAAACTAAAAAATAGAAAATAAATTTTAATGAATTTAAATTAATTATTTGATTTTAAAAAAAGCGTGGGGTGCATGGTGCCAATAGTTATAAATATTTTATTGACAGATATGAGTAGAGTGATTGTCATTTTGATAATATCTTAAAAAGCACCCCACGCTTTTACCAAAGATTATCGCTGCACTGAGCACAAAGCTCGGCTTTTTGCTAGTTTGTCTGCTTTTTCAGTTTAACAAAAATGTATGTATTTCATACATACTTTAACGATATTGCGTATATTACATATATCTATATATTGTATAGTAATTTATATTTTGGCTTTGAATCCTTTTAAGTTATTTATTTACCTCGAAAGTATTTTTTATCTAACCGATTTTCACTATATTAATACTAGTTGGTTAAAAAAAATATTAGAACAAAAGTTTTTTTTGTCAAATTTTTTTTAAATTAACAACCATTGGAAAATTAATCAATGTCAATGAATATTTGTCCACAAATATATGGCTTATAATATTAAAAGAACAATGGGATATTTCCGAAATCGTACAAGAAACAATGGGCGTTTAAGTGCACGGATGTTATTAATGGTTTTCATTAAAGCGAAACATCATGTAGAGAAACTAGATGTGACAGAAATTTCTCAGTAATTAAAATTTTAATTTAAATTTGCAACCAATCATTACTTAAGTGAGGGATATAAGAAACGTAATGCATATGTAAATACGACTCGTACAACCTATTTCATACTTACTGTTAAAGCGTTTCCACGGATGAATCTGAGCGAAGCGAGGGTTAGTCGAAGGACCTTTAGTTGTGAGTTTGTATAAATAAATATGTTCGGACATTATTAGTTACAGCGCCATCTAAATCCATGATAAGCTACAAGGCTTGTGTTACAGATACTAGATAGTTGATACACTTTACATATATATCTTTAAATAAATACAAACAGTAAACACCCATGACAGGAGTACAAACATTCGTGCTCAACAAATGAAACGAGTCCCAGCGGGACTCGAACGCATGACCGCTGAAACTGCAAACCGCTGGTGCAGTGTCACTCTAAACTGAGCCAAACGTGTCGTTGAATAGTATATGAAAGGGGTAATCTCTAAAATATAATCTTATCAAATTCAGTTTCTTTTTTTCATTAATAGGAAGTTATATTAAAATTGTTAGGCTTTTTCATATTTCAATTAGTGTCAGAGAACATATTACTTCAATACTTCGAATTTGAAAAAAATAGCCGTCGAGTTGCTTTAACAGCATGAGCGATTTCATATAGAATAATAATAATATAACAATTTATTCATACGAACGTCCAACTCCTTATTGTTTTATTCATCTTTAGGGATGTCTTTGGTGAAGTTAGCTAAAAACGTGCTTGGGGTTTCTACCCTAAGCTCTGTGCCAGTACTAAGCAAACATTGAAATATAATCTGCAATTCAAAACATGGCATAGAGTAACAAGTGAAAGAAGAAAAGAAGCCAAACTGTGAGCCAAAATTGGAGAGTAACGTGAGACTTCGCTTAGTTTTCTCAGCAGTAAAATATAATTACCTCGTATAATGATTTAACAATATTATAATTTTGTTAAAGTTATGTAAAACTACGATCTTATGTATTATGTAATACAATGTATATTATATTAATAAAGCCTAAAAAATCTTTAATTTCCCAGAAATCTATAAACGTTAAACTCTAAAAACGTTAATAAAAGTTAAAACTTCTTTAAGCTTAACTAGTTCATAATAAAAATAATTTGAATTTGAAAAAATGATGTAAAAAAAATGAAACAAAATAATAATAGCCACAAAAATAAAATTTTGGTATAAAGGCAGCCACTTAAAGTAGAGACTACTAATTCTTGCATCTTATATTGTGAAGAAAAAATCGTGGAAATCTTATTTACTTATCTATTCATCCCTTTAGTATCCCACTAGACGAAAATCTGTCCTCAGTGCAAGAAACAGCCCACAATCGATCATGTTGATCAAGTTCGAGTTGGCGGACCTCACATTTTTCGAAAACTAATAAGATTTTTTCAGACATGCAGGTTTCCTCTCGATATCTTCCTTTTCCGTATTAATAATTAACTTCTAAATTAAAAAAAAACATAAGTTCTATCGCGTGTCACTTCCGTCCGCTTTAGAGCTTTTACCGTATTGGCCTGAAAAAGGAGTACGTTGTAAAGTCGACAATGGAACTGCTAATTTTAGAACTTTCCTCGAGTTTTAATTATCTCGTATTGTTTTCCAATTTCAACTGTACTTTTATTAATTATTGGCGTTATATTTTTGTTTTTAAACCAGTTTGTTCAAATAAATTTATACACTTAATAAAATTACATCACATTAAATTACATTTCAATAATTTTTGGCAAATCTCTTTGAAATAGTAATTATTATCGATACAGAGGTTGAATCTATATCTTTTAGAAACTTTGCTCGTCTGTTTATCTGTAACCGCATCACGAGAGATCGACTATGCAGATTTTGAAATTTGGAATGATCATACGAGTAACTGGTTATCCGGCTTAACATGTATTTGATGTTTTCTACTGCGGAAGCACGTATAATTTTTGGAAGCGAATACGCATAATTGTCTATATAGTAATCGTAAAAAGTACTACAATGGCAAACAAAAAAGTCAACAAAAGGTAAATAAATAAATAACTAAAAAAATATGAACCCAATTTTTAATATGATTTTTGTTTAGAAAGAGAGTCTGATTTCGCAAAACTGTCTAGATGTCTGATCTGTCAGATACAGATCGCCTAAAGGCCATTTTCCTTTTATTTTCAGATATTAAAAAAATATAGCTAATTTCTGTAACTGACAATTAACTACGCTACGATAAAGAAAGAACTGACATCAGTATGTAATATAAAAATATATGAGTAAATGAAATACGAATACCGGTAATTCCCCAAACATAAATAAATTATTTACGTGTGGACTGCCCACAGCCCACATATTTACAAGAGGATTTATGAAGTCCGATAAATAATTATTCGCCAGACTTTTACAAATGGCAAAAAATCTCCGATTTGTCTTTATTCAAATAACACCAATATTAATTAAAAATTTTCTGTAAATATCGATATATTAAATGTCAAAACGGACATTTCCCGCGTCTCCGCCCGCGTTCTAAGAACCGGAAATTCCTAATTTTATAAAACTAAAAGATTTTATTTTTAATTCGAACCAATAGTTCCTGAGATGAGCTTTATAATAATAGCACATATTATAATATGGCGCCATAAGTTTACGTCATCCAACAATATAGCCCAAAAGACGTAAGTACTTATTGTGGTTATACAATTTGTAACCTATACGTATTAATACAACTGCTCCCTGTCAAAATAGTTTTTAGTAAAAAAATGAAGTTCATACAACCTTCCGAGAGCCCTTAGACCGCCTTAATCCGGCCCTGTCGCAACATCCCTTCTTAGCAGACGTCTACTAATCACCCTGCCATTTTTCATTTTTATAAGTTACGTAATTTTCGATATTTCATAATGACTAAGTGAGTAAGTGAGTGAGTGAGTGAGTTGAGTGAGTGAGTGACCTTTCACTTTTACATAATTTAGGTGTACAATATGTCACGTTTTTTTTTCATTTTTTTAACAAACACTTTAACACACTTCGATACTATTTGAATAAAAAGAAAAACTCTCACAATTTTGATTTGCGCACTTTATTTTTAAGACACTTTTGAGACACTTGTGTTCTTTAGTTCTTTTATATCAATGACTGTAAAATAAATAAAATCTAGAAACATTCGTGAAACGTATTAACGTCAGTCTTAACTTAGGTGAAATATTACATTTGTAGGTTGCAGTTTAAATTACTAAAGCTCTTCATTAGCCTTGAAATGCTTTTATAGTCCAGCTTCTACGCAAATCTGAATAAAGTTTGAAGCAGCTGTTCTGTCGCCTGACAACTAACAATGACCAGTTTCTGAAAATTGTAATTTACAATAGTAACTGTTCAGTTCTTATCGAAGTTATGGTTATCTGGAACAATGTGATGGTTGGTTTGGTCATAGCTTAAATTAGCTTTAATTATTAAAAAAAATTAAAACAAATATATACATTTGGCCTTTAGCTATTAGGCTTTTTTTAATTGATTCTAATAGTCTTTTTTCTTGAATTGGCTGTAAATAAATTTTTCCTTATATATTTCATTATTCGTTCTTGTACTAGCAATCAAAATGTATATGATTAAAATAACTGTTTTTTAAATGTTCTTAAGATTCATCAATGGTTGTAATTACGAAAATTTTAAACGACAAACAATTTGAGCATATTTTTAGTAAATTTTTACAGTTAGTTTTTAAACTTATAAGGTTCTTTGTAGTTTGTTTGTTCTGCAGCAGTTATATAAAGAGACGTAGAAATTGAAATGTAGCCATTTTCCGTTTGCAAAACCTAAGCAAAACTAAATTTATTAATTATAGCTTCATAATATAATTTTAATAAGCTAAAAAACACGTTGAATTAAATGGGCCCAAACTTAGGTCTTAAACTTATTACTAATAATCATTAAACCTACTTACTAACTTACTTAACTTCTACCTTCCGCCCTTATCATTCCTTTCATTAAGTAGAAACCAAATATTGTAGCTTTATACGGTAACTATTTTATTATACTAATAATCCTAAAAAAAGATACACACGTTGATTTTCGAAATACATACATATAAATATTGTTAGATATGTACGCATGTATAAAACTCCTTTAATTATAAGAAAAAGAAAAGGATAAAGTGAACAATATACATATTATAGAGAAATTTCTGGAATATTTTCAAAGATATAAAAATCAGTACTCAACGAACTTATCACAACGTAGAAAATGAACTTCTAAATTACACATACGATACGTGTAATTATAAAATTTCAGATAAAGACGGAATTAAGATCATGGATAAGATTGATTTCCAAGATTTAATTACCTAATTAGTTACTTATTATCAAGTTATATGAACAGTTGAAAACAATTTTTACAATGAATTTTCAAAATATAAGTAGTATTAACACGACGATTTTAGTGACGCTTGGATCAGTTTGTAGTGACCGTACATTCTGCGCCAGCGGTCAAGATTCGAGTTCCGCTGGGGGCATTCATTTGTTGAGCACGAAAAACGTACTTCAGTCATATGTATCTGTATTTATAATATATATGTATTTAAAATTATATATGTGTAGTATATAAGCTATCTGGTACCCGTAATGTGTTACAGGTACCCGATAGCTTATATCTTATAGCCTCGTAGCTTAAGCACGGAGGTAGATGGCGCTGTGTATAATAATGTCCCAACTGTTTAATATAGGTACAGCAATAATTTAGTAATATTCTGCAACTGAGATGACCATTTCATTTTATTACATTCGGATATTTCGTATCCTAATAATATTTTATCGAGCGTATCGATAAATGGCTTAAACGTTAAAGAACTCGATTAAATCGAATGTTTACGTCGTTAAGAGAATACCGCAGAGTCTTAATGGTATCTGTCTAATAGTCTTACTGACTTGCAATCTTAGAAGTAAATTTACATATTGAATAGATTTTGTGTTTTTATTGGTAAATAAGTTTACTGTTAAATTAGTTTCCGCTTCATTAATTAAAGCTTTTCAGAATCTAAATAGGAAGCAAAAAAATTTTTTTTGTGATTTAGAGTAGGCAATGTCTGTAACAAGATATAAACCTCTGAGATGTCAAAAACCGTAGTCTCTCCCGTGAACATGGTTGCTGTAAAGCATTCGAAACGTTTGAAACCAGAAATCAAAATATAGCCGCGACAAAATCCGAAAATATAAATTAATTTATAATAAAGTTATGAGTTTCTAATATTCATCTACTCCCTTTGCTTGAGTTTCTATCCTCCTTTGCCTTAAAATAACGTGTAACTCATAACCTTAGCCTATTTTTTTACTACATTACATCGAAATCAGTCCAGCCGTTTCATCGTAAAGAAAACGTATGGATGACACATACATAACACACTAATGTAAATAAAATCATCCACATATATGTGTATGTAATCAATAATATTAATGTATTTCACAATCATGTTCGACTTCATATGAATATGAATTGAATTGAATTGTAAATGTAATAATTAAGTTTGTACTGAAAATATTGAAGTATAAAATGATTTTATCACATAATAACTAATGTCACGAGCTTCGGAGATCGGAAATTAAAGTGGTTTAGCTGCACTTTACATGGTTTAAAGCTTTTAAAGGCTTAAATGTCAGCTTAAAATGATATATTCGCGAAATGTACATTTGTATATATTATTATGTATTAGCATAAAAAAGTGCGAAACTCTAAGATATCACGTAACAAACATACCGACAAATAGCCAAGCGAAGTGAGTACCTCTATGGTTTGAAGTCGGTTGAAAAATTATTGGTAATTTATAAATAGCGACCCCGATGGGATTTTCCACCGGCAATGTAAACAGGAGTTAAACATCTATTTTCGTATTTCTAACATCAAAAATGACGAATTCGCACACAAAGTTTCGTCCCTCATTTAAGCCCTTCTGGGATGAATTTTCAAATACCTTTCTTTACTGCTTTCTTTTGATTTGTTACTGATGATTGCATTTGGGAAGAGTAAAAATTAAAAGAGAAGAAATGGGGGTATAAAATAATTGCGATATAAAATAATCCTTAAAAAATTAAGAGTAATCATTATCAATACAGAAGCGGAATCTATAGATTTTAGAATTTGCCTTTCTGTTTATGCCTTTTTGGGAACACATCACCAAAACCTAGCCTAAGTTACTCCTTATCACATTAGCTATCTGCCAGTGAAAGTCACGTCAAAATTGGCCAAGCTGTTCCAGAGATTAGCCGGAACAAACAGACAGACAAACATTTTAAAAATTGTGTTTTGATTTAAGTACCGTACATTCTTTCTATTGCATTAAATAAAAAGCTGTTAATTTGAAATTAAAAACAGACACTTCAATATTAATTTATAAGTACTGATATCATACTAAGTGAAGCCAACTACTAACGCCATTCATTCACCATACAAACTATTCATAGTTACCCAAACTTAGTGATAAAGGAAAATATATTAACGTCGACATTAATAGATACGTTCAGCCCATCCTGAAGCTAACAAACTACTATCTATAAACTTCGAGACTTTCTTAAGAAGATTAATTATTTCACGAGCAAGTATCGATTAAAAAGTTTGTTATATTATGTAACTTCTTTAAGATTGATTCTTGTATATTTATTTTTATAAGAAAATACTTTCCGATTACTTAGAGTGAGATACATCTAAGTAAAAGTCGTAAGTCCTTGCAAATTAAGCTTTAAGTATATTTTGAAGTTTACCTTCAATTCATAATACCCTTAGTGGTATCCCAGTGTTAACGCTCTCGCTTGGTTAACCGAGTGATGCGGGTTCAAATCCGGGTGTTGCACCTCTGATATTTTCATCTGTGAATATTTTTTTCTAAAATGATTACTGATATTAGATGATAATGACTTGAAACCTAGTAAGTTTTCGTAAGACATGTGAAGTCCGCCAACACGCACGAGGCCAGCGCGTTGGACTAGCCTGATCCACCTTAATTACTGATGAAATTATTAGTTATTATACACAGAAATATCTAGTGGAGGATCAGCAATTTTAAATACATACATATTATAAATAGATACACCCATGACTGGAGTACAAACATCTGTGCTCAAAAAATTAATGCCCCCAGCGGGACTCGAACCCGCGACACTGGCGCAGCAAGTAGTGCCACTTCAAACTGAGCCAAACGTGTCGTCAAATAAAGATATACTAAAGATTTCTGTATTTCTTTGTTGTGTGTTCATAAATGAATAATTACACAAGCGAAGCCACAGACAAACGCAAGTTTCATCCAAAAGAGGAAATAGTTTTGAAATTCGCGAGGCTCGAATCAATTTGGGATTGCAAGCCACGCGTGTACGTTCAAATTTTACCACTGCATACTGTTTAAGTTATATTCCCATTTCTGGTATTTTGTTGAATTTGTGGTTAAAGAGAACCTACATTTAACTAATAATATACGTAAATTTACATTTTCCGTTTGATATTTAAATTATATAGGGTTTTATTTTGTAAAATTGCGTACACGTGTAATGTATGTATGAAATACGTAATACGATAAAGACTGGTTTTATATGGTATGTAATAAGCATGGTTTCATGTTTGACAAGCGACTGACCCTTACTCCGCTCGTCTTCATCCCTATGATGTCTCAGAGATCCGATATTAACGATTTTAATGAAACTTTTTTATATTATGCTGTGACCCGAATCAATCATAACAAATATTTATCGAAATCTGTCCAGCGGTTTTTTATGATACGTTCAAAGACGGACCAAATTCTAAAAATTACTGATTTGGAGATTTTCTAAATAAATTAACGTACATAATCGAGTTGAGTAAAATTTTATGTATAAATAAATTATAAACTTCAGACGGAGAACAAAGCCTTAGAAGAACCACTTGTATCAAACATAGTCCAAATAAGCTCTTATAAATTGGAGCAGCAGGAAACGACTACTAGAAATACAAAAGGAAATATATCCCCAATGAATAATGGTTAATGTGCCTCTGACAATACTCGTACATAAATAGAAGAAACAGTAAAGTTCAAGTAACAATAGGCCTTACATTAACCTATAAAAGCTAGATTTTTATGAACTAGAATAGGTTACTTTGTCATAAATTATATAACATTGTTAGGACGTCCAAGTACTAAATATAGCTTGTTATAATGCCAATTTTATATACAACTAGCATTTCCCACGTCTCCGCTCGTGTTCTATAGACCGGAAAACAAAAATTTCAATTTTAGATATTTTTTTACCACGTGATGTTATACTCGTATAGCTTTCTTCGATAAATGGACTATCCAATACAAAAATATTTTTTCAATTCGAACAAGTACTTCCCGAGATTAGTGCGTTCAAGCAAACAAACAAACAAACTCTTCAGCTTTATTATATTTGTATAGATAATATCAGGAGAAATAAAAAATATCAGGCGAAATATTTTTACTTTTCATAATACTATAATAAAATGTACCATAAAATTAAGTAACAATTCAAAAGAAACTACCATCAATTCTTATTTTAAGCTTACTAAATTCAGTAAAATATAGCGCGAGAGATGAAGTTAAAAATAGCTCCATGTAGACAACAAGGCTAAAGTAATCTCACATGCAAAGTTTCCGAGACCTTCAATATAAAGTGTACGTGTCCAAACATTAAGTATTTTACGATCAATCGACTACTTTAGGCTGAGTCCCAGACCCTATTCAAGATTTAGAGCCTATCAAGCTGGATCTTTTTGATATAGAAGTATCTAGGTTGGTCTAGAATTTGAAATTTGAAAATAACAAAAACTATCAACATTTTGATAGCTAATAAGCAATAGTCTGTAATATCAAAATAATAGCTGTTATATTTAAAAATTATAATATATGGTACTTATACACGAGTTTTTTTTACTGTCTGTCTTGATACTTTCTAATGTTTACGCGAACATTAGACATTATAAATGAAACTATCTTTTCAGATTTTTGCCGGGAACCAAAAATCTAAATAAATCTGTGACAGAATCCGAAAAGATAATTTTTTTTATAATGTTTTTCTTAATATGATGTAAGGAGTAACCTAACTGTATCTTTTGTTGTAAAAAGGCTTAGAGTTCTACTAAAAAAAAAATATATGTACCTAGGGGGGATACAATCGAACAAAGCGGGGGTAAGTCACTAGTTTTAATATAAACGTAAAATCGTATAATATATATTTTCAATCTGCTATATAACACGGGTCTAAACCCGCAGGCGTAGGCGACGTTACACTAAGCTTATCAAAGCCCTTCAGTACTGAACCTCGTAATTGCCTTAAGCCAGTCATGAGATAGAAAGCAATTACTAATCGAAAATATTGAATTGCAATATTGTGAACTAGCAGTCTGCTTAAAATTATGGTAAAGAAATAATCTGTCTGTCTGTCGGTCTATTCGCTATAAACTCAAAACTCCTGCACCGATTTTCATTCTGTTTCCACCAATGGATAGAGTGGTTCTCGAGGAAGGTTTTAATATATGATAATTTGTCAAGTTTTTGTATACATTTACTAGCGGAACCCGCGGCTTCGCTCGTGCTCAATCTATAATATAATATTTTAAGGACTTACATTTTCAAATATAGCCTTGATATCTCTTCACTTTTTGATATAACACCATTATACCCAATTTTTACAAATGCTAAAAGGTATATTTTTCTCAATGAAAACAGAATTAAAATCCGTAGTTTGGTTAATAATCTAGCAGAAAACAAACATTAGCAGACAGCAAATTTATACCATAATATAGATAATAATGTTTGCTTCGTTTGTGTTCATATATTTAGACGAAATAATGTATTTTATTCGAGCAATAATCGCGTTTACCAAACATATAAATAAATATGCTTTTTAATATGTTACATATAATATAGTAACAAGTGTTTGCATTCACTTTAATACCATGTATATGTGTTCGTACTTCGAAAAATATTAAGAGTGTCCAGTTTTAATTATGTAATAATAATAATAATGTACGCCGACTGATTGCGGCCATGTCGGCCAATCTCATTGAGACTAGCCAACTGCACAGGAGATATTATAGTGCACAAGTATACGCGCAAACACAAGTGAACGCTTCTGTTCTATAACTCTCATACTCCGGTGGGACGACTACTCGATACGACCAGTGAGAGCTAAGGCGCAGAATCAACGGCTTTACGTACTCTCCGCTCTCACGGGGGTGACTCACTACCAACTTCTGTTACTGAGACTTACTAAACAGGACGACTCAATAACGCTTGGCCCGACCCGCGATTCAAACCCAGGACCTCTCGATGTATGACCGTACATGCTTGTCTATACTACGGAAACAAAATTAAGCGGGTTCGAATCCGCGATCTCGCATCTAGAGTCGTCTTTTTCTAGAGAGTTTAACTTCATGAGAGTACTCAGGCCATTCTTTAATTTTGAAAACTTGAGAAAGGTGGTGGATTATAGACTGATCTCCCTCACATATAACGAAGGCCTAATATAAAAAAAAAAAAAACAATTCGTGTACGTTATAACGTATAACTATAATGAATATCTATTTAACATTGTATTACAAAGTTTCAGTTTACACACATCATGTATATGTGACAGCAGGTTTATAAGCTTTAAGAATATAATTTAATAATAAATTAACTTTTTATTCATTAGAAAATGCATCGAATTTTAAAGAAACCCTTCAGCTTACATTTACTCTTCAAATAAAATGTACTGTAACATTTTAAAATTGTATTTCTTAGATTTTCCATTTACAACCCAAAGAAAAATGTTCATTGTTTATTAAATTTTGTGTGTTTAAGAAAATATTAAAAGTTTTCATCTTCCGCGTATAATACAATATTTTATGCGCCAGCTTACCGAAAAGCTCATTTTACCGTGTGTTACCGAGAAAGAGTAATACTTTCGAGAACAATTCCATTACGCCGTATGTCACACTGCTCTTGTTAGAAATAACAATATTTGAACTAATATTGATTCAATGAATATGGATGAAGTCTAATAAAAATAATAAGTAGTTTAATTAGCAATATTTTATTTTGTCTTTTCTTCTATAAAAATAACACGGTTGGTTTGTTTATACATAGAAGGAAATTTCGTGGAAGTAATACTATATTAAAACGTTAAACTGACGAACTCATTAGTAAAATTAATAATAATATCCTCCTGACTGATTAACGCCATGACGGTCAACGCCAATAAGATAATAGCCATCTGTGAAAAAAATATTAAAGCTCAAGTGTGCGCTCAAGCGCAAGTGCATCGCTATTCGTGTCACTCTCATACGAGTATTTCAATTTTTTAATTTTCTTTTACATTATTTTGACTTTATCTCAATTCAATAAGTGAAATAATATAAAGCAACTACTTAATGTAATAATTGCAAATAAACCAAAAATGTGTATATTAAATAATACAATTTATATAATATTTTAATAATAACCACCGAATAACCCTCGCTTCGTTCGGATGCATCCTATGTACAATTAAAAAACAGACCGACAGAAAGTTTAAAAGCTGTCTTTTTCATATAATATATTAGTACAAAAAATGGTATATTATGCTTCTACTTGTGTTATTTTGACATTAGAAGCATGCCCTGCAAATTTATTTATTTCAATATATAAAACAAAATCTTCGGTGTAACTCGTGCCACGCTTCCTCCAGCTTAACTTCACGTACAGCACATAACATTCATAGTGCACTGGCTCTTCCACTTGACCGGTTAATCGCCGCTTGGATATCCAGTTTGGTCCAGTTTGCTGCTTAATAATAGAACTACAAAATATTAGTGATATAATCGATACGACTTAAAGAAACCCTGATATTTTTCTTTCTTTTATTGGTTTTTCCTTTAAATTCAGTACGCTTTTTTGTCAGAATCTTACATAAGTAAAATGTATGGATGTCTAATTAAAAATACTAGCGATTAACCCTCTACTAACTAAACTTACTCGTATTCATCCCTAATTCGCTAGGTACAAAATAAACATTTCAGTACTTTTTTATTTTCCAGCTGTTTTTCAGATTTACTTTATTTTTCATACTTGAGCCGCTATCAGCAAAACACAAAAAAGAATTATGCAAATCGGTTTACCCGTGTGAAACGTTTTAGGGAAACAAAAGTTGACTAAAAAAGTAGCATTGAGATAGTAATAAAGAGTTCACCGATTCTTAGGTTCGCGTCCTTCTTAGTGTCATTTTCAATTCAATTCAACTCTCTTGTTAATGGCTTCAAAGCGTGCCAGTTGGGCACAGATTACTTCCCCAATGTCACGTAGAATGGAGAAGACACGAAGGAGATTGGTCGGTAACTAGTGTAATTTTACGTAAGTTTCATATACTTACAACTACATTTTGAATTGTAAAAATATGTCAATAAATATTCAATAAAAATATTTGCTACACGAAAAAAATAATTTAAAATGTTATTTTATATTGGATTTTATCAATCGTTATTCATAGTCACGACCTTTATATGAAGGCATGACATCCTTTTCCGACACGAGCTGTCAACAAGTTTGAACGATACGCAAAGGATAATGCAGCACCGACAGGAAGATATATGGAACCTAACTACACACTAGCTTTGTATCAATTTTTAATGCTTGCTTTAAAATATGAAACACTATTAATTCAGCTTCGCTCTTCGCTTCGCTTCAAAAAATAAACAGTTATAAACTTTTTGATTTTCTACGACTTTTCTCCTACTTTTTATACCTAAGCCACCTCTAACACACCTTCAACAAAACACAAAAAAAAAATTCAAGTCAGTCGTTTATTGACTTGTATTGAGACTAATTAACAACAATTGGTTTTTAATTTTTATATACATAATATTATATATTATAGAATATAAATTCTTGTTATATATTACTGATTTCTTGTTCCTCTGAGAGCATTTCTAAGTGCACTACAGTCTGAATATTGCTCATCACAGGCTATATACGTTCTTAGTTTTATCTAAATTCAGCCAGTCACTTCAACGTGTGGCAATAAATGTAACAGACACATACAATCTTCTTTGATACAAAATTTATTTTCTTGAACTCGACATAGTTCGGGACGAAAGATAGTAATAACTAGTCTGGCATGTCAAGTTTTTGTCGAACTGTAATGGAAGAGTCGTGAGTTTGGAGCTTCGTATAAATGTTTTTATTTGGCAACTTTAACATTTCATTTATTTAAATTTTCTCCATCTACTACGAAAATGCTTTGTTTTATGTTTCTTAAAATATATAACAATGAAAGTATTATTATTGAATAAAATGTTTCGTTTACGAATTACGCTTGAAAATACTATTGCAAAAATCAAGTAATATAATAAATATAGTAAAATGTAAAAAAGTTGCCTATATATAGTTTATAAGTACTAAATAGATATGTATTTTATTGCAAACACAAAACATGAGTATTCCTACAGCCATATACTAAGAGGATAATGTTTCTTATGCATCATTCTTACTCGTCGTTACAAATGGTCTGTCGGACTTAATACGCTATCAATCTTCGCAAACATTGAAATGTCACCAAAAACCAGAATATTTTTCATACAAAAGCTTCGAATGTGCAGAGATTAGAATCGTCAACGGTTGTCACACGCAATGTGAATGAAAAAGGCTTATTCTGTGGACTGAGAGGTTTGAAATTTAATCTATTTTGAAAATTCTCTTTTTATAGCTTAAAATATTTGGATATTTGGATTGATAATTATTACTTATTTATACGGAACAGAACGGCTGAAGCAATTTGTATGAAAATTGGCGCAGGCATAATAGCAAATACATGAGCGAAGCTGCGTGTGTCCGCTAGGTCTTTATACTTTAAAATGTATATGAACTAAGGCTAGCGTATCTTTTTCTAAAATATGTAAACAAACTAACTTCACAGATGTCTCTCATGTCAATGAAATTTATTTCCAATAAATGTAGATATTTACATAATTACTTCGAAAAATAAATAATAATAATAAATATGTTGGGACATTATTACACAAAGCGCCATCCAGTTCTGTGGTAAGCTACGAAGCTTGTTTTACGGATACTAGATAGTTGATATACTACATAATATAATATATAAAAATGCTTAACAAATGAATGCCCCCAGGGAGACTCGAACCCGCGACCGCTGGTACCGCAGCAAGTACTGCTAGTACTACACTACAAACTGAGCCAAACGTGTCGTCTTAAAACGAAAGATACCTTTTTCTGAGCTTGCTGCTACTGTATTATTTTCAGTTTTTTTTTCTGGACTAATATTATCAGTGTCATACTCGCAGTACACTTGAAAAATTAAGTTTCAACAGCGTTTTACTTGAAGTGAGTTTAAGGTCAGTCTTAATATTTTTTGTTGACAAAATTTGGATCTCTATTGTACATAATACTGTATATTAACTAACAATGTAGTATCATGTATATTCATCAAACAAACAAAAAAAATTTTTTTAAGTACGCATAAACAAAGATTTACTACTTCGAATATGAAAAACATTGCGCCTTGGGAGTCGTCATATAAAGCTCAATATTGTTCATTTAATGTACGGAGCTTTTAACATGAAAATTATTCATTTGATTGTATAATACTTCCGTAAAATAAAACAACATCTGCTTAAAGGAGGAAATTCTAAATAGAGACTACTTGAATATTATATTTTAAAACAGAATGCTTACTCATTACTGTGATAAGTATCTAAATAAAGGTTAATAAAGAAAAATAATAAATTATACACACTATGATAAACTTAGCGAACTCGATGTGCGCGTTTCACGCAAAAAGCACATAACTGATTTTTATCAAATTTTGTGTGGTTATAATTTATTACGCGAGTTAACATTTAGCATGCTCTGGAAAAATCTTTCGCTCCCAGGAGAAAACTTAATACGTGGTTCTATCGAGTAGCTCCTGCACCGAGCGAAGCTTGTGGAAAGGCACTAGGTATGAAATAAGCTAAGTTTATGCATTATCTCCCTTTCAAGAAAGAAAACGTAAAAAATACAAATGCATATATTATAGTAATCGTATTATCTTTATATTACATATCTTATTATTTTTAATATTCTTCTCATGAATTGGAAATTTACCACTAATACTTGTATGAAATTCCAACGATCGAAAATAGTAGTAGACAGCGTGTCACGAAAGTATTCTATTTTGTATTTTTTGAGTGTATAGATCAATAGAATGAAGATCAAGATGCTTAGAATGGAACATAAAGTAATAGTTTTATAGGAATAGTTTAGTAGGAATTTTGTTACAAAACATAGCAAGAGTGCTGGAAATATAAGAAATCATACAATCTTAGGTGTTAGCGCAGTGCATGCGTTATTAAGTAACTTGCTTACGGTTTAGAAGCCGCACCACTTGACCTGCTAAGCGGATTAGGGCTTGAAAGTGTTATGCACTACTAGTGGGAATTCTTTGAGAATTTCAACGCTTAACCACTTTGGTGCATGATTTTATTCTTAATTATAGCTCATTGGACTTATTAATAAATGACAAAGTATTGCTACTATGCATTGATATAAAGACTTTTATGTGTTTATATTATGTTTGTTACACTTTTCAATATCGCAAAAGTATAACAAATTTTATGTTATTATTGATTTTTGAATAAAATTTAATGCATTTATTGCAACTTGGAATAACACTCGGATATTAAATAGTTAATATTAAAGTTAAAGCTGGCGTTGCTCGTTCGCTAAAGCTAAGTACTAAGTAATACATATTTATATGTACACTAGCAATACCCGCTCGCGTTCTAATCAATATTAAATAATAGATATTGGTTGTAAAAATCATAAAAAAAGGTGTGTGTGCGATTCAAACACGATAGAAGTGAAACTTCAGTAAATCGACAAAAGAATGAGATGAATATATATATAACAAGGGTAGAATAATTATGACGTGCACGAAATTCACAAACACGTTCCGTAGAACGTAGTCTTTTTTTCCGTCGATATTCACGACTCCTTTCTGCATCAGTTTTCGGCATACTTGCAAAATTAATTTATTAGTGATTAAAATATTCACATTGAAAAAAGAAATGTCAAAAAATAAACAACGGTTACCGTGGCAACATGGGAATGTATTCTATCTCATTCTCTCCGACTTAATCATATACTTTTATGTATTTCTTTCTTTATCGTGACGCATTTTCGTTTCATCGAGTTTCAACTCACAACGATTCTAAAGAAGTTTCACTTCAATAAAGACTAACTATAAATAAAAAATAAAAATCTGGATAAGGCCACCTTTATCGCCTAAGGGAATAAAAAATAGCTTACGACCTATTCTCAGACTTATCAAATATACACAAAAAAATCATAAAGGATTTTTAACAAGCCACATCAAGCCGTTTCGGTGGAGATCGATAACAAACACTGTGACACGAGATTTTTATATATTAGTTTTTATATGTATAAATTAAATTAGTTTTCAAATTTTTTATGACGTCGCTAGGGAAATAACGTAGATACGTAAGTAAATTAAAATCATCTTAAATAAAATTTGATTTATTCATCCAAAACTCTTTTCAACTTATTATTCATCAAAAACTTTTTCAAACAGTTATTTACAATGCATTATTGAAACCCAATATTTCATCAGTATATGACAGGCTTCTTTGCTTAGAACGATTATCTTGTAAAGACCTAAGATATTATATACGAGTGTGTAGAAGATTATATAAAGCGTTTTAACAAGGCGGAACAGTATTGAGTACATACATAACAAAAGAAGTGAAGTGTAAGGCAAATGAAGCGTATCCGAAAAATGAAGAATATTTTTACATATTTTTAGCCTGCGGCTCTGCTTGCATGCTAAATTGTTCATGAATATATGGTAGCTTACATATCTTTTTTAAAAACAAAACAGTTATAAATTATCCTTTGTTATTTTTTTTAATATTATGTTATATAATATGCTTACTGTTATCAATGAAACAATTGGATTTTTTTATACTATTCTGAATTATTGTTTTACTACGTTCCACCTGATGGTAAGTGGTAACGCAGACGTAGATGTTAAGTCGCACTAATTCAGTAGCCACCTATTGACTGGAAATTGTCATCTCTTTGTATGATTTTTGTTAAACAATTTGAATTATATAATAACTTCCTGTTTACGACTATTTGTGGTATAAGTGGTAGTGCCATGCTTGTTACCTTCGGGTAGCAGCCGAATGGGTCGGCACGCCCCGTATAGTACCACTCTCTCACAGAAGACCGGCGTGAAGTGGCAGCTATGCTGTCGCCCACTCCCCATCCCTCTTCCCGTCCTTCTCTCACTTCCCGTCCTTTTCCCTCCTCTCTCCCTCCTTTTCCCAAAAGGCCGGCAACGCATCTGCAAGACCTGCAGTCTTGCAGATGTCCATGGGCGAAGGTGATCACTTCCCATCAGGTGAGCCTCCTGCCCGTTTGCCCCCTTTGTCGCATAAAAAAAAATTAATATTAAAAATGCGAAAGTGACTCTATCTGTCTGTCGCACTTTCACTTTTTTAGTTTAGAGCCTGAGAAAGGACACAGGCTACATTTTAAGGCGAAAAAGGCTATAAGGTGTTAAAAAGAGGATGAAAGTTTGTATGGAAATTACGTCATTTTTAGAGCTAAAAGCTTGAATCTAATTTTTTAGGCTTTTGATTATATATTAATAAGTAAGACATTCAATGTTTAGGATGAACCCGAGTGAAGTTAGGGTGAGTCGCTAGTATTTAGTAATTATGGTAGAATTTCGACTCTAGACGAAAAATAGTAATATTACATTATATACATGTATAATATTATTAAGGCTGAAAATTGATTTATTAACGACATTACAAGGAATATAAAAGAAGCTGTCACTGACAAACCCTAAAACTATATCCACACAAAAGATCACGCCGATCCGTCATTCTGGTTCGACGTGTAAGAACGACAGACCAAGTTCCACATTTATAATATTAGTAATAATAGCTTGAATTTATCCACTTATATATAGTTTAATTTATATTAAAATTTATTGTTTAATAATTGTTTTGTTCAAAAGAGGTTTTTTTTAAATTTTAATTGTATAATCGTGCTTGATGATTCAAAGCATTTTCACTCTTTCAGTAAATTAGACGCCAGTTATTATGTCTAAAACAACAAAGCAAAATCTATGAGCTACATAGCTTTTTTATTTGAAATAAAAATAAAAATTAGTTATTATGTTAACGTTTTTAATATCCCTCTTTTATATTTAACTGTCAAAAGCAATATTTGTAAAATACTCGTAGCTATCAAAAAAGTTCTTATTTTCGACGACACGTTTGGCTCAGTTGGTAGTAACCCTACTTTCTGCGCCAGTTGCGGTCGCGGGTTCGAATTCCGCTGGGGGCATTTGTGGAGCACAATTGTTTGTACTCCAGTCATGGGTGTTAATATGTATTTATATTATGTATGTATTAAACAGTTATATACGTGGAGTATAATGTCTCAATATATTTATTAATTATTGAATTAAGTATTATATAGTTCGTTCCTAGACATGTTTTAACGGTTAGCAATCATTTCTCAGTAAGGACATATATTTCTGCAGAAAAAATCTACATATTCGTAAGCTTACGTCCGGGTAACCAGCTATCATTATACCAAATTTCATAAAAATCTGTCCTTTAGTTTCCTGCTGATGTGATCACAAACAGACTGACAAAAAATCTAAAAATCTATAGATTCGGCCTCTGTATTGATAATAATAATAATGACTTGACTGGACGGATGACTATTGCAATAACATTTTTAAAAAAATATTTAATGTATTTTTTATAATGATATCTATAGATATATTATGATTGCACTAAAAATTGATTATATTATTAGGCACTAAAACCGGCGTACCAAAGTATTAATATTACACTCAAAAACAACCAAATATTTATGCGGACTTAAAAATTAATGAAATACCATGGATATTAGTTATCTACGTTTAGATTATTACTTACGTCCTAGCTCCTTAATATGTAAGTAATTAAATTTTTAATTAAAGATGTATATGTGGCATTCATTTGCGTCTGATGTTTTTTTTTATTTGTTTCTTCAATGTTTGTACTCCATTGATGTATTGATATATTTTATTATATGAAAAAATAGATCCCTAAGATTAAAAAAAATTAAGTAAGTACGCAAATAGAAAAAAAAATATAATAGAAGACCAAAGCAAAATTGTATATCAAATACAGTCAAGCGTGAACGCATAGCCATGTTACCCGGCCATTATTAGAACAGATTAGCAGTTGCAAAGTAAAGTCCACATAATCCAGTCACATGGGAATTAGCAGGCTACAATGTGGTTTAAATTGCAAAACTTATTTAAGTTTACAATATCGTATACGAATGAGCTTAATGTTGTATACCAGTAATAGAATTTTTATACTTACGTCTTCACAATATTATGTGCTTAATATATATTAACGTAAAATTAATTAAATATTCTTCATTGCACACTATTATATAACATAACATAGTAAAAACAGAGAGAAAGTACAATAGGCCTTATCATTAGAGAGCGATCTATTTTAGGCAACCTTTAGGTAGAGAAAAAGAAAGAGAGAATAATTTGTTTTTTGTTATGACTTAGAGCTTTTTAAGAAGAGACTTAAAGAATGTTTTTTATGAAAGGGTTAAAGGCAAGTAATAGTGTTGGTGCTTTGGATATGGTTAAAATTGTATGTTATATTTTTATTCTCGGAGCCCTACTTCTTTTTCCAAAGCATAATTAGCTTAATATACACGTAATACCATACCAAACATACTATACGATACATAACATCAGGCAATTACTAAAGAGCTGCCAATGAAAGTCTCATCAAAATCAGCCCAGCTGTTTCGGAGATAGATTATTTTCAAATAACTTTTATTCAATTCTCTTGTTAATGGCTTCAAAGCGTGCTAGTTAAGCACAGATTACTTCGATAACTTTTATATTACAATATTCTTTGACAATTAATCGAAACTTGACTTATAAACAGAAAATAGAATATATAAAATTTATTTTAATAATACTAACTTGAAACAAATAAAAACGGACTTTAGAAAAATAACACTACACGAAAAGTAAAAAAAAAATATTATTATCTCACTGGTAGCTTTAATTTATTTAATAATGAGATATTTTAAAAGTCAGTGCTAGCCGATGAATATTATGCCGTGTATTTAAAATTTAAGCGATATCGAACAAAAGAGTTTACAGAAAACAGAACAGGTAACAGAAAAAGGTTTATCCGAATCGGTTTATAATTGAGAGTCCTGAGGTTAAACAAAGATAAAAATATACATACAATCGAATTGCGAATTCCTTCTCTAAAGTCGGTTAAAACCCACGGTAACTAAGAATTAATTGCAATACTTTAAAATAATATTAAACATAATATATATTTACTACTCTGCGGTAAAAATACAGAAAGTATACGAGAAGCGAGCAAATTAATTAAGCAACCACTTTAATGAATTTCTGGTGGCAAGAAGCACGGAGTTCTTTTGTGGTTTAACTGTACATAATATGTATGTGTTCTGCACATTTTAAATTACTTTAAACTTTTCTTCGAACGATTGAGTAATTGTTAACAATGAAATAATAAGTATAAATCTAGTGTTGAACATTCTTAAATTTAATTCAATTTTCTTGTTAGTGGTTTCAAAGCGTGCCGATTAAACATAAATATTACGTAAGACAAGTATACGTAGAATTGAAGATTTTTGTCAAACTATTTCAGTTGTGGATGTAGTTAATATATATTTATTTTAAATCCATCGGCGGATTCTTGAAGAAAATCAAAATTATATAGAATGAATATAATTTATTTTAAATATAATGATGAGAAAACAGTAATTAGTACTTGCTACTAAAAAAAAATAGCGTCTATTACTGAACAAATTTTGATGCAGCTTTTAAGGTGCAGAATTGCTCCAAAAATATTTTCTAACGGTATGATTTATGATTGATGTCGACAGAAAAAACGCCCCTATAGAAGACCTTATTCTAGAAAAATATAGGTATTAACCCTTACAGCTTATCTCATAAAATAGTGTCATAATATGTTCTTTTAATATACGGTATACTTCAACACAAAAAGGTACCGTACTTAAAAATTAGACCATCTTTTTATAACTCCAATATCTAAATAAAAATCTCGTCGAATATTACATATTGTTAAACAACAGCGTAAAATATAAAGTATCAGATGAAACGACCAAAAGCTAAAATTCCCACAAAGTACACTTCACGAGACAATAGCTATTATATTTGAGGTGCCCTTTTAAAACACCTCTGAAATCGTAAAAACCGAGTAAATGAGATGTGAACCGCGCGATTTAAGTCTGACAATTTAGGTAAATGACGGTAGCCGTGAAATGGGCGATGTCGCAAAGTTGGATATGGTAATGTTAGAGACGAAGTTAGTGCGATTCATTTAATAACGTATCCTGGTATTGTATACATTGTTATTATAAGGACTTTGTTGACTTCAAACGCGATAGGGAAAAAATGATTTTGACTAAACACTCATGACTGGAGTACTAACATTCGTGGCCATTACAGAAATAAATGCTCCCAGCTGGACTCAAACCCGCGGCCGCTGTCACAGCAATTACGATCACAAAAAATTAGGCAAAATGTGTCATCATCCTAACTCGAGTACATTAATTGTAGTTAGAAATTTTATTGTATAATAATAATAATAATAATAATAAAGCCTTTATTTTTCTGTTATACAAGTTTTTCATTTTAACATTTGTACATCTTACATACTAACAGATCCCTTTCGGGTATAGGCCTCCTCAAGGATTTCATAGCAAAGTTTAGAGCATCTATGACTTTAGTCTTGCTTCTTATTTCAGTGCTTCTGATTTTATCTATCCTTTTTATTTTTAGAATGCTCCTCTCCATTGATCTCTGGCATGTTGTTATTTTGTTTTTGACTTTGCTTGTATACACCCAGGTTTGGCTGCCATATGTTAAGCAAGGTAAAAGGTTAGTATCAAGTACTATCTTTTTGAGGTTTAAATTGTAGGGTCCTTTTAAGATCTCTTTTTGTGCCCAAAATTTTCCCCAGGTTGTATTGATTCGTCTCTCTACTTCCTCTTCATTGTTGTTTTCTTTAAACGATATTTGTTTCCCTAGATATATATACGAATCAACATAATCTATATTTTGATTGTTTACCATGATTGGTTTCGCAACAGAATTTGTCATTATTTTTGTTTTGCTTATGTTTATGTTAAGGCCGACTTTTCTGCTCTTCTGTGCAAACAGGCAGATCATTTCTTCTAGTTCTGTAACGGAGTCAGCGAAGATTGCAATATCATCGGCAAATCTAATGTGGCTCAAATATTGGTTTTCTATTCTAATTCCTTTGTCCTTCCAGTTTAGGTGGCGAAAAATACTTTCAAGCACGGCTATAAACAACTTAGGTGACAGAGGATCCCCCTGCCTGACACCTCTACCGATTGGGAATTCCTCTCCTTCTTTTCCAGTTTTACTCTGCTTGTACAGTTGGAGTAGATGTTCTTAATTATATTTATATATTTCTGATTGATTTTACATTCTTCTAATGCCTTCCATATTGATTTGTGTGTTATACTATCAAATGCTTTTTCGAAATCAATAAAAGCAATATATATTGGCCTCTTAAACTCTATGTATTTTTCTATTATTTGTTCAATGGTTTGGATGTGGTCGATAGTGGAGAATCCTGATCTAAACCCCGCTTGTTCGACTGGTTGTAAATTATCTATTTGTGGTGATATCCGACCAAGTATTATTGATGTAAATAGTTTGTACAAGCTTGAAAGTAAACTGATGGGTCTATAGTTTGAGATATTAAGTGGATCACCCTTTTTATAAAGTAGGATAATATCTGATTTATGCCACTGTTGAGGAATAATTCCTGTAACAAGGATTAAGTTGAACAAATTTGTGATGAATGTAAGCAATAGTGAAGAAATTGTATTGTAATCTTTAAAATAAACTTCTTTTTCCCATTTTTATATAACACACATTTTATACTAAACTACAATAATCGTAATATACTCGTAATTCACATTTTAAAGAAAAATGTTAAAATTTTATACATGTTTAATCGTTATTATGAAAAAATCTTTTAACTCTTAACATGATATCTACGTAGCTACTCGACCTTCTTGACATTGCAGTCTAATTGCATACTTGCCACTTAGAATCTTCACTTTGTCTTCTATCTTTTAAAAAAAGTAGCGCTTACGAGCTAAGTCTACTTTTAAGAATTTTACATTAAAAAATTAAAACGTATAATAATAATTTCTTATATGTAATCAATGATATTATAAAGTATTCTCCTAGTATATCGATGATAATTTCATATGTCACGAAGACTCGAGCCCGCTTCACTTGGTTTCCACATAAGCATGTTACCACTGAGCTACTGCTGTCTTCGTTAATAATACTTCAGTGATTATAGAAATAAAATAAAATAAAAGGCAATACTTTCAAACGAATTGCCTGATTTGAATCAATTACGTTACCCAAATATAGGCAGTTTATTAAGGTCCGATTTCACCAAAGTAGAATAAATTGTATTCCTAGGATAAAGCTGTTATTTACTCTCAGATAACCATACTTTCATTTCACCAACTACTTATCCTAAGCATAACAAAGTTATACGAGAGTAACTCTTATACCACCAATTTTGAAGGAATAACCGGCTTATCCTCAGATAAAATCAAAATGGTGGCAAAATTATGTCACCTGAGCGCTTAGAGTACATTATTACTGAACGACCATTATATAAATAAATAAATATAAATAAGCATATAAGTTAGCAATTCGTTTCCTTTAAGATATTTTTTTTAAAACAGTAAACACAGCACAAAGCAAACTAAATGAAATTTAAACACCAGGCCATGGAGGTTAGATACAGGAGAACCAACGCTTCATACTAAAGCATTACCCGTCTGTCTCTGAAAATTTGTAGAGTTTATAGCGCGCTGCCGTCAATAAGTAGTATCTGTCAAGTTAGCTATTTATGAGTACTGTCACTATTGTGACAACGTGAAGTTAGGCATTGAGACAACATAGCGATCGCAGCGCCTCCTTGGTTTGACAATATTTCTGAGACACTACATTCTAGGGCCTTGGTTCTCCTGGTTTCTAATCTCCATGCACCAGGCAGCGTGACTTTACAGACAGTTTGTTTGAAAAATAGCACTGACACATTGACCATAGAGTATATTGCCACATATATAAAGCATTGACACAAGTTCAAAGTGACGACTAAATTAGAAATGTCCTGTTATGCTATACTGTACTAGACCATGACAAGCCTATTTAATTTGTCTGCATTCACTTATCTAAGAATAGTAATACTAGGAGTAACTGTTTGTCCTTACAAAGTGGTGAAACGTACTATAAGTTATTCTGAGAATAAATGCAGCGAATAATTTTATACCTGGCATAGCTATTCTTCGATTACGACACCATTGGTGAAATCGGACCTAAATGTCATTTGTTGGTTTTAGCGGGCGCTCCATATCAAGAGGAGGCTTAGAATAGATGTCTAAAAATAATTGTGGAAGAAAAATAAAATGTACTGAAATTATAGATTAAATCGTAATAATATATTACATTCATTAATGATAATATCATAATATCATGACATATTTTTTAAAATTTTGTATTCTTCAAGGAAAATAGAATGACATCTTCTTTAACTTGTGACTTCACTTCTTCCTATAAGTGCTAGTTGGTCTTATCTAAATCAATCGTTCTGTGCCAAGCAGTATTAAAGCGATTAATAAGCCCATTTTCTGACCTTCGACTTCTCTACTAAATTTTAATCTTCTAATTATTTTTTTGTAATATATTATATAATAGTTTTTACCTACTGATTATATAATTAAAAAAAAACCAATATTTTTTTATTCATATAAGTTCATTTTTTCCTTAGTTGTTAAATCCCACGCATATTATACATTTTTAAATTCTTAATCGCGTAGTGTGCGCGTAGCACATTCCGAAAGAACTATCAGGCCAAAAGTTTTAAGTCTGCGGGAGAGCTTAATGATTTTGGTAATTAAGTTTCGTAGAATGCTACACTTATTTAAGCACGTTTGTTATTTTCAAGTTTATTCATAAAATTAATAAAGATAATGATATTTAACGAGTTAATTAAATTATCCAATATAATTTCTTTTTCATATTTTTATTATGCTGTCTAGCGTTCGTTGGTATGTCAAAATTACCTCGTCAGTTTTATATTATTTTGATTTAACTTCAAAATGTGACGATTTTCATTCAATAAGTAGATGTTTCTGAGGTATATAATACTCGTAGATTCATGCTTCTTATATACTGCGTAGCCCAGTGGCAACGCACTCGTCTGGAAAACCGAGTAATGAGGGCTTAAAATCTGGTTCCGCACCTCTAATATTTTCATGTGCGAATCATTTCTAACATGATTACCTCATGATAGTCTTATGAAGAAGGAAAATATTGAGAGGAAATCTGCATGTCTGAGAGAACTTAGCAAGTCTTCGTAAGACATGTACAGTCCGTCAACCCGCACTAGGTAGCGTGGTGGATTCAGGCCTGATTCCCCTTGCTTTAAAGGGAGGTCTGTGGCCCGCAGTGGGAAGTTAAAAAGTGCTGAATATATTGCCAAACAAAAAATAATATTGAACACGAAATACAAATGTAACGCAATTTGTTAATTTCATTTTTGCGTATTAAACTTTGGTTCAAAGTAAAAGTTAGGGCGTACAAACTCAAATTTTGAGGGCAAAAAGTCAAAACAAAAATGGAGTCAACCCTCATTTTCCGTGTTCAAACTTTCTACCATCAATTCCACGTAAAAAGGGGTCTTGTAACCCCAAAATTTTAGGAGACTCGCAGACATTAGAGCTCAGATGTTGTCACAGTCCCAAATAATTTCTTAATCAACTCACCTTTGTTTACGCTAATTGTGTCATTTGCCATTCTATTTGGGCTCAACTACAAACAGAATTCCAAAAAACATTGCCTTGTAAATGGTTTGCAAACATGTATGGAAATTTATTTTCAGATTTACCCTCACTGCAGCTTTGTCACATTATTTATGTATAACGTGAATAACGCTGCCTTAATTGTTGCACAATGTTATCCGAGTTATTGGATATTTATATTTGAATTTTGCAATTGGATTTTTAATCTGTTGGTAAATAATGGAAGCTACATTCAATTCATATGCAATTCAAAATTTTGTATACTAACTAACTAACTAATAGTTAGGTAATTAGTATGTTATTTAAAATCAATCATCGCGTTTAGGCAAAGTCTAGAAACCGTTACAGTCTTTGTTCCCAAATGCGATAATTTAATTTTTAATAAAATGTTTATTTGACAATGAAATTTTAAAATTATTTTATTAGGCTTTATTTGAAGAAATAGTGTCGTTATATATGCATGAGAAACAAAATGGTAACTAGTTTTAATTTCCATTTTTGACAACAAGCCCGCCTAAAATTATCTTATCTTGTTTAATTAAAAATAAACAGTCAAAAATTTAACTCTCGTATCATAATATTATGTAGGGCACTAAATTTTGGTTTATCAAAGAATTTCATGAAATTACACATATTCCGCACTAAAATTTACTTCAAATTTTGAAGGTAACATTTTCAGAGCACGAGCGATGTGAACTAATGACTCTATTAACATTATAACGAGGTTACTCGTGTTGCAGGTTCCGCACATTACGGCGAGGACAGTGTGGGCTCGTTTCCATACTTCGAGTACAATGTCCCACGGAATGTGACGACCGTGGTCGGACAGACCGCGTTCTTACATTGTAGGGTTGAACAGCTTGGCGATAAAGCGGTAAGTCACTTTTTAAACTATTCATTAGTTCTACGTTTGGTTTCACTAGTTTAACATTTAAAGCTTTTACAATAATGTTAATTACAACGAGATTATTAAGATTTATCAAAAGGATACTTTATAAATGTTTATGAATTTATCTGTTTATTTTAAGATAATTGTGTGGTGTAAAAATTATAAACGACTTGCTACTTTTGCTTCGCTCAGGTTCCTCCCAAATGAAAAACAAAATCAAATATAACCGACGAGAATCGTGCATTTTTCCCAGATAAAAGTATTCCAAACTATAATAATCTATCTTTATGCTAAATTTCATCTATATTCATTCAGTTGTTCTAGCGTGTGATTGTATAAAATTTGATTGTGTAACAAACAAACATCCAAACATAATAAACTTTCACATTTGTAATATTAGTAATAAGTAAGATTTAAATCAATTACTTTGCAGGAATAAACAAAAGATATACCTTAGTTAATTGTTTCTAAAATTACTTTATAACTTTATCTAATATTTATACTTTAACAATAACTTTTACTGCAGATTTTTTGGCTATTTTTATTTACGAGTATATACTCGTACATTCGAAAGACATAAAGCTCTTGTGGGTTAAACACTACGGTCTTTGGATTCTCGAGTATTGATTATGAGATATTTTCAACCATCACAGTGACTAAAATATTACGTACAAATATAGCTACTTTAAAGGTGATTCTGAACATAACATGTTGAATGTGACGTTCATCTTGAATATTTTTAAAAAAATTCACGCGATTAAAGTGCTTAATATGATTATTTAATCTTTTAAGAAATTGTTTTTCGTAGTTTTGCAATCTTTTAACTTTTCCACCACAAGTTGCCATCTTTTTTACTTTAAATCATAGTAAATGAACACACACTAAACAAAAATATCCTCAAAAGTAGTCCACACAAAATACATAGTCTCTTCAAAATTTACCAATTCATACAATGTAGTACATTCTGAAATATCCTGAGTGATCTAGACAGATAGAAACCAAAGAGGCTAAATAATATGGCTTCAATAGATGATATTTCATGTCGATAGCTCTGTCGGTAATCTATTAGAGTCCGTCAAATGGAAGTCTAACTGGTGATGTAGATATTAGTTATAGAACTGGAATAGAATGAGCAATATTGTTCTATCATAACTTTACTACTCACTAGGAAAAAAGAAAGCGTGTACTTAACACTGTATTTTATTCCAATTTAAATTTAAATTAAACGAAAATCTAACTTTTTAATATTTTAATATTATTAAATCTAATAGTAATCGTATTTACAAAATTTTTTATTAACACAGAAGAGTTCTAGCCACACATATATATTTTGTCCTAGTCGCACTTTTCCGAAAATTTCGTCTGAACGCTAGCAAATAAAAACTCATTCACTGCGTGTATGATATTAGTTCAGTAGAACTACTCGTAATATTATCTTTCGGTGTTGGAATTTGATCTTCATACTATAATCTTTCGAACTTTGACGTCAAGTAGAGAAGAATTGGATTATAATTCAAAAACACTACATCGTTCGATACCAAATGACCTAGCTATCTCATAGATTCATTTAATAGCCCAAATATAAACTATCCTATATCACTCTTCGTGTTCTACGAAGCTTTATGCGTGCCTTTTATCGTGATTGATTGAGTTGCTTAAATGAGATAAGGTAAAAAATAATTAAGTTCCTATAACGTATTATCTTATTATGTTTTACCCTACTTGGCTTAGTAGTAGCGGCTAGATTGCAGGTCGGTAGAATTGCAGATTTGGAGGCCTTTGGTTCGAGTCCCGAGTCAGATTAAGATCAGTTTATGGGCTTTTTTGTCACAAAATCTCAGTATTAGTTGACATTATTTGAATGTTTACGCTTTTATATCCAAATTTTTAGGAGTCTGTACCTATCGGTCGGATCGGTACATGGTTATTAATTTGACGTGAGTGTGAATTAGAACCAAAATTATCGCACACGTATAGAGCTTCCAATCATAATTTAAAATTAATATCTTTTATGCTTAAAGTATTTATTTACCATATTCTCAAACACGAGACGACGGATATAATTATATTATGTGACTGGCATTTTCTCATGGCTCTACCCGCGACGTGTATTTTCTTACAATTTGCAGATTATTTTTTTTAGGAATAATGACATTCATTTCACACACATATTTATTTCGAATAATAGTAGCTACCTATATTTGTATAATAATGTATAAAAGTTAGTAAATTTGAACAAAAAAATATTCTTCAAAATTAAAATAAAACTGAGTATTTTATTTAATACGCAAATCTATTTAGATTTTAGGTTTTAACTTTCTAATTCCTAACAACAATACAGGATATGTAAAAGACTACAAAACCAAACGAAAAATCTAATCTACTCGTAAGTAAATCTAAGAAAATAAGAATTGTCCTTCAAACAGTCTATTTTATGAATTTAATAATATATCGAAAAAAATCATAACGGCTTTAACTAAAAGGGTGCCAGTCCTAAATCAACATCTCCAAACTATATTTTCTCTTTTACTTTTTGTAATATATATCTATAGATTTCTGAGCAAACATATATAGATTATACTGATCATTGAGACTTTATTGTCAGTTTCCTTATAAATATTATGTAAAAGGAAGTAATTGTATAAGTTTATTGGAGTAAAGTAAATTTTGCTTATAATATTTATATCCATTATCCAGTTATTAAGTGCTTATATAGACTATTAAGTGCTTTCGTTGTAGAATTACTGCAAGCGTCAAACCGAGGTAACACTCCGATTTTTATGTGTAACAATTATTTTAAATATACATGTTAAAACTATGATGTACCACAAACGAAACATCGTATCTAAAGCCAGATTAATCCTAAATAATTCTCAAAAGTCAAAAGATAGATGTCTTCCAACTTATAGAATAACTCCTTGTCTTTCCCAGCTGAAAGAATAGGCCATACCTAGCAAAGAAAAGTTAAAAGGGAAAATTTATAATATAGATGTAAATGTGTGGGATTAATGTCTTGTTGTGTCTCACGTAGGATATATTGTAAAGTAAATCAAATATTTTTTGAAAAAAGCAACTATTGAGTTTTTCGCCGGCCTTCTCAGCAGAACAGCATTCCGAGTCGGTGGTAGCTTACTCACAGACTTACAGACTGACATTTAATTTAAATTCTATATAATAATATGTCAATAAAGTAACGATTCAAAAGTGCTTTTAAAAGTTTATTTGAATAAAGAATATTTAGATTTGATTTGATATAGTAATAATAGGTATTAATATGTTATCAGATAAAAGGACCTATTGTTTGCGATTCACACGTCTTCTTTGTAGTATAGAAATACGTTTAATCGAAATTCGTATCGAAATACTGTCTAGCCAGTTCATATACTACGTTTGGGTATCACAGGTGACCTAAACTCAAGGGTATAAGTAGAAAAAAATACCTCTTTTGCGCGATAGGTAAGTTTAGAAAAACTATTGTTAACGCATATACGACGTAGAACGAAGTATTTTTTAAACTGTACCATACCATATGCATTTAGAGTTTCATTAATCTGCATTGTAGAGTCATCGTACAATTCAAAGAAGTATCAAACAAGCTCACTTTCAAACTTCTAAAATATAAGATGGAGTATGGATTTAGGAAAATATTTTTGTACTCGTCCTTTCGTATGTTAGTATACAATTCTCAGTGATAAGATATTTTCCTGCAGTAAAAAGTATACCATATGTTAGTCCGGAAGCTTTAGTAATAATAAATTTCATTAAAATCTGTCTATAAGTTTTCTGCTGATGACTACTGATGATTGATCATCTGGATCAAAAAACAAGACAAAAATTCAAAAAACATAGAGAAATCAGTTTTGAATCGGTAGTACTCGTAATTACCATTTCAACAAGATTTTACAATAAATTTTACATAAATTTAATGTATAGATTCGACTCGAATTATGTTATACTAGCAATACCGCGGCTTTGCCCGCATTCCACTCACTATTAAAACATAGGCATTGGTGGTAGAAGGATGAAAAAGGATTATAAGTATTTTTGATGCCAAATCATAAAAAAATAAAAAATAAACATTTGATTTAAAAATAAAAAATAGAAAATCTAGAGAGGAGCAACCTTTACCACCTTGGGCAATTAAAAATAACCTACGCCCTAATAATTCTCTGACCTACTAAATATACACTAAAAATTTAATAAAAATCGGTCAAAACATTTCTGATGAGTTCGATAACAAACACTGAGACACGAGATTTTTATATATTAGAGAAGATTGTGATATAATATAGACTGTGGCTTATAAGTTTATTATGACATAAGCTCTCTCATTTCAATAGTTCATCTACGGCATAGTATGCGTAAGTAGGCACTAATTCATGCTCCAGTTCCTTCTTCTGAAAGAACGATCATTACTCAGTGATTATACGTAGCAAAAAATATTATGCGGATACGTAGCAAAAGATGAAAGATAAATTCTGGATTTCCGGTCGGACATATCGCTTTTATTTCACAAATTGTAAAGAGCTGGAGTAGATTGATGATAATATTTCATGATATTTGGTTATTTTATGGCAAATATTACCAACATTTTTTTTTGTTAAATATATTATTCCATGATGCATAATTTTATGTTGTTAAAAAACACAAGTATCTTAAGATATTTTTTTTTTCAATCATTCTACTCTTTGGAACTGTCAGACAAATTTGGAAAATACTGAATCTGAATTTTGTACATAATATGTATTGTAAACGACGGGGGTATATATGAACATTCAAACTGTTATACACTAAATTATTCCACCTTTCTTATGTCGTTACACCACATATATCACTTTATCACTTTATACCATTAATAACGAATAACATTAATAACATTACTTAATTATATAACTATTCACTTCACGGCACTTTAATACTTTACGCACTGTCACTAATAGCTAAAGCACTACAACGTAACTCGCACAGGAATAACCCGCTCTTAACGTCAAACTTCGTATTTATGGAGAGTAATCAAAGTGGGGGATGACAGCTAAGTTGTCATGACACTGCTCAACTTCCGGGCTAAAGATATTGCTGACAGTATTTATAATATAATTCATAATTATAGGCTATCTAGCATCACCTAACAACCTTTAGAAGCATATTAATACATATACGAGCATATCTAACGGAAGCCACGGGTAGTTTATTATGTAGAAAATCAATATCTGTTAATGTTCAGGCGGAGATAACTTATGATTTGTTAATGCCATTCTATAAGACATAATACAATATAGTAAGCGATTTATTTTTTGTTTTTATTGGCGACTACTTTGAAATTAGACATCTTTATTTATTTGTGCGGTAACAGATTATGATTATAATGTAAAAGATAAATACATAATTTGTTTGTTTTCTTTGACGACTCGTTTGGCTCAGTTGGTAGTGACCCTACTTTCTGCGCCAGCGGTCGAGGGTTCGAGTCCCGCTGGGGGCATTCATTTCTTGAGCACGAATGTTTGTACTCCAGTCATGGGTGTTTATATTTATAATATGTTTGTATTACAAAATTATATGTGTAGTATATCAACTATCTGGTATCCGCAACACAAGCACGCTAAGTAGCTTACTGCGGAACTAGATGGCGCTGTTGTAATAATGTCCCAACATAATGTAAAATATTCAACTCTCTACCTATTATAGTTCATGAGATACAGCCCGCTGACAGACGACAGACGGATGGACAATGGAGGCTTGGTAATAGGGTCCTTTTGCACCTATCGGGTACAAACCCCTAAAAACTACACAGATAAATAAAATTGAAGTGTCTGTTTTTAATTTAAAATTAACAGCTCTTTACTAAATGCATATGAAAGTATATACGGTACTAACATCAAAAATCATTTTTTTTTATTTTATCTGTCTGTCTGTTTGTTCCGTTTAATCTTTGAAACAGCTATGCGTATATACTTTTGTTTGAGAACTTTATTTTAACTAGCGAAACCCGCGGCTTCGCTGGCACTAAATCTAGGGACAAACCCGATCGAAGCGATGGTGAGTCGCTAGTAAGAAATAAGATTACATATTCTTAATTGTTTCAGGTTTCATGGATCAGAAAACGAGATCTTCATATATTGACAGCTGGTATACTTACGTACACATCAGACCAAAGATTTCAGGTTAGAACTTAAACATATTGCATTAAAATTGCATGCCGTAGACTCTTCCATGTCATGAAATTTCATTACTATAATCATGAGTTATTTTATATTGTGAAACGTTTCTAGATACAAGTCATTTTATAACATCAATAACGCTATGATTTTTTTCATGGAAGTAGTAATCTAGTTGTAATGTGTTTGCTTGGGAAGCCTAGTATAGCGGGTTCAAATCCCGGGTCTCGCAAGTCCTTGTCTACTTGTCTTACTGTGTAAAGAAACCCGCATGTCAGAGAGAACCTAGAAAGTTTTTGAAGGACGTGTAAATTATAAAGTCACCAGCCCGTACTTACCCAGCGTAGATTATGACCTAACTAAATCACCTAAAATGTTTTTTTTAATAATTCAAATATTGTTTCAGGTAATACGACCAGATAAATCTGAGAACTGGACGCTGCAGATCAAATTCCCTCAAGAGAGGGATGCTGGCATTTATGAATGCCAGGTTAACACAGAACCAAAGATGTCCTTAGCATTCCAACTGAATGTTGTCGGTAAGTCCCTATATCTAACTTGCGACGCAACGTTTCTATGTAACTGTAAAGGAAAACGCAACGTTACTTTTTATGAATCTAAGCAAAATTATTGAAAGGTTGGAAAACGTATTATTGGAGTTTCTTTGAAAATATTGCAATAAGCTTAGAGTGTGTCTTCAGCTTATTTTAACGTCCCACTGCTGGGCACGGGCCTCCCTCAGTACAAGGGAGATTAGGCCATAGTCCACCGCGCTGGTCTAATACGTGTTAGCGGACTTCAAGAAGCTTAAAGTAATTTCATGAAATACTTGACCCACTTTCTCAGGAATAGCTTTTCAAATAATGCAAAATTACGATCAAAATCCTACATATACCCATACTCATAAACACAAATACTCGAACTATATATGTATTTATATATTCAAATGAATTGTATCATATAGCTTGTATATCATATTGTATACAAGCACAAAAATAAAACTTCATAAATAGTCTTATTATTTAGCAAAAATATCTACACGATAGAAATTACACAGATATAAAGGATGCTATTGCTTTTCTGATGCTTTTTCTAGCTCTATTCATGTAGAGTGAACAGAGGGTCATGGAAGTTCAATAATCGTAAGCGCGAAACGTACGTACGTATTTAATAAATATAATGTTTCAAACATTTTACAAAAAGAGAAAAAAATAATTACACTTATTTGCAATATAATAAAATTCATTCATTCCTGATTCTAGAAATAAATAAATACCTTGGTACATTATTACACACAGCGCCATCTAGTTCAATGGTAACGAGGCTTGTGTTACGGATACCAGATAGTTGATACACACATATATTATAACTTAAATACAAACATATTATAAATATATTAAGCACTTATGACTGGAGTACAAACATTCGTGCTCAACAAATAAATGCCCCCCAGCGGGACTCGAACCCGCGACCGCTGGCGCAAAAAAATAGGGTCACTACTAACTGAGTTAAACGTGTCGTCAACATTAAAAATAAAAATAAACACAATCAATCTTAATTACAAGAAAAATATAACAACCAGTTGGGATCTTTTAAAACCATTGTCACCAACGGGATTCTAAAAGAAAGCTCGACGAGAAAGTGTCATATTTTTAATAAAGCAGGTTATAAATCAAGGGAAAATTCCCAAAATACTCCATTGAATAACAAAATAATCTTCATTTCCATTCTGAACTCGTAAACGCGTGACAAGGCAAGCTAACTGATACTTGACTTTGCAATTTTCGCTTTCAGTAATTAATGCCGGCCGGCGTCTTACCTTAGGGCTTAGATTAGCTATATCTAGGCTAAGGTTACCTTCACTTGATAAAAGATAGTAGATTCGGTTATACGGATCATAGATTTCGATTGCTTTCCATTAGAAGTTATGAGGTGTGTAATGATTGAAGGGTCCTTTTGTATACATATGCATATAACTAGCGAAATACCCTCTTTACTGGTTTTAGTGGGATTTTAGGGCTTTAATTTGCATTCAGATCCAACATTGAGCTCAATAGAATAAATTATATGACTCTTTGTGAAGTAAAAGTTCGTAAAAATACTGCGGGTACAAAATTGGTTAATAACGACAAAGTATTTCAATATTTTATATAGTTTATTAAATAACTTATTAACGTAATTTTTATATTCGAATTCAAATAATTATTATATGGTAATTCCTTAATAGTTTTACAAAAATAGCCTCCGGATTTAGTGCTTAATGTACTGCCAATATATAGATCATAGCTTTTATATTACAAAAGTGTGAGAAAGTGTAAAGACCTTGAATTATATTTAAACATTCGTAGTTCTCTCAGAGTTGTAATTTGAAATGTAATGCATCCTTGTGACTTGCAGTTTCCTCATTTCCTTTGTAATGTTGATACTCTTGCTCCATTCTATTACTTAGAACAAACTTAATCTTTGTGGAGTCTCTCGTGGGAATCTTTAATCGCTAGAGCTAAATGAATTTGAATGATTTCAGTAGATTACTATTGTTAATAATAACATTATTTATATACGAAAGTTTAATTTTTTTCAAGGATAGTATTAGTAGTAGTGTATTATATGATCCGAGCAGGTATCAAACCCGTAACCAAAGGCAACTTTTGTTAATTAAACTAATATCAAAAACCTTTGCTAAAACATACTATGTTTTTAATTTAGAAACATCGCATATTGTATTAAATTGCAATTACCAATTATTCTGAACATCTATTATCGGTTCACTAAGAGCATACAAAATTCAGCACGATAAACCAGTGAGATCGTTTAGGAACCTTTATTTATTTACTCATAGAATTTCTGTACTGCAAATATTTATAGTATACAGCTTTATATAAAAACAAGCGATTTACCCTCGCCTCGCTCGGGTTTGTCACTTTGTTCGTTTCAATTTTTTTATCGGAACTCTAATTCTATTTCTAAAATAAAAGAAGCTGAAGTGATGCCTTATAAAATCAGCTATCTGCCCGTGAATGTTTTGTCAAAATCGGTCTAGCTTTTTCGGAGGTTAGTGAGAATAAACAGACAGAACGACGGACAGTTTGAAGGAAAATTATCACTTATACTTTCTTGAAATCGTTAATGTCTTCATTAGAAATCAAATGAAGTCCTTATCTCCAATCAAATTAATTTAAAACATAATCAAGTACACTTTTAATGGTACTGTAAATTATAAATATTTTTAATTAAAATTAAATATTAGTACTGTGTTAATCCATAATGAAAACTGCACTTAGAGTCGATGTAGTTTCCTAACAATTTATAGTGCAATTAGTACAAATAGATCGCAAACGTAGATGTTAAGAAAATTAATAACTTCAAACTTAACGTCCTAACTAAACTTCACGTTAAACCATGATCCAGAAATTAAACGTGAATACAGGAATGAATTACAACGAAAATTTTCTAACGATTAAAACTTTCAATCTAAATCTTAACCCCCATTGTGTTCACAAAGACGCAAACTCCATAATTGCAGTCTACCGTCTTTGCTTGCAATTTGCCGGTTTCCTTAGTTGCTGGCATCTTGCCTTTTTAACGAGATGAATAATGTTGTCGCGAACTTACTACATGTATAATACGAACCGTCTTTGTTTAACCTGTTTCTGTTAAATTAATTTTACTTTATAGCTTTGTAGAAACTCTCTATTTTATTTAAGTATGTACATGAGAATAATAATGCCGATTCTGGCCACGATGACCAATCTCATTGAGACTGGACATCTGCGCAGAAGATTTCTACTCCTGTCACTCTCATACTCTGGTGGGACATCTGCTCAATACGATCAGGAAAATATAAGATGCAGGACCGACGGCTTTACGTGCTCTCCGAAACACGAAGATGAAACACCGCTAACTTACTAACTCCGTGCTATTACTGAAGCTTACTAAACAAAAAGACTCAATACTATACCTGGGCCGTCCCGGAATACAAACTCCGTATCGTCGTTGACCAGTTACTACACCACCGAGACAGTTAAACTGGTTATTCGTAACACAAAATATTAAATGTATTAATATTTATGTAATTAAGTAGATCGGTTATTTTCATCTAATATAAGTGAAACCCTCTGTATGTATTTCGATAGAGAAAATAATAGCAAAAGTCCAGTTTAAAAAAAGCAAGCTGTACATCAAGCAGTTCTAGCTGCGTTAAGTTAGTACTTAAAACGTAACTTAATTTTAGCTTCTAATTATATCAATTAAATTATTGAAAATTATTTTTTTGTATATAAGGATATACAAAAAAATATATAATAAGGATTATACCTAAGAAAATAAAAATGTTCAATGTGTAAAATATTTTCAGTTGTCTTAAAATAAACTGGGCCCTAGGATATTACTATATACATAGTAGTAAAAAGAAAACGACTGCTATTGCTGTTACAATACCCGCGTAATCTTTCCAACGCCTGTTGTTTTAAAGAAACCTATTAAGTGTGTTATATTTATTTTATCCGCATCGATATTGCAATTTTTATAAAATGGTTATTTTGTAACTAGTAGATGTGGTTATAATTCATGTGTTCTAGATCTATTGAATAACATCTTATCCGATTGAGATTAAGAAATCGGCTTTTCTAAACAAATTAACTTTAAGCCAGGTTTTGATAATTAGAAAAACTGTAGGTCGAAAATATTTTTTTATTGTCTTTGTCTATCTACAATCTACATTGTATGTCGTAGATTAATTGATACGCAAAAAAAAAAATATTTAAAGAACATTTTTCACAAATATTTTTCATTCGTAAATAGTGCCGTTAGTAAAATAGATCTCTCAAATATACGCCAATCTAGTGGAGTTACTCTGGCATGCATTTAATTACTTTAATTCGCATTAATCGACTTTGAAAAAAATGGGAAAATGAATCCGAATTTCTTTCATGTATGAAAAATAACTTTTCCTATTTTAATCAATGATATTCTAATAGACAGATATGTTATACGCTCACTAAACAACCGAAAAAAGTGTTCCGCCTTTTCATTCAAGGTACATTTCACTACAAGTAAAAATGATAGAAAAGGGATAGTCGATAAAATCAATAAGAAAAAAAGAGACAGCTAGTGTTGTCAATTGCGCGTCAATGTAAACAAACATTAGTCTAGCGACCGATGACATATCAGAATATTAGGCAAATAATTGAAATATACATGTGGTATGAGATCCCTTGTGTTTTTGGTATCATAATTAGTACATTTCCTAAATACACACGATGGCATTTTTTTAAATTTTGTAGCAGCGTACCACTCGTCGCCATGCGTGACACAGACTAAAGGCAATACGTCCCAATTAGGACGTTTTCGAGTCTTCACGATTGCGCGCTCACAACATATCTGTTTGTTAGAATATCATTGATTTTAATTCACTTTTTGCTACTTGTTCCATACGTATCACAATAAAGATATTTATGAAGTTTCATTAATATTTATACTTCAACGTATACAACTCTTAAGGACTAGTTAAGTAAACAAAGTAAAAAGAAATTAAAATTTAAAAGCATCCATAACTAAAGCCGAAGTAAGATACCTGAATACAAAATTTAATAAAAATCGCAAAATTTCAAAATCTTGTTTGTCAATAACTAACTAATACAAAAAAACCAATTTCGCTTCTTTCTAAGTTAGATTGCCCAACGGCACTTTCACTGTCTAGCTATCAACTTAAAGGTATTACAAAAGTGGCACGAAAACATTCTTGAAGGCACTGAGAAGATTAAACCTCCAAATAAAAATGTTGAAGGCCGTTGTATACTTGGATTTAATCTAAAATTTGTTTTAGCGTATTATTTACCTTCTATATCTTACGTGCTTTACGAGATTAAGGAACGAATTTTAATAAGATTTCGCTTTATTAAAGACGCACTGTTAAAAGCAACCCAAAATTGTATTACACCACCTTTAGTATAATAAAGAACTGATTTAAGATTATACTGAGCTAGGATATTAATCATCGACAAAAGATTAATTAGACATATTTATGGGAAGCAATAAATCTTTTCGGTTAATAACTTGGATTTAGGGATAAATTAATCAATATGTCACGTTAGTCTTTGTGATAAAAATAGTTTGCTTAACTTTTATACCCTTATAATATAAGTGTTTAAATATATTAAAATATTATCATTGGTATTTCTGCTCTATTCTCTACTACTCTATATCTATATTTCTCAGACGAGAATCGTTACTGGTTTATCAAATAAATAGCTGTTTACATAAACCTCTGTTTCATGTTATTAATTAATAAAAAATGGTTGTCATTGAAGGATAAAAATTAAGAACCGATTGACAATAATAAATATACTATCAAAAAGATGAGCTTTGTGAAGGTTCGCGTAGTTTTCCTAACGGGTAATAATGTTACAGCAATGTTAATTCTTTGGTTTTCTAACAGATAACGTTAGTAGTATAATAACATACTATCCATTGAACACAAAATTGTTAAAGTTCATTTTTTTAATGGCTATAAAATTATACTTTTTTTACAGATAAAACTTTTACATATGAAGTTAAATTACTTTATTAAATCACAAATCTATAGGCGTGTTAGTTTTTCAGTAAAGTGTACCACAAAATGCTCAGGTTCTGGGATAGTGTTAGTTCTTGCTTCGCTCGGTCTAATAAATAAATACTATCTATACATATAATAAAAATGTAACAGATCGCTGTCTGCACATGAAAGATATGTAAGAAAAAATATTATAGGGACCTTTATTAACGCAAATAGAACCCAAAACAATGATTGTTAGAATTTTTGTCTGTTTGTCTGTGCGTTTGTGCACGCTAATCTCTGAAACGGCTTATTTGATCGAGATGTGGTTTTCACTTATATATTGCGGTAAGCTTCACTTAACATTTAGCGTTTGTTTCATGTCAATCGGTTCATAAATAAAAAAGTTATGGTAATTTAAAGAATAACGTCGAATATTTGTTAAACTACTTACAACTTCTATTCTTTCTCTGTTCAGTAGTATTGACTAAAACTTTACTAAGCTCGATAATAATAATAATGATCTATATAAGATTATAATTATATTCATACATATTTATTTATATGAAACATATGAAATAAATACAATATAAAATAAAAAAAACCGTAGCTTTAAAAAATTTGTACATTAAATATTTTCAAAAACCATGACTGTAACGTATTTTGTATTGAATATAGAGACCCCAAAACAATAGTTATAATTTTTTTGGCTGTTTGTCTGTATGTCCATTTGTCTGTTTGTATGTTATCGTGTAACTCAAAAAGTACTGCACAAATTTTAACCAAATTTTGTTTAGTGATAACTTATTACTCAGGTCGTGACTTAAGATATTTTTATTGCAGTATATTACATAATATGGTAACAACGTAACAGTTCGCTGTCTGTAAATGAAAGATATATGAGAAAAATTTTGTATTGGGCCTTCATCAACACATAGCACTCAAAACAATGATCTTCCATTTTTAGATATTTTGCCAGAAACGGCTTGCATGCATGCATGCATGCATGCATGAATACATACATACATACATACATACATACATGCATACATTCATACATACATACATACATACATACATACATACATAAGCCGGAAAAATTCTTTAGCAATATCTTAACACAAAAAGTACCGGACCGATTTAAAAAAAAACTGTGTAATGATTACTTATTACTCGGGTCATTACTGTGGTACTCTTTATCGTAGAAAAAAACATTGCCACAGGAAAACAAAATAATTTATTTCATTGAGTCGTCCTTAGAAACCTAGCTGCGGGTAAGTCTTGAGAGATACATCAAAATAATATTGTAGGTCTTAAAAAGGGCAACAGAATAGTTTACAATATCAAATATCTGTCTCCCAAGCTACACTCGCAATACCTATTTTTATCAGTACGTAAAAAACAGTAACTTCGTAAATCGAAGCGTGCGTTTCACACAAAAAGTACATAACTGATTTGAATTAAGTTTTGTATAGTGCTACGTTATTATACGAGAAAACATTTAAAATACCTTTTATTGAACATTAATCTTACATTCCTAAGTGAAAACACAATTATTGGTTCTATAGAGTTCTTACAAATTTATATAGATAACTCTTGCTAAAACTTAAGAGAAACATCTCACAGGATTACAAAATAACTGGTGCTGTAGATGAAATAGAAAATGCTATAGAGTAGTTCCCAGAAAAGAGGGCCAGAACTTTAAATGGGGAATCAGTCCTTGGTACATTATAAGTAACAGTATATAAACAAAAATGTTTATTTTACTCACTCTTAGCGCGAGCGAAGCCGCGGGCACCGCTAGTAAATAAATAAATTTGTACCGAAATTTACAAAGGCTCGAAATGTAACAATTTATTTTATATAAATATTATAAAGTATTTTTCATTCGCAGAAGCAAAGGCTAAGATCCTCGGCCCGGCAGACCTGTACGTGAAAACTGGTAGCTTACTTTCACTCACATGTATCTTGAGTCAAGGTCCACACGATTTGGGAACCATATTTTGGTATAAGGGTAAGTAACTAAAATTGAAACTTAAATTAGCCTTTGTTTGTAATAGCTCTAATATATTATTGTGTCTTAAAAGCACTATCATCACATTTTTTGTTCGATTTCCCTTCACTCATTTGTCCATTCTGCAAAGTTAAAATGTCTTTCCAACGGAAACTGACAAATTATTCCCCAAAAAATTATCGCACTAAATGCTCTGACCTAATTCCAATTTAAAAATCCTTTGCTGGATAGCCTTATGATTTCTTTTTAATTGTATCTTCCCGATCCTCTTTAATCCATTTTACACTTTTATAGCAGAAACGATTCTTCTAGACTGTTAAATGAACAGAAACACGTATCTTCTGGCAAATTGCCTATTTGTTACCATCAATAAAATGTTCTTTATTTCTGGTACTTCCATGCTCTATTACATTTTAACCAGACGGACAATTTTTCAATCGACTGCTATATATTTTCCGTTTCCTTTCTGTAATTCGATTTTATTATGTATCATAACACTTACAGTATTGGCTATCTGTTCATAACAAATATGTTTTCGTCGTACCAGAGATGATGTAAGAATAATCTTTGCTTTCCAATAGATATTCGCAGTCACGTATTGAGGCTTTATTATTTATTTATATTGACACTAATTCTATGTGATTTACGATATTTTGTGGAAAATATTAATAAAAAACATTGAATTTATACATAAAAAGTTTTGCGCCAGTTAATAAATTCTGTGTAATACTACTTTAGTCTGAACTTCATTTCATGCGCAGAAGCGAGAATTGAGTATTTAAATTTGTCAACATGATGAAAAAAAGCATGTTTTTCTCTAGAATGGTGTACTGTTAATGAAATAGTTTAAAAACAACTAGAAATTTTGTCAAAATAACCTTTTTATTTTATTTTCAGGATCAAAAATAATAGAATATAAAGAAGTAGATGTGAACGAAATTGTAGAAGAACCGAGACTTAGGCTCAAAACAGAGTGGACTGAGCAACTTACGTCTCGACTAACGATCGAGAAACTAACGCCTACGGACAGTGGGAACTATAGTTGTGTTCCCACTATGGCAGAAGCCGCATCTGTAAACGTTCACGTCATAAACGGTAATATGTAATACTAAAAAGTATTTAATAATTATTATTAATAACCTTTGTCCACGTCACTTTCTATGTATTTTTTTTTCTTCATGTATTTTTTTTGTGCAATAAAGAATATTATTAATAATATTAATTAATAAAATTTTTTAATTTTAATAAAATTGATGAATAATAATTATTATAATTATTCGTATCAGACTCATATTAAAAAAAAAACTGATCGATATATGGCGTATGTGTTCGTAGCTTTCTAACATACTGTAAGAGCTCAATGATAGCTTATATCCTAAATTACAACATAAAGGCTACTTTTTAGGTGCTAAAAGGTATCTTCTTCGGAAGATTCTTTTTTCAATGCCAGTAATTGACCAGACATTAACATTATTTGCAATAGTATATACGATTTTTAAAAACGAATCTTGTTACAAACTGGAGCAAAAGATATAAGCATTCTTGAAGCCTTGACCTGCTATTTAGTACTCTGCTAGTATTTACTATAGTAATATTTTAACAGTAACTTTAAGTCGAACTGTATTTATTAGAGCGTTAAAAGCTTTGATAGCTTGTACTGGCATAATTAAAAATATCATTTGTAAAGGTTAGTAGCGAATTAGTTGTAAATATTTTTGGATGGGATAGCCGGCATTTTCGGAAATGTTTAATTTTTTAATGATTTAGAACTTCATTTAGAGGATTTAGATCACCATGTTTAAATTTGGTCTATTATTAGCACTCGAAGCAGAACATTTCACGACATACTGTATGTACCACGTAGATATTCTTATGGCCAACTTGTCGAATTCAAAGAAACAAGGGACGATGAGTTAGCTAAAGTATTTAACTAGCATAACCAACTTAACATCGATTAATACGTGTTACGTAATAATCAAGTCAAAATTAGCAAAATAACATAAATATTTTGTATTACACTTTCCTACCTTGATACAAATCCTAGAAAGCCTTTTTACTGTAGTCACGCTAAATGTCATAATTATGTTGTAATTATAAATATGTTGGGACATTATTACAACAGCGCTATCTAGTTCCGTGGTAGTCCTAGTACGAGGCTTGTGTTACGGATACCAGATAGTTGATATACTTACTACACATATATAATTTTTAAATACATACATATTATAAAATATAAACACCCATGACTGGAGTACAAACATTCGTGCTCAACAAGTGAATGCCCACAGCGGGACTCGAACCCGCAGCCGCTGGCGCAGAGAGTAGGGTCACTACCAACTGAGCCAAACGTGTCCTCAATTATAATTAATTAATATGTTTTAGTCATTTTCTATTATCTTTCTTGCTTTCAATGAATTCTATTATCTTTCTTCTTTCAATTAAAATGACGTTTTAGGTCATGTATTAAAATAAATAAGTCCTTTATGGAAAATCTCGTACCCTCCCACAACTGAGCGGTTTTAGCTCATCCCCATTGTTCGCTAAATACGTTTCTCATAAATAAACTACTTTTCGTGTAATATCTTCGTTGTCTTTTGTATAGAATAAGTATATAAAAGTTTCGTCGCACCAAGTCAGTGGAGTGACGGAACTTCGAAATAGACTTACGTTCTTTCACGGATTTCGGTAAAAGTTTCATAGTAAAGATATTAAGTGAAACAGATTATGCTATATAAAAAATATTACCAGCCATGTTCGTCTTCGAAAGCTACAATCTTAGGGAAAAAATGGGATTGATAATAGGAAAAATGTTTCGAAAAAAAATCGATATAATATTATATGACTTTTCTGTGATGGCTCGATGGTAAATTGGAATAAGTATCTAATGTTTCTTAAAATTTTTTGATGAAAGCACTCTTAAAGGCAAATTAATATAAACGAGCATTTTGACGATTGTGGTTCGTAACCACTGTAAAATGTATAAGGCTTTATTAATTAAAAACGATGTAAGAGTTCCCTTGCTATTTACTGTTGGCACAGATTGTATTATATTTTGTTACACGGTATCTTCCAAAATGACATTATAACTTTACGCCAGTTATATTAGACGTATTAGATATGAATTGAGACAGTGTTCCATGATCTTTCATATAAAATGTTTTAAAAATAACTTTAAGAAAACACTAAAAAGTAAAAAATAACTGCTGGGTAGTTTTAATTGAATTGCCATAGATACCTTACGAGATATTAATTTCAAATTAATAAAAGGGAATTTAATATAAGATTAAAAAATACCCCTTAGACTTAGAATGCAATATTATAGGGGTTAAGTGCTCAAGGAATACTATTTGTACTTTACTACTTTTGTCCGCCCATGGACATCTGCTACACCACAGGGCTTGCAGATGCGTTGCCGGCCTTTCAGGAAAGGGAGGGAGGCAGGAGGGAGAAGGACGGGTGTAGGGATGGGGAGTGGGCCTCCCGGACTCTCACTTACCGGACGAAACGCGACAGCATAGCTGCCACTTCACGCCGGTCTTTTGTGAGAGAGTGGTACTATACGGGGCGTGCCGGCCCATTCGGCTGCTACCCGAAGATAACAAGCATGGCACTACCACTAGGAAAACTAACTTACTTCTAAAGGGATATTGTTAAAACACACTCTACTACTGCTTCCAGGAAATTTGACGAATCTTACAAAATTGATCGTGAATTTAAACTTTAAAAACTTTTTTAACATTACCGAGGTTTATTTTGTTCCTTTTAAGATAACGAATTAAGATGAGCCCATTACGAATGAGTCGGGTTTCATTTTATATAACGATGAACATAATTGCAAGCGATTAAACATTCTCAGCGCTTATTATATAATGAAAATACCGTATATTTAATTACTTAGTCCTTAGGGTACATGAAGTAATACGTTATGCTGCTTAACTGTTATTTTAGTTAACATAATATTATGACCTTTGCTTTAAGATATTTCTTAGACATAATAATAAATATAAAATTTCAGTTTGTCTAGTTGAATAGTAATATCAAAGATAAACAGCGCTTTCTAATATTTGTTTTGTTGACGGTATTTTTTTAAACAGATATGAATAATAGCTTCAGGTCAAAGATATTAACTTATGCTCAAAAAGTTGCGAACAAAAAAGTAGCCTTTGTGTATTTCAGTATATAAATAAGCCAATTATCATTCGTCAACTCAGCTAAGCGTGAAGCCAAGGATATACTGGGTAGGGCCCATTTCGGTGGGTGGTACCGGCGTGTGTACCATGCGGGTTTTCCCTGGTACTTCTTTAAAGTCAACACAGGCCAGTAATCGGGGCATTGTTGTAAAGTGCGTAAATGATCCTGCGATGCGATACTCCTATCAATACCTACTATACACGGGAGCGTCTAAAAGTTTTCGTGAGTCAAAAATAAGGCATAACGATCTGTGCTATGAATTGGTTGCGTATTTTCCAACGCTTAATGAAAGGATATAAGCTACCCACAATTTTCACTCATACTTTTGAGCTGTTATATACTCGATCAAAATTTTGGTGCAATTTTAATATTGGTTTTATAATTATCTAATTCATCAATATATAAATATATTTTTATAGTTGAATTTTTTTTTATTAACTTTTAATTTTTTTCCTTTCGCAGGTGAACATCCGGCGGCCATGCAGCACGGTAACGCAAACACAGCATCACCTTGTGCACTTTCAGTTAACTTATTCATTTCCCTGTACTGCACTCTAGCGACTATATACACTAGTACCATCGACGGATTTAGATGAAAATTAAATATAAACTAAAAATATGTACATTATATAGATATTGTAAAGATTTTTCCACTTTATAAAGAAATCAAATAGGACCGTACTTTGAGATTGAAGTATTTTTGTCCCCATAAAATTACTTATCTTACTTTGTCAAAGCGATCTCAGTATTGCAATAAAATATTATTGCGTACGTTTTATGAATAGTCTGGGTCTTAGATAAGAAGATTAGCATTTATTAAGAAAGTAAAAAAAATTGTATTTCCATTTTTATTTACATTTTTATTGCACGAGATCTCTTAAACTATTTCTTTTTTAGATTTATGTCTCAAAAAATATTTTGAAACTTTGCGACATTTGTAAAAATAAATACAAAATATATTTATTAATTATGTAAATGTCTTGGTAAATTAATAAATTTTATTGTAAAATGCATGAGTATTAAAAAAATACATTACTTTGGCCCAAAGCTTATTTTTTACCTTTAAATCCATTATGTATACTGTGATAAATGATAAATTCACATCGATATCGATAATTTGACTATGCTCTTAGTAAACCTTGTATTTGTCATACATATTTGGCGTTTACGAAATTTTAGTATTTGTCATATTAAGCTTATGTTAGCAAAAATTTTAATAAATCAGTTATTTTTTTGATTGGGTAAATAACCTAAAAAAATATTCAGTGTGGATAGAATATTACGTACGGTCTATAGAACGGTCTTACGAAGAAATAGTAACATTGAGGCATATTAGATTCAAAACCATATAAAAAATAATTTATCCTTTAATTTGAATAAAATTAATAAATAAACTTTTATATTAAAATCTACACATATGATGTAGGCATAGTTTTTTCATCAATTTTTCGTTACATTCGTATCGTTACTCTCAATTTTATCAGACTGAATAGAGAAAATAAGGAAACTTTATCATGAATTAGCTTATTTCTTATTCAACTTATTAAAATTTCATACAAGAGCAATAATAAAGAAACATATTAGAAAAATCACATATTTCTAAAAACGAGTGAACAAGAATGTTGTTAGTTAATAACGTATTATGAAAAACCTTAACCAAAAATAACAGGGCCTATTCTAATTTTTATATTTGTTCGTAATTTTGTATTTTTTGTTTTCTAGAAAGCTTCGTTTTTTTAAAACATATGTGTTCTTATTAAGATATAAAAAGAATTACATATTTAAATATATAAAAAATCATTTAATTACTGCGAAAACTCGTCCTTATGTTTTTACTGTATTTAATGATATTATAAGTAAAAAGGTGTAGATACGTTACCTAAACGACATTCTACCTTCAAAAACGGCACACTAACGCACACATGAATACAGAATAACTAAAAATATTGCAATAACACTGAACACACTACATTACGATTAGTTGTCAAAATAGGATGGCATGATTCAAGTATCGCCAGTGAAAAAGAGACAAATATAATTCGCGACAGTGCGTCGTCAACGCGTGACTATGTTCAGGTGGGCCAATTAGCCTAGTTTTGGTGTGCCGCTTTTTGAGCGCGTATGACTTATCTACACCTTTTTTCCTAGTATATCAATGACTGTATTTTAACCAGTTATCCTAACTTTATCCTTTTATTTTTCATAGAAAAACGTTTATAAAATGGTACGAATTTAAAATGCTTATATAAATCGAATATGCCGAACAAAAATACAATTGTTCGTATCGTATAAAATGTAAAATTTTACAATTTTTTATATATAAAAAATCTACTTTCTGTAAATATGTACGTCTGTTTCAACTAAAATGATTACTATCACTGAATCACTGTTCGACATAGCACCATCGTATTAGTTGTAGTTCATTTGTTAGGCGTTTAGATTTATTTATTAAATTATTTAATAAAAGTAACATAAGGTTTGTAAATACACTGTACATAATAAATTTTAATGTATTAATTGTTTCCAAATGGCAATATTGTTTTTTTTTTATTAAAATGAACATCCTATAAAGTAACTTTATCTACTTATCGATGAAATTTAAAAAAATATTTCGATTTTAAAGAATATATCATGAGAACGTTAGATTTATATTAGATACCTACCTATGTACGAGCTCCAATAGTCTCCGAGTATAACGATTATGATCAATGATTTTATACTGATGCTTTTATAGTATTTTTTTATTTTTCTTATTTATCAATAAAAATTTACTCAAAAGTAACAAATTAAAGCAGTACTTTATAGGATGTTACATTTTGTGGAATGTTTGAAATAACGAAATTATTATTGTAGAGAAACAGAAGGGTGTAACAAAGATAGATTTAAGGTAACTTTGACAAATAAATTATAGTAAATACTTTTTTCTGTGTTTTCATTTATCCATCACATATTACATCACTATTCTATCCATTCATAAAATCTTATGGGCTAGTGGGCTTGTAGGTCCTGGGTTCATTAATGGAGTCTGAGGTTACAAACACAAAAGAAAAAAAAATCTCATACACCTCCTTTTTGAAGTCGGTTGAAAAAATAAGTATAAACCATACTAAATACTAAACCAATATATTATTTACAAGGAAATTTATTGTAAGAAATATAAAAATATAAGAAGTAAAAAGCAAAAATTCTACGTAAATAAATATAACAATAACCAAGGTAATGTAAGATTTTTGTGCTACAACGTACCGCGAAATGCTAGTACAGAACTTAGGTTATCATAATACGTATTCAGATTATACACCATATACGAATATAGGTATTCGTAATTTGAATACTGTGGCCGTGACACGAAGCTTACCAATGTTTCTCGATTATGTTAAATACATGCAAAGTCAAACCCACTCTGTTCAACGAGATTTATGTTACTATTGATGTAAATTAAGCTTCGTCTTTCCCTCAAATGCACAAACGACAGACGACATCGAGTGCGTATTATTTTATCATTAGTCTTAATTTTTATATTGTAACTAAGACGAATTAATATTTTTTTGGAAAATCCTATCGAAACGGTCATTATTATTAATATAGATGCCAATATTTTTTCTGATCTATACTGTACTTCGACTGTGCTTGGTCTGGCCACGGGTGAGTCGCTAGTTTCACGTCACTTTATGCAAAAAAGTATTATTATTTAGCTTCGTATTACATATTACAATATTAAGTTATTATCATTACATTACCTCCAAAATAGAACAAAACTTTTGAGTGATATAACGCCTAAACTTTTATCCTATATATGACAAAGTAAGTAAGTATAACAAAGTAAAATAAATGTACTATCGTTACTCATAGTAGGGGTTTCGCATATGATTTGTGGGTTAATACAGGTGACAAAGCCGTATTGAATTATATAAGATAGTATAATACGTGGTACGATACAGAAATTGAATATACTTGTGATATCACTAGCTTACCAATAGAATTTACATCTTGAATACGTAAACGTAAACCAAAATTTATATTATACCATCAAAGGCACGAACTAAGAAAATATTTGATTAGGTATCTAGTAAATAAAACTACTTAATTTTCATTGTTTTTAAGTTGTTTTTTTTTTAAGTTATACCTGTTATTTTAATGCATCATATTTTCGATGACTAAAACTGTAACTCAAATTCAATTTAAATTCTAAATATTCATAGTAAAATACATTTATAAAAATAAGGTTTTATAATATTATTTTCTTCTCTTAAGTGCAATTAAAAAGCTTGCTTTAAACAGTACTTATTTATGAATAATTTAAAATTAATTTTACCTATATTCTTTTAGTTCTCAAGTGATATTTACGTTACTGTTCAAAAATTCAACTCTACCTTTCTTCCGTTAGTAAAAATATATTAAAAATACACCATAAATACGTCATACATATTTCTAACGTGAATAGAGAGTCTCTAGATTTAATAAAATTAGCAATATATCTCAGGATGAATAATAACTTGAATAAAAAATGGAAAAAGTACTGATAGCACTTCTTTTAATGGAAATGAAAGGGAGTAAATGGATTTATAATTGGATTTTCAAATGATGTAACATGCACGAAACGGATGCAATAACTGTGATTTTCGATTTGCTATGCCAATGTACGGATGATTTATTTAAACTAGATTATTATTTTAAAGCTCTAAAATATTTTAAGATACTGTAGTACCTACTAGATATTAAATCACAACAATTATTTTTAGGATTTAAGCAAATTGTCATTAATGAACCTATCGCTAAACTTACGCTCACAGACCGTTAGTCCTTCTAACGAACTATTATGTGAAGCTTCTGATCAATATAATGCACATAAATAAATAAATTATAAAATCCTTCACTTATAAACACTGCTGGGCGATGGTCTAATGCTAAGGTGGTAATGCCATAGCGTACCGTATTTCGTATACGTATCTTTCAAAATCTAGTCAAGTTATCTCGTACGCAGTTGGCTAGTCTCAATGAGATTGGCTGTCGTGGTCGCGACAAGAGTATTATTATAAAGATGTATTAATTTCTCAATCAATAAACTCTTAGATGACAAAATTTGTTTAGTATATATAATGTACAATATAGGTATTTTGTATTAAATATAAAGCTAGTTCACACTGAAAATAACTCGCATATTGGAAAATAAGACGTGTAAAGCTCGAGATGTTAACTCACTTCACTTTGTTTCCGAAACTAGCACATTACCACTAGAATATTACAGCATAAATCAAACAAAACTTATTTAAAAATCAGAAAAACAAAGTTTTCTCTCGCTTTTCCTTCCTGAGTAAACAAAGCAATATAATATCTCATCCAATAACATTAATAGAAAAAAATATTATATTATAACTAGCAATTCCTGCGGCTGCGTCCGCGTTCTAATTACTATTAAATAATAGGGATTGGTGATAGAAGGATGTAAATTTAGGGTTATAAGTATTTTTGATGGCAAATCATAGAAAAATAATAAATAAAAGGTTGGTCTAAGAATAAAAAAATATAAAATCTGGACAGGGCCACCCTTATATCTTAGGGGAACAAAAAATAGCCTACGTCCTATTCTAAGATTTGCCAAATATACACAAAAAGAATTACAAAAATTGGTCAAGCCGTTTCAGAGGAGTTCTAAGTTCTAACTGAGTCAAATCTGTAAATAATTTATTTTTTGAAAAATCTTATCGAAATAGTTATTATTATTATCAATACAGAGTCCAAGTCTATAGTGCTTAGAATTTTTGTCTGTCTGTCTGTCTAAAGACTGACGGTCTGTCTGTGACCGTATCTCGTCCGCAATAACATAATATAAGATACTTTATAAATGGACGAAATCAAGCGAAGTGAGGGTGAATCTCTAGTTAATCATACAACTACGATAAACGTCAAATATAATAAAAATCTAGGGAAGTATTTGAGTGCTCATTGAAATCGTGAAAACAATTTGGGCGTCTAATCTCAAACGCAGGTACAATGGCGCCCTTTTAAAAGGCGAAATTACTCCCGCAAATTGAGGAGGTATAAAAGATGTTTTTATCAATATTAAAAATTTTTTCGTTAGGAATGTCCAAATTAAAATATTTCATTTTGTTTTCATATTACTTTACGTTTCTTTGATTTATAATGCTAGTAGATTTTTGTAGCCTTCTCTTATAGAGCTTAATAAGCGAACACTCATGTAATTTGTTGGTAAAATTTTATATGAAATCTAATAAAAGTGAGAGATCTAATAAATGTCAGTAAGAGATTCTCTGTAAGGGTACAGTTACACATGCTCATAAAATGTCATGCTTATTAGCATGCTTAAAACAAGCATGCTCTTTAAACTGACATATTATAAATGTAATTGACTGACACATTATAAATTAAAAACGCTGACGCAATAAATTGAACACACATGCTATTTAAGCACGGGCTGGTTCTTTGGTATTCGACATTCTAGCAAGTTCTCTGCCAGTGTGCAAGTGAAAAATGGAAAACCAAGTGAATTTTCCAGTAGACTTTGACAGTAGCATGCCCAAAAATCGCATGACCGTCGAAATTTGAGCATGCTTGAAATAAGCATGCTCATTATTAGCAATGTTTCGACACACATGCTACTAAGTAGCAATTGCTCAATAGTGGCATGCTTTCGTGCTAGTTATGAGCATGTGTAACTGTACCCTAATTATATAATAATTATATTGAAAAGAACATCTATTACATAGATTTCATTTTGCTTATTTAATAAAAAGAAAACTTTTGTTGACGAACTTAACTTAAGTACGTCCAAACAAAGAATAGGATAATTTTATCGAAATCGAATCAATAGTACAAAAATGCGAAAGCTTCACGTGGATTTATTATTTTCATAAATTATTTCGTAAATTAATTTGACTCACTCATATTGGTAATTTCTAAAAAGCGGAAACTACCAAACAAAAATTTAAAATCATATAAATATCAATTATTCTACCTTTGATACATTTTTATATTAACTTGTATTGAGACTAGCAATTCCGCAGCTCCGTTTGCGCCCAAGGGATGAAAATTTAAGGTAAAAAAGTGAAAAATAAAAACTTGGTCTAAACATATAGAATAAAATATCTGGAGAGGACCATCCTTATCATCTAGGAAAACAAAAAATAGCCTACGACCTATTCTCAGACATACCAAATATACAAAAAAATCAAAAAAATCGGTCATGCCGTTTCGGAGGAGCTCGATAACAAACACTGTGACACGAGATTTTTATATACTAAGAATCATGACATCTACAAAATCATTAAGATAATCGATTCGCAGTTAACGATATGCGAGTTGCATATCATTAAAACTTGATGTGAAAGACGTATTGAATAATAGCTTATTTTGCTTACTAATATACGGAAATACAAAACAATATCTTATAATATATCAAAGTTCATTTGCTTTAAAATTGAAATACATTATACGTATATTATATTATGTAAGGTTTTTATTAGGCATCTCCATCCATATCACTAGATTTCCATTAGAAATGGTGATTGTAGAAATTCAAGTGGCCTAAGGAAGAAGAACACGTAAATAAAGGACTTTTTGAACACTGAATACTTTTTATTCTGAAACGTACCTTGAAACAAATGTCTACCCTTAAAATTAATGATTTGGTATAATTTAAGAGCTATCTTATGATGTTAAAGGCCTCTCATTTTTATGCAAAAATGATTACTTTCTTTCTGGTTTTTGTTAAAGTTTTGTTTCTTTACTTTTATTTTTTTTTACTTTTTATCACCAGAATATCTAATAAGGGTATTAGAATAATGGTAATAAGAATAAAAAAAAACTGTCCATTATCACTTCTTTGTATTTATTTTGATTATTATATATATATATATATATATATATATATATATATATATATATATATATATATATATATATATATATATAAGAATATATTCAAATTATTCTTTTATCTTCCCTTATTTGTTCATCATTTAACAAGGTTAAATATTCAGAGGATAAATATAATGTAAGATTATACATTTTACAATAGTTGAAAAATTTTAATGTTAAAAATATGATAAAGTGCGTTTAACTGTTAGGTAAGTGAATCATAATATGTTACTTCCCTACAATGTTTAATGATTTATATTCTTTAACGATTGCTGAAAAATGAAATTTAGGGTAAGGTTAAGTTTCTTTGTTTTTCTAATTTAAAAAACATCATTATGTATCAAATAAATATTATTAAAATAAAAAGAGGTAAATAAACACCTATAAGCTGTTATCTATGTGACAAGGAACTAAACAGCTCTTAGAAATATAATAAAATAGTTTGTTTAATATCAAACCATTAAATTGTTAGATATACATAATATCTTAGTCATAAATTCTCATTTGTCTGCAAAGCTTTAAAAACTTGTTAAATTAATGTAGATAGCTTTTGAAGTTCTACTTTCCCTTTCTTCCCATCCTTTGTCAGGTTAAAAGATAAGCTTATCATAATTATTGTTCATTCTTTGGTAGGGGAGAGCTCAAAAGATTGTATTTTTTGTTATTTTATGTGACACAGGTTCCGGTTAGTCTTCAATGACCCTGATAACTGTTTATTTTTGCTTAACATTAAAAACGCGAATCGCTTTGAGTAAAAAGGAATAGAGAAGAAACTTTTTTATGTGCTCTTCAGACTTCAATGTATTATGGTAGAATAATATTATCTAGCAAAATAAATCTTTGAGTTAAATATACGTATTTTTTTTTCTATTGTTTTTATTATTATCAAAATAAAGAAATATGGGGCCAAAATAAGAGCTACTTTAAATGTGTTTTTAAATGAACATGGTCACGCAATATGATATTGCCATATTTATAATATTTTTTAGATTTTTTTATTTAAATTAAAATGTATAATATATAATTTATAACAAGGTATTTTGGTGCCATTTCGGATTTTTTTTTGTAAATTGTGGGTAGGCATTGTCTGTAACAAGTCTATAAACTTCTCAGACATCAAATACCTTAGTATCTCCCGTGACCATGATTTCAGTAAAAATCCGAAAAGATCATCAAATATTCGCGTAAGCCTAAGAAATAAATTACTCAGTCGATTTAAATGTAACAGAGTTATTACGATAAAACGTCCTATTTACGCTTAACAGAAATATATTTATTATACCAAGTTTGCCTTATTACCAATTTAATATCTGAACATAGATGTCTCTCTCTAGAGTGTTGCCAAGGCATCACCTCAATGAATTCCATAAATATCCCAAACAAAAAATGTTAATAAAATATCGTTCTTTTATCTTATATTCCATACTTATTCTCATTTTATCAAAGTAAAAACTTCGAAGGTTCGTTTCTAAATCATGAAAAATTAATTTAACTACAGGAAGTATTTAATATTTTAATTTTTAATGACAACAAAATAAAAGTACTGATATCATAAAAAGTTTTTTATTGAATCAAATAAAAATGTACAAAATGTTAAGCTTGGGAAAAATATTATTATTATTTAATGATGCTTTTCGTGTCTTTCTTATTGTATTGTATATATTGTATTCTTGTATTGGTTCTGTCTGGACTCTAAAATTTAGATTACCTATTTATATACACACTACAGACCAATAATAAGAAATGATGTATGTAATACTATGCTTTTAAATCCATAGGATTACTAAACAGGTGAACAAAATCAGACAGCTTTATTGGTTTAGCGCTAGAGAAGCCGTGGGTTTCTCTAGTATATCTTTGTAAATTATCTAAGCTGGATAAGAAGCCGAAGAAGAAGCCGTGGGTTTCTCTAGTATATCTATGTGATATTATGATGTGTAAGCTATATTATTCTAAAGTTTCATCAAAATCCATTCTGCAGTTTTTGCGTGAAAGAGAAACAAACATCCATACATTCTTACATACTTTCGCGTTTATAATATTAGAAAAAGCACTAATACCTGTACGAGTATAATATGTTGCAGTCAAGTACATCAATTACGTAGTGACATTTAAAGAATATTTATCTAGTTTAATATTTAGTAGTGCATTTGTGGTTCTATATTTGAAACTGATAAGAAAAGATATTAAAATGAAATAAGATAATTAATCATAATTACAATTAATATTATTTTAAACCAAATTGAATACAACTGAAATACTTCAGCTGTAAGAGTGAATAACAGCGATGCATAATATCCAGTAAAATTATATACTGCATCAGCATAAACGCAAATATAGTCCTTTATGTAATCTCAATTGTTTTAGTCTAAGAAACATTGATAATGTTGACATCAATAATGCGATAAAATCAGACAGGTCAAGAAAATATCAATTTCCAAATGCCATACTGCTGCTACTGAGAATGACGTTACAGAAACATGTACTTCTAACCTAACCCAAACTCGAATCTTGGACATTCTGATGATTTCGGAGCCACATAAAAAGTGAAATACGTAAAACAATTAATATAATCTATCTCAAACTGTTACAGAACAATAAAAAAAGTAAATAATTTTTGACTAAGCTTACAGCGTTGTATAAACAATTATATTTTACAACAGTTTCAGAGAAGCTAAGTAACTCATCCAAACTGTTTGTGACGAACAAACTTTTCACTTTAACTGCATTTACAAACATTTGCATAAAAAAATATAATAAACCTAGAAGGCTCGCAAAAATATTTCGTCTGGAAACTTATTTTCTTCATCTACATTTTATTAACTGAACAATCTTGCTCGAAAACTTTGAAAAGTTTCGATTGAAAGTATTTATTAAAAAGTTTTTAAGATTATTTAGGTATTCAACATACATTATTATCATCAAACATCATAATTACGATCTAGAGAACAAATGTGGTAAGTCCAAAAACTTAAAAATTGATTTAATTTTATTTCATGGCTTTTTATTATGTCAACTTTAAAAATCGAGGAAAACACTAGACTTATTACTATTACTTACAAAGAAATACGGGAGTGAAAGAATAAATAAAAAACTCATCAATTTATCAATAGATTGTTTTAAAAAAATTACATTGGCTTTTTCTGTATGTAATACTACTATATTATTTGTAAGTAGAAAAATTTTACCTGAATTTCGTATTCTGGGATATAAAATGAAGGTGACATTTGTTTGCGAAGCTAAGTCAATAAGTAGCTTAGTTACCTATAATGGAAAACTCCCTTATAGTATAGAGCACGTTCATACTCATTCTAGCTTAAACATAATTTAAATAACTATAATTATTATAATTATGTCTATGTACATAGAAATGAAATTATATAATTAAAATACAATAACAAATATATGAAAATATATATATGCAACTTTAAGTTCTTAAAAATATCAATCATGCACATATCACTTTTGTCTTATAGGCTGTCGGAAATATCTGACTTAGGCTTTTGTCACAGTGAATGAACGGATAAATCAGTTGGGAATTTGCAACGAATGCGTCCTAATGATCCCAATTATTTATCATATTTTCACAAGGTCACAAAATATTTACTGCCATTGGAAAGTTTCTGTAATCTATACTTAATATTATAAAGAAGTAAAGTTTGTGTGTTTGTTAAATTGTAAGGGGTAATCTCGGGATCTACTGAACCGATTTTAAAAATTCTTTCACCAATAGAAAGCCACATTATTGCTGAGTGTCATAGGTTATATAAAAAAAAACGAAAAATAAAAAGGCTTTTACGTGGTAGTCCGTTTTGCAAAGTGAATCGGAGAAAAACGGTCGAATGAAAGCGTTTCTTACGAACGCTGCCTTAACTATGAAAGATATATTTTTGAGTTCTAGAGAAAAGATGTGGAGCTTGAAAATGCCTACAAAAAAGTCAACGACAGCATATGTAAAGTATTTTTTTTAATATTAGTATAGATAATTTAATTTTTTATATTAATAAAATACATACGTATAACCCTCCTTTTGGCAGTTAGAAATTAAAACATAACACTCTGTACTAAAAAAGGGTTATTAACATTATGCCCAACGAAGTGGGCACGGGTCAGCTAGTTAGATAATAATATTAATCAATACAGTAAGTCACAAACTAATTATAACTTAATATATGAACATAAATACATGAAAGTTATATCATTTTCACTAAAAGGTGCTCCACAAGTTTAATTTGAAAATATTGCGTAGTTCTAGTTAACATTTTATCTTAAAACGTGACGCTGTTGCTAATATTATGTTAGTTGTATTTTGCGAGTTATCCTCATTATGAGTTGCTTTGGTTTAGTAATATGTCGGATAGTCAAATGTGTCCTGGGTTCGATTCGCGAGTAGGGCAAATAATAGTTTTCAGGTTTGAACCAACAAAATATCAGTATTGATATTTTTTGTTCTATGAGTTAATGTTTAACCGGCGGACCATCCTATCAAAAAACATCAGTAAGAATTTATTAAAATGTGTTATAAAGAGAAATATGCTATTTTAAATAATTTAATTAGTCATTATGACAAAAATATAAAGAGCTATAGGCATTTGTCACTGATAATAATAAAAAAATAGAGGGCAAGTCTTTGAGAAGATTTTCTTATAATTTCTTTGTTGTGTGATTTTTTTTTATCTATGTAAATGCTTATTTTAGTTGAATTAAAAAGGAAATAATGCGTAACTGTGATAGTTACGCATTATTTCCATTTATCATAAATTATAAATAGAGTTTTAATAAGTTACAGTACCAGGCTATAACAGTGGGTTGCTCGTCCTTGTCTACGAAAAAGTTTTCTATAAATTTCGTTTATTTATATAGATATACTTAAAAAGCCAACACAAATCACAAAAGCCATTTTAGAAATACACGACATAAAATTTTAATATCAAGTAATTTACAAGAATTACTTATATAATATTATCATTATACTACGGGAGGTAGCGAATGAATTTTACTTCAAACAGTTCTTTAATGTTTCGAAATCAGTAGAGTGAGCGTCAGTTGTCGTATGGCAATAAAGTAAGTCACTGTCTCCTTTAGCTCCACCGCTATCGGAGCAGCTGACGTTCAGAGCTGTTATGTATGAGGGGAAAACTATTATTGTTATGATTTTCAGCCGGTATAAAATGACTTGTTCAACTATAGCGCTACCTCCCGTAGTATTATAGTTATTCTATATCGATCGTTTATTATTGAAAATGTATGGTGATATATACCAGTGAGTACATTTTCGGCATATTAACCTGATTTACTTGTAACGACTAAGTTAATTACATCATCAAGCCACAATCAGCGCCTTCGAGACAGGTGCCCGCTGACTGAAATGTCAATTAATCATCAGATAAATAGGTTATAATCTCTCAATATCCACCTATGTAATATCGGTTGCGTATTGTGCGGATGAATTAAATATTCTAGAAAAGATTATAAAATAGCCGATTTTTTTAATATAATATGCTAGATTTTGTAAAATTTAGTAAAATGAAATATTAAAAACTAAAACCTCGTCTGAATTTCATAATCCCACAAATTCCACATAAATTGAAAAAAAATATATGAAAATCTACGACATTTTTAAAAATGCCTAAGTTTGCATGAATTCTTGAGCTGTTCTGGATAAAATTTGGCAAAGAGGTAGATAATAGTTTGAAATGGAAAATAGGTATCTCGAAAATCGTTAGTCCAATAAGGTCATTTTTTTTGTTTTCCACTTAAATTTTATGGGTGATATTGGTCCTCCAAACCCTTAACCGTTAGTTTTCAAAAAATATTTAATATGTAAAAACTATATAATAAAATTATATGCTAGAAGGTCCCATCTAGTGTAAGCGTATCAGTTAAACACAACTCGAAATCTAACGTCGCTAATGAGATGGTTAACCGAGCGCTAATGGATGTAGCTCCGGTCTGAATTCTCATGATAAATGATGCCAAATAACTAACAATTTTATAGATCAGTGCCCAAGCGGCTTGTAATAGTGGAGTTTGGGTTACACGGTGTTAAAACACACAGACGTTAAATAGGCATAAAATATGGTTAAGTCTAAGCCAGTCCCGAACTAATCTACGTATTTTAGTAACGTTTACGTCTAGCTTTTCGCTTTTTTCGCCAAAATTTTCCCATACTGCCTTCATAAATTTAGTAGGTTATATTATCTGGTGCTGATTAGGATTCACCGATATTGATCCACTAAAAAACAACAAACCCTGTATTAATGGGGCGTTACAAGATCACTTTCACGCTTAACCACGACGGCCCAACCTTTAATTAACTAAACCAGAGTGGCCATGCTCCGTGTTCGAGTGATAAAGCCTACGTTGAGCCTATTCTAAGACGCACTAATATATTTTTTTATATATTTAAAAATAACCGTTGTATTTCTAATGAAGATAGATTTTTTTAGTCACATTCATATATTTCTATAAAAATTAAATAGTTTTAATAATCCACATAGATTACTTTAAATTCAAAAGTCAACCTTTTAAGCTAAGTGTTATGTTCATTCATTTACACATACTAAATTATAGATAAAAATCATTATCTTGCTTTCGCTCTGGTTGTTTTCTAGATACGCCTTAACTATTAGTATGGAATTTTTATAAATGAGACATTTTCTCCGCTTTTTTCTACTATAACATGAATGAATAAATAAATAAATATGTTGGGACATTATTACACACTGTACCATCTAGTTCCGTGGTAAGCTACGAGGCTTGTGTTACGGATATCAGATAGTTGGTATACTACACATATAAATTTTAACTACATACATATTATAAATATAAACACCAATGTCTGGAGTACAAATATTCGTACTCAACAAATGAATGCCTCCAGCGGGACGCGAACCCGTGACCGCGACCTCTTGAATCACTCTGTCTATTCATAAAATCGGCATTAAAATCCATTGCGTACTTTGAACAACTGAGCGTACAGACGGCGGGAAGCGACTTGTTATATACTATGTAGAGATATATTCAAAAAACCGTATAATAATATTAGCTTTTAATACAAATACATATTTAATTTATTTGAAAACACTTGCATGCTTTTAACAATGCAAGCAACACTTCCATTATTGAACCGCGTTATACGAGTAGTTGTTTACATGAAATTTCACTATGTATATGCAATTTACAATAATCTGCGGTTATATCCACTCCACAATACCTACATCAAAGCGATTTCCTTTATACATATTAACTACTTATTATAGTAATTTCATCATCATCATCATCATCATCATCAGCCCTTTTTAACGTCCCACTGCTGGGCACGGGCCTCCCTCAGTACGAGGGGGATCATGCCATAGTCCACCGCGCTGGCCCAGTGCGTGTTGGCGGACTTCACATGTCTTACGAAAACTTGCTAGGTTTTCTCAGACATGCAGGTTTCCTCAGGATGTTTTCCTTCACCGTAAGACAAGTGGTAATCAGGATTGAAATGACTCGCACATGAAAATATCAGAGTTGAGCCCGCATCACTCGGTTATACAAGCCACGCGTTACCGCTGGGCTACCACTGCCTATAGTAATTTACTAGGATATAATTATCGAACTACTGTAAATATAAAAACTAGTATGTATTTTGTTTGTTACCTTTATTCGTTGAAATAACTGAACTGATATGGATGAAACTCATTACACAAATAGACAAGAGCTTTTAAGGCATCCAGAACATTTATAATAATGTATACTACTATAAAATTTCAATAACATTATCTCATGACACTTATGAAATAAATCAGTCAAGAATGTATCACATTCTACTATTAAAATAAACTACATCATATTCCGAACGCCTTCAACTACATTACATTAAAAGAACTATAATATTATTATTATTTTTTTTTTATGGGACAAAGAGGGCAAACGGGCAGGAGGCTCACCTGATGGTAAGTGATCACCTCCGCCCATGGACATCTGCAACACCACAGGGCTTGCAGATGCGTTGCCGGCCTTTCAGGAAAGAGAGGGAGGGAGGAGGGAGAAGGACGGGAGTAGGGATGGGTAGTGGGCCTCCCGGACTCTCACTTACCGGACGAAACGCGACAGTATAGCTGCCACTTCACGCCGGTCTTCTGTGAGAGAGTGGTACTATACGGGGCGTGCCGGCCTATTCGGCTGCTACCCGAAGGCAACAAGCATGGCACTACCACTTGACATCCTACCTGCCTATAATATATTATGTGTAGAATATAATATTATTATCTTTGTCAGTATTAAAACAATTATGCAGACATTATCCCATGTTTTCTTCTTCTTTACAATAAACAAGGAAATAAGGCTTAAATTTTTTTAGGCTAAAGCACAAAAAGTTCAGTAATTCCAAAACAAGGACGTATTACCAACTGAATAAACTTAAAAATTAAAATATAACAATTCGTCCCCTTTCAATGCAAAGGGGATCAGAAAACCCGTCGTTATGGTCAAATGGCATGACCATAATGGGCTACATATGAGTTGGCAGATTTCATTCTATATCTTTCGAAAAATTGTTAGGTTTTATCATATCTACGGGAAGTACCTATCATATGTCCTTACGATATTTGCCCTCAACATGAGTTTGGATCTACTTGCATTTGATGCGCCAGTGGTCGCGGGTTCGAGTCCTCCTGGGGGCATTCATTTGTTGAGTACGAATGTTTGTACTCCAGTCATGGGTTTATATGTGTAGTGTATCAATTATCTGGTATCCGTAATACAAGCCTCGTAACTTACCACTAACCACGGAACTAAAGTGTGCTGGGTGTAATAATGACTCATGATAATAAAAAAATAGCACATAGAGCGTGAAGCCCGTAATTTTAGTGGTATCAGAGTAAACGCCTTAATACAGAGTTATAAATGCCTTTAATCGAGCAAAGGTATATTAATACATTATACATGCAAAGGCAAACTAAGCCGTCAGAAAATAAAAAAAAGAACATAAAGCACAGCCAAGTCACTTTTCAAACAAATAAAAATGTTAAATAAAAATCAGTTCATCAAACCAAACGTACACGTTAAAATAAAAAAGACGTGTGGCACTCGGAGACTGCCGCAGTAAAGCTATTGCATAGCTGTTTTTGTCAACTTATACAATTATAATTATTTATTTATTTTATTTAATGCAGTATTTTTTTTCCTTTGTTTTTTTTTTCTTTGAATTAATTCAAATTACACTTTTTGAGCGTGGTGACCGATAAGAAAACAAATTTTTTTTTTATTAAATAAATGAGAAGTTAATATTGTTCAAAATATTTTTATTATCTATTGAATAAACCCGGATGTCCGCCATCTTGGATTTAAAAATGGACCTCATTTTCGCAATCAGCACCCCGAGAAACCTCGAAAATGACACCCATGTCATTATTCAAAAAAAACTGTCGATCTAAAATCGATTTATTAATCTACAGCGCCATCTATATTAATTATGGGTAACGTCAGACCTAAACAGCACCAGTATAAGTAAACTAAAAGATAAACCATAGATGTCGCGCTACTCGTCGCATCACGCATGACAGGTGTTAGGTTTTTTTCGTTACGGAATTTCTGGATTCGGTCTCCACGCTCAAGGCCCGCGATAGAAGCTATGCAATAGCTTAATAACATCCCTTTAGCTTTGGGGGCTAAAACATTATTTTTACAAACATTTAGTAACAAAAAATACATAAAATACACCCACATCCTACCTGCCTATAATATATTATGTGTAGAATATAATATATTATTAAACTTAACTACGGTTAAGTAACTCATTTCCGTTTAAATACCTTATAAATTCATCTTCTATAGCGCCTATAAAATCACATCTCGTATTATCCCCGCTGGTAATGACTAATAAACAATAATTTTGTATCGGCATAAACGTTAATTTAAATACGTCAGGTGTTAAATAAAATTATTGCCGTCATTGTTCTCGAATAAGGGAATTCATGTTGTTATGTAAGGTGACATTTTACGCTTCATTTATAACAATAAAACTAGCGATTCACCCTTGCTCCACTCGTGTTCATCTCTAAATTTTTATAGTTTAGTGCAGGGGTTTAGTAGAGGTGTAATTATTTCTTTGATATGATATATTTTCTCGCATTAAAAAGTATTTTATAAGTTTTGATACTAAATTTTATGGGTAATAATTGCCCTGTGGGCGTCTCGTTAGGTACTCACAGACCGACAAACAAAAATTGTAAAAGCTACAGATTCGGACTCGGTATCGACAAAATTTCCATAACATTTTCCTAAAAAAAATTATGTACAGATTCGTCGTTGAAAATAAATTTGACAATAAATTATGATTGCTCTTATTTCATTATAATATAATCTTATATTACACTAAAAAAAACAATACAAATCACAAGAACACAAAAAATATTCTAATAATATTATTCAAAGGGTAAAAACTTCAGTTTTTAGGAGAAATTCTCAAGAATAAAAAAATGCTGAGAGTTTAAGAATAGATATTTACTTTATGATTTCATATATTATTTTTATTATACTACAATAATTAAAAAGAAAAATATAAGCACTAAATGCTTACGTCGTGACAGTTGAGTACTAATGTCTACCGGTGCAAAGCCCCCAGTTAAGGACAGTTCACGACATTTGCCCTTTAACCAGACACTATTATTACGCTATTAGCTTTGCAACTCTAATTGTACTAAGTACTAACGACAATTACTCTTAAATACCAGTGGAGAGACGGGTTTAGAATACAATATCTTTCGTAGCTCAGAAATTGCATTTAAAGCAAGTAGTCTAAGATTGTTTTGTTTGTGGTTTAACATCTGATTGATTTGTGAAATAGTTTTTACGACTTTTAGTATCGGTTCCGTTCACTAGTAAGTAGATTCATCCTACATTATTTTTTCTTCTCCTATTAATATTGGTGACTCAAGTCCTAGTCCATATAAATGTACGTATCTATTTGCGTCCTGGGACTTTCTATAAAATCGTGCGTTGATAGGCATCTTGTAGTTATTTAAAATATCTGTCATAAAAGACTTTGAAAATACCTTAAATTTAGTCTGTTCTAAATAAATTCCGTAACAATTTATTACAAAAAGCTTTGTAGCATGCTTGAAATACGTAAGTTATAATATCGCATATCAAGGTAACGAATGATTTTTAAAATCTTCTTATCGTTGAAATAAGTTGACAAAAATTGTACAAATATTGCAAAAAGAATTAAAAAGAAAACATAATCACAAAGTCAGCATGTATGTAAAATGACTTAAAATTTAATGATGCAAAGAGGTCCGCAGTGGAACTTCTATGAATAAAACAGCTTCAATTTATCATTCCAGAAACGCGTTACCGCCTTATTATGTAGATTGAGTGCAAGTGGCTATTTCCATACTTTCCTCTCTTCCCGGGCGAAATAAAACTTATGCTAACACCTTGCCTAAGGATTGCATTCCATCAACCTTGTGGTATCTAAACGTTTATATGCATATCTTTTTTATCTTTAAAATCACTGTATACTACTTTAAGTTCAAATACGCTTCTTTTGTCAATTATTTTTTACTTTCAAATTGACGATTTTATTATATACAAGCGACTCGCACTCGATCCGCCCTGACTCGTCCCTAGATTTAGCGCGAGCGAAGCCGCGGGTTCCGCTAGTAAATGTATACAAAAACTTGACTAATAATATACTAAAACCTTTCTCGAAAACCACTATCTAATGGTAAAAACAGAAAATCATGAAAATCGGTGCAGTAGCTTTTGAGTTTATCGCGAATAGACTAACAGATGCTGCGGAAGACTGTTTCTAGCGTTCCGTAGCCAAATGGCAAAAAATGGAACCCTTATAGATTCGTCATGACTGTCTGTCTGTCGGTCCTGCTGTATGTTACAGCCACTTTTTATAATATGTTGTAATAAATACAGTTAGTTGATTTCTGAACCAAAATTTTTATTTATAAACAACTTCTATATTCGAAATAAGCAAGTGTTTTAATTATTTATTAAAAATCGAATTGGCATTTTAATTTTATGTCGGTTTGATTTAAATATTATAGATCGCTATTAATATTATAAAATGAAATTCTTTTACAAATTTATAGCTTTATAATTTTGTACTTCTTAGCATTCTATGGAAAGAAATCTAGTGATTCAGAAGAAACGCGCTTTAAGTGTACAAATGAGGGAATTTTTGTGCATAATAGACTTTATTTTATATTTGATGAGGATTTCTATTTTCTTCTTCTTGCGTTATTTGCATAATTCTTTGAAAATGTTAAATATTTAAAAAATAAAGATTTAAGTAAAAAGTATATTTGATTTTAAAACTTTTCATACAAAAACATACAAACAAACAATGTTATTAGTATTTCTATCAAAATAAATCCAAACTTATTAAAAGACAATGTTTTCTTATCGATTATGTAGTAGAAAAATTTTTTTTTCAATACTTACTAATTAATAGTTCAAGTAGGCATTCATTTGATACATTGAGAAGTTGTAAGAAAGAAAACAGCAATAAAGGCTATTTTTTTTAATTTTTTTTTTAATTTATGTAGCTGAAATTTAACGCGACGGATATGACATATTATGGAATAGGAGGAATACAATGACTGACGTCTGGAATGGCATTCTATACTGTACGTTAAGGATTTTTCATTCCAGAGATTTCTACACCAACGCCGCTTTAACTTGATGTCAATTCTATATCATTCTAAAACTTAAATTATTGATATTGTCTTAATAAAACCGGTTTGCATTTAGTATCGTACATGATATTGTTATATTAACTATATACATAGTTTTTCTATTTCAAAATTTCGAACTTTTACTTATATTTTATATTCTGTGCTTTATCGCAGATTTTTCCGATGTTTCGAATGCTTTAAAGCAAACAGTGTCATGGAAGAGATTCAGGTTTTAGACGTCTTTCGTCTCGTTGTTACAGACATTATCTACAATCTTCTTCTCTTAATACTTCATAAAAATACAAAAAAGGGTAAAGTACCTTACATTATAAGATTATTTTATTTTTAAACATTTTTACAATTTCATTAAATGTTGCAATTTAAATATTATGCAAAATTATAAAATTTTATGCAAAATATTGAAACATTTATAAATTAAAAATATTTTTTTAATTGTTACTACAACTTACGGTCTACTAAGTGTACTTTCATTTTACCGATATTTGATGTAATTATTTTTTTACTAACAGCGGTAAAAATGTTGGCTAGTGCTTAGAATTTTTAACACTTGGCCCCCATTTAAAATACATGTTATAGTCTTTTTTTTATGGGACAAAGGGGGCAAACGGGCAGGAGGCTCACCTGATGGTAAGTGATCACCTCCGCCCATGGACATCTGCAACACCACATGGCTTGCAGATGCGTTGCCGGCCTTTCAGGAAAGGGAGGGAGGGAGGAGGGAGAAGGACGGGAGTAGGGATGGGGAGTGGGCTTCCCGGACTCTCACTTACCGGACGAAACGCGACAGCATAGCTGCCACTTCACGCCACACGCCAGCAGAGTGGTAGTAGTACCACTCTCTCACGGAAGACGTGCCGGCCCATTCGGCTGCTACCCGAAGGTAACAAGCATGGCACTACCACTTGAAAAGTCGCTTACTTTTCTATGAGAGCTATTGAAAGAATAACGTATGATATATATGTTTTAAAAATCATATAACCATTAAAATAACCTATTGAATTTGAGCAATCTCCAACTTATCGTTGCGTCGGTCAACCCTTCAAACATTCAAGATGGTCTAAGGGAAAGCTCTGAATTGGAACGAAAAACCCATTTAATAGCAATCGGTATAATAATAAGGGATAATGTATTCTGGGCTATACGTGTCCCGTTGACAGAAAAATGTTTTATGCTGTAGAAAAAATCATACTTATACATTTACATATTAAGTATTATTAAGGCTCTTTAGTTTCGTTTAAGAATTTGAAAAGGGTCAGTCTAGTGCAAGTGAAACTTATAACGGGAGTTCTATTACTAGATTAACATTTATTTTACTATTAATTTTTTATTTTAGGGCCTCAAATTATCTACTTTCATATATAACTTGAAAATATTAATATTATGGTCCATAGATAATGCTTTATGATTAGAATATCTTAAACATTGGACTAAATTCGATATTCAATCTCTGATAGAAATTACAAAAATACCACCAATAATGCAACATTTTTAAAGAAATACCATATTATGAAAACGTTTTTTCGAACCTTCACCCGCTTCCTTATTTTTATAAAATTAGACAACTGTAGAATGTTATAGTGTAATGTAAGCATAATATAAGCTGTCTCAAAAGATATGCTGCAACAGGTAAAAATAATTTGTTAAATAGGACCAGTTGATCTAAAAATGAGCAAACAAAAATTTCTTTAGATTTATATATATTTTCACTTTAAGTTATATATTAGTATGAGGGAAATATATTTTAATATGTTATCCTACTAATATTATAAATGCGAAAGTTTGTGAGTATGGATGTTTGTTACTCTTTCACGCAAATACTACTGAACCGATTACGATGAAATTTGGTATGTAGGTAGCTGAAGACCCAGAATAACATATAGGCTACTTTTTATCCCGTAGTTCCCGCGGGATTGACTCCTAATATTTAAAAAATTAACGCGGGCGAAGCCGCGGGTACTGCTAGTATAATATATTACTATAAATATACCCTTAATAATTAATTTACTGGTGATATTCTCATGAAAATGTGCTTAGAAGCTCCCGCTGAAACGAAATGCTGAATGCCGATTCATCGAGTGAAAAACGAGCCAACCCTCTTGTCGCCGATAAAGGCGATAAGACGAGGTGCTATGTCTTTTAAAACGTTAGTGCTATGTTTAACGTAAAGTTGAATGTTATCAGAGAAAATAATCTATACGAAAAATTTTATTTCAATATTCCAGGTCTTAGGTATTTAGGTTCCACTTATCTTACGGTGAAGTAAATCATCGTAAGAAAACCTACGTGTCAGAGAGGATCCAGGGAGTGTATTTAAGGCACGTACCTGCGCAGCCTTTGTTGGACTATCCCCTGATCCCCCTCATATTGAAGGTAGGCTCGTACACAGCAGTGGGACGTAGAAACGAGCTGTGTTTTGCCTTAAAGTATTATAAGTTAAAATAACTTAGCCTTAACGTTTGGAAAAGAACTATAATTTACAATTTTTTTCAGACTACTTGTAACTAATGATGGCTCCTTTTTTTGCAATATTCTTCTTCTTATTATCTTACTGATCTTCTGCTGTTAGCCTGGGAGGCCTTAACAGCGTCGCCGGGAGGAGGAGGCGGGCTAGTGAGCCCGTCCTCGAAGCTTCGAGTCTCTTGACGACTCTTCGCAATATTTTTCCATGTGGTTTATTTATATTATGTAAGCTAACTTCAAACGATAAATTCATGAAGACGTGAACTAGTATTTTATTATTATAGTTACATAATGAATTTCTTTCTTTTTACTTTCTTCTAACGTTAACTATATCTCTACTACTATCATGAAGAGAAAAGAAATTAAAAATATTTTTCGTATTTTCGTGTGTAATAAATAAACTAAATATCTACTTAACCGGTAAAGGTACCTAGTCACACTTAATAGTAGTAGCAGTGCATATTAATTGTGAAACCGTACCTAGGTACGAACCTAAGCGAAGTGAGGATGAAATGCTTGTTAATAAATAAACCGCCTAACAAATTTTACATCTGCCCTTAATTAAATTCTCTTGTAAATTAAAACTTTTTAATTATTTTGCCATGCTTTGCTCATGTTCTTATTATATATTCTGTGATTGAACTGAAGATGCTAAGGTTAGGCCTGCCCATACCTATAATAATTTATTGTACCGAAATAAAATGAAGTCTATATCAGTCTCTGGGTCATAAAATATATAGAGATATTTTATGGGAAAATATAACATCAAACCTTTCCCACCGTTACTGTTAGTACTTTCCACTTTCCATTTATATGGCGTACATAAGATTACAAAAGTTATTTTATATCAAATACGCAATCTCAAAAAAGTTACCGTATAGAAAAATAAGTAAAATTTATATTACAAAATTTTTCTCAAACTTCTCAACGATTTAATTAAATCGATTTACAGTTTAGAGCAACTCACTCTATATACGCATTGTCGTTAAATATAATGGCTAGTCCGTTTGACCTCGAAGCAATTTTTCGCACTATTACACCTGTCCGCGCCACTGCTACCTCCTTGTACCCACTTAGAATGATATACATTCTACTGGATGTGATTAACGTATTTATTTATTATTGTTTTTGAAGTGAAACTTCTTTAGAATCGTTGTGATTTGAAACTCGATGAAACGAAAATGCGTCACGATAAAGAAAGAAATACATAAAAGTATAGGATTAAGTCAGAGAGAATGAGATATAATACATTCCCATGTTGTCATGGTAACCGTTGTTTATTTTTTGACATTTCTTTTTTTATATATATTCATCTCATTCTTTTGTCGATTTACTGAAGTTTCACTTCAATCGTGTGTGAATCGCACACACACCTTTTTTTAGTATTAATGCTTTTGTATCACATAATTTAAAAAAAAACGCCTTTTAAGTACTTCTTTACGTACGGAACACTACACGTCTACACTACGTACAGTGCAACGTGAAAACGCTTATGTATAAGATAAGCGCTTCAAGAAAACCAAACAATAGCTGAAAATTTAATAATATATCCTTACTTATATTATAAATACGAATGTTACTCTGTATGTGTGTGTTACCTAAACACGCCTAAACTACTAAACCGGTTTAAATGCAATTGGGTACAAAGATAGTCTAGAGCCTGAGAAAAGACTTAGGCTACTTTGCAATGGGAAAAATGGCTGTAAAGGGTTGAAATAGGGGATGAAAGTTTGTAAGGAAATTACGTCATTTTTAAAGCTAGAAGCTTGAAACTTATATTTTAGGCTTTCTAATAGATATAGATAAATAAGACATTCAAAATTTGTATTACATTATACACATACGTGTAGTAAACCATCAAAAACATTAGTTTTTATAGTTATCCATACTAACTAATCCAGTTAACTAGTTTCTATGACAACCCAAGGGAACGTTGTACGGATATACTATAAATGGGTCACTTCTTTTTTTGCTGATTGAGTGAGTGCTGGTCCTTTACAATAATACTAAATTGGAATAAGAGAATATAGGAAGTTATTTTAATATAATAATCGTGTGAAGTTGGATTAATTTTCTGGTAATATACCGTTACCGTAAAACCCAGCGTACCATGGAAAGGAGTATTTTAAATATTAGGCTTAAGGACAAACAAAAATCAGAAAATATACGAAAAAAAACCAAATTTATAGATGCTCTGGAACATATGAAACGCCTGAAATGGAGATGGGCTGGTCATGTAGCAAGACTAACTGATGGAAGATGGACCCAATTAGTTACTACCTGGCCAGGTCCAAGTGGCAAGAGAGCCAGAGGACGTCCAAGGGAACGTTGGGTAGACGAAATTAGAAATAATGCTGGTGTAGACTGGACAGAGAAAGCTAAAGTAAGAACCACTTGGAAACTGTTGGAGGAGGCCTATACCCGCCAGGGGCCTTAACTATATAGAAAAATGTTTCTTTTTATCTTAATATTATAATGTAAATATTACTTTTATCATGTTATGTATATGTTAAGGAAATAAAAGGCTATATTATTATTATTATTATTATTATTATTATTTATTAATTTGATTTCTTAAGTTAGGTTTTTTACAATAAAGTTATATCAAAAGTAAAATACATTAAAGAATTTACAAAATATAAATACATTATAAAAAACCTAACCTAGGGTGCCGCCGGCAGCGGGGCAGGGCCCAGGCTACCGGTGGTTAGGGCTGCAGAGAGAGGAACCTCCTGACAATGCGCGCCGTGTCCAGAAGTACCGCCTTCTGCATCTGACCCTTGATCCAGCCATCTAGCGAGAGTCTCTTAAGATGTTTGTCGAGACTCTTCGCTATAAGACCGTTCGCCGAAACGACCAACGGGACAATGATCGTCGAGTCAACATCCCACATGGCGGTTACCTCGTGAGCCAAATCAAGGTACTTGCTGAGTTTGTCCTTCTCAGCCTTCACGAGGTTCTCGTCATGCGGGATGGCGACATCGATTAGCACTGCCTGGCGCTTTAATCGATCTACCAGCACGATATCAGGCTTATTGGCTACAATAGTCCTGTCCGTGATGATAGATCGATCCCAATAGAGCGTGGCATGACCATTCTCAAGAACCGGCAATGGTGCGTACTTATAATATGGCACCTCAGACCCCACAAGACCGTATTGAAGAGCAAGTTGCTGGTGAATGATCCTGGCTACTTGGTTATGTCTGTGTAAGTACTCGCCGTTAGCAAGATGAGAACAACCGGAGATTATATGCCTGAGTGACTCACCGGGACGGCGGCATGCCCGACAGATGTCGACCGTACCGTCCTTCAGGATATATCTCCGGTAATTGTTCGTCATCATTACTTCGTCCGCAATTGCACAGACAAAACCTTCGGTTTCCCCGAAGAGATCCCCGAAGCGTAGCCAGTTCACCGACGCGAGCAGATCTACATCGGGCCCCGTGAGGGCCTTGTAGAATCGCCCATGTAGCTCCTTGCACTTCCACGCAGTCCTACGGTCATCGGTGCTAAGCACCTTTGGTCTGCGCCAGTTCTCGTTTGCCAAGGAGAGAGAGGTGAGGCCTTTGTCAACTGCTACAACATCGCGATGAATCCCACACTCGTTGTTTAGGAAATACTCCCTAAGACTGCACACCTCGCGGTTATGGAGGTCCTTAGCGTTTAAAAAGCCACGGCCTCCACACTTACGCGGGATGTACAGTCTCATAACTGACGAACGTGGGTGCCTCATGCGGTGTGCAGTGAGAAGCTGACGGACCCTCGTATCCAGGGCGTCCAGCTCAGTCTGAGTCCACCTTAGTATGCCAAAGGAGTAAGTGAGCAGAGGCATTACCCAAGCGTTGAAGGCACGCGCCTTATTGCCACCGGACAAAAGACTGTTAAGTACTTTTGTCAAGCGACAAAAGAAACGCTGCCTCAACGCCTGCCTAATGTCTCCGTCCGCAATACCCAATGACTGTGACATACCAAGGTACTTGTAGGTTTCAGCTTCGGAGATAGACCTGAGGGATATTATGTCGGAAAGTTGTAAATTCGCGGAATTTACGACTTTCCCCCGCTGCACATGCATGACCGCGCACTTGTCTACACCAAACTCCATTTTGATGGCGCTACTGAAGGTTTCTGTTACTTTCAGTAGTTCCACCAGATCCTGGCGCTTTGATGCATACAGCTTAAGATCATCCATGTACAGCAGATGAGAAATAACCTCACCTCCTCTTCGAAGCCGGCAACCTAGTCCTGAATCCTTCAGCAGAGTGCTGAGCGGGTTCAGGGCCAGGCAGAACCACAGAGGACTCAAACTGTCACCCTGGAAAATACCTCTCTTAATCCTTATCAAGTCCTGCGGGCCAGGGAGACCATCCCCACCACCTGGTTGATGGAGGACTGTGGTCCACTGCCTCATACATGCGCCTAAGAGTGATCTTAGAGCTGTATCGATTTTATACAGCACTAAGACCCTCTCTAGCCATGAATGAGGCACCGAATCATAGGCCTTCTTATAGTCAATCCAAGCGGCCGAGAGGGACCCCCCGTTCCGCCGGACCTGTTGGCAAATGGTCGTGTCAATGAGGAGTAGCTCCTTAGTACCACGGGACCCAACTCTACATCCATTCTGAGAAAAGGCCAAAACATTGTTCGCAATAACGTGCGTATTAATTTTTGTTCTCAAAATGGACATAAGAAGCTTGTATAAGGTGGGCAAGCACGTGATGGGTCTATAGTTTTTCGCTTCCGTGGTACTACCGGACTTATGGAGCAGGAAGGTAACGCCAGTAGTCATGAAAGGTGGCAGGGAACCAAGCTCGAGGGCGTCTTGAAATTGTGCTGCCAGACGTTCATGCGAGGATCGAAACCACTTGATCCAAAAGTTGTGCAGCCCGTCCGGCCCAGGACTTTTCCAGTTCTGGGTCGCACGGGCCGCACACCCTACATCATCGTGGCTGATAGTCACAGCCCTCATGGCTTCGATCGGTTCACACTCACGTCCGACAACACTCATCCATTCGCCCTCGGTGTGCTCGACTGGCACCGACCAGATACTACGCCAGAAGTTAGTCATGGCAGTAGGATCCGGCAGTTGCCCGTCACTCACACATTGGTTGGTTCCCTCCCACCTTCGGTATACCTTCCTTTGGTCACTTTGGAAGAGACGATTCTGCTGGAATCGATCCACACGCACCCTGTAGCGACGAATACGGCTTGCCCATGCACAAACTTTCTGCTTTAGGTAGTCGATGCGCTCCGTGACACATGCCATGTAATCACAGGGTCTGGTACCAGTCCCCGCGAAGGCCTGTGTTACGTAGCGCATCACACGGGGGCGGCTGTTGCCCTCCCTAAAACAGATTAGCTTGGCAATGAGAGTCCTAAACGAACCGATACGCCGCTCGATCCGTATTTGCCAGGCAGGAACACCCCCGGTGGTCCGCGTTGCTCGATCAGTGTCCGGGAATCTGACACGAGCAACACGGCACACCGCGATGGCCCCACAGTACATGATCGAGTGGGTATCAGTTAAATCTTCGCTAGCCCGGAGGTACGGGTCTAGCAAAGCGTCCATGGCTCCCATTAACGCTAGGTTACGCTTGTGCATTGACAAGCGTGGTATTCGTGGCCTAGACTCAGGTGTGGATCGATACCGCCCAATCGCCTCCTCCAAAGCCCTCCTCAGCTGCTCATTGGCCTGCGTATTTACGCCGCTCGCACATTCTTCCTCATCGGCTCCGTGATTCGCCAGCGGCACCCCCGGCACCAGGTTGGGCATTGGCACCGGAGCCGGGGACGCAGCAGGCGGACCCAGAGCCGGCGCAGAAGCCGCGCGAGCGGCCAGTACTTCCAGGCGCAATCGATCAAGTGTCGCGTCATCCAGCAACTTGCGTCGCTGGATGAAGCGCACCTGATCGGATAGGCGTTGCGCAGATACGGCGATGGTCGGATCAAATGCCAGAAACAGAGGCAGCATCCTGTCCCGGTACGCGGACAGGTTGATTCCCCCCTCTGTAGCCCCGTAATAGGCGCGCATGCAGTTCTCGTTCATTACTTGAGTCCATCGCATGCGACGCACTACACCACCGGTAGCGGGGGCCATGGTTGGGGCAGGTTGCCCCGTAGGTCCCAAGCGTGCCGGCAGCGGTGGTCGTCCACGTCGCGCAGGTGGTCGTGGCGGCGGGGGCGGGGGCCCGCGCTCGTCGTCGCTCGACTCGCTAGTGTCGGGCGCTGTGGCGAACTCATCACCCGATGACGATGGCGAGGAGGACGACGAGACGGGCGGGGGTGTTGGGCGTGCGTTCGTTGTGTGTGCGGCTGTTTTTCTTGCCTGGCTCCTTGTGATCATTGGTATTTTTGTCACTTAGTCCTGTTTATTTCGGGTGACACTTCGTTGTCATCTTGTGTCGCGACTGATTTTTATTAAACACTACATATTTCTCACATTTATCTTTGCCTTTGTGGTTTTTCTCATTATTTAAAAGGTTTTTATTGTAGTTAACTTAAAATCAGCAATAAACAATTCCAAAAATGTAAAAATACTAAAAATTCACGGGAGCCTATATTTGTGACATCATGTGTCAGCCGTCAATTTTATTATTATTATTATTAATATACCGTTTTATTCCCACGGTAATACCTGTATATAGCAAAGTAATAAAAAAATGATTAAACTAGCGATGCTCCCTGTAAATTTAAAGTTTTATGTACAAAAATGAAGGATTGAAACTTGCGAGAGACCTTAGACCTCCTTAATCCAGCCCAGTTGCAAAATCCGTCATCCATTCCATTTTTATACGTCAAGCGGTTTACGATATTTTTTGATGAGTGAGTGAGTGACCTTTTGCTTTTATATATTTAGATAAGGTTAGTTTTTTAATATTTTTAAAATTTACTCAGTAGATAGAGGTGATATACAGACGCACATGAAAATATTTCCTGTGAAAGATCCCTTTTTCCATAAGATGTTTAAAATTCTCAAATGAACTTAGTTATAAATAAAATGAATTTGCATTCTATACTTTACTCATGACTTAACCAGTTATTCTAAGTTTAAAAAAAATCTCATATATTTTAAAAGTTTGTAAAAAATATTTTTTATCCCAACAAAAAATACTTTTGGCAGCTAATTTAAAACAACTTTCAGGATTTTAATAAAAGCAGAACAACCTCGAAGTAATTTAATATTTGCTTAGAGTAGGGCTGGTAAAGATATTAGGCTATTTACACACTATATTTAGGTTAACGCAGCTTCAAAAGATTTGTACGTAAATATTTATACAGTACTGTTACTTTCTTTTGCTTGCGAATTTTACTAGGCTTTTTATAACGAATATACGCAATATTGAGAAAAAATCATTATGGATGTAGGATGATCCATGGGATGTATGGTAAAGACGAAACGCTTAGGTATATCATCTCCATACCTTATAGTTTTCTAAAAACGGCTAAAGAATGCTGCTAATGAAGACATAATTAAAGTTCTGTTCATATTTATTGTATAATTAGTAAATTTATAACACAAAATATTCATTAAGGATTTTAAAATTTTACATTTTATGGCAACAAGAGATTGAGTAAGCTTAGCCTAATTTTAAAAGTAATGTTAATAATGTTTTAAAAAGGACTAAAGTATAGTTTCATTCGTCAGTTCTTTTTAGAGCTGCGAGTTTTTTTTTTCAGCAAAAGGTTCAGTTTGTAGACCCGACTTGCTGTGCTGTACTCCCTAGCGGTCACGGGTTTGAGCCCCACTGGAGGTACTCATTTGGTTAGCACGAATGTTTGCACTCTAGTCATGAGTGTTTATATTTATAATATGATATATAAGATTATGTATTATAAATAACGTGTTTCTGATATGTCTGTACTGAATAAACAAATTAAATTCGAATTTTAAGAAATATTATATAGAAAAATCTAACCAATATTTAAAATCTTAAAAAAATACTTCTATTTCTAAAACGCAATTTAATCAAAATTGGCATAGAACAATACCATAACAGGTTTCAGTCTGTGAAATCTCTATACAATCGAATTTCATATGACCAAAATGTTACAATAGTAACATTTCATAACAATAAGACCAGTATCTAAAGCCTATTGTATAAATGGGTACGACGCATAAGTTTGTCAAAACCAGGCGTCCGTTTCGTTCACAGTTGAAATATTCTGGTTTCTGAGACGATATTAGGCGCTTTTATCTTAATTAATTGTGTAGGTTGGAAGTGATAGCAAGTGATGCATTGCAAAAGGATTTTCATCAACCTGTCGCATCAATTTGTTTAAAAATCGATGGGTTATGTTCCATAATTGATTTTTAAATTGCATTTTGGCTCTTAAATTTTAAAATAGGCCATTTTATAATATAGTGACAATTAAAAAATATACTGTGAAAAATTCAACTCTCAGTCACATCAAAACTTGTGTTTCTTTATAAAATGTAAAACTTTATTATTTACTATCAACAAGAAACGAAATCCAATATCAGCATCATTTTATTAAATGCACACCATAATCTCAGTTTAGGTCTCAGTGGAATATTCACGATACTACACAGTACATTTACAATATCAAAATAATTAATACATTATGTGGGAAAACGGTTCACAGCTTTCTAATGTATTTATTGCTCTTGGAAAACATTCGGTATGCAAACAAAAGTCATTTTTCTTATCAAATTATATCGTTAAAATAAGTGTCTGATCAGATAGGTTGGTAATGAATAAATTGAACCTTTATATTACAAAGGTACGCAAGATAAGATGGAACCTAGATCGAGTTAGTGCATAAAAAGCTGTTGGTAGCAGACCAAGTAATTAATAAATAAAAAAAAATAAGACAAATTACTGCACGTTATTCATCTTCGCAAGCCAAACAAAGTCTCATTCGCGATACTCAACTGGCAAACTTTAAAGCTCTTAATAGAGAATTGAATTGAAAGAAAATAAGTAATTTATATTTAATAGTAATTTATATTTAATACCAAACTATTGATATTGATAGTTTACAATACATACTAATATTTAAAAGAGGCATAGTTTGTTTGTTTGTTTGAACACGATAACCTTAGGAACTACTTTTCGGTTAGAAAAATTATTTTTGCATTTGCTAGTCCGCTTATTGATGAATATATTTATCATAATACATATGTGTATATAATCTATAATTAATAATATTACATACTAAGCGTATAAGTCACCTATAGATGAACTCAAACAAAGCGAAGGTGAGTCGCTAGTTTCGAAAATTTTAACGTATCATTTTCGTAAACAATTGCCTAAAAGTACTTTGCATTATATTTCATATTTCTTAGCAGTTATGCAACGTTGTCACGTTTGCTTTAAGATATCGTTCTGTAAGATGTTTTGCACTTTAGCTATGGTATAAGAAAATTGAACGTCTAAAATGAAAATATATCTTTGTTTATATTAACGTAAATCCAATATAATAGAGTACTATCGACTCGTCATCGCTTCGCTCGGGCTCGTCCCAGGATTTAGCGTAAGCAAAACCGCGGGTTCCGCTTGAAAAACGGTGCAGTAGTTTTTGAGTTTATCCGGAACAGACAGACAGACGTGGCAAAGGACTTTGGACAAGGACTTTGTTTTATAGTATGTAGTGATGTAGTGATTTCCATACACTCCAACTTCATATCGGACGATATTAGAACCACAGAAAGAAGTTTAAGTTGAATGTTGCTTTCATTTAATTTCTATACAAATGATGAACTTTTCGAAGCTTTTCAGTACCTTATAATTATAATAATAGATTATTACATAAATCTTCTGTACGGATATAATAGTAACACAATAAATCTCTTCTCTGGTTAATTTTCTCAAAGAAAGAGTTCTTAGTAAGGAATCCCTCGCGTCAACACTATGGCGTAAAAATACTTTTTTTTTTTTTAAATTCACTACTCATTCCTCAATATTATCTTTTCATTTAACCGTGGTCAAAGAAAATAAAAGTTTTCATATTATATGATAAATATAATAAATATAACATGTAATTTAAAACTGAGATACTAAAAAAGGTGAATCTTATAATTTGAACCATACCGTAAAAACGACAACGTATGCTTGGGGACATCTTATTCAAGTTCAAGCTGGCATGAGTTTTCAACGTTGCATATTATTCTTATACTTATTAGTGGTAAGAAATTGTCTTTATATTTCATAGATTACATAGATTTAAATTATTTAAACAGTATTGATTTTAATGTAACTGTAATATCAATTTAGCTTTATATCTAACCATTCATTAAATTTTTCTCGTCTAATAGTTCGATTAAATTAAAAACCCGACTGCGTAAATAGCTAACAAAAAAGCAGAGATATAAATAATAATACTCGTAATGTTCTCCGACCGATTCCGGCTATGATGGCCAATCTCATTGAGACTGGCCAACTACGCAGGAGATATTAAAGTGCACAAGTGTACGTGCAGACACAAGTGCACTCTCTATTCCTATCACTCATACTCCGGTGAGACAAATGCTCGACACGACCAGTGAGAGCTAAGGCGCAGGACCGACGACTTTATGTGCTCGGAGGTGAACCACCGCCAACTTCCCAACTCCGGACTGTTACTGAGGCTAATGAAACAGATAGACTCAATAACTAAATTTGGCCCGAGCCGGGACTCGAAACCAGGACCTTCCGGTATGTGACTGTACATGCTAGCCACTACACCATCGAAGCAGAGATACAAATTGACGAAGAAACAGTCGAAGAATCATGCAGTCCGAAATATCCAAGTTATATACTAACTGCGCGTCTTTCTTGTGTATTTAAATACATACATGTGTCTGCGTCTGACTGCATAATACCGTAAAATACTTACCATAAATACATAGCATACCGTATGGTTCAAATGAAAAATAATGAAAAACTCTTAAAAAAATTATCATTAAGTACTTTGAAACTTCGTGAATCTTTAAAAGTACCTGATAAATTAAAGAACATTAACATTATCAGCTTGTTTGTAACTTTTCTTCATTATTATATTTTTTGTAAATTTTCCTGGATATATATTTCTTCTTTATCTTCTGCCCTGCCTTCGTTACGGCTAACTGGCATAATAATAAATTTTTACGACTCCTAAAGATCGAGTAATAATACTAACGATTTTGGTACTCAGAATTGATTTTGATGATTGCTATTTGTTTGGTGTGTATTTTAATAAAACTTTTCTAATAATTCAAAGATTTTTGTTTTATCTAACACGATATATAAATAATAATAAATTTGTTAAGACATGAACACTCATTACTATGTAGTAGTATAGTGAGCTACGAGCTTTTGTTATTAATATCTGAAAGTTGATATCCTACAAATATTATGTAACTTTAAATAGATACATATTATAAATATAAATACGTGACTGGAGAACAAAAAATACTTGACTTGCGTACAAAATATTCGTGCTCATTACACAAATGAATGCCTCCAGCGGGACTCAAACCCGCGACCACCGGCACAGCAAGTACACTACAAACTGAACCAAACCTTCTACCTTTGATCCCTCATTTGTATTATATAGCTAGAGTCTATGTACTTACAAGTGTATATTATGATTATTGCATATGAAAAAATTGAAAATTTACCTTGCGAACCTATCGTGAAAATAGAAATTATTAATGTAAAATAACCTTAAATTTTTAAAAATATGCAAGATACCTAGTCAAAAACTTTCTTCTCTAAGTATCTTTTTAGTGTAAAGGTGATCGCAAGTACCACAACTTATGAAATTTCAAAGTTCACACGTGACGTTGTCGATAATTGCTGTCAATATAAGCGAGAGCGGAATATTAAAGAGCTTTAGTGTGAAGTAATGCCAATTTTTACGATCCTATTCTCTCTGAATACGGGATGAGGTGGTAATGGAAAGAGTTACTTTATACTGCCTGTTTTATTTGAATTTTGAGATTGGATGTTATTGTTGAATGTTGTTTTTCGCTGTGTTATTTTAACAGTGTGTAATATTTCTTATTTTAATTAAAAAGTTATTATGTAATGATATTGATTTTTCCATTTTTTACTTTAATATGTACGCGTATTGTATGTAATTTATGTTATAATGTATACAATATTAATGTTGACTTCAATCAGTAACGAACAAATTTAATATGCAGAGTCGAAGGATTGGGTAACAGGGTAAGGTAGGTTTAAATTCCGGGTCTTTCCTCTGATATTATCAGATGCGAACCATTTCTAACATGATTACCACTTGTATTACGGTGAAGGAAAGCATAGTGAAGAGACCTGCGTGCTTGATGGTACTGAACAAGTCTTAGAAATGTCTATGGAATGAATTATCGCATTAAAAGATGGCCCGTGCCCAGAAGAAGGGCGTTAAAAAGGCTGAATACGTACCTACATACAGTTTCAAGAACTTAAAATACGCTTTGAAACAACTATGTATAAACCTCAAATCGTATGAAATAGACCCAAAATAAATATATTTTATCTTCATAATTTTAAGGCTCTTGTACTATCTTAGTTAAAAAGCTAGTTATTTTTATAAATTAAAAAGTTTTATTATATTTACATAAATATACAATAATAATATTATACACTGACTAAATAATAGAAGTAAGTCGTAAAGAAAACCAAGCAAGTAGTAACTGGGTCATAGTCTTATATTCGCTGCAATATTATTGTTAAGTTATCTAAGTGCTAAACATTTTAAACTTTTAACTCTGAATAAATAATTTTCTCTTAAAAGCGTACTTTGTTCTTTGTCGGTCGTATAAAAGTATGACAAGAAAATACACTTTAATTAAATTAATGTAATGTTTAATAGGTTAGATGAAATGTTACTCCGTTCTTGTTTTTTATATAATAAGTTATATGCCAGGGGTGGCCAAGCTCCTTGATATTCCAAGCAATTTTATAAAATTTGTTTTAGTTCAATTTTACAACGTTTGTAGTTAGCCGCAACCAAATACGTATTTAAAAGGTATTCCAAAAATATATAAAAAATTATATAAATTTTATTGAAAACATAAAAAAAGTACAAAATATGTGTATTGAATTAAATAGAAAATATTAAAAATTAAACACAATTTATTTGACTTCTCTTGGTAATTCTTTAAAATGGATTAGTAAATGGATTGGTAATTTACTCTTGGCAATTCTTTAAAATTCTTTGGTGATAGCATTCCTGTTATTTTTTTAAATATAATGGCACAAAAATGAAAAGGGAACACAGGTACATCTATCGAGAGCCACAAATATTCCTCCAAGAGCCACATGTGGCTCGCGAGTTCGCCCCTCCTGTTATATGCTATGATCTAAATATAATTATTAAAAACAAGAAAGATCACTTACTGATCACGAAATATCGAAAACCCCTTGACTTAAAGATGAAATTTTGCAAGGATGTAGTTTGTAATTAGTAGACGTCGCCTAAGAACGGATTTTACGACAGGGCAGGATTAAGAAGGTCTAAAGTGTGTTGATTTTTTGTGGTAAAAACTTTAAAATTGGCAGGGAGTACTAAGGACTAAATCGAGGGTGAGTCGCTAGTAATTATATATTCTGTACTAATTTCCTCATAGAGAGACGAGGAGATTTAACTCAATATCATATTATAAGTAAGCTACCTGACAATTCTTAAAAGTGTATTAAGTGTAAGTGTTCATACACTTTCATTGTCATTTGAAAAATATCTTAAATTATAGCCCTAATATTATAAAATATGAATTAATAACCCATTTAGGAGCAGTTAAACATCCATCTTAAAATAAATTATGATAAAACAATAAAGTTTAAAGAATATAGTCACGTTTAAAAATATATTTTCCACTTTCAATTTTATGCAAACAATGTAATAATCAAACCACGAAGACGTTATAAGTATGAATTCCACATGCAATAATAGAGTATTATTACGGTCTTCAGTAAACGAAAGTGATATACGAGGGACAGTAGCAGCTACCTGGCGCCACAGATACTTAGCCATAATATGCATAATCTAATGTTTTACGTACTAATAGAACTTACAATAATATAAGGTAATAAATTGTATGAAAATGTTTTGTAATAATAATATAATACACAGTAATTTTGTATTTAGCCTATATCTGTACAAAATTTATGGAAATCCCGAAATTGAATCTATTGTTTTTATTATCACAATGAAATAGCTGGACTGATTTTGATGAAATTTGGTATTATGATAGCTGCATATAGAGTACTTTTTAATGCTGGAAAATATCTAATCTCTAAGTTATCCATTTATAATAAGTAAGTAATGTTACAACGTGTCTAGAGGTGAACCCAACCGTAGCAAGGTGAGTCAGTAGTTACGTATATTTTCATAAAACAAAAAACACATATTACATAATATATAACCTTGGCCTATACTTTGCTCACAAAAATAAAAAATTATAGCATCAATTTGACTCTTAAAAAACAATAAAAAGTGGATAAGCTTGTATCCAACAAAATAATAGATAAAGTTTAAATTTGTGTCCAATTGTAAGAAATTTATGTGAAAATAGATTCAGGCCAATTGCACATTGACTGCACGTTTCTCGAAGACATAAATACTAAGATTTGTAGGCGCGTAAAAGATTCTTTCCCCATCTATCACAAGAAAGGTCCAGTTTCTACATACTTCTTGATCGGATAACGTAGGGCCGGTCGTAAAGTGTACGAATGGCTCTATATAAGAGATATATCGTTTCATAATATAGTATTGATTTTTTGTACCGCAAACATGATGTGAGAAATCCTGGGTTAAAAATACTTCAGCTTTACTTTTTTTTTCATTTTATTATCTCTAGTGATTATCTTCTTCAAATAAAGTATAATTATAAAATTTAAATATTAATAATATGTAGGGACATTATTACACTTAGCACCATCTAGTTCCGTGGTAAGCTGCAAGGCTTGTGTTACGTATAAATAACTTTAAATACATATATATATATTATGAATATAAACACCGATGACTGGAGTACAAACATTCGTGCTCAACAAATGAATGCCCCCAGCGGAACTCGAACCCGCGATCAATGGCACAGTCACTCCAAACTGAGTCAAACGTGTTGTCGTGTTATAGACTATACTATAAGTGAAGAATTTTAAAGCACTCGATTAAAACTCTCTTTAGACTGAAAATACAATTGCAATTCTTTCCTTATAAAAGAAAGATAAACAAATCAATAAATGCATCAGCTTTCACTAGCAGTTCTAATTTAAATTAATATAATAATAATATATATTTTATATAAATAATTTATATTATTGCAAATTTAAAAATTTCTTATCTTTTAAATTTTAGCCTGATGACAGATGCCCTAGAAATTTTAATAAATTTGCAATTAACGTCAAAAATTACTACGCCTTATCAAAGAAACAACAACCTCTTCAGTTTACGATACTTAAATAGATAAAATATAATTATAAGTACTATAAAGCAGTGTCACTATAAAATCAATTAAAATTGTTATCTAACTTAAACTATGTTACGAGTGTCTTACTTACTCGAAGCTGTTTATTAATTATTTTTTGGAAATTCTTATTGAAATATTCATTATTGTCGATAGTCGATACTAAGGCCGAATCTATAATTGTTGGAATTTTTGTCGTACAAGAACAAGTGGTAGTGCTATGCTTGTTACCTTCGGGTAGCAGCCGAATCGCCCCGTATAGTACCACTCTCTCACAGAAGACCGGCGTGAAGTGGCAGCTATGCTGTCGCGTTTCGTCCGGTAAGTGAGAGTCCGGGAGGCCCACTCCCCGTCCCTGCTTCCGTCCTTCTCCCTCCTCCCTCCCTCCCTTTCCTGAAAGGCCGGCAACGCATCTGCAAGCCCTGTGGTGTTGCAGATGTCCATGGGCGTAGGTGATCACTTACCATCAGAAGAGCCTTCTGCCCGTTTGCCCCCTTTGTCCCATAAAAATAAAAACACCGCTGAATAGATTATGATGAAATTCAGTATGTTGATAGCTTTCAAGTTTTCTGGGTCAACATATATTTTAACCGAACGATCCCAAGCGGAGCGAAATTCACTAGTTTTGTTATATAACATTAAAAAAACTTTCGCTTCACAGTAAAATCAACTTTAAATATTAATTTGCATTACTTGTAATTAATATTATAAAAACATAAGATAAGAAAACATCCATAAAATTCGTTGAAGAGTAAAGCAAGTGAGTCACATTTAAAAAGTATGAATACGCTAATATGGAAAGCCTTTGAAGTTTGAATTCATTTTGATCATTCTTACTATCTTGTAGTTTTAAAGGTTTAAGTTTTTCAACGTTTTATTCATTTCAGTAGTATTTACGGTACATTCATAATGTCTGTATTCACTTTCTGAGTTACACTCAAAAGAAAATTCCAGCCTGCTTTTGTATATTTTAGTGTCCTTTTAGAAATAAACAGGTCACTTGGCTAGAAGCATCATGACTCAGCAGATTTTTGTATTAGCTATTTTTCAGCAAATGTAGGTGAATTTGTATACCATTTTATTATTTATTCTCTATAACATTTATTATACTAATGGTCTTGCAATATTTATACGCAAAAAAGGTTATAACACTTTTAATTATTAAATTTTCAATGTAAAGGTTGTAAAGGGATGTAGAAATCGATCTAGCTAGGTTTTATATGTGGAAAATTTCGTTTTTTTTCAGTATTTTACATTAAAAAATATGCCCGGGTATTTTATTGCGTAAATTTGCCTGAATGTAAGCTTAGTTGTTAAAAAATTATATCCAAATTCTGCTACAGATTGAACGCAACTATAAGAACCTACTACTACAGTTTCAGAAAATAAAACACTTTAACTCCTACGTAAATTGTGTGGTACTAAGCCATGGCATCTACAAAACAACTATGTCAAAAATTCAAGAGGCTCAGACAAGATTATATTGGTCTACAATTGTTGTAGTATCTTTCATGTCAGGAAACCGCAAGTCTAAGAGAAGCAAGTTTTCAAAAGACATAAGAAGTCCGCCAAATTTGGCAGCGTGGTGTAGTAGCCTAATTCCCTTTATATTAAAGGGAGGCCCAAGTCCAGATGGGATGTTGAAAGGGGTTGAATAAAAAAATAATCTTGACCATTAAAGCAACACTTTAGTTCTAGAGTATCTATTTCCTAACGGACTAAGTTTATATTTACCTCGCTGTCAAAATGTAAGCACGACAATTACGGTTACAAATATTAATTTACTAACGCCTAGTAAAACCTAACAACATTCACTACTTTGATGTATACTAAAGTCTACTTTCTGCACTCATAATAAGGTTTAATTTCAATAATTTTGACTTTTATTATTAATATTAGCAATGTATTTGGCTCTAGTGAGAATAAGGTATCTACGAAAACTTCTATTTTCTAATTTTCAGTTTCGTCGTAAACTTTAAGTGACTTTGAAATTTTATTGAAACACGAACATGATATTAGACAAATGAAAATATTACAAAGAAAAAGACCTCTTCTTTTGACGACTCGTTTGGCTTAGCTGGTAGTGACCCTACTTTCTGCGCCAGCGGTCGCGGGTTCGAGTCCCGCTGGGGGCATTCATTTGCTAATCACGAATGTTTGTACTCCAGTCATGGGTGTTTATATTTATAATATGTATGTATTTAAAATTTATATATGTAGTATATCAACTATCTGGTATCCGCAACACAAGCACGTTAAGTAGCTTACTGCGGAACTAGATGGCGCTGTTGTAATAATGTCCCAACATATTTATTTATTTTACAAAATATATTGTAAAATAAGAGGACTTCAGTTACGCTTCTCGTACAACGTAAAAATTAAATTAATTCATTTTCATAATATCTGTTAAGTACTTTTTATAGGACTTTTATCTGGAGAAAAACGATCATTTTACACTTCCAAATATCTTTTTAATCATCAATATATGCTGATCTCTCGATAATTGTCACATCCTAAATATACTCGTATATTAATATGCTCTAATTATATCAATTTCGTTTTGGAAAGAACTTCTAAAATACCATTTCCCAAATACTCTTACAGCAATTTACGCAACGTTATTATTGCGAGTTATTTATTACATACAATTTATGCCTATTTTGATAAAGCAAATCTTTTATCGTTAAAGAGCCTTACTCGTGGTTATTATTACGCTACCAGCCCCATAATATACGATATACAAAATGCGTATATTCGTAAAATTGGCTAATATAAGTTATATAAGTTTGATGGGAACGTTCGCAACTAAGTGTGTAGTGACTGAGTTACCTAAATAGAGCAGGAAATTGGTAAATGAAATGCTATATTTCATATTAACATTTTTATTTTTACCTAAAAAAGGTTTTAGAATGAAGTTCCTTAAGGTACCCTAACCGGGAAAAACTGTAGATTCAGTCTCTGTATCGATAATAATGACGATTTCAATAAAAAAAGTACGTAGACGGTATGTTTGTTTTTATGTTACACGATACCACCAATTGTAAACCGTTTTCGCCACATTTTATATACCACCACTATGTTACACACAAAAATATTATGGTTTAGGGTGAAATAATAATCTTGGTTTTGAGATCACTGAAAACCTTAAGAAAAAATAAATCATTCGAGAGCTTTTATGGTTGATTGACTATCGTATAATTTAACAATACATATTAGTTTTCTACAACATTATGTATAGAAGTAGTCGACATTTTCGTTTACGCGGTATGGACTAGACACTCAACCGCAGATACATTAGGCTAAACTTTACAAAACGGTCCCGAGCATTTCAGTACATTTCGCACTTTCGCATCATGCTATAAAAGTTTTAGACGACGCATATTCTTACGTATTTTAATTATTCAAATACACAGCTAAGTTTAAAATAGAAATAGGACAAACTACAACCACGTTTTTTTTTACTATATAAAGTACATAATTTTTTTTAATTTTTAAATATTTACGAGTTTCATAAAAGGTCGTTTACACTATACGATTACAATTTAGATGTAAATGACATCGTAAAATAATACTTGTAACCCTGCACGCACTATAGGTGACCTATGACATTGTGTTATACACAATATATTCGTGACCACGATCAATATAGAAAAATATGGAAATAGCAAGTTACGGCGAACACCAAGGTCTCTCTCGTTCATGGTCATAATTTCATAAAGTATGTTTTAGACTTCAGTCTAGAAAATAATGAAAGTTAGTTTTGATGCCAACTATAAAAATAAATATATAGTTTCGTGTATTTAATAATTCTTATGCGAAATTAGACCAATACACGTACATACTCACGTATATTTCCCAATCTAATATTTCTAAAATAAAAGTAACCTAAATTATTCCTTATAAAATAATCTGCGAGTGAAAGTCCCGTTAAAATCGTTCCAGCCGTTTCAGAGATAAGCGGGAACAATCAGACAGACAGACTAAAATCTTAAAAATTGATTTTGTTATGTTAATACCGTATACACTTTCATACTATGTATATAGTGAAAAACTGTTAATTTGTAATTAAAAACAGACACTTCAATTTTATTCATAATATATGTATATTACATAGATTGAATGTTCAAGAAATGCTTGATGCAACTTCTAAGAATATACTCTTAGTTCAAACAATTTCAGCCCTTACACACTTCTAGACACCACATGGTCTTGGTAAATGGAGACGGTACATATTTTATCTCAGTAAATTGTTTTTGAACAACTGTATTTTGTTTCAATTAAAGTGTAGCGAGAAGGCAAAATAAGAGCTATAAATTATTATAGAATATACATTAAATTAGATATATTTTAGATAACACGCCAATTAATTATTCCAAATTTGATTATAATTATGTATGAATGTTATAAAAGTTTTTAGTAAACATCGAACACTATTTAATTGATTGATTTAAGACATTTCAATAAGTTAATTAGAATTATAGAGATGTCTCTTAATATTATATTTTTTACTACATTTATATAAATATGTAAAGACAAAATAGTAACGTTATACTAAACGTTTGGCTCAGTTTTTAGTTTCCCTACTTGTTATTAGCAGTGCCAGCGGTCATGTGTTCGAGTCCCACTGTGGAGGAGGCGTTCAATGTGAGCACAAATGTTTATACTGCACTCATTTGTATTTATATTTGTAATAAGTAATATAATAGTGCCACTGTCGAAGACTATTTACTTTCGACTTGGATAACAAAGGTTCAGAAGGTTTATCTTAAAAACCCTCCTTTCTTTCTATGTAGGTTAAAACAGTTTCCACGGTTGCACGTGCCGAGCGAGCGACGAGAGTCTGACGTGGCAGCAGCCGGCAAGTCCCATAATCTAAGACTATGTTTTCAGGGAATATGTATTAAATTGTAATTGGTGTAGTATAAGAATAATAGGAAACGTACCCCCTTGCCCTCCCCCTTACTATCACTATCGTCCTGCCGAACGATTGTAGCTGTAGTACAAATTGTAAGTGCGCTGGCGTTAATAAGTAAGTATCTAAAGTAGTTTTGTTTGTTTGTTTTTTTGGTTTATTTCTTTGTTAGTTAGTTTGCTTGTTGTTTTTGGTTACTAAAACAAAACGTTTTAAACAAAAATTACCTATATATAACATTGCAATAAATATTTCAATAAATTAAGTAGGTACTACCATATCATTAGTTCTACAACATATCCATGAAACTTCGAGTATCTAAGTGCATATCTCACATCGTCTTTCCTATCTTCGTACTTTGATTCAAAGATCTAAAATTCAAGACGTACGTGATTCTAGTAAATTTAGCTTTGTAACAGTGAAATAAAGTAAAAGTTTGTCGTGTGAGTCAACTACAAGTCCGGTTTTCAATGTTCCGGCTGTTATAGCATCGGATCTTTCATTTGTTACGCTAATATAACTGGATTTTATAATACTTCTTTACTCTACTAGCTTTATATTGATATAGTTAAACAATTTCAATAAAATAAAATTGAAAACAAGCATTAAAAAAATCTTAATTATATATATTTGCATTTTTGTTAAGAATTTAGTAAATATATTATAATAAACAAACTAGTGATAATATAATAAATTCACTTTCGTACAGCTCGGTTCGTTTCTAAGACTAAAATAGAAGTTGCCTAAATTAGTCCTAATAACGTCAGCTATCTGAGAGTGAAAGTCCCGTCAAAATTGGTTTATCCCTTTTGGAGTTAGTCAGTTTAGTCAGAATAAACAGACTGATAAAAGAAAAATAATTAAAAATTTGGTTTTCCTCATAAGTATCGTGCACGCCACTCTCAGATTATTTTTTGTGTAACTTTATTATGCAAAGAATGTCACATGAAAGTCACATGTTTTAATAGAATAAGATGACAAACACGTTTATCGATAGAAATTTAATCCCGTAGCTACGATCACAACCGCAAACAATTCAAACCTGTTAAGTTATGCATATCAGATTATTGACATATTAATACATTATACATTATCATTAATAAATCAAAATTATCTCCGACGTATCTACCTGTTCGAAAGCAAACATCGTGTATCTAATTACAACATTATAAAGCTAACTAGGTGCACTTTAACAATTAGTGTCAGCAATATCTTTAGCCCGGAAGTAGAACAGTGTTATGACAACTTAGCTGTCACTTTCCCCACTTTGATTACTCTCCATAAATACGAAGTTGATCGTTAAGAGCGGGTTCTTCCTGTGCGAGTTACGTTGTAGTGCTTTAGCTAAGTGACAGTGCGTGAAGTATTAAAGTAAAGTGAAGTGAATCAGTGAATTATTATATAATTAAGTAATGTCATTATTGTTATTCGTTATTAATGGTATAAAGTGATAAAGTGATATATGTGGTGTAACGACATAAGAAAGATGGAAATAATTTAGTGTATAACAGTTTGAATGTTCATATATACACCCGTCGTTTACATCAGAAGCGGGATGTGAACTATGGGAAGAAACAGATCACGCCGTAATTGGGCTCACTCACAATCCTCTTCTAGCAGCTATAGGCAAAAAAAAGAGAGCAATATTGAAGCCACCACAGAAGCCAGTGATTTTAATATATGCGTAAACCTCTCCAGCTTCTTAAATAGCCGCTGAAAATATGAAGGCTTGGATTTTTATAGACGATTGGGACACTGAATGGACCCTTAGTTTTCTTTTTAATTTATATGCTCCGTGTTGGTAATGTATGTGTTATTTATTTACGGTTCTTCTTTATTATTTATGAGTGTTCAGCGAGTCTAATCTGAACTTTAAAAATATATCATGACATGTATTGTACTCTATATTACAGTTATTCAGGCTCTGCTTGGAATGTTAAGTGAGACAGTGTTCCTTTAAGTGCAAGCAGTTTTGAATAAAAGACTATTCTTGTACGCTAAGTGTGACAGTATGCCTTTAGGTACAAGAGGTTATGAATGAAAGACTGTCCTTGTACGCTAAGTGTGACAGAGTTCCTTTAGGTACAAGCGGTTATGAATAAAAGACTATTCTTGTACGCTAAGTGTGACAATATGCCTTTAGGTACAAGAAGTTATGAATGAAAGACTGTCCTTGTACGCTAAGTGTGACAGAGTTCCTTTAGGTACAAGCGGTTATGAATAAAAGACTATTCTTGTACGCTAAGTGTGACAATATGCCTTTAGGTACAAGAGGTTATGAATTAAAGACTGTCCTTGTACGCTAAGTGAGAAAGAGTTCCTTTAGGTACAAGCAGTTATGAATGTAAGACTATCCTAGTACGCTAAGTGTGACAGTGTTCCTTTAGGTACAGGTAGCCTTACTAAGTAATAATCTTTGGTTGGTGTAAAGACGAGCCTCCCAGGCTCGTCTTTACACCAAGACTTAGGCACTTAAGTGCAACAAAGTTTCTTTAAGTGCAGGTGGCCTTTGGTTCAATCATTGGTGTTTAACAATGCAACTGTTGGCAAATGATCATTGGCATTTATTATAATAATATATATGAATACTGTTTGTGTTTAGATCCACACTCATAGGGTGACTGGGACAGTCACCGTGCAGGATGGCCGTGTCAGCAATATCTTTAGCCCGGAAGTAGAACAGTGTTATGACAACTTAGCTGTCATCCCCCACTTTGATTACTCTCCATAAATACGAAGTTGATCGTTAAGAGCGGGTTATTCCTGTGCGAGTTACGTTGTAGTGCTTTAGCTAAGTGACAGTGCGTGAAGTATTAAAGTAAAGTGAAGTGAATCAGTGAATTATTATATAATTAAGTAATGTCATTATTGTTATTCGTTATTAATGGTATAAAGTGATAAAGTGATATATGTGGTGTAACGACATAAGAAAGATGGAAATAATTTAGTGTATAACAGTTTGAATGTTCATATATACACCCGTCGTTTACATTAGTATAAATTTCTAAGAAAAACTGTCTCAAAATATATTCATTATTTTTCACGTGGCGCGGTCACAGACAGACAGATTGACAAAAATTTCAAATCTTATAGATTTTGCCTCCTTATAAATAATAATGTCCTCCCGACTGATTACGGCCAAGGCGGCCAATCTCATTAAGAGTAGCCAAATACGCAGGAGATATTATAGTGCGCAGTACGCAGTAGTAGGACTTCCCGATGTGCGACCATACATGCTAGCCACTACACCACCGACGCAAATAATGACTATTTGAGTGCTGTAATAGATACTCGTGGGCAGTCGCATACATTTGCTGATTTTATACATTTTGATCAGAGAATATCGTGTAATATGGTCGTAAATTGTCCGCCAACATATAGCGTTCTAAAACTTTAGTACTTTTGGTATCACGAGAAAATCTGAACTTTCTCGAGTATACACAATCTATATAAACTGATACCAACAAATATTCGAGTCCACTCAATAGTAAAGTATAATCTACGGCTCCCAGACCGGTCAGTGAGAAAATGTTAAGGAACGATTGCACACGAACAACAATTCTTAATACGTTTCATCGACATTCATTATAGCAGTAATATTAAAATAATTAAGATATCGCAGGTTTCATATTCGACAACTTAAACAGGGTGAGTAGATTATGATAAGATTTTGAAAAGGAATGTCAATAACCCTGAAAAATTTATCTTAGTTCTATAAATCTTATTTACAAGTTAAAACTTAGAACATGTCCTTTCAATTTTAAAGGGGACTAAAACTATCATAGTTTAAGAAAACAGGCTCTTTGGGCTGTTTCGTCAAATTTATTGAATAATATATCTTTAAATTACACAAAACTTACATAATATAATAAAAAAAAATCTAATATGTCCATTTGTCTGTTGTGTACACTAGCTCTTATTAAACTAAGTTTTCTATTGATTTTGAGACAAAGCTAAGATGTTTCTAGTTACAACTATTTCCAACAAAATCTTACTCTAAGCACGTACTTGGAATACAAAATGTCTTCAATAGGACAGTTCAAGATATTGAAACAAAAGCGTAAAACAATTTCAAATTAAAATAGAATTGGATTTTTATAACACTTTGTCATTTTACAACAGTAGAGTGTACTTGGATGAAATTGGTACACAAAGATCTTTATATATGGAATAACGTATAGGCTGTTAAGAAACTAAAACCGAACGAAGCAAATTTTTTCTGCTTTTATATAATAAAATAATAATTATTAGGCATTAACACATAGCACTATTTAGTTCCATGGTAAGATACGAGGCTTGTGTTATGGATACCAGATTTTTAGAACCCGCGCCCACTGACACAACAAGTAGGTAACTGCAAACTGAGCCAAACAAGTCGTCAATACAATAATAAAATTGAAAGTATCCATGATACTTCAACGTCCGGGCTGTACGGTTATCCCTTTTCTGCAAGAGAAATCTAGGCATAGTCCACCACACTGGTCAAGTTTTACAAGCGAGTTTCACATGTCTATTGAAAATACAACGTTCTCTTAAATATGAAGATATCAATTTTCACCTAATAATGTAGGATATTCGCAATATTGAGTGTTGATTCCCAAGTAAAATATTAGAGATTCAAAACAAAGGATTTGATTTTGCTTCACTGGACCTTAGAAGCGAGCGCTTTACATCTGAGCTACGACCGTCCTTAGCAAGTTGGAAGTTTAGGTTTAATTGTGATTTGCACTGATATTTAGCTATGGTTCGTGGATGTCATTTTCGCTCTATTTCCAAGTTACTATGTCAATGGTTTGTTTTAGTTACTTTTTCAAACTTTTTATGTTTCGAAGTCGAGTTTCGAGTCCACAAAATAAGGATTCCCAAGACAAATCATTAAAGTTTCTTTCCCCGTATTCAGACTGGATAAAAATCGCTGTAATATTTCGAACACCTAGTGATCGATCCATCAGCCCTGGAAATCCCTACGGTTTTCCCCACTTATATAACTACACGACAATGTGTACATACGTATGTTCGTTGTATCATTGTCTCTTATTACTTTACTTACACACGTATTGTTATACTTTGGTAATATATACTTAGTTCTCATTTACCAACTGACTGTAAATAGGGCATATGCTTATTAAAACAATCTTTACATACTTTAATTGATGATGTGAGTTTTTATCCATACTTTTCTATACTATTTGTGCAGCTGAAGAATTTGTTTGTTTGTTCGAACGCGCTAATCTCAGGGACTACTGGTTCGATTTGAAAAATTCTTTTTGTGTTGAATAGTCCGTTTATCGAGGAAGTCTATTGGTTATGTTACATCACGCAATGACTACTGGGAGCGGAGCATCAATGAAAAATATTGCAAAAACGGGAGAAAAATATTCCTTTTGAGAGCTTATTTTGCGTGCGCTGCGTAAACGGTTAAAATTATGCAAAAAATCATGTATTACGGAATTTTTCGCCTTTGAGTCGCTAAAACCTTTTTTGTGGTCATCAATTGTAGTTTAAGGGTAATGCATTATTCGCGTAGGTGTTTAATAAACATGATATTAAATCCTTACCTAACTCAATAAGTTACTCATCACATGTATTTAATTTTGAACAAAATTGCTCTTGGCATCAATAAATTTCAATGAATATCTTACGAGATATCATAATTTTAACATAACTTCTCAACAAGATAATGATCACCGAGTGCAAGACGGCGCGGTGGTGGCGAGGGGGGAGGGACGCCTCTGCGAGGTACCACATCACGCGATTCTGAAAGAAATTAGTTTCCAGCTTTTAGAACGCAAACGAAGCCGCGGGAAAGGCTAGTTATAGTATAAACTAGAGACCCGCCCTCGCTCCTCTCGAGTTCATTCGCAGATCCGGATATTACCAGATATCTATCCGGCGGTTTTCTCGTGATGAAATCACAGACAGACAAACAAAACTTCGAAAAACTATTGATTAGGCCTCTGTTATGATTATAATATTTCAATAAGATCTATACATATAATAAAAATGTAACAGATCGCTGTCTGTACATGAAAGATATATAAGAAAAAATATTATAGGGACCTTTATTAACGCAAATAGAACCCAAAACAATGATTGTTAGAATTTTTGTCTGTTTGTTTGTTTGTCTGTTTGTCTGTGCGTTTGTGCACGCTAATCTCTGAAACGGCTTATTTGATCGAGATGTGGTTTTCACATATATATTGTGGTAAGCTTCACTTAACATTTAGCGTTTGTTTCATGTCAATCGGTTCATAAATAAAAAAGTTATGGTAATTTAAAGAATAACGTCGAATATTTGTTAAACTACTTAAAACTTCTATTCTTTCTCTGTTCAGTAGCATTGACTAAAACTTTACTAAGCTCGATAATAATAATAATGATATATATAAAATTATAATTATATTCATACATATTTATTTATATGAAACATATGAAATAAATACAATATAAAAAAAACCGTAACTTGAAAAATCTTTACATTAAATATTTTCAAAAACCATGACTGTAACGTATTTTGTATTGAATATAGAGACCCCAAAACTATGGTTATAATTTTTTTGCTGTTTGTCTGTATGTCCATTTGTCTGTTTGTATGTTATCGTGTAACTCAAAAGTACTGCTCAAATTTTAACCAAATTTTGTTTAGTGATAACTTATTACTCAGGTCGTGATTTAAGATATTTTTATTGCAGTACATTACATAATATGGTAACAACGTAACCGTTCGCTGTCTGTAAATGAAAGATATATGAGAAAAATGTTGTATTGGGCCTTCATCAACACATAGCACCCAAAACAATGTATATGTATGCATGTATGTATGTATGTATGTATGTATGTATGTATGTATGTATGTATGTATGTATGCATGCATGCATGTATGTATGATGTATGTATGTATGTATGTATGTATGTATGTATGTATGAATGTATGTATGTATGTATGTATGTATGTATGTATGTATGTATGTATGTATGTATGTATGTATGTATGTATGTATGTATGTATGTATGTATGTATGTATGTATGTATGTATCTATGTATGTATGTATGTATGTATGTATCTATGTATCTATGTATGTATGTATGTATGTATGTATATATGTATTTATGTATGTATATAATGGTCACAAAAGTGCGCTATGGTATGTGCCTATTACAATTCAGCCAAAATAACTTTTTTGTTTAACTTCGGTTCAAATACGAGTGGAATCGAATAGAGGTGATATTGGTATTAAGCTTGGTATTGTACGTGTAACTGCACTTTAAATTCGGTATATATATTTATCAGTTAGTAGTTTAGTTGTCAAAATATTTTATTCAGCATGAAATTATTACAATTTTTTACTGAACGTCATGAGTCTACTACCAGTTCGGAAGAAAGAAACCACTGACCTGAGAAGAACTGGCGAAAGAAACTCAGCGGGACTAATGTATATTTTTTTTTTGTTTTTTTTTTCTTGTCTTAGTGTTTTTTTCTTTTTTTTTAATTAAATTGAAATTAACAATAATTCTATAGGTTGAAACAGCCTGGTGGCGATCACATCATTCCCAAGGCGTACTATCTTCTAAAAAATCGTTAATCGTATAATATCCTTTAGTACACAAACGTTCTTTCACAATTTTTTTAAATTTGGCAATAGAAGCTTGTTGAACGTTTTCTGGGATCCTGTTGTATAAGCGTATACATTGTCCATAAAAAGAATTACTGACTCGTCGTAAGCGAGTCACAGGCATTACAAGTTTATTTTTACTCCTAGTGTTAATACTATGCATGTCGCAGTTCCTGAGAAATTCGTGTATATTTTTATGAACATATATAACATTTTTGTACACGTACTGAGAAGCAACAGTCAATATTTTTATTTCTTTAAACTTATCTCTTAATGATACTCTAGGGCCTAAACTATAAATTGCACGAATAGCTCTTTTCTGCAGGACAAAAATTGTATTAACGGTAGCTGCATTTCCCCATAATAAGATACCATATGACATAATACTATGAAAGTAACTAAAGTATACTATGCGGGCTGTATCTATGTCAGTAATAAGTCTAATTTTTTTAACCGCGAACGCTGCAGAGCTAAGCCTTTTCGCTAGCTCCTCAATATGGAGATTCCACTGCAATTTTGAATCTAAGATAATACCTAGGAATTTAGTTGACTGTACCGGTTTTAACATTTCTCCGCCTAATACTACACCATTATCAATAAGTTTAACATTAGGTGTTGTGAATTTTATTAATTTTGTTTTTTTGTTATTTAATAATAAATTATTCGAATCAAACCAATAGACAACCTAGGAGAGAGCATCGTTTACATCGTCGTACATATGTAAATTACGTTTTACCTTAAAAATAAGTGAAGTGTCATCAGCGAACAATACTATCTCATGTTTGTCCTGCACAAAAAATGGCAAATCATTTATGTAAACTAGTAAACTGTATTCTATTACTCAGATAGGAATTCAGAAGGTTGAGTGCCTTATTTCTAATCCCATAATGATGCAGTTTCCTGATCAACGTCACGTGATGCACACAATCAAAGGCCTTGGATAAGTCACAGAATATCCCAAGAGCATCCTGCGACCTCTCTCATGCCTCAAAAATATTTTTAACTAGCTCAACACTAGCATCTGCTGTGGAGCGACCTTTTGTGAAGCCAAACTGTTTCTCATGAAGTAGATTGTGTGAATTAAAATGCGATAACATTTGCCCGAGTATGATTTTTTCAAAAATTTTACTAAATGTTGGGAGTACTGAAATTGGTCTAAAATTATTAGGGTCTAGGGTACTACCCGATTTAAAAATTGGAATAACTTTACTATATTTCATTAGATCAGGAAACACACCACGTTCTATACAGTCATTAAATATAGTAGCTAAAAGAGGTGCAACAACATCAATTACCGAACTAACAACTTTTACAGATATACCCCATAAATCAGCTGTTTTCTTGACGTCCAGGCTTCTGAAGGCTACCATTATATCTTTGGGGCTTACAGGTTTAAATTTAAATATTTCATTACATTCTTTAATGTTTTCCTTTAGCAAAAATTCAGCAATGTCGGGAGATGAATTAAGTGATTGCGTCGTTGAAAGTGGAATGTCAGTGAAAAATTTTTCAAACTCAGATGCAACTTCTCGTTCTGAGGTAATAAAATTATCATTAATATTTAATTTAAAATCGAAGCTGCGATCTGTGACTCTTCCACTTTCACAAGCAATTATGTTCCATGTCATTTTGATTTTATTTTGCGCATTTCTTATTTTGTCTTTAATATACAAGGATTTTGCCGTGTAACATACTCTTCTAAACATTTTTGAGTAGGCACTTACAAAAGAAGCAAACGATACACTATGATTATAGGCTCTTTTACTGTACAAGTCGTATAGCCTTTGCCTGCTCCTGCAAATGCCATATATATGCAATATATATAGATCAGACTTTTCGTTTAGTAATTATAACGGTTCAGATTCTATAACTAAGAAAAAAGTCGCAGCTTGGACAAACTGTACTGTGCTTAGAATAAACTGAAAAAGTACTGTTAGATCATTTAAAAAAAACAACTAATGAAAAGCTTCATGCATATACTATACTTACTATACTTTACTTATATTATTTATTCCGGTACTCTCACGGGACCTTGAACAACGCGGGTGAAACCGCGGGGCGATGATATCATTCAACATACAGTAACAGAGCAAAGTCACATTTATTTGAATTTTTTTTTTAAACAAAGGCTGTGACGTATGTTTTATTAAATTTAGACCTCAAAATAATAGTTGTTAAAATTTTTGAGCGTTTGTCTGTTTGTCTACTAAATTTTGTGTAGTGATAATTTATTACTCGGGTCAACATTTAGGATACTTTTTATTGAAGAAATTTCTTTTCACTGAAACAGGAAGACAAAATAATTGGTTTTATTGAGTTGGCCTAAGAAAGCTACCAGTGGCGAAATCTTAAGAGATACGTCAAAATAATGTAGTAGGAAATTCTAGGTCTAAAAACAGCCTACTGAAAAGTCTACAATACCAAAATATATGTAAGTTACACTCGCAATGCCTATTTTTATTATTAGTATCTATATGTATACATTCTATATGTATAAATATAATAAAGCAGAAAGTTATAAAAAGTATGTACATGAAATATTTTTTTAAAAACAATGACTGTAACGAAATATGTATTGAATAAACACCCCAATACCTACATTATTAAAATGTTTGTCTGTTTGTATCTTATCGCTTAACACAAAAAGTACCGGACCGATTTAAAAAAAACTGTGTAATGATTACTTATTACCTAGCTGCGGGTAAGTCTTGAGAGATACATCAAAACAATATTGTAGGTCTTAAAAGGGGCTACAGAATAGTTTACAATGTCAAATATCTGTCTCCTAAGCTACACTCACAATACCTATTTTTATCAGTACGTAAAAACAGTAACTTCGTAAATCGAAGCGTGCGTTTCACACAAAAAGTACATAACTGATTTGAATTAAGTTTTGTATAGTGCTACGTTATTATACGAGAAAACATTTAAAATACCTTTTATTGAACATTAATCTTACATTCCTAAGTGAAAACACAATTATTGGTTCTATAGAGTTCTTACAATTTTATATAGACAACTCTTGCTAAAACTTAAGCGAAACATCTCACAGGATTACAAAATAACTGGTGCTGTAGATGAAATAGAAAATGCTATAGAGTAGTTCCCAGAAAAGAGGGCCAGAACTTTAAATGGGGAATCAGTCCTTGGTACATTATGAGTAACAGTATATAAACAAAAATGTTTATTTTACTCACTCTTAGCGCGAGCGAAGCCGCGGGCACCGCTAGTATTTCATAAGTATTTAATATTTAAAATATAATCTTTAAATCTGTGAACCTTTTTAGCTATAAAGTAAAACATTATAAGTTGTCATGTATCCTTGTGGTCGTACACAATATTTACTACATTCATTTTCTTTTGAAGAGATCATAAGGACTCGCCACTTTGTTTTTCATATTTCAACTATATTTCACTTTATTTTCCCCATTTTGATATTGAATGTTCGTTCATTGAACTCAAGAAGGATAAATGTAATACACACCAGAATTGAATTGCGAGCGATATTTACGTTATAAGCAAATTTTCTTGTTTTTTTTTTGGAAACAGGTTATCAAAGATTTTAAAAAGCGGAAACTTTTTAAAACTGATGACTGACTGACTTACGTTTGCAGAGAAGTCTCTCCCGTGACCATGATTGCAATAAAACATTCGAAACGTCTTGTATGAAATTCGTGAAAAAACTCCAAAATATAGTTTTATTACCATTAAAGGGTGACAGTATTTCTAAATAGAAAATATATTTTCTCAGGCTATCAGGTTCTAAAACATTTAGACTCAGGAAACTTTGTTATAATTACAAATTATTTTATATATTATATTTGAACGTTTCTTTTCTTCTTTTTAGCGCATTCATTTATTTACTTTTAATTTATTTATCAATATTACACTATTCTTGTTTAAAAACTATCGTGTTACTGAATGCGAGTAGAAAAGCTACGCCGTTGACTGCTAAGGAAATCTCTCATTCGGTGCTTTAAATATATATTTTTTTTATTTTTGATGGGTTTTGGGCACTTCATAGCATACGTATATAGTTAAAGTTGAAGAAACGCAAGAGTGCAACACTAGTATATAACAAAATAACATATTTTTTATTACTTTTTGTTAAATTATTATTATTTTCACATGCACCAAGTAGCATGTAGACAAATAAAAACAAAGAACACTGTGCGCCATAAAGTTTTTATGAAGTCGTAAAGAGACTCGGAACTATTATATTTTTAGAACTCGGCCTTAACTATAATATATGCTACGAAGTGTAAGCAGAATAAATGTAGTTTATTTAGTTAAAATTTATTTTAGTTTTCCAAAGAGTTTTACTGTATGGAATTTGAATATATTCGTTATTTATATTTTTATTGAACGGTTGATTGAATAATTTGATTAAAAACCATTCAAAATAAAATCAACAGCCTTTATCATCGAAACGAACATACTTCTATCTTCTAAATAAAAGTATTTATTTGCCTATTATGTATTCAGGGCTTTCAAGTGTATTACTGTTGGGCACAATCAAGCCACAGTCCATTACAGTGGTAAAGTGCAGGTTCGTGGACTTCACATGTCTAAAGCTTGCTAGGTTCACCGTAAGACAAGTGATAATCATGTTGAATATGATTCGTAAAGCCAAAAGTGTGTGATCGAATTTGAACCAGCTTCACTTTTTTTCCCAAGTTATGTTAGCGATTTCTATTTAAATACTACGGTTTAACGAAAGTTTTGTTGTTTTAAAATTCATTTGTTATTTTAAATACGAGGTAAAAAGTGGGTCACCAAAAAAGGTATATTTTCTTTGGAAAAGAAGGGCTGTCGAATCCGTTTATTAATTTTTTTGGAAACTCTTACTAAAATAGTTATTATTATGCATACAAAAGGTGAATGTATAGTTTTTTGAATGTTTGACTGCCTGTCTGTCTGCAGCCGCATCAAAAAATTATAAAAAAATATCTTATTCCTGAGAAATGTGTATGAACCGTTAAATGTACGGACAGACGAACCCGAGCGGAGTAAGGATCAAAGGCTAGTTTTACTATGTCTTTTAAGTTTTAATTTGCTGTTAATATACAAAATTTGTATCTATAAACTAAATAAACATATAGGATGTAATACTTAAACGGTAAACCTACCCTACCTTACCTACCAGTGTCGAGAAAAATGCAATTATTTTTGATTCTTATACTTCTTACAATTACATTTACAAAAGATTATGATTGACTCTCAAAAAGGGGTCCAATCTTGAAGTACCTGACATAACAACAGCCATAACTTAATAGAAGTACCCATAAACGTGGATTTAGGGGAAAGGGATTCTTGAACAAAAAGATATAAAAATTAGATACAAAGTTAGCTTGTTATTTTTATTTTACGAAATTATAAAGTAACAATTCTATTTATTTTTATAGATATAGTTTGTGGGCTTTACATAGGTTTCACGTAAATATTGTTAGCGCCAGTACTACCTACTTAAACCCAATGGAACCTTTTTTAGTTGATAATGCTGGAAAACCCCTTCATGGGGTGAGTTGGAATGCCGTTGCGGCAGTGCATTGGGGCGTTGCAGAATTTTCGTATTTCCTACATTTACGCTGGCCATTTCACCTAAATCAAGATGCTCTCGATTCACAGAGCATCCTGATCTCTCCGATGACGTGCAGAAAAGTCAGCGAGAGAAGACGTGCGAGAGACAAAGTAGGATGAAAGATGCGCATAGAACCCTATCAAACCAACCCTGTCATAATAAGACTTGATACACGCGGAAGTACCTAAGTAAAAGGGCGTAATTCATAAAGAAAATTATGTAAACATTTCATAATTTAGCTAAGAATCCACGCGTAAAATTCGAGAATCTTTTGACGTCTTACAGCCACTTCAGTCTATATCGCCTACGTGAGTTAATGTCGACACCTCTCGAATACGCACCCTCGTTTCAAGACCCTCTTGAGATATCAAAGAATTGCCTAAGACCCGGTTCAAAGGAACGTAGCGTAGATAATCTCTAAAGTTTTACTTGTTTATATTTTAAAATAAATTAGCTTATAAATTACAAAAGAAACACAATAACATTATTTATATAATACTTTCTTAGTTTTACGCGAATATTCGACATTATAAATGAAACTACCTTTTTGGATTTTGTCGCGGATTTATTTTGATTTTTAGTTCCCGACGTTTCGAATGCTTTACAGCAATCATGGTCTCTCCCGTGAACTAAAAATCAAAATAAATCCGCGACAAAATCCGAAAAGGTAGTTTCATTTATAACATTATTTATATTTTATTTAGATCTAACATACTTTTTGATATTGGTAACCCAGTGGTAACAAGCTCGCTTCGATATCCGAGTGATGCTGGTTCAAATTCCGAGCCTCACACCTATGATATTTTCAGGAGTGAATATTTTCTAACATGATTACCACTTGTCTTACGGTGAAGGAAAATATCATGAGGAAACCTAACAAGTTTTCGAAAGTGATGTACTATGAACTGACTGAATGGAAAAAGGGCTGAATACAATACAACATATTTTACAATATTATATTCTTGATTTTATTCGAGTATTATACGTAATAACGTCCCAACATTTTATTTATTTATTATTTATTTATACATTAATAATATAGTGCTTATACTCATAATAATATGATTAAAACGATGTTAATAACTAAATTCCTTTGTTTTTTTTAAATTTTTAATTTAATTTACTCAGCACCTGTCAAAATATGCCAAACTATACATTTTATTTATATTAACCAAATTTTATGTTATATTCAGTAATAAAATATGAAATAAATATACACCGCAGACTTGACACTAAAAAATGGTAAAACATTTCAACAAATATTCCCCAGACTTTTTATTAACATTTCTTTTTTAAGACCGCAGTCATGGAAATAAGCAACAATGAATTTCATAGAATAATTGATTAATCTTTTGTTTACTTAAATGTGTAAATTTTACTGTATTTTCTCGCTTAAATACTCAATCAGCCTATTTTGTAACTGTTGGGTACAAATTTTACTCACATTGAAAGAAACGGAGGTAGTCTGACCGTCAGTACGCTGACCAAGAGCGGATTATTGCGGCTCACGTGTTTTTTGTAAAATTATTACGTTACTAGTAAACCCGGCCCGCTCGCCTAGGTGTAAGTTAAAATAAATGACACGATTTTTATAATTTTCTAATAAAAATAAAAGTAGCTCAAGTTACTCCTTATAACATTAGCTATCTGCGAGTGAAAGTCCCGTCAAAATCTCTCCAGCCGTTTCAGAGATTAGCTGGAACAAATAGACAGAGAGACATACACACATTTTAAAAATTTGTTTTTTGATATAAGTACCGTATATTTCATTAACATTTAGTGAAAAGCTGTTAATTTGAAATTACAATACATACCTATATCAGTACATCAGTTATAACATAGAGTATATTGAGTTATAACCACTAATAGTTCTGCTAACTAACGGAACCCGCGGCTTCGCACGCGCTAAATCTAGGGACCTAGGAACCAGAGCGAAGCGAGGGTGAATCGCTACTTAGAGTATACATATTTTAAATATTATACGTATATGAGTCCAATACTAGCTGCAGATGAAAAATTTTTCAACTTACTCTATTATTGATATACCTTTTCAATCTAACAAATGTAGCTCGATTCGAAAATTTCAAAGTAAATATTTTCTGAATTTTAGAAAATCAATCATGAAAAATAACCTTTCAGCGTGAAATCGTTTCGGTCGTTGAGACGTCCACTAAAATTGCTTTTCCAACTGTTTAGTTGTACATTACTCGCGCTCAGTGCATCGAAAGTTTGCTCGAGAAAACGGTTTTAATGAGTTCTAACAAAGAAAATCTTTAATTTGCTCAATTAACTCAAAAATAAACAAATTTAACATTTTTATTTGTTTTCAATAGCATATATATTGGAAGTTTTTCTTACTAAAGATAGTTTATCTTGAACTTCGTAAAAATCATGTCAAATTCCTATGTCCTTATGAAGACATTAGGAACCCTTAAAGAATTATTTTAAATGACTTGAACTTGAAACAACAAACAAACAGATGAATCAAGTAAAGTAACTATTAGCAACATCATTTTAACATTAAGTAAATTTTAAAATATTTACACATGGTTAATTTATTTTAAAAATGTTTCATTTAAACGCGTTAATTACTTTTTGTGTGCAACAGTGTGTCAGCGAAATGCACAGCAGCGAAGGAAATTAATGCTTCTACGAAATAAAGGCGACATGACGGTGATTGAGTTTTCGGTTCATGTTGTTTGAAATATAAAATGGCTCTTAGAGAAATTACCTACATTATATACACATTAGTAAAAAAGCAAGGAATGCTTAATTAAACTTACACTTACTCAGTTACTTACTTGATTCTTGAACCTAATAATAAATTTTTCTACGTTTTATGAAGTTAATATCTGTTTTAGATTAAGCTATTTGGTATGCTTTGGTCACAATTAAATGTTATGGATTAGAATAGGCAAATAATAATAATATGTTGGGACATTATTACAACAGCGCCATCTAGTTCCGCAGTACCTAAGCTACGTAACGTGCTTGTGTTACGGATACCAGATAGTTGATATACTACACATATAAATTTTAAATACATACATATTATAAATATAAACACCCATGACTGGAGTACAAACGTTCGTGATTAACAAATGAATGCCCCCAGCGGGACTCGAACCCGCGACTGCTGGCGCAGAATGTAGGGTCACTACCAACTGAGCCAAACAAGTTGCAAATTCTACGTAATAATAACTCTGTAAATATTTTCATTTACAACACATTAAAATGGTGTTTATTTGAAGACGTGAAAACATAATAAATTAGAAAAGTCTCAGAGAATAATATTATTTACCCTGGTTTTACGAGTACAATAAAAGAAAAAAAGGTAAAACGTAAGCCATTGCGGGAGAAAAAATCACTGTGTCGTGGTCACAAAGCGTTATAAACGGCCCCGCGAACATTTGCCGAGCTATTCATTTACCATTTTGTGCCTTTAAATCTCAGGTCTTCCGATTTCGTAGGATGTAAATTATTTAACAACAATAAATTTTCTTATGTTAAGATTGCATATTGTAATGTTACTTGCATATGTAATAGTATATTTTGTTTTGTTTGTTTGTTTGTCGTTATGTTTTGATGTCGAAACAGAGTAACAGATTGATGTAACTTTTATATGTAGAGATAGTTAGAGGTCTAGAAAGTGATATGTCTCATTTTTACCGCAGGGAATTATCTCATTTCCACGGGAAAATACGTTATAATACAAGCCTCAACAACTTATCCATACCTGTTTTTATAATCTATTTCTAACTAAACGCTGAATTGTACACATTTATTAAATTTTGTTTAATTTTATATATATTTATTATTATTATTGTTTGCATGTAATATTTTTTTTTCTAAATCATTATTATTATAATAGAACATGGAAATTATACCTTTTCTCTCATAAAAACTTCGTAGTACCGTTTGATCTTGGCTAAGTTCTATAACAATACAACAACAAAAACGCCGCATATTCAAAACTACTTTATATAAAAAAATAATAAAGTTGATAATATCAAGTAGACTTTAAATAAAACAAGTTTTACAATAAATCTCATTCAATTTATTTTTAAATACAAAAATATTAAGCAAATCAATCAGCAAACATAATCTTTCAGTAAATCGTTCCGGTACCGACGGAGCAGTCGGCGCTGAAATTGCTTTTCCAACTGTCCAACACTGCTAGTGAAAAGTTCAGTGGTAAGGAAAATTTATTCTGTCACGAACACTTAAGCAACACTATTTCGTTGAGTGATTAGGCTAGAGTTTGACTCATTATTCTGAATGGACGTTAGAGTTAGTTAGTGAGTTTATTGATTTAAACCTTTTTTTATTTTAAGTTGGGAAATGCATTGACGCATACCACCTGTGCAAACAGGTGGTTATATGGGTGGTTATCACTGACCTAACCTAAAGCCAGTACTACCCACTAAAGCCCAACTAACCTTACCCGTCTTAATGGGGCGTTTTAAGCAGACCATACAGCTATGAGCGTTACTCTACAGTCCACTCTGCTATTCAGAGAAGTACCAGGAGCACCTGCCTGACACATCGCCCATCAAAGTAGGCCCTCCCTGCGCGTTTCTTGGCTTCGCGTCCGGCCGGACCGTCGCTACTGAGTCACCCCACCACGACAAGGTGAACGCGTGTTGGGAGGGATTATTGATTTAACCCTTGATATATATTTATGTCAAGTCATTTTTTTTTATTAATGAATATTAGAGCATAGATTTATGATACCTATATGACAGCCTATCCATACTCGTACATGCATTATGCATATATTTTTATTGATTAAACTTTTTTGCTTAATAATACGGATATATTACTCCTTTGTTTAAAAAACGTATTTCGTACGCATATAATATGTGACTACTTATACAAGTTCTAATTTTTTATGTCTGTTTAGTCCCATTACGGTAATAAGTAATAGAATTTCAAACATTTTTATAATTACATAAAGCTCTTTTGATATCAAATAAAAATAGTAATCGTTGACTAAAATTAAACAATGTTCTCCGGTCAATAGAAGCTCACTCGAGTATAATTTTTGTATTTAGACAGTGTTTAAAATCAGTATGACTTTTAACCAAATGTTTGTTGTAAAGCATTGAAATGAGGAAAAATAGTAGTTTCATTGAAAGTAAACATGTTGTAGACTGTAAAATAAGTGATATACTTATTCATTTAATTGGATATTATAAAATAAAACAGTCTCACTTAATTAAGAACAGTAATAACATTAAAGCTATAACAAAGCGCTAGAAATTATATTCACAATACTTAATTTATTTGTAGCGTAATAACTTTAGTTTGAGAGCACCTTGTACTATTTATATGAAAAATGTTTTCTGTTTTCGTATTATCGCTCAGAAATTGGATAAATTGAAACTTTTTGTTTTATTACACACAATTTAATAAGACTCGTAGATAAATAAATATTAAATAAATATATACTTTCATAACATTTTTAATACCTTATATTTCTCTGAAAGTGGAATCTATAGATTTTAGAATTTTTGGCTTTCTGTCTAGTTCGCATCACGAGAAAACCACGGAACCGATTTTAATGATTTTTGGTATGATGAATGATAAACATACATGATACTTTTTACGGTAGAAAGATATCACATATCTAATAAATTTATACTTATAACCCGTTAAAACATACCTAGTTACGAACCAGAGTGGAGTGAGAGTGAGTGTGACTCGTTAGTATTTTAAAAATTTTGTAGCGGCTTGCCCTTGCTTCGATCAGGTTCATCTCTAGTTGCTCCCTAATTATAAGTTTGTATCACAAACAATGAATGAATGTCGTACAAGCCTGCGAAAGCCTATCTCCTTAATCTGGCTCTGTCGCAAAATTCGTTCTTAGAAGACATCTACTTACTATAAATTACCTGCCTGCCTAATGTCATCTACGTCAAGCGGCTTTCGATATTCCGTGATTGAGTGAGTGATCTTTTGCTGATATACAAGTACTTTTAGATTTTTTGTACAGATTAAATTTATATTTATGAAACTACACTCCTTGAGTTTCATGCTCCCTTTTTAGGCAGGACCATCTGGTCCGCCTCCCCGCCCGGTGACGCTATAAGGGCCAGTAGGGCCAACAACACTCAAAAAAAAGAATAGATTCGTCTAAATTAGAATTTTTCCAAATCCAAATACCAAATTTCATCAAAATCTGATAATCGTTTTCTCGTAATGTGTATACAGACAGACGGGCAAGAATCCTAAGCACTATAAAGGCCTCTGTATCGATTATAATTACCAGATAAATAGGTACTTTTCTACTTACTAAACCTTAATAAACGTACCTCAAAAGTACGCTTCTCAAAAATTCCTCTTCGTTTGGTTTATATTGAAATATTGGAGTAACCATACACTACTGACTACATAATATTATCATTCAAAGTGAACGTAACGCTTGCGCGATGCATTGTATCTGTACCGCCATCTAGAGGACAAACATTCAACTTCTATTCTTCTATTAAATATTTTATACTACATTTTATATTTTACGTTCAAGTTGTAGTCATACATTAGAAAATCATCAAATTAAAAAAAAAATACATTGAGTGAAGTGGTGTTTAGCCCACTTGCACCGTGGCGCCACCAGGAATAAGATTTTAAAATGTATCTATTAGCAATGTGGCGCCACCCTAATTTTACGCATTTCGACGGACAATCTTGTCAGTTAGAGAGAATCCTCCTTATCTCTACCCTCCATAGTTAGCACATTATCATCATTTAAAAATACGATATAACTAAAAAAGACATCAAAAATATTAATAAATAGGATTTTGCCTGCAAGAGAGAGAATACAAGTCAGACGTATTATTCACGTGGATAGGAAATAATATACGAAATTTAATATTTAACATGAAATAATTTTTGAGTTCGGTACAAATATTATAAAAATATTAAAACTTATAACTTATAAATAAAATATCAGAAGTATTTACTCTATATTTATCTCATTCTCTCGTAGGCCACTTTTGCAGTGTGTGAATTGCGTACACACACTTTATTTTGAAGTTATAATGTTTCTTTTGGCGGTTGTTGGAAAAAATATTGAGAAAACCAAATTTCATTAAAATCTGACAATCGTTTACTCGTAATGTATACACAGACACACATGCCAGAATCCTAAACACTATAAAGGCCTCATGATTACCACATAAATACTATTCTCCGTACTAAACCTTAATAAACGTACCTCAAGAGTACGCATCTCAAAATTGCATTCCCATACGGTTAGACACTTCTATTGGAATAACCATACTACATACGGTTCGAAGTGAACGTAATGCTTGCGCGATGCAATGTACCAGTACCGCCATCTAGTGGACAAATGTTGAACTTCTATACTTATACGTTAGTAATAACCTCGCAATATTTGACTCGATGCTTAAGTCGAAATTATACAGACACATTACAGCCATACTTTGCTCCCAGTAATCCTTTTGAGTTATTATAGGCCTATGAAAAAAAAACCATTAAGGGATGTGAAAAATTTGATTAATGGTTGTACTACAATACCTACATAAACGCTTTTGATTAATATCTAGTGCTTGAAGCAACTATAATCTATTGATTATACTTGCTTCATACTGAAAACTTGTTCCTTATATAAATAGAATTTAGTTCGAAAAGTTTCTAAAGCTTATCAATAGAGTACGAAATAAAAAAAAATATGGGTTGACATTCACCGTCGACAGGAACTCAATATATACAGTGTTTTAAAAACTACGTTACGTTAACATAATTTATAGCCGTTTCTCTAGTATTTTTCCCGTTATATTATGGTTCCCGAAGTTTCGTGAACGTCTTACAGGTATCATGGTCACATAATACTCTAAGGTTTTTGAAATCTCTAAATAAAAAAAAGTGTTCTAGTCTATAAAATAAAATATATTATATATATTAAATATAAAATATATAAATATTTTAATATATAATATAAAATATATTATATATTAAATATAAAATATATTAGTTAGTTTCATAGCCTGGATGGAAAACATATTCTAACTTAGGGTTACTTAAGTTTTTGATAGTAAATAAATTCGAATCTTATTAAATACACTTTAAATTTTGTAAGTGAAAATTATACTTATACCTACTGTACTTTTTAAAGCTATTATTATCTTATAATTATTAATCATCATTATCATGTAATATTGTAATATTTTATTTATATTTTGTTACTCTACTGAAAATGTAAACAACTTTTAAACAATGTACCAAACGATTACATAAGAAAAGGTTTAATTAAATCTCTAGGATCGCTCATCCTGGAATAAATCCCGTTATAAAACGTGGGATAAATTTAAATCCCTCGAAAGTGTCACGTCACTAATAAAAAGGTGGTTTGTTCACAAAATCCCTTTGTTAATCGCAGCTATTCGAGAAAGCGGAAAGTTTTAGACAAAGAGGATGTATTAATGTTATATGTAATTGGCTCAGGTTAAACACAACTCGAGGCGGTCGGGATGCTCTGTGAACAGAGGGCATCCCGATTTAGGTGCAGTGGCCCGCGTGGTTCGGGCCGTCCGCAGGGACGTTACGGTTGAGTGCGAAAGCGATCCCGTAGCGTCCCATTGCACTGCGGCGACGTGTTCCGCTGGAGGTTTTAGTGAGTAGGAGTCTCACAGTAACCACCGGTTTATGACGGATCGGTGGGTCCCCATGATGGGTTTCCTCCAGCGACAACAAAAAAAAAAAAAAAAGGTTAAACACAACTCACGTTTGCGTTCACGTAGTCGCATAAGAAGGTGGCCCGATTCGGTGGACGATGTACCACGCGGATTGCTCCAGGTACTTCCTTAAATGATTGTAGTGGTCTGCCTTTTCTAATCACAAAATCACCTTCAGGTGGTATGCGTGAATGCATTACACAACAATAAAAAAGGCTTCGTTGGGTCTACTGGCTTTGCTATTAATAATATAATAATTTATGTACGTTAAAAACTTAAGTATCCCCAAGTAAGAATATTTTTTTTCCATTGACTTTGAAACTAACTAATATATTTTATAGACTAGAATACTTTTTTTTATTTAGATATTTCAAAAACCTTGTCTCTTTTGTGACTATCATCATTGTAAAATGTACACGGAAATTCGCGAAACGAAATAAAACGAGGAAAATACTAGGGAAATGGCTATAAATATAGTTAGCGTAGTTTTTAAAGGTTTGAATCACTGTATGTATTGAGTACCTGACGACTGTTTTTGTCAACCCATGTTTTCTATTTAGGCTATTGACAAGTTACAGAAACTTTTGGAAGTAAATTCTCTCTTTTGAAAGTTTTCAGTAAAGATTATAGTTGCTTTTCAATCATTGTATATTTATCAGAAGCGTTTATGTATGTGTCATAATACAACATTTTGAAGCTTCTTATTATACAAAAAGATTTGAGAAATTGTTTTTACAAGCCCACAATATTTTTAAAAGACCATCCAACAATAACACAATGGAAAAAAAGGTTTCTGGTTACTACGGAACCCTAAATAAGGATAAGGAACCCTAAAAACTAATGTTTGTTCACATTAGTTAGTAAAGCTATTAAAATCAATTAAACACGAGGCAGAAATTAGCTTCTAACTATTCAAAAGTGTTACAAAAGCCCAGTGATAGAGAAAATTTATTCCGTTACGAATACTTAATCCGTGGCACCGTGAATCCTGAGTGAAGTTAATGGTTGGTATTCATCTCATTAATTTACGCTGGACTTTTATGATGTCGTTACTTCCTAGTCGATTGTGAAAATGTTTTTTGCAATTTTGCCAGTATTCAACTGCCCATGGTGAGGAAATGACCGCGGTATGCTTAGTAATTGTACTGCGACGTTTTATGCGAAACGATAATTAAGAAAGATTTCTAAAGAAATATTTTGAGGCAAATATTTATAAATATAAAGGAAAAATAAGCTATTCTCTTTTAAGCTAATTTTTATAACCCTGTACAATCTCTGCACATCTGCGATATTAGGACGATTCGTTAAGCTCAGTTTTTAGAGTTTAACCTGTACTCATTTTACTGTACCGGCATTCGTGGGTTCGAGTCTCGCTGGGGCATTCATCGGATGCCACAGTCATTTCACTTGGTGACTATTAGTAGGTACTATACAACTGAAAGTTATGTATCTCGAAGGTACTCTATTATTAATGCTAATGAAGAGATAAAAAAATATACATAAGGTCGTGATGTATTTTTGAATAGATCTTAAAAAGGAGGTACATGTACATATATTCTAAACGTTTTTTTAAGATAATATGGTTGAAAATATGCTTCTAGAATCTAGATTTATAAACATAAAAAATGTAAATCTAGGAAACCCACAGTGCTTGAGTGTCGCTCGCACTTATCCTAAATTTAAAAATTAAAATAAATTATTCTAAATTAATATGCACGATACTTTCTGCTTCCTACATTTTTGAAGGTGGTTAGAAAATATCTCTAAAGAACAAAAACGATAGAAAATAACAAAAATATTCTAACAAACACTTGTCAACTGCTTAAAGAAAACGTGAGCACTTCAGTAATCTTCACAACGTGAGGTACGTAGAAGGCACGAACATGTCTAGACAGTGGATAGACAAAACAATAATTTATGAACCGAAAATAGCTCTGCTATTATTTTTTATGTATGTTTATATAATGATATCGTATTGTAATATTGTAATTTATGTAAAATGTTGGTTTCACTACAAAAACAGTATTAAAAATACAATATAACAAATTAATGCCAGTAAGTAGCAGTTAATATCTAATGAGCTTTTGTTTTTCTATTATTACAAGCAATTTATAAAAATCCATATTTAATATAAAAGTTTTGTAAATGACTTTGTCTGTCCATATGTTACGTTTTCACATCTAAGCCGCTGAACCAATTCTGATGTGTTTTGGTAAATGATAGATGGATCTTTGGATAAGGTTCATTATGTTCTAACTAATTATGGTAGAGATTTCGTTTCAAAAATTTTAAACTATATAATCATATTCATCTCTTTATTATAATAAAGCGGTAATTTCCTTCAGCGATTCTAAATATCACAGGAAGACAGACAGAAGAAAAATTGTATGTAGTAATTTTTATTACTCTCGATTATACAGATACTTTCATATATTACTACGATTCCGCCCATATATTATTATAATATTTATATTTATATTCTCGTACACAACTTAATAAGATTTTCATATATTTTTTGCGCAAATTTAATAAGCTGTTAAAGCTCTAAGAACTAGATTACTTTAGCAATAAAGTTCACTTCCAGCCAAAGCAGGAGGAACTACCCATATCGATTGTACAAGACAAAATTGGGGATATTATGTGCATTTTCAAATTTTAATATGAGCCTTATAAACATAGGAATAAGATCGACAGACTTTGTAAGGCGTTGTATCTTACAAGTTGCAAATGTCAGCGCCTCCCAGTTAATCCAATATTCGTATTGACGACTTCCTTTCACACATGTACACCGTATAATTTTATTATCGCCCCTAAAACGTGGCATTTAATGTCAAAGCTTTTCACTTTAAGAAAATTGAACAAAGCTACAAAAATATCTTTCAAAATCACAGCTTTCAGACACTTTAGTATTTGAACTGTATTATAGCGAAAATTACTATTTATGATATAAAATCTTGTCTAATGTGAAATTTTGGTTCGAGAGTTAGAAATGTTAAATATAATATTACAATGGACATTTAGGTGACAATAGCACTATAAAATTGGATTAAGGGTTAAGGGTTCGTCCCTAGGGGGTAATCCCTTAGTATAAGTTTTATACAAACTTTGTTTATATTATTATTAAATCCTTCCGTGTGACTTACGGAACGTACAAAATAAAAATTAGCCGAATTGTTCGAGTCATTGTCGAGATTTGCGCTTACCAACATTAAATTTCTTTCTTTTTTTTAGTATTATAACCTTCCGTGGACCCTAAGGAACATACAAAAAATAAATTAGCCGAATTGGTCCAGCCATTCTTGAGTTATGCTTACCAACTTTCACGTTTATTTATATAGATATTGTGGAATATGAACAGAAAAGAGGATGTTGGAGTGGAAAAAAAACTATAAAAGTCGATGCATAACTGGCATCGGGGGGTAGTTGTATCTTGACACTTATCGTGGTAGCATTGTTAGGTCGTTACTCTGTCGGTTTATTTTTTAAAAATATCATTGTTGGTAGATTAGTTGTCTTTTTGGTTGGTTTAATTGTGTTTTAGCGTTTTCAGATTATTAAAATGAATTGAGGTCAATTTAGTAAGCTTGTTTTTTAGAAAAAGCTCACTTCTGGTCTAAATTCACAAGATCAGAAGTGGGATAGGTCCTGTTTCGCCCACTACTTTTGTAAACGTGTGGTATTTGTTGGTTGTGTTTGTTTAAAAGTTTTTATCGGAGGGTATCGTGATTTTGGTGTATTTTCATTGATTTTGGTAATTCGTGTTTTGTGTTGGTCGCTGTGTATAGTTTAGTTTTGTTTTGCTTGTCAGGCTTAAATTAGAAAATTTAGTTGTTATGTCAGACAACCAGCGAGATCGTAGTGAAAGTCGCCGATGTAGTTATAGTCCTCGTCATGAGCGTGGCGGTAGTCGTGATCTGTGTTATAGTAGGTGCTGTGCTTTATGCCAGGCCTTTGTAGAAATGTTAACTGTAAAATTTTTATTTAATTTTTTACTGTGTACGTAAAAGATGCTTATTTTGTGTTTTCTCATTGGGGTTGACACATTTAAGGGAAGTTGTATCTTGCGGTCGGGGATGGCATGTCTCGCAGGTCTTTGTACTCGGATATGCTGTCCTGGCCGACAGGTGCACTTCAAGTGGGGTACGGTTTCATATTATTGGATGCTGTCTTGGAGTGCGCTCGGACATCCGATCCTAGTATATGGAACATACCTTGTGTAGCTTAAGATTAATGTGTGTGAGCTCGGATAGTGTCTTGGAGGTTACTCAGACATGTCGTCCTGGAGCAGTGATCATACTATGAGTTGACCGTTGCATATGTTTGTGTAGTAAACATTAAACGTATATTTGGGGGTAGGTTGGGTTGAAACATGCTTTTATAGGTACTGATTTACACACGCAAAGCTATGACATGGTTCTCTGGCGAGTCGTGAGGGTGCACTCCCCCCGACGGGTCCTGCCCCGGGTAATTGGTACAGATATCAGTTTGTTTCACATCCATTGTGCTTAGGTTATGCTAGGTGAAGCTTAGCCCACGAATGAATCAAATTGAAACCTTAATATAGACCAGCAATTTTTAGAAATGCACTTTGTGTTTTTTTTCTGTCTGGAGATTTTATTGTTTATACGGCAGCAATGATGAGAGTGTGATGTCTATAGCTCGTGGCGTCACTCAGGTTTTCGATGTCGAGGTTCTGAATCCCAAGGTTAGAAGATGAGGGAGCCCGAGGACGGTCTCCTGTCAGGAAAGGCCGTGTGGAATATGAACAGAAAAGAGGATGTTGGAGTGGAAAAAAAACTATAAAAGTCGATGCATAACTGGCATCGGGGGGTAGTTGTATCTTGACACTTATCGAGGTAGCATTGTTAGGTCGTTACTCTGTCGGTTTATTTTTTAAAAATATCATTGTTGGTAGATTAGTTGTCTTTTTGGTTGGTTTAATTGTGTTTTAGCGTTTTCAGATTATTAAAATGAATTGAGGTCAATTTAGTAAGCTTGTTTTTTAGAAAAAGCTCACTTCTGGTCTAAATTCACAAGAATATAAATAATCTGATTATAAGAATCGTTGCACACTAAACAAAACAAAGGGCAATATTAAGGTAGCGATTTGAATAATAATTAAAATATCCTTTATATCTACATCTGTTTGTAAGAAAAGATTTTATCACAGGAGAAATATGAACTATTTCTCTGGAATAAAGATTAAGGAAGACTTAAAGTAAATTTTAAACTGATGTAATATATAGTTACCTAACACTAGTCATTAATATAATTTTACATCCGCTTAAAATATAATTTATTCATCACTAGAGGTACATTATATTTTGAGCGGAACCCTAAATCTTTTTCTGATATAAAAAGTAAACTAAATTACTCCTTATAACAAAAGCTATCTGCCAGAGTAAGTTCCATCAAAATCTGTCCAGCCGTTACAGAAGTAAGCGGGAAAAGACAGACAAACAGACAGACAAAAACTTAAAACTTTTGTTATAGATAAACGTATTATGTATAATTGCATATGCATTTAATAAAAAGCTGTTGTTAAGAGGCACTTCAATTTTTATTAATTTCCACATAGATGTATAATTGAATTCGTATAGTTTATTGCAAAATTAAATAACATAATCGCATTAAGTAAAAATGACTCAATTTCGCCCCATGACAAAGCAAAAATACGACAAATTCAGTATCATAAAGAAATGTAAAAGGAAGCGTCAGTTCACACGATATTAGCTAAGATTAACTTTCAATGTAACAAATTGCGGTTATTGATGTCATCCGTCGCCATTGACGCGTCAGAGAAAATAAACCATAATTGGGCTATACGAAGAATTTACTAACATTGTTATTTAACTAGCTTTATACCCATGTTAAAAAAAAGAGTTAAAAAAGGCAGTGGTGGCCCAGTGGTAACGCGCTCGCTTGGATAACCGAGAGATGCGGGTTCAAGTCCGTGTCTCGCACCTCTGATATTTTCATGTGCGAATCATTTTCTAACATGATCCACTTGTCTTACGGTGAAGGAAAACATCGTGAGGAAGCCTGCATGTCTGAGAGAACTTTGCAAGTTTTTAAAAAGACGTGAAGTCCGCCAACACGCACTTAGCCAGCGCGGTGGTCTATGGCCTGATCCCCGTCGTAGTGAAGGGAGGCCCGTGCCCAGCAGTGGGACGTTAAAAAGGGCTGATTACACATACCCATGTTCCGCTCGAGTGCATCAAAATAAAAAGTATGATATAGGCATTGATAACCCAGTAGTAAGTACCGCTTGTTTTGAAAACCAAGTGCTGCTGCTCTTTGGTTCTAAGCAAGCAAGATCTTGTATATGTGATATTTTCTTATACGAATGATTTTCAATACAGTTACTTTTTTCAATGAGTCAAGTGGTGGCTTATGGTATAGAAACCTACTATTTTTATCTTTTACATTTTTATACCTTTCTGATAAAGTAGAGAAAATTTTATATAAAAACTTGTATTCGTTAGAAATAGCTTTGAAGCATGCATACGTTCTTAATTTTAAGAAGTTGTATTTCACGTTTGCAATAATTAATTACATTATAATAATTATTTTGTAAAATATTATATTTTAAATTTAATTTACAATTTCCACTTTTTACGGAAAAGAACGTTTTTTATATTAATTAATCGAGATACTGGCTGTAGGCTTGTTTTATTTCTATACTCTAATTATCGATACAATAAGCTGGATTTTACATATAATATGCTACCTACTGTGCGAAAATCTAACCTATTAACATTGCCTTATATCAATACCTATATTAAAGTATTAACCGATATTCAACTTAATACAAGCAGGCTATATTGTTAGCTTTAAGCATTTTTTCATAACGAGAGCGTCGTGATCATTAATTTGGTCCCACCTAGGGAGCATGCCCATCTACATGCTTATGTAAATTTACGTATTGACTTCTATTTCATTAATATTCAGAACAACATGAATGATTCATGTCATGAAAATTGATGCGTTAGCTATTAAAGTCGCTTGTAAATTACTTTCATGAAATTCGGCTGCGAAAGGTCATTAGGAGAATTATATACGCGTAAACACCTGAGTGTCGATGTTGATACACGGATAACACATTTAAAATACAAACGCATTTTATTCTTTATTTTCTGTAATTTTTCCGTCATAATAGCTATATTGTATTGGAATGAATTATATTTTTTTTTCATTAATACTTCAATGTATATTTACTTATTTTCATTAAGCTCCTTATTTTTTTACGATTTTTCGCACAGAGAACTTAAGCTATAATATTATTACGACCAATTTTAAATAAAACAGTATTTTCTGCTTATTATTTCAAATGCTTTACAGTTATCATGATTATGAAAGATATGGGAACGTCATGAACAAAAGAACGAAAAAATCCGAAAAAGTAGCATTTTAAATGTAATGTAATAAATCAATGAAAGTGACGCCATATTTTTTCAATTTTCTGGTTTTAAACAAATAACGGGTGTCAAATCAAAATTAATTATTTTATCGGCACATACCATTACCATTGAGTCCTAATAGACATTTAATCCTTGATATATAATAGTAAATTAGTTAACTAACTACTGAGAAGCATCACAGTAAACATTAACCAAACAAGTAGTAAAAGGTACCTAACAGTTAAAGAAATGAAAGAAAATTATAAAAGCTTGTTAGAAGTTACATTTCTCGCCAAATTTGCCATCATTTTCCATTGATAAGGGCCTTAATACTTCGTACGTGACTCGAAAAATTACAAAACAAAACATATTCAGCTCGACTTAACGCTAAATAGCTTTAACGACCAACGTTTCGCTTTCGTCTGTTTATCTTCAGTTGTCACATTTAAGATCATCAACATGAAAAATGGACTTTATGTTGAATGTAATAAAACATTAAATTAAATGATAACGATAAAACGTAACGTTCGTTGCGCTTAAAAAACCGCGTACATTTGTCAGAGGCAGATGCAGTAGTATCTGATGTGGAGGAATTAAAAGAGCGTTTTTAAATATTTCTTAAAATCAATATTTTAAATTTAGAACATCTAAAATTATTATCTAACCATATTGGCTAGAGTTCTTAATTCGGTTTCTTAATTCCAACCAATTCACACGGATATTTCAAAAACTTTAAGCAAAGTATGGATATTTGAAGACGGATGTTAGATTCATTGAGTACGAAACAATAATAGAATCTTAATTAATTTCAACAACATTATGTATGAAACGTAAGGATAAGAATTTAATAAATTCTTTTTTACCAAAGTATAAACACAGCAATCTTCAAGATTAATTAAAATGAAATGAATTTATGACAATTAAAGGCAATTCCAATTAATTAATTCAGAGCTATTATTGAAGAGAATAATTGTTGGTACTTTAGAAACAATACAAACAAAACAATACAAATAAAATATTTCATGTAGAGTTCAGAAATAGATTACAGCAATATATGATGAGGACACGTTTGGTTCAGTTGGTAGTGACCCTACTTTCTGCGCCAGCGGTCGCGGGTTCGAGCCCCGCTGAGGGCATTCATTAGTTGAGCACAAATGTGTGTACTCCAGTCATGGGTGTTTATATTTATAATATGTTTGTATATAAAATGTTTATGTGTAGTATATCAGCTATCTGGTATCCGTAACACAAGCTCGTAGCTTAACACGAACTAGATGGCTCGCTGTTGCAATAATGTCCCAACATATATATTTATAAAATATATCTGTTTACTAATTTTCATCCAAATCCATACATAACAAACATGCACGTATACTACATACAAACGAGAATAGTATAAAATAGAATCCGTTTATAAATACTTTTCCGCTCGTTCACTAGCCCGAGTACAAGCCAGGTGATTGAAGAACCTCCTTTGACGCGGTCTGAGGAAAAATTAGGTGGTTCGTATAAAGAATCAAGGTGGGCATTATGGAGTCGATGATAAATTGCTTAAAGATGACAGCTCAGCGTATCAGACACGTGTCAACGACACAATGCTTTCTCTACTTCCGTCATATATTTGACCTTATAAAAATTATTAGGCTGCCATATATTATGTGGACCTTTTCTGTTAGTTTTTTCTTATATTTTTACGGTTTAAATATGTTTTATTATCTTTATAATTTCGTTTTTTTTAATATTTATATTTCATTCTAAATAACATGGCAGTGGTAGCCTAGTGGTAACGCGCTCGCTTGTATAACCGAGTGATGTGGGTTCGAATCCGGGTCTCGCACCTCTGATATTTTCATGTGCGAATCATTTCTATCATGATTACCACTTACGTTACGGTGAGAAAACATCGTGAGGAAACCTGCATGTCTGAGAAAACCTAGCAAGTTTTCAAAGGACGTGAAGTCCGCCAACACGCACTTGGCCAGCGCGGTGGACTATGGCCTGATCCCCCTCGTACTGAAGGAGGCCCGTGTCCAACAGTGGTTAAAAAGGACTGATTCGTTATTATTTCTAAACGATACTTAAAGCGTTGAATAAAATAAATAATAGTGAGGCAATTATTATAATGTGGTCTAATATTTTCAAACAGTGCTCGTTTCATGAAATGGTAGGCCATAAAATATTATCATAATGCGATTATGCTATGATTTGAATTTCAGTCACGGCAATAGTTGATGATATCAAATATAAACTCTACCCTGCGGAACATATTATATTGAAATAAGCAGTTTTTGCTGTCCAGAATACGTTACTACAAAGAATTACACAGAATAAACCCGCTAAAAATGTTAATGTCTAAATAAAAGTATCGCATTTGTGCTATTGTTTCAGATTCAACTTTATTTTCTAATTTACAAATTTTAAAATAATATAGGAGATATAAAAATCAAATATATTATTATTTATTTTAACCGTTAGTTCTCTTCCCCTTGAAAGAGAACTAGATTAAAATTCCCATTATAATTGTTTACTAGCATTTCCCGCGGTTCCACTTGCGTTCTAACCGAAAACCAAATTCTTAGGTTTTACATAAATGGGCCCTTCAATACTTCAAGATTTTTTCAGTGCAAACCAGTGGTTCCTGAGATTAGAGCGTTTAACCAACAAAACATAATCTTTAGTTTTACAATATTTATATACATGAACCTTTATTTCGTTTATACAGCAAAAGAATTATTAATTTTATAATTATACCAACTTCATGATAGTCTGTCTATTTCCTAACTAAGTCTTATACTATTAATTAGTAAAATAATTAATCACAAAATTCCCTCGAGACTATCCCTAAAATTACGTTTGAATTTATTAATCCAAAGGGTTAGCCAAAAGCCAAACTAAGTTTATTTCGATATAAATTTTATTTATTATTTATATTGTACTACTTTTTAATTTTGGCATAGGTTTTCAGAATTCCGAAACTAAACTAAATAAGGGTTCTGATTTTTGCCATTTGGCTACGGAACCCTAAAAACAGAAACGGAAGGAACTCTTACAAAATCATCACTTAAACAACTTTTCATTTTGAGATTGATTGAGAGATTGAGATATTTTATTAATAAAATTACAAAAATTTTACAGGTCATACAATGAATTGATTTTTTTACATTATTTTACATAATTATCAAATATTTATACATGTTATACAGCATTTTGTCTTTACCATTATTATTAGTATTTGTTTACAATTTTCATTATATTTATTTTAGTTCAATCTTTAATTAAGTTATTTTTTACATTTTATTTGTTACAGTAACAAATGTCCAAACATACGAAAATCATTACCATTTTACTTCCATATACAAAACACGGTGTGCTGTTATTATGAATGTATTTGCTTCGACATAAATTCAGCTATGCTGTAGCAAGCGAGGTCAATTAACATATCTTTTAGTTTACGAGTAAAAATTTTGTCACTTGGTGAGTTAATGATGTCACTCGGAAGGGTATTGTAAATATTAACGCCAAGGACACCGAGTGACTTTCGTGCTTTCGCCAGTCTGCGACGCGGGACGAGCAGTAGGTGCGCGCCTCGGGTGTTTCTGCCATGGCCCTGCCCGCGGCTGGTGTACTGATCTAGATTTGCTCTCACATATTGGCAAGCTGTTAATATGTATATACACGGCAGAGTGAGGATTTTATTTTCCTTAAACAACGCCTGAGCCGGAAAATCATGAGGCTTGCCGGAAATTATTCTGAGAGCTCGTTTTTGTAATTTAAATGGTCTCTCACAATTAGCTGCAGTACCCCATAAGTCGACACCCTGAATTAGAATTGAATGAAAATATCCATAGTAAGCAATTCTAAGGTTTTCAGGTGACAGGGTAGGTGAGAGCCTGGACAGAGCAAAACATGCTGATGATAACTTGTCGCAAGCTGCGTCTATATGGATAGACCATGTCAACCCTGCATCTATTGTAAATCCTAAATATTTTACGTGGTCAACCTGAGGTAGGGGGGTGTTATTGGTGACAATATTAAATAAATTAGTGTCACCCTTACGCAGTTTAAAATGCATAATATTGGTTTTATCTATGTTTAACTGCATGCCGTTTGATTCAAACCAATTTGCAATCTGATGCATCACCCTGTTGGCTTTTGTTTTTAAGCTGTTAAAATCGGCAGCATTAATTATTATGCATGTATCATCCGCAAACATAATGTATTCAGGATCAGAACATGCAGTTGTTATGTCATTAACTAGGGCTAAAAACAGGTTATTTCCCATCACTGATCCCTGTGGAACCGAGCAACTTCCAATGGGTTCGAGATTTGATCTCGCACCAAGAACATATGTACTCTGTTTTCGGTCACACAAAAATGACGCGATGGTATTTAGGAAATTACCTTCAAAGCCATACCGAGCTAATTTTTTCAGTAGTAACTTATGGTCAATCATTTCAAAGGCGCGCGAGAGGTCACAGAAAATCGCTGCAACCTGTCGCCCGCACTCGAGATGCGCCATCACCCGAGCAACCAGGTCGCGCGCCGCATCACTCGTCGAGCGGCCCGGCTGGTACGCGTATTGCTGCCTATTTAAGAGGTTATTTGATGTGAAATGCTTCATCAGTCTCGCGCTCAATAAACGCTCGAACACTTTAGATACTACAGGAATGAGCGATATTGGTCTGTAGGATTTTGCTACATGCATTTCTCCTTTTCCCTTGTAAATAGGCTGCACTTTCACCAACTTTAGCGCGTCCGGATACACGCCAGCGCTAATACACTCATTTAACAATAAAAGGAGCAATGATATTAGTACAGGTGGGAAAAGATCTAAGATGTGGGATGACATGTCATTAATGTCCTTTGATTGTTTGCGTTTTATATTTTTACATGCATTAATCATTTCGTCCAACGTAAACGGTTCGAAAACAAATATAGGCGGTGAGTCAGTTATGTATTAGTGAACTAGAATAATGTTTGGGCTTCCGGTACTAGAGATAGCATCTAAGATCATTTGATTGAATATTGTCACCTTAACCTTTTATGAACTTGTAAAAAAAATTGTAACAAAAGACGACTCCCCTAATTTATTTAAACCCCAAAAAATTCGTGTCTTAAAAATACAATGACACTTGAAATTGCATATTTTCTAGTGTCATCAAGATGTTATATCTTCCTGTTTCTTTTGAAATGCCAATCAAATACTAGAGTAGGTACTTTATAACTAACAGCTTTATATAATTAGTTTGTACTTTGTACATATGTACTTATATATACCTATTATAATATAGAAAGATACATTACTACATATTATAAAACAAAGTCGCTTCCCGCGTTTGTTCATTTAGATCTTTTAAACTACGCAACCGATTTTAATGCAATTTTCACCAATAGATAGAGAGATTTAGGAAGAATATTTATATGTATAATACAGGCATTTTAAAGTAGTAGAAAAAAGCCCATAAAATACCTCACTATCTGATACGACACGACACGACGAACCCCAGGGAAGCGAGTAAGTCGCGAGTTACGACTTACGAGTATTATAAACTGATCACGTCTTTCTTATTGCGTTTGTGAAAATGCATATAAAAGATATTTACGTTTATAAATTTTTGATTACTCTCTTCAAATGTTCTCTTGTATAAAAATTGGTGACTTTAGAACGTGAAATGGCTTTAGAACGTGCCATTTGAGCATAGCTTACATCGCCAATATCACGTAGAATAGAAAAGATGTGAGGGAGAAAGGTTGATAAAATACATTATCGTGCTAAATTCAATTATAATATTATGTAAAATAAAAGTAGAAATTCTTTGTATATTTTTGAACCTACAACAAAATACAGCATAATTAGAACATTAAATTAAAACTATTTGCTTGTGACATCTAGTTATATTAAAAAAAAAACTTATTCTATTATGTATAATTCTTAACATATTATATTTTTAGACAAACTAACGACAGGTACATTTTGAATGTTATATAGATTTCTCAGAAATTAGATATCTTCCCGCAGTAAAGACTATCCTATATATTGACCCTACTAACCAGCTATCACCATCAAATTTCGTCAAAATCCATCTAGTGGATTTCTCGTGATGCTGTCACAGACAGACAGACAAAAATACTAAACACTATAGATTAGGCCTCTGTATCGTTAATAATGACTATTTAAATTAGAAATTCCAAAAAATATTCAATGTACAGATCCAACTAAGTTAGAATTTTATTATACATATAGATGTGACCCCGCTCAGCTTCGTCTGAAGATACGTGTTAATGGTTATTATAGTATTCTTCTCACTTACTCATCAAGTTCACACTAAATTTAATCGAAATCTGTCCAGTAGATTTTCGTGATGCGGTCACAGCAAACAAAAAACCTAAAAACTGTAGATTCGACTCTATATCGATAATGACTAGGTATTCCAATAATATTTTCTAAAAAATATTTTATGAACAGATTGGACTAAGAATTTTACTATATGCATAAACATTAATAGGACGAGGACGTCAACTCTAAGGGTAAGAGCATAAGTAAGGAAAGTTGTAATATTTTAGTTAATTTTAATATGATATATAAAAGAATTTGTGACTTTCCGTATATTCTTTCATTTAAGTATTAATTTCTGTATTCTATAGCCGCTACATTATACCATCCTTTCACAGGAGAGAATAGAGATTCGTTATATTTTCACTCTAATTACTTTAAAAGTAGAATTGCGAAAGAGAGTAAGGCAGAGATAACGTTTTGTATGACTATGAATAGCTGTTACATACAAAAATTTATCAAAAAAATCTTGTTTTAATATAAACATACATTTATATTCTTAGAACCAAGCTTATAAATTTCAATTAACGCTCTTAATTATTTTTACATTGTTTAATTATATTTCTATATTTTTAGTCAGAAACACTCCTACGAGTACTTCTTTTATCTTTTATGCTTTATATATAATATAAAAGTTGATGTGTGTATGTATGTTTTCTATCCGAAACTGCTTAACTGATTTCGTTTATATTTTTAGGAAACCTTTAGATTGGCTTAGTGGATGATCCTCTAAAAATTGGTAGCAATCGAACTAACATAACACTTTTTTATATATCAATGACAGTTCTGGGCAAACGTAAACGATTCACGAGTATTTTTCCGATGGGTTATAAAACGGGTGCAGCAATGTTGACGGAATTTTCCAACAATCCATACTTTAATTCAGCGAATGATCGTGTGTAGTTTAGTTGAAACTGAAAATATGAACGCGAGTAACGCCGCGGTTACTGCAAGTTGTCCAATAATAGCGATGAGAGGTTTCTTAGTAATTATGCCATATTAAAACCAATTCCGTAATTGCTTTAATTAAGGTGAATGCTATGGGAAAAATACGATGACCTAATTGGCCTAATTTCTTTTTTCATTAGACCAGGTGGCTTGCTAAAATAAATGCGGTGTGCAAAACTGAATTCCTGGAAGAAAAATTGTGTTCCCAACAGCCATCTGTTTTAAGAAAGAAATGTCGAGTCTATCTTAGTTTAACAGCGTTTTCTGGAAAATGAGTTTTAAATTTCTATTAAAAGCAAAATTAGAGTAACTTTTTGGGTTATTAGGATTTAATCTGTGGTATATTAAGGAAGTATCCTGGAATCCGTTTAATTTTTTAAACTAAAAGCTAATAATATATTAAAGAATGTCCCATAAGATGACATTGGTAACTAGACTATCATCATACTAGATTTCATCAAAATAAGTAACAGACAGATGGACAAAAATTTAAATTATTAACTAAAAATTAAAAACTATTGATTCGGCCTTTGTAACTATTTAACTATTTAATAAGAGTCTCTAAAAAATATCTCAGGCACAGATTTGACTAAGTTAGAATTTATTTAAGGCATATATTTGTAATATTTCAAGCATATTATTATTGATACTTAAAATGTTATTAAGATAAATATTAAAAGAGTCTAATATATCGAATAAGTCGAAGATTTAATTACAATATTGCATATTTGTGTTATTTTATTTAACGTAACATAACCGACACATTTCCTAACCTTTTTTTCTTCATCTCACACCTGTGAAAAAACTGCAAGGCGTCCTTACTTTATAGTATAGATTATCTTTTAGGCAGACATTACGTAGACTGCCTTGATACTGATTAATAGCCTCACATTACTGGTAGTGTTAATTAATTACCTAAGTCTAAGAAAGGCGACGCTTATTAATGATAGAATATTCTGCTACATCCCAATTGAGATGACGAGAATAAGAATCTGATGCCGGTTTATATTTTCAGAAAAAATGTAAAAACACAAAAAGTTCACTGTTGTACTTCGATTTATTAAATTGAAGCGACTATAAAGTTATATATTTTGTAATATATAACATGTTTTTGTTAGATAATTTTTTCGTAGTATTTATTTTAAATTTCGACATTACTTTCAAAAGGAACAGAACAGAGATGGATATCAATATACATAGGTACTTTCTTATGCACTTTTCAAAAGAAAGAACACGAGACCAACTCTAAGTATTTTACTTACTACTTACTTCATACTAGCGACTCACCCTCGCTTCGCTCGGCTTCGCCCGTACATTTAGCCCGAGCGACGCCGCGGGTTGCGCTAGTCAAAATAAATAGAATTTCAGAAATAAAATTTACCTAAGTTACTCCTAATAATATTAGCTATTTGCGAATGAAAGTCACGTTAAATTCGGACCAGTTGTTTTAGAGATCAGCCGGAACCAACGACATACCGACAGATAGACAAACAATTTTTTTTTTATGTTAGAATCGTATATACTTATACTGTTGATTTGAAAATAAAAACAGACGCTTCCATTTTATTTATTATGTATAGATAATCTATTAGAAGGACGCACAGTATAAGTTAGTTTCCAGGGCAATCTCATTTTATTTAAAGTAAATACACTCAAACAATGATTATAAGCAACAAGTAATCTATACTAATATTATAAAGAAGTAAAGTTTGTGTGTTTGTATATTTGTTAAATTGTAAGGGGTAATCTCGGGATCTACTGAACCGATTTTAAAAATTCTTTCACCAATAGAAAGCCACATTATTGCTGAGTGTCATAGGTTATATAAAAACCGGAAAATAAAAAGGCTTTTACGTGGTAGTCCGTTTTGCAAAGTGAATCGGAGAAAAAACTAATGATAGCGTTTCTTACGCGATTATATATGGAAATTACGTCATTTTAAAACTATACTAAAGAGGTTACACCTGGGGACGAACCCGAGCGAAGCGAGGGTGAGTCACTAGTAAATAATATTATAATTATGAATAATGACTTAAAACTAATACTGTATATTATGTATTTATCATATGTATGTATTTAAAGTTTTATAATATGATATTCGTAGCACACGCCTTGTTGCTTACCATGGAATTTGCTGGATGTGGTAAGGTCCTAACATATTTATTTATTATATATGTATTGGTTTTGAATAGTTTAAATTTTTGTGAACAGCCAGTATGCTAATATTTACCTTCTATACCCTATTCTTAAATCACAGAATTTATAAAGTATGCTATAAAATACACAATTCTATTGATCACCCAGGATAATCGTTATTTTTTTCTATTAATTATACTAAAAGTTAAGTTTTATATAGTTATTAAATCTAAATTAAAAATAACGATTAAGAAAATGTCTGAACAGTTTTATTCAGACCAATTTATACAGTCTTATGGCAGATACCTTTACAGACCTACCCAGTTAATACAAGTCACTCACTTATTCCATGCAAGTGTAACTATGTTAAAGAAATTAGCTTCAATGTGAGTTAGCAAAGTTGGGAATTATTCATTTTGTAATCTGAATATGAAAGTAGTTTGTGGTAAGGATTTTTAATTTGCTGAAGCACACGTCTACGCCATATTTGAGATATGCATTAAATTATTTTGCACTATCCACCATTCCACATTAGGCCAGCGTGGTGGACTATGGCCGAGTATATTTCATATTCATAAAAAGTACATTGAATATCGATGCTTTTCAAATGGGACTTTAAAAGCTCAGATAAAATATGTTGAAAAAGTTTTGTCAGAGTTTTCCTTTGAATAACAATTTTTTTTTTTTGTTTTTTCCATTAAAAGACTTGATTCCACTAAAATATTATTTTAAGTATACTGGTTTTTGCCTAAGGTTTTACTCGTTATGTAGATATGATGACAAAAAGTAGTATATGTGCTAATTCGTTTATATTATGTTATATTGAGACTTCATTCAGCTAGCATTTATAATGTACGAAAAATTTATCAAAATGGCAAGCTTCAACATTTGTAGTCTTCTTGTCTTGTCTTCTGCCCTTTGTTAACGTCCCACTGCTGGGCACGGACCTCCCTCAGTAGGAGGGGGATCAGGCCATAGTCCACCGCGCTGGCCTAGTGCGTGTTGGCGGACTTCACATGTATTACGAAAACTTGCTAGGTTTTCTCAGACATGCAGGTTTCCTCACGATGTTTTCCTTCACCGTGAGACAAGTGGTAATCGTGATAGAAAAAAGTGGCACATGAAAATATCACTGGTGCAAGACCTGGATTCGAAGTTCGAACCCGCATTACTCGGATATCCAAGCGAGTGCGTCACCACTGGGCTACCACTGTCTTAACATTTATAGTGTAATGTGGAAATATTTGAAAGGAAAATCGCGATAAGTCAGCCATCTTGCATACAAAATTAAACGTAACAAGAAAGTCAATAAGGAGATAGGTATTATCGCATTAATAAACGTTCCTAATAAAAGGCAGGTTGAACGTCTTATTCAAGTCACGAACCTGAGACGGTGACCTCAATTATTACATTTCTCTGAAGGAATGAAGTCCATGAAAAGAGGGACGGGGTCCTTCGAGGCACATAGTCGTATATATGTATCAGCTTTATAACTACCGTAGTTAAATATGTAAGAAAAAAATAATAAAAATGAAAAAAATAATAAGGAAACGAGCATTTCAGTCAATAATAATATCGGTACAAATAGTTTTGTTATCATCTTTCGTCACTTTACTATTTATGTAATTATTTTATATTTTTAACTTATTTTTTTTATACAATTCTGAATAAGCGCTTGACAACGTTCCACCTGATGGTATTTGATTATAATTTTAAATTTAAAAAAACTTAGAGCGGAAAACGATAAGAACCTGTTGTTAGTCTTCAATTTATTTTGAAATCTGCAATTTATTTAGAACAGCCCCATATTAACGAAGCGATTTTGAACAGTACAGGTGTGTGGAATCGCCGAGAGAATTACATGACGGGGAACCCTTTAAGACGTTATTATGTTAGAAAGTATAATTGAGAGCAATATAAGTACAGTATAAGTGTATATAATATTAGGTATGTTTTGAAAAAGTTTTGTCAGAGTTTTCCTTTGAATAACAATTTTTTTTTGTTTTTTCCATTAAAAGACTTGATTCCACTAAAATATTAAGGTTTTACTCGTTATGTAGATATGATGACAAAAAGTATATTATACTAGTAAATATAATATATTTGCAAGTAAACATGAAATTATTAGATTTTAGACTATTGAATATCCCAAAATGGCCTAAAAGAGACTATAAAAATTTTCAGTACGATAATATTAGTACGATAATATGAGTTATTAACTGAATAAGAAAGGGAAAATTAATATTGACTTTCCGGACGGATATGGGCTATCTTGTACTCGTACTATAGAAGTAATTTGAGTACAGTTTTTACATATTATATATTATTGTGGTAAGCTTTACTTAACATTATATAGTGTTTGTTTTATTTCAATCGGCTCTTAAATAAAAAAGTTATGTTAATTCAAAATCAATTTTCAATCATTTTAAATTTCTTTACAAGACTTTCAACCATTTTAAATTACTTTTAACGTCTTCAAAGGCTTGTTTACAAGAATTTTAAATTTTAATTTATTTAATTATTTCTTAAAATACAATTTTAATAATTTTTAGTCTTAAAGTAATTGTATGTGTAACAATTTCTTAAGTAAGTAATGTATTTTGTCGGTTCCATGTATCATTAGGCTTATAAGTTACGAGGTGAGCGCTAGAACTTTTAATTTATTCACTTTGTAATTTGAATATAAAACTAGCGCCTGAAGAATATGGTGCCTGGAGCTTTAAATTTTATAAGATATTTAAAAATTCCGTTAATGTTATAATGATATGCTATGATTACCATATTAAAATTTTTAATGTATCATAATTAGTTTTTTTTTTTTGGAATTATTGATTAAGTCCCCGAAATCAACATTAGCATAAACATTGCCGATACAGCAGCGCTGTGCCAATAGTTACGAGTTTGGGTCCCGCTGGTGGCATTTGTGTCAATTGTCAGTATGTTTGTACGTTATTGAATATTTAGTTAATAATTTAGAAAGTCTACATCATTTTTAATTAAAATGTTTTAAGTGTATAAAACATTTAAATTTTACATACCCTACCTATCTTTAGTTAGGTTTATTTTCTTTTCCTATATAGGTATTTCTTTCCATATTGCCTGTGATAAAGGCCTCTACATTTCTCAAACTTTTTTACCGAGTACTTCTCTTATCCGGCATTGTTCTGTGGTATCATTATTGAGGTTCAATATCTTAAACCGTTTACAAATATTATATTAAAGCCTAAAATATATAGGGCCTAAAACTTAATACTTCTTAATTGTACTGGGCGTAAGACAATACCGTTACGACAAGTCGTTCAGGTTAATTTCTCACAAGTAGGTATTAGAAAATTGGCAATGGTCTATTTTAGTGATATTTTGGCTAATATTTTAAACTGAGGCTGTTTTCGTTCGCATTGAAACTGTAAAAATTTAGCAATTTAATTTTTTTAATAATTACGAGCAACTTACCCTCGCTTCGCTCAGGTTCGTCCCTGGATGCTCCCTGCTAAATTTAAAGTTTGTAGCATGAAAAATTAAGGATCTTTCATACAAATTTGCGTCGAGACGAGACGTCCTTAATCCGGTCCTGCAGCGAAATCCATTCTTAGCGACTATAAACTGCCTCCCTGGCAAATTTCATATTTATACGTCAAGCGGTTTTCGATATTTCGTTATTAATACGAAGTAGTATTATTAAGAAAAATAAAGATACATTTTAAGAAAAAAAGTATAACATACTTGCTAAAATAGTTTAACTATAAAAACAAGATACCCTAAAATCCTTTTATACCTTGGTGAAGAAACGTATCATCCTGCCACCCGTCAATAGGTAAAGGACTAAGAGATGTTGTAAGGATCGCGTACGTAAAACTTTAAGCCTTCTGAGCTTTTAACCACTAAAACCCAACAAAACCTACATCTTAATGGAACACCCAAGAATCATATTCGCACCAAGAACGAACCTTACTTGGCCTAAATATTATAATATTTCAATATTATGCCTTCTACAAACTCAACATAATATACGTATTCATAAGACTACAATAAATAAACACATAAATAATTTTTATTTTTCCGGTAGAATACATTCTTTTCCCAATTCTTAGTATTTCCATTTTTCCATGAATAGTCGGTCATTGGACGAGACAGCCCAAGCTGCCATATACTAATGTCCCAAGCGAGTGTATGGCAGCTTGGACTGTCACGTCCGTTGGCCGACTATGTTTCATAGGCTTTTTCTTTATAAAACTGTGGTCACAGCTCTATATATTATAACTATTTTTAAAAGAAGTCGGTATTTTATTTCTTTTTAAGTTTAATTTTTTTTTCTATTTAGAAAAAAGGTAATAAAAGTATTTATAAAAATATTAGTGAAACGTAGGTCATACATCAATCATCCACTATTTTCTACATTTGGGGTGGATTTTGTTTAAATTGAAATGGCACAAATCCATAGAAATCTAGGTACTGTCTCAAATTAAAGAATCAAAGTCAAATATAAAAAAAGAAACGTGTTGAATTAAGAACTTTCGTCGGATAGTAAAAAGGCAAAGACAGAAGCAGGTCTGTACTGCTTCTTCTGTTTTTGTCGCTGTTTATTTCTATGCTTACTGATGAAATAAAAAAGTAAGTTACCTAAAAAATAAGCTTTTTTATAAACAGCAAATTATTTTCATTATATTCTTCCAACAACAAATATGGTGTTGGTTATAATAAACGGGCAAAGCTAATATTTTATGAGAATAAATTAATCGTGTTTCGTAATGATGTCTATTATTTTATATCGTACTTTATTACCGGCTACCAAAATAAACAGATAATTAAAGTAATTTGATACATTTGATACGTTTAGAAGTTAATGGTTAATTTGATCCTTAACTGATGTAACATTTGATAGAATGTAAATAAATATAATAACATTTTTTATTATATGTTTTTGTTGAAATAATTCTGATGCTGGGCTAAAGAAAATTTCCATTTTAATTTTTTGGAATAGTGTGGTCTTCAGTTTCCTTACCATAAGACAAATAATAATAAAAATCATTTGAATATAATACTTTCTTAGGTTTACACGAATATTCGACATTATAAATGAAACTACCTTTTCGAGACTGAGACCCAGTCTCGTCCGTAACCATGATTGCTGTAAAGCATTCGAAGAGTCGGGAACTTGAATTTGAATATGATAATAATAGCAGTGAAATTTGGGATTTGAACCCCCGTTTCGGTTTTCCAAGCGATTGTATTACCACTGGGTTAGCATTGCCATTTTTAGTATCAGTGTAGTTGAAAGTAATATAAAAGTTTCCTTATACATACAATTTACATAATATATATGTATTTATCTCCAGAACCGATGATTAGATCTTCACAAAGTTTACCACCATTGTAGTATTTACACAACAGTTCACAAACACTTTAACTACGTGAAATACGTAAAGGGATGTAGGCGATCGATTGAAGTACGAATACTTTCTTCTCTTTTAAAATAGGCAAAACATTAGTTAGTGCACGTTTTCTGAACTAAAAGCGTTCGATTCAAAAGGATGTGGAAAATCTAAACAATTTGAATTTGAAAATTGCAAATACTTAAGTATACATTAACAATTTAACGATTTAAGTACTGCATCGCTTATGCAATATTGAAGTAAGAGATCGATAAAACACTTTGAAATGCCAAAATGTAAAACTTTTCCAATAAACTGTACATTTGCAATGAAAATTATCCAAGATACAACAAAACACAATGTTCCATTGTTAATTTATTCATAATTATGTGTGAAGTAGATAAAGGCACGCATTATATCATATGCACATATGAGCAAGAGAGGGTGATCTGACATAAAGGAAATTATTCAGAAAAAGTTAAATTAAAATTGTATTAGTAAAATCTAAATATCTACGTAAGAAGATTATAAAGATATGAATAAAAATATAAAATAAGTTTAAAGATTAGTTAGTAGTTCATTGTAAACAAGAACCACCCAGGAAAATAATCGTCCGCCGCTCATGCTTTTATACATGCATAGATTTTCAACGAGTCTTCGCCTATTTAACGCTTATCAATCGCTTACTTACCGAATGATAATTGAAATATTCACTACTAATGTCACCAACGATAGTTATCTCCTTAGTTAAACTGTACTGTCTTTAAACCCCTTACAAGTAACGTAAAGACTGACCTTTACCTAAAATGCCATGAATATCGATTTAGCCGATTTATATTTATAAAATTTTTAAATATGATTATCAGGACATTTTTGGGGAAAAATGTACATGTATGAATTATACGAGTATGTAGTTACTTTTTTAAAGACAACACGTTTGGCTCAGTAGGTAGTGACCCTACTTTCTGCGCCAGCGGTCGCGGGTTCGAGTCCCGCTGGGGGCATTCATTCGTAGAGCATGAATGTTTGTACTCCAGTTATGGGTGTTAATATTTATAATATGTATGTATTTAAAATTTATATGTGTAGTATATCAACTATCTGGTATCCGCAACACAAGCTTCATAGCTTACCACAGAAATAGATGGCGCTGTTGTAATAATGTCTCAACATATTTATTTATTTATTTATTATTGTATTAAACTATATATACATAAAAACTATATATCATATGTCGTCGCGCGTTCATCAATGCAAGACGTGTGTTTCTATGCTCCGTTAAATTTAATGAACTTAAGTGGTAAAATGTGTTGATTCAAAGTTAAGAATTACATACATTTATACACAGTGAAGTGTTAATCACAACAACAGTATAAATTTTGTAAAATTCTACGAAAAAGTGAGTGAAATCAAGAAATTATGATAAACAATCTAACCGTTGAGTGATTCAAACGCAGCGTATAGTGGCAGTGAATGTAATATACCTACAACGACGCTTACTGAGGGTCATTGAACTTGGTCACGCATGTTGTGAGAGCTGTCTCAATATTTCACATCAAGTACTAACGTGCCGTTGGCGTAGAGGTGACGGTCGACGTTAAATAGTCGTTGATTCCGAGTTCTAATCTAACTCTGACTACAAAAAAAAAAAAATATTTTTTTTTCCCTCGTTATTTTTTTTTTTTTTTTACATTTTATAATGGCTTCAAGTATATTTTGGGGTTGTTGTGAAAGTGGGTCTATAACCGAAGCTTTTAGATGTTGTAGTATATGCAACAAAGCCTACCACTATAAATGTTTATTTGGAAATGAGCGAAAGGACTCCAACAATGAATCGGAACAGCCCTGGAAGTGCCCGTTGTGTAAATCTAAAAAACCGCGAGGGATTGTCAGCGACTCGACACCTGTAAAACCTAAGGATGGCTATAGTACTAAAAGCATAAACGACGCTAATGTTACAAAACGATCAACCAAAAGAGCCGCGACATCTTCACCACCTAGTGAATGTTTTAGCGCACATATATGTGCAGATGATGTTCGAAAAATCGTTGGAGAAGTTATTGATTCTCGTTTTAATGAATTGCTTGGAGAACTAAAATCAACTGTATCGCATCTTTTGAATATAGAGTTACAGCCTATTCGCGAAGAAATGAAAGATATTAAAAATTCTTTAACCTTCTTAAGCGAACAGTACGAAGATATAATGAAAGCCCAAAAGAATACCGCTGCCAAAGTTAAAAGTCTAGAGGATGAAAGTCAAGCATTACATACTACAATGAAAATTCTTACCAACCGAATCGATGAAATGGAACAACGAGCACGCACTAACAATGTTGAGATCCAATGCGTACCAGAAAGCAATAATGAAAATTTGTTAAAAATTGTGAATCAGCTAGGTACCACTGTAGGATGCGATATTCCAGAAAATAGCATCGTTGGTTGCACAAGAACAGCAAAGTACAATCGGTCTAGTCCGCGCCCCCGTGCTATTGTGGTTCAATTTGCCACACAGAATACTAGAGATCGCCTGCTTGCAGCATGTAATAAATTTAACAAAATGAACCACAATAATAAGCTCAATACCACTCATTTACAAATTGGTAGCACAGCCTTACCTATTTATGTTTCGGAGCATTTGTCACCGGCCAATAAGGCACTGCATGCAGCAGCAAGGATTAAAGCGAAAGAACTTAATTATAAGTATGTTTGGGTTAGAAATGGCAAAATTTATATGCGTAAAAATGATAATGCTGATTATAAATTAATTAAAAACTTAGAATACTTACAAAAGTTGACTTAGTCCTTGATGTTATAAGTTATTAGCTTTTTATAATTGGAACCATTAATGCTTAAAATTCTCATCCATAAATTTGTATTATCAAAACGTTAGAGGGCTCAGAACTAAAACACATGACTTTCTCTGTAGCTTAGCTAATTGCGCCGCTGATATAATTGTACTGACTGAAACTTGGCTAAATGATAGTATTAATAGCACTGAATTATTTGGTGATGGTTATAACGTCTACAGGAGAGATCGAGCTATTAATAATTTATCTAAAAAGAAGGATGGTGGAGGTGTTCTTGTGGCTGTATCGAAAAAACTCAGCTCTAAACATATGAAGAGTTGGCAAAGTGAATGTGAAGATGTGTGGGTTGTTGTTGATACTGTAATTAATAATAAATATTGTCAACTTGTAATTTGCGGCGTGTATTTGCCACCTCCAGTTGATAAAAAAAATCTAGAAAATTTTTTGACAAACTTTTATAAAGTATCTGAACAACATGAGTTAAACACTTGTTTGATAGGTGACTTCAATCTTGGACCGATAAATTGGTCATATACATCTTGTACAGAATTACAACAATTGCCTTCTATATGTCAAACTTTTCTTGATTTCTGCTTCAGTAATAGCTTGATTCAGTGTAATTATGTTGAGAATGTTAATAATAAGATTTTAGATTTAGTACTAACAGATTTACCAAATTGTCATGTCTATCGTGCCATTGATGTTTTAAGTAGGATTGACCCACTGCATCCGCCTATCACTGTGGAGATTTCGGTTTTAAAACCAGAGAGACTTGATCACAACACTAAAATAAAGCGACGTAATTTTTATAAATCCGACTTTGAATCTATTAATGAGTATCTTGAAAACATTGATTGGGATTTGTTATTCAAGAATTGCTGCACTTTGGATGGTAGGTTAACTAAATTTTATGAAATTTTAAATACAGCAATTGAAATTTTTGTGCCGTTCTCTAAGTATAACAACCATAAGTATCCTCCATGGATTAATCATAATTTTGTTAAAAGATTACGCGAAAAGAAAAAACTATTAAGTAATTACAAAAAATATAGAAACCCACGAGACGAACTAACAGTCAAATTATTGAGTAGACGGTGTAATAAACTTTCCTCTGATTTGTATAACCAATATTTAAATAATATAGAGAATAATATAAAAATAAATCCAAAATTTTTTTTTAGTTTTGTCAAAAATTCGCGAAATACCCGTAGCTTGTACCCAACGACACTAAAGTACCTTAACTCAACCGCAAAAAATGGCGTTGATATATGTAATTTGTTTGGTAAATATTTTACTTCAGTTCTAGACCAACCTCAGATCAATTTTAATACTAATCTTAAGCTAAGTACACCGCACAGAACATTTCCAAATATTAAAATTACGATAGAGGATGTATCAATTAAACTTAAAGGCATTAACTTATTAAAAGGTCCAGGCCCAGACAATATTCCTCCTATTTTTATAAGCAAATGTGCCTCTGGTCTTTCTAAACCTCTTTTTTTGATTTACAATGAATCATTATACACCGGAGAGTTTCCAACACTGTGGAAGGAAGCAAGGATAGTACCCATACACAAAGGCGATGACGAATGCTCAGTCGAAAATTACCGACCTATATCAATTTTATCACAGTTCGCAAAAATATTCGAAGACATTATCTGCCCATATATGAACTATCATTTTAAAAACATAATAACTAACCATCAGCATGGATTTTTTAAAGGCAGATCAACTGTGACTAATCTTGTAACTTTTACAGATTCTGTGATAGAATCTATTGACAAACACTGTCAAGTGGACGCAATTTATACAGACCTTAGTAAGGCGTTTGATCTAGTGCCCCATTCTTTACTATTGCAAAAACTCTCTTGTTACGGAATATCAAATTCAATGTTGAAATGGTTTTCATCATACCTAAAAAATAGGCATTTTTTTGTAACAATTAACGGATATCAATCACAAAAATATCTTATCACGTCAGGTGTACCCCAAGGCTCCCATTTAGGACCCATCCTCTTTAATATATTTATAAATGATATAATATCATGCTTTGAGTTCTCGACGCCATATCTCTTTGCTGACGACCTCAAATTTATACGTACTATTAAATCAATAGAAGATTCCTTACTGTTGCAAAGTGACTTAACACGATTATCTGAGTGGTGTCAAAAAAATGGCATGCGCTTAAATATCGATAAATGCAAACACATCAAATTTACCAGAAATATTAAAATAATTGCATCTACTTACGTAGTTAATAATATTAGGTTGGAGGAGGTGAACACAATCAAAGATCTAGGCATAATTATGGATGTAAAGCTTACGTTTCTGCCACATCTAAACATGGTTATAAATAAAGCGGCCAAAGCTCTAGGTTTTATTATCCGTGTTACTAAAAGGGTATTTAAACCAAATACGAAAATTATATTATATAATAGTATAGTCAGAAGTATTTTAGAGTATGGCAGTGTTGTTTGGCGACCACACTTCTCGACACACTCTCTAAGGATTGAGCGACTGCAAAAGCGTTTTACGTGGCACCTTGCGTACTCCATAGGAGCTCAGAGAAGCCTAAACACATACGACAGTAGGTTAAAATATTTCAAAATGATATCTCTGACCACCCGAAGAGATATTCATGATATGATGTTCTTGTATAAAATTATACGAAATCAAATTGACTGTCCACAACTCTTGCAGTTAATTAATTTCTATGTGCCACCTCGGTTGCCTCGTGGTGTGATCAAGCCATTATCTGTGCCGTTACGTAGAACGACATTAGGGGCAAATTCTGCTATACCTAGAATGACGAAAATTTTCAACGGATGCAGTGATTCAATCGATATATTAAATACCTCACTTTATGTGTATAAGAAAACCATTACCTCTGTCCTTAACGATTCTAGATAATGAAACACATTAATTTGTTTTGTTTTACTATAGTGTTCATTTGTTTTTTGATCACGTTGTGTTTACCTTAAAATAGTCTTACAATTAATAACCTTTATTTCAAATTGTATGCATATTATACGTGTATCTAATTGTAAACTGCTGGTAGACCTTAATAAATAAATAAATAAAATAAAATAAAACGGATATAATTATGTAAGGAAAAATATGTTTACAACAATTTAAGTAAATTTCTTCATTTTTCTGAATACAGTATAATAAAAAATACTTATATTTTCGTACATTTGCCCCAAAACTCTACATATTAAGTAATATTATGTTTATAGAACATGAACTAAAAATATTATGTCAGCAACTAAGCTTGTTCAACTAGACTGTGCTTTCACCCACTGCCCTCTATAGTCTATTACATAAGTAAAAAATCAAATGTAATTCCTACGGAATAAAACGGATTTCGCAAAGCTTTAAACTGGATAGAATGAAATGAGAATGGTACGTACAATCCATTAAATTTTTTACTTTTCTTTTGGAAACCTTTCAAATTTTGTGTTTTATTAAAAAAGATGGTTTCAAACATTGTATTAGTGCTCTAAATTAATGTTATATAATATTTTATAGATATTTTAGTAATAAAACTTACATTATATCCCACGCAGTGTAGCCAGAGGATATATAATACTGAGCTTTTAAATATGGTACTAAACGTTTCTCAATTTTGACCACATTTTGAAGATTTATATCCTTCTAAAAACTCTCTAAAAACATATTTAATATCAACTAGTATTTCCCACGGCTCCGCTCGCGTTTTAAAGAAACTAACTTCTTAGATTTCACATACTGTGCAATGTTTTATAGACAGTTTATAACGGTCAATTGTTATTCCTCAGAAATGAGATTTTTCCAGCAGTAAAAAGTATCCTATATTCTGATCTAGATAACCAGCTATCATCGTACCAAATTTCATCATAATCTGTTCCGCGGTTTTCTCGTGATGCGGTCACAGACAGACAGACAGACAAAAATTCTAAAAACTATAGATTCGGCCTCTGTATCGATAATAATTACTATTCCAATAAGAATTTCCAAAAAATATTCAATGTACAGATTCGACTAAGTTAGAATTTTATTATATGTACTAGCGGTGCCCGCGGCTTCGCTCGCGCTAAGAGTGAGTAAAATAAACATTTTTGTTTATATACTGTTACTTATAATGTACCAAGGACTGATTCCCCATTTAAAGTTCTGGCCCTCTTTTCTGGGAACTACTCTATAGCATTTTCTATTTCATCTACAGCACCAGTTATTTTGTAATCCTGTGAGATGTTTCTCTAAGTTTTAGCAAGAGTTATCTACATAAATTTGTAAGAACGCTATAGAACCAATAATTGTGTTTTCACTTAGGAATGTAAGATTAATGTTCAATAAAAGGTATTTTAAATGTTTTCTCGTATAATAACGTAGCACTATACAAAACTTAATTCAAATCAGTTATGTACTTTTTGTGTGAAACGCACGCTTCGATTTACGAAGTTACTGTTTTTTACGTGCGAGTGTAACTTACATATATTTTGGTATTGTAGACTTTTCAGTAGGCTGTTTTTAGACCTAGAATTTCCTACTACATTATTTTGACGTATCTCTTAAGATTTCGCCACTGGTAGCTTTCTTAGGCCAACTCAATAAAACCAATTATTTTGTTTTCCTGTTTCAGTGAAAAGAAATTTCTTCAATAAAAAGTATCCTAAATGTTGACCCGAGTAATAAATTATCACTACACCAAATTTAGTAGACAAACAGACAAACGCTCAAAAATTTTAACAACTATTATTTTGAGGTCTATATTATTTAATAAAATATACGTCACAGCCTTTGTTTTAAAAAATATTTCAAATAAATGTGACTTTGCTCTGTTACTGTATGTTGAATAGGTATCATCGCCCCGCGGTTTCACCCACGTTGTTCAAGGTCCCGTGAGAATACCGGAATAAATAATATAAGTAAAGTATAGTAAGTATAGTATATACATGTAGCTCTTCATTAGTTATTTTTTTTTAAATGATCTAACAGTACTTTTTGAGTTTATTCTAAACACAGTACAGTTTGTCCAAGCTGCGACATTTTTCTTAGTTATAGAATCTGAACCGTTATAATTACTAAACGAAAAGTCTGATCTATATATATACCGAACTGATAAATATATATACCGAATTTAAAGTGCAGTAACACGTACAATACCAAGCTTAATACCAATATCACCTCTATTCGATTCTACTCGTGTTTGAACTGAAGCTAAACAAAAAATGTTATTTTGGCTGAATTGTAATAGGCACATACCATAGCGGACTTTTTGTGAGCATTATATACATACATAAATACATATATACATACATACATACATACATACATACATACATACATACATACATACATACATGCATACTTGCATACATGCATACATGCATACTTGCATACATGCATACATGCGTACATGCGTACATGGGTACATGCATACATGCATACATACATACATACATACATACATACATACATACATACATACATACACACACACACACACACTCACACACACTCACACACACACACACACACACACACACACACACATACATACATACATACATACATACATACACACACACACACACACTCACACACACTCACACACACACACACACACACACACACACACACACACATACATACATACATACATACATACATACATACATACATACATACATACATAAGCCGTTTCTGGCAAAATATCTAAAAATTAAAGATCATTGTTTTGGGTGCTATGTGTTGATGAAGGCCCAATACAAATTTTTTCTCATATATTTTTCATTTACAGACAGCGAACGGTTACGTTGTTACCATATTATGTAATATACTGCAATAAAAATATCTTTTCTACAATTTTTATTTATAATATAATTATAATTATATTATAAATAAAAATTGTAAACGCCTTCCACAAATAAATAAAATAACAAAAGGCACGGGCGCTTAACGCCTGTGGATGAGTACAATAAAAAAAAAAAAAATAAAAAAAAAAAATATCTTAAGTCACGACCTGAGTGATAAGTTATCACTAAACAAAATCTGTTTAAAATTTGTGCAGTACTTTTTGAGTTACACGATAACATACAAACAGACAAATGGAAATACAGACAAACAGCCAAAAAAATTATAACTATTGTTTTGGGGTCTCTATATTCAATACAAAATACGTTACAGTCATGGTTTTTGAAAATATTTAAAATACAGATTTTTTAAGTTACGGTTTTTTTTTATTTTATATTGTATTTATTTCATATGTTTCATATAAATAAATATGTATGAATATAATTATAATTTTATATATATCATTATTATTATTATCGAGCTTAGTAAAGTTTTAGTCAATGCTACTGAACAGAGAAAGAATAGAAGTTGTAAGTGTGTAAGTAGTTTAACAAATATTCGACGTTATTCTTTAAATTACCATAACTTTTTTATTTATGAACCGATTGACATGAAACAAACGCTAAATGATAAGTGAAGCTTACTACAATATATATGTGAAAACCACATCTCGATCAAATAAGCCGTTTCAGAGATTAGCGTGGACAAACGCACAGACAAACAGACAAACAGACAAAAATTCTAACAATCATTGTTTTGGGTTCTATTTGCGTTAATAAAGGTCCCTATAATATTTTTTCTTATATATCTTTCATGTACAGACAGCGATCTGTTACATTTTTATTATATGTATAGATAGATTAAAGCATTTACCTTAAACAGAAGTTTGAAATAGTTTAATTATACTAAATACTAAACCAAAACAAGGTTTATTAAATCTTGGTATATATAAGCTTGTTTTTCCTCCTAAACTTCGATAACCCTTTCAACCTCACCCGTTAAATTTACGAATGTCTCTTCCCAATACTTCCTTAGGGAATAATTCATCCAAATTTCAAGTTTGTAGATCAAATAGTTTTGAGGGTAAATTGATATATCACTTAACCAATTCCCTCTTCTATACACATACAAGTAATGCACCCTTGGTTCACTCGGATTAATTCACTCATAAATAGAAGTGAATCTAATGAAAACTTTATTATAGCATAATTATATATCTTCTTCTATTCTTACTTATATATCTAAAATATATTATAGTATTCAACCCTTTTTAACATCCCACTGGTGCGATCAGGCTATATTCCACCACGCTAGTCAAGTGCAGGTTGGCGGACTAGACTAGTAGACTAGCCCCGAAATCTTGCAAAGTAATCTCAGATATGTAGGTTTTTTCTCGATGTTTTTCTTTACCGCAAGACAAATGGTAATCGTGTTGGAAATGATTCGCACATGAAAATATTAGAGATGCGAAACCCGGATTCAAACCCGCATCACTCGGTTATCCAAGCGAGCGCCTCAATTATAACATATAAGAGTTGAGAAAGAAATTTTCATACAAAATCACATCAATTGTAATATTGTTAACATATTATGTCGTTTAATTACTTTTAATATAAGTAGTAATTACCAAACTTACTATAAAAGTATTTACTCCAACTTTATTCTAGCTAATACATAGCAAGTGGTTTCTAGTGGTAGTGCCATGCTTGTTACCTTCGGGTAGCAGCCGAATGGGCCGGCACGCCCCGTATAGTACCACTCTCTCACAGGAGACCGGCGTGAAGTGGCAGCTATGCTGTCGCGTTTCGTCCGGTAAGTGAGAGTCCGGGAGGCCCACTCCCCATCCCTCTTCCCGTCCTTCTCACTCCTCCTTCCCTCCCTCCCTTTCCTGAAAGGCCGGCAACGCATCTGCAAGCCCTGTGGTGTTGCAGATGTCCATGGGCGGAGGTGATCACTTACCATCAGGTGAGCCTCCTGCCCGTTTGCCCCCTTTGTCCCATAAAAAAAAAAAGCAAAGACAAAAGCAAATCTTTTATAGTCTGTGGATAATAAAAAACTTGTAAATTAAATCGACATTTGAAACCACTAAAAGCGTTTGTCATTTATAACTTTCATTCCGTTTTGTAGCAGTTTAATGCATGTTTAAAACCGCACTTTTAACTGCTAGTTTTATATTCAAATTGCTGAGTGAATGAATTAAAAGTTTCACTCACCTCGACTCATTTCTTTATAAAGTTAAAGTTACATAGAATCACTAAACATACTAATCTCTTAAGGCATTAGAGTAGAAAGCATAGTCTATTTTGTTTAGAACTAGCAAAATAAACAAATTAAGAAAAAATAACGAACTAAATTATTTCAATATTTTTCATATCAAAGTCTAGAAGACATATTCAAATATAATATCTAAACTATAATTGCCTTGAAAATTGTAGGCCACGTTCCTAACAAGTATCGATTTGTAAATCCCCAAGTAATGATAGCTTGAACCTTAGCAATATTTTATTCGCTAACTAGATATGTTTCGTATAGATGCTTATTATATACTAGCAGTTCCCGCGGCTCCGCCCGCGTTCTTATCACTATTAAAACAGGGATTGGTGGTAGAAGGATGAAATGTTTGGGTAACATAAGTAGGTATAACATGATGCCAAATCATAAAAAGTAAAGAATAAAAATTAGGTCTAAAAATAAAAAAATAAATATCTGGAGAGGACCACCCTTATCACTTAGGGGAATAAAAAATGCGACCTATTCTCACACGTACCATACATACATAAAAAATTTCATACAAATCGGTCAAGCCGTTTTGGACGAACTCTATAACAAAAACTGTGATTTTTATATATTAGAGATTGGAGATAATAATGTTCTAACTTAGTTGAATCTGTAGTTTATGGTCTGATTTTGTTTGGCATTTTTATCAATTTTAAAATGAGTTTATTCGTTACATACAAACATGCAAAAATACAAAAATACAAATCTTTCCTCTTTATAATCATCATCATCATCATCAGCCCTTTTTTAACGTCCTACTGCTGGGCACGGGCCTCCCTCAGTACGAGGGGGATCAGGCCATAGTCCGCCGCGCTGGCCTAGTGCGTGTTGGCGGACTTCACATGTCTCACGAAAACTTGCTAGGTTTTCTCAGACATGCAGGTTTCCTCACGATGTTTTCCTTCACCGTAAGACAAGTGGTAATCATGATATAAATGAAAATATCAGAGGTGCGAGACCCGGATTTGAACCCGCATCACTCGGTTATACGAGCGACGCGTTACCGCTGGGCTACCACTGCCATACTCTCTATAATATTATACTCTACTCTTTATAATATTAGTATAGATTTATTGAAAATTAGATATTTTTCCGCAGGAAAAAGTATCCTATAAGATATTTTTCCGCAGGAAAAAGAATCCTATAAGGTACGATGATCATCGTACCAAACATCAAAATCTCTCCAGTAGTTAATTCGTGATGCCGTCACAGACAGACAGCCAAAAATTCTAAAAATTATAGATTCAACCTGTTCGTTGATGATAGTGAATATTTTAATTACATTTCTATAGAAATATTTAATGTGCAAGTTGGACTCAGAATTAGAACGAATAAATAAAACTTAAGTGTATTTTTAATTTCAAATTAACAGCTTTACACTACATGCGTATTAATGATAAGTTAATACCTATTAGAACGATGTTAAAATACCGAAGCCTACGTACGAGCCTAGCGGTGCCGTACGGCACCCGTTGCTTTTTCCAAAACTGATAAATTAATTTCACTTTAAATGATCAAAAATAACTTAACGGACTTAAAAAAAAATAACATATCAAAAAATTATCCAATCCCAAATAAAATAATTCAGGTCATAATGAGTTAAAGTATATACAGTACTTACATCAAAAAACATTTTTTAAATGTTTGTCTCTCTGTCTGTCTATCTGTTTATTCCGGCTAATCTTTGAAACGGCTGGACCGATTTTGACGGCACTATCACTCGCATAAAGCTAATGTTACAAGAAGTAACTTAGGCTACTTTTATTTTATTAGAAAATTATAATAACCGTTTAATTTTTTTTTAAGTTTTGCAGATTTGCTAGTTTTATCATAATTCATAATGGTATAAATAGTTAGTTATATTGCATGGGTGTAACAATGTAACATAATGTTTCTTAGACCCTAAAACTTAATCAAGAAAAACCTCCCTAGTAATTATATTTTCAAACTTAATTGAGTAACTTAACACGGCCGATTCAGCCAAAAGCTGGAATGTTCGATTTAATTGGAAGGAAAACTAGATTTCTGTCTTCAGTTGACTTAGGAAAATTAAACTAAAGATAAATGGCTTAGTTATTTCACATTCTATCTATAAGATAATAGACTTTAAATCTTTGTATAGAGCTGATAGTTTCATGTTTTCTATATTTAATAATATCTTAAGTAACATTTCATAGTTAGTATGTAATTTTTTCCTTTCGAGTAAGCTTACTTAGGCTTACTAAACAGAAATACCTGCTTAATAAGTAAACTTGGCCGGATCTAGGACTCAAACCTACAGCCTTTTTTGGCTTAGAATAACAGAATATTATTTTAAACATATTATTATGCATTTTTCTTCAAAATGTACGTAATATTGACAATATCAAAACAAACGTGATCTAAATTCGTTGACTACAAATGCTACATGTTATAGAATAATTTAAAAAATATTAATGTATTATAAACAATGCCTTAAATGGAAAAAAACTAAACAGATAATAAGACGCTATCAACATCAGTTATAATAGGCGTTCTATCGTCCTCTTGAGATTCCCACAAAAGCTATTGCAAATTCTTTCATTTAACTTGATACTCGATCAAAAATTCCATAAAGGTATCTAGTTACAATTTTATGGCTACAATAAACAGTAAATACAAATATACTTGTAATATGTCTGTGTCTATGTCTATCACAAACTTTTTTTGATTATATTCCCTTTGAACTTGACTCGAGGATCAAAACTGTGTATCAGTACTCATCATCGATACAAAAACATATTATAAAGATACTTTCATATATATTACTATCAATTCCCGCTGCTCCACCCGCGTTCTATTCACTATTATAAAATTGGTATTGATGGTAGAAAGTTGATATTTCAGGGTTATAAGTATTTAAAAAAAGTCTGGATAGGGCCACCCTTATCATTTAGCGGAATACAAAATAGCCTACGACCTATTCTCAGACCTATCAATTAATGTACATAAAAAATTTGATTATTTTATGACTAGCGCTTCTTCGCAGCTTTGTTTCATTTGCAGTAGAAGTTGTGGTAGCCCAGTGATAGCGCGCTCGTATGGGGAACCGAGTGAAACAGATTCAAATCCCGATTCTTGCACCTCAAATATTTTCATGTGCTAATCATTTTCAACATGGTTACAATTTCATTTATAGTGAAGACATCAACACCGTGAGGAAAACTACATATTTTCTAAGTATGTGAAGTTACCCATCCCGCACTTGGCCAGCGTTGTGAACTATGGCTTGATCCCTCTCATACTGACCCATGCCCAGCAGTGGGACCTTTTAAACCGAGTAAGGTTAGGTTATAAATTATTATCTCTGTGACCATAACGGGCTTATAATCGCCCTTTGTTTTATTAAATAAAATCGATGAACCATACAACTGTAATATACGACAGAATTTTTCCAAAATGAATAATTTGGAAGTTTCAAGTAGGGCTAAGTTTATTTATTGAGATTTCAGTGCACTTCTATCAAATCTATTTCTCACAAGACAAGATACAGGGTTAAAGGCAATTACTAGTCAATACTCACTTTCTTCAATATAATGTGCTGTAGGCTTTCAGCTCGCGTCCACTTCGATTTCCCCCGGCGATTGGACGCACCTGCCTAGTACTGCTTCTCACATACAGATAAGCTGAAACAGTTATAGTCTATTCATCTGGGATGCAATCATAATATTACATAACTTATTATTATTATTCATGTGAACATTATTTAGTGTACAAAGACAGAAATCGAGCACAGCATTAAGCACATTTACATACAGATTTTTATTCATATAATAAATTCTAATATGACCATTGATTATATTTTCGAAAAGGAATATAATATGTGTTGTGATATAAGGTGACAATTCTTTAATTGCAATAAAGGAAATTACAAGTACGCTTAACTATATATACAAAGCAAATGTACATTTAATTATTATTGTACAAGTCGTGTCCGCGTGGAATAGTGGCAAGAATGCTAGCTGCATTCCCCCGTTCAATGGCAATGCCGATTCTGTGGGCGAAAAATGAGCCAGCTCTCCTGTCACCATTGGAGGCGATAAGACGAGGTGTTATGTCTTTTAAAAAGTGCTTAGCACTTTGACTCCATGGGCCAAGGGTTTCTACAGCAAAATGGAAAATATTATTAAAATATCGTATAAGTATGGTTTATCGATACAGAGACCGAATCTATAGTTTTTAGAATTTCTTTCTGTGTGTATATCTGTAACCGCATCAAGAGAAAACCACTGGAAATATTTTGAGAAAATTTCAAATGATGATAGCAAGTAAACCGTGTTAACACACACTTTTTTCTATGAGAGAATATCTCATTTGTAAGAAATCTATTCTATCACTTCAAATACGTCTAGGGTCGAATCCGAGCGGAACGAGGGTATGTCTCTAGTATTACATAATTTTAATTATAATTATTAATATTTTCTTTTTATCCCCAAATAGAAAAATATTTTCATATCAAAAAAACTTTATCAAAAAAACTCAAATAAGTTTGAATCTTTTACTTAGAAATTAACAGAGCATCGCTAACATATTATAAGTTAAATTTTAAGTATACTTCACAGTAGGTACTTAGTTAAATATCTTTCACCGTCCCCTCTTATATCGAAAAAAGATCCGTTACGGAAGATTTGCATTTTATTAATCTCGCAATTGCTTCAGACTTTCAAAAACAATATAAAAAGCCGATGGAAATTAGGCCGAGTCTTTTTTCTAGAGAAAATTCTCTTGATTAAATTTGTCATTTCGCACTTTGGACAAAGATCGTTGAAACGCTGACGTTGGATTAAGTTTTTCAAAAATATCCTTCCTTAGTTTGGATAATAATAGTTTTAATAATCTTTTAAATTTTTGTAACACTAATATATTGTACTATTCTGATACATTTTAAGTAGAACAATTGGTCTCGTAAATACATATCGTAATGCAATTTAATGAAGATAAAATCAACTACTCGTAGTTAGCTAATATTGTTAATAATGTTTACTTTCATTTTATATTTTTAACTAGCATATCACGCAGCTCAGCCCGTGTTCTAAAGACCAGAAATCATAATATGACATAAAATGTCTCGCCATTACAGAGATTATTAAAATTATTGTTTGCACAAAAACGATATATTAACGATACTATGTACAAAATTAACGATACTATGTACAAAATTAACGATTAATATTATATTAATAGCTTACAATCATAAAATAAGTTTAATCAAAATATTGAATAATGTTAAATAAATAATAAGTTTTTCGTGTTTTCGGATAATATATTTTCTGCTGAATTATCAAATTACTAGATAGGGTCTGATCCAGATTTATTAAATATATAATATACTATCAACTTCCCCCTCGTTTCGCTCGGGTTCCTTTAGTATATATTTTTTACAAACTTTTTTTTTTACACAAAAAAAATGCCGAATTGGTCGAGTCATTCTCGAGTTTTGCGATTTACAACATTCATTTTTTATAGAAGATATACAAATTAGAACACACAAAATAGTTCAGTAACTTTTTCTCGTGTTTGAATCTATTACTTTACTTTGTCAAGTAGCTTTTGACGAATTTTTGTGTTATTAAACAAAATACAACTTTTTTATAGACAGGTAAATATTTTCCTTTAATTTAGTAGCTAAACCTAAATAGCTGATTTCTACTAAATCGTAAACAAAATATCTTACAAAAAACTTTTAGGTAAGTATAACTGAGTGCCAGGAACTCGACCTAATGAAGCATACGTAACTCAAGAAAGCGATACGGCACGACCTTCTAATATGACACGTAAGAAAACTGCCCGTATTTTACACTTGTTACAATTTTATATTTTAATTGACATTAGTTAGGTTTCCGTACAGAAATGAAACTGCGTTAATTAAATTGTTGAAAGCCATTTCACACATTCAAATAAAATGTACTATAAAGGATATATAGATAAATAAGCAAAATTTTTCGTAGTAATTGTACAGACGGATAGACAAACATTCAAAAAAATAATAGATTCGGCAGAGTCAAAATCTTTAGTTTTTTGAATTATCGCTATTTTTAATTTTAAAAACTATTCAAGAGATCTGAGTAAGTTAACATTTTATTTTATGAATTATTTTTTTGTTTCCGATGAATCGAATGCTTTACAGCAAATACGTTCACAAGAGAGAGTTCTCTCAAAATAAACCCTTTACATAAATTCATTCATAGTTAAGTCTTTATCTTGTTTGGAATAATACCTCAAGAGGACGTCGTATCGTTTGATGTAATACAACTTATACCGAGTATGAATACTTAAAATTGATTATTATTAATTGTTATATTTCCCGGTACCATAAACGTGAGCTTCAGGCTTTGGGGCTGGAACTTTAATTAGTTAAGTTTAGGAGCCCTTGTTCCATTACGAAGTTAAGAGGTTAATTGTCAAAACAACTAAGATAATTATTATGTAATGGTACGTTTGTCTTACTCTACTAGGTTTCCTTCGACATATTATTTCAAGCTCCTATACTATATATACCTATACTATATAAGTCTATTTCTAAGGCTACCTTGCCTAGAAATGATACGTCTACAGGCTACAGACTAACTTTATATTTCTCTAGCTTGAAGACATAATAATTGACCAGATTTCATAATACACTTAATATTATTTATTACATCCGAAAACCACTATAAATCACGAATTGTATTAAACAATATATTTTCTCAATCCTTTAAAAGCATGATCTGGTTAGCTGTCAACATAATCTTCCATGAAGGCTGTTCCGATGTCTCGAGAGTATCTTTCACTAACTCAAAGTGACAGGCTTTTGTTCCATTCAAGCTGTCATGCTTAATTTTTTTTCCGAAATTATATAAACAAGTGGTATTGCCTTAAATGTGTGTTTTAAAAGGAATTAAATTTAAATTTGACGACACGTTTTGCTCAGTTTGTAGTGACCATACTTGCTGCGCAAAAGGTCGCAAATTCGTATCCCACTGGTGGCAATTATTTGTAGAGCACGTCGTCGAGCAGTCGTGGGTTATATTTATAATAAGTATGTATTTAAAGTTAGATATGTGTATTTCAACTATCTGGTATCCGTAACACAAGCCTTGTAGCTTACCACGGAACTAGATGGTGATGTGTGTAATAATGTCCCAAAATATTTATTTTATTTATTTATTTTACAGAACATTAGAACAACAATTTTTCATACTATTCTGTTTTTAATAGAAATTATTTTAGAAATCATTTAAAAAAGTAAATGTATATTGTTAACACAACATTTTCAATAAGTTCAATACAACTTTCTATATAAACTTTCTTAGTGATCCCTCGGATGTCCAACTAAGTGAAGAAAGCTCTTCATGTTCATGTTACAAAGATAATTTAGACTAGTTTTTTCTTATCTAAGTTCATGAAAGTTTATGTACTACAACTTGAAACAGTTAAGAATATAGCGGTAGTGTAGAACTATCTCATAAAGATTCATTTTATGGGCATTCAAGTGCTATAAAAAGAAGGGTTACGTACCGAGATCAGATACGTACGGTCTGGATTATAAACATTACTTTACAAGTATGTATAAAGTTTATTTTATGTATGTTCAGTAAATATGAACTTTAAGAATTATATAAAGGAAGTCAAAGTCAGAAATGGAGCGGAATTTGCTACTATTCTCGATTTTGCCGTACAGATTGTGTACTTTCTTTAAAACAAAAGATAAATCGCTATGTTATCTACATTGAAAATGAAAGAGATTATTTTTTGTTTTCTATGACACATTCTCTATATATATTCGTAATTCATCATCAGCCCTTTTTGACGGGATCAGGCCATAGTCCACCGCGCTGGCCTAGTGCGTGTTGGCGGACTTCACATGTCTTACGAAAACTTGCTAGGTTTTCTCAGACATGCAGGTTTTCTCACGATGTTTTCCTTCACCCTAAGACAAGTGGTAATCATGATATAAATGATTCGCACATGAAAATATCAGAGGTGCGAGACCCGGATTTGAACCCGCATGACTCGGTTATACAAGCATCGCGTTACCGCTGGGCTACCACTGCCTTGCTGGGCTACCACTGCCTTATATTCGTAATTAATGTTTGTATAATAAGTAATGTATTAGATTATGGCTGAAATAAGACCATCATTATTACTGAAAATATATGAATAGAATTTAATAATCAATAATTATTCTGCACAATTAGTAGTATTATTATAATAGGGAATCTTCTATTTCAAAAATATTATCTTAAGAGCTGTTAATCCATTTTCATAAAACCTTATTCGTAACTATAGTTCAGGGTCATTTTGTGTCCAACTCTTGTATAAAGTTTGCATCACTGGGAATTACTATTTTATAATATGGTAACACATACAGTATGTATGTGTAGGTAATGGTACCTCAGTCACAATACAGAGATAGACAGTAGCGTAACTCAGCCGTCTTTTTGAAATTTACACCTACATATGAGCGGAGCGCTAGGGTTGGTACATACAAAAAGTAAAACAGGTAATTTTTTTTAGGAATGAAACATATGTTAATTTAATATTTATTTTTTACATATTTATGTTATAAGTTGGTAACAGATAAATATTTGCGTCTATTGCGACAAGTTTTAAATGCTGTGTTGTTAAATTTTATTATATAAAAAATTCGCATTCTTATGAAAAGTTCATTAAATAAAGTTTTGGAAAACAGGGACACGCGGCAGTGGAGACAGGTTAATTTCTTTAATATCTTTTAAAATTGATGCTAAAATCTTGCAATTTATATAAGCTCGGCGAAGCGCGGTGTGGCACTGCATAGCCACAGTAAAAATATCAGTAAAAGATGATAGTTTCTAAAGCGGAAAGGTTTAATATTAAGAGTTGAAACTCAAAAAAACAATAATATTATGTAATAAAATAATAACCGGTTATGATCGTGATCCTTACTGGCAAAAAAAGAAAAAATTACAGTTTCATAATTTAGGTGTCGATTTGAAATAAAGATAAGATGATATCGATTAAAACAATAAATCATTCTTACCTTTCAAAATCAGTAGGGAGTTTAAAAAACAAAATCTACGGTTTTGATGAAGCAGAGTTCAAACAGCCGTATACTACGCAATAAGTTCGTGACAAATTTAAAAAGATCGCGGTAATAAACTTTTAACGAAATCAGTCGTCTCAACACGGCACGCACGACTGACAGCACCGCAGCGTCCGCTAAGGGGCCTCGTTGATGCGCGTATTTGTGTGAGTGTGCCGTTTCGAACGTTAAGTATGCAGTTTCCCTACTGGTTGATATTTTTACTGTGCCTCAGTGGTATCGTACTTGCTTGGGGAAACGAGTGAAGCCGTTTCAAATTACGAGTCTGGGAACTCTTTCCTTTGAAAATTAATCTCCACATACTTTTTGATGAAGAAAAACATCATGAGGAATCAATACATATTATCTAAGAGAACATAGAAAGTTAATACTATCTATTTACGCGAATATTCGAAATTATAAATGTAAATACCTTTTCGGATTTTGTCGCTTATTTATAATTAGAGAGACCAGTCTCTCCCGTGACCATGATTGCTGTAAAGCATTTGAAACGTCGGGAACTAAAAATAAAAAAAAATAAAAATAAATCTGCGATAAAATCCGAAAAGGTGGTTTCATTTATAACATATAAAGTTTTTAAAAGATTTTGTCGAGGAATAATCCAGCCTTAATTCCTGTAGGATGTTAAAAAGGGCTAAATATGTATATAATATATGTGAAATAAATACAATATGAAATAAATATTCTCAGATGTATATTGATTTATTTAATTTAAAAACTATGTCAAGTAACAGAAGTAGTAAATCGTATTTATAAAAGCACGTTTATACTTTTTGAAATATAGTTGAATCCTTTTGTTATAAAGTATTAATTATAATATTTGTGCAATAAATGTACAGAACATTTGTGATATAAAAACTTGACCTACTTTTAGATTCAACAATTTTAAAAGAATTGACATTTTACAAGCTATTGTTTAACTTCCATTGTTTGTGTGTTTGTTCGGATCAAATCTTGCAACTGAATTTTAAAGCAGTTATCCACGACCGATTGAGCAGAAATTTTGCATACACGTCCTGTTTAGGTGATAATGCAAGGTTATCTAAGTGACGTCATTCTAAATCCAATATGGTGGACTTCCAAAGATGGCGGAATATATTTTATAAGCAACAAATTATAAGGGTATTAAAGGAAATAGTGAGAGGAATAATAAATAAATATCTAAAAATTTGAAATTTTTGGGCCTTTTTAATGTATCGCAAAATATCAAATGCAATTTACATATATAAATACAACCATAATGGTGGCGTAATTATTCGTGGCAAATTAACTGTTTAATGTGTGATATTATTATTACTTAGCAACTTACCATCGTTTCCCCTGGGACTTACAGTAATCTATGAATTATTCCAGGCCACGGTCAATCTGTGTACTACATTTCTAAATTCGATTCATTGTGAAGTAGCTCTAACACACACTCTTTCGAATTTACACTAATAATTCCAACATCTCTTTAAAAAGCTGAAAAAACTGCGTTGAATAAATAATAGCTAACTTAAAAACCCTATAAATAAATTAATATTTTTTTAAACGAAGTTATATCCCTCAGAAATGAAAATAACGAAATTTCAGCTTCAAAAGGTTTTAATGCATTCTATCCATTTTGTTTTTTTTTTTCATTTATTTTTCATCAATATAACCGTGATGTAAACATAATTTTATTGAGTAATCCGATAGTGCGTTACGTAGCAGATGTAAATAGATTTTTTATTAAAGTAACTGGTCCGACATGAAAGATAGCTACGTACTGCGTGCTTAAGTATAAGATGTTTGAAATCTTTAGAGAAATTTCAAGCTATACTTAAAAGCTTAAGTCGAAGAAGGCCTATAAACAACCGGCATTCGTTATGAAGCAATTCGATTTCTACAATCATCATCGCTTAAACGCAGCGTATGCATCTTGAACTTTAAATCACTAATAATTGAAATGAATGTACATTGTCTACCATCATCTGTTCGCTGACAGATCACGTATCTTACACAGTGTCCTACGTGGACGACTCAACGCGAACGCGATTGCGAAACGATCCGATGCGAATTTAATGTGGTGCGGAGCGATGCGGCTACTCTGTCCTACGTGCGCGCGAACCGTCCCCTCCGCGCCCTCCGCCGCCGTTCAGTTCAGTTAACAATTAACATTAAACATTTGTCATGGGCGGACGGAAGCTAATGTTGTTGGAAAATTCATATCTATACATATAATAAATCTGTAGAAGGGTCAATTCTGTACATTGAAAATATTGAAAAAATAAATAGCAGGGGGTGTTACTGGATCGATACCAAACCCAAATATGCGATTAAAAAATTTTTTGTCTGTCTGTCTGTCTGTCTGTCTGTATGTTCAGGCATCACGTGAAAACTAACGGTTCGATTTCGATGAAACTTGGTATAATTATACTTTATTATCCTTAGCATAAAATGGGATACTTTTTATCCTGGAAAAATACGTAGAAAAAAACAAATCTTAATTTTTATCAAAGTTTGATTTTATCCTGTAGTCCACGCGATCGAAATTTTGCTTGAAAAAAATATGGCCGACGCGTCCACTTCGCGCGAAAATATCAAGCCAACTGATCGCGTTCGCGTCATTTCGCGCCGCTCCGCACCGCACCCCACGTGCGTTTGGTCACATAGGCCACTTCAATAGGTTTCGAATGTTTGTTGTTTTCGCGCCGTGCCGCGCCTCTTCGCGTTCGCGTCTAGATCGCTCACGCAGGACGTCGCGTAAGTCATAAGTCAAACCCATATATTTTGGACTTTTCTACTATCGCTTTCGCTAATCGATTGTTACATTGTCTAGGCCCTCAGGTACAAAGACGTTAGCTAAAATCGCATTAATATTATGAAAGTGAATAAGCGGATTTGTTTGTTACTTACTTAATACGTTTCGCGATAACTTTAATTATTAACAAACTTTCTAGCTGGGAATCGAATCCCTGAACTCGTTCATATAAAACCTGTCAAATCCACGATATTTCATCAATATTCATCATGAACATTTAACTACTAAAATAACTTTTCCGGAAATAAGAAAGTCTCATTACTCAATATCTTATGGACGATTGGCTTAATACTTATCTATTATCGTTATCCCAAACTTAATTACAATAGCCCTAGGGAGCCGTTTGCTTTTTTGGAGATAATCTTCGTAATTATGTGGTATTTGGTGAGAAATACTATAAAAACTGAATTGAATTGAATACATAGATAATATATGAATCTTTTATTTACGAGTCTAAATCTTATACTCGCCTTCGCTACGCTCGGGCACGTCCCTCGATTTAGCGGGTTCCGCAAGTAAATGTATACAAAAGCTTGACAAATTATATACCAAAACCTTTCTCGAGAACCACTCTATCCATTGGTGAAAACGGCATGAAAATCGATGCAGTAGTTTTTGGGTTTATTGCGAACAGACAGACAGACGCGGTGGAAGACTGTTTTATAATATGATTAATGAAATGTATGTTTGTTGATTTATCATATATAATTCAGTTTTAATATTTTTATATATATTTATATACTATTTATTTATATTATATTTATATACAAGAGTTTGAATCAACCCCTTTTTTCAACACATTTGAAGCTAATGCTAAGTTTTAATTTATAAACGATAAGTATGAAACAGATATACTATATTATGATATTAGTCTGCTAGATTATATTACTGTACTAGCGATTCCCGCAGCTCCGTCCGCGTTCTAATCACTATTAAAAATAGGGATTAATGATAGAAGGTTGAAAATTTATGGTTATAAATGTTTTTGATGGCAAATCATATACAAATAAAAATATAAATTAGGTCTAAAAAAATCTGGAGAGGTACACCCTTTTTACCTAGCGGAATAAAAAATAGCCATCAACCTATTCTCAGACCTACCAAATAGACCAAAAAAAAACATAAAAATCAGTCAAGCCGTTTCGGAGGAGTTCGCTGACACAATATTTTTATATATAAGATATATGATTAGACTAGCTTTGGTTTCATTGTTACATCAACTTTAATACAAATTATTTTTTCAATCTGCTAACAACAAGAATAAACATTAAACATACACTATAAATTCTGTCAAAATATTTCGATTTAATGACTACAAAAATCAAATTATAAAAAGAAACACTTATAAGATGCAAAGTGTCCTCAAGATGTGTAGTAGATGTGTTACAAAGTCATAGCATGTGGTGGTCCGAGTTAAATTTTAACTAGCTAGATTACGAACTTGCTCGGCAGTTTTAAAGTTTACGACTTTAGAGTAACATACGAGAAAATATGCATATACTAGGTACAAGAACACGTAATTACGTACATACGTCCATATGGCCTCTTCAAAATATTTTTGATGAAATTTTTTTGTTTGTTTCTTTAGAAACAAAAAAATTAGTAACATCATAAACAGAAAATTTAAAAATGAACTACCTAAAAATTAAAAAATTATGAATGCTCCGACGTAAAAAATTAAAATAGTATTCTTCTAATAAATCCCTTTAATTTGATACCCATTTTGAGAAAGTTGTGCAAAAATATGTAATTCGCCATTTTGTATCGGCAGCCTTTTTGGACCGATTTTTAAGCATAGCTAAGAACACTCTCGACTAATTCACCTTTAAATCAAAAAGTAAATAATCTGTCAATTCGTTTGGGAGCTACGATGCTACAGACAGACATACTCACACAGGCATGTCAAACTTATAACACTCCATCATTTTTGCGTCGGGGGTTAAAAAAAACCTATTGCCTCCATTCTATACTACAAGTTTAGATGTTACTTAATCACACAGACTCGTTACTAATATTAACTAAAATAAAAATATAAATGTTTATTTACTTGTATAGTCGTTTCAAATATTTAAATTTTATTGCTATTTATCAATCAAATGTAAACAAACTATATATCAAATAAGTAAAAGTGACGATATCAAAAGTTTCCAGTTTATAAAACGACGGTAAAAAGTCCATTTACGATTTTCCCATGTATTTATCGTATTAAAATAAGTACGTGAAATCGGAAGTTCAATAGTAAAAGGAATTTTAAAAAAATCTAATGAGATTTTTACTTTACGTTCTATTTGGTAAAAAAGTAAAAAACGCTTAAAAAAATACTTATTAGGAGAATTAATGTTTGAAATGGCCAAAGTACGAGTAAGTTTTTATTAACTAGAAGTAAAACAAATATGTATGTAGACAGCATACAAGAGACCTACCTCGTATTCTTTTTTCATATGACACTGTACAAATGTTGTAATTTATACAACGGATTATATACGACACAAGCAAATATACGTTTATTTGTGCAGTGCTCGAGTAAAAGTGGATCTCCAAGTAATAGAAAAAATATACGAAATTATAAATCGTATAAAGAACTTTTAAAAAACAAAAGACTCGTACACTCATTTCTTAAGTATCTGTGGAAAGAACGAAACAAAAGTCATAAAGTTTTTATTCAAATAAGTCAAGTAACACAAAGCGTGGAAAGCGTCACTATTGATTGTGGGCTTAAGACGGCAGCAAGAGAACAATTTTCAGATTTATCTCCATTATATATTAAAGCCCGACGTAAAAAGTGGAGATATTAGTTTATTACGTGACTGTGACAATATCTCTTTGCGTGTCTGTGGTAACATAGGTAGTTTTTATGTGAAAAGTATTGTAAGTTCTTCGTTGTTCATCGTTTTGCCGTTTGCAGGCTATCATCTCGTTTCTAGATAGAAAAAGGATATGAATTTCTACAGTGATGAATGAATTTCAACTCAATCGATTCGAAATTTTACTAGTGAATCCATTGCCCGATATGCATGTCGATGCTGCAGCGTCACTTGGACTGTAATATACTTAGCTCTTTACAAAAGTACTATATAGATGCTTTGACACATTGAATAGGTCATTGTGTTGCGAATTCTTTAAATTTTTAGTTCAAAATGTATTATTATGCCCTGCTCGGGCTTCCTAGGTATGTCTTAACTTTTAGTATACATTTCTCAGAGATACTTCCCCGCCGTAAAAAGTATCCTGCATGTTGAAACGGAAAACCAGCTATAATCTTACGAAATTTCATTAAAAGCTGTAAGTTGTTTTCTTGTGATGCGATTCTAGACTAAAGACAAAAAAGATAGGCAGACAGACAAAAATTATGAAAAATATAGATTAGGCCTCTATATTAATAATAATGCCTAACTCAATAAGATTGTCCAAAAATATATAATGTACAGGTTTGGATCACTTAAAACTTTATTAAATGGATAGATTTATTTATTTCTATTTTAACTAATATAATTAATAGTCGAATAATTTATCAATATATATGCTTAAATAACTGTTCGTGCTAACTCTACCCACATTCCGTTCTCTCAAGATGGAACGTTTTATTTCACGTATTTACTTTTAATTAAGACATTTGCACGTTTCAGTCTAAATTAAGAACTTTTGAACTGATTGCTTCATTGCTTCTCCCTTATTTTGAATCGCAGTAATAATTTGATTGAGTGACGAAAATAAAATTATAATTTTTGGGACATTAATTACCAGGACCATCTAAATCCATGGTAAAGTACGAGCCTTGTGAAAACATATATGACTAAAGTACAGGCATACGTGTTTATCATACTTATGAATATCCGGGACTCAAACCTGCGGCCGCTTGCACGGCAAAGAGGAATACTACGAATTGGGCTAACCATGTCATTAAATGATAGTATAAAAGAATAAAGGTTTTATATATTTCCACTGTCAGTCAGTTTGTTCTATCAGATCATGGTATAAGTTGAGGCTATCATTAATAGTAATGAAAATCGAAAATGGTAAATACAAAAAATAAAAAATTGTAGGCAGTGGTAGCCCAGTGGTAACGCGCTCTCTTGGTTAACAGAGTGATTCGGGATCAAATCTGGGTCTCGCACCTCTGATATTTTCATGTGCGAATCATTTCTAATATGATTTCCACTTAAAGAAAACATCGTGAGGAAACCTGCATGCCTCAGAGAACCTAGCAAGTTTTCGAAAGACATGTGAAGTCCGCCAATCCGCACTTGACCAGCGCGGTGGACTATGGCCTGATACCTTTCATATTGAATTGAGAGCCGTACCCAGCAGTGGGACGTTATAAAGGGCGAATACAATGTACAATTTATATAGTTCAGCGGGCATTTAACTCGTTATATCTCAAACATATAATTAATCTACACCTAAGAGTTTAGAAGGTCAACATTTGTAACGGATGCTCTTGACATATAATTTAACCCTTATCCTTTATAGTAATTAATAATAGGACATAGTACGCCTTATTGGTATCTAATAGATTATGCTATCAGAAAAAAACTTTCTTTCAAGGAAGTTGGTTGCCCAATATAATAATTAAAAAAAAAACATTGACATCACAGAACTTTTCCATTTATATTAACATATTTTAACATAAAGTGAAAAAAAAACACCATTTTTCTTATCTTTCAGATATAATTTTTAATGACGATACGTTTGGCTCAGCTGGTAGTGACCCTACTTTCTGCGCCAGCGGTCGCAGGTTCAAGTCCCGCTGTGGGCATTCATTTGTGGAGCACGAATGTTTGTACTCCAGTCATGGGTGTTTATATTTATATTTATAATATTTATGTATTTAAAAATTTTATATGTATACATATATACTATAGTATATCAACAATCTGGTATCTGTAACACAAGCGTCGTAGCTTACCACGGAACTAGATGGCGCTGTTGTAAAAATGTCCCAACATATTTATTTATATTTATATTTATATAATCCTCTTCAAAACAAAGACAATTACAGTTGCAGGGAATTGAGTGTATCTCAGGTCCTGCCGAAGTTTTATACTGTAAAAACATTTAGTATTTATAAACTCGACAGATCGATCCACGATCCACGAACATTTTACATACTACATACTGTTATATTATAATATAAATATTCTGCTTCTAACAGAATTCATATTTTATAAAGAACTGGGCGTCTGAGCTTTATATTAGACTCGCTCGATCATCTGCAAACACGTGTAATAACTGGTAGCTTTATTTTTAAAGAGATATTTTTTAAGATAAAATCGCTAATTAATTTAAGTTGTTTTTTGTGTGTAACCAGTAGATATATTATTTTTTATCCAATAGTCTAAGTAAATGAGAGTGAGAGAAAGAAAGAGAAAGTATCACGATAAGATTATTATGGAATATACTCGTTTAATAAAAAAAAGTTATAATTTAATTAAGTTACATCTCCTTCACGTCATCCCTACACCTATTTAAATAAATAAGTATTTAGCATTTGAATACCCGTTAAACTCAGTTTGTATCAACCCTCCTTGCTGTGCCAGGGGTCGCGGGTTCGAGTACCGCTGGGGGCATTCATTTGTGTAATGAGCATGAACGTTTGTACCAGTCATGGGTATTTATATTTGTAGTATGTATGTATTTAAAGTTATAGATTTTAGTGTATGCACTATCTGGTATTTATAACACAAGTCTCGAAGTTTTAAATGGAACAAGTACTCGAAGCTTTTAATATAACTAATATATACCTATTAATTGGGAATGGGTGTAAGATTAACAAAATACTCGTTTATACATAATATTTTCATAAACTTCTCTCTGTTCAGAGATTTTAGTAAGGTCCAAAACTTAATTTGGACGAAAACACAGGCCTTTAACGCTAATATCATTACACATAATCACAACAATTACGTAAATTATGTCCTAATTCAGTTTTCAACATAGCTTTTTAGATTAAAATGTCACGTAAATTCGCGTATGTTACGGGCAGAATGAGCGTTTTACGTCGACAACCCGTAATTTCAGTAAGGGGGTTTGCAATTTTAAACCAACTCGACGTATATGAACGAATATTTTGGTGTCAAATTGTTTAGAACATTTTCTTTAATTTGAATAGTAAATAATATGGTTGAAATATGCTTTTATAATAATATCTAGATTTTCACTCCACTCTTACAAATTCAAATATATCATAAAATTATAAAAAAATCATACGATAATCGTGTATCCATAGAAATTTTTTTGGTAACGTGAAACCTTGCTATTTTTAGGACTACCTTTTTGTAGCATTTAAAACAATCATGATTCTCCGAATCTTTTACAGGTATCTGTTTCAATATGCTTAACCTGTCATTTGCAGTAAATTTCAGAGCTGTCCGTAATAATAATTTTGCCTTTTTACGTCCTGTTACTGAGCGCCGAAGTGGCCCTTCTTCTCAATGTGAGGGGGAGTAAATCCACCATGCTAGCTAAATACGTAATGGCGGACTTCAAACGAGTATGTTTCTTCAGAAAATAAAAACATAGTGGTATAACAAACTTGATTTTTCAAACGAGCGCGTTACTAATATTCTACTAATGCTAAATTTACTCTAATCCACGATCACTATATTATAAGTTTTAAAATTATAACAAAAGTAAATAAAACTTGTGAACATATTTTTTGTTAATTTATATTTATTTAAACGTATTATTTCTTACATAGACACTGACAATGTTTATTTTTATGAAAAGTGTAATATAGCAAAATCTTAGAAAAATTCAAAAAATTCAAATCATTGGAGCCGATTGTGATCCTTGACTTAAATTTATATGCAAGATTTGCTAAATTAATTAAAAAATATTATACGTAAATAAAACGATATATTACTCGAAACTCTTCACATTCTTAATACTTTAAACTGTATAAATAAAAGTAATATTAAAAGTAAATCACACTCAATTATAGATTTCAAAATGAACTTGAACATTTTATTAGTGTTGAATAAAATAGCCTACTTCTGTTACTTCTGTTGTTTGAATAGAAAGCTTTTAACTTGATTAAGCCAAATTTAGAACAGTTCAGATTATATAAGTACACTGGGCGCAAATAGTAGTATCTTCGTCTTTAGAATTTGCAACTTTTGATATTATACATAATATACTTATTATAATAAAATTCTAATTCGAATCTGTACATTTTTATCCATACAGATGCTGAATCTATAGTTTTAAATTTTTTTGTGTGTCTGACAGTATGTCTGTGACCACATCACGAAAACACTACGTACTGACAGATTTTTATGTTTCTTTTTATTATTGTAGCTGGTTATACGGGTCAATATATAGGCTACTTTTTAGACATTTTTAGGTATATTCTCGCTCAACATATATAAAGATGTTTGGCAGGGAGGTAGTTCAGAGTTAGTAGACGTCCGCTAAGAACGGATTTTGCCACAGGGCCGGTTTAAGGAGGTCTAAGGGCTCTCGCAAGTTCATATGAGGTTCATTTTTTGTGCTACAAACTTTAAATTTGGCATGGAGCACCTAGGTATGAACCCGAGCAAAGTGAGGGTGAGACGCTAGTATATCATACTTATATTACAAATGATATCAAAAATTATCGTCAAAACATGTAACCTATATATTTTCAGTTTCTGTTATCAATATCGTTAAAAATGGATTTCCGCAAATAATCTTTATTTATTTTTCCGAGAAAATATCTCAATCAGAAAAATCTATAATAACCGCTAAGGCGTATTTAGGAAGGAACCCGAGCGAAGCGGTGAGTCGCTAGTATATTCTAAAATGAATAAATATATCTATGCAGTATACGATTTTAATACTTAATTTACGGGAAGGACCAGAAAAACAATCTCGTATGCACTACTGATAAATTGTATTTTTTTATTAAACACTGCATTCGATCAAAAATGTCATTCTCAAGCATTTGTCCAGTCCATCCGTTACAGCCTTTTCATACTTACCACTAGATACAAGAAATTGAAACAATGTAAAAGTGTTAACTTTACTTAAGTTACAGAAAAATCTTACTAAGTGACATGCATTTTGAAATTTCAACTTATTACTAGTATATAGCTATATAATATTTTTCACCATCTTATTTCTAGAATAACATCTTATTCAAGACCCGAGTATACGTAATAATTATAGAAAATATTACATTTTCCTTCCTTTATTTAACTTATATTGCTTACTTCTACAAATAATTTAACTACACTTCTTCCCACTGATTGCTTTGAAATAACTTTTTCTTTCATCCTACACGTTTTTAGCCTGAATTACAAAATAAACTAAGATCAAGTTACTGTTATAAGATTATTAGGAACAACTTCTTGGACCAAATATTACATCTATATTTAAAATCTAAGAATATAATATTACACGATCGATATGAATATATTGACAGGTAGCTTTAACTATGACCACTGGCTCAATTCCGAATTAACCAATTAAGTGGGAAAGCATAATCGTTGGCCGACCCAAATATTGTAATAAATGTCTTTAATCAATCAATACATTAGTACGTATAAATAAAATTGATGTGTCTGTTTTTAATTTCAAATAAACAGCTTTTCATTTAATGCATTTGAAGTACTAGGTCACTAGATAAGTTTTGCAATACAGCCATATTTTCAATTGTGGGAAGATGAGTTGAGCCTTACTAGAAAGCTACATTTATCATATGATGGTAGATATATAATATTTCAATATTCACTCATTAGCTAGAGCACAGAAAATATTTCATTTTATGCAGTGTCTGGGCGGTCTAAGGACGAATAGCGTGTCATTATTCGGTTCAACTTCGCACTTCGGTCTCACACTCGATAAGTGTATGGAAGAAATGAATTTTGTACTCAAAGGGAACTGCCCTCATCGTACAACAATTTTTCGTTGGTATCGAGAATTCAACTGTCGTAATTTTGCTGTAGAAGATGCCCCAACGTCGGGACGTCCTACGGACTTTTGTAATGAGTACAAGGTAGAGAACCTTGAAAAATTTATAAGAGAAGAACGTCGGATAACTTATAGGCAGATAGAAGCTATATTGCAGATTATCGCACCAAACATTCATAAAATTCTGCGCGGTATAATATTAGGTAAAAATATTTGTACGCTTCGGGAGCTCCATGATTTAAAGGAAGAACAACAGGTTTGCGGAGTAAATTGGTGTAAGAAAATGTTAAAGAGTATGAAACTGGAACTTCTAACTACGTAAATAATATCGCCATGGGTGATGAAACCTGGCTACATTATTTTAATGTGCCATCCATAAACAAGATCGAAATTTGGTAGTTTGAAAATAAACCTACTCCAATTCAAGGACGAAAATCTCGTTTGGTGAAGAAAAAAATATTTGCTGTATTTTTCACAAGACGAAGAATTTTAGACAAAGTAGTTTTATAAAGTCAGCGTGCATTTACGGCCTCTTGGTATACAAAAGAGTTATTGCCTCAGGTGATTCAAAAAACTCAAAGTGCTCTATCCAAAATCAAGACTCGATAATTGGCATTGTCACCACTATAATGCTCATGCACATAGGTCGTGTGAAACTGTAAGTTTTTTACAAGATGTTGGAGTAAAACTGCTTGAATATACTCCATACAGTCCTGCTCTTTCACCCTGTGACTTTGGCCTATTTCCAGTCATTAAGGTTCAGATCAAAGAAAGGAGGTTTGCCAGCGACACTGAGTTATTAGTTGCTTGGAGCCAGACTTGCTCCAATCTCCCAAAAGAAAAATGGAAGTAAATTTTTGATGATTGGTTTACACAAATGAATAATTGTATAAGCTGTGGTGGAAATTATTTTGAAAGATTCTAATAAATAAAGCTGTATTGAAAAACTTATCTAGTGACCTTTGTATATACGGCACTTTCATCAAAAAATAAATTTTAAAATTTTTGTGTGTATGTCTGTTTGTTCCGGCTAATCTCTGAAACAGGTAGGCCGATTTTGATGGGACTTTCAGTCGGAGATAGCTAATGTTGTAAAGAGTAACTTAGGCTGCTTTTGTTTTATTAGAAAAAAATTATAAAAATCGTTTAATTTATTTTAAATGGGTTTCCTAGTAAATATAAAAAAAACAGATGATTTTGCTAATTTTAAACTACTACCTATTCTATGTAGTTTGTATGAGTTTTGCTTACATCTATACATATAATAAAAATGTAACAGATCGCTGTCTGTACATGAAAGATATATAAGAAAAAATATTATAGGGACCTTTATTAACGCAAATAGAACCCAAAACAATGATTGTTAGAATTTTTGTCTGTTTGTCTGTTTGTCTGTTTGTCTGTGCGTTTGTGCACGCTAATCTCTGAAACGGCTTATTTGATCGAGATGTGGTTTTCACATATATATTGTGGTAAGCTTCACTTAACATTTAGCGTTTGTTTCATGTCAATCGGTTCATAAATAAAAAAGTTATGGTAATTTAAATAATAACGTCGAATATTTGTTAAACTACTTACAACTTCTATTCTTTCTCTGTTCAGTAGCATTGACTAAAACTTTACTAAGCTCGATAATAACAATAATGATATATATAAAATTATAATTATATTCATAAATATTTATTTATATGAAACATATGAAATAAATACAATATAAAAAAAACCGTAACTTGAAAAAAATCTGTACATTAAATATTTTCAAAAACCATGACTGTGACGTATTTTGTATTGAATATAGAGACCCCAAAACAATGGTTATAATTTTTTTGGCTGTTTGTCTGTATGTCCATTTGTCTGTTTGTATGTTATCGTGTAAGTCAAAAAGTACTGCACAAATTTTAACCAAATTTTGTTTAGTGATAACTTATTACTCAGGTCGTGACTTAAGATATTTTTATTGCAGTATATTACATAATATGGTAACAACGTAACCGTTCGCTGTCTGTAAATGAAAGATATATGAGAAAAATTTTGTATTGGGCCTTCATCAACACATAGCACCCAAAACAATGATCTTTAATTTTTAGATATTTTGCCAGAAACGGCTTATGTATGTATGTATGTATGTATGTATGTATGTATGCATGTATGTATGTATGTATGTATGTATGTATGTATGTATGTAAATATGTACGTACGTATGTACGTATGTATGTATGTATGTATGTATGTATGTATGTATGTATGTATGTATGTATGTATGTTTTTTTTATGGGACAAAGGGGGCAAACGGGCAGGAGGCTCACCTGATGGTAAGTGATCACCGCCGCCCATGGACATCTGCAATACTACAGGGCTTGCAGATGCGTTGCCGGCCTTTCAGGAAAGGGTAGGGAGAAAGAGGGGAGGAGGGAGGAGGGATGAGGGAGTAGGGATGGAGAGTGGGCCTCCGGGACTCTCACTCACCGAACGAAACGCGACAGCATAGCTGCCACTTCACGTCGGTCTTCTGTGAGAGAGTGGTACTATACCAGGCGTGCCGGCCCATTCGGCTGTCACCCGAGGTAACAAGCATGGCACTACCACTTAGAAACCACTATGTATCTATGTATGTATGTATGTATGTATCTATGTATGTATGTATGTTTGTATGTATGTATGTATGTATGTATGTATGTATGTATGTATGTATGTATGTATATATGTATTTATGTATGTATATAATGCTCACAAAAAGTCCGCTATGGTATGTGCCTATTACAATTCAGCCAAAATAACATTTTTTGTTTAACTTCAGTTCAAATACGAGTGGAATCGAATAGAGGTGATATTGGTATTAAGCTTGGTATTGTACGTGTAACTGCACTTTAAATTTGGTATATATATTTATCAGTTCGGTATATATATAGATCAGACTTTTCGTTTAGTAATTATAACGGTTCAGATTCTATAACTAAGAAAAATGTCGCAGCTTGGACAAACTGTACTGTGTTTAGAATAAACTGAAACAGTACTGTTAGATCATTAAAAAAAAAATAACTAATGAAAAGCTACATGTGTATACTATACTTACTATACTTTACTTATATTATTTATTCCGGTATTCTCACGGGACCTTGAACAACGCGGGTGAAACCGCGGGGCGATGATACCTATTCAACATACAGTAACAGAGCAAAGTCACATTTATTTGAAATATTTTTTTAAAACAAAGGCTGTGACGTAAATGTTAAAATTTTTGAGCGTTTGTCTGTTTGTCTACTAAATTTTGTGTAGTGATAATTTATTACTGGGGTCAACATTTAGGATACTTTTTATTGAAGAAATTTCTTTTCACTGAAACAGGAAGACAAAATAATTGGTTTTATTGAGTTGGCCTAAGAAAGCTACCAGTGGCGAAATCTTAAGAAATACGTCAAAATAATGAAGTAGGAAATTCTAGGTCTAAAAACAGCCTACTGAAAAGTCTACAATACCAAAATATATGTATACATATATATGTATAAATATATTAAAGCAGAAACTTATAAAAAGTATGAACATGAAATATTTTTTTAAAAACAATGACTGTAATGAAATATGTATTGAATAAACACCCCAATACCTACATTATTAAAATGTTTGTCTGTTTGTATGTTATCGCTTAACACAAAAAGTACCGGACCGATTTAAAAAAAAACTGTGTAGTGATTACTTATTACCTAGCTGCGGGTAAGTCTTGAGAGATACATCAAAACAATATTGTAGGTCTTAAAAAGGGCTACAGAATAGTTTACAATATCAAATATCTGTCTCCTAAGCTACACTAGCAATACCTATTTTTATTAGTACGTAAAAACAGTAACATCGACTGGTCTTACTGGGCGTCGCGCAAGGCAGACGTGTATCATTTGTGTTCCTTCCTATTCCTACAAGTGAAATTTCTAAATTCTTACTTAGCTCTTTGATATTAATCGCTAAAATCGTATAAGTAATTTTTGTGCACTTACGACATTCACTCCTACGAGACAACGAGTCAACGAGGTAACCGCTCTTCACCACCTCGGGGAAAAGAGACAAGCTCTTAATTAATCATCAACAACTATCACACGTAAGTCGCTGCCAAAGATATACTATGAGTTTACTTCGATCTCCTACTGGAAGTGGCCTTAGTGGTAGTCGTAGTGATTCGCAGCCGAATTTATCAAGTTGCAATCAACCTTCAGAATTTTCTGATTCTTCAACAATTACTTATCGTAGCAAGCGTAAATTCATAGATGATAATACCTATATTAGAGAAGAAATTAGTGAACTACGTACACAAACCTCACAAATCATGTCAATTTTAACATCACTTCGTGACAACCAGAATGAATTTATAGAAAAATAAATAAAGACGTATTTGATATTAAGCAGCAGATAAGCGATATTAAAATTACAACTGATTATCTTAAAACCGAACAAAATATTATAAAATCAAATGTTACAGATATTGTCAATAAAAATATTGCTACAGAATGTAAGATTAAAAACCTGGAAACTGAAATTCGTATTCTTAAAGAAAATCAAACTCAAACTAATGCAACTACGATATCCTTTGCTGAAACTCATCTTGAGGACATATTAAACGAAATAAATGAACGCGAAACTAGAAATAAGAACATAATTATCAATGGAATTAAGGAGCAAGAATCAAACGATAAAGACCAACGAAAAAATTTAGATACTAAAGAAGTTATAAAAATAATTGAATCCATTAATAAAGACTGTCCTAGTCCCCAAAAAGTGTTTCGTCTAGGTAAATTTCAATCCAATATAAATCGCCCTATAAAAGTTTGTTTTGCATCTCAAAAAATTGCTAAATCAATATTACGTAACAGAAATAAAGCAAATCAAGATTCTATTTCCATCTATTCTGACCAAACACCTCAGCAAAGAAGATATTTAACGCAGTTAAAAGAAGAACTTAAGAAACAAATTGATATGGGTAAAAAAAATCTTACTATAAAATATATCAAGAACATACCTAAAATTGTTGAAGTGCCTCCAAAAAACTAAATCATCAAAACGAAAAGAACATTGCTAGTACAGCCGTAACTATTAACAATATATCTTATGAACTACTCGATAATTATGAAAAATTAGCTAAAACTAAAAAATCCCTAAAATGTCTATACGCAAATGTTCGAAGTATTGTGAAACATGGAAGATTCGACGAATTGAAATGCATAACCCAGAGCTCCAATTTAGACTTAATCGTATTAACTGAAACATGTTTCAAATCTGAAGATGAAGCAGTACGTTACCAGATTGCCGGATACACACATTATTACAATTTTAGAAAGATTACAAGAGGTGGTGGTGTATCAATTTTTGCACATAATAAACTAAAACATTACCTAACTGAAGAACTATGCTTAAACGATAATCATTTCATATGGATTTACATAGAAAATTTTTCGATAAATATTGGTGCAATCTACAGAAAACCTGAATCTTCCAATTTTACAACATTTCTAGATAATTATTATCAACAGCTGAACAAAAGAAGAAGGACAATAGTTTTCGGAGACTTCAACCTCAATCTTCTCAACTCAGATCATCAACTTACCTTATACAAAGATATGCTAAATGAGGCTGGCTACAACATCATAAATAATATAAGTAAAGAATATTGTACCCGAGAAACCTCAACGTCTAAAACTATTATTGACCATGTTTGTTCTAACTTAAAGGAAATTAAATTTCATTTTTCACTCATAGACTCCTCAATGTCCGATCACAAACAAATTTACCTAGAAATCGAAAAATACTCATCCACTAAGCTACAGAAAATACAGTATAAAGCTATTGACTATAAAAAATTACACAAAACTATTATAGACCGCCACACTAGTAATGAGCTTAATTCATATAGTATATTTGAAGAAAGATTATTAAGAAATATTAGAGACAGCATAATATATAAAACTAAAACATTAAATCCACCAAGACAGGATTGGATAAATAAAACAATTATTAGGGATATTCAGAATAGGAACTACCTCTGGAATCAACATAAAAAGAATCCAAAGGATAAAACTAAAGAAGAGGCATTTATTAAGAAAAGAAATGAGGTAGCAGAAAATATACAAAGACTTAAAAGTATATACTATACAAAATCCTTTACAGCTTGTCTGAAAAAACCAGGGAAAATGTGGGACTTAATAAACAACCTATCAGTGAACAAAATTAAAACGACAACAGTCACAAAAACACTCATAACAGAAAATGGACCTTTAACAAATGATAAAGAAATATGTAATTATTTTAACACCTTTTTTTGTAGCATTGGTTCAAATTTAGCAAACCAAATTCCATTACGATATCGTAATAATCTTACCCTTACAACAGAAATATGCGCAACTGGTTCTAACAAACAGACGCTTAATACATTTAAATCTACAAATACTAACGAAGTCGCATCCATTATTGATAGCTTAAAATCTAACGTAAGTGCAGGACTTGATTGTGTAAATGTAAAATCTATAAAATGCTCTAAGTTCCTAATATTAGATGAACTCACAAACTGTATAAACAAATGTTTGGACGACGGAACATTTCCCAATAGCCTCAAGAAAGCTAAAGTAACTCCCGTTCACAAATCTGGTAATAAATCTGACCCAGGAAACTATCGCCCAATATCGGTCCTTCCTATTTTGTCTAAAATTTTTGAAAGAATTATATATACACGTTTAGAATCATATCTTAATTCGCAAAATTTCTTTTATGATAAACAATATGGGTTTCGACCAAAAAGCAACACTTTGTCAGCAACTATAGACGTGGTAACTAAAATCAAACTAAATATTGATAATAGAAAGGTAGCATTAGGTATTTTTATCGATCTAAAAAAAGCATTTGATACCGTTAGCCACGATATTCTTTTAAAAAAGTTGGAAGCTATTGGAATTTCAGGCACTGCATTTAAAATGTTACAATCCTATCTTACTGATCGGTATCAGGTAGTTAAGATTGGAGACACACAGAGTGAACCAGAAAAAATTACATATGGTGTTCCACAAGGATCAATATTAGGTCCATTGCTCTTCCTTATCTATATTAACAATATTCATACACTTCATTTGCGTGGCGATATTTCGTTATACGCAGATGATACATGCCTATTTTACTATGGAAATGCACTAGAATCGATCACAAAGGATGCTCAACACGATTTAGACATTTTAAATATTTGGTTCCAATCTAACTTACTCACAGTAAACGTATCAAAAACTAAATATATTATATTTGCTGCAAAAAATAAAAAAATATCTCATCAAGTATCTTTGACTATCAATAATCAAGCAATCACTAAAGTTGATCAAGAAAAATATTTAGGAATAATTTTAGATAGTAAATTAACGTGGAAGCCACATGTTCAAAAAATAAAAGCTAAATTGACTTCTCTGATGGGTGCTATAAGGAGTATTGTTCGTTGTTTGCCACGTGTGGTACGCTTTATTATATATAATTCCCTTATTAAACCACATATTGATTATTTAATTGAGATCTGGGGCTCAGCAGCAAAAACAAATTTAGAATCACTACAAATAGCACAAAATAAGTTGATAAAAATTCTCTTTAAATACGATTTTCTTACCTCTACTCAAAAAATCTATAAAGAAACGGGTGTTATGAACATTTATCAAACCTACATATATTATAATTGCCTATTAGTACGTAAAATATTAAATAAAAATACTCATTCAAAAATTTCATTTACGAAAAAACAAGAAATACAAAAAATGAAATTAAGATCTGCCAACGATATTATACTCCATAAGCCACGCACTAACTATGGCAAAAAATGCATAATGTTTGAAGGAGCCCAACTATACAACAAATTGCCAAATAGTATTAAAGAAGCAAAATCATTACCGACTTTCAAAAAATTACTCAAAAATTATTTAAAAAATAGTTAGTAAAATAAATTGTAATTAATATTTAACATAAAAAATCAACGTACAAATATTATAAAAAGTATATTTAACTAAAAAAAAACAATATAAAATTAAATTAAATTTACTAAATTGTAAATAATAAAAAAAAAAAAATAAAAAAAAATATATAAAAATAAATAATAATACTAAAAGTAATAATAAAAAAAAATGTAGTAGGTACAATATTATCCAAATAGTAATACATTGTAAACGTTACAACAAAAATCTCGAGTAAAGGCTCTTCCAGTTGCGCTTATTCTGTAAACTTGTGTATACATTTTTTAGTTTCACCCTCAAATTGTAAATTGTCTGGCTTGTGAATTTGCGATGTACCCAATAGTGTTAGTTTTAGTAATTGTTAATTTCTCATATAAGTGAATTGTAATATTCTTCTTGAGAAATAAATGATCTTAAACCTGACATCGTAAATCGAACCGTGCGTTTCACACAAAAAGTACATAACTGATTTGAATTAAGTTTTGTATAGTGCTACGTTATTATACGAGAAAACATTTAAAATTCCTTTTATTGAACATTAATCTTACATTCCTAAGTGAAAACACAATTATTGGTTCTATAGAGTTCTTACAAATTTATATAGACAACTCTTGCTAAAACTTAAGAGAAACATCTCACAGGATTACAAAATAACTGGTGCTGTAGATGAAATAGAATATGCTATAGAGTAGTTCCCAGAAAAGAGGGCCAGAACTTTAAATGGGGAATCAGTCCTTGGTACATTATAAGTAACAGTATATAAACAAAAATGTTTATTTTACTCACTCTTAGCGCGAGCGAAGCCGCGGGCACCGCTAGTTAATACTAAAAATCGTCTATAAAGTAAGTGTACATTAAGAAATTTATTTATTTTATTATTGTCGATTTCATCTTGTATTCTTTGCTCGTAAAAACACTGAAAGCCGAGGGAGTGAAATATCGAAAGTTATATTTTCTATGACAATTTGTTCGAGTGCTTCCTAGAGATTTTCGCGTTAAAGGCACGTGTATGTCAATCATAATGGCTGCAAGATCGTTGAATCTTAAAGGAAACATTTGCAAAATTTTATATACATATACCTATCTATATCTCCCAAAAATAATTCAATGTACAGATTCTATTCAATTACAATTTTTATATATTATGATATTATGAGTATATATTTGCATACCAATTATATCAATAGTTCGTATTTCCTTTTTTTTATCCTTGGGAAATGCATTGACGCATACCACCTGTAGAAAGCAGGTGGTTATGTTGGACTCACCGGTAAGCCAGTACTACCTACCCAAGCACCCATCACCCCTCTTAATGGGGCGTCGCAAGATCGCTTGCGCATTCAACTACGACGCCTCGACATACATTCGCTGCTCGCTGCCTTTCCAACGTGTCTCTAACTTATGCTTACGAGTAGGTCTGCTTCCACTTGTAGCACTAATGCGATTTAGGGGAAATATGTTTTTCCTGATTTATAAACATTTGGTATTCTGACAATTTAATGGAAAATATGATTAAATATTTGCATTTAATATAAATTTAACTTGTAAGTGAAAATAAGTGCAAAAAACATATTAGCCTATATTTAACTGCAATAGCAGAATATCTGTGCGGCTTATTAATTTTATTCGACATAAAAAAAGAAAAAGGTACTAATTATGATGCAGATTTTTATATGTAAATATTTGTATTAGATACAAATTACAAAAAATAACGTGACTGAAGTATTGATGTCTTTTATCTTTTACCAATATTTCCGTATTTGCCCGTGTCAATTAAGGACGCAAACCTTGTTTCAAGTAACAAAAGATCAATTGAATTTATTGAGCCCTTCGAGAAGACTTTGTAGATCTGAAGTGTGACTAATACGAATTTATTGGAAAATTTTGAACAAATGGTTTCACTTTTAAATGAAACAAATATTTTAATCTGGTGTGTCCTAAATTTGCGTAGCTACTTTTGTTGTGCGTTGAATTTTGAAAATCAAGCATTTCAATACTAAAATTTTCTATTTTTTTTCCTTGGTTGAAAGGACAATCACATCAAAATTATTTTAAATAAACATTGTCGTCAAAAATGTGGCGAAAAGTGCAATAATAATATTTTTTCGCTTTTATTCGCATGGTTTTCTTTGATGAATCTCATAAAGTATAATTGGCCTAAAAGTAGTTTTTTATTAATCCGTGTTACTACGTATCACGGTTTCATTTTATATTTTTATAGATCCAGACCTTTCGAACACTTTACGGCGAACGTTTTCGCAGGAGAGACTCCCATAGCGAAGTTTAATTTAAAATTTCAATAATGTCATTAAATTAATTATAGCCAATAAAATATAAGTCATTAGAATGAAGCACGAAATACAAACATGATAGTATAGCAAAACAATTTATTTGCATGCAATAGACAATTTTCTTCAAAGTTCCACTTTCTTCAGTAATTTCTAACTGAAATAAGTTTTAATCAGCCAAAACAAACAAAAGCCTACGCCATAATCAAAGCACAATGTACATTAGCTAATACCATGAAAATTGAATTTCTTTGCAACAAATTTTCCTTTAATGAGAGCAGCAATTTTATAATCCTAATGAAGCAAATTGCGTCTGTACGTATTTATGCTGAGTGAAACCAAGCGTATAATTGGAGTTCAGAGTTTCATACGCTATTTATAGGTCTACCAATCCTTTAGGGCGTCATTTCTATGACGTGTTTTAAAAATTAAAACAAATATTCCAAGCTAGATCTAAATTTTACTAAAGTTTACTCTTTTTTAACCTCTTTTAGTACTGGAAATATTTTTTGAAGTATATATCTACGTTGGGTTTTTAAAACTTAGTATCCAAATGAGTAATTTCAGTTCGTAGAAACATTTCAAAGTACTGATATTAGTTAAAAAAAAGTTATAATAAGGCTGTAGAGAATCCCTTTAAAGAATATGACAAAATATTTAATTGAACAAATAACGATTAATAATATAAATATTTATTTATACTCTGCTCAATGTATTGACCAAGTTTTTTGCAACAACAAACATACTTACTTGTTTGTCTAATTTTAATATGAATTGTAACTAAATTCATTATAATACTAGAACCTACCCCATTTTTACCTTTACCGTAGAAGCTGATGTTACTCCTTGTAACATCAGCATCTACCATTGAGTTACCTCAAAATCGATCCAGCCATTTCAGAGATTATCTGGGACAAAAATAAATGCATTTGCATAGTAAATAAATAAATTTTATTTATCTATGATGATGAATCATCACATCTAAAATTTAAAAATTTCCAGTGACGCATTATAAAGTACATTTTCCCAAAATTTAAAAAAAAACACATTTATTCAAAAATATAATACGGCGAATGTTTGCGCTCTAACATAATTTAGATGATTAATTTTACCTGACAATAAGTTATAAGAGTTATTAATTTCTCTTGAACCTTTCAAAGGAACCTCCATTAGTATTCATTAGAGGGTCCAAAACACATTTGTTTGTGTTTGCGCCACTGTTGAAACAAAGGAAATCGCTTTTTAAAATTACTCCAGCAATGATGTACGACGTTAAGTAACACTATGAAAATTAAATTATTTATGATCGTCCATCCAATAATAAGGTAAATAAATATCGTTTAGAACTCCGCTTTATTTCGTTTCGTTTCGTTCAAATATGTTTGCGAAATAGTATTTATTTAACAAACTCTTATAATGTAATATTTATTTAATTTTCTTCTTATAAAGAAATAAAGACTTTATTTTGCTCGGAAATCAAATATTTATGTTTTAATTATATGGCAGAATTTGTAGTATAATTTTTTTACAAATTTTGAATGTCTTAATTAAACCTAAACTAAAGCCAAGAAAATAAATTTAGAGAAGTACCAGGAGTAACCCACAAGACACATCGCTCACGGAAGTGGGCCATCCCTGCGCGGTTCTTGGCTTCGCGTCCGGCCGGACACTACTGAGCTTTGGTTACCTTGGTCTGATGCTGCAGCGTCACCTTAAATCTGCAGAATAATCAACTTTTTTTTTATGAGACAAAGGGGGCAAACGGGCAGGAGGCTCACCTGATGGTAAGTGATCACCTCCGCCCATGGACATCTGCAACACCACAGGGCTTGCAGATGCGTTGCCGGCCTTTCAGGAAGGGGAGGGAGGGAGGAGGGAGAAGGACGGGAGTAGGGATGGGTAGTGGGCCTCCCGGACTCTCACTTACCGGACGAAACGCGACAGCATAGCTGCCACTTCACGACGCCGGTCTTCTGTGAGAGAGTGGTACTATACGGGGCGTGCCGGCCCATTCGGCTGCTACCCGAAGGTAGCAAGCATGGCACTACCACTTGCAAAATCAACGTTTCTGAACAATTTTTATTAATTTAATATATAAAAATCTCGTGTCACAGAGTTTGTTATCGAACTCCTCCGAAACGACTTTACCGATGTTAATGAAATTTATTGTGTTTATTTGGTAGGTCTGAGAATAGATCGTAGGTTATTTTTTATTATCCTAGGTGATAAGTTTCAACCTACTTCCAAAAAGGAGGAGGTTCTCATATGTTTTATTTTTAGACCAAATGTTTATTTTCATATTTTTTTTGATTTGGCATCAAAAAATGTTTATAATCCTAAACTTTCATCTCTTGGGTGCGGGCGGAGCCGTGGGAATCGCTAGTAATAATATAAATGTTTGGTCTCATTAAAATAGATAGATGAAAATCCTGCTGCGTTTCTTAATTCTTCAATTGCATTTTTATGGAAATCTATGTAATATGTAAAAAATAATATAATAGATTGCACGTAATATAAACTATTATTTTTACTAAACAGCTTAAAGCATTTGATTTATACCAAGAAATATTTCGTATAAAAACATTATTTTCTTAGCTCCTAGAATTTCGTTGAAAGGATGATGGATAGGTGGAAAGGTACGTGATCCTTAAGCTAATATTTGGGCCAGTTTATTCGTTTGTTGATGTTGAGAAAAGTTTTGATTGCTCGACCCCATGGGACCTCTTGTTGTTATAGGCTCTAGATAATTATGAAATAAGGTTTATCATAAAAATGTGTGAGCAAATAAACAAATAATCTCCTTGAGTATTATAAATGATAACATTGTTGATGGAAAAAGATAGAAAAAAATTCTTATAATAAAAATAACGTGTAAAGTCTTATTACAAATACTTATACGAGTACATATGCATTTACGACCGCACTCATAGTTACTTAATGAACCATTAAGTCAAGAATCTCCATACTAAAAAACGACTTAAAGGTACATTAACTGACTATGAGTGCGGCGGTTTCACTTTCAACTTAATACGAGTTTGATGTAATATACATTATTTATCGAGTTATTAGTTAAGTGTAAAAACTTAGTCAATGAAAAAAAATAAAATTATGTATAAAAAACCTTTAATTAATCCAATTTAATCGATTTAGGGGTTAACTTCAAAAATAATTCTTCAATATGTAACAAAAGTACGTCATCTTAAAGTTATTATATACTAGCAATTCCCGCGGCACCGCTCGCGCCCGAAGGATGAAAATTTTTGCTTATAAGGATTTTTTCATTTCTCATTTTTTTTTATGTGACAAAGGGGGCAAACGGGCAGGAGGCTCACCTGATGGGAAGTGATCACCTCCGCCCATGGACATCTGCAAGACTGCAGGTCTTGCAGTTTTGCAGATGTCTGTCAGTTTTTGGAGGGAGGGGGGAGGGAGAAGGCAGAAGGACGGGAGGAGGGATGGGGAGTGGGCCTCCCGGACTTTCACTTACCGAACGAAATGCGACAGCATAGGTGCCACATCACGCCGGTCTTCTGTGAGAGAGTGGTACTATACGGGGCGTGCCGGCCCATTCAGCTGCTACCCGAAGGTAACAAGCATGGCACTACCACTAAATCATAAAAAAATCATTCTAAATCATAAAAAAGTGAAAAATTACAAAATGGTCTAAAAATAAAAAAATAAAATACCTAATGAGGGTCACCCCTATCACATAGGGGGATAAAAAACGCACAACCTATTCTCAGACCTACCAAATATACTCAATAAAAATCATAAAAATAAGTCAAGCCGTTTCGGAGGAGTTCAATAACAAACACTGTGACACGAGATTTTTATGTATTAGAATATTTAAATCTTTAAGTTTTGTTATTAGCGATAGAAAATTTCATCGAATCACTGCAAGTTTGTCTAACCTCTTTGAACAGATTCAAATCTCATGATATATAAACAAAACATAAGCTAACCACTAAGCCAACAACACACTCAATATATTTCAGTATTAAATTACGATAAAGCTGAAAAAGGTTGAAAATATTTACATCCCACGAAAAAACCCCGAAATTACCCGCTCCATTTTTATCTTTTCATGATGCGGTGAATGACATTCATCATAATATTACTTATCATTACCGAGGTTTGAAACAAAGGAGCGCATCAATCTCTGTCACGAGAAACGTATGTTTTAGGCCTTTGCTCCGTGATTTGGTCGTTTGCATTATTTTTGGAGTAATTTAATATAGCACGTATAATTTACAACATGCTTACGATATTGTTTGGGCTTAAATGTGACATACATACATATAAATGTTTTTTTTTTGATTAATGAACTAACCCAAAGACGTTAAGCGCCCATGTTTTTTTTTTTATTTATATTTGGTTTAGCGTTTTACAATTATTTAAAGACTTAAAACTAGCTATATTTGCTACGATGTTATACCTACTACATGGAAAGTGGTCCGACATTGACAATTCTTTTTTTTTAATAGTATTTTGACATGTACTTGTACATGTTTGCATATACCTAAGTTACTAGTATATTGTGCTAACTTGTTGTATTTGTTAATAGAAATCAATAAATACCGATTTCTTCAGTAGGTAGTCTTAAATTAAAAACCATCTGCCATTTTTTTTAATTGGGCATTTACGTTTACTATAGGTGATTATGTTATTTACTGGTCGGAAAAACCAGTATTTGAGATCATTATATGGGACTTACAGGTACTCAAGTACCCATCAATATCCAACGGTTTTAATGAGGAAGAGACTTAAGCACAGTAACAGGCTTGCTCACATCACAACAAGCAGCCGCTACCATCTACTCCGCTATCATAGAAGTACTACGAGTTCTTGTACTTCATTTCAGTGTCTCTAGTTTGGACTATCATTACATATAAAAAAATGAATTGTCCGTTTTTCTTTTCAAGTCAACAGCTTTTCACTAAATGCATATAAAGGTATACACAGTACTAACACGGAAAAAAAAATTTTAAAATTAAAATTATGTCTGTGTGTCTGTTTGTTCCGGCTAATATCTTAAACGACTGGACTGATTATGACGGGACTTTCACTCACAGATAGCTAATGTTATAAGGAGTAACTTAGGCTTCATTTATTTTATTAGTAAATTATACAAACCGTTTAATTTATTTTGACTTTCGCCCAGCGAAGTGGACCGGGTTTGCTAAATATAATCAGTTAAATTAGAGATTACTTATACTTAACGTTTTGGTAGCGTTCGAATAATCACATAAGATTTAGAAAGGGTATTTATTCAATTTTACTTACATTTGTACGGATAAGTTATCCCTTTAGCCTGGTTAAATGTATAAGCACCTTCCAATTACACGAACGTAATATGAATACCAAAGGAACATAGGTACTAATACGAAATGTATGTATACGATAGACGAAAATGTATCGCTTGAGGCATCCTATTATAACCATTAAAGACCAGATATTTTGATAAAAACGGTAATTTTATTCGTACTTTTCTCTTTCTCATTTGTTATGTTTTAATCTTGTTTCGGCTTTTCAAAACAAATTTTATGAGATTATTATAGCATTTGCCTTCATAAATGAATGAATGAAGAAAAGAAGAAATGTACGAGTATGATGCATTCAAAATCATATACGCTCTACTATCATAAATAAAATATGAATTTTGAATGTCCCTTTGAATGTTAATAAAATTTCATAATTATATGCCAGAGCCAACAAGTTCGATTTTTACAGTATTTATTAGGGCGAGCGAAGCGAGACCTAACACTATCCCACAACCTAAGCATTTTTTAGTACACTTTATTGAAAAACTATCACGGCTATAGATTTGTGCTTTAAAAATATAACTTTATAAGCATTAAAAAATGAACATTAACAATTTGTGTTCTTTGGATAGAATGTTATTGTACTACTAACGCCATCTGTTAGAAAACCAAAAAGTTAACATCGCTGTAACATTATTACCCGTTAGAAAAACTACGCGAGCCCTCACAAAGCTCAGCTTTTTGCTAGTCTTGAAATATAACCTTTAGTATTAATTTATTAATATAATAGAAATGCGAATATAACATAATGGCCTAGGCCAAAATATCTTCAACGGAGTTGGCAGATCTAAGTTCCGCTTAAGGATATTAACTATATCATTATTTGTGGTACTTTGAATGTAGGTCAGCGTGTCATGTGTTTTGCGGACCCCCGAATGTTTGGGACTATTAGCCTTTCTAGTTGATTAGTTTCACACCCGCTTACATAGGGGGCGAAAACAGATGTTGAAAGCGTATTATTCAAAAAAGACTAATGCCTAGTGAACTAATTTCATACATTTCGAGACACCAATAACACGCGAAAATACTCGAAATTATTTTTTTTTGTAATTATCGAACATTTCCATAAATCTAAGAAACTACTGTCTATTAATAAGGATTATCCAAAACTCAGCACATATTATGTACAATACAATGACTCCTGTCTTTGACATAATATTTGACTTAAAAAAATTATTAAGTTAAAACCTTTGTATTGTAAATAATTCCTCCAAATTGGCTCCATTATACTAAGTGTAATGGCCATTTTCAGACAACTATTAAGTTATCGCTTAAAAGGTATCGAATATTTTAATTGAACGTGAATTTTTTCCTATATACAGTGTTTTTCAAGTTTAATGGAAAAACGTGCTAGATTCCGCTACAGTGAAATCCAAGCATTGAATAAAAAAGTTGCGTAAAATGCTTCAATTCGGATTACCTACTGCAGGCTATTTTACGAAACAGAACAATTTAATTGTGTGCAGTTAACACAGTAAACAATTGCTTTGAAAGTGTTGGCTAAGTAGCTATATCGAATGACTTCAATTGAATTTCAACTTAAAATCTGCCGTCAAACATACCCAATATGGTAAAATTGTTAATAGTACGACTAATTTGTTAACTTAACTCTTTTGTTTAACTAGCTTTTGCAATGGCTTTGACTTTGGTCCAAATAAATATTGAATAAAAAGTATGCATACATACATTATATTACACCAGAATACATTAAAACGTTTACATAAAATATTTAAAATAGTAAATCTATACATATAATAAAATTCTAACTTAGTTTAATCTGTAAATTGATTATTTTTTAGAAATTCTAATTGAAATAGTCATTATTAACGATACAGAGGCCGTATCTAGCGTTTTTAGAATTTTTGTCTGTCTCTCTATCTGCGGCCGCATCACGAGAAAACCACTAAAAAAAAAAGAAATATTTATTGACATAATTTAACAGTACATTACAATGAAACCCCTGAGCTCCTGCGCTAGTAAAAACTGTGTTGCAGGAGTCAGTGACTTCCCCAAATAATTGATAGTATTATTATGTTTATGCCAATAGCCATAAGCAAATTACAGAAAGTATAACAAAGAAAAAACTAAATATTATATAATTGTAAAACATAAGTGGTCTGGACGGATTTTGATGAAATTTGGCGCGATGATACTTAGTTCTCCGGGTCAATATATAGGATACTTCTTACTGCAGAAAATTAACTTATTTATGAGATATCTACACTAAACTTCAAAATGTATCTAGGGTCGAGCCCGAGCGAACGAGTCTCTAGTAACCTATAAATGTTATAATTACTACTTAATTATAGATGTTGTTAAGTATATTATGAAATCAATATTTGATGCTAACATTCAAATCCTCCTCAACGTCATACCGCGATACAAATCAAGACCGTATTCGAATTAGATAAGTGGTCTCGACGGATATTCACATATCCGCACAGACGGATACAGAACCGATCTTAGTGCCAAGAGTTTGTGATATCCCCTTGCGAATATATTAGCTAAAGCAAGCTACTTATCTATGTATATATTCACAGTGACGACGTGAACGTCTGACTTTATCCTTTGCCTAAACTTTTTTAAAATTTGTACATTGATTTTTTCTGAAAACACCGCTTTTAACGGCATCAGTTCTTTTACCTTATAACAACGATTGTATATATACGTAGGCAGTGCTAGCTCAGCGGTATTGCACTCGCTTGGATAACCGAGTGATGCGGGTTCAAGTCCGGGTGACGCACCGCTGATATTTTCATGTGCGAATCATTTCTATCATGATTAGCACTTGTCTTACGGTGAAGGTAAACATCATGAGGAAACCTGCATATCTGAGAAAACCTAGCAAGTTTTCGAAAGACATGTGAAGTCCGCATAAGCTCTATACGCACGCACCAGCGTGGTTGACTAAGACCTGATCCCCCTCGTACTGAGGGAGGCCCACCCCCCAGCAGTGGGATGTTAAAAGGGCTGAAGATAATATATACCTAGCTTATTTATTTTAGCCCTAATATATATGTCAATCACATTAAAGAGCTTCATGTATAGAGCGCATACTAACTAATAAAATGTAAATCAAATTCAAACAAAATATATATACTTTATTCAAATAGACTTTTACAAGCACTTTTTGAATCGTCATTTTTTATATAATTAAAATATAGAATTTAAATATGTAAGTCCGTGAGAAATCTGGCACCGGAACGGCAGTTCTGCTGAGAAAAACCGGTGAGGAACTCAACAATTGCTCTTTTAAAATAAAATTTGATTACAATATTGCAACACAATAATAATTATATTATATATTTATTCTACTGAGATATTAAGATATTAACAGTCTGATAAATGTCCATTTCTTCATAAACATGAAGTAATATTATGGTATGATCGTTATTATAGTAATGTTGTCTACATTTCAAGTTAATTATTTTGTACATAATATTATAAAATCTATTAAAAAATAAACTTTATTTAAAAAGGAAAAAGGCGGGGTCTAAATAAAATATTTATTCTACCTTTCCTCCTAAATTATTCACAACGGTCAGATTGTTACCATTCTATGTCACATATAAAAACTATTACGGTCTTTTAATAGCGTATGTCAGAAATTATTCATTCCAGTACAAGAAAGTAACTTTATTACACAAATTAACCTTTTTTTACACCACGGTTTTTGTATTGTTGCTGCTTGCAGCTTTACAGTATATATTAAATTTCTCAGCAAATAACTTTTTCCGGGATTTTGTTGCTGTACTGAATAAATGCAACAACAACAAAATTGCTATCTGTCGGGAATAAAACCCGTTATTGATATAAAACGTCATGTTTTTTGTGACAGTGACGGATAAGATCAATCTATAAACTTGACTAATACATAGATAATCAGTTTCTAGTGAAACACTTGTTACAGAAAAAGAGAAAGCTATGGTAATTCTCACTAGACATTTTCTAGCACATAAAACTCAAATTTTATCAATAATGGAAAATATACTAATCAGTGCAACAACATCATCACATTAAAAAACAAGCTCCTCCAACGCTTCTGTCTGTCTGTCTGTTCGTGCTAAACCTAAAAACTACTGTACCGATTTTCATGACGTTTTAACCAATATATAGAGTGGTTATTGAGAGGTGAGTCGCGAGTAGGTATAATAATAAAATGTAATATAGTAAAAACTAGCATAAAATCAATTTTATTGAACAGCCATTCCTAAAGCAAACTATAACCCAGGTAACAAAAGTTAAGTGGACATTAGAGATTTCCTGACTCAGCGCGTTGAATCACTGCCTGCAATAATTATTGGGAAAGAAATCGGGACGAGAGAAATTTATGGTACTAAGGTCTGATACATCTTGATTACTGTTTCAGGTTAAGTGTTAGGTAGAGAATACATTTTCGAAACTATATTTTACGTTATTTGTAGGATCAACTAGAAATCTAAAATTTATCTTAAAAAATGTACCTATAAGGACCTTTTATTTATAATCCATTGATTGCATGTTGGTATGTAGATGAAGTGATGAATTCACATTTAGAACACAATTCTTATTCCTAGATAGGTATATTAGGTAGAAAGGTACCTCGTAGGGGCAAGGTTACGCTAACGTTACGGTTGAGTACGTAAGCAATCCCGTAACATCCCATTGCGACGAATGGTTCCGCTGTACGTTTTAGTGAGTAGGAGACTCACAGTCTGACTGGCAGAACCTCATGCAGAGTTTCCCAAGCGTTATCAAATAAAGGTAGGTAGGTACCTAGCCCTTAGTTTTCTTCCTCTGAATCATGAATGGTATAATAGAAATACACTGCTAACTGATTTTCGTTCACTGTGGCCACTTTGGCTGAGACCGACCGATGAATATACGCAATGATATTAATTTTAACTAACAGTTACTAGATACATTATTTAGGTTTTGGCCTGACCTTAAACTCAAATTGCATACATTACTCAATATTGTTATAAGATTACTTGCAATGTTATATTGTACACATGTCTTTATATCATAAGAACAACCTTATATGTGTATAGACATTAGATACATCACTTCTCACATAAACTTAAATGAAGCAACATTATTTAACATAGAATTATCCCACTACCCATCCCTACTGAGTATTTACGACACCACGTTAGATGCTTGCCAGGCCACGCACAGGCTACGTAATGCATATTATAAACGTGTTACATAATAGAGATGCTATTTTGAAATCGTTCTTATTAAATTATATTATATTAATCAAGAAAGTTATATACTTTATTAGCGAACGAAGCCTCGTTCCGCTACTTAAATAAAATTTCTAAAATAAAAGTATTCAATGTTACTTTATATAACATTAGCTAACTACGAGTGAAAGTCCCGTCAAAATCGGTCAGACGTTTCAGATATTAGCCAAACAAATAGACAGACAAACAGACGGACAAAAAATTTAAAAATTGATTTTTTATGTTAGTACTGTATACTATATTTTCATATATATTTAGTAAAAAGCTGTCAATTTGAAATTAAAAACTGACACTTCATTTTAATTTATATGTCTAGACTAGCGACTCACCCACACTTCGGCTCGGCTTCGTCCCCTGTAAATTTTAATTTCCACTAAGTTCTAATTTTTTTCAAAAAAAAGTAGTTTTACACCTCATAACTTAAGCTAAGCTCCGCCGAACAGACAGACGGAGAACAGAGAGAGAGAGAGATTTTTTTTATTATTATTATTTTTTTTATCTGTAAAGATGTACCTACTCGAAAAAACTTAAAAGTCTCCTAGTTATCATGCTAATCACACTGAATAGACTCAAAACGTAGGCATGTGATGCATCATGTATGTACCTACCCATTAAATAAGTCATCCTACGAGTAACGAAACATTTTACGCGGTTAAGCTTTCAAAAATGCTTTGGATGATTTAAGCTATTTTAATGAAAAAATATAATGCAATCCGATCAGAAATATTTAGAATGAAGGATTAAAATGTTACTTTAAAACAATTTAAATATAAAAAGAGAAAAATGGATTATTATTTAACGATAAAACTCTACATTAAATTAAATCAGGTATATATAAAGGTATATTCTTACAGCTTTTCCAACATTAATTTAAGCTATAAAGTACTAAATCATACATTTCTTATATACTACTTAATATATAATTTATTGCGATGCGGTGAATATAGATAGCCCAAAACTTTAAGTGTCTATCCCAGACCTTACGTATAGATAAACAGAGATCGATTAACCCGTTAACCGTGCCCAGCAACTACGAATAGGGCTGCCAAATGTTTTGTAATGTTGGTATACATTTTATATTAATTATTTAATTAATCTCCTCCTGCCTGATTTCGGTCACGGTGACTTATCTGTTACATGACAGAGATTCGTTCATGTGACTTATTTTCCCTATCTTTGCAGTAAGCGTGCCTTTGTAGATGTCACGTTAGAATACGTTTTTCATAGTGGTAAGTTGTTTGGGTGGTTGATTTATTTCTGCACACGTCGAGTTTAAGGAAAAAGTACCCCTCCTGTCGTCTTCAAATGAAATCAAAAGAAAATATACCATATTCAAAAACACTTTTACAAGCACGTTTATAAAATTCAATATTTTTACTTTTTACGTCATAAAAATAAGAATTTATTTACATAATAAAAATTTGATTCCGAAAAACTCAAAGTAATTTTAAAAACTTTTGGTTTTTTTTTTCATTTTTTGTTTGTTTTTCCAAACAAACAAAAAATGGTTATTCAAATCTTTCCATCCGTTTTTGAGATTTAACGAGACTAACGAACAGCAAATACAAAAATTGTTAGTTTTACTATCCATTTTCGAGCTGTTATCAGTACAATGGTTTCAAATTATTACACAATATACATTCAGATTTCATATTTACTAACAAATTTGCATCAAAACAAGTTGTAAAAGTAGGTTAAAAATCGACGTCCCAAGTTTTATTATAAAGTTTTATTAAATAAATTGGAGCCGATAACAATGTGTTAATAATGAATTAGGTACAGTAAATAAAAAAATAGATTATAGTATTGTTTCTAAACACAAGAAAAAATATTAGAAAATTATATAATTCCTTCAATTTAAAAGAATTTAAACTTCTATGACAAAATCAAGAATACATTATAATTATAAATATTAATATTTTTGATTTTCTACTATTTATGGACTATACAGAGCTGTTAATATGTATGTATAAAAGAACAAAGTCATATTAGTGTAACATATTTTTATTCACAATAATAACATATAGAAATAACTAGATTAATTAATAATTTTCATAAAAAAAACTATAGAAAATAACTTCTACCACTAAAATTAATTTCGAGTATAAACTATAATTTAGATATTTAATTCATTAAGATATAAAAAATATGTAGAATAATTCACTAATTTAAATAGGGAAACACTTCACTTGATTTAAAATTCACATAAATTAAGTAACCAATAATTAAATCACCAATTATATATCAACAAACACTATAGCACGATAGCACAATCACTTATAACACTGTCACTCAGGTTAACTTGATAATAACGACACACTCCGTCCGAAGTCGACTCGCTTCTGTGTCACTGCGTTGACGTTCACCCCTTTTATACAAAAGTTGTTGGCGCCCATAGTTGTCAATTTGACGTTCCGTATTAATTAATTATAAGATTTCCGGTTGAAGATGGCTGTCAATTGACATCCCGTATTAATTAATAATGTGATTTTAATTCTTGCGCCGATACGGCCATTCTGATGAGTGACGCGTCCCTGCGTCTACTCAATTTACAGATCTGAAAAATTATAATAATGTACATTATTAACACATACATAAAATTTAAAAGTGATACCTCATAGCCTCTGCGCTAATATTGGTAATTCATTAGGGTCTAACATTCGAAAACTATTACACAACAGCCTCATAGCCTCTGCGCTAATATTGGCAATGCTTAAGGACCTTCGCGCCCTTTAGCATTCTCACAACACAAAATCATACTATAGCCTCATAGCCTCGGCGCTAATATTGGCATTCACATAACACAAAATCATATTATAGCCTCATAGCCTCGGCGCTAATATTGGCAATGATTCTTGGCTTTAATCCGTCAATACAAAAATATTCAATCCACACATATCCACACGAAATACATAAATGAACACTAAAAGTTATCGTGGCTTACGCTATTACCACAACAATTTATTTTTGCTCACTTCAATAATTAACGTCAAGCTTCTGTAGATTCCATAGCCGATACGGCTATATTACTCTGAATGCCAAATTGAGGCGCACTTCTTAGATTTTCGTGGCAAACTTTCCGTGACCGGCCTTTCCCAGTTATTTTTCGTATTTCATATCTGTCATGAGGTAAAATTCTTTTAATTTCATAAGGTCCATCATACTTCTGGCTTAGTTTTGTTCCTAATCTTGGCGGTTCTTTCAGTAACACGAAATCCCCTTTGCTGAAACGTTTTACTTTAGCTTTGCCTTTATCATAACGTTCCTTATCTTTTGCAGCTGCGTCGGTCATCCTTTCTTTAACTGATAGTCTCATTAGGTCTGGATCTACTCGTTCATTTACGTTATCAATCAAAGATATTAATTCCGGTGGAACACAACCCTTTTTCCCCGTTAAGAGTTCGATGGGAGATTTTCCTGTGGTTTTTGAAATTGTGCAATTAATAGCTAATTGAAGGGTGTTAAGTGATCTTGCCCAGTGCGTTTTTTGCATACTCTTAATAATTGTGAGACCGCTTTTTAGTATCCTCATTATTCTTTCAACTTGACCATTACTCCGACTCACATAACCAGCACATTGATGAAGCTCAATTCCATATTTCTCACAGTAAGATTTGTAATGAGAAACAAATGCTCCATCTCCATCGACGATTATTCGTTTAGGAGCTCCGAATAAGAAAATTATTTCCTGTAAATGTTTTAAAGCATTTTCCTGAGATTTACTTTTGGCATGTTTTAGTATCACAAATTTTGTGTATGCATCGACAGCTACAAACACATATTCCTTTTGTGTCGCAGAGCCACTTAATTTCCCAGAAATATCAATATGTAATGTATGGAAAGGTTCTGCTATCTTCTCGATTGAGTGTAACTGACTTTGTGTTGCTCCTGATGATCCTTTCATAGTTCTGCATGTGACACAATGATCTACAAAGTACCTTACAATCGTATTCATCTTTGGGAACCAAAAATGTTCCCTTAATTTTGCTAAGGTTTTTTCCCAGCCCATATGTCTCAATGATTCATGATAGCTGTTAATGAGGCTCCATTGAAAAGATTTTGGCACTACTTTGCGAAGTTTTTCATCATGATCGTCCTTATGATACAAAATATTATCCATACACACATATTCTTGACTTAGTTTCACATCCTTTTTTAGATTGTTAATGATATTACATATCTCTTCGTCACGCCTTTGTTCCATTATAAGCCAGTCATCTTTAAGTCCAACGTGCATTACGATAGGGTTTCGACTAAAAAAATCTGCGTGACGTAACTTCTCACCTTTCCGGTATTCTACCTCGAAATCAAAATTTTGCAAAAAGGCCCACCATCTATGTATTCGCGGCAATAGTTCTTGTTTATAACGGGAAGCTTTTACTGCGTTGCAATCCGTTATAATGGAAAATTTTCTTCCGTACAAATAATGGCGAAAATGCTTTACCGCTCTCACTATTGCAAGGGTTTCGAGTTCATAAGAATGGTATTTCGATTCGGCCTTTGTGGTCCTCATACTAAAGTAACCTATGACATGTTGCCGACCTTCTTTTATTTGTACTAGTACTGCACCAAGTCCAGCAGCACTTGCATCAGTATGTAATTCAATCGGTAGTTCTTCCTGAAATATTGTTAGTAGTGGCGATGATACAAGATAGTTAATTATTTTGTTTCTTACTGCTTCGTGTCGTTCTGTCCATTCCCATTTTACTCCGTTCTTAGTAAGATCGTATAATGGGATCATTTCAGTCGAAAAATTTGGTATAAATCTTCTGAAATATCCTGCTAGTCCATTGAATTGCCGTAATTGTTTTACATTCTTTGGAGGAACAGTTTTAGATAGGGCTTCAACTTTCAGAGGGCTTGGTCTTATTGTGCCTTCGCTTACAACATATCCTAGATATTCAATAGAGGTCTTCATAAATGAACACTTTTTAATATTAAAGGTAAAACCAGCCGTAGTAAGTGCCGATATAACTTTTTCTAGTTTTTCCAGTCCTTCTTCGAAAGTTCTACTAGGAATTAAAACGTCGTCAATATAGACAAGGGCTGTTTTGCCTAAAAGTTCTCCAAGTGCCTTATTTATAGCTCTTTGGTAGACAGAAGGGGCATTAGTCAGTCCAAACGGCATGGTTAAATACTCATATTGCCCATCAGGCGTAATAAAAGCAGTCTTCTCTATAGATTCCGGCGCGATCGGTATCTGATGGAAGCCAGCAGCCATATCTAAACATGTGAAATATTTTGAATCTTTCAATTCGTCTAGCTGGTCAGTTATTATAGGCAATGGGTAGTGATCACGAACGGTATTAGAATTAAGTTCTCTGTAGTCAACACATAATCTGTCTTCACCGTTTTTCTTTTTTACAAGAATCACTGGACTAGCAAATGGTGAATTGCTTTCCCTTATAATATTTTTCTGCAACAAGTCACTTAAAATCTCTTTAAGTTTTAGTCGTTCGATTGGGGCCATTCTGTAAGGTCTTCTTTGTACAATTTTATCTTTATCTTTCAATCGAATAACTAATTCACCGGTCTTAATTCGAGAGCTCGAAATACCTTCTGTAAAGGATGTACTGTATTTACAGAGGAGGCTTGACAGTTTTGCAAGGCTCTGTTCGTCCGATATATCAGTCTTTATATCACCAAAATTAGTATGCTCTACTTGCAGAATCATTTGTGGTAAGCAATTTCTTAAAATAGTGATAGATTGTTTCGACAGATGAACCTCGATGCCTGGAATGCTCAAAATATCTCTGCCAATTAAAATATCAACAGGTATTTCATGGTCTAAAACTTCGTAGAAGATAATTTCCATGTTGATGTTGTCAATTGTACATATCGTAGATACTTGGGCCAATGATAGAATTGGTATTGATCCAATTCCTCTTAATTGTGTAATAGTATTTTGTCGTTTTCCGGGTATTCCAGATGCCACAGATTGCTTTATTAAAGAACAATCAGCTCCGCTATCAAACAGGCCTTTATATATTCTGTAACCAATGGTAATATTTAATAAATGATGGTACTGTTTACCTTTCTCGCAAGTATTAATTCTTTTCTCCGCATTTATCCTTTTAAAACAATTATCAATTGTATGCCCAGGTATTGAACAAAATGAACATTCTTGCTTTTGTTCTCTTTTGTCATTTTGTATTTTTGTTACAGCGTTTTCTTTGCAAAATCTGGCTCTATGTCCAATTTTGCCGCATACGTAACAATGTAAATCAGCCTTTTGGTTTAGGCGCGGCTTTTTTTGATGGACGGCATCATGAGATGATTGCGATAGTTTTCGTTTTCGCATAGATTTAGCAATCGCGATTAATTCAGGAACAGATTGAGACTTGCTATTAAGTAATTCTGTTCGAAGTTTGTCATCCGTAATACTGCCTATGACAAATTCAACAGCATCATGTTCAGTTGGATTTGGTTTCACTATTCTTTTAAACATTCTCCAAACGTTGGAAATGTAATCTGTTATATTTTCCACATTGTCAATAGTATAGTTCCGAAATTTTAATACTTCTGAAAAATATCTGCTTTCTGGTTCAAAAGTTTCCAACATATCACTTCGCATTTCATCCCATGTCGTCGTTCTTAATAAGCATTCGTCAGCCCAAATTTTGGCACGCCCTTGTAAAACTCCTGCTGCTTTCAATCTTACTTCATGATCTCTCAGGTTATATTCAGCTTGAGTTTTGGATATAAGTTCGACCCATTCCTTAATGTCTGTCCCCTTATCTGGATCAAATGCTGGAAAATAAACATCTGCAATTCGAATTGTAGAGCTCACATTAGGCTGAATCATTTTTACTATATCACATATAGTTGCGCGATTCTCATTTGATATTTGCGAAAGCATCTCAGTCATAGTGTCCTTCAAAGTATTGATGAAAAGGCTCATTGTTGGATGTCGTGAGGGCCCAGCATCACTGTCCTCGCTATTGCCATTTCGTGACCTTGAATTATCAGTCATGGCGTGGTTATTTTATGTTCAGTCCCTGCTTCTGATAAAAGAACAAAGTCATATTAGTGTAACATATTTTTATTCACAATAATAACATATAGAAATAACTAGATTAATTAATAATTTTCATAAAAAAAACTATAGAAAATAACTTCTACCACTAAAATTAATTTCGAGTATAAACTATAATTTAGATATTTAATTCATTAAGATATAAAAAATATGTAGAATAATTCACTAATTTAAATAGGGAAACACTTCACTTGATTTAAAATTCACATAAATTAAGTAACCAATAATTAAATCACCAATTATATATCAACAAACACTATAGCACGATAGCACAATCACTTATAACACTGTCACTCAGGTTAACTTGATAATAACGACACACTCCGTCCGAAGTCGACTCGCTTCTGTGTCACTGCGTTGACGTTCACCCCTTTTATACAAAAGTTGTTGGCGCCCATAGTTGTCAATTTGACGTTCCGTATTAATTAATTATAAGATTTCCGGTTGAAGATGGCTGTCAATTGACATCCCGTATTAATTAATAATGTGATTTTAATTCTTGCGCCGATATGTATTACTCTACTTTCGCCTTTATTTACAATTTACTACTATATATACAAATTTATTTAATTTATATTATTATGTTTACGATAAATATTATATGGTAGCCCTATCAGTAGCCCATTAGTGAGTTCAAACATTTGTACTTTCTATGTCAGACGTGAGGTCGAACGAAATTGAGACGATACTTTGAAGGGTAACTCACTTCCGCCCGTTAATACACTGAAAACGCGACACGTCTTAGTTTTATGAAACATGTCTGAAATATCAATTTTAGCCTTAATCAATACATTTAATATAATTCTAATTTAGTTAGATCTGCGGGCCTAGACAATGTAACAATCGATTAGCGAAAGCGATAGTAGAGAAGTCCAAAATGTATGGGTTTGACATATGACTTATACCTATATGTCACGTGATCTGTTATCAACGAATATATGATGGTAGACAATGTACATTCATTTCAATTATTAGTGATTTAAAGTTCAAGATGCATACGCTGCGTTTAAGCGATGACGATTGTAGAAATCAAATCGCTTCATAACGAATGCCGGTTGTCTATAGGCCCTGTACATTGAATATTTTTTGAAAAACCTAATTGAATTACTTAAAATTACCGGTACAGAGGCCGAATCTATAGTTTTTATTTTTTTCTTTTGTCTGTCTGTCTGTGCTCGCATCACTGGTTATCTGATTTTAGCTGCTTTGGTGGTGTAGTGGCTAGCGTGTATGGTCGCACACATGGAGGTCTTGGGTTCGAGTCCCGAGTAGGGCCAAGTTTAGTTATTGAGTCTTTCTGTTTCATAAGCCTCAGTGTTACTGAGCTGCTGTTGCCCGGACTTGGAAATAAAGAATAAAGAGTGCACTTGTGTTTGCGCATACACTCGTGCACTATATAATATGTCCCGCCCAGATGGCTAGTCTCAATGAGATTGGCCGTGTACTGTAATATTTTGTTATTTAAGTCGGTAAAGATATCATTATTTTTCAACGAAATATAAAGAATTCTATACAAAAAGCTTATTTTTATCAATCGTTTTGATTTTGCTATATCGTACAAACGATTAAATGTACACGTGTTATTTGTGTGGATAAAGCTAACTTTATATTATAACATAAATATGAGTTAGAACTAACAGTATAAGTCTGCTTCATGCTGTGTTTCAACCGCGTTTACCATACTTGTATATTCAATATTAGATCCTATTCATTGGTAAAGAACAAACACTAATATATTTGTGGGTACGTGGTGTTGTACTAAAATATCGATTGATTGCGAGCCTTATTCTTAAATCAAGGGTTCCGTGACAAGAAATATAATCTATTAATTATTTTTAAATATTTCAATAATTAACCTAGAGACTCGCTCACGCTTCGCTCGTGTTTATCAATAAGTATATTTTAATTTTATTGAGCGGAACCCCAAAAAGAAAAAAGAAAAAAGGACTCCCTAACAACAAACATCTGCCATTAAAAGTCCCGACATAATCTGCGAGTATATAACAGTTGCAGAGATTATCCGGAATATCGTATTTCTGTTTGTTCCGCGGCTAATCTTCAACAAAAATGTTAAAGATTGTATTTTTCTAGTAAGTACCGGATGTACGTACAATATATTTAGTAAAAAACTGTTATGTTAATGTTAGTAAAAGACATTTCAATTTTATAATATAGATAATGACAACTTTAGTTTAAGTCATGAGTCTAACATGAGTTTGAAAAAACAAAAACCGACTTCCAAACTTAATAAATCTAAACTAAAAAGTAGAAAATAATACTTTTAAGGACTTTGTTAATTTTGGAGTCGGTGCCAGCCAGGTGTTTTGATTATGTTTACAAATTGATAGATTAATCAAATATGTATCTATTTAGGGTTATTTTGCTTTGGCTGGCACCGACCTGCTAGATCAAGCATTTCATAGGCTATTGATTTTCACCGTAAGTGCTGTTTTTATTTACCATTCACGTATCTTGTATGAACTTTTATACTTTTTCATATCGCTAGTATAAGCCTTTAGTATCTAAGATCACCTAACTCTCAAAGTGGTGTAGTGGCTAACATGTAGGGCGGCACATCCGAAGTTTCCTGGGTTCGAATTCCGGGTCAGGGCAAGTTTAGTTATTGAGTCTTGCTGTTTAGAAAGCCTGCTTAGAAAGCTGTTTAGAAAGTTCGGAGTTGGTAAGTAAGCGGTGTTCCATCCCCGTGCTACGGAGAGCACGTAAAGCCGTCAGTCCTACGCCTTAACTCTCACTGGTCGTATAGAGTCTCGTCGTCCCACCGGAGTATAAGAGTGATAGGAATAGAGAGTGCACTTGTATCTGCGCTAGTCTCAACTAAATTAGCCGCCGTGACCGGAATCTGTCGGAATGTCCTTCGGATTATTTTCTAACATCTGCAAGCATTCTTAATTACTCTATACTAAATAATTTAATTAGAACCTCATTTTTCACTATCAAATAATCAATTATAATCCTAATTACACACAATTTGCTTAATTTCCAAACAACTAAGTTGTAGTTGTATGAGTAAATTTAACACAATAACGTCTAATGAGGCTTAGAGCTTTCTGCATATTTTATATGTTTTAGTTTCATGACATTTATTAGCTTACCGGAAATTCCATTAGTATATTAAATGAATGAAATGTGTATACCAAAACAATGTTTTGGCATCAATTTGGGTAGATGGTATTATTAATATTTAAAATTACTTCATCATCATCATATGAAATCATATAATACGAAATCTAATATATAAAAATCTCGTGTCACAGTGTTTGTTATCGAACTCCTCCGAAACGGCTTGACCGATTTTTATGATTTTTTTGTGTATATTCAGTATATCTGAGAATATGTCGTAGGTTTTTTTATTTCCCTAGGTGACAAGGGTGGTCTCCAGATTTTTTATTCTTTATCAACCGACTTCCAAAAGGAGGAGGTTATCAATTCGTCTGTATTTTTTTTTTTTTTGTTTTTTGTTTGTTAGCTCATAACTTTGAACTGGGTGAACCGATTTTGATGATTCTTTTTTTATTTGAAAGGTAGTGCTTCCCATGTGGTCTCATTTTAATATTTTCCAGTTCTGACAATGGCATCCATGAGAAAACCATAAAAGTCTTAAATTAGCATTAAGTATTTGCGCGACAAATGGACGAATAACTCAATATCACGCCAACCGATTTCGATGATTCTTTTTTAAATGGAAAGGATATACTTCAAGGGTAGTTTGATGAGAGTTTGGTAAGGTTCTGATGATGGGATCCATGACAAAGTATCGGAACTCTTCAATTTTTAGGAGCAAATTAACGATGCTCGGCCGAATCTTTTATGGGCTATATGGATATTTGAGTCACGTACCGTAACTGATGATGGGAGGTACAACTCCTCAACGGTTAGCATTTTAAAGAAATTTTTTTCAATATAATACGCAATTATGGACCGATAGTTGTATACTTTCAGGCTATCAGGTTTACCTCATAATAGAAGGTAAATTTTTATAGTCATTAACACAATACGTATCTACTTTCCGCTAAAAATTTTAAAATAAATTATTTTTAACAAAAAAACAAAAACCGACTTCCAAACTTAATAAATCTAAACTAAAAAGTAGAAAATAATACTTTTAAGGACTTTGTTAATTTTGAAGTCGGTGCCAGCCAAAGCAAAATAACCCTAAATAGATACATATTTGATTAATCTATCAATTTGTAAACATAATCAAAATACCTGGCTGGCACCGACTCCAAAATTAACAAAGTCCTTAAAAGTATTATTTTCTACTTTTTAGTTTAGATTTATTAAAATAATTTATTTTTAGATCAAATTTATATTTTTTTATGATTTGGCATCAAAAATATTTATATTATAATCCTAAATGTTCATCCTTCGGGCGCGGGCGGAGCCGCGGGAATTTCTAGTATTATTACAAAATGTTATTATACACTAAACAGTCACATTCGCTTATAAAAATTAAAGATATTATGAAGATATAACTTATAATACTGAATAAGGCGTCATTAAGTAAATCTCTCCATTTGTGTGTTTAAACAAATGAATGTAGAAGGCATCGCTTGATCGATAAGCAATTCCTCTTGCGTTACTTGGGTTAATAGTTCAAGTCTTTTCCCCCCAGCTAACTAAGCTAAGGAAGAATTCATCTGCCTTCTGATACATGCTTCCATAAAAAAACGCTTAAAAAGTACATATTAGATACTATTGAAGAGTTTAATCATTTAAATAATTAATTATGTTATTAAATATAGTTAAATATTATAATTAATATTATGATAAATTGTAGAAACTACGCAATTACAGTTATATTTTTCTTGTAGACCAGTAGGTCACCTACTTCTTTCCATTAGCTTAATTATAGAATGTCTAACTTTAAAATTATTTTAAATGTTAAACATATTTTTTTCCTGTTTACACGATCAATTTTATAAACTCGCTTAAAAATTATACGTAAAGCGATGGTATATATCATATATCAGTAAGAATGAAGAAGACTATGGTGTGGCAAAGAACACATAAGAAATAGAATGTCATAAAATACTTTCTACCTACCTGTTATAAAATCATGAAGATAAATTCATACAAAAATTAAAATCCACAGTGTTAGCACTAGTCAGGCTCATGTGAGTGACGTGGGTCGACAGCGGCTTAAGTTAATCTATTACATTTAATATAAGAAGTCTGTTTACCTTTTTATGTTATACAACGTCCAAAAAACAAAAGCTTCAAGCTTCAAAGTATATTTGGTTTGCTACTTTAGAGAAATCCTTGACTTAAAATCACCTGAGGACTGTTACCACAGTAGAAAAATATGTAAAGTATGCAAATGCCATATATTAAAACGAAATTTTTACCTTATGCCATGCTTAAAGAACTGTAGTGCCATCTGGTGGCAAGTTTCAGTTGTATGCGTCAACCGAAATACGATTTCCAGACTGTCGAGAAAATAACGTGTAACAGTCGGTTGCACCTTATAGATGACGGTATGAGTGCAATGTGCTAGTACTGTACAAATGTCGCAAAGAACTAGTGGTAAGATTTACTTATTGAAACACGCCACACACGGGATTGCTCATCACAGACACATCATTATTATGGCACAATACAGGATTAGAACCCAGAACCTCCCCAATATATTTGCAAACTTTATAAGTGATTTAAATCTTCTTTCTCTTAAATATTTTTGGCCTCAAGTATCAGCACACAAATCGTAATTAATATTACTCAAAATTCGATTTTCTTTTGTAAATATTAACGAAATGAAAGTAGATGTTTAATTGAATACTTAATTGAAACCATCTCATCCAAGGGCTTATCTAGCAAGCTCGAAGCTGGCTGAGAATACTAAAAGTAATGTCCATATTAGATCGTATTAAGTACATAATATATAAAGTTTGACAACCAGCCAAAGACAAAGTCACGACCCTGGTGTGACACTGGAGAGTATAAAGTTAAAAGTTTAAAATTTATTTCGTGTCTAAAGCATACAAATAAAAACCTTTAAATATGAATGCCATCTTGATAGCACTAAAGATATAACTGAATGATTCACATTTTCTATTAAGTAAGCTTCATCATTTGAGTCAGTGTCCGTCGACATAAGGCCAAAATTTAGATACTAGCTGTAATCTGCTACGCATTGTTGTGCATCAATGGTTTAATCTTGTAGCGAGATATAGCAAAATAGATGATGCTATATAATATGTTATCTGTACTAAAATACCCAAATTACAGCATTTACTGTATTAAAACAGATGTGCTAATTCAAAGTAATAGATAAAAAACTTCAGTAACGTATATACATCGTATATTAAAGTAACGTATGTCTAAGAAACATCGATACACGATTTTCGTTTTTTAAAAAAAACTAATACTTTTTATTTTACTTTTTATTTTTACTAAAATCGATATCAATAAATTAACGATATCAATAAATTTATAAAAGGAATTTTTTAAAATCTGCTGACTCTTCCAGGTTTTTATCATTTTGCAAAGAGGATAGACTTATAATATTAAATTACCTCTATAATTTGGTACTTTTCTATCCAGATTTCTTTTATTTTTCAAATTAATATTAGAATTATAAACATGAGAAAATATTAATAGACGATACATTAAAACCAGCATCGTCGAATGAGGGATTACTCTCAGCCCGTTGTTATGCACATCTGCCGCGCTTTTCGCCATACAAGACGATTGAACTTGAAACCATGCCAAAATTTAAAATTCGCTCTCTCTACACCATTATGCCTAGATTTTATATCTCATTAGAATATAATGTACAATAATTATAATAATTATAATTCTTCTTAACCTATATTCTATCTACATTATTTATATATTTACCAGTATATAAAAATCTCGCGGCACTGTGATTTTTTTTTATAAATATATAATTTTTATTAAGTAACACCTAAATATTTAATATAAGCATAAGTAGCTTTTGTCTCTGGCTTCGCTCATATATTATCACACATATATCTTTAATGAAATCGCGTAGAGTTAAGAACAAAAAGCGTATTAAAATATTTGCAATAAAATATTTTTACCATAGATATTATTTAGTACATTATAGATACTTCATTTAGACTCATAACTTTATTATGAACAATTTGAAGTAAAACAAGAATTTACCAAGATATTCTCAATAGATATTCGTAAGGTACACAAGCTTACAAGCTCCTTGCCCAATGAGAGCAACTAAACTTGGTTCTGACAAGACTAAGTCTTGAAACAATGCCAAAGTAACGAATTTAGTACCTATTCTGTTTTTAATGGACAGATCTTCGCATTAAATTAAAGCTCTATTATATAGGCTTATAAATAAATATTATTATATTGTTAATTATACCTCTCACTGAACATTTTGCAATAATAATTACATACTTAATGAAGTAAACTTGGCATAATCTTAAGCTATTCGAGAGACTTATAATCATTTGTTTTTGGGATATTCAAATATATCTAAAATGGTGTCAAAAGCTCAAAATATAAACCGGTTGAACGAATCAGGCTTGTATAAAGAATTCCATACTGTTACACAACATGTTCATGCAACCATTTACCAATAAAATAGAATCTAATATTTAATAGCATTTAAACTCTGAAACTTATATTGCTTAACGTAAAAATTGTACTACAATCAAACTACTGTGTGGTGGCTATAACAGTGTGGGAAGCCGCTTATATGCGTAATGGTTTTTAGGATAGAGTCAAATCAGAAACACTAGAAAAACTTTATTCAAACGCCAATTTATTCTGGGATACACCTTATTTTATGTTTTAATTTCAATCAGTAATAGTTTCTTAGGCTTACGCGAATATTCGACATTATAAATGAAACTAACTTTTCGGATTTTGTCGAGGATTTATTTTGATTTTTAGTTTAGTTTGTGAGTAGGCACTGTGTGTAACAAGTATATAAACTTCTGAGACATCAAATATCTTAGGCTCTCCCGTGACCATGATGGCTGTAAAGCATTCGAAACGTCGGGAACTAAAAATCTAAATAAATACGAGACAAATTTTGAAAAGGTAGTTTCTATTAATAACAAAATTTACCATGATAATTAAAAATTTTGCGCTCTACATACCATGGTTTAAAAAATATTGGTCAAGGACGAAAAAATATCGGCGTAGTAAGAAATCCTATTTATTTCGGACCCTTTGTGTATGAAACCCTAAAATTACTTGAAGGACTGACGTAAACATGCTAAATTGGTACTGATTTTTATGAATCCTTTGTGATTTGAATCATAGTAAATAAATTACACTGTCAATATCCAAAGTTAAGTCAATTATGATTCTGTTCACATACCTATACAAAAGACATGATATGGTGAAGAACTTTGGTGAAGAAAATGATGAAGTTTTTTGATAGTACTTTAGATTTCTGGAAGTATCAAACCTATTTGTAACATTCTTTTTGTATTTTCTCTATCAAATATGTATGAATGTCAGCCCTTTTTAACGTTACACTGCTGGGCATAGATCGTGCGCTCAATACGACGGGTATAAGCCCATGGTCCACAATACTAGCTAAGTCTAGGTTAGCACTAGCGACTAACTTCACATTTCTCTTGAAAACTTGCTAGGTTCTCTCTAATATGCAGGTTTTCTCATGATGTTTTCCTTCGCAGATAAATGTATCCCATGTGCGAGACCCAGGATTCGAGCCTGCTTTACTCCATTTCCCAAGTGAAAACGTTACCTATCCTGCGTATCTGTACAGTATGTCTTTGTCTATCACACGACACCATAACTGATTAGATTTTCTAAATGAATAGAGGTACAAACATGTGCTAGTAATTTTAAATTCTCAAAAGAATTTTATTTCTACTAGAATTACCACCACATAGGCCATTAATTATTAAAAAAACACATATGGGTCACCTGGTCAGCCTCAACATAACCTGCAAACTGCAAAGCTTTCAGAAATATAAGAGTTAAAGCGATTGTTACTGTAAAAGTATTCAAGTACATAAACGTAAATATTTTTAACGGTTATAGTTTTTTCAGATATGTGACATTTTCCTGCAATAAAATGTATCCTCCAATGTCACGTTAACCCGGAGAACTAGCTACCATCATACCAAATTTCATCAAAGTCTGTCCAGTATTTCTCGCGATGTTACAGATAGAGAGACAAGTAGAAATCGATATCGATTAAAATTACTTGGCCGATAGTTTAGTTTGAAGGCAATCGTATAGCACAGCAAACTTTTTTGTCACCGATACCAAATCGTTATAATGTGTGCACTCATACATCTCCATACTGATTAAGCAACCAACCAAACTATCGGCCGATCGAAAGTCTGCAGCTTGCGGGGGCACTAAGACTTAAACTTACATGATCACTGATAGTATATGGAACTCTCAAAAATAAAAACAAGTAATAATTAATATTATGGTTAATAACTGGTTTCACATCCCAATAATATCTAAAGATTGGTTATTACACAAGAGTTAACCATACAAAATAACCATTCAATGTAAATCAACAATTTCATATCACTATTACTAAAATATCATAAATCCATCGAAATATCCGAAAATATAACAAAGCTGAATATTTTAATCCTATCCATGTATTCATACGGAACGAATTTAAATCGGTGCCTGTACCGTATTCGATTTATTTTTATTGTTATATTCTACAACCGATCGTTTATAAAACATTTTTCGAACAATCCCTACGCTGGAAAATCTAAAACTTAACAAGCATTTTTTGCAACATGCAAGTCATCCACAAAAACGAAAGTTCAATCTGAGAACATTAATTTGGCCAGCTGTAGCTTCTTGTACACTATTCTTATTTATATTAGCTCTTTAACTGTTGTTTCTTGGTTGTAAAGTAATTTCCTTCGCTAGCAGAAATCTAACTTAACCGTTTTTTACTCGTGCACTTTCAATTTGTTTATGCTGTATGTGATCATTTGAAATTTTTAAAAAGGAATTGCTTATAAGAGGTAATTTATGTTTTAATAACTAATATAATTAAGTCTAAATCTTATTAAAATAGGCGTTATTATCGATACAGAGGCCGAATCTATAGTTTTTTTAGAATTTATGTTTGACTGTTTGTCTGTGACCGCTAGAAGACCACTGGACAGTTGTTGATGGAATTGGATATAGAAATAAATTTAGCAAAGAACGTGAGCGGAGCAAGGATGAGTGTTAATACATATTCTTTTAAAGTTGAAAAAAAAAATTGTACACTAAGAACATTAAAAAAATATAAAGTATTATAATATCAACAGCAATAACCTCTTCGTGAAAACACACAAAGCAGTAAACCTTTTTAAATTACTTTTATAAGCATTTAATTACTTTTTTTTTCTTTGAATAAGATACTTTCCGTAATTCAGTACGAACTCAGAATGATTATTGTGAAAATTTGTTGGCCCTGTTTTATATAATTTTACACAGAAACAGTTTGTGCATAAAGATGTTTTTTTTTCAAGTTTTAGTCGCCAATTTTGGGTTGAAAATCCATTGTACAAGTTAACTAGCTTTTAAGCTCTTTGCATTTCACTAAAATTCAATTGCATTTAACAATTACTGCCTAAGAGTGGAAACACTGTGATGTTCTACAATAATCATTAGAATGTCGTTAGATGTAATCGCAGCCCCGGTCACGTGCGTAACGTAGCTTGTGTATTACGTTTTTTGTTCTTGCATCCCGAATAGTAGGGGTTTGAAATAAGCGGGATAAATAATAAAATTTTAATGTTATTTTTCAAGAAGTCAATTCAATTATTTCCTTTAATGGCTTCCAGGAGTGCCTGTTGGGCACAGTTGACTTCGCCAATGTCGCGTAGAATGGAGAATATACGTTACATATAAACTGATCGATGGAAATGAAAAAAAACAAACACTAAGACTTATTAAATGTAGGAACGGAGCGATTCGTTGTAGAATCAGGACCTACAACAGACAACACAATATATACAAAACTATAAAAAATAATAATAAGTGTTAGGACTACAAGTAACATATTTACAATATATCTACAATTTAATTTTATTATTTTTAATATATGTACACAGAAATCTACATAATGGACTAAACACAAACAACAACAATTAATATTGATAGGACGGGGGACTTTATAAGGAAGGATGTCATAGATAGGATACAGAAGTTTCGGACAGTTAAAAAGGCTATGGGAAGAGGAACCTTCGTCAAGGCCACATTCACACAGGGAGTGCTCCCTGACTCTGATCTTAGCCATTTGCACAGAAGTACATGCGTGACCAAGACGTAGACGGCAAATGGTAGATATAACCCAGCGTTCCACCTGTTTGCACCGGGAAAACCACGGACGTTTCGTTCAAGAAGTCTATGAGTGCGTGCTACGAATATGAAGTAGCATACGAGCAACCGTACTTACTACAAAGTAATATAAAATAGCTTAAAACAGAAAGTTTTACTAGAAGGCACCAAAAAGTCTTGCTATCTATCCTGGATCAATTTTTGAACCAGCTTTATAGTATAAAATTGTTGTACTATTTCCGTCTAAAATAATATTAATCATATTCGTTAACTTTTTTTCAAAACCATAGCATACCGTATTTGGAATCTATTTAAATAACAAATTAATACCTACAGATAATGCCGTCGCGTCTGTCAAATTTTAATTCCATAAATAAATTGTATGTTTCTAATGAGACCCCTTAACCTTGTCATACATAGTCAGACCCATAGAGTATAATGTGTGCTAACTGCTAAACATTAATATTTTTACCCACAAATAAAATAAAACTTTTCGCGTATTTCATAGCCCAGTCTTGGACAAGCAAGCTACGCGTGGATCGAATGGAAAACATTCTCATTACTCTGCAGCGAGCAAAATCTTAGCTTTTTGCACTTAACAATGCAAAGCAGTAGCTCAGTGCTTGAATGTGAATGAATACTTATAAAATTTTACCAGCGATAAAATACTAGAAACTCTTATCGAAGTTTTGAATATCAAAGACATTGTTGACAATAAAGATCGTTTTTTTTTTTGATTTCGTTTTTACCTTTTCTTACTTGTGTGCGTTAACCCAATTTATTAAATAAATAAAAATATCTGATTTGTTTAACTTTCTCTTGGACTCTTCTTAAGTAGCTTCGTAGCTTCGTAGCTTCCTCACAGACTTACATACTGGCATTTATTTTATATCCTATATTTTAATAATGTAAAAGCGACGATTCGAAAGTCTATTTGAATTAAGTATATTTTGATTTGATTGATACGGTTTTGCATTAAATGTTGTTATTTAACTAACGAGATAACTATTTATGACGAAGTTCGTGTATAAATACCATACAGTAATTAATAAATCGACTTTGTTTTAAGCTGAATCAATTTTTTGCTGTAGAAGGACTGCGTTCGCAACTTGTACCGTTTCACTTGTTAGGTTTATTTTAGGATAAATTTTATTCTACTCTATAAAAACTATGAACAAACAGCTTTAAGCGAACTCACAAAGGTTAAGGATAAAGAAAACACATACAAGGTTGAAACAAATACATGTAATTAAACGGTACCGTAATTTTCGCTTATCCCAGAAGGTTTAGCTAGCGGGTTGAATTAGTTGTAATAGCCCTTATCCTATTTTTGTTGTTACGAAATGTATATGAGATAAGTTAAAAGTGAATAATTTATCTCGAAATAGTAATTAATGTTCGGCATTTTGCGAGAAAATTAACAAAACTTAAAAACAGATGCTTCAAATTTTAATGAATAATGCACTAATGTAGTAATACAATATTTAAAGTAAAGTTGATTGCGAGGGTAATTTCTGATATTTTCTGACCTTCTTCTTAGGAATATTTCAAAAATAAGTATCTCTAATATATTTAACGTATCGTGGTGGTGGTTTTAGTTTGTAGTACTGGCTTTTCCAACCAGTGAACTTCTTACTGTATAACTTGTATGTACGTGGGTTTAACTTAAAACTAAAGAAACTTAAAATGCGAAAGGAATTTCCATAGCTATTATCCAAACCATTCTAAGAATTTACTGTGAAAATGTTAGTAATCTAGGCCCAATGTTATCGCGTTGATGAATCCAGAGAGGAGAATACGAACAAAGGACGCATGAAATATAACGACGACGTATGTAGTATCACTTTGTAATATCGAACTGAATGGTTTTTGTAAGCTCATGTTATTTACACAGCGCAAATTTTATATAGAAACTATTGTATGTATGTATGTGTAGAGAAAATTATCAACTATTTTCTGCGTGAAAAGAAAATATATATTTATACATATTTATATTTACAAATAATTACGAATAATCAAAAAGTATTTTTTTATTTACATAAATAATTTACATTTCATTCAAAATAATTATATTCACCATTGGCCCTATAATGACTTATTAAATTAATTATACAGTAAAATCTACATTATACAAAGCAGAGGCAGATACGCAAAAGTTGCTCAAATTTTAATGAAACCAAGGAAGGATTTTTGAATTATTTTCCATTTAGTTAGTTATTAATACGTTTAAATTGCCTATCCCTTATGGGAAATTCCATTGGGCTCTTTTCTTAAAACATCAGAACCAAAGTTCACAAAAGCAAAGTACCCCCATATTATATTTTACATATCTACTGTATTTCTTTTTTATAGCCTTATAGAAACAGACCATAGTACACCACGCTGACCATGTGAGGGTTAGTGGTTTTCACATATCTTTCGAAAACTGCTAAATTGTCTTAGACATGCAGGTTTCATTACGTGAAGTATTGGCGGTAACTGTCTTCACAATGGGCAGATATAATTGGCAAAAAATAATTTTACACACCAATCCAATTTTAACAAATTCTAGGGTTAAACATTTTAATAGGTGTGAAATTAACAACCATCTCGTAAATTTGGAGCTCATATAGAGCTCAGCAACTTGTTATTACTCCGCCCTTATCTCAGATTACTATTTTATGTCTACGTTAAATTAATTTAAACTTTATCCATATCAATACAAAAGGTGTTTTTGCTGTCCTTTCCTCTTATTTAGTCACTTCATTTTTGCCTACAATGAAATTAGTTAGCTAGTTTGACTTACACACTGAAGCTTCTGTATTATATTTTTTTAATGTGATGTGTGGTATATTTCGTAAAATGTAAAATATAATTCCCACTGGCATAATCAAGCTTGTAATTTTTAGTTTTTCTATAAGAAACAAAATTGAGGTGTGTAGCCGATAGCATATCATATCCCAATCAATACAAAAATAATTCTAAAATAATCTTATATTTAATGACCTATTGAGAGCTACCACCACCATACAAATTTATACAAAAAGCACGCTTTATAATCGAAAAAAAAACGCAGCATTATGAAACAAAATCTTATTAAACAATATATAAAAATATTAAGCAGTTGCTCTATACGGCGAGCTAGTGTTGTTTTAAACACAACCTGTAAACGTTAGCAACCCATGCTATTCCCTCTTAGAAGCCGATGACATGTACAAGAGCTCATGAAAGTATGCACGCAGACATCTTAAAAATACTTCACGAAGGAACTCGGTACGAGTAATGCGAACTAAACGACGATTTTCCAGCATTTTTAATGTGTAGACGTGTTGAGTGTCGTCTGATATGAATACAGATAGGTAACTGTAGTTATATTGTTATAAAATACAACTTGTCTTTACAGTTTTCTTTTAAAATGAACTACTTCTTCTAGTTGTATTAGAAGCTTTAGAAAATTAACATTTTTTATTCAATATTTTTCGTGATGCCGTCACAGGTAATTAAAAAGCCCCCGACATAAAATAATAAAAATAGTATTCTACTAGTCAAACCCTTTCATTTGATTACCTATATTGAGGGAGATACGAAAAATATGAAATAAAAAAACAAAAAAAATCAAAATCGGTTCATCCCTTTGGTCGCTACGATGTCAGACACACACACACGCACGTCGCACACACAGACACAGACGCACACGCGCACGCACGCACACACACACACACGCACGCACACACACACACACAATTCCTTACACCTTAAACATATAAACATTAGTGGCGAAGGGTCCATACAAGACGATTCCCACCGTCTTACCTTTTAAAATCCAATAAAGTTTTAATTATTCTACATAATATTTGTTTTTTAAATTTACATGATTACTAATTAAAATAATAATTTATAGTAATAATCCTTTTTTTAAAAATATCATAACGCCTACAATAAGTCAAAATCAACAAAAATGTCTACTTTGCTAAAATGCGCCTTCATAGAAATGCCGCGGTAAGACGTAGTAATTCGGCTTACCTTTTCCATACGAATCGTGTTTCATTCATACTTTTGTATTGGAACATTTTCAAGTGATTTCATTCATAATTACTCAGATTTTTGGTCGCGGTTAAGACGCTCCCGAGCAGCTTATTTTGCATGTGATTGGTGGAAAGTACAAAACGTCACTATGATTGACCAATGACAAGCGACAAGTATCTAAACAAATTAATATGGCCGATGGCGATTCTGTTTACAAGTGCTTAGTGCATTATTTGTGTTTTTCTTTCGTTTTATTGAGTTTTTACTCGATTTTAGCGTAATAACTAATATTGATATTTTGTGTTGAGTCTGTATAGTGTATGGTTCAAATATGTTTTAATTACGGTGAGTTCTATAAGCCATTATTAAATTTGCGTATTTTATTGAAGTTGGATTGTATGCAACTTTGTTTTCGAAACTTGCATAAGTCAAGTAATTTGTAATAAAACTTTCTATTGAAATTGTGTGTAAGTGCTAAATTAGAAAAATATTGTGTTTGTTTTCATTTATGTTGCAGTGAAAATGTTTTTAAGTTATTTTATATGCGTTTCCTTGACAAAATTATTTTAGTTTATTCGGACTGGAAGGAAATATCAAGTAATGCTGTAGGATATTGTAATTAAATTTTAAAACCAGTAAAATCATCTTCATATTTCAAAATTTTAATTTAACTTTGATAAATAAAAAATAAATCAATCTCTTCAATAAGATAGCAAACGAACTACGAAGTTTTTCAAACACTTGTCACTAGATGGCATTGAGTTTACGTAGTAATAATAACTCAATGCTAGATGGCGATATTTATTAAAATAATGATTTAATATATTAATGTAAAATTAACAGAAGGGAAAAACGAATATTTAAATCTCACTAAATTATGTTTAGGTTGAAATTAATTATATTTATAATGAATACAAAATAAAATAATGCGGCCTTAAATCAAATCGCCGTACTTTCACTTTTTAAATGATGCGTAATGATTTCTCATAGATGGCGTCATTAATATTTTTATATTATTTTAGTAAATATTAAATATATTGACTATTCTGCTATAACTTTACATAAATTAAAAAAATAAACAATGACATAAGACTTTATGAACACTTTTTTACTTTTTTTTTTTTTTTGGACAGCTTACCTCTGCTAAAATTTCACCCTTCGCCACTGATAAACATTCACTTCCTCCAGTCATCGAACCCCGACTAGTTACGAGTAGACGCTGCGACGCGACAGTCATTTGATATTATTTAATATAATTCTCTCTTAAAGATTTCTAAGAAAATCTTAACGGAAATAAGTCAAATAAGTGGCTAAAGAATTATAAATACTCTAATTATTCACCACAGAGTAAATTAAAATGAAAGTACGAAAATTAACAAGAAACGTCAAGCGCATGCCAGCTTACTAATTAAAAAACTGAAACGAAGCTATTTATAAATATGATATGCAAACGAAAATCCGTTTTGTACTTTCTGTATGTATTTTTTCCGTCACCTTTTTGACTGTCAGTAATAATAGTTCGCTTTCCGATTTTATAGGTCGTACTAACGACTCACCCTCACTTCGCTCGAGTTCCTCCCTAGATACATTTAAACGGTTAAGTATAGATTTCTTAGAAGTAAAATGGCCTGGTGCTTTACATGTCTTTCGAGATTTTTAAAAGTATTTAAATATTATAAATGTGTTCATTGAAATGTAAATATAAAAATAAAATTTAGATAGTTGTAATGGGATGATTTAAGTACAACACCAAATTAACACGAGAAATACTTGATCATATTTAATAACTCATCTATATATATCACAAAGCTCAATACATTTCAGCTAAATCAGGATGTTGCAGAATCGCTGATTTAGTGACGGAAGCCGCCAGCCTGTCTGCTTTGATTGGGGTGACCACACGCAATGCTGTCATCTCTATACATACAATAATACATAAACTCTAAGATGACATTAATTGAAATTAGTATACAGTAATTGCTAAACTAATTCTGGCGAACATTTGGATCTAAATTTAGCTTAATTAGACATATGGTAAATGTATTATAGGCTTATATAACATACTATAGTGACAGAATATCTTTTAAAAATTAATTATATACATAAATGAAAAGATACGAGCATTGAATTCAGATCAATCTGATCAGTTCAAATACGCTTACCTCAACTATTAAAGTTTTTTAAATTAAATTCGCGCTTAAAATATACTCATCATTATGAAAAACTAGAAAAATAAATAAAATTTATGTTTTTTTTATAAGCGTCAAATATAAATAAATATTATGTTGGAATAAATATGTTGGGGTACTAACAAACAGCGCCATCTAGTTCGATGAAAGAGTACGAGCCGAGATCGTGTTATATAATATACCAAATAGTTGATACATTACACATATTTAACTTTAAGTACATACTATATTAACTTCACTCACTGAAAACTGGGTCAATCGTGTCGTCAAGAATCAAATGCCATAAATACTTCAAAAGATTGATAGTTCTTTATTTAAATAACTTTCGAATCTCATAAAACTGTTGTATAAAACTATCCTTTATTAGGTGTTTGTTTTGTGGTCACCCCAGACACCAGGTCAACATACAAATAACCGTGAACAGAGTTGTTTGTCGACTGTCATTGGGACGATTACATTCATCCAGCTTTTTTTACTGATAAAATGTAAACGTGATAAAATATATGTATGCTTGAAGTATTTATAACCGGTAAATAAAATTAAAGTACCTATTTGTGATGTTACATAACAAGTTTCCATTAAATGCATAAGGAATAAGCTATATTTAAACCTACTTTTAGGAAAAATCTTTTCTTTCAATTTTTGTCTGTCTGTCCGTGCGCCTGTTTGTTCTTTTCTCTTTGATTGAAAAATTTTATATGTCTTAAAATATCTAGTACCTTAAATGTAAAAAAATAAGTAAGTTTATTACCATCGTTGCATTTCTTTTATAAATATTTTTTAAAACTATCGATTGAGAAACAATTTGGAAAGTGAATTGGAAAAAATACATAAATTTTACCTTTTTTAATACGAAATTGGTCTCTCCGTAATATCGAATATAACGTTATATTAAATATTTATTGCCGAGTTACCACTCTAGAGGAAATCTAAATATTTTCTGACTTATCGTAATATAAGCCTCCAATAACGTGAATTTACTAAACAACATCTTACATACGAACATAAAAAATGTAGAGCTAAGTCCTTTAAAACATAGGTTTAAAAGGTAATTTATAATTATAATGAGGTAAATATACGACATAAAACAAACAAACTAATAAATAAACTTTAGCATTTGAGTTACAAATTGGTAGTGATTTAATTACATTTAAAAAATCGACAGAGGGCAAGAGATTTTTATTATCTTTCATTTTCAAATATTAAACAAAAATGAGTTTTAACAAACATTCCGAAATCTAAAAAATGGAATCAAATAAAATAAAAACTAAATATAATAATGGAAACATAATAATTGTTTAACTACAACTGTGTGTATCCATATCCAGGCATATTCTCGCCTCCACCGAGGTATTTGCTGCTGACAATCTCCTGCTTAATATCGAGCGAAGTAAAATTGAATTAATTTATAAGTGGAGCTAGTTGGGTCAGTTTTTATTTATTTCACAAGACAAGATATTTAGGTCATCACTTATACGAAATATGGCACATTTTTAAGTAAAAATAGTATAAGTCACTTAAAAAGTAATTTGATCCTTCAGAGTTTTATACGTATTTATATAATTTGTGTAACAATGAGGCATCATGGATATGAAAATCGTTTATTTTAGTGATTAGGGTTTTATTATTACTTTGTTTTAGACCAAATTTTTATTTTTTATGATTTGGCATTAAAAATACTTATAACCCTAAATTTTTATCTTTCTGCCACCAATCCCTATTTTATAATAGTGATTAGAACGTAGGCGAAGCCGCGGGCATTTCTAGTAATTATACAAAATCAAAATAAAAAGTTCTTAAAAGTCCCAAATAATACGCCCTAAATGAATAAAATTTAAGTAATTTGAACTAAGTTTTAATGTATGGAAACATTATTAAACTCATCTAAATTACGCAAAAACTTGAAAGTGACAAACCGCACTTATAAATAAAATTGTAGCTTTAATTAACGAAATAGTTTCATAAAGTCGGTAATGTTAGGTTTTACACGTTCTAATTACATTCATTGTCCCATACGATTATTCAAACAAAACGTTGGCGATGTGCCATTTTGGGAATATTACCGACCCGACCTTTATCTCTTAGATTTATTTTTTAATTACCACAAATTAAACAATATAATTATGGTAATAGGCACATTATAATGCAGTCAATATATTAGTGTTTAATTTATTATTTAGCCACCTTTTTAGTTCGCCTGTACTATTTTTTCTCAACTGAGCTAAAATTAGCCTTACATTATTATCAGTCTGTGAAATTCTGCGAAAATCTATTCCCATTTAGATATTACAGATGTTCCAAGAAACATTTTTCAAACATTTCATAGTTCATTATTAGGTAACTATTTTCAAATAAATGATATATACATTACCATATATTTATTTTCTGTTTGTATATTCACCTAATTGTTTCACTGAATACATTTTCATGCGTTTTGGTCTGTCTGAAATTGTCTTTTGAGACAATTTCAGACAGACCAAAAAATTCCATACTCGCATGTTGTCACCAGCTCCACTGCTGGATACGAGCCTCCTTTCATTACAAGGGGATCGGGCCATAGTCCACGCTATCCAAATTTGAGTGGGTGCTCTATATAATTGCATTGGTATTCGTAACACAAGCCGTTCGTCGTTGTAGCTTACCACGAACTAGATGACGCGGTTGTTAAAATGTCCTAACATATTTATTATTTAATGATTGGACGGTGTTTACTGACTTGCCCAATATTTTTAAGCTATCTGTGTTATGTTTAAAATTAAAGTCCATCTCATTAAGAAATAGGGTTTATATTAAAAATAAAAGTTAAAATTATGTTTTAAGAAAAAATAATTACTTTAGTTTTTTCCAACTTTTAATAATACAAATAGAATGAGTCGACCAAAATATAAAATGCGCTACTGGCTATGACACTCAGGCATAATCTTGCTTTCTATATTTTGTCGAATTATTTTCAGAATCAGAAGTAATTTCGAAGATTATCTCATTCCAAACCACTTTACAATATTACTGTAGATGTACAATATTTTAAATTCAAGTCATGCTTCAATTGCTTTTCAATAGCAATAGCACTAGAAGCATTAGTTATCGAGTAGCAATCAGGATATAAATTTAGTCCAGGTCATTCACTGTCTACACTTTCATTGGGAACAATTCCCAAAGTATTCTGAAGTACTATAAATAACTATTTAGTTTCTACTCCACAGTTTCAATAGACTAGCCACAATAAATTATAAAGTTTGTTAAGCGACGGTCCAAAGTTTTTTTGTTAACAATTTCAATAAAATTTGAGCTTACAAATTCTTTGTATCAAGCTGTATAGTAACAATTTTATGTGGTTATTTATTTTTTAGATATAAAAATGTATTTAGAAAATCTCCAGTCATTAAAAATGGCATCATTTATGCATTACGCATATATATTTACGAATAGCGCTAGGAACTGTTAGGTACTAATACTGTAAAGATCAACAAGTATGTAAACATACAAAATATTGCAAATTAAATAATAAAGGTTATTAAATACAGTGTTTGTATAAAATTTGCGGAAAATTATGAATGTGATAAATTAATACTTTTTTATAATATCAAACAAACGTGTGATCAAAATATGCATAAGCAGAAAAATCTGCCAAATAAGCAGACTGCTAATGAGATACCTTTCAAAACAGTAATAGTAATTCAGCCATTCCTATTTTGTGGCTATGTTGTCGAAAGAAAACCTAACAAACTAATTTTGCTTTATAAAAAATATTAAAAATCTTTTTCTAAGATGAATATTTCCTGCATTGCAGTATTAAAGCGGCAAATATAAGACATAAATAGAAAAATTAATTCGAAACCAATAAAATACGGCTAAAAAGTTATGCCCGTATTAAAATTAAGTAGGGAACTGCAGTTAATTTTAATTTCAGTGAGAAGATAAAATAAATTCTAGCTAAGTGAAAGTTATAAGCGTTAAGTGCAAATCGCGAGAACGATTGGAACGTAACTTACAGGATAGAGGCTTGAGCGTGATAGAAATTCAAGTTGAATTTAAATTTCGTACTAAATGTTTTATGGGTTAGCTATGGTTGAACTTTATAGGTATATGTATATGTATGTATCTAATATATAAAAATGTCGTGTCACAGTGTTTGTCATCGAACTCCTTCGAATCGGCTTGACCGATTTTCATGATTTTTTTGTGTATATTTGCTACATCTGAGAATAGGTGATAAGGGTGGCCGCCCCCAGATAGGTTTTTTTTTGACAAAATTTTTATTTTTACTTTTTTATAATTTGGCATCAAAAATACTTATAGCCCCTAAATTTCCTTCTACTTTTAATAGTGTGTACGGAACTGTTTACTCTGTACATAGTGATTAGAATGCGGTCAGAGCCGCGGGAATTTCTAGTATATAAATATAATTTTATCAATACGTATTTAAAATAGTTCATAATATTGTTGCTGGTTAGATGTTCTATACTTGTACAAAGAGATTCTGGCTTTCGGTGAGAAGTGTATTCTCTTCAAGGGAAAACAACATCTGTTCCCCGCCTCTGGCTTGCCTTTGTTAGCTGCCTAGAGTGAAGCTGAAAAGCAAATTGCTTGATAAGGTGGAAGGGCTTAATCTGCATAATAATGGGGAAAGCAGCTCGCGATCCCTCTAATTATGGTAAAACCGGTGCACACCGCTAGATACCGCTCTATAACCAACCCTACCGATACTGTACCTGAGGTTCTACATCTCTCAGAGCTATCTGTCACCAACTGCCTAAGATTTAATGTTGATACTAGAAGGTGATGGAGACAGTGGTAGCCCAGTGGTAACGCGCTCGCGTGGATAACCGAGTGATGCGGATTCAAATTTGGGTCTTGCACTTTTGATAATTTCATGAGCGAAGAATTTCTAACACGATTAACACTCGTCTTACGGTTAAGGAAAATATCATGAGGAAACCTGCATGTCTAAGAGAACCAAGCAAGTTTTCAAAAGACATGTGAAGTCCGTCAATCCACACGAGGACAGCGTGGTGGTATATGGTCTGATCCCCTAGTATTGAAGGAAGGCCCGTGCCTAGAACTGCGACATTTAAAAAGGTCTAGAGACGATGGGAGTTTTTTTTGTAGCCCATTCAAATATATCACAGTTTTCCATAATTTCCATAGTCCTTACGCATTATCTGGCCATCTTTAGGATATTCCCTATGGATTGATAGATAGATTCGCAGAAATGGATACCGGTTGATGCGTCACATCAAACAAATTTAAATCTCTCAAGGGGCCTCTCTATGTGTTAGACTAGTGTCTCCGTGCAAACCTCAAAAGGATCAAGCTCCTTTGAGCACGTAAAATACAAGTATATAATTACTAAAATAATAATTTTACTTATTTAGACACCAACTATAAAATCTACGTACAATTACAATATAATATGTACCATTACTTATTTAATGGCTAAGTTAATTCTAATGTTATGATGGCTAAGATGAAAAAAGCCCACAATGAAATTTAAATAAAAATATGTTTTAGATTTTTTTTTACGGATTTACCAGTTCCCGACGTTTCGAATACTTTACAGCAATCATGGTACTTTCAAGCAAATGCTTATTAACTTTCAATAGCATTTTTTTTCAGTAGTATACGAACGATTTATTCAGGATACAAGATTTCCCGTTTCCGCAAAGTGTTCCGACGGGTATACAAATTATGCTTTAAGCTCTTTGAACTGTATGACCAACTATGTTTCACTTCAACAATATTTGCTTAAATTTTGCAGGCGATATAAAATCGCATACAACAAAACCCCATTTTTCATAACCTGTAGGCAATCCAATCAATTTCTAAACTTCATCGTCGGAAAAGCGAATCTATCTATTTTTTTAATTGACTGTCTGCATCGATATTTACACCCTGGTTTTTACACAGATATATTTTCAAAGCTTCACTTACAGTCTCGTAAAAATATATTAACGACTAGCGGTGCCCGCGGCTTCGCTCGCGCTAAGAGTGAATAAAATAAACATTTTTGCTTATATACTGTTACTTATAATGTACCAAGGACTGATTCCCCATTTAAAGTTCTGGCCCTCTTAATTTGTATTGCAGAGCATTATTTCAGTGTCACGCAAAATATTTCAATAGAATTAAATTTCCCATACAAACTTAGCCACCCCCTTTAACCCCCAATGGGGGTGAATTTCGAAAAACCCTGAAATATGTGTTTCATCATTTGTACTAAAAAGCATTAATTCAAAGTTTCATGCAAAAATGTGCAATAAAAATATTTTTCTCATACAAACTTTGCCACCCCTTTTAACCCTTTTAGGGGTTGAATTTCCAAAAAATAATATGCCTATTTCCTTCTCATGAATGCAAACTATCTACATACCAAATTTCAGCAAAATCGGTTGGGTGGTTTAGGCGTGAAAAGGTAACAGACAGACAGACAGACAGACAGACAGAGTTACTTTCGCATTTATAATATTAGTATGGATTAGAATCCTTAGATAATGTATTTTAGTAATGTCGCAAATAGAGTCGTTATCTGTGTTTAAAGACCACATTCATTAAGTTTACTGTAATTATTAAAATGTTGAGTAAGAAAAGCATGTTATTTCTTTTTAAGTATGCTTTAAGATTTTTGCAATTAATCATTCTCGAGCAACTTTCCCATACACAAGTGAAAAATTCCTGAAATGTTATGTACTCGTTAATGTTAAGCTCGTATAAAAGGCTATAATATAAACATCTATTATATTATAGGGAAAGACATAGAGAAAGATGTAAATTTCATCTTTATCCTTTTTTTTATTTATCTTTGTACTAAAATATTACTTTTACTAAAGTGTCACTTCTCAGGTCGTATCAGAATTTATTCGCTCCAGCTAACCGATATAGTATGCAGAATACTGCTTTCAATTGTACGGAATATTGCCTTCGAAACTCCTAAAAGTTTAGACACTTTTAAATTGTGTCTTGTTCATTCGACCATTTTGTCCAAAAACTTCTGATCTGCGTCGCAAACAATTTCTTCAGTTCTTTGTATACTGTTTTGTTTTGAAGTAAATATCTAGTCGTGCTCTACTGCAAAATTTTATAAAACTTGTGGCACATTCATATACGAGTCTTATCGAACAGCTTTACCAGTGCGTATTTTCTAGTTACCTAAAAAATTGTATGACACTTTATAATTGAACCATATGTATTTATATATAATACGGATATTAACAAATTCTTATTACTGATAATAGATATTTAAACTCTAAATGATTGGTTAAGTAATTAATTTGGCATGACATTTGGCATTACTATACGAGTATGACATAATACGTTAAATTGTTCCTTCTTACTTTTCTTCCAGATTCCAGATATTTCAATTGAATATTAGAAAGTTATTATAAAAACTCTAGAAAGTAATGTTAAGAATGGGACGAAAAACCAAAAGGTAAATAGTACATTGTACATAAAACAAAACTTAATTAGAAATAGCCACTTTATAAAACGGCTAGAAGAAAAAGATATCTCAAGATATAAATGTAATAGATATAAATAATAAGGGAACACCTCATATAATTCTTCATAGTTAAATACGCTACAATGACTACTAAAATTAACAGTAATGGCGGTGTGAATGTGGATTAATCGATTTGATTACTGCCATTTGGGTTGATTCCGATTTTCGAATAATTTAATCGAGCTATCGTAAAATGAAACGTTTCACGTCAATGAAATACTTTATTAATTAAGCTGAAAGTGTTTAAATTTTACAAATTTAATATTTTTTTAAATAAATCGATATAACATCTGATCATTGAACAGCTACCTATTTATCAATATATTCTTAGCATCACCATAGGTGTAACGTAATATTGCGTTATACGTCATAATATATTAACTTCGATCTCTATTACTTATTTGACTTAGATGTGGTAGCAGCAAAGAAGGAAACTAAATGAATTCAACACCCGTCTTAGTTCTTAGCCTTTTAAACCACCTTTTCTGTTTGTAATATCGAATTTATTATATGCATTTGTATTTATATGCTATATTGTTTTAAATCTTCGTTTGTTTCTCTGTTAATCTGTCTGTCTGTTCTAGCTCATCTCCGAAACGGCTGGTTTTTTGACGGGACTTTTATTGTCAGATAGCTGGTGTTATGAGGAGTAACTACAACTCGAGCGGAGCGATAGTATATTGCTAGTTATAAATGGACGTAGTTAAGCAGAAAGGACTCAACCCACAAAAAGTAACTTTTGAGTTATCGGCGTTTTAAGTTTGGATGAGAATTGCTGCCATGATGTTAGATTTGGAATATTTTGAAATATTGTAACGTATGGGTAAATATATTTATATTTTAATGAGTAAATTTGAATTGTAAATAATGATGTAGTTTTTTTTATTTTTGGAAAAAATGTGGGTTGAGTCGTTTTTGCTAAATTAAGTTTAATATGAGAAAGCGTTTATTTTAATTTCTCAAAAAGGACCTAAGTTACAAGACTTGTTAAAAACTAATATTTAAAAACAAATTGATTGATTAATTTGTAAAGAGAATATTTATAAAAAAAAGAACAAAGTTCCTAAAAGATAGTTTCTATTCGTCTCCGTGATTCTCATCACTCAGCTTCTTTGTTAAATGTCAGTACCACCCACTAAAAAGTAACAAAACCTCCCGTCTTCATGGAGCGTCGCAGGATCTTTACTGCATTCAACCACGTCGTCCCGACAAAGGTTTTAGCTAAGGGGTTACCCCACAGTATTGCTGAGACACTCTGATATCAGAGAAGTAACTAAGAGTAGAGAAGTAACCTGCATAACTGAGAGAACTGCGGAGCACATACTAACCCGCTTTTGGGCAGTGTAATGGACTATGACTTGATCCGTCTCGTATAACGGAGGCCCGTGCCCAGTCCTGTGGGGGATTGAATACATAAAAATATTCATAACATTTTTTAAGGTTTCTAACGAAACAGGCTTCTTCGTCTTCGCCGTGCATACTTTTGTTTTCTTCCAGATAATTCGTAAATTTCTTCTACAACTATCCCAATTTTACGTAACTGCCAGTCCGAACCAGCCACGAAGCTACCAGACGCACTTAGAGGTGGTCCACTTAGATGGTTGGTGTGTCGTGCAAGTTAATTCAGGTACTATGCGGACTATGGAGCAACCCCTTGGTTGTGATCTGCTTAAGCAAACCTGCCGTCGGGGTCTTCGGTTGAATGCGTAAGCGATCCTGCGACGCTCTATTAAGACGGAGGGATATTTAAATAATAAATAATAATAAATATGTTGGGACATAGCTAGCTTACTGCTAGCATCAACTCGATAGCATCAGACTCAATCAGCGCAGAGTATTATGATAATACTCAGATAGTAAGAGAAATACTTATATCCTGTCGCATAAGTCGGAAAAACTTCATGACAAAAATATGTTCCTACACTTCACATCACAAACACCACACATCAATATAGAACACCATTATACATAAGAGTATAGCATTAGTAAAAAATAGTACTGAAAAAATAAAATAAAAAATAACCATATGCGAAAACGCGTTCTGAAATCCCAACGTTAAATGAAAAAAAAGGAGACTGTCAGTTAACATTGTTCCCTATTGTATAATGACACTTGCATTTAGGTAAAGGTTTTAATAATTATTAAAAAACTCTACATCTCCTTCTAGTATTCCCTTTAAGCCACTCAGTTGTCTACCTTAATAGGTGTTTAAGGTTTTATAACTATTGCATTACTTTAAAGCTCCGAGTAGGTAGCATTTGTTTTTGCAATGATTTTTTTCAGAAGATATTTGAAACTATTATGTGAATATTGAATATTAATATGTCCTTACAAATTACCACTTAAATTTCTTTATCTATACGTTCTTGGTTCTTCATTGTTTTTAATGAAACGTATTAATATACGAGTTATAGAAGATATATAGCGTGAAAAATTTCAGTTGAATGCAAAAATTGTTATTTCTTCCTTAATCAATTTATCAGAAATGATTCACATAGTTTGGGTCGTTATAATAAAACAATAAGAGTATCGATCGAACGATCCACATAGCTTGAGTCATTTTAGCTTAATACAAAATGGGCTTGCTTCATTGTAAATCAATTTATCAGAAATGACCCACACAGTTTAAGTCCTTTTAGCTGAATAAAATATGTACTAGTTTCTAAGTAAGGTAATATAACAGAAACGACTCAAGTGCTTTGGCACATATCTGTTCTTTAAAATTGGATTTATTAAAAATGACCCAAACAGTCTGGGTCATTACAGAGATTTATGGAGAGATACCTTTCTTATATGTGGGTTGGTTCCTATCGTTAAAAAAACTATCTTATAGTTATAGAATCACGGATCTTTTTTGTTGAGTGATAGAACCAACTGTTAGGACCTGTTTGGCATAAATAACTCATTTTTGACCAAAGTGTGGGTTGAGTCCTTTCTGCTTAACTACGTCCAAATTAATATAGAAATTAACTTAATATAAAATTAGCTCAATTTTAAAGAAATTTAATTCAATACATACTTTAAAATTAAGCATTCATGAATTACCTTCAGTAAAAAGAATATTCAAAAACCCTTGCTCTTTTCTTCTGAGTCTTACAAACTCATCTGCGTCTTTTCCATCGAAAAATATCACAGCTTTGAAAATAGAATTCCTATCGCAGTACTTTTAAAATCCTCGCGTAGAGCGACTATTTTTTAGCATCACTAAGAACGTTGTAGACGCTTGTTAGTCATAGACGTTTTTATTTGTTGACGAGACGACAACGATTCAATTTACATTCGATTTAAAATTTTAGCTATTATATTGTAATACAATATCATGGTTATTAAAATTGAATGAAAAAAATGAGTGTTGTATATACTACAAAGTATAGACAACACTCAATGTTTCGCGTAAAAATAAGAACATGGTTAGAAACATATAAATAACCTACATTTCTCTTTTTCTTATAGAACATACCAAAAAACTTAGTATTCAATCACTCGAACAATAAAGTATTGATAAGGAGCTACTTAGTAGTACTTACTAGTTTGGGATATAATTATTTTTTTGGGCTTATATACTTAAATAGTAAATTAGTAGGTATATGACATTGAAAGGGCTAAATTTTGACTCTAAAAATATTTGCTGCATGCATGATTTAATTTAAACTTGAACTTGTTCGGGTTAGTTTTTGGTAAAATCGGCCCTTCTAAAGTAAATAAGTTTAATTGTCTTTAAACTGTCTGCACTTTTATTACAATACAAATATATATTTTAGGTAACTTCGGTTACTTTACCATAAGATTTGAATATTGATACGTATAAGTAATCTGAAAAGTTAGAAATAGTATTATTTAATAACAAATTTTCATCAAATTTTCCACTTGGCGGATTTTACATGTCTTTCGAAAAATTACTTAGTTCATAAAATATTATTAAATGACCTACATTTTATATTAATAGCTTGATGAAATTTAACAATCTAGAACAAAATAATTAAATAATTAAATGTAATCTTGTACATGTTTATAAATTGTTATATTTACTAAAGTCAACAGTCGTCTCGTCGAAGTCGCAATCGTCTCGTCTCCTCTAAATATATTTTTTGACGGATTATGACCGCAAGCAATTCTCGAGAACAAACTCCCTCTGGTGGCAAGATTTAAAATTATACTGAGATAACGCTAGTCGCTGACAACATTTGAGTTGCAGCAAAATTAGTTTTTTACCGAACTATTATTAAAGTGTATTTTAAGGCATTCAATTGATTGTCTACAACTTTTATTCGATGTTAAAGTTTAAAGAAAACATAGACGAATTTTTAATAGCGGAACCCGTGGTTTCGCTCGAGCTAAATCGCTAGTATGAAATAAAATAGAACATTTTTCCTGTGGACGACACAAAAAGAGAACGTTTATTATTATTACTATCATATGCATAGAAACAGATCGAGCATAGTTTTAGTTAGCAGCAGTTTATTTATATTCGTGTGTGTATCGACATAGCATTATTTCATCTATGCCTAATTCTAATACCTCAGAGAAAACCTAGATAATAATAAACGTTCTCTTTTTGTGTCGTCCACAGGAAAAATGTTCTATTTTATTTCATACTAGCGATTTAGCTCGAGCGAAACCACGGGTTCCGCTATTAAAAATTTATAAAATTTCTATTTTTTATTTCCATTTCTTCAAAAGTAGCCTAAGTTACTCCTTATACTATTAAAAAATCAGTCTAGCCGTTTCAGAGATTAGCCGGAACAAACAAACAGACAGACGTATATAGTTGAAAGTACCGTATATACTTGTACATGCATTTAGTGAAAGCTGTTAATTTAAAATTAAAAATACACACTTCAGTTTTTTTAGTATTGCGCTTAAAACTTATTTTAGGAACATTATTATCACCTTTATAATGAGTTTGCTTTTCATTAATTAATTTAAATTATATTATTCGATATCTTAAGTACCATTAAAGGTGGCACCTTATAAAATATAAAAACAATTTGTAAGCATTGCCTATTAAATTACAAGTCACGTTTTAACAAAATATAACGATGTTTTAATATCCTAATTTGAAAAGTATAAAATGGTAACAACATAAAAGCAATTAGTCAAAAATGTTATATTACGCAATTTACAAATGCTCAAATTGCACTTCAAACTGAGTAAAGTTGATAGTAAATGTGGTGATCAAATATATACATTCACCCATTTGAAAACGAGTGTTATCTTTTGGAGTATTTTGTTCAATTGGTTAATAATAAATAATAAAATAATTATGTTATTGCCATTTTAAATCTTGAACTTAGTTTTGATTCTCGTTTTTTAATGTTATAAGAAAAGATGCCCACTAATAATTGTAATAAACGTAAATTAGTTTTATGGACCACATGATATTTCCACTGAAATTATTTAATTCTCCAGTATGAGTTAATGTTTCCATGTTGATCGGCTATCATTACACAAAATTTCATCGTAATCCATCCAGTGCTTTTGTCGTGATGCGTTCCTAGACAGACATAAATTCTAAAAACGAATGATTCGGCCTCTACATCGATAGTCATGATTATTTCATTAAGATTTTTCATAAAATATTTAAAATTCAACTCAGTTAGAATTTTTTTATATGTATTATATTATGTAGATTATATAATGAGTGAGGTACAGACTAGTTCACATATAATTATTCCTTAATGAGACACTTGCTTGCATTGCAATGTGAAATTTCTGAAATATTACAAAATTTACATTTTAAATAAGAGGTTTCGGCGCTACGGTTTTAAAATTAAGAATATTTGAGTTATTTTGCCGCAGTATTCAACAACAAGATAAATTTTTACTCGAGATAACCTTAACTTTATAATGTGCTGCTTAAGAATTCATGTTATATTTGACTATATCTTTTTTTAATATTTCCCAAAATTCCTGCCATATTTAAAGCAAATACTGTCTTGCTCATAAAATTCTTCGTAGACACTACGACGCTTCGTAGAGAACGCACCAACTTGTACAAACATTCTAATTATATATGACACTTCATTAGATGTAGAGCATAAATTTTGACTGTAAATTGAGCATTCTTTAAGTAACTAAGCCATTAAAATTATTAACCTTGTCAGTTGTACTGAAAAGCTTACAATTTTACGTAATAAATATGACAAATTACTATGATGTTAAAATTTTAAATTATCTACGTATTACGTATATATTTATTGCGTTACTCGGAAACGGCTGTAACATTTTTTATAAAAATTCGTATGTCGATAAGTTTTATCACCTTAGTTGATCTATATAAATATTATTCGGAGAAAAGTTGTTTTGCTCAAGTTAAGAATAACCGTTGTAAGAAGCTTGGTCGCCCAAACACTAAATGAATAAATGCAGTGTTGGCTGGTACTCCTATACACTGGAATGGCTGAATAGATTTAAATGAAAGTTAGTACTGAAATAAAATATCGTAGGGTTATACATGGCTTAGGTGTAGGCACCTAGGCACAAATCATTCGAGTGATGATTCCTAGGTACGAAGAAGTCAATTAGATATATTTTAACTCAGTTAATATAGTTAGTGAATATCATAAAATATTATTAGATTTTGATCGTGTCTACCAGAGCAGCTGAACTCAAGACTCAAGGCCGGGCTGGACGGCTAGGTGATTAATCGACACTAATGAAGCAAGCCACCACTCGGCTACGATTTCACTAATTTGCAAACATTTGTACGTACCATTTGGCAGAGGGCTCTTTTAATTAAAAATATAAATACGTCGTGAATTTTCCGAGCATTACAAGTTTTAGGTCTTGATTTGGATGAATAAATATGGTATAGAATTTTAATTTTATTTACCCGTTAACTTTTCAGTACCATTTGCCTATAACCTCGCGTGTACCTACTAAATATTAATAAATATAAATTATTTTTGATTATAGCTGTTATAATATATTTATAAACTAGCGATACCTAGCGATTAGATTTTCCAAAAATATTTAATCTACAGATTTGATTCAGTTACAATTTTATTATATGCATAGATAACAAACATTAATAATAATAATAGCCACGTGACTGTTGATAAGGATTGGTCTAGTTTAGTCATCTAGAGAAAAAGAACATCTATACTTACCTATCTTTAGTAGCCTTTATTGTATATTTAAAGTAGAGCGCAAATGCTCTATAGCACTAGAAATACACTACATAATATAACTCAATCTACGTAATAACAGGTAAATCCGCTTATTTTCTCTCGATGGCAGATGGTACACATCCCTCAACGTTCTTAACTACGCCAAGATTACACCAGGTATTCCACCATTAAATGATATAATAGTTCAATAGTCAATTTATTGCCAGACGAGTCTTTGTTTGCTTATTCATCGATTGTTCGGACAGAAATTGTCAATCAATGTCAGAAATTAATTTCTGTACTGTTCCCACTTTTACGATATTTTTTCTGTATAACGCCTGTTAATGAATGTATGGAAATTGTGTCCGAGCTTTAACAAGCAAAGATTCAATATTGGCACTGCTCATAAGAGATTCAGTCGTTGCTCAGATTTTAGCATATTCAGACTTCACTTCAGTACCATTTAGTTTTTTAATCTCTATTAATTACACAGAGATGAATCCCTATGATGAATCCTCCATTAACATTTTTTATATTTTAAGGAGTCTCTAATTATAAAATACCTTTCATTTGAGAACTTTGAAATTACAAAATTGTTCAAATAATAATAAAACAAAGCTTTTAACTGTTGATCCAATTTTAAATATACTTTACTATAGGCAAGGAAAGACCAGTGGTAACGCGGCCAGTTGTTCGAGAAACAGAGTGAAGCGGGTTCAAAACCCGGTCCCGGTAAATTTTACTGTGTGAATCATTTTTATATACTTATGGCTTGTCTTACGGTGAATAAAAATATTTTAAAGAACCTGCATGTCTGAGAGAACCTAGAAAGTCCGTTTAAAAATGAAAGTCCGTCAGCCTGCACTTGGCCAGCGTTGTGGGCTATGGTCTAATGCTAACTCGTTTATAAGAGACGCCCTTACCAAGCAGTGGGATGTTAAAAATGAGCTTAAACAATATAACATTCGTAAGCATTAATTCATTTTTGACATCATTGATATTTCATTCAAAGGAACCTCATTATCTCACATTCCATTGAAACATAGAGCGCAGATTACTTGTAGTTTCAAAATGTACGGTATCGACGAAACTTGCTGGGGAACGATTTTAGGTCAGTGAGCTTGGAGATATTGATGAAAGTTTAAGAAAATCTAATTTAAAGTTAAGTCTGTTTTCCGGAAATAAATTTGTTTTTGATTCTGGAAATCTTGAAAATAATTGGATTTCCTCTAAGTTTTAATTAAAAACAAACAAACACATACCTTATTAGAGTTTTATAAGTAGGCACATATTATATACAAAATAAAAAATTATCATAATAGCAATAATTATTGGACTTGAACTTATACTATAATCTTAAAAAAAGTCCTTATACATAATATTATTTCAACTTTGTAAAATAATAACGTAGTTGAAATTATTATATTTAAAATTATGATGAAAATTGAAATTGTTCATGCATGGAGGCGAATGGCGCGCTGTTTAACGGAACATTATTTGAAAACAAATGTTAAACTTTCTGCTTTCACATATTTCGTTTTACTGCAGCTTTAAAGCGATTGGTAACTGTACACTTTACAGGATATATTAGTATTTATAGACATACTAGCAAATCCCTAGGCTCCGCCCGCATTTTAATCAATATTAAAAAATAAGTATTGGTGGCAGAAATCTTAAATAAAAATAAAAATCTGGAGAAGGCCAACCTTATCACATAGGGGAATAAAAAATAGCCTACGACCTATTCTCAGACCTACCAAGTATACACAAAACAATTTTATAAAAAATCGGTCAAGCTGTTTCGGAGGAGTTCAATAACAAACACTGTGACACGAGATTTTGTATATTAAAAGATTATTCATACTGTGTAGAAACTAAAAGTCATTTCAGTCTATCCAAAATCACTGTTAGAGCTAGTTCTGGATTAAAATTGATTTGTCTGGAGATTAGAAGGCTCAAGTACATATACTGAGTGATTAAACATATTATGAATTTAATGTTGAATGAATAATAAGAACAGATGAATATATAATGATTGTTAATTATATACTAGGCCTTGAAACTTGAACATCATTCCCCTTCCTTCCAATTCTGGCTATACGTTTTAACTAATAAATCAATAGATGCACTAACTGTCATCAATCCTAAAGAAGCCTTCTCTAAACTTAACAGACGACACATAAAGCGCCAAGACATATTTACAATAGAAACGAAAATGCCTCACACTTCCAGCACAATGCCATCTCAATAAAAACATCTTCAATATAGGTAACAGTCCCCTGTTCGAAGCGGACTTCAAGGGGAAGAAAATTCAGCACGTATTTTACTTGATTATGCCTACGCGCAGAAATCGTTGCGCATCTTACACTACGTTTGCAGAGCAGCAAAAAAGAACTTCGTAGCTCATGCATGACGGGCAATAATTGCCTACGTACGTAAAAGACGTGAAAGAAGCTTACATAAACTTTAATATCGTGAACTATTTAAGCTCAATATATGGTAGCTTTTTTTAGTCACAGATAGGCATTATAATTATTACTATTTGGTTATAGTATAAATATTACAAGTATTAGTAGTGTAACTATTATTAATTTTAGTGTGTAAATATTATTAATTTTTAGTGCGTCAAAGAGACAGTCAGCGATTCGAGTTCTTAACACAATATAATATTAAAAAAGCATTTAAGAAAATATTAAATTAAAAAGTTAATTACCGAATACTAATTTCTTATATTGTTACTTATATTGGCGTACAAAATTTGCTTCATCGAGTTTCATTATTTTAATCAGTACCATACTAGTTCAGCCAATTATCACTTTTTTAGCGTAGTGGTTACTGCATACAATAAAACAGAGATAGGTACTTGTAAAGTAATTAACATTTTTTTCATATAGGTTAATGTTTTAAAATATAAGCCAACGATAGAAATAAGAACAGTACATACATAGTGCGTTGCATTAATTTTAGATACTTAAATAAAGATTAACTAAGCGACTGTAACTTTCATCAAAAGGTTAACCACTGTAAAATCCATTGACTTACCAGGACAGTGATCGAAAGTGCTTTGTGGTAAATGTTTCAATGTTACTTCCCTACGATCGAGTCAGACATAGTCTGTTTATGCTATCGGACAGCGTCGACAATTTAAACCGCATTGTGCTTTGGAATTCCTTTGAAGTATTTGGAACCTGTTCCCAGGATTGTAAATCAATATTGCTCGTCATCATTCGAATCCTTATATTTAAGTAAAGTATTAGAATTTAATCATTTTAGAACACATAAAAAATAATCAACCTTATTCAATACGTAATCTACTAGACGTTTCGTTTAATTAAGCAATATGTTCTCAATCTCAATAAATATTATTATGAGGTTATGCTCATCACACAAAAGATTGCCCTCTGCGGGACTCAAATCTACGATCGCTGGATGACTACAAACTAAACCAAGGCAGTCGGTAATTGGTTAATAATTTTGATCATTAATGGCATTTTTATCTTAATTATAATATTATACTCTATAATATTCATACATTAAATTTTATTCAATTACATCACAAACTAATAATTTTAAAAATCAATACGATACCAGTACCAGTGACAAGATTGAAAATATTAAAAACACAACACAAGACACTTTATAGCTCCACGAACACCTGGCAAGTTTATCGCAATAAAATAAAAAGCTACAAATAAAACTTTTGTTACGACATTCCATGAATATTTTACTTTAAGGAAACTTGACATATAAAGAATAAAATTACTTTGCAATAAATAAGAAAACCCAAACCGTCTCGCTTTTGTATATTCAAATTGTAACTGCTATTATTCGTCCTGAGTTCGCTATCTTTTCCGTGTAAATTGCTTGTCCCGATACTGCGTAACCACATTGCTAAAGTTCTAACATTTTTTACGTTATATACAATGAAGTAGGTGACCTGAAATATGTTCATTAAAGCTTTTTATGACAACTCGTTTGGCTCAGTCGGTAGAGACCCTACTTTCTACGCCAGCGGTCGCGGGTTCGAGTCCTGCTGGGGGTATTCATTTGCTGAATCACAAATGTTTGTACTCCAGTCATGATTGTTTATATTTATAATATGTATCTATTTAAAAATTATATGTGTAGTATATCAACTATCTGGTATCCGTAACACAAGCACGTAACTTAGCTTACTACGGAACTAGATGGCGCTGTTGTAATAATGTCAAAACGTAAACATATTTTAAAACTTACGTTCATTAAGGGGAGTGAAAATGAGTGACAATGTCTGTATATTGAAAAAAAAAAATATTTCTATTGATTACTACACAATTCAAGGCGGATACAATTCAATTAAACATTGGATTGGACTAAAAAGGATGTTTTCTTCTGTCAACAATCTATATATAATCTTTAATATATCTGTGGTTATTCAATAAACCTATCGAGATTGTCATATTATATAATACGCAAAACCGTACAAAAATTAATTTAGTTGTCCTCGAGATTAACTCACTTACGTACAAACGATTTCCACTTCGACTTTTATATCAAAGTATAAGCATATCAATTACTTCAAGTGCTAGGTTATAGATATCCGAATTTGCAACAGATTCTACAAAATAGATTTACAACCACAAAGAAACATATGAACATACACAATAATATATAAATCTAACAGTTACCCGATAAGAAAGAAAGAATTTTGTTAAATTCTAAAGCTGGCAAGTCTCCACTACAGTCTACACTTACTCGTATCTATTAGAACAGGAATATTGACTGACGTTTAAATCGATTGTTACAGTAATTAGGTCTCTTATTGAAACTGAGCAATATTGACAGTATAAGCCCACTGCATTGCGAAGAAGCCCTCTACATAGGTGCTTCAATGAATTGGTGTAACTTTTATAATTATACTGTTAAGTGTTATTGATTATTTAGTTTTATGTTTCTCTAAGCTCAGAAACATAACAATGAAACATAAAAAGAGAACTAAAAACCTAACAAAAGCGAAAGCTTACTAGATGATACTTAGTTGATATATCAGTATGAAATATTGATCCAAAATTGTACGTCTTTATCCTTTCCCTTTCTAGAGCCCCCATAAAATCCCATGTTTAGTGATTGTGTTCTAAATAGAAATACAAACGTGGGTGACTCAGTAAGTAAAGGCGAGATAAAGAGATATTTATGCATTATTTATAAATACTAGTGGAATGACCCACCCTTAGCTCGTGTTCGTTCCCTGGATCCATTTTAACGGTTAGTATCCGTAGTATTTAATTAGTAAAAAGTATCTGATATGTAAAGCTATCATCATACCAAATTTCCTCAAAATCTATTTAGTGGTTTTCTCGTGATGCAGCCAAAGACAGACGTACAAACAAAAAATCTAAAAAGTATAGATTCAGCTTCTGTATCCATATTAATGACTATTTCAATAACTTTTTCCAATGCATATTTAATGTACTAATTCGATTCAGAATCTTATTTTATATAAAGTTGAACATCTATCTATCTATACATATTATAAAACAAAGTCCTCCGCCGCGTCTGTCTGTCTGTCTATCTGTTCGCGATAAACTGAAAATATACTACACCGATTTTCATGCAGGTTTCACCAATGGATAGAATGATTTTCCAGGAAGGTTTTAGTATATAATTTGTCAAGGTTATGAATACATTGGCTAAAATATAATGATATATGTTGGAGGTGTCGGAAAAAAATAAGCCGTCTGGGAAGCTTTCAACAAAAACGCTGCATATATTTTGTTATATCTCAAAGGGTTTACCCTTTGAGATATAACAAAATGATGTATAGAGTAATTGTTTATCTTATATAGGTCTACAAAAAAGTCCACGTTGGCATATGTCTATATCTTAAGGATAACATACTATATCGAAAAAAGTTAGGAAATTAAAAAAACTTTATAAAATTAACGGCGTTTGACGTATCATGTTATGACCGTTGCCATGGTACGTGCAATGTAATTCATATAATCAAGTCAAATATATACCGGGCGGTGTGAAGTAAATATATACAACATGTACCTGTGTGGACGACCCCGAGCGAAGCGAGGGTGAGCACCTAGTTTGTAAAATAATTTGTAACTATGATTTAAAGATGGATAAATTTATTTTGGCTTCATTTCACAGTAATATATAGTATAGGTAATAAAGTTAGAAATGTATTTCGTTTTAAATGTTTTATTTATGATTGCTCTAGAGACCGTATAGTATGTTTGTTAAATGCCTTAATATTTCATCACTGGAATTTCGGGAAAATTCTCCGAGAACGCATTTATCTGCCCGGAAGTTCATACGTTTAAACATACGTGCATCTGCGGCCGTGAAAAGTGTACACGCTTATAGTAATTCTGAGTATGGTCTGAAGTTAGAGCTTGTGTTAGTTCAGCCAAAAGAAGAATTCTATTTTTGATAAAGATCTCTAATACAAACGTAATAAATCAACTTTTGCTTGAAAAATATTTTTTTCAATATAAGATATACCTACTGACTTTATTGTAAAAGTTTTTGGTTGCTCCACTAATATGACTTAAAAATCAATTTTATTATCATTTTTTTTTTTTTTTTTTATGTGACAAAGGGGGCAAACGGGCAGGAGGCTCACCTGATGGGAAGTGATCACCTCCGCCCATGGACATCTGCAACACTGCAGGGCTTGCAGATGCGTTGCCGGCCTTTCAGGAAAGGGAGGGGGAGGGAGAAGGATGGGAGGAGGGATGGGGAGTGGGCCTCCCGGACTCTCACTTACCGGACGAAACGCGGCAGCATAGCTGCCACTTCACGCCGGTCTCCTGTGAGAGAGTGGTACTGTACGGGGCGTGCCGGCCCATTCGGCTGCTACCCGAAAGTAACAAGCATGGCACTACCACTAGAACCACTTTTATTATCATCTTATAGTTAAACTCACGAAATAGAAAAAAACCGGTAAAACTTTTTATTAATTAAATAATTTTGTTTTTTTTTTTTATTTTAGACATTTATACTGAAAACAAAAAACCTTAGTTATTTCTGTTTATAAGAATATAAAATTCCCACGATGGTAAATGTGCTTGGACGCTATTCCAAATGAGAAGCAAGAGCAGAATACATTCAATAGTTTCAACTGTTAGAAGTTATTTTACTTAATAATATTTTATTCTCCTTTTATTTTGGTTCTGTAGGTGACTTATACGTAATATATTTAGTTTATCATATTTATATATTTTACTTCACATTTCATTTTACTTATAATTTATTTAATATTTAATTTACGTATTAATATCATATATACACTCACCTACATACATACAACACTTACATTTAATTATTTATATTTATAAATTAATATTTAATCATATTTATTTTTATTCATAAGCATAGCCGCGCGAAACCCGTAGTATACGGCGGGACGCATTTATTTTTCTCCTACCGGCCACTTATAATTTTTGTTACATACGATAGTCGACGCCTTACCAGCTGATGCTACTTACTTGTTTTACATTATTTAATCGTTTTCGTTAGTTTTTGTATGTGGACTTATTGTGTTTGTACTGTGAACTCGTTTATTACTGTGTATCTCCTTAAACTTCTCCTTCTGACTATTTTTACGTGTGTGTTGACTTTTTCCAATATATTATTTTATTGAGTGACGACATTAAGACTTTTATTTGTGTTCTCTCGTCACAAACAACACCCCCCGCTAAACTGGTGACCCCGCATAGAACACCTAGGAGAATTTAAAATATGAAAAAATCGCAAAGTCATATTCCTTTGTGTCGACCGCGCGCCAAGATGGCCGCGCCTGTTACACATACTTCATCGCCACAGCTGCCCTCACAGATCCGGATACCGCCGTTTTCAACAGAAAAACCCGCTATCTGGTTTGCGCAACTCGAAGGTCAGTTTCGATTATTTGGAATTTCTGATGATGCCACCAAAACCTACCACATTTTGGCTACACTCGACAGACAATACACCGCCAAGGTTGAGGACATTCTCACCGGCCCTCCAAACTACCAACGATTAAAGGACGAACTTATCAAGAGAACAACAGCATCCCATGAAAACAAGGCTAAGCAGCAGCTATTGTGTCACGAACAGCTCGGCACTCAAAAGCCATCACAGTTCCTGCGTCACTTACAACACCTCACCGAACCCAAGGTTCCCGAGGACTCCGTGAGAACCATGTGGACCAACCGACTGCCTACATTCATGCAGCCAATTCTTGCGTCGCAGACGACTTTAACCCTAGACGCACTCGCCGACTTGGCCGACCGCGTCTACGACTTTGCTGTGCCGACGTACGTCGCACCGCCCACAGCGTCGTCTTCAGCAGCAGTGACACCAGTGGGTCAGCTGGTACGACAGGTATCAGAGCTCACAAAGCAGGTGAGTGCTTTGAGTACGCATTGCCAACACAGTTCGCAACCGACCGGACGTCGCAGAGACGGAAGTCGGTGCGGACGCTCTACATCCCGCTCCCAGTCGAGCTATCGCAGGTACCCAATCTGCTGGTACCACACGAGACAGGGAAGCAAGGCACAAAGATGCAATAAGCCTTGCGACTATAAGGTGAAAAATACCCCGAGCCCCACTGTAAATACGACCAGCAATTGCCATAGTTCCAGCACAGGTCGTCTGTTTGTCACGGACCGCAGCAGTAAAACACAATTTTTAATAGACACTGGTAGTGATATTTGTGTATACCCTATTTCCGCGCTTCGTGAGCGCAGGTGTAAAACCTCCTATCAGCTCAGTGCTGCCAATGGTTCTGCTATAAATACTTACGGTTATATACAATTGAATCTTAATTTAGGCTTACGTCGTAATTATCCCTGGCAATTTATCGTAGCTGATGTCACAAAACCTATTATAGGTGTAGATTTTTTATCACATTACCGCCTCATTGTTGATGTCAGCCAACAAAAACTCATCGATAGCCTCACCAATGTCAGCACTGTAGCAAATTTAGATATAAGAAATAATGTATCTAGTGTTAAGGTAACAATAGGTGATAGTAGTTATCATAAAATTTTAGCCGAATTTCCGGAAATAACACGCCCTGCTGGTACTCCGGGAATTGCAAAGCATCACACTACACACCACATACGCACTACACCAGGTCCACCTGTATCATGCACTCCTAGACGTCTCGCCCCTGACAAATTAAAAATTGCAAAAGAGGAATTCGACGTCATGTTAGCAAACGGTACCGCACGTCCGTCCGACAGTCCGTGGGCATCACCGCTCCACCTCGTGTCTAAAAAAGACAACGGGTGGCGCCCTTGCGGCGATTATCGCCAACTTAATGCGCGTACAATACCGGACCAGTATCCAATTCGTCATATACACGATTTTTCACACAATCTGTCTGGTTGTACCGTATTTTCAGTTATAGATTTAGTTAAGGCCTATAACCAAATCCCTGTTGCTCAAGAAGATATTCCCAAGACCGCCATTACCACACCCTTCGGTCTTTACGAATTCCCCTACATGACATTTGGACTTAGGAACGCCGGTCAAACTTTTCAGAGATTTGTCGACGAATTAACACGCGGACTCGATTTCTGTTACCCTTACCTAGACGACTTTTTGATTTTTAGTAAAACAGTACGCGAACACGAAGATCATCTACGTCTGCTTTTCGAACGTATGCGCCAGTATGGCGTACTTGTCAACACTACCAAATGCGTGTTCGGCGCGTCAGAGGTAACGTTTCTAGGGTACCAAATCTCTGAAAAGGGCACTAAGCCTCTGGACAGCAAGGTACAGGCTATTTCACAGTTCCCACCTCCAAAAACCGTCCGAGAACTTCGACGATTTTTGGGGATGGTGAATTTTTACAGGCGATTTTTGCCTAACGCCGCTAAAATCCAAGCGCCATTAAATGCCTTGCTGACCGGATCGGTCAAAGCTTCCCATCCAGTCGTCATAGAGGGGGATTCATTGCTTGCATTCGAGGCTTGCAAGAAGAGTCTTTGTGATGCAGCACTTTTAGCCCATCCAGACTCAACGGCTAAGCTAGGACTAGTCACTGACGCCTCTGATACGGCGATAGGTGCAGTCCTACAGCAGCTGAAGGATGGAGACTGGCAGCCGCTAGCATTCTTCTCTCGCAAGTTGAGCCCATCGCAAGTGAAATATTCTCCTTACGATAGAGAGCTCCTTGCCATCTACGAGAGTATAAAATACTTTCGGCACATGCTAGAGGCCACTCACTTCACCATCTATACTGACCACAGGCCGATATGTTACGCTTTCCACGAGCGGAAAAGTAACTGTTCGCCACGTCAGTATAGACACCTTGATTTCATCTCGCAGTTCACCACTGACATAGTCCACATCGCTGGAAAGGACAACTTGGTCGCCGACACCTTGTCGCGCGTGGATGAACTGCAGGTACCAGTCGATCTGGAAGTGATGGCCAAACTTCAAGTCACAGATCCAGAGCTGGCAGAGCATCTCAAAGGCGACTCTTCTCTTCGCCTAGCCAGGACGAGTATTCCTGGGAGTCGTGCCGTCTTGTACTGCGACGTCAGTACACCGACGCCCAGACCCTTCGTCCCTCAACAACTGCGTCTGCAGGTATTCAACTGCCTTCACTCGCTCAGCCATCCTGGCGCCAATGCTACAGCCAAACTCGTTGCTCAACGTTTCGTCTGGCCACTGATGCGGAAAAACTGCCGTGAATGGGCTAAGGCGTGTTTGTCTTGCCAGCGCTCGAAGGTAACTAGACACGTTGCCTCACCCTTAGGTACGCACGACTTACCTTCAGCGCGATTCAAACACGTCCACATAGACCTAATCGGCCCGCTACCACCTGCTGGTGATTATCGGTATTGCCTCACAGCCGTCGATCGCTTTACGCGATGGCCTGAAGCTGTGCCTATTACCGACATCACCGCCGAAACAGTGGCCAAAGCGTTCATTTCCTGTTGGGTGGCCCGATATGGTTGTCCTACCGAGATCGTCACCGATCGAGGCAGGCAATTCCAGTCGGCTCTGTTTCAACAGCTGTCCAAGTCCATCGGTTTCGATCACCGTAGGACGACGGCTTACCACCCACAGTGCAACGGCTTGGTGGAGCGATTCCACCGACAGTTGAAGGCAGCAATCACCTGTCACGCTGACGCAAACTGGACCGAGTCTTTACCACTCGTGCTTCTCGGCATTAGGAGCGCCTTCAAAGAAGACCTCCAGACTTCATCGGCCGAGTTGGTGTACGGTGAGCCACTACGCCTACCTGGCGAATTTTTTGGCCACAACTCCGCAGGCTACACCACTGACATCACGGATTTCTCAGCCCGGATGAAGTCATTCGCCGAGAACATTCATCCAGTTCCACCACAGCACCATACGAGATCGCACAAATCCTTCGTATTTAAGGACCTAGCCCAGTGTAGTCACGTATTCCTTAGGGATGAAGTGCTACGTGGCTCACTTCAGCCCGCTTACACTGGGCCATACGAAGTTCTTAAGAGAGGTGCAAAAACCTTTACAATTCGTATTGGAAATAGGGACGAGACAGTAACCATAGACCGCCTCAAGCCGGCCTATATACTGTCCTCCGACTTATCTTCTCCACCGCCACAGGCCGATATTATACCACCTGAGAAACCTCCAGACACACACCCTGAACACACAACTGCGAAATACAAAACTCGTTCCGGGAGGCATGTACACTTCCCGGATTATTATCGTCCGTAGACACGGCCTCTGGGGGGGAGTGATGTAGGTGACTTATACGTAATATATTTAGTTTATCATATTTATATATTTTACTTCACATTTCATTTTACTTATAATTTATTTAATATTTAATTTACGTATTAATATCATATATACACTCACCTACATACATACAACACTTACATTTAATTATTTATATTTATAAATTAATATTTAATCATATTTATTTTTATTCATAAGCATAGCCGCGCGAAACCCGTAGTATACGGCGGGACGCATTTATTTTTCTCCTACCGGCCACTTATAATTTTTGTTACATACGATAGTCGACGCCTTACCAGCTGATGCTACTTACTTGTTTTACATTATTTAATCGTTTTCGTTAGTTTTTGTATGTGGACTTATTGTGTTTGTACTGTGAACTCGTTTATTACTGTGTATCTCCTTAAACTTCTCCTTCTGACTATTTTTACGTGTGTGTTGACTTTTTCCAATATATTATTTTATTGAGTGACGACATTAAGACTTTTATTTGTGTTCTCTCGTCACAAACAACACCCCCCGCTAAAGTTCCAAAATGTAAAACTCCCACGAATAAACATCGTGCAGTCATTTGCTTAAGTCAAGTATCTGAAGCGCTCGGGCATATCGTAAACTTCACTAATGTGAGAGCTGTTTGTTCATTTATGAATTACTAGCATTTTCTCTTGCTAGTCATCACAAAATATACTAAAAGCTTCTATTAAATATTAACGGTTAAATGACAAAAACAACGCACTATCCCAAAACTTAATTCACATGTTTGATTATAAATATTTTATACGAGTATACTTTATTAGAATGCTACATACATGTGCTGAATTTATATATAAAAATCTTCTGTGCGTGTGTATGTAATTGAACTCCTCATAAACGGCTGGATCGATTTTAATGAAATGGTTTGTGTTTGTTCGAGTGGAATCGAGAATGGTTTAGATTCACAGTTCGGTCCACTACAAAATGTATTTTTTATATATTAAGTAGTTATTTATACAGTTAGACAATAAATGACATATTCAATTATAAATAAGACGTTGCAACGTTATTTGCGTATGCGTACTAAAACATTTCACCGGGAGCGAAAGCTTTGTTATCGCGCTCTGGTATTGCGCCATTGAGGAAAGACTGCCAGCTATGATGTACATATTTTTGGGTTATAAGGCAGTTTGAATATTGAATAGTTATAGGTATGGTTAGACTCTTATATCAGTAAAAATTGTGATGACCATGCATATTACGTTTCTCTCTGCATAAAAAATGCCATTCTCAATATATGAAAACCCAAGCATTGAACTACTGAAGTTGTTTTCTTATCAAACACTACTTATAACAAGTATAATTAATTCGTTTGTATCAATGATATTTTAACTATAGATATGTTATGAGCGCGCAATCGTGAAAACTCGAAAACGTCCTAATTAGGACGTATTGCCTTTAGTCTGTGTCACCGCATGGCGACGAGTGGTACGCTGCTACAAAATTTAAAAAAATGCCATCCAGTGTATTTAGGAAATGCACCAATTGTGATACCAAAGTTAATAAAACATAAGGGATCTCATACCACATGTAAGAACGCAGTATACTTCGATTTATTAATATATTTCAATTATTTGCCTAATATTCTGATATTTCATCGGTTGCTAGACTAATGTTTGTTTACATTGACGCGCAATTGACAACACTAGCTGTCTCTTTTTTTCTTATTGATTTTATCGACTATCCCCTTTCTATCATTTTGACTTGTAGTAAAATGTACATTGAATGAAAAGTGTGTATGTGTGCAGCGCGGAACACTTTTTTCGGTTGTTTAGTGAGCAAGAACATATCTGTCTATTAAAATATCATTGGTTTGTATATATAAAATAAATTATATCTAAATAATATTATGCATTATTCACAATTATGTACAATGTAGGTACATACATGAATATAAGTGCAGATGCAGAGGAAGCTAAGTATAATATATACTAAGAAATTGAAGAAGTATCATACGGCTGTGCCTTGGCAAACAGAGCTGTTGGGCCTAATCCTAATCTTTATATTCAGGTTGACTAGTCGTGTCGAACTATCGTTCTATCTGAATTTGAGTATTAAATGAATAGTGAGAGCACTTACACATATACGAGATCAATATTGTAATTACAGGCATTTTTTAACCTTCCGAAACTAGAAATATTACGTATGTATTCAGTTTTTTTATGTCCCACTGCTGGGTGTGGGTATCCCTTCTATACGAGAGAGATCAGGCCATAGTCCACCACGCTGGGCAAGTGTGGGTTGACAGACTTCACATGCCTTTCAGAAATTTGCTAGGGTCTCTCAGATTTGCAGGTTTCCTCACTTATAACGATATTCAGATATCACGTTTTCCTTCACCGTATCACAAAATATGGTAATCATGTTAAAAATCATTTGCATATGAAACTATCAGAGGTGCAAGACCCGGATTTGAACCCGCATCATTATGTACTACGTATAAAATTACCTAAAAATGTGAATATTTATTTTAATCTCAAATATATTTTAAGTACCTTCTTTTTTGGTGACTAAATACCATTAATACAATTTTCCTTTTATAAAGTATAAGCAACACCGTCAGAGAAAGAAAAGAAATCTTCTAATAACATTACATGGTCAGGTGAACTTCGTTCAGTACAATTATTTGTTCGGAGTTTTGATGTGTTATATATACTAGTTCCTGTGTCAAACACATTACATAATTGAGTTTAGCGGTTTTTTTAAATTTTCATTTAAATCTTTTGCTGATCAAAATATATATAAGTAATTACTTATATACAAGTAATTAGTATTCATTTAATACCTAGCGACCTACTCAAACTGCACTCAGTGCCTTTTGTTTAGAATTATCATACTCGAATAAAGGCAGGCAACCTTTTGGCAAATCTGTGCCGTTACAGAGTGTATGAGTAACGAAAATCCACTCACATTCATACATACTTTTTTTGCATTTAGAACAATAAGCCTTGCCTTGCCTCGTAAAGGCTTATTAAAATAAATCTGCATATTATAACAAGTCAGAGTAATTAAAAAACTATAAAGCCCGACTGCATTTCTGTATAATTTGGTTGTTTTTATATATTGATGTCACTCTCACAGTAAATACGAATCTAACGACACCTTTCAAGCTAAAAACCATCGAGCCGTTCAGGCCACAGAGCGTGGGAAACAATTATACATACATACATACTTTCGAAAAACCCTCCTTTTGGCGCAGTCCAATAAAAACACGTAACCTAACGAACTTATCACCTGACGATTTGTTCAAAATATTTGCATAGCAGTAACTGGTTTGATTTCCTTTTGAAACAAATTATTGTTACTCTAAAAGTTTAAGTCTGGGCCAATCTGTTAAAAATCTTTGACATCATTTATAAACTCAACACACAACAACAAATTAAGTGATGGCTTACTGTTAAAAAAAAATAGCAATTTTTCACAATACTTTGTACGAATATGTATTATTTCGACCCTATACTAACTTCTCGCTTTATGAAAACTTAACAAAATAAGGAACTACGATAGAGTATGTTTGGATACTGCATCCCTTTGATACACAAAATTATTTAACACAAGAGTCAAATGAAAATGAACTTTATTTAATTGTAATAAAACATATAAGAATAGTAAAAAGCAATTGTTTACTTTGCTCAAAGTGTCGACCGCATTCCGTAGGAACGGTCTCAATTTTACGGAAGACATACGCTGCTGGTGTAAATGGATATAAAATTATTTGTTAAACACTGGAAGAGAAATTGATTTGTGGAAGGACAATTTACTTTGTTGTAGAGTAATATACAAAATATTTCTTAAGAAAGCTTCTGATCTTGTATATTCTAACTTAAATAAGAATGATTACTTCAAGAACTTTGGTAAAATATATAAATATTCATTTATTAGAAGTATTTTTGTATTTGTATTCGAATTTCATAAACGAGGCTAAATTGACGATTATTTAATGTTATTGTACTAAGTAACTTGATTGTACTAAGTTTGTTGTGGTATTTACTCGTATGTATAATGTATATACTAGTATAATATGGATAATATTGTATCTTGTATTTAAAAGGAAATATTAGGAATAATAAGCCTTTCTAATATTTTTGGGATTGTATTAAAAATATTTATGTATATTGTATATAGATATAATAATGTTAATAAAATTGTAGCTTAGAACGAATCTGTACATAATATATTTTTTGAGAAATCTCATTGAAAAAGGTCGATACCGAGACTGAATCTATAGATTTTTAACCCCCGACACAAAAATGACGGGGTGTTATAAGTTTGACATGTGTGCGTGTGTGCGTGTGTGTGGGTGTGTGGATGAACCAATTTTGATGTCGTTTTTTTGTTGTTTGGAAGATGAATTAGTTGGGAGTGTTTTTAGCTGTTTGATGAAAATCTATCCAAGATGGCCGCCGTTACAAGATGGCGGATGACATATTTTTTCACGACTCCCTCAATACAGGTATCAATGAATGATGATTTTTTTTTGTGGAGATAATATGTGTTTAATGGTTACGTTACAAGTTTCACATGTGTATCTGTGTCTATGACTGTCCTGTACAGTAACCCAAATGGGTAAATTGATATTAATTTAGATATTCGCTAGAAATCTGACTTAATCGATAGTGTGCTATGAATCGAGAAATTCCGTTAGCAGCTCTTTTCTTGACGGCATATCCGAATCTTAATAATCTTGGTCTGATGCAGCAGCGTCACCTACAATCTGTAATGTATCATGTTTAGGATCATTGAAATGGCCAAAGCGAAATCCAGTAGTTTATCGTAGTAGATATGCTTTAAATTGCTTGATTTAACTTCACACTATCGCACTTAAGTAATTTGTAGGAAAGGTTGTAAGAATACAGTACAGTTTATTTAAATTAATGAAAAAAATGTATATAAAGTTAGGTCTCCATACCACAGCATGTAGTTTTCTATCAAGGACGCTCGGCAGCATTGGAACGAATGCCGTGGGGAGTTGTGTCGGGAAAATGTGATAGATATTTTAGAAAATGCTACATTTCGAATAACTTTAGTACTTTATAAAATGTACCGTGAAAATGTTTTATGTAAACATTTTAAATAGATATATCTAACAGGTTAAAATAAATCTTTTTGTTATAAAACATGAACACCGGACAAATTTCTATTTATTTTGAATATTTTTTATTACCAACTGCTGAAGTAGCTGGTAACTAAATGGCTATAACAGGCCTGACCTAAGTAAACGACATAGAGATCATAATTAATTGTATTATTAATATAGATAGACCTAAATATTTGTAATATTCTGAATCTAATTTATTATAATCAAGTATATCTTTTAAATATACGAAAAGCTTTTAAAATTGCAGCTTCTTGAATATAACTTATAAGTATTAAGTATAAAGGTGAAAGGTTAAGAAGTTTGAAGCAATTAACAAGATGTTTTAGTACTATACCAGTTGCTGCTATTACTTGAGTATTTTTTTATTATTATTATTTTTTATTAAAATATTGTTTTAATATATTACGTAAATAATAGTTTCTTTGTTCAAAAGTTGGCCCGTGCCTCACAGTGTGACATAAATAAGGGCTAAATAAGAATGAATATAAGGAGAAAGGAGGATAGAACAAAAATAATGTTGCGACGTAAACAAATAGTCCGTAAATTAACTTTAAACTTTTTATCGATATGATAGAAAGTTAATTTAAAAATGTAAAATTCAACAAATATGAGCATCATTACGTTGAAACAAACCAAACAACACTTTTCTACAACACTCATTAGCTAAACAATCCTGTTAGAGTAGTTACGACTCGCCATTGTTTTACATTGTATCTGATCCCTACTATGAAACTCAAGGCTCATATATTATGTCGATCGGCGATCCTCCGGAATTCCAGGTTGAAAATCATAAGAGCAAACCCATATACTTGTACACCATAATAACTTCTGGACGGGTGTAAGATTGACTGCCATGCCTGAAATTCCTTCATAAGAATTTTATTCATTGATGTTTTTATAATACGTAGAATAAACCACATACTCTGCGAATTTGAATTATAAATGCGGCTAAAATCTATAGACTAGTATAATAGTACTACTACTAGCATAATATATTAATATACTTATAGAATATAAAGAAAATAATATAATCACAAATAACTAAAGACTACAACGATGATCAAACAATAGTAGGGGTATAACATCTGATGTTACTGACGTAACGCTGTAACGTCCGTAATTTGTACACTTCGGCCCAAATGAGAAACGACCGGATCCCGAAAACGGATTTCTAAGAATTATTCAAACCCTATTCTAACATTGATTGACATTTCTCTAGCTGTGCACATTATTTATATATGTGAATCATATAAGTATGTATATATCTATAATAAGTAGGTGCCATCAGAAAAGAAACGTAGATTGTAGAAATGTTAGTTTTCAAGTTAGAAGAATGGTTATCACTTAATACTTGTGTGTAAGAAGTTATATGTATGCAAGAAAATTATTGGTTTATTTACACTTTGAAAACTTCTTCACAAGGTCCATCTGGTTTTTTGTTAAATTTTGATACCTTGAAGTTGCATTTACCGTAGTACTAATATGAGAATGTGTTTTTGTCTGTTTTAAATAAGTTTAAATATTGTGTTGTTAAGTGTATCCTTTCTATTGCTTGTACATATACATATTATATGAACTTAAATTTTATTATTTGATTACAGTCCTAGACCTAAAAGTTACAAAGGTATATAGGACTTATAAAGGTATTGCCATTTTCAAAATATCTTTAGGCCTAAAATCGGTAAAGGTACTACTTTTAGGCTTATTTATAGAAGTCTAAAGTAAAAATTCAAATGTTTTAAAAATTAAATATGCACTCAACATACCTTCCTACTTCATAAAGTTTTATAGAAATTCAGCATTTTTCGAGCTCATTCAATGTGTTTGGTATTTGGATACATTGTGTCGCTGAATTGAACATTTGCAACTTTTTATAGCGATTGAACAGATAGTTCTCCCGGGAAAAAGTTTATATTGTCCATACTAGATTTGAGCTAAATAAAATGAGAAGAAATTAATATGTGTACCCTTAGATAGCCGGTACATTTCAAAATTTTATTATTCAGAAATATAAATAATATATTAAGGCATATACAGTATAAGATAGAGAATTTCAAAACTCCAATGGTCCTTCATGCCGGATAACTCAATCGAGTCAGAAGCAAGAATTTCTTTGAATAAATTCTTAGCATTTACATTCCCGTAACAATAAGTAGCTACTGAGCACGACTTCTTTCCGTTGATATAAAATAAACAACTTATGTATGTAGTGTTGTATTTTTTAAAATATATTTAAAAAAAACTCTTCCAACAAGACACATTATGATATGTACCAGTATTTTTATAGCTGTCAGTGGTAGTGGTACTTAACATATCATTAGTTTTAGCCCAGGGGTTAAACCTTTTCAAACCATTTTATTCTACTCTTTTGCAATAATCTATGTTTTACGAAAATCGATTACTAGTTGGATTTAAAACAGAATTTATTCGATTAATAACTGAACTATGAACAGAATATTCTTTTGATATTAATTGTCATTATAACCGCAAATTACCTAGTCTGGTATTTAGAAACATGATTACCTTTTATCTCTGAAATTGTAGACGAACGCTGTCTCAAAGGCTTATAATTATAAGAACTTGAAATTTATTGTTACTATCCCTTTTGAAAAGTATTTTCTCTCATTATCTGCTTACATCGTTATTTACTAACGTAATGATAACAATTTTTTTTTTATAATAAATAGACACAAAACTAAAATGTAAAGTAAACTACTGTACGCAACGTAATTAATATTTTTCGTTTTTGTGGATCGCAGCATGATGATGATCGCAGAGCATTCGAATTTTTAGGGCCAAAAATTAAAATAAATTCGCGTAAATATACCAAAAATTAGTATCATTTAAAACTTCGAATATTCGCGTAAATCTATAATGTATGTAAAGAAGAATAATATTTAAAATACATTATATTGTTTTCAACATGAAATAAAAATAAAACTAAAGCTCTACATATGCAGGAGATTATTAGAGTACCAACACAAGTGCACTCTCTATTCCTGTCATCATTCGTCATTCTCAAATACCGATGGGACGACAGTATAAACGACCAGTGAAATATAAGGCGCAAAATGCACGGATCTATGTGTTCTCCGATGCACATCGCCAACTTCCAAACTCCGAATCATTACTGAGTATTTCTCAATAGAAAAACTTAATAACTCAACATAGCATGGCCCATAACTTGAACCTAGAACTTGCAAATCTGCAGTCGTACTTGTTTGCCACAGAACCACAAAAGCATTAGTTCTATATTGTAATAATAGTTGGTATTATAATTCTGCTATGACATGAGCATAGTCTGTTTTAAGAACATTCAATGATATGCGTCTAGAAAATAACTGTATTATGCTAGTAAATTAAACTAATAGTCAAACTAAGGCAAAGCAATATTCATTTTCCCCTGAGACAAAGTATTCAACAGAAATCATGCAATATTGGAAATGTCTAAAGCTAGAAACCTAGTTAGGGTTTCTAAGTAGAAACTTAAAGCATTAGATTCAGCAGCACAGTTCCAATATTAAATTTAACCTATGTAAACGACGTTTTAAATGTCTCATATGTGCTACTTCTTGGTAAGTTCGCTGAATTTCACCTGAAGATACGTTAATACTATAATCGAATATTGCTTAAATTGTATGTCAAAATTAAAGGAAAAAAAGAAAATTGTTAATATCTTTATCCAACGTACTGGCCCTAAGTAAAAGTATAATTATAAGATTTATATAACAACAGGTGCTCCCTGCCAAATACAAAGTTTGTAGCACAAAAAATAAAGGCCTTTCATATAAACTTGTGACAGCTTTTAGACCTCCTTAATCCGGCCCTGTCGCAAAAACCGTTCTTAACAGACGTCGCCTAACTATAAAATACCTCCCTGCCAAACATCTTAATACGTCAAGTGGTTTTAAATATTATGTGATCACTGATCAGTGAGTGAATGTCCTTTCGCTTTAATATATTTAGATAATGAAAAGATAATATAATAGGAAATAAGAAGTTGAACTCATATATTAAAAAAAAACAGAATATTTACCTCACATTCCCTGTGCAACTGCGCAAAATATATTATGCACAATTCACAAGCACTCTCTATTTTGTCATTTTCATACTCTTGTGAGCAGACAGTTCGACATGATCAGTGAGGTTACGCTAGTTACTAGACCGCAGAAGCAATTTTCACTTCAACTGAGTGTAGTTTAAAGCATAAAAACAACAAAGAATGTGTAGTACCAATTATGAACCAATTAAATGTTGTGGAAGAAAAAGTCAAATTATTAATTACGGAAAATTATAATTCTTCCTAAGTTATCTCCACAAGGAATCATTTTTATATGAGGCAATGGGTTGTATAAAATATTTTTGTTTCGAAAAAATTAAGAAAATTGGTAGGTAAAATAAGATTAAAAACAAATTTTATTTATCGACTACTGTTAGCTGCTTGTATCAACATGTCGAAAAATTGTCACAGTCATGGTCAACTCTACCACCGCGCGCACTCATTGGTGAAATCAAATAGCGCGCGGAAGCCAGGCGCTTCCTGTTACACACTTCCGTTTTATTTCACTTAATCACTCAATGATTGCAGGAAAGCGAAAGAAAAGATGTTACACATCAAAAATAGTTTTTTGAAAACAGACTTCGCTTTTATTAGAAGTTAGTGTGTAGCGTGTTCAAATATACAATCACTCCAGCTTTAAAATTAAAATATTAAAAAACATACAATTTTAATAAATTTTGAATTCAACTAATTGAAAAGAAATTGAAAATAAAATAAAATAAAGATTATTATCAATATAAATATAAACATAGACCTAGTAACATAAAATAATTAATTAATCAGAACTGAGAACATTTGATAGGTAATTGATAAATACGAATAGAATGATTTTTATCATATAAAAATTAAAATTTCTTATTAAATTGATAAGAAAAGAAAAGACATAAATCTGAAATTAAGAAGAACTCTATCAACATATTACAGATATTTTGTCGTAAATTAAAAATCTTTAAGATAGCCAAGAACTACTCAATTTGCAATATCAATTGAGCTCATGTAGATTAAATGACAAACGTGTTATATTAATTAAATATCGCTAAGCAAAGTTAATTAAATATCGCTAAATATATATATTCGATCAGGTTGTAGTCCACCACGCGGGTTGTAGGTTATAGTCCACCACGCGGGTTAAGTGCAGTTTGGCAGACTTCATATGTCTTTCAAAAACTTGCTCTAGGTTATCTCAGACAGTATTTAAAATGCGTAGTGTATATAATATCTACTATCTATAACACAAGCCTCGTAGATGGAACTACTCGTAGATGGTATAATGTATTAAAGTCACAACATATACTATTCGTATGCGATATTTAACGTTGAAGATAGCATTCTGATAAAACCTGCATGTCTGAGAGACCGTTGCAAGTTCTCAAAAAGATGTGAGTTTTAAAGTCCGAAGGCCAGCATAGAGGATTAGGCCCTGTTACCCATAGTATTGGGAGGCTCGTGTCCAACATTGGGACGTTAAAAAGAGCTGAAAATATAAGGGCCTACAATATACACATGCAATACTATTCTTTACTGCGACATCACCTGCATTATAATACCAAGACCAATAAAGATAATGTTTATTTTTATGAGAGCGCATATAAAGCTCCCGTTTCAGATCGATCGATGGCAATCAAGTTTTAATCCACTGAAAATCCACTCTTAATAGTCCGGGCTTAGCTTTAGAAATTGATTTTCAACCTCTTAAATTACAGGGTAATCGCATGTAATATAAAAATATTTAGTAAAATAAAAAAGAACGATTTGTTATCAAATAACTTTGAATTTTTATTAATAAGACCAAATTATAATACATAAATATAAGATTATTATTAATAAAAACCGTAAACATTTTTTTATCCACAATATAAATCTCCACAATAGCCGTAATAAATTAAAGGGGCGAATGTGTAAAAACAATTAAGCTGATGTGAATGAAAAGCGTTAAGGCTTAACTGAGATATCACATGTCAAACGCTACGAATGGATATATTTTTTCGTACTAACCACGCAAATAAATAAGAATAAGGGTAGGGACCTTGTCTCAACTTCAACCTTATTTATATTATTAAATTAAAACATTAAATGAGCAGTCTTAATACATAATATACAATAACTGTTCCGATGCATTCTACCATATAAAAAACCAAATAAACCAACAATTTCACTAAAATCGTTCGAGGCTTTTCAAAGACTTGCGACCAAAAACCTTGCGAACACAAATCTTGCGACTAAGTTTAGTTATTGAGTTTTTCTTTTTAGTAAGTTTAAGTAACAGCCCAAAGTCTAATCGAGTAGGAATTTGTCATCACTGTCTTTGGTCGTGTCAAATAGTAGGTACAATGTAGGTAATGTAATTTGATGTTTAACTCATTTCGCCGAAATGTGTCATCATGCCGACATCGTCTACCCTTTCTGCATAATTTTTTGTATGTTATACTTGATTAAAATACGATGGGACTGACGTATCCTAGAAGGACAAAATTTCCTTAAAATAAAAAGAAAAAAAAGTAGTCGTCCCACAGGAAAGAAGTCCTACTTATGTATACGTACACACTGCACTATACCATCTCCTGCGCAATTGGCTAGTTTCAATTAGATTGACCGCCGTAGAAGGAAATGGTCGGAGGACGATATTACTGTCTGCAGAAATGTCCTTCTTCTAATGTTACAATTTAACTTAATGTGCTTATTAACGTATTAATTTTATCCACGTAATTAATAATTTATAAACTACATCGTAAGCTACAAAATTAATTAAAATTCCAATTTCCACTGTAAAGCGTACCATGTAATGACCCTTTCTTAATATCACATAAGGTTGAAAGTCCACATTTTGTAGCAAAAAGTGGTTATGTTCGAGATTATAATAATTTGAGTACTTGTGCTCGACCCGTGTCAGAGGATAAATCGTATTACTTATACTTTATATTACTAATATATCTTTGTTAGGTGTTCTAAAATTTTAGCCGACTGCAGCAAAGTCCAGATGAGAGTTATGACTCTGACTATCTGCACCTACTGTTTCCTTGTCTAATAGTCGTCGTCATCAATTTGCTTTTTAGGCGGTTAGGCTTTTCTGTTAATAAATTTTCTAACATAATTATCACATTGTCTGACTATAAAGGAAAACACCGTGAGGAAACCTGCATAAATAAGAGAACCTTGCAAGTTTTCGAAAGTTATGTGAAGTCCGCCAACCCGCACTTGGCTAGCGTGCTGCTACTATAGCCTAATCCCCCTCGTATTTAAAGAAGGCCTATATCCAGCAGAAGGTCATAATAAAGCGCTGAATACAAATATATTTTAACTTATAATATTGCTTCTTTCTTATTTTAATTAGGTTACACGTACAAGTACAGCTTGAGTATTGCCTTGAATATAAAAATATGGGACATTTAAAAACACGTATAAAAATATACTTGATTTTCGCACGAGCATGTATATTTTTTACATAATTAACGGCCCAAGGCCGATGTTAGTGGGAAATATTAGAGGGCACACTATCTAGTATGAAAAAAAATATGAAATAACCGTATGGTTATCGTCTAGGTAGTATCATATTTATAGTCAACCACTTAGCATACATTTACAAGAGCCCCGTACTAGTATAAGAATCTGCGAATATAATCTATATATATATATATACCAGCATGTAAAATTAGATTTGGAGGTCTAAGTCTCAGTTGGGTCAAGTATAGTTGAAACATGCATTCTCAATAAAAACATGGTACATAACCTCGACTACGTTAAGTCGTCGGATCCTTATGTACCTAAGTATATTCATTTAACCAATTATATAGAATTAGACATTAAAATGACATGCATTAAAAAGAAATTACTTAATATTAAATTCGAACTTTCACGCCTCGAGTACGACAACTCGTCGGTTCCGCGGTTTAGAACCCTCAAATGTCGAATGACCGGAGAAGTGTAAGAGGGACAGGAAATACACTTGTGTTTTGCATACACATCAACACTAACTTTTCCTACACAGTTGGCAAGTCTTTGAGAAATTCTATACGATGGCCGAACTTTCTCAGAAGGTTATAAGGACTTATAAAACGCATACCGGAAACGCCATCCTGTCTTGGTAAAATAAAAACAATTGTGCTATGACATTTTCAAGAAATATTATATAAAAAAATGATATTTAATTAAATGAAAGAAAAGTTTAAAGAATTAATCTGGTAAAATTTATGTAGCTTTAACTCTATTATACTGTATCTGTATATTATATGTATTCCTTTGTTCAATACGAGAGTCATTAGGCCACCATGCTGGTCACTTGCGGGTTTGCTGACTCCACGAAAATTTGCTAGGTTATGACATACATGCCAGTTTACTTACAATGTTTTTCTTCGCCGCGATACATGTGATAATCATAGTGGAAATAATTCACACATAAAAATATCAGACGTGCGAGACCCGGATTTGAAGCCGCTTTACTCGGTTATAATAATTATATTGAAAGTCACAAGGACCACGTACAAAGTGCCTTTTATGTTCTAAGTATATCCTAAAAGCTGGCTTAAATACCCTTCAAGTCCAGACAAGCTACTGAATAATCTTATAAGCTCTTTTTTATTCTGATGCTTTTTTTTTTTATTCTCATTTAAAGAGCTGAGTCACAGGTGTGACTATGTTATATTCTGATGCTTAAAAATACAAAATCTTTTAAAGATTTCTATACTGTATATATTATACACATGCATATATTGCATATTATACTGTGACACATTAGTCTCAGTTTGCTGTTACTTGCTGTCAGGTCCCGAGTTCGAGTCTCGCCGAGGGCATTAATTTGTGCGAATGGTACAAATTTTTGTACTCCATTTGTATGCATTTATATTTATGACATCTAAAATTATATATATCCTGTCAAGTACCTGGTTTGGGTTAGGAATATATTTTCCAAAATATTATTAATTTATTTCTTAGATAAATTACCTTAGACTTATTTATTTATTTCATTTTTCTTACAAAGCTTGGAGAATAGTATACGGATTTGATATTGATACGGATACAAAGTTAGATAGTTAATTAGTCAGATAGATTAAAGATTCTAAAACTTATTTTTAATTTACATAAATATATTATTTTTAAGTTATTTTTTTACACAGTTAAAGCCCTCGAGAAAAACGCTAAGTAAAGCTGAAAGCAGGCAATTTCTTTACTCTAAAAACCACTCTAGTTAGAAAGTTGAAATATTTGGTCGTTTAAGTATTTTAATTATTGTTTACAATATACATACATACATAACTAAAATAATTTAGTGCTCTGGAGTAAAATTATTATTTTATTTAGGAGAAATATTCCAATTATATTATTAATTCAGCTGTAATACAGTCACAGTGACATCTATGAATCTCATATATAACTTATTTAAAAGTGTCTTCGTAAGTATAAAGACGACACACGTCACGTCACTTGTATATAACCTGGTTCGAGTTGAATTCCATAGATGGCGTTAACAAGAATTAAATGTAATATAAGAACTTATTTAATATCTAATCAAGTGAGGACTAATTCATAAAGCTTTAAAGTAATTTAAACCATGAAGACAACACTTTTTACTTTTGAAGCAGATGTCGCTGTTCTCGATCTTTATTATCTGGGATATTCTAAGTACATAAAAATTATCCATGGCGATCTTGCTCTCGCTTTAGCTCTCTCTCTCTCTCTATCTTTCTTTCTCTACCTCTATAGCATAGATGAATAATAAACTCTATAGTCCCTTAAGTTAATTTTATTACTAGCTATATATAGCGATAGACCTTGCTCTATTATTAGAAAACAAATTTATCAACATTGTTGACTCAACATTAGTGTAAAGAGATAATTTATTGATTTTTAAGTTTAGATGAAAGATATGGATAATGGATATAGATCTAATTTTGTTTCACATATTGAAAGTTACATTACCGCCAAGCGTTACCTACTTATATGTGTTATTTTTGTTCCAATAACTTTATTTTGTACTAGCCCCCCCTTTTAGAATGAAATTTGTACAAACTTTGAATGTCTTACTTATTTATATCTAATCGAAAGCCTAAAAAATAAGTTTCAAGCTTCTAGCTTAAAAAGTGACGTAATACAAATACCACTTTCATCACACCATACAAACTTTCATCCCCTATTTCAACCTTTTACAGCCCTTTTTTCGTCTTAAAAAGTAGCCTACATCCTTTCTCAGGCTGTAGACTACATGTGTACCAAAATTTATTATAATCGTTTCAGTAGTTTTTGAGTTTATTCGTTACATATAAAAATACAAAAATACAAATCTTTCCTCTTTATTATATTAGTCTAGATATACAGTGCATACTTATCATCACCGAATTTTAGTTCGGTGCGTATCATACACAATATACAATATGCATACACTGTACAGTGTACACCCAATGTGTTCGACTGCATATTATGTACCCGTCTTTTTAGTTTTACGCAGTCTTTTTACGCAGTGGATTTTATGTCTTTGTAAATGAATCCACTTCCTGTTATGATTTCCGTACATAAACACGGCGGTTGTACAATGATGAAATATCGGTTTCTCATAAAGGTAAGTGAAAAACATGATAATCAATGTAATTAATACGATAAAAAATGTTCCAGGTATATCAGGTACTGAGTCATTTCATTATAATTAAAGTTGCTTGTATTGGTGACTAATTATTAAATTGTTATTTTTTGTTTACGTTCACTGGCACTTAACCAAAGATCTGATAAATGTACTGTACTCGTATCTAATGAATGAAAAAAAAACATTTTTCTAAAATTTTAGAGTCTAATAAATAAACTTTTATAAATAAAAACTGAAAATGAAAATAAACTTTTAAAATGACAAAATCCGAAAAGGTAGTTTAATTTATAATGTCGAATATTCGCGTGAACCTAAGAAAGTATTAAATAAACTTTTCTTTGAAAATTTATATCATAGCAGAGGCCGAATTATTATTTTTTAGAACTTTGGTCAGTGTATGTCTTTAAAAGAATCACGAGAAAACCACTGAACAGATTTTAGTTAAATTTGGTATGATGTTAGCTGGTTGTCGGGATAAATAAATAGAATACTGTGTAATGCAAGAAAGTATCTCATTTTTTAGAGAAATCTATACAAACCGTTCAATTTTATCTAAGAACGAAGCGAGGCTTTAGCTTCAAATGTTACAACGAGATTTAAGAAGAAAATTGAATTAACATTTCGCCGCTTCTAACGGCTTCTCCCAATCCCCATAATGTCAGTAGAATGTAACCCCTTGATGCATTTCCTTTCCAAATGTCTAGTAAGCACACGAAACTTATACCCATTTTAAATCCCTATTACATACTTGCATACATACAAATTTTCCACGGTAGAACATTAACATAATATATCGAATGATTCATTTATCCGACTATAATCCGAATAGGATACTTTTTAATCCGGGAAAATATCGGATAAGCTTCCGAAAAGCGCATACCACCGATCCATCTGAAATTTGGTATAATAACGTATTTTGACCTCCTAATCACGAATATTCTAACGAAAATTGGCGCAAACGCTATTTTTGTATATGAAAATCGAAGAAGAAAATCTTTTCTTTCAGTGTGCATTATCGTGCATTCCTAATAGTTATAGACTATTTTAGCTTTTCCATACCAAATTTCAGATCGATCGATGGTATACGCTTTTCGGAAGCTTATCCAAAATATCTCATTTGAAAAATATGTAGTAGGGAATAACGTAGAGAATTTTATATATTTAACATAATGATAATAATTTCTTTTTATTTCAACTTAAGAAACACACAAAATATCACACAAAAAAAAACAAAATGGACTGATTTTGTTACTATCCAATAACAGCTCTTAAATCTAGTGCGATCAAACATATAAATTATAATCCATTATACTTAATACAAGTGTAAATTAACCTGTAAGTGCTGATAAGAATGTCGTTAGTTTTATTGATAATGGGAAATCTTTCAACGGATGTTATTGATTAGGTACAACTTTTAATTAAAAGCCGGTGTATTTCTATGTAATATAACTTCTTGTTAACTAATAAAGATTATCGTAAACGATTGCATTTCGAAATAGCTGGAAATGGATAGAAAAAAACATTGTAAAAACTAGTGTCCTATCCCTGCTTTACTCAATATTTATCCTCCTAATGGCTAATAATATATTACCGTTTTCCATTGAATCAGAAATCCAAGGACAGCTTTCAATAGGTTTAATGCAATGTGCAGCTGTCCAATACACAATCATTCTTCATTTATTTGATCTTGAATTAGATTCATCTTCTTCATTCCCTTATACCACACTATGTAGGGTCGGCACAACATTTTTCTTTTTCCTTTCTTCTCTGTCATTCAATGTAACATTCACCCCTTTTACATACATATTCTCTTTCACAAAAGCCATCCATATCTTTTTCGATCTTCCTGTACTCCTTTTTCCTTCCACATGCATACTTAACATTCTCCTCGTAATATGACTTTCTTCCTTCCGCATCACATGTCCATACCATGCTGGCCTATTACCCCTAATTTTTTCTATAGCTGGTGCTACTTTCAAACATCCTATTCTATTATTCACGTCTCGGTCAATATTGCCGTCGCTTTGAACAAGTGAACCAAGGTACCGGAAATCGGAGCAGACCGGTCCGGAGGAAATCGGACCTTCTAAGACAATTAAACTTGAATTAGATTATTAAATATAAAATAGTATTATCCGTATCCGGATAATCCGGATCTGTTCAGATTTTCAGTAAAATTTTAAAAATATTTTGAATTTAAGATAATAGTAAATTGAAAACATATACCGTTTTTTTAAACAAATAAAGAATTTTACTGATAACTAATAATTATCACCAGCCTTTTAAAACGTAAAGCTGGTATGATTAAATCAGAACATGCTATATTTATATTTAAATTTGATATAACAGTAGATAGTGAATATATATATAGCAAAAAATACAACATCGATATTAGTCAATAAAGAATAAACAATAACTATGAGGCTTGCTTTAATTTTATTTAATTTAGTAGTGGTAGCGTCGGTATATGCTGAGGATGAACTGCCTATAGCCGAACCATGTGACGCAGAAAAATGCAAACTACCAGCTTGCAGGTGTTCGTCCTCAGAAATACCAGGAGGTTTGGATCCTAGAGATACCCCACAGGTATGTAAGACTGTAATAATATTTCAAAACTAGTTTTCTAACAGTTCAAATACAATTATTAAATCTGAATAGTTTTATTGTTTTTAAGTGAAAGTTAATTAAAAATTAATCCATTCATAGCAATATTTGTCAAAAAAATATTTATAAAAGAAAAAATATTATGAATGAAAATATATTAATAAAAGGCAATGAATAAAATAATTAATTATTATTGCGTTGTGACTTATGAAAACATATAAGTTTCAAAAATGTAACTAATATAAACATCAGCTAATCTAGATAGATTTTTTACAATTTAAATAACGTAAAAACTATACATAACGAATAGAAAATATGTGTAGTTATTAAAAAAACGTAATTGATAAATATTGATGGCATATTTCATTACAGTTTGTCATGCTTACCTTCGACGATGGTGTAAACATCAACAATATCGAAACTTACCGATCTCTCATATATAACCGAAAAAATAAAAACAATTGCTCAGCTGGAACGACCTTCTTCGTCAGCCACGAATACACAGATTATAGTTTAGTTAATGAACTGTATAACGAAGGTTTCGAAATTGCTCTACACTCTATATCTCATAAAACTGATGATGTATATTGGAGGACTGCCAGTCATGAAACATTAATGAGAGAATTTGGGGATCAGATAGCTTTAACCTCTCATTTTGCGAACATCCCCGAGAGTGAATTTTTCGGTAATATTTTTAAATTAATTTCAATAATTAGTAATAATGAGACTAATTGCAAAAAAAAACTGTTGACTGACGCCCTACGTTCGAGTCTTCTATATATTATGTTAATAGAGTTCTAACTATACCTGTAAACCAAGTAAAGAAATATTTTGGTAACATCTGTAGTTTTAATGTTTAGATTTTTCTTTTTTTATAATATATTTTAAATGTTCTTTTTATAGATAAAAACTGTTTTTCTAAATAATTTCTTTCTTTCGTTTATTCTAAATAATGTACTTAAATATTGTTTTTAGGAATTCGCAGCCCTTTCCTTCAACTATCTGGTAATTCGTCCTTCCAAGTGGTGTCAACTGCTGGACTCAAATATGACTCAAGTTGGCCCACAATTGCATACACCGATCCAGGTTTATGGCCTTACACTTTGGATTACCAAAGTACTCAAGATTGCATCGTTCCTCCTTGCCCTACAGCTTCTATTCCTGGTTCATGGGTCATACCTATGGTTGCTTGGTCGGACTTGCAGGGGCTCCCCTGCACCTTTGTTGATGCTTGTTTTTTCAAGTAAGTGCAAATTATGGTCTTTATAGTTGTAAATAATATGTATATTTAAAGTATCTTTAAATAATCTTGGGAACAGAAGCTCGCTCCTAGAGTGGAACTTTAAAAGCAAATCCATTGTCAAAAATTTTTATTATATTTCATTGTAATTTAACTGCTATTAGCACAGTTTCATTAATCATACTTTCGTTGACCATTACAAAATAAATGTTAAATATGTTTTAGTCCCGGAGATGATGAAGAAGCGTGGTTCCAGCTTATCATTAAAAACTTTGAAAGACATTACCTTGGAAACCGTTCTCCCTTCGGCTACTACGTACATGAGGCTTTCTTCAGGAGAAGCGACGCTGCAAGAAGAGCGCTTGCTAGATTTTTAGACATGATCAATAATCTTAACGATGTTTTTATGGTATGTGTATGACATTAAAAATAGTTATCATTTTATATTTAGTAATAGTGATTCAATTTGTTTTTGCAGAACGTTAATTCTCTTTCTTTCGTTAAGTGAAAGTAGCCTATCTTACCCCTTATTATATCAGCTGTATACAAGGTCATAATCTGCGAAGCCGTTTTAGTGATTAGCTGGAATATTCTGTATGTACAAACAGGCAGACAAAATGTTAAAAATTGTGTTTTTCTCGTATAATAATCATCGTACATACGCAGTAGTAAACCCCTTGTGATGTTACAAACCGATTTCATACTAAATCTGCATTGTATCTGTCCCATTCCTATTTTTCTTCATCAAAGGTTGTCTGACAGGAATTGTTATGGCGAGAAAATCACTTTTAGATACGTTATTTTATTTAGTGATCTAAGTAGATCACTAAATAATAGATATACTTATATCTATCTAGACTCTGTTATTTTTCTTTTATGTGCAAATAGGAAACAGTGTAATTAAGAAATTTTAATTCTAGGTAAACGCCAACGAGGTTGTCAACTGGGTACAGAATCCTATACCAATTAACGAATACGTGAAAAAGGATTGCCCGAGAAGGATGCCAAGTGTTTGCCGTGCCACAAGCTGCGGGCCTCTATCTTCTAATCATACTGAAGTACGTTTTCTGGTTGTCAAGATTTAAATATTCATTTTTATAATTTTTCGAAAATTTTAAGATTATAATATTAGAGCTTTATTTCATAATATTGTGTTAATTCAACTAATAAAATTGAAAAGTTAATATTATTATACTAGCGAATTACACAAGCAGTTGATTCAGTGCTTCCCTAAGTGTGTTTTTGAGCGATATTCTAATTCTTTTTAAAAATAAAAGTTTCGTAAATTACTTCTTATAACTTCAACTATCTGTTACTGAAATTCTACCAAAATCCATCTAGCAGTTTAGGAGGAGTCTCCTGTATTGTTTTTCTCAAATGTAACTTTTATATGGGTTTGGTACAAAGTTTTTTTTTTATATATTTTATATGTATGTATTAACATAATATTTTTTTTCGATTTCAGATGCAATACTGGATGCGAATTTGCAACAGATGCCCAAGATCATACCCATGGGTCGGCAATCCCCTTGGAAATTTATAAGTTTGATACTTATGAAGAGTTATATTTTTAATATAACTAACATAGTCATTGTTTTGTTCTTTTCAACAAAAAATAAAATTTTGTTCGGTAAAATATTTTATTTTAAATTAAACGATAAACTCGTTACCATCCTCTTTTAGTATACGCATATTTGTATGAAACAGAGCCTAAATATACAAGATACAAATTAAACTATTATCTCTTTTATTTACATAATGTATAAATATTATAAGAAAATGAAAAAAATAGAGTTTTTTATTAAGAAGTCCTTAATAGTATAACACCATGATGCAACATCCCATACAAAGAAATTGGAGCGGCGCAATGACGGAATATGCTTGATATTTTTAGGGTTGCGTGTCTAAAAAAACGGAACCCTTATAGCACTACTTTGTTGTCCGTCAATTATACAACAAAAAAAAAACAAAAAAAACAAAACAAAAACAAACAAAAACAAAAAACAAAACAAAAAAAATATATATTAGTCCCGCTGAGTTTCTTTCGCCAGTTCTTCTCAGGTCAGTGGTTTCTTTCTTCCGAACTGGTAGTAGACTCATGACGTTCAGTAAAAAATTGTAATAATTTCATGCTGAATAAAATATTTCGAATTTGAATTTGAATTTATCTGTCTGTCTGTATAGACCCTTTATCTCTGAAACGCGTGGAGGTATCGAGTTGAAATTAAAACCATGTACTTAGGTCTACAGTTCCTTGAAGCTGTGCTATATCTATATAAATATCAAACTTCTTAGTTAACGTAAAAAAAAGATACGGCCTTTTATGGTTCAAAAAACGTATATTTTGACACTTCCTAGGAAACCAAAATTCACAGGGTACTTACCGTTGTCCTAGAGCTATGAAATTTGGCAAGTAATATCGTTTTATACTACAAGTACAATAATAAATCTGAAAACTATACATTTGTACTTAAATCATTAAAGAAAGTTATCTTTATTTAAAGTACGAAATCAATCATCGAGGTTAAGTGACGCTACGCGCAGTCATAATTGTATGGGTGACCAAATCTTTTCGTAGATTCTTTCAAACTTTAACCAATTTGTACGAATGAGAAAAGTCTGTAAGAAGTATATTTGTATATTTTTAAATTTCGGGTGAATCCGACTTCTGTAGCTAGTATACTATCCATAAAATCCAAAAGACCTCCCCGTCAATGAGGTGTTGCAGGATCACTTTCGCATTCAACCACCATGTCCAGACGACAGGTCTGCTGAAGCAGCCACAACACTCCATCTACACTCTGCTTTCAGAGAAGTACCTGGAGCAACCCGCATATCACATCTTCTCTTTTAATATGTAGGTAGGCCTTTTTGTAGGTAGAAGTGGCACATTAAACGTGACACAATATGATAGTGTGTCAAGCCAAGTTCAAGAAGAAGTAACCGGCGATGCAGCGGCCATGGTTATGTTCAGCCTTTTGGAATCACTTTAAGCTTCTTAATTACTGAAAATAAAATGAACAAATATAAAAAAAATTGTTTGTAAGTATATTAAAACCCTTTCATTTAAAGTAGAACCTCTGTCACAATTTATTTATTGGGATATTAATGTCTAAATTATCGACATCTTTACCTTTGTCGACTAACTTTCAGACCTAGAAAGTGTTTTTTTTTACAATTTTGATATTTTGCAGGCAACTTATTTTTTAAACAGCTAGTGCCTTATGAAATTACAATAGCAAAGTTCATTTATTTCATATCACTTGAATGGTAATAATTTCTTTACGATAAGAAAATTGTCGATTTCCCTAACAAAAGAATTTAAGAAATTTAAATTAATGTCAAGTTCTGCATATAATTCTTTTAATTTTTAGAAACTGCAACATTCTAAAATAAATTAAAACATTATTTCTTGTATTGTTCTTTACTTCTACAACAATGTTTACTATTTAAAAATATATTTATTATTCACAATGTTTTGTTTTATTTTTATTCATAAATGAATGTACAACAACTGTTATCTCGACCCAAATCTAGAGTTAAGAAAATATTGTAAATGATAAAATATTTCTCTTTTGTATGCATAATATAATATTTTCATGCTGGCTGTAATATTTCGTATGTCAGACCATATAAGGATACCACAAAAGTTATAATAAATAATAAATAGATTAGCCCTTTGATGAATTATGACCTATCTTAAAGATAAATTTATCTCTGTATGTGTAAAATAACTAAAAGCCACCAGCAAAAAAATAAAAAAAATATTGTCGTGCCAAAAAAACTTCGTTTTAAGATCATCTACATTGGTGGTTCGATTCCAGGGAAATTATTTAAATTTTCTCTCCAGTTTTTTTACAAAAGATTGTGATTCTTACCAAACCCGTAAGCTTACTGCTATCTTGATGTTTAGATGTGTTGAAATTTGTCTGTTTCTCCGGTTAGTTCTTCTATATTACGTATCCGATTTTAAAAACTTTTCTCTTATAGAAAGAGCGATAAATGAGAAAAAATGTTTACATAATTTTTAAATATTTAGAACAAGACGACTGTTCTATTATTATGTTTACATGACTACGGGTAGCCAAAATCTTAGTAGAAAACAAGTACGTGGCAGAAAATTACAGGTTTAAGAAAGTTCGAAAACCGCAATAATACATAAGTATCTGTAGAGGTATACGCACAAACATGCGTTCACAATCCTCTAGCGTCCGGCAATCCAGCTGGGCGCGAAGCTAAGTAACACGCAGGAGGGGCCCACTTCGGTGGGCGTTGTGTCATGCGGTTTGCTCCTGGTATTTCTCTGAGAGCAGAGTGGACTGTGGAGCAACTCCTTGGCTGTGTGGTCTGCTTCGGCAGACCTGCCGGGCCGTCGGGGCGTCGTGATCAAATGTGCAAGCAATCCTGCGACGCCCTATTAAGACTGGGAGTGAAGTCTGTTGGGTTTTAGTGGGTAGTACTGGTTTTTCTGGCCAGTGAGTCCCACATAACAACTTATAGTATGCGTTAATGCATTTCCCAACAATAATGCATACAACAATTTATGTCTCATATAAGCGTATCTAAGGACGCACTCGAGCGAAGCAAGTGTATATCACTGCACCTAAATAAGTGTACCTACTCGAACATAGCATAATATAAAATAATTAATCATTCTATTTTGATAAGATGTTAATTTCAGTAATGTAATGTATGAGTTCATAAATTATAAAGAACTATAATCTGTGGGTCCACGGTGGCTAATCTCACTGGGAGTAGCAATTAGATTTAATGTAATAAATGGACAAGTATTCGCTTTAACACCCGTGCCTTATGTATTTCTAACAATTATAGACTCCGAAAAAAAAGTTCTAAATATCCTATAAGAGATGATGAAAGTGTTGCGTTATGAAAAGTACGAAAGATACAATTTAATTAATTGCATATTCAGCCATATTCAATCAGATCAAACCATAGTCCATCACGCTGGTCAAGTACGGGTTGGATATCACATGCCTTTCGAAAACTTTCTGGGTTCTTTCAGACATGCAGGTTTTTTCACTATGTTTTCCTTTACCGTAAAACAAGTGGTTATCATGTTAAAAATGATTCACACATGAAAATATCAGAGATTCGAGACCCGCAATGGAACCCGTATCACTAGGTTATCCAAGCGAACGCGTTACTACTGGGCTACCTTTGCATTATATTAATAATACATAATAATTTAACTAATAAGTTTAAATTGTCATTTTTCACCAGACCAGAAGTCTCAAAAGTCGATACGATAATAATTCAGCATTTCAAACCCCTCTTAGTTTCCCTGAGTTACGGTAACTATAAAAACACTCTATGAGAACATGATACGAAAAATTTCAAATGAATAATTAATTACACACTGATAGTAATTTAAACAAAAATGCTTAGAGCTGGACACTAATTCGTAACTTCTTCAGTAAAAACATATGGATCAATCTATTGATAAATATATGAGAACAATAACTTTTTACTTATTAACATTTGAGCTGAACCTCCTATAAAAACTTTAATCCTTATGTTTTAACTTGTTTATACTTCCCGATTGAAAAAGCGGGATGGGAGTTGTTGATATTGCTCGTGCAATCCTCTGCCGAAATCCCTTTAAGATATTATTTTGCTGAGAAAAAGTAGGTAATACCACAGATAAAAAAAAGGGCATAAATTTTCAACCGCCTTCAGATACGGTATCATGATAAATTGATTACAATATTATCACTATTATAAATCAGTTCCAGACCTACATTACGATCATGATAAAAAATGCATTTGATTTCTTATCATTAAGTCTTTAATGATGGAAATCTTTACAATGTAGTATAATTTTTGATTTTAAATTAAGTATATATTATTTTTATGAAATACTAACAACTTACCCTCACTTCCCTCGGGTACGTCTTTAGGTCTCTAACATTAGCCTGTCTCTCACATTATCCATCTGTAAACTAAATTTCATTCAAGTCTGTTCAGCCGTTTTATTCGTCAAGAAATAACAAACAAACATTTATAAATACATAAAATCTTACGCATTTATGATAGTAGATTCTCTAATATGTAATTGATTCCTTTACAAGAAAAGTTATTTTAAAGTAATAATATCGTTATTTGTATTGCATTAAATGTTGATATAGTTCTATTTAAGTTTAAACTTAAATAATATTGAACGTATTATTATATTAATGAAATGCGTGCGAAAGTAATGCAAATATACGTAACATAATTACAAGAAGAGCTTAGATTGTAAAAGCTACGAAAGCTAGGCGTAATATACTTAAATTTGTAAATATACTTTTCTTTAAAAGTTTTCTCTCAACTTTCGGATTAGTTAAAGAGATCACAATACGCTACACATAAGTACATATCTAAGGACTTGACTCTACATTATAAACGTAATATCCCCGGAACCTAAATGGAAAGTAAAAGCTAAATTCGCATTATATATCCAAGTAGTTTCAAATTTACTTAGACCTTATTATTAAGCTCAAACTTACTTAGACCATATTTTTTATAGATTTTTACAAATAACATGTATATAATATGAGCAACTCAAATATTATTTGAAGTTTCATTGTTTTTCGTTACAAAGTTGTATGAAGGTAGAGGTTTAAGCTACACAAAAACAAAAAAAAACAATTTTATTGATTAATCTACTTTTTAACATTAAAACGAAACAAAATCCAAGAAATAGTGACACAATAATTAATTATCATAGTATATCAGCAAATTGCAATAACCTAACAATAGATAATGATTGGAATATATAAGTAAATTTTGTTGCCTTTTCACACTGAAGATTATGCAAAATGAAGTTCGTCAGTACATTGTGTGCACTAGCGCTTTTCGCAATTGCGTATGCAGAGAACGTTACTCTCGCTAAGCCATGTGACGAGAGAGCATGTCAACTACCAACATGTAGGTGTTCCACAACCAGGATCCCTGGTGGTCTGGCACCGAGGGATACTCCACAGGTATTTATATCAGGGTAATAATCAATAGTAGTCAATAGAAATCGCAAAATGGTTTAAATTATGATTTGATGTCGTTATTTTTGTAATAAAATTTATACTAAATATTTACAAAAATATTAATTTTACCTCAATTTTTAAATTGTGATACTTTATATAAGTTTATATGATATCGAGAGGTTGAAAATTCTTATTTTAGGTATGGTTTAAAAAACGGTTGTTTAGGAACTAGTCAAACTTATGCATTTATTTAGTCCATTGAAATAATAATATAAATATTTTTTCCTTTTAGTTTGTCCTCTTCACATTCCACAGTGCAATCAACGTTAACAATATAGTAACTTACCGGAGTATTCTCTTCGGTCGAACTAACAGAAACCGTTGCTCTATAGGGGCGACTTTCTTCATCCCGCACGAATACACTGATTATTCACTTGTGAATGAAATCTATAATCAAGGCTTTGAAATCGGCTTAAATTCCATATCTCGTGAAGGCACACAGTATTTCTGGAAACATGCCACTGAAGAAACTTTACTGAAGGAATTCGGAAGGCAGAGAGATCAAATAGCATACTTTGCAAACATTACCGCAGATTCTATACAAGGTCAGTAATATATAATATCTTTATAGCTCACCCTTGCTCCACTCGGATTCGTCCCTAAATGCGTATTTAAAATAAGTATAGATTTATTAGAGATGTGATATTTTCGTCCAATAAAAAGTATCCTGTATATTGACCTGAAAATAATTACTACTATTATAAAGAGAATGGTATTATGGTGATGCATAAACTGAAAATTCGCTGGACCCAGATTGATGAAAGTGCAATTAAGTGTTTGTAAGCTTTAACTGCAATTCATACTGTTAATCCAAATTAATCCATAAACATGTATAAAAAAGTCAAGATACCTTAAAAATCCTACATAAACAACATATTACTTGATGGTTTGACAAATTAATGTGTTACATATAGGTAACTATGACATGATTCATATTGATTTTATTAAAAGTGTATACATAAAACTTATTTTCCTGAAAATATAGGGATTCGCAGTCCTTTCCTGCAATTATCTGGTAACGCAACGTACAAAATGATGAAGAAAGCAAACTTAAAATACGATATGAGTTGGGCTTCTGTTCTATATACCAACCCTGGTTTATGGCCTTATACCTTGGACTATAAATCCATCCAGGACTGTATTATTCCTTATTGCCCAACTGAAGCTATCCCTGGACCATGGGTAGTGCCTTTGCTTGCCTGGACTGATCTGCAAGGTGTACCTTGCATCACTGTCGACTCTTGCTACTATAAGTAAGTATCCTTTTAAAAATGTTGTTTAAAAATGACAAATAGTTTTTGTAAGTTGATGTTTCACAATTGTTTAATTTAAACACTACCAAGGCGGAATGGATGTGGGTGAAATTTGGATTGTAGAGTGGAATTCTACACAAGCTACTTTTTATCCCGGAAAATGTACGGTTCCTGTCGGATAGATTTGTTTTTGTTTATAACAGAAAAGCCTAAAGACGTAATTATTTTTTTATTTAATGTCTGTTTCAGTCCTGAATCGGATGAACAAGGATGGTTTAACCTCTTCGTTAAAAACTTCGAGAGACATTACTTGAGTAACCGCGCTCCATTTGGTTTCCACATAAATGAAGGATATATTAGCTCAAATCCCAGTTTCCGCAACGCTTTGATTAGGTTCTTGGATATGTTAAACAACTTACAAGATGTTTTTATGGTAAGTTTATATACTTAAAGTAAACTTAAAATGAAATAACATTTTTTATTTTATAATATATAATATGCGTTGGGACATTCACTCACAACACACAGTGGCACTTGTTTAGTTGTGTTACGGATACCAGATATAGTTAATACAATACGCATATATATTACTGTAAATACATACATGTTATAAATAAAAACACCCATGACTGAAGTTTAAATATTCACGCTCAACAAATGAATCCAGCGGGAATCGAACCCGTGACCGCTGACACAGCAAAGTAGGTCACTAAAAACTAAGCCAAAACTGACACTGACAAAAACAGTTTTTCCCTGTGATTCAGGGAAAGGACATAAATTCGATGACAAAATATTCAAATCACACTGTTAATAGATTCATTTCCTAGGTACTTTATAGCTAAGATTACTCGTACTTACAAAAAAACCTTTATATTTCCATACTCGAATGATACATTTTAGGTAAACGCCAATGAAGTAGTAGATTGGGTGCGTCAACCAGTTCCACTGAACGAATACGTCCGGAAACCATGCAAGCAGTGGACTCGCACCATATGCCGCGCTGAAGCCTGTAGCGCATTGCCAGCTGAACACACTGAGGTTATATCATTTTATTTTCACCAGTTTTTATTATTTATTTATTTATTTTATTCTTTATTGCACACATAATACAACACAAAAAATAAAGAAAAAGGTACAAAGATATACATAAAGCGTGCAAAGGCGGTCTTATTGCTAAAGCAATCTCTGCCAGACAACCTTTGGTGAAAGGAATTAAAAAGTCGTAAACGGGACGGTGCTATCTAGACACGAATAATATAACAATAAAAATATTAAAAAGAGAAATAAGATATATTTACACATAAGAAGTACATACAATATAATATATACATATAATATAATACACAAATACTTTGATTCTACATATACTAATAAATATCAATATTATAAAATAAAAATAAATATTTATATACATACATAAATATAATATACATAGATATTATTGAAGTGATAGATAATAGAGAGTTAAACGACGTTTAAATATATTTAAAGAAACAGAGTGGCGAATATCGTGAGGAAGTATGTTCCACAGCTTAATCGACTTCACGGTAAATGAATCGGCGTAGTACTGCGTGTAGTATGTTGGGAGTTTTAGTCGATTATCATACCGCGATCGGAGTTCGATGCCAGAATGATCAGAGCCAAGGTAACAAAATTTATCTTTCAGGTAACTAGGATAGGCAGGATTATACAGGATGGAGTACAGAAGGGAAAGGATATGCAAATTGCGTCGATTACGAATATTAAGCCATTTTAGCTGTTCTCGATATTGGGAAATGTGATCAAATTTACGCAAGCCAAAAATAAATCTGATGCATAAGTTTTGCAGGCGTTCTAGTTTATTTAGTTGTTCCTCGGAAATATCCAAGTAGCAGCAATCGGCGTAATCTAATATGGGAAGCAGAAGAGAGTGGGCTAAGGCTATTTTAGTTTTGCAAGGTAGAAGGTTTTTCCAACGTCTCAAAAATCCGATAGCAGCGAAAATTTTCCTACTAACTTCAGCAATTTGGACAGTCCAGGACAGGGAATTGTCTAATAGTAGGCCCAGGTCCCTAACAGAAGTACTAAAAGGTAATTTAGAGTCGCCGAATTGCACAGGAGGTAAGCTGTGATACTCAACTTTGCTAAGCAGCTTGGAACTCCCAATCATAATCACTTGCGACTTCGAAGCGTTCAAACAAAGGCCGAATGATTTACCCCATGCATAAATTTCTTTCAAGTCACGGTTTAGTTCATGAATAGCTTTGCTGATGTCGTTAACCGGAGCCGCAGCATAGACTTGCAAGTCGTCAGCATATAGATGGAAAGGACATGAGAGTATAGTAGTGATCGCGTTAATAAAAATAGAAAAAAGAAGAGGAGAGAGGACACTTCCTTGCGGGACGCCAGCTGAGAGAGGAAATAAGGAGGATAATCTATTATTAACACGCACACACTGTTGACGACCAAACAAGTAACTCGCGAACCAATCAACGACATCATCGGATAAGTTAATGGACTTAAGAACCGCTAGCAAAACTTCATAATCAACCGAATTAAAAGCGTTACTAAAATCAAGTAAAGCGATAATGGTAACGAGTTTCGAGTTTAAATAAAAATAAAAATATTTTTTTACTGTGGACGTTATTTAAATCTACTCTCTCATCTCTCTACTTGAAGATTAATGTTAGCCATCTAATTTGCGTAATATAGGGTTTTAATCATACATGTAATATTGTATGTATAATATTGTATGACCAATACAAACATTTATTTTATATATAGGAATTGAACCTCTGAAATAGTACGTAAAATTTGTGATAATAGAACTAAAGTAGTTCATATACTGAAAATAAGAAGTCACTTTCTTTTTAAAATCATTTGAACAAAGGTGTTATTTTAAGATAACGATGTCAAAGAACGTACATATGAATAGTAATAAGCATTTTTAAAATATTATAAAATATAATTAAAATATTTTTTTTACAGAAAACTTACTACATGAGAGTCTGCAATAAATGCCCCAGAGTCTACCCATGGGTTGATAATCCTTTAGGTCAATAAAAAAGATTTAAAAATACTACATAATATGTAATGCATAACATTTTTTATTTTTTTAAATAAAAATAAAAATATTTTTATAAATATTGTTCTGCTTTTTTTCCCTTCAACCATTTAAAAAAAAGGCTTAATTAATTGTAGTCTAATCGCCATGTTTTTTATTCTATAGATATAGTATAGATTTCAGCAATACAAAATTTTGAAATAACTTCAATAGTATAAAAAATATTATTAACGTTGAAACAAACGAAAAGCAAATACGATTTTAATATAATTTAAGGATAATCTTATCTTATCATTATATTGATTTATTTGATTTTCAAATACTGACACTTATGAAGTTTTGATTAGATGATCGATCTACATGATCGCACTGATTTTAAAACATATCAATCCTCCTAGATATAAACATATAAAATTACTTTTTTTAATCTCGTAAAATCCTTTTTACATACTGTACTTAGAGACTTGCCTTAAAAATAGAATCAATACAAAACAATCCCTTACGACTAACATACGTCTAAATATGTAAATCAACGTAATTCGTCTATTTTAGAGTACTTACGTCTTTTTCACAAACTACATAGAACAATATAAAAAATTCCAATCGGAAAACAAATCTATTACATTCTGCAAAGAGATTCTGAATACGCTGGGTAATTAAAAAAAAAACAAAAGTCGATTTTATAATACATTTATTTAATGCATTTTACATCAAATAGTAACTATTTCATATCGAAAAAATTACACTAGAGGTTTTGTTTCTATTTGTGTGTACAGTTAGCAGTTAAAATCATTTAATCAATCAATTCCCGCTCATTAATATCATTGAAACAATCGTTGCTGACTGTACACAAATAATTAGTAAACGTTAACATTTGGTACGGACCTCTCAAGACAAGAACATATTAAGCCTACATTTATTTTAATTTAGAACAGTAGAGTTACTTTGAGTGTACTTATTAATTAAGTCTGTTACAAAATTTAAAAACTAAAATCATGTGAAACTAAAATTGTGTAATATGAAAATTATTAAAAGTTTAGGTCCAAAAATAAACCCTAGAAGTACACCAGAATAGAGAAGTCAAAGTCTAAACTTTGTAACCGTTGAAGCCTCTTATTTATAATAAACTGATACATAAATAGATATATCTAACGATTTTAAGTTAACCATAGGCGATACACAGTTGTAATAACGAATACTATGGACTATGTACAAGGAGACTACATCTACTTAAATGGAAAATGTATAAATTACCAATAACTACATACCAAGTTGAAATCTTAGCATAATATATAAAGCTATCACAATCTAATACAATAAATTACTAGCTTAATATCAAAATTTATTTACAGCAACGAAGTTTTGAGACTACGAGTCTTACGCCCCTTTTGCTTTGTTCAAGCTGGTTCAGATTTCACATTTGAGGTAGAACGTAAAATAACTTAATCCTATAGTAGAGTTAATACCTCGCTGCAGACTCGGCCATAAATCATAATCGGACTAGGGATGTGCGCTAGTTGCGCGCGCGCAAGGCCGCTATCGATAACGGAATCATCAAGGTTACGACGTAAACATACTGCATTCATTCAAGTATGCAGGGTAACTAATGGGTACTAATGTGATTAACTAACTAATTATTAAAAAACTAAAGAGGGTAATTAGCAAATAAATAAATATGTTTAGCCTATTTAGTATAACTATTTTAGTTGTGCTGTGCTATTAAGTATATTTAAATCGCTACAAAAATAAATTAGACCATTACGTGTCAAATAAACGTGTTTTTATTTCTATCACTCATTTATAAAGATACAAAAAAAAGAACTATCGATATCACTCATCGACTGCAGTATTGCACAGCGCAGTAATGCACAATGCCGTGCCATAAGGCCCGTGAGTGGGAAAGAGAGCGAAACACTCGAATGATTTATGGCCGAGTCTGCAGCGAGGTATTAACTCTACTATAGTAAGTACATTTAGTGCGACATTATTTACAAACGATGAAAGAGTGAGAGAAACGGCAAATACATTATAAAATAGAAAATAGTGACTTTTTAAATTAAAACTTAAGCCGACTTACTAAAAATAATTTACGTAGTATGTATTTGAATAATTACGACAAGTAAAAATTATCATCATCAGCCCTTTTTTACGTCCCACTGCTGGGCACGGGCCTCCCTCAGTATGAGGGGGATCAGGCCATAGTCCACCGCGCTGGCCCAGTGCGTGTTGGCGGACTTCACATGTCTTACGAAAACTTGCTAGGTTTTCTCAGACATGCAGGTTTCCTCACGATGTTTTCCTTCACCGTAAGACATGTGGTAATCAGGATAGAAATGATTCGCACATGAAAATATCAGAGGTGCGAGACCCGGATTTGAACCCGCATCACTCGGTTATACAAGCGACGCGTTACCGCTGGGCTACCACTGCCTTAAAAATTATATATCAGAATAATCGCTAAGGGCTTTTAATGGTATAAATGATATTATTAAGGTTTACTCAATAAAATATCAAAACATTGAAAATCAGCAATAATAATATGTAAACTATGTAAATTGATTTATTATTATTATTTGCATTATATAGAACCCTTTATTATTGAAGTCGGTTAAAACGTGGACAATTTCAATGTATCTCCAACTATTGTCTAGGCGACAAAACTTAAAACCTGTTAAAAGTAACATACATTTTGTACTGAAAACTAAAATAACCTATAACATAAGCTATTTACAACTTTGTACAATGAAAAAAAATTAAATAAATAAGTTGGTAATACTGTAAAAATTTTAAAGCTTAATCAAACAAACGTAATTAAATTATAAGTAACTAAAAGTATCAGTCCATTTAGGATATTCGATAAGTTGCGTAACTTCTGTTATATATTATCATAATAACGTATGAGAAAATGAATTAATTCAATTAGCCTTTTTCCTGGGAAGATTAAAAAAAGATCCGCTAGGGGCAGCACCGGTGGGGGGTACATATGTTTTGAATTTTCTATTGACAACAACGTTAAACATATAGAATTATTATGGAATTAACAGAAGATGATGTACCTGGGGCGAAATTGAAATTTGCAAAAGTACAAGATCATCTTGTCAGGGACTTAAAACGATGGCTTGCATGTCGTGGCTTAACCGTGTCAGGTAATAAAAATGTCCTAGTTGAAAGGTTAGTTGGTTCATAAATTTTATCGTATGTGTCATTGTGTTGTTTAAATTTTTAATATTTAAAATAATTTTTTTTGTTGTTTTTTTTTTTGTATATTTAAGAATCGAAGAATGCATTGCAAATGGTAATAGTAAAAATTTTTTTATTGGAATTGATGGTGGTAAATGTCTAGCGGATAAACAGCAACGCATGAAATTACTCAATCCAACTCTACCAAGTTCAAAATCCTGCACTTTTCCTACTACAAACTGGGCAAATTTTCCATCCCAAGCTATCCCGAATTTTACACCATCCTGCTTATACCGACTGTCAGACGTACAATTAGCGAATGCACAATGTTTTGTAGGCATGATAATTTTTTTTATTTGTTTTTTGATCACAATAAATAAGACGTACATTTAACGTTGTTGTCAATAGAGAAATCAAAACATATGTACCCCCTCACCGGTGCTGCCCCTAGCGGATGTTTTTTTAATCTTCCCAGGAAAAAGGCTAATACGTAACTGGACATTTTGACGTTTCAAATGCAACTGTCATTTTGGATTTTGTCGCGGTTTTTTTATAGTAAAGAGCATGGAGATTAGAAACCAGGAGGACCATCGCTTCATACTAAAGCATTACCCGCCTGTCTCTGAAAATGTGTAGAATTTACAACGCGCTGCCGGCGGTAAGTAGTATCTGTGAAGTTAGCTATTTATGAGTACTGTCACTATTGTGACAACGTGAAGTTAGGCATAGAGACAACATAGCGATCGCAGCGCCTCCTTGGTTTGACAATATTTCTGAGACACTACATTCTAGGGCCTTGGTTCTCCTGTATCTAACCTCCATGGTAAAGAGCTTAGTTACGCATTATTTTTTTTTAACCTAACATTGTTTTTATGGGAAAAGGCATTTAGATATTCTTAAAAAATAAATATAAAATTTGATCCAAAATGTTAGAGCCGTTTCCGAGATACAATAAATTTTTAGTATAAGACTTGTTCTTTTTATATTATAATTTATAAAGTATGCCTGACGTTTCGAATGCTTTACAGTAAACATTCTCACAGGAGAGACTGTACAATGCACACGCTTGCTATTATTAAGCTTTTGAAACATGGAACGAAAATATAAAACAAAACAGCGACAAAATTATAAAAAGAAAGTTTCATTTAAAATTTCAAAATTAAATTATTAACAATTGCACTTTTATGTATAGAAATACGAGTAACATATAAAAGGTAAGAACAATATGCCTTTATTAATATTATTAAGTATGTTATTTCAAAATATGATACGAATATTTAAGTACTGGCGTCATGTTTCAATTAAAATCTTCATTTTTTTTATAAGATTTCCACACACTACAGACATTTTATTCAATAATTTAGATTTCAGTTGATATTTTACACAAACAAAATTTCTTTTCTGAAAGCAGATAGACTAGTTTTTTTTTATTCCATCACTAAATAGGCTGAGCGAAGCGAGCCCTGATACTATCCCACAATCTGGTAAGTGTATCACATTTTATGGTACACTTTACTGGAAAAACTATCACGTCTATAGATTTGTGCTTTAATATAGTAATTTAACTTCATATCTAAATGTGTTATCTGTCAAAAAATACAATTTTATAACCTTTAAAAAATATGAACATTAACAATTTTGTGTTCATTGGATATAATGTTATAACGCCATCTGTTAGAAAACCAAAGAGTTAACAACGCTGTAACATTATTACCCGTTAGAAAAACTACGCGAGCCCTCACAAAGCTCAGCTTTTAGCTAATTATAAAATGGTGGGAGAAGTTTTTGACTGATAATGGCAATAAGCTGAAATAAAACTTAGATATTTAAAGTCTACAGTGTGCGAAGACTCTAAAAGTATTATCTTTTAGTGATTGATTGTTGAAAATAATGATATTAACAATATCTTTAAATAAATTGTATTTTATAATTATAAAAACCAAATGCAGTTCTGTGAAAAAGATAAAATCTGCCTTAATTTTAGCTGATAATAATCAAATAATTAGTGCCTTTTAAGATCGCGCAATCTCTGAGGTGTACTGAGTAGAGATTCAATATTTTTAACAGAAATCTTCTGTTGTTGTCTTGTTAGAGAGATTCCAAGATGCATTCTTATTAGTACTATTTCATATGTAATTATGCAAAAATTTTTGAAACATGACAAATTTCAATGACTATAAAACCAACTATTGATCTTCCTAAATCAGTCCCCAAATACGAGAAATATTCTAGAAAACGGAATATTCCAGTCGGAACTATTGAACCTGTATAAGATAGACACTTAATTACATACATGGTGATCTCTTTTCGACCGGCATATCTCGCAATGGACTCGACAGCACCAGACGAATCGGCATCGGCACTTCTCTTCGTGATCCCTAACCCTGGTCTGGTATCCCCGACCGCAGCACAGCAGGCGACACCCGTCCAACCCTGCAGATGTTCTGTTACACGTTCGGCCTCTAGTACCGAGTATACCAAGCCTGGAATTTTAATAAAATATACTTACTTTTTTCACATATAATATATACTTATGATTAAAAAAAAGTTTTTTACTCCTTCACGATGAAACGGCTGGACAGATTCAGATAAAATTAGAAGGCAGATATACTATAATCTGTAGCAACACATAGGCTACTTTTATGCACCCAAGAACGTCTGATCCCAGCAAATTGAGGATAATTCGCTAATTTGCTAATTATAATAACATATAATAAATCGTAACCATTCTTTAAATTTATTGATTAGATATTAGTAAATAGAATAAGCAAACTATAACTTACTCTTCATTAGGCTCACAGTAGTCCGGAGAGTCTTCCAGATACACTAAATCTGTTTTATTTGGTTTCTTCATATCAGCGTGTATTGGACGTAACTTTCTGATATTCTTCCCCTTTTTACGTTCCACCACCTGAAATATTTAATTAAAATACTATGATAAGCGCCATGGACAAAATTGACTATTACCTGGAGGCTGCTAAACTCCCCTTTCTTTTATAACCTTCTCTTTCTCCTCCCATCATTAATCACTCAAATGATGGTAAATAACCATCATCAAATATACTGTCATCATCAAGTACACCATGTAACTCTTTACAACCATAAAAACAACAATACGATCAATAAATTTGCAATTATTATACATATTATTTGATTTTAGAATCTCCAACTTAAGTTTTATCATTATTGTTTTGGTATTTCCTTTGATAGATTTTCAGCTTACATAATTAATCTAAGCAAGAAATATAACTAGTAACTACTATGTATACTATATACGATATATATATACACACTATATACTTGTATAATCATATAATATCCCTCATTCTTTCCTCAAAACGATGACCTGGCCTAGTCCACGCTGTCCATGTTTTTTTTTTAAAATTCGCAAAATATGTTAGAATGTATCTATTATACAATGACCATGACGTCATATCATTATACATTAGCATTTTTTTTTGAAATTTCAAAAGTAAGCCAAATAACTAACATGTGGTACCTTAACATGGGACGCGCCCTCGTATCTGGTAGTGAGAGCGTCTCCAACCGCCCGCAGCTGCGGCAGGCGCCGCCAGCAGACGCGCACCGAGCACGACCCAGACATGCCGTGGCACTTGCATACACGCTGCATGCGCCCGCGCACTGCCTATATACATATATGTCAAAATATGTATATTAGTATTATATTATATAGCTATCAATCAAGAAACAGTCTATTTTCACTGACCATTTTTGCTTTATAGCATTCAAAAAGGCGTGAACCAAAATTCAATATATTGCAACCTATAGTAAACATTTATAACTCCAGTTAAAATTGATGAATAAAACAAGATAATATAACAACAAGTGTTAAGTTAGGTTTAGTAAAGTGTGAGTCGACATTGCTAAAGGGATAAGGAACATTAATATAATATTATACACTTGACTAGTTTTCGGTAAAAAAAAAACAATTTTTACTGTTAAATCCATTACTAAAATCCATTTTGGTACGGATCCCTCCCCAAAACCGACACACTCTTGGTTAATTTTAAAGAACAATACGTTAAAGTGAATTCGAAAAGATTTCCAATCTTTAAATCACAAGAGCGCATTCATCCACGTCATAGTGTCGATTACGACGAAGCAAAAAGGTTAGTCATTAGTGAATTTCACAGGATACGTTACAAAGATGCCGAAATACCAATCTTAAGGACAACTATATCGATTCAAATGATATTGTATTGAAATATTTTCACGGTTATATTTATATTACTGCGATCACCTTAGAGATAGCTTTAAATATTTACTGCTCACAATGTTGCAATGGAATTCCAAATTTGTGTTAATTAATATAATAGAAAAATTCTGAACTTAGTCTAATCATTTATTACGATTTTAAAAGTTTATACTATTAAGATTTTAAAAGTTTTGCAGCTTAATTTAAAAACTGTAGACTAAAAATCTATATTCACAGTTGAAGAATTATTCGTTTGTTTGAACATGCTAATCTCAGGAACTACTGGTTCGAGTTGAAAAACTTTTTAGCTTTGAATAGGAACGCTACAGGTTATATAACATCACATGGTATAGTAAAAGGTAAAAATATCTAAGAATTAGGTTACTTTAGTGTTTGATAATAATCGTAAAATGATCTTACCCTACGACCAGCCTCATTATTGTGTAAATTCATGATGCCTTCTTCACTTTCTTTATCTTCCTTTACATCCACGAAATCTCGGCTGTACTTCTCACCATATCTTATATCCTAAAATTGAAAAATATTAATATTAATATAAGTCAAAACGAATAAATTTTTACTGTTATCGTAACATGAGTTGCTTTGTTTTAATTACAATGCAGCATTTAAGTACATGTATTGAAGAAATTTATTACCCACACATTTAAATTATCTACAAATATTAATGTTAATACTACATAAAAACGCTATTTCTGACTTACTAAACAGAAAGCGTAACAACTCGAATAAAATACACAAATATAATGTTAGCTTAAAGCACTGTGGGACAATATTGATATCCATTAGCGATAAACTTCTCGCCCAGAAAAATCAGCAAAAAATAAAAAGTACTCTATATTTCTTTATGATAATAATAAAATAGAGTATAGACGTATCGAATATAAATCTAGATTACAATCGTACCTCAGAACATCCACCCCACTGCCAATGTCTGGGAGTGCGTTTTCTCACGCGGGCATCGCAGGAGCACTCGTTTAACTCACCGCGACTACACGCACGGGCTACTGCATGAGCCAATGCCGCCGCAGACAGAGCATGCACGAATGCAGATTCACGAGATTCTGAAACAAATTGTTACTACTTATAGTTCTTTAATTTTTTGTTCAAGACCCGACGGTTGAAAGCTTTAGTGGGATCTAACTAATTGTGTTTTTGCGACGACGATTAGAGTTGGTCAGTAGAATGGTTTTCTTAGAAACGATTTTTTTACTTTGGCTAAAACTGCCTTTAAAAATTTATAATATCTTACAAGATTTCAAAATGTAATACATTAGTTCAATGACCGACTGAATTTAGTGTGACCAAATAATTAGACCTGTGCATAACTGAAAACCGATATTTAAATAGACAAAATAACTACATTCCCTGAGTGTTGTACAGATCAAATAAGACTGGTTAGATAAATGTTAAACAAACTGAGCTGCTCCATCAACAACTACACACGTGATCCCAGTAATCGACATTCAAAAATAAACAAGTTACATGAAGAGTAGAAATTCCTTGAATACAATCTTGAAGTGGACGATCCAATATGTCTGACATGAAACATAGTTCATAAGGCGCCTTTAAAATAAACAGTTTGTCTTAGTGACGTTAATTACTTCTTGTTTTAAAATTTATTTTAGGATTCAAACAAGTAGATTGAGCTTTTCTTTTATAGAGTTTAGTGTAACTTTCTTAAAATTAATGCACACTTTTTATCAAGTCCATATAAAAGTTCGGTTTTATGTAAGCTCCTGGATAAAAAATATTTTTCTATAAAGTGGAATCTAGGAATTATACCCATCAGTCCCAGGACATGATCACAATACCGATCAACATCACCTAGTCGGCCTGCACAATGCACATGTACTTTTTCATGCTCCGTTTAAAAGACCCAGGAAGGACACACGTGAGAAGATAATGTATTCCATTTCCTAATAGTGCGATACAGGTAGGTGCTGCCAAACTTTTTGGTACGAGATGGTATGATTAGTACCGTGTGAAGATTTCCGACCAGCGCGTGTGGTCATGAAGAGGAAAGTAGAGGAGGGTATATGTTGGAAGAGCTCTTTAGAAATTATTAAAACTTTATCGATAAAATATCTAAAAAAACTATGACCTAAGTCCAGTTTAAATGCTGTACTTACCAACAAACAGATATTTATTGTACTCAGCCCTTAGTATTTTAACGCCTACTACTGTTGGCCCCCCTTTTCCACCAGGGTTGGCAGACTTCACGTATTTTTCGAAAACTTGCTAGGTTTTCTCAGACATGTAGGTTTCCGCGCGATGTTTTCCTTCAGCGTAAGACAAGTGGTAATCATGATGGAAATGATTCGCACATGAAAATATCAGAGGTGCGAGACCCGAATTCGTACCCGCATCACTCGGTTATCAAAGCGAGCGTGTTACCGCTGGGCTACCACTGTCTGATGTTTAATTATTTATATGAAAATATTGACACTTCATTCGTAAAATGGTTCTGTGTGACATTGGCGAAGTAATCGGTCAACAGGCATGCTTTGAAGCCATCAAATAAAAGCATTGAATTGATAATAGCATCATAATTCAAAAGTAGACGTAATGTTTTGTTAATCAAAAATTTCTAATGCTAAATATTTGTTGGCAGCCTACATCATATCTTAAAAAAACACTTCCGAAAATTGCCTACTGATTTTTGCCAAGTTAAATAAACTTGTCAGTTTGTTAATGTTCGGTACGATTTTAATATAATAAATTTATAAATAAATGTCAATCATGTGTTAAAGTTGTTTACATTCTAGACACTTGGATAAATGAAATTTTAAAAAATGTATTTTAGAAGTCTTTTCTTTCATTGCCTAGTGCTTACCTATATTTTTATTCATTGTTTTACTACCTTTCACTAATTTTGTTATTTGCGGGTGGAATTTTGTAACATTTTCTTAACATGTAAGTTTTTAGCTTAAAAAGTTATTTAATTATACTAATACTTTTATTCATCCCTAGATTTCTCAGAGATAAATATTTTCTCATCGTAAAAGTTACATACTTACCAAATTTTAACAAAAGCGGTCACAGACAGACAGACATAAATTTCAAAAGCAATAGACACGGCCTCTTTATCCATAATTATGACTCTTTCAATAATATTTTTCAAAAAAAAATATGTGTAAATTCACCTGAGTTAGAATATTATGATATGTATAGATTTAAAATTATAAATGATCATAATCTTAATAACAAAAATACTTACTTAACTAAAATGCTTTCTCTCACTCAAAATTACAAAAAAATCTCTGACAAAGATCTACAGCAATCCTTAACAATAGAAAGGCAGATACATTATTTTCTTCGAAATCAGTTCCTTTATTGAAATATAAACAGTGCTTACGGTGCCGTTGAAAAGGTATACAACATCAAAGAGCGTGTAGCATTCACTTAACACGTCCTTTGAAGAGTTACCGATGAGGATTTGTATGCAACCAATAATTATTTAAGTATTTACAGCTCACTTTGAATCCAAACGGAAATAAGTTTTACGACTTGTTTGTGCCAATTTATTTTGCGTCGGTGCTTAAATTATGCATCGATGAACATTTCGAATTTTATGCTAATGCTAATCTTCTTCTATGCATATAATAAAATTCGAACGAAGTCCAACTATCACAGTGATTACATAGATTTTTTTCACAACTTATTTAATTAGTCCTTATTATCGCGATACAAAGGTCTCTTTAGAATTTTTGTTTGTCTATCATATTTTTTTAGTGTGGGAAAATATCTGATTTGTGAGAATTCTATAATAATCGTCAAACCATACCTATAGACGAACCCGATTGGAGCTAGTGATGAGTCGATAGTAAATAAAATTGAAGGGCCTGTCCTCATTTAATGTTTTTTTTTAATATTAAGTATGTACTTATACAGTGTACTGTGTAGTTCTCGTAAAAGTTGACCTGTAGTTGGTGCTGCTCCGGTAATAGAAGGTTTTTTAACTTTCCAAGTAATCAACATGTCTGTAGCAAAATATTGATATTTTGTATGATCATCATCATCAGCCCTTTTTTAACGTCCCACTGCTGGGCACGGGCCTCCCTCAGTACGAGGGGGATCAGGCCATAGTCCACCGCGCTGGCCCAGTGCGTGTTGGCGGACTTCACATGTCTTACGAAAACTTGCTAGGTTTTCTCAGACATGCAGGTTTCCTCACGATGTTTTCCTTCACCGTAAGACCCGAGGATTTGAACCCGCATCACTCGGTTATACAAGCGACGCGTTACGGCTGGGCTACCATTGCCTTTCATTTTGTATGATCATTAACATAATAAGGTTAATAATGAGTAAATAGTGTTGTTGTGCATAGTTAGTTTAGTCCTATTTCTATTTATTTTCTACACATAGTCAAATTATTTTTGTGTGTAGAAACTTATACATATTAGATATGTTATCAAAATGCTTTTATACTTAAACCGTATTTTAAATCTTTACTCTATACTCATTTTCACTTATTGAAAAGCGTGAGCTTAATTTTCTTATTACTATAATAAAAGCCTTTTTCTAAGTGCATAATATGAAATTATATACCATGTACTTACAAGAAAAACACATTTACTTTAAATAAAAAATATTTTTAGTTATTATATCACTATCACTACATAATATAAAACAAAGTCGCTTTCTCTGTCCCTATATCCCTATGTATGCTTAAATCTTTAAAACTACGCAACGGATTTTGATGCGTTTTTTTTTTATTAGATAGAGTGATTCAAGAGGAAAGTTTATAAATAAGTTAGAGGCTTTAAGCTTTTCATACACATTATATTACTCTTTCACATCAAGTAATTTAAACGAATATCTTAAGAGAAATCGTAAAAAAATTACGGACGCGACCGCTGACTTACGAATCGCCTACCGCACCGCCCAGGGATGATCCCGAGCGAAACGAGGGCGAGTCGCTAGTCGATTATATGCTGTAAACTAGTTAGGTACTTACTAAATTTAAGGACACCTCCAAAGATGTCGGTGCTATTCTCTACAGTGCTGCAGTTCCAACGGCTGTTGCGGAACTGATATTGACATTCTTCCACCGCTTGCTGAGCACCTGTTTGTAGAACCTGGAATAGTAAAATAATAATATTAAAAGTAGTAAGAAGTATTAGTTTTTGATATTTATAAGTTATTTTGCTTTTTATATAAATAAGAATGTATGTTACTTAATGTATTTTGGAGAATTGTCATTATTTTTTAGATTTCTATACCTCGAACCGAAAAAACCTCGTTGTGTCAACTGAACGTAAGAGTATACTGGAGAAATACCTTGTATAGTATTGTAGAAGTGGCAAAATAACGATGTGTGCCTTTATAAAGTCTAATAATATAACCCCCTGATAATAAAATCAAGGCGTAAATTGAAACCTATAACGGCTAATAATAATGGCATTAATAGGGGCATAATATTTTGTAAAATATTTTCCACGAATAAAGCAAGCCTTTTGCCTGATTTCAAAAATGAAGAATGTACTTAAGTCAAGTTTCTTTACGCTTTACAAAATATCTTCACATATTGTGACTCAATTATCATGATTATTTAGTTTATATATAGTTTTTTAATGAGGCTCTAAACAAAAAACTGTAATTAATAAAAACAAAAAAATAATAAATAAATCCAGTAAATATTGTATTATATAATGTGTTAAAAATAGCAATATTGTCTATTTTGAACATAATCGATAAAAAACTAAAACCTAAGAAATCTTAAAAAGTGTAATCGGTAATATCATGTGTGTTGCATCGACATAGACTTTTAATCTAACATTAGTTCGTTTTAATATACATGTGTACAAACTGACTAACCACATTTGGCTTCAAGTCAATTACTGAAACAAGCAAAGACGAGCTATAAAAGGCAACTTAATTACTGAATCGAGCTTTTAAGCTCCAACCCTATTAAACTTTGATTTTATTTCAACCGTCATTTGTAATATGCATTTTTGTCAATAAGTATAATAAAATCGATATTTTATCCTCCTAACAAAGTAAGCGAGTAAGATATTTAAAGTACATACATATTATACAGCATGTTTATTTAAAAACATCTGCAAACCTCTTAATTGTGGTAATGCGAAATCGAATAGAGTATAACTTTAAATTAAATTGCTTTAATGATTTTGATCGGAAACTCAATTTAAATAAACATTAAGAGTCATGAATAACGTCAAATAAAGCAAAAGCTGTTATTTATATTTTCCAGAAATAATTTCTTTCTTGATCTTGATTAGATAAAATTACTTAATTATTTTTTACTAATAATTCATATTAACATTTAAGATTTCTATCATTTTAAATGTACTTTCAATGAATATTTTAAGTACAATAGTATACAGGATGCTTACAAAAATTATCATTTAAATTAATGACTATATTATTTTATTATATTACTCCGCAAAATAAATATTAAAATAAATGAAAATAATAATAAAAATATAGATTACTAGACAAAAAATATAAAATTATATGGGCAACAATTGTTAAAATTCAACGCTTTTAACAGTACCGATTTTCCTCTTAATACTTCAGTCTTACCTGAACCATTTTATCAGATAGCATGCATAGCTGTTTCTGTCGCTCAACGAGGTACTCTAGCCTGTGACAGCTTTCTTTATGAAGTGTTGTAAACGTTTCCAAAGACGTGTTAGACGTTTGGACGGGTCTTACTGGAGTTGCCAAATTCCTGTAAAAGAAGAATAATGTAAATAAGAAAAAATAAATAAATTACAGTAAAGTAAAGTATTTTAAAAGCAATGAATATTATATTTTAAAAGACGCAACCAACAATCATATAGCAATGCGTATGTAAACAAGAACTTTGCATAAATAATGAGCATTACTAGGGAATGTATCTCGATAACCGAGTGCAAACAGTCTGAGTTCAGCAAACGTTGCCGGATTGCTAAAGTCAACAGCTAATTTGCTTGCCCTGCAACTCCTCAAGAACGAGTTCCGTACAATAAATAACAATATTAAGCAACTGACAATTCAAATGAAGTGAGCTTAGTTAAAGAACCCTTCTAACAATGCATGTAAGCTAAGGTAATTAGTCTCGGGACGTCCGCTACGAACGATGCCGCCACTCCAATGCGAAATGCCACTCGAAGAAACAAAACTCGCTATTACCTACCCTCCGCTTTTGTTTGAAAAAATTCTCTATTCAAAACGGCCAATGAGAATGAACGCGGTACACTACGTTGATTGGCCGACGACCTCCCTGAAGAGGAAATAAAAAGTGCTTGCGTACATACGCTGTCTCTTTTTGTCTTCGCGTTGTTTACATGTGATCTCGGTTTTTCGTTTTAATTGCAAGCATAAGAGGTAAAGGGTAGACCTTGAGTGTTGCACGTGCAGCGATGGAAGCACATTCAACTTGTCTAAATAGGGAGAAGGGGTCTTGTTTATGTCATCCATGTTGGGACTTCGGGTACGTACCGTCTAGCTACCTAGATTCATTATATAGGTCAATTAAAATTGAGTGCCATTTCTAGTTAACCACTCGGGCTATATTTTGTTCTTGAAATTTATGACAGTTTTTTTTTTATAAAAATACTATTTGAGCAGCCTTAAGCTAGCATAAGTGCACTTAAACTTTGAATTCAATAACACTCTGTATAAAAAAGTTATTTGTTAAATTTATTTTATTCTAACCTTATTTAAAAAAAATTGTTTTTATATAAAACAAAACATAATTAGTTGAGCTCTCATATTTTCAATCTCTCCACCATAATAGCAAGCGTTTAAATTACATAAGGGCTTTTAAAACGAGTCGACTTTGTCTAACGAACTTTTTCCATGGTAAATGTAATAAACTAAATATTATAATTAATCAGTGTTGCCACAAATGAAAACTAAATAGTCGCGTGTTGTAATGCAATAAGTTGGTAACATTGACTAATTGTGTTACTTTACTTATAAGTTTCCTGCTTAATGCTTATATTTTAGACATCTTTTCTTTCCAATTGAAATATACGACCTACATTTTTTTAGTTTTTTTTTACTATTTATTGAATTAACTAATGCTGTTTGGTTTTGACACGTAACCGATTTTGTTTATACATAAACACAAAACAAAAAATAATAAATTTGTTCATATTTTTGCAAATTTATAAAGCTTATTAAGCTCCAGTACGCATGTATGATTTATCTATATTATCAAGTTTTCTCAATCGGCTTGGATACAATGGTCTTATTTTCTAATAATAATGGAACTTGGACTTAATAACTTGGAATGGACTTTGAAAATACATTAAAGAATTTACAAAATATAAATACATAATAATGGAAATGATAATTTTAAAACTTGTTAAGAATTGTTTAAGAAATTCGTCGTTTTCTTCTTTCTACTGCTTCTTGGTAAAAGTTCTAATTTAAAGCTTTGTATTCTGTCATGTTAACGTACAAACGTTTATTGCTCAATTCACATTATAGTGAGAATAAGGTCTTGATTTTTAATTTTGGACCTTAATGCAAGTTATAAAAGTCTATATTAAAAAAAAGGAAATACATTTTCGCCAATTTACTTTAACCAGTCAGAAAACAGTTATTTTCGTAAATATCGAAAAACGTTTATTTGACTTTGAAAATATTTCCTTTGATTTAGTGCTAACACTTGATTGTAAAGCATTAACCAAACCCAACACTAAGACTCATTTTGTGTAATGAAAAGATAAATATGTGAATGACATTATATTTTATTTCTGGAATTTGTGTTATTTTGAACAGTTTTTTTCATTTTAATTGAAGAATAAATGTTAAAATTAAACCGAAATCCAGAAAAAAAAATGTTATGCACATTAACAGAATATTATTCAGAAAATACATTAACCATCATAAGAAAGGAATTATAAATTGTCAAAAAGAACCAAATATCAATATATTGCGTATGCTTTTTTTATTTAAAAATTAAATTTTCCTTTAATTATACTAATGTAAAGAGAACAAAATCAACTTTGAGCAACGTATGAAGAATGTATGACTATTCTTATTAACTTTTACCAATTAATTCATAAAAATGGAACCCATGAACTCTACGGTAGAAGTGATAAACTTTACTCTGCTACTATTGCAAAAGGGGTAAACTTTTTATTAATATGTAGTTAGTTACTCATTCATACTCTTGTGAAAAAGGAATGCGGGTAAAAAATAAGTACGCGGGAACATTGTAGACGTATTGGGGTGAAATTATCTGTGTAGACTGAATATATTTTTTTATGATAAAAAATAACATTGTAAGTGGTCGATAAAGCAAAAAATAAAGAGGTATTAAAAAAAAATATATATATATTAAACATGTTTTATAAAATAACTTACATAGGATACTGAACAGTCAAAAGTATTATTTTTAAGTTTTTATATACAATAAAAAAATGTTACCCGTTTCTTTTAATACAGACGTATTTTATAAATAAAGCGAAGCGAAAACTTTAAATAGAACTAGCTACCCAGAATCCTAGCGTGACTAAATTTACACCAAAGGACCTTTTGTAAATTCGTGACGCGTGAATTGATGCTAAAGCGCCCATTCTCAACTCTGAAATCACATTCTTCGTACATAAGTTGTTACCTGTTAACTTTTGAATGTTTGTGTAGATTTTTATTTTTTTTCCTTCGACTAGCAGTTCTTCTACGGTTCTTTTAATATTATTTATATGAGATTTTGTCATCAGCCCTTTTTAAAATCCCACTGCTGAGCATGGGCCTCCCTCAGTACGAGGGGGGATCAGGCCATAGTCCACCGCGCTGGCCCAGTGCGTGTTGGCGGAATTCACATGTCTTACGAAAACTTGCTAGGTTTTCTCAGACATGCAGGTTTCCTCACGATGTTTTCCTTCACCGTAAGACAAGTGGTAATCATGATAGAAATGATTCGCACATGAAAATATCAGAGGTGCGAGACCCGGATTTGAACCCGCGTCACTCGCTTATACAAGCGACGCATTACCGCTGGGCTACCACTGCCTGTTATATGAGATACTTCTTTCATATTATTAATTTTGAACGTACATTTTCTTAAATGGTTATAATGAAAGTACAATAATTAGATACGGAAATCTAATCTAATGATGAAGCCAAGAATTAGAGCTCAAATAGTTTTTAGTTAAAGTTTGCTTCTTTTTAAAAATTTTGCATAATAATTTGCATAGACATCATTTATAAAGTTTAGTATTAGTAAAGTTGTGGTAATTTTCAAAGAGGTGCTAATTAGAAAGGTCATTTTTTGATATTAAATTTATTGTCTATTACTCTCTATCTTCGCTGGATATTTTAATGAAAAGTGAAGTAAAATTCATATTTTTAAACGGACTTCTTTTGTTCTTCTATTCGACGTACCTATTTAGGGTATATAAATTTTAATAATTATAAATATATAATAGTTGAAAGTTGAAACCTAATATTACATTTTTTTCATACATTTTAATCACAGATTTCCCATACGTTTGTATATTAGCGACAATTACGTATATCATCTTATCATCACCAGATAAGTTCACTCGTAACTTGTAAGTCATAAAAAACCTCAATTAGATTCTCCAAAAAATGCTTTTTGAATTATAAAAAAATATAATAATATTAATTATGCATTCAGATATTAGATAATAGTGAATTAGTGCAAACTAATTATCATTATTGGTTTACTCGATGCAGTTCCGCTAACTATGGATTCACCCGACCTATATCTTTTAATTTAGTACAACCCTATTAATAAGCTACTTATATTGTATGAAGTTAATATTTTATAATTATATAAACACTTTTTAGTTAGTAGAGATTTCTCACAAATTAGAAATTTTCTCCCAGTAAAAAGTATCGTAAATATATCATTGAACCGAATTTCATGAAAATCTGTCAAGCATTACTGATAAAAACTATCAAAAAATCAAAATATAAATTATATTGTCGTAAATCAAAGCAAAGCACGTCTGAAAACAAAATCTAGTGAAAAATACAGCAGTTGCTGTTCTAAGTTTTTTTCAATGTTATAATATTCATCTCCTCATCCATATTAGTTACTATATAATATAATGTATGATAAAAATAGTGTCAGCAGTAAAAATAATGAAGAATGTCAAAATTCGTATGAAAAATTTTAAGTATTATGCTCTACTGTTCTTATGCATTTGTAATTAGCCTAAATAATGTTATCACAACAGGAAGCGATTGTTAGTTAAGGTGTGGCAATATTGTGATAGCACTTATCATTTCAATCTGGTTTTCTTATGATACCGACGATCTATATAATATTGTAGATGCAATAAACTCATATGAACTCCAACACTAGAAGCTTTGAAATAATAAGGAAGACAGATAGGACTTTCCAGTGGCAGGTTCTAAATTTAGAAAAAAACGTGTATATTTTATTGTATGTGTATATCTCAAACACTTAAATGTCTAATAATAAATGTGAAAGTGTCTGTCTTTTACTCGAAACCACAGAATATCTGGTAACGATTAAATTTATCAAGGACATGGATAACACAGGATCATAAAGCCTTTATTTCCACCCCACAGACTGCGCCAGTTGAGTATCTTATAAGTTATACAGCTGTAAACAACTTAGTGTTAAAATTGACCACTGGTATTTCATACGCACATAAATTCAATTTAGACGACAAGTGAATTAATATACAATTAAATATAAAATATAGACTACAGAACTATATCCCGAATATATATAAAAACTCGTTACTTTATTATATTAAGTCAATCCCAGATCTCATCAAACATTTTATTTCGGGGATAAAAAGTAGCATATTATAACGCACCTGTTTTCTCTATTCCTCTGAATTAATCGTTTCGGATAAAAAAACCGTTCTTTGTAAAACCTTAATATAATATTAAACACAACATGGCTAAGCAATTTCACTTTGATAGATAAGGATGTAATAACATAAAAATTGATTTTCGCTAAAAGAAGTAATTGGACTACGTATCACGTCATCGGTAATTAATTTTAAATAGTTTTAACGATTAATGTTAATTCACGGAAACAATCCTTATTAGCTTATATAATTATCACTTAGGTCCGATTTCACCAATGGTGTCGTTATCGAAGAATAGCTATGCCAGGTATAAAATTATTCGCTGCATTTATTCTCAGAATAACTTATAGTTCGTTTCACCACTTTGTAAGGAAAAAAAGTTACTCCTAGTATTACTATTCTTAGATAAGTGAATGCAGACAAATTAAATAGGCTTGTCATGGTCTCAGTACAGTATAGCATAACAGGACATTTCTAATTTAGTCGTCACTTTGAACTGTCAATGTGTCAGTGCTATTTTTCAAACAAACTATCTGTAAAGTCACGCTGCCTGGTGTTTAAATTTCATTTATATGCTTTGTGTTGTGTTTACTGTTTTAAAAAAAATATCTTAAAGGAAACGAAGTGCTAACTTATATGCTTATTTATATTTATTTATTTATGTAATGGTCGCTCAGTAATAATGTACTCTAAGTCTAAGCGTTCAGGTGACAATTTTGACACCATTTTGATTTTATCTGAGGAATAAGCCGGTTATTCCTTCAAAATTGGTGGTATAAGAGGTACTCTCGTATAACTTTGTTATGCTTAGGATAAGTAGTTGGTGAAATGAAAGTATGGTTATCTGAGAGTAAATAGCAGCTTTATCCTAGGAATAAAATTTATTCTACTTTGGTGAAATCGGACCTTAGTAATTCTTCCGTTCTACATTTTATACAACAAGAATTAGAACTCTTGATCTATGTAGAGTAAGAAAAAACAGAAAAGACAAAGGATCGAACAAGTACTTAATCATATGCAGCTATCGTATAAAAATTAACTTAATTAGTTCATTCAATATTTTCATGGTGTGGTCTGAAAATTTACAGATCTTTTTAGATTTTGTATCAGTCTGGCTGTCTCAAAACACATTACGAGACAACTAGATAGATTTTGACAAAATTTGTTGTGATAATAGCTGATTATCCGGGTTAACAAATAGGATACTGTTTATTACAGGAAAATATAACATACGAGTACGTTTTAACAACCGGGACGTATCTAGGGACGAATCCGAGCCGTTAAACCGTTAGTCATACGATACAATTAAATATTTAAATAACTATGCATTCAAAATTGTTTTCCATATGAAAGCCTTAAAATCTTAAAATTTTTAACCTATTCATCCAAAACCGTTGCAAATAACCAAATCGTTTAATTAACCAACCCTCGGTTTTTACTAGCGTTCGTCATGGCTGAGTCACAGGTGTTCTCACCCCTTTGATAGCACATTTATACATGCATATTGACGCATGCTTAACTTATTGGATTGACTCGACTGTGATCTGAATTTATTATGTTGTGTGGATCTTTTAAAACTTGTTCATAAACCAGATTTTAAATAACTTTATTAATAGGTAACTAGTACCTACCCGCCACGGGCGTAGCCAGGGGGAGGGTTTAGGGGGTTTAAACCCCCCCCCCCCCGAAAAATTAAGAATGTGGCTGGTGCATTGCATAACCCGAACGGCATAACCTTAAACTGCCACAACCCTTTTCCAGTTGAAAACGCAGTTTTCTCCTTATCCACGGGATCCATGTGCACTTGCCAGTAGCCACACTTCAAGTCGAGAGTTGAAAACCATTTCATACCGCTGAGAGTGTCTAGGGTGTCGTCGATTTGGGGCAGGGGATAACAATCCTTTTAAATAACATCGTTGAGCCTGCGGTAATCGATGCAAAACCTTGTAGATCCATACTTCTTCCTTACTAGTACTACTGGCGAACACCAAGGACTAGTGGAGTGTTCAATGATGTTACTCTTTCTCATGTCTTGGATTATGTCGTCAACTTCCTTTTCCTTAGCCCAAGGTATTCTAGGTCGTTGTCGAATAGGCGCTACGTCCCCAGTATTAATTTTATGCTTAACTAATCCAGTTCTTCCTATATCGCCGTCATGTTTAGAGAACAAATCTGAATATCGGTACAGTAAATTTTCAGCTTTTATCTTCTGTGAACTCGTGAGATCTTCTTTACAATCTTTCAAAAGTTTCATTGCTTGCTCTTTATCCTTGTTCAACACCTTCTCTTTCGGTTGACATCTGCTTAACCAGGCTATCTCTTCACAACTCCCCACATCTTCGCCTCTTCGAATGGTTTGAGTAGAATTGCTGGTATTCAGAACTGGAACCATAGATGTCGAAGCTTTACCTACAACAACTCTTGCCGGGATCCATGAGCTCTCATCTTCCGACTTCTCTATAATAGCACATGACCATGGACGGCCTGACTTGTTTTGAGGTAAAGAGACCGGTACTAGAGTCTGCAATCTTGGTAGAAGAGCTGTGTCTTTCAAGCAACGCACTTTTCCATAAATTCCGCCACTTATCGGCACTTCTCTATTTCTGCATCGTAAAACTCCATGTTTCATGTCAATCGTACACTGGTTATTTTGAAGAAAGTCCAATCCAATGATGCAATCATCCACGATATCTGCAACTATTGCGTTATGCCAATAGATGTATCCCCAATTTTGATAGCGATTTTCCTTTCCCCCCAAACAGGTATGCGCTGGCCGATGGCTGTCGTAAGAGGAATGTGTGTTTCTATCATGCAAATTATTGTCTGCAATGTGTCTCAATCTTCGGTTATTAATGACAGTTCGTGATGCTCCGGTATCCAGCGTGAGTTCACATGCTACTCCATTAATAGCGCCATGTATAACCAAGGTGTTTCCATCTATTGATGTTTTATTTTTATCGCTGGGGTTATAGATTCCCCGGTCAGTGCCCAATTCCTAGCCCTGGCAGAGATCAGTTTTCCTCTGGCTTGATTATAAGTTGATATACCAACATCTGACTGTCGTCGACCGTTCTTCCTTGAAGGGCAGTTACTTCGAAGATGGCCCCGACCGCCGCACTCGTAGCAACTTGGGCTAAACCTACGTTCTCGGGCCGATGCACAATTTTAATGCACACAATCTACTTCATAAGAAACAGTTTGGCTTCACAAAAGGTCGCTCCACAGCAGATGCTAGTGTTGAGCTAGTTAAAAATATTTTTGAGGCATGGGAGAGGTCGCAGGATGCTCTTGGGATATTCTGTGACTTATCCAAGGCCTTTGATTGTGTGCATCACGTGGAATTAGAAATAAGGCACTCAACCTTCTGAATTCCTATCTGAGTAATAGAATACAGAGGGTTGATGTAAATGGTAAGAGATCTCCTGGGGCTCCGTTAGATATGGGGGTTCCACAAGGCTCTATTCTTGGTCCATTTCTCTTTCTAGTTTACATAAATGATTTGCCATTTTTTGTGCAGGACAAACATGAGATAGTATTGTTCGCTGATGACACTTCACTTATTTTTAAGGTAAAACGTAATTTACTTGTGTATGACGATGTAAACGATGCTCTCTCAAAGGTTGTCTATTGGTTTGATTCGAATAATTTATTATTAAATAACAAAAAAACAGATTTAATAAAATTCACAACACCTAATGTTAAACTTGTTGATAATGGTGTAGTATTAGGCGGGGAAATATTAAAACCGGTACAGTCCACTAAATTCCTAGGTATTATCATAGATTCGAAATTGCGGTGGGATCTCCATATTGAGGAGCTAGCGAATAGGCTTAGCTCTGCAGCGTTCGCGGTTAAAAAAATTAGACTTCTTACTGACGTAGATACAGCTCGCATAGTATACTTTAGTTATTTTCATAGTATTATGTCATATGGAATCTTATTATGGGGAAATGCAGCTACCGCTAATACAATTTTTGTCCTGCAGAAAAGAGCTATTCGTGCAATTTATACTTTAGGTCCTAGAATATCATTAAGAGATAAGTTTAAAGAAATAAAAATATTGACTGTTGCTTCTCAATACGTGTACGAAATTGTTATCTATGTTCATAAAAATATACACGAATTTTCCAGGAATTGCGACATGCATACCATTAATACTAGGAGTAAACATAAACTTGTAATGCCTGTGACTCGTTTACGCCGAGTCAGTAATTCTTTTTATGGACAATGTACACGCTTATACAACAGGATCCCAGAAAACGTTCAAAAAGCTCCTATTGCCAAATTTAAAAAAATTGTGAAAGAACGTTTGTGTAGTAAAGGATATTATTCGATTAACGATTTTTTAGAAGACAGTACGCCTTGGGAATGATGTGATCGCCTCCAGGCTATTTCAGCCCATAGAATTATTGTTCATTTCGATTTTCATTTAAAAAAATATTAAAACAGACAAAAAAAAATTAGTCCCGCTGAGTTTCTTTCGCCAGTTCTTCTCAGGTCAGTGGCTTCTTCTTTCCGAACTGGTAGTAGACTCATGACGTTCAGTAAAAAATTGTAATAATTTTATGCTGAATAAAATATTTTGAATTTGAATTTGATGCTCCTTCTGTACTTACTTCCCGCACCTTCCAAGGTCTAGAGTCATGACGCACAGCTTCAACCTCTAGAGCATGAGCGACGGCTTCCTTAAAACTAGTATGGTGTCTTAAGCGCACAGTTGCACGTACCTCCGGGTAAATTTAAGAACATTCTAGTATCGAAAATTCAAAATGTTTCTAGTAATTTCGAATCCTTTCCGGAAAGTGTTTTGTCTCTCTCTAACACATTCGAATTTGTAATAAACTGTTCCTGTCATCTAATTGAAATACGTTAAAAATTGACATTCGCCGTTCTTAGGCATGGTACAAGCGTGCTATTATGACGAGTTCACACTATATTACGCGACAATATATTACATTTTTTTCATGCAATTTTAGTAGTTTTATTTTCTTGAACCCCCCCCCCCCCCCCCCCCAAAATTAAAACCTGGCTACGCCCGTGCTACCCGCGACTCCGCTTACGTACTCTCCAACAAAATGTTGTATTGAAATTACTATTAAAAAAATAAGTCAAAATTACAAAATTATTATTTTTCTGTACTAAGTTAAAATGATACCTATAACTAATATTGTAGTCTACTCGTATATAAATAAAAATGAATGTTGGTAAGCGCATAACTCGAGAATCGCTGGATCAATTCGACTAATTTATTTTTTTGTATGTTCCTTAAGATCCACGGAAGGTTTTAATAAAAAAAATATACTAAAGGAGGTACCTAGGGACGAACCCGAGCGAAGCAAGGGTGACTCGCTAGTACTAGTACTGTAATAAATATGTACCTATCTCATATTGTCTTCTGTCATCAATCAAGTGACAGTGGTAGCCTAGTGGTAACGCGCTCGCTTGTATAACTGAGTGATGCGGGTTTAAATCCGGATCTCGCACTTCTGATTTCTATCATGATTATTATTTGTCTTACGGTGAAAGAAAACATCGTGAGGAAACTTCATGTCTAACTGCCTGTCCGCCAACCCACACTTGGGGAGCGTGGTGGACTATGGCCTGATCCCCCTCGTATTAAAGGGGGGCTGAATACAATACAAATATATTCGATTTGTAATAAATATAATAATTAATGATGTAGCATTATATAAATCTCAGTGATAGTCAATGTAACATTTATTTTAAAAACATGTAAATCTTTAAATAAAATAAAGGAAAGAAAACAGGTTTTGCTTTCTATTGGTAACATTTTTATTTATTTTAATTAGTAATACGTGTTGGTAACACTAAATAAATTAATATTATGTATCTTGGCAATGTAATAAAGGAAATGATTTAATTTTTAATTTACATAATCACTTAATTGCCATATCATAAATTATAAAATTAGTACAGTTTTAATAAGTTACTTAATATGCAAAACTATTTAACATCTCTATCAAATTGTACGAGAGAAATAATAAATCTACTTGTAATGGAGCAAAAATCGTCGTTTTCTTGTAGAAAATTCTATATATTATATTTAAATTAAAAAATATTATCAAATAGCAAAAAGCTGAGCTTTGTGAGGGCTCGATTAGTTTATCTAACGGGTAATAATGTTACAGCGATGTTAACTCTTTGGTTTTCTAACAAATGGCGTTAGTAGCACAATAACATCCTATCCATTGAACACAAAATTGTTAATGATCATTTATTTTAATGGTTATAAAATTATATTATTTTTCATAGATGACACATTTAGATATGAAGTTAAGTTACTACGTTAAAGCACAAATCTATAGGCGTAATAGTTTTTCAGTAAGGTGTACCACAAAATGCTCAGGTTGGGATAGTGTTAAGTCTCGCTTCGCTCGCCCTAATCTTTTTCATTTTTTTTTTTGAATTTTCTTTCCTGACGTTTCAAATGGTTTACATGGAGCATGATCACGGGAGAGAGGTGAATATCTATAGCCTCAAGTTTTAACCTAAAATCTAAAAAAGTATTAAAATATTAATCGATTTAGAAATTCCACAACGCTTAACATTAGATGCATAGTGCACTATTAGATTCACACAGTATACACATTACTATTTACGAACTGGTTGAACTTATGGCTATGAGTATTGCGACTTTATAATAGAAAACGAAGTATGATGGGCACTTGACTTGTTTCATTTCTAAGCCTGACTTAGAAATGTTAGAGTCGTCCGAGAATATGCGACAACGATAATGGACTATTAGGCAAAATTTTACTAACGTTAAGGTCCTTTATTATGTAATTGTTATAAAATTTATTTGATCAGAAATATCAAGATGTTTGTTTTTAAATTGTATTGTACAATAGTAAACACATTATGCAATAAAATATAAACATGTTGGACACTATTACATACAGCGCCATCTAGTTCCGTGGTAAGCTACGAAGCTTATATTACGGATACCAGATAGTTGATTTACTACATATACATATATAACTTTAAATACATACATATTATTATACATATAAACACCCATGACTGGAGGACAAATATCCGTGATTAACAAACGAATGCCCCAACGGGACTCGAACCCCCGACCGCTGGCGCAGCAAGTAGGGTCACTACTAAGCTAAACTAAGCCAAATATATCGTCGAATATCGAAATATATATAAATACTGCATATTTAATATAATTAGATAAATTTAATTGAAATTAATAATAAAGTTCGTTTAAATCATGAAATTGTTTCTTAAACTCTTGTTTTAAGAAATGTTATTTATTAACTGTTACTCTTAAATTTATGAAAGTAAAAACGTTGTTTCATTTTAATATTTTCTTGTCTTAATATGTCAGTGTTTGTTATCGAACTCCTCCGAAACGGCAAACGACAGATTTTTATAATTTTTTTGTGTATATTTGGCAGGTCTGAGAATAGGTCGAAGGCTTTTTTTTATTCCTATGTGATAAGTAACCCACTCCAGATTTTTATTTTTAGACCAAATTTTTATTTTTTTATGAATTGCCATCCAGAAATACTTATAACTCTAAAGTTTCATCCTTCTATCACGAATCCCTATTTTTAATAGTAATTATAACGCGGGCAGAGTCGCGGGAATATGTAGTATACTATATAAAGATGCTATAAAATCACAAAAGCTTTCCTCATAAAAATATAGACAAAGTCGTCGTAAAATACTAGTATACAAAGCAATAGTTGCTTAATGACGAGGAAGACATAATGGTACTTCATTCTCCTTTGAAGGCTCTATGAGAATTAGAGAGACTGATTAAAAACAAAAACTTCTAATCTAGGATTGTGACGGCCTAGTTGCATTTGAAATATTCTATTCTAGATTCTATTTTGAAGTGCATACAACTAGGCACTATAATTGGATGGGTAGTCATTTTGACATATATCTTTCTATGAAAACCTGTTAAGATTGAAAGTCTAATTCTTCTCGACTTACAATAAAATTCTAACTCGGGTGAATCCGTACATTATTTTTGATGATATTTTCATATCATTATTAATATTATAATCATTATTATTAAGACAAAGGCCGAATCTATGGTTTTTAGAATGATTGTCCGTCAATCTGCTTGTGACGTCAGCATGAGGAAACCATGGGACAGATTTTGGTAAAATTTTGTGTGATGATAGCTTTTTATACGGGTCAGTATAGTTTTAACATATTGAAGAACGAACTCAAGCGGAGCGAGGATAAGTTACGGAGCCAGTCTTATATATTTTATTTCAAAACATTCTATTTCTGTGATTTTATACGGGCAGTAGTTAATTTTGTTTCTAACTACTCTCAATAATGTTTAGGGCTAAGATAAATATATAGGCAAATAAAAAGAAATCGCAGTTAAAAATCTAATAAACTGTTATCTTGGCAATAAAGTGGAAAGCTAATAAACACTTTATAGAAAAAAATAAAAATACTCATGAAAATGGATTTTACGTGTAATAAAAGCTGGCCGTATCGGGTAAAGCTCGCCGAGTGCCGCCACCGCTCAATAGATGGCGTTAGACGAGATACTTTATTGCTCCACATATAATTTAATGATAAAATAAAATAAATACGATAAATTTATGACTTAAAATTTTTATATGAATAAAGCTGTATTGAACTACACAGTACGTCCATTCACATTAAGTCTAGACCCTAATGTGCTCTATATTGTAATCGTTTACCGACTTTACATCGAAAATTACTATAGATCATAATATATCGATAATAATTAATTAATTATTACGTTACGTATTATTATTAGTATTATTAATTAAGGCAGTGGTAGCCCAGCGGTAACGCGCTCGCTTGGATAACCGTGTGATGCGGGTTCAAATCCGCGTCTCGCACCTCTGTGCGAATCTGTATCTTGACTACCACTTGTCTTACGGTGAAGGAAAACATTGTGAGGAAACCTGCATGTCTGTGAAAATCTAGCAAGTTTTCGAAATACGTGTGAAGTCCGACAACACGCACTAAGCCAGAACAGTGGACTATGGATATGCAGTGGGACGTTAAAAAAGGCTGAATACACACAATTTAGCATATAACTTATCGTAATTTAGGATATATACATGTAAAATGTATATATGTAATATTATTTTGTCATCAGAGAAAAGGGGGATAGAGTCTCCATACCATTCTCCAATTACTTACTCGCAATCTTAGTATTCATGTGTATTTATTTGTCTTGAATCCTATACATATAATAAAACTCTAACTGAGTAGAATTGTGCATTTAAAATTTCGTAAAATCCCAATGAAATTTATAATAACCGCGTAAATATGATTAAGGATATACCAGAGCGAAGCGAGGGCGAGTCGCTACACATAGCGCCATCTAGTTCCGTGGTATATATATATATATATATATATATATATATATATATATATATATATATATATATATATATATATATATATATAAACATCCATGACTGGAGTACAATCATTCGGTCCTTAACAAATGAATGCCCCCAGCGGGATCGAACCCGCGGCCGCTGGCGCAGAAAATAGGGTCACTACCAACTGAGCTATCATTACTTATTAAATTTATCCTCAATTTCCATGAAAACTAAAACGTATTTCTTATACAAATAATAATTTATTACAACATTTAAACCTTACAATTTGAAGCACGGTCTGTCGCAATCTATCAACTCTTAGTTGCCAAGCCTGACCTTTATACGTGTCACAGGCTAAAGATTACGGTGTGTCTAAATTATGGTTGGCGGATGCTTTGTATTATTTATTGTTAAATGAAAACGTTGAATTTAATATTGTTTTATCGTGACTCGCGTACGTGCTTTTTATGTACTGCAAAATAGTCTACTGTGGCTATCGTATTGATCTTAATAGCTCGTGAGTGCAATGGCAGCATGTAAGTACATAGTCTAAATTCGATTCTTGTGTTAAGCCATTTTGATCAACTTGATATTTATAAGGCTATATAATGATAAAATTACAAACACTAAATTCAGATTTAATAAAAGAGTAGTATAATATTAATTTTATTAAAATAAGAACAAGCTTTAGTACTGCTTCTGAAAGTAGGAAGAGATAAAGACATTATGCCACAGGTTAAAGATTACAGTATGTCTAAATTATTGCCAGCTGAATCTGCTTACGGCAGGGTTGCCTTAACAAATAAATCATACGCAAATGGAGAGTTAAATATCTTAACTGGTATTTCAACGAAACTTTCAAAATATAATATATTGTGTAATCGAATTTGTATAGCAAAATATAGGCACTTTTAGCAAATCGCTCTCTTATAAGTAAAAAATTTAATTCATTAGTCTATATTAACCCCTTTTTAACGTCCCACTGCTGGGCACGGGCCTCTCTTCAATACAAAGGGGATCACGCCATAGCCTACCGCTGACCTAGTACGGGTTAGCGGACTTCATATGTTTTTTGAAAACATGCTAGGTTCTCATAGGCATGCAGGTTTTCTCCCTATTTCTTTTTCTTCACCGTACGACAAGTGGTAATTATTTTAGAATTGATTCGCACATAAAAATTAATAATTCATTAGTCTATGGAAGATCAAATAATTAAAAATTAATTCCAACTATGTATTCAAAATATAAAAAAAAATACTAGATCTCGTAGTTAATTAATTCATACTGAGCTAAGTATACGTATCTATAGCAAATATCTGGATCTAAAAAGCACAAGCTTTTGATGTCCGTCTTTTTTTTATTACGACAATTTAGTTATTCAATTAATTTCTGTCAGTATCAATTATTTATTGAAATAATTTCGGTACTTTTATATGCACACATGAACACGTTAAATACATATTATTTTAGAACACAACATATAAGATGTAAACTCCTAGCAAGCGTTTTTCTTCTGTTTATTTTAAAAACTACGAAAATGCTTTAAAAAACACAAAAACTTTTATGCGATTATTACAAAATCATAGTTCCTATAATATAAATACTATAAGAATAACTAAGACTAAATAAATACTAAAAATAAACAAATCTTTATAAACGTAAAAGATTGGCAATTCTTAGAAAATATAATAAACAGCGTACGTAGTTATAATTAATGAAACACAGCTATATTACAAAGGCATAAATTAACAAATTTTCCAAAATAACATGCCAATAAATTTTACAACATCGTAAAATCTAACACTTAGTAATTATAGTACTAACAGCGATTCATCAAAATAACACCGCAATTGTACACGACGAATAATTTAAACCATTTGCCACACCACGTTGATTTTTTATTTAAATATGTTAATATTTTTTAGTAAAATGTTTTAAAGGAAGGTCAGTGGTAACCCATCGGTAACGCGCTCGCATTTGGAATCGAGTGAAGCGGGTTCAATTACACGCAGGTTTCACACCTCTGATATTTTCTTGTGCGAATAATTTCCATCGTGTTGAAAATAATTTTACCACTTTTCTTACAGTAATGTAAAACATCTTGAGGATAACTGTTTATCTTGAAAAAACTTTGCAAGTTTTCTAAGAGTTGACGGACTACATGTATCTTTCGAAAACTTGCTAGGTTCTCTCAAACATGCAGGTTTCCTCACGATGTTTTCTTTCACCGATATTAGAATCGTAATTTAAATTTATTACATAATATAGCCTAAATATAGAAAAGAAAAAATTTAGCTCTACTATTATACAAAATATATGAAAAAATCCATGATAAAATTTCAAAACAGAACGACGAAACAGTGTATAGTAAATTAAATCCATTATCCCTTTCACTTCGATCGTGCCTCTTATATGCACAAGCCCTTGTGAACTTGTCGAAATGAAACCTATCATTTCGTTTGCTTCAAATTGATATTTATTACGGCAAAGTGAAAATTACTAGAATGTGCTTTCAATAACTTGAATACAAAAGTGCCAATTATACTAAATGTTCGGTTAATTGGTTATACGGTTCTTATGGTCTAAAAAATAAGGGCTAAATTGCGGTAAAATAGAGTGAACGGTGATTTTGAATAGGATGTGTTATACGTTATGATTAATTATTTCTCGACATTTTACTTTAGAAAGATTAGTTGTCCGTGATTCTAATTATTAATGCCATTTGAACTGCCTTTCATATTCTCAAATTACACATGTTATCACTTCGCATAATAGCCGTATTATGTATATAGTGGTATTAAATAGCTTAATTGAGCAGCAAAACAAAGAGTATTGAAGAGAAATTGAGAGAGTAATGAATATTATTTTATATATAATGCTTTGTGGTATATTTCTTTCCCGACTGCGACAAAGCATAAAGGAGGGTTTTGTGTTTGACCTGTAATGTAAGTATGTATATACATTATACATGTTTAATTTATTTATACGTACGAATATATCTGTCAATTGCTAAGTGTGTTCTGTCTCCGACTGTACTCTATTACGTTTTTTCATCAACTCGTTCCCAACTTTGTAATTGTTTTTACGCATTCGATATTTTTCGTCATGGATGGATCATTATTATACTTATATTATACATTAAAGTGATTTTTTTAAACATATCTCAGAAACTATTGAACAGATTTTCGTACTTTTTCCACCTATAAGAAGAGATTATGTAGAAACATTATGGGCTATAATTAAATATTATCTGGTAGATAATATTTTTTGATTTTTTACTACAGTATTTGTGAGTTAAGTGAGAAAAAATCGTCTCTATATAATTGAAACTAAAAAGGAAAATTAGTATTACACTATGTATTTGTATAGAGGAAACCACATAAACTGGCTATTAAATCACCCTCTTAAGTAACATGTTTTACTGCAGCTAAATAAACTTCGCGGTTGTAACCAATTAATGCAACTCTGTATCAGATAATTTTATTGAAGGAAATTGTACAAATAGTGCAGTAAAAGAGTGACTTGTAAAGTAATTTATATAGTCGCATACGTTTTAGTAATATGACAACTTATTAATAAAATTTTATTATAGTTATGAGTTTACAAGCTCTATAGCATATGTTCTGTCAGATGAAACTACTTCTAGTATTAAATGTGACTTAATATTATTATAGATTTTGTGGAAATAGTTCAAATTATTTTTAATATAAGAAAACCTAAAACAACACGAAGCAGATTTTAATAAGATATCAGATCATCTTCATACTCATACGACAGAAGCTCTTTGTTTCGTTTGTCTACTTCTCTCGCTGTCGTCTCTAATAAACAAAGAATAACTTCATAGATGAAGAAACCTAAAGTATCTTAAAGCTTTTATTAGACTTTTTTTTTGTAATTTAAGTTTCTCTCAAACAACCGCAAAGTCGTTAATAAATTATTGTTCTTTACGTCGTATGTTTACAAAGGATTTTTTAATTATGGAGTTCAATGCATCGAAAAACATTCTCAAAAGCAGTACAAAAGGTATAGAACTTTTCCCATCTGTCATAATTTGATGGATCGCTCTGTATATCGAGGATCGAGTTTCAAAATTTTTTTGCGTCCATTCCTTTTTAATCCGATTGTAGTCCTCGATTAAATAGTTTAAATGCTCTTCATTTAATTATTTTTTTACATACAGACAAATAAACAAAGTTATTGTCAAGTGATACATACTTGTATGTACTAGTACTTGGCAAATTATCTTATTTTTATTGATATGAAAGTTTGCATTCCTGCGTTATTCACTCCAGCCATATTTTAGTGAGGCAAATAGCAACATCGAGGTAGAGTCTGTACCGTACAGTTATAGTTAGTTAGTTGAGTTTTCTTATTCTATATAAGATTTAATGCAATTACCGTGAACTTTACGATAAGTGTATGTATTTCTAAAGAGGTTTATTCATAACTTAGTATTATAACTACAGTTTTAATTGCGGTCCCGAAGCAAACACACATTAGTAATTAAACAACGATTTGCAGGTTACTATTACTGGTTATACAAGATATCCAATAATGTATAATAATATAATATTATGTATGTATATATTTCTATAAATATAATAAGCTACTTCGATGTACATAAGTGAAATTTGTAGGATTCTAAATTTTAAACAATTTTCTGACTTTGAGCTTAAACTGTCTATCTTCATAATCATTGAACTGATTATAGCACAGCTTAATTGCTGAAGCAATCAATGACAGTGTGTAACTAAGGCTATCTTTTTTCTAGGACAATAAAATGTTTGGAGAACGGATATATTGATTAACGGATAAATTGATTTTTAGTACCTATATTATTGTTTTCTTGTTATTTTTAACTATAATAAGTTAACTGTAACTGCTTTCAAATACATAAGTTTTTACTTTTTACTTAAAAAGACTAGAACTAAGTTATTTTCGACTAACTATCTAAGTACTAAATTTGAATAAAATCCGCACAGATTTCATTCAAAAACCGTTTTACCATGAAGCACAGACACAGATATAAGCACGAAAAACTTTCGTATAAATTATTAAAGTGCACTAAAATTTTAAGATACAAATGTCGGTTTACCCAAAGATCGTCGAAATATAAAACGATGGCTCTCAATTATAAAATTGTAACCCAAGGTAAGCCGCTTCCCTACATTGTGGCGTCGCTTTACAGTCGAATTAAAGGCACCATAAATGCTATGGTATATTAAAATGGATAAATTACATGTTTAATGAGAAACATCATTATACGTCGGAGAACATATTTTGTAATGCACGGGGAGATACAATTTTGAAATAATTAAACAACGAACTATCTGAATGGTTTTACCTGTACTAATTTGATCGTGGGTTTGATTCCTGTATAGATATAACTACTACTACAATAACTGGACAGATTTGAATGAAACTTAGTAAGCAGATAGTCTGGAATCTGGAGTAGGTAATAATATATACACATACTATTAGTACTAAAATTTTCTAAACGGTGTAACTATGTTTATATACAATAGTTTATGACATTATATTGGAATAACATAATGTACCTACGCAAGTGACTTGACCTGTGAAGTATAAAATATTTCGTAACGTTAGCTTGCAATATTTTATTTGCTAATTAGTGCTGCTCAACAGATCGTGAATATGAAACGCTCATTATTACCAAGATTTGTTTGTATGTCGAGTTAAGAAATTAACACACAGGATCACTTTGTTCTGTGGTAAGCTACGCTTATTTTATGGAATTACAAACGAATGCCTCCAGCGAGACTCGAACCCGCGACCGCTGGCGCAGCAAGTAGAGTCACAACAAACTGAGAAAATCTTGTTGTCGAATAATATAGTAGTACTTTACTGAGTTATGAAATGTGTCTTCTAAGAGTTAAAATGAGTCGAATTTAATTTTCTTGCTCATGGGTCCAAAACGCGCTAGTTGAGCACAGATTATTTCGCCCATGTCATGTAGAATGCCTAAAGACATGTAAAGTAATATAGTACTTGATAATAATAATACTGCTTGACAAAATAAGTAAGGACTTTTATAACAACTCGGTTAACTATAAAACAAATCTATTAATATAAGTAAAATTAAAGTGTATTTTTTAAATTTCAAATAAACAGCATATAGGTACAGTATATACGGTACTTACATCAAAAAATCAATTTTTAAAATTTTGATTGTCTGTCTGTTTGTTCCGGCTAATCTCCGAAACGGCTGGACCGATTTAGACGGAACTTTCACTGGCAGATAGCTAATGTGATAAGGCGGAACTTAAGCTACCTTTTATTTTAGATTATTTTATTTATTTTAGTTACGGGATGGATTTTTGTGCAAAAAATTTTAAATTAGGCAGGGAGCACCTTGGGACGAACCCGATCAAAGCGTGAGTTGCTAGTAAATATAAACACTATATAGTTAAAAAACTTTATGGTTTTGCGAGTTCGAAGGCAAGTATTGCAATTTCGTACACAACTTGAGTACATCAGATTTATGATCATGTTTAAGAAAGCAAAGTAATCGAACACTCTATAATTAAGGATAGTGCATGTACGTGATACGCACGCATCGTAAAACACTACCATCGGAGGGCGCGGATTCCAATTTATTTTTTCCCCACCGTTGCAGGGCCGTTGCAGTAAAGCTAGAATCGTAAAGTTGCGGTGTCTGTTGCGAGCCCCTACTATGAAACTGATGATCGTGTTTCGATATGCCTTGTAAATTATATGAGAACATAAAAATATCTGTTGGTTATTTATTTAGAAAACGTGTTTGCTATAGAATAAAAAGGAAATCTTTGATTTACTTATTTATTTACATTACATACTCTCAAATTTTCTTCATTTCGCTTGAATCGAAGGATGGAAGATTTCTAACATAAACTATATGTTACTTCAGATAGTATAAGTATATTCTTGTGAAATTCTCATTCATTCCAAATTACAGTCGTTTCAATAAAAGGAGTAATATTTTACGTACAAGGCAGTAGTGGCCCAGTGGTAACGCGCTCGTTTGGATAACCGATTGATGCGGACTCAAATCCATGTCTCGCACCTCTGACACTTGCATGTGTGTATCATTTTCTAGCATGATCACCACTTGTCTTACGGTGAAGGAAAAACATCGTGAGGAAACCGGCATGTCTAAGAGAACGGTGGACTATGGCCTGAACCCCCTCTCATAGAAGGGAGGCCCGTGCCCACCAGTGCGATGTTAAAAAAGGCTGAATACAATATTTAACGTAAAAATATACCTATTCAACGTAAAAGTTTGTACAAACATACAAACTTTCGCTTCTATGTACCAAGTCCAATATTGTAGAGCACGACCATTGAAAAACTTAAGCTTAGCAATTATAAATTATAAAAGACTAATTCAGAAGGAAACAATAACTCCTCAATAATTGATTACAAGATAATTTTATTGCAAGCAACTAGCATCACCAAACCAGTGGTAAGAGCTATCCTACAATAATTTAGTAAGGATAATAAAGGGTCATTTTTCACTAGTTCAAATTGGACATGGGCCCGGTGGAATCATTTTTTGTTGCATTTCTCTATGATGGAGGGTTTACCACAAATTACACCTTACGTATCCATAGCGGTCTCGTGGTAGCGACTATTTATGACTTCGAAATATAAGAAATGTGGACGTCGAAAATGTTTAAATAATAATGCAGGGCAGGAAGTGAACATGATAGTGCTAGTGACATTTATGACGTAATTTGAATAATTGGGTTTCTTTTAGAGGAAAATGTTTACTAATAATCGACATTTTGTTGTAATGTGACCTATTTTACCAGACTGCGGTAGAAGGAGGGTTATGTTTTTCTACTATAGGTATGTACGTATTGATGTATATATATGAATGTATGAATGTACCTATACTATTATATATACACACAGCTGTTATAAAATATGTACACATGTATCATATATGTATCCGACTCTATTACATTTTGTTTCTTCGACACTTGTCTCCAACTTTTTAGTTTTTTTTTAATTTATTCAGTTTTTTTATTATATTAATATTTTTTTTATTTATTTATAATATTAATTTAATATCTTATAATATATCAATACATACCAAATATATATACCAATTAACGAACATAAGAAACAGTTTTACAACTACGAACAAAGTTACAAGCTACAAATATGGCTCTTCACTGTTTACAACGTAATATTACTATAGAACTTTAAATTGTCTAGAACAACATCAATAGTGTAATATATTAAAGATATCCATTTCCTTGGCATACTCGTTTACTCTTAGACATTTCTTTTAAGCATGAAGTGCACTCCCACCCCAATGAGTAACAAACTCGTAAAACAACCCCAGCACATAACTTTACCCCACGATACAAGTCTATGGTTTTGCTATCAATGGTTTATAGTTGGGGCTGCGGTTATGAGATATGGGAAACGTTCAAATTACTAAAGTTCATGGCGAACAAACTATATGTATAACAAATTTTCGTTTTTTTTTTTTAAATTTAAGATTTTTACTATACGTAGTTGTAAAACTGAACTAATCATGATGAATACTACCTATGAATTTTTGTTCCTGCTTTTAGAATGCTTTAGATTAAACTTAAGCACAGGTATGGATTAGAATTAGATATTTCATTTCCTTAAAATTTTTACATATTTCAATATTATATCATTTATAATGTCATAATCTAACGTAACTTAACGTAACAAGTATAACGTTTTCAACGTGAATTGTGTACTGCTTCGACCATTCATGTCTAAGATTTGATTAAGTTGTTACTTCATAAAAAAAAATACAGCCAAAATAATTAAAATAAACAAATTAAAATTTGCATGAAACCTTTATATATCAATATATACAACGTACATACATCACTAATCGTTTTGGAAATCGGTCAAAAAGAGCGGCTACGTCGATTTACCATCTGCCAGTCTTTAACATGAACACGAAGCGTGGGAAGTGCGCTTACTTTTAAAACAGCGATCAAGGTAAACAGTCATTTTGGTAATTTTAACCCTAATTACCTTTAATGGTTACTAATTCCCTATGTTTAAGCTTTAACTCTGCTTCAGCCGTTTTCACTTAACTAAATTATATTATTTCTTAAAAATAAAAATTTTGAATGATTCAACTCATCAAAGCAAAATATACTTTATTCAAATAGAATTTTACAAGAGCTGAGCTTTTGAATCGTTACTTTTTACATTATTATATTTTGGGACAAATGTTGTTGGGACATTATTACACACAGCGCCATCTCTTTCCGTGGTAAGCTACGAGGCTTCTGTTACGGATACCTGGGCCTATAGCCAACCGGCATTCGTTATGAAGCGATTCGATTTCTACAATCGTCATCGCTTAAACGCAGCGTATGCATTTTGAACTTTAAATCACTAATAATTGAAAGGAATTTACATTGTCTACCATCATCTATTCGTTGACAACAGATCACGTGACATATCTAAGTCATATGTCAAACCCATACATTTTGGACTTTTCTACTAGCGCTTTCGCTAATCGATTGTTACATTGTCTAGGCCCTCAGATTGTTGATAACAGATTACACTACACATATATGATAACTTTAAATACGTACACATTATATATAAACACCCATGACTAGAGTACAAGCATTCGTGATCAACAAACGATCAGCGGGACTCAAACCAACACTAATAATACTTTTCTAGATATACTACCAGTACTTTTTACACTATTTTTCTTGACTAAAACTAGTTTAAGTACGAACTGACACAAAAATGAATATTAAATGGAACCTATTTATATATATTTTAACAATACTTTACCGAAATAATAAAAAGATCTAAACAAAAGGGCACTTAAATTCATAGCTAACGTAAGCCTCTCTCCAACCGCTTTGAAGACAATCTATCAGACGGACCTATTAGCGAAATCCGCATAAATGTCCGGTACTATGACAGAAAATATTCTTGTTTTATTTAAACAGAGGACCTTCTAAATTATAAAAAAGGTATAGTATTAACTGACTTCAAATGGCTTTTAGCAGTGTACCTATATCTGTCCGATAATTAATAATCCTAGTGATATATATGTAGATATTTGCTATCCTTAATTTTTTATAATATTTCTAAGGCTAAAAAATCGCGTTTCAGCCGTTGTATGGAATATCGAAGTCTCAAGTGTCAAATCTCCGTAGTGTAATAATACAGTACCTATGCACGGACGATCATTTATTTATAAATAAATATAAATAAATAAATATGTTGGGACATTTTCACAACAGCGCCATCTAGTTCTGTGGTAAGCGTGGTAGGATTGTGTTACAGATACCAGATAGTTGATACACTACACATATTATATAACTTTGAAATACATACATATTATAAATATAAACACCCATGACTGGAGTGCAAACATTCGTGCTCAACAAATGAATGCTCCCAGCGGGACTTGAACCCGCGACCACTGGCACAGCAGGTAGGGTCACTACAAACTGAGCCAAACGTGTCGTTACTACTAACTATTTATCCGCGGTAAAAAATCCTATATGTTGACCAGTATGACCAGCTATCATAATACGAAATTTCATCAAAATCTGTCCATTGGTTGGCGATTGATACGGACATAGACAAACAGACAAACAAAAAGTCAAAAAACTATAGATTCGGTGTATTGATAATAATGATTATATAAATAAAACATTCTAAAAAATATTTAGTGTACGGATTCAATTCATTTAGAATTTTATTCTATGTATAGAATATCGCATGCTAAGAGCAGACTCCTACCCCTTAATTTCAAGTATAACCCGAGTGGTGATTTCTATTTTGCTTTTAATTTTTAGTTTTGTATATTTTTGAAATATTTCGACTTATCAAATAATATTTTATATATATTTCGTTTTTACTTTTAAACTAAGCAGCTTAGTGTTTAAAAATTCAAAGGGGCTCTATCCGATCGTTCGGAAGACAATCGCTCAGACGGACCTTTTAGTGAAAGCCGCATAAGCTTTCGCCAATTTCAAGAATCATTCTACTAACAAAAATATATAACTAGGACTATTCTTAAATTTCCTTCTTTATTATCACTAAATATTATTTTATATTTCATATAAGTCAATATTTTCTACCTTATTTTTTTTTACTTAACTCCTAGGCTCATGTAGATATTATTAATATAAGCTTATATTCAAAAATGCAAGAATGTCAATCAAATTTTTTACAGAATTTTCGTCATTTTTATGACATTTGGCGGAGACTAACCCTTACTTCGATTCGTATACCTACTCAATTTTATTCAAAAGAAAAGAATACACGAGAGATAGGTACTTATAGATACACAAATGCACATTAATAAAAACTTACTCGTTTAACTCGTTTAGACCAATAGTTCAATTAGTACAAAAATTACAAAAAATATTTTAAAAAAAAAAACAAAAACCGACTGCCAAACTAAATAAATCTAAACTAAAAAGTATAAAATAATTATTTTAAGAAATTTGTTAAATTTGGAGTCGGTGCCAGCCAGGTATTTTGATTATGTTTACAAAACAATAGATTATTCTAATATGTATCTGTTTAGGATATTGTTATTTTGCTTTGGCTGGTTGTCACATCTGAAAAATATTAAAATGGGACCACACGGGAAGCACTACCTTTCAAATAAAAAAAGAATCATCAAAATCGGTTCACCTAGTTCAAAGTTCTGAGCTAAGAAACATAAACAAAAAAAAACATACAGTCGAATTGATAACCTCCTCCTTTTGGAAGTCGGTTGAAAAACACAAATCTCCTTTTAGATGTTCTATAAACAAATTCGTCAAATAATAAAATACCAAAAAATATAAAAACAACAGCGAATGTAACATTTATACTTGTAACAATATTAGCTTTTATTGCGTAGTGATGATATACGACTCTATGCACCGCCGTCCTATAGCGAATAAAATATGTTAGAACAAATTATATATGCGGAAACATGTAAATTGTTGAAAGACAGTAATTGAACTCCATTTAAATGTCATATTCATTATTCTATTGACATACATACATATACTTGTTAAAATATGGTAATGATTGATTCTCAATATTCACTTGAAATTTATTTTTGTCAATAATTGATAATGTGCGTTACTTTACACTATTATAAAATGAGTTTGGTTTTATAGTTTATCTCTAAATCCACTAAGACTCAAAATTGTTCAACACAAAGATTGCAGCTTCCTTTACAGACGAGATAACAACAAAGCAATGGTAGCCCAGTGATGCCGCTCTCTCTTGGTATACCAAGGGAAGCAGGTTCAGAGCCCGGGTCATACACCTGTGATATTTACATGTGCAAACTATTCAACATTGTTGATCAATTTGGTTACGGTGAAGGTAAACTTCGTTATGAAACCGGGATATCTGATAGATCCCTAAACTGACTAGGCCTGACCTCCCTCGTATTAAAGGCCTGCGCCCAGCAATGGGACGTTCAGAGATGAATACTTAAGTAAGTGTGGCCGATAAAAGAATGTTGTAATGCCAGTGACTCGCTTACGCCGAGTAATTTTTTTTTATGGACAATGTATACGCTTATACAACAGGATCCCAGAAAACGTTCAAAAAGCTCCTTTTGCCAAATTTAAAAAAATGTGAAAGAACGTTTGTGTACTAAAAGATATTATACGATTAACGATTTTTTAGAAGACAGTACGCCTTGGGAATGATGTGATCGCCTCCAGGCTGTTTCAACCTATAGAATTATTGTTTATTTCAATTTAATTAAAAAAATAAAAACAGATTAAGACAAAAAAAAATTAGACCCGCTGAGTTTCTATCGCCAGTTCTTCTCAGGTCAGTGGTCTTCCTTCCGAACTGGTAGTAGACTCATGACGTTCAGTAAAAAATTGTAATAATTTTATGCTGAATAAAATATTTTGAATTTGAATTTGAAAAGGTACCTAAACTTCGACTTCACAAAAAAGCGTTTATATTGATTCAGACAGTAGAATGATACTATAAATATCACATATGTGCCGTATTGTTCTCCCCCTTCAGTATTAGTAAATTATCCTAGCATCAAACTTGACGATAGTTCAAATTATGTTAAAATTATATATTGTAATAAAGTAACACCTGCCTTATATAGAAACGCTTATAACTGAGTTATTAAGCTAATTAGCATGTCCGTACATGGTATTACCACAAATTATATGTATCAGAATTACCATATAATGATCATACGTCTGATATCCGTTCAATATCATTTTGTGAAAAAATATAATATTAAATACGAAAGCCATATTTTGGCCTTGCGCTAAATTATATATTAAGGGTTGTATTGCAAAAGTAAAAGTAAAGGCAAGTATAATACTAAAAACAGAAACAGATAGAACAATTCCCCAAATAGGACGACCCAAGCTTATAAAGAAGCTCGCGAATGGTGAAGCTTAAATAGTTCTATTCTAATGACACGATTCGAAAACAATAAAATTTAAAATCTAGACGAATATCGTTACTCTACACTATATATGAATTAAAAGTATTAATATTCATACCCTAGCGTTTGCCGATGAATCCGCTCGCGTAAATTGTTTATGTATGAATGTTCCACTCTTAAGGGACGTAACAGAATACACGTAACCTTCCTCAATAATATATCAACATCATTTTATATTTCTTTATGCGCTTAGTATATGTTTGTAACATAGACAAAGCAACTTTTTACTAAACACAATATGTAATTAAATACGGTACTTGCAAAAAGCATAATTTTTTTTGTTTGCTTATCTTTCACTGACAAATAGTCGAATTTGTAAGGAGTAACTTAAGCTAGTTTTATTTTAGAAAAAGAGTTAGGGTTAAGCTCAAGTAAAATAAAGGTACATTTTATTGGGACTGAGACACTGGGATATTTAGGGACGAACCCGAGTGAAGCTGATAGAGTCTAAAGTTGACTTATTTCGGTTAAATAAACCAACTATGCAGACAGAGCCGCGAGCAACACTAGTGAGCTAATATTCTAACTGTACATATCCTTCTTATATCTTATAGCACCGTATCAATCAATATTATCAACGAAAACCAGAGCGTAAAAACCGGTTATAGACAAATTAAAAGATCGAGAGCACTAATTATACGAACATCGATTACAATTTATACGATTCAGAATTTATGTGTGTTCCTATTGATAAAATAGAAGTATTTATAAGGTAATAAAATATACCAATTAAAATATCAATTTGGATCATTTTTTATAATGTCCTAAAAGGAAATGTGTAATTAACGTTATTATTGGGTTTAATGTAAGATGGAGCTTTATTTGTTGATAACAAACTTATTTTCGTACCTATTTGTAATATTAGGTTCGTATAAAGTTTTTGAACAATACAATAATTAATAATGTCTAAAATTAATGTATACAAGTTAGAAATAAAAAGCTGTCGGACAGAAATAAGTAGCTTAATTTATTGATGTATTATCTGTGCATGACGCCATTTATAGAAAAGGCCTGTCAAAAGTGAAAACCTTCAGAATAAATTCTCTTCGAATATCATCAATACGTAGATATACACAAAAACGTAATGACTTTACATTTACAACCTAATTTTTAACACCAAAAAGAGTCTCGGTTTTAAGAGATAAATGATTAATAAAGTACCAAATCGATAAAAAGTTGCCGAAATCGATTGACGAACGATTACTGCTAACGAGAAGAGACACTAATCGTAGCGAGGGGCGAACAAGGGAAACATTTCAAAAAAATTATCAATTCGGTCACATAAATTGGGTGTATTACGTAAAAGAAACTGCATTATTACCTGTTAATAGCTATCCCGGGGTTCACAATGGTAGGACAGGGAAGGTAGTCGGTCCATTTTGTCATTTTTTGTAACATTCGTCGCGGTCACCACTATGGCGTATAGTGGGATCGGCTTTTTTGATACTCTTCACATACTAAATTGCTATTGATTTGAATTGAAATTTTCAGCGATCATCTTCATAAGAAAATATGTTTTATTTTTTTAACATAGGTACATAGGTTCAGAAAGTTTTTTTAATATTTATTAATAAAATTACTAAGTACATCCTCTATTGCTTTTGATTGTGAGTATTGGTTTGATTTACGTATTGAATGTATTACAAATGACTGCAAATTACAGCTGTATTGCTGATGTTCATAACGTTAATTGACGAATAATTTTAAGCTTTAAGAATTAAGATATTTTTTATAAAAAAACATTCTAAAAATGTACTGGAATCAAGTATCAAGACCAATCATGTGTACCCAACAAGTGTTTTAAACATGAAGTTTTTGGATTTCAAAATCGAATTTGAAATTTCACTTCGTTCTCCATTTTGCTTTAAATATTTATGTTATTGCTTGTCGCATTAATTTCGCTGATCCATTCGGATATTTTAATTACATTTGAACATTGATTTTCATTACAAATTAATGTTAAGTCGATCATCGATTTAAAAATTAAATTTTTTGGTCACAGTTTGTATTCGTTGCTACCCTTTTATGGATGATCGCATTAAAAGATAATTTATTATACAAAACTTTTTTTGTATGAACAAACAACATCAGAATTATTAGTTATATATCAAATTATGGTAATGATCAATTATGTATACTAATAACATTCTTACATTAAGTATATTAGAAGCTTTTCGTACCAATTAAGTATGCGGACATTTGCAATAATCAGAATCAAATATTTATAGATGTAATTTATAAAGAACATTTATTGCCTAGTGATAGTTTATGGTTGAAGTAAAATATACGATATTTAATGCTTCTTTTACTATATTATTATTACATATTACATAAATATGTAGTAATAATATAGTTAAAAAAAAGTTCTTCGCCGCGTCTGTCTGTTCGCGATAAACTCAAAAACTACTGCACCGGTTTTCGTGCTGTTTTCTCCAATGGAAAGAGTGTTTTTAGAGGAAGGTTTTGAGTTAATAATTTGTCAACTTTTTGTATAAATTTACTAGCAGAATCTGCGGCTTCGCTCGCGCCCAATCTAAGCGACTAGACCGAGCGAAAACGAGGGCGAGATACTAATATCATATATTAGTAAATAATATAATTACAATATTTTAACCAAATATAGTTCCTAGCTGTGAAATGAATATTTGGATATATCTTATTATTACCTACAATGAATATATATTTAGATAAAGCTTACAATAAATAACTAAAGTCAATGGCCTACTGAATTTTGAAAATATTTTCCTTAAAAATCAATATTATACTTAGTTTTTAAGAATATCGTCAACACCATCAAAGTTGCCGACATTCACCATCTTTTTTCGAAATCTTCCTAAAAAGGTGCAAATGGACTCGACGCGGGTCCACTTAACACGAATATATATTTCAATTAACATCTAACACAATAAGTATATCACAATGCATTTTTTTTATATTTCCAAGAACATTATCATCTAAGTAATTCAATACAAGCAAGCAAGCCTGTTTTAAAAAGCAGGCAATAATACATTATACAGTAACAAAAGTTTTAATTTACAGACTGTCTGTAACAAGTATATAAAGTATAAGCCTCTGAGAAGTCAAAGGACTTAAGTCTCTCCCGTGACGATGATAGCTGTAAAGGATTCGAAGTGTCGGGAACCAAAAATCTAAATAAATCCGCGGCAAGATCCAAAAAGAAAGTTTCATATTATATAAATTATAGCTCTATTAAAAATGTTATTATAATTAGGTACATACCTAATAGATTTTTATACACGCATCAAAACAGATAAATTTTCTAATCTTCGATCATATTTCAACTTCTAATGATTCCCCAAACCGATAAATTAATCCAGGATGTTTCTCACTATTTACTAGACCGTAATATACAATACTAAACCCCTAGTAACCCCTTACAATTTTTAAAATGTTTGTCTGCCTGTCTGTTTGTCTATCTGTCTGTTTATTCCAGCTAATCTCTGAAAAAGCAGGACCGATTTTGACGGCACTTTCACTCACAGATAGCTACTGTTATACAGAGTAACTTAGGCTACTTTTATTTTATTAGTGAATTATAAAAAACGTTTCATTTATTTTAACTTACATCCAGCGAAGCGAGCCGGGTTTAATAATAATAGTGTAAATTACGAACATTTCTCAACAAGTGATTATAGTTACATCCTAGTATCACATAAACTTTTATATTTGTACCTACCACTAGAAAGCAGCCATAACTAGTATAATTTCTTCAACCCGCACTTTGCAAATTTCATGCACGTATCTACTTAGCCAAGAACCATATTAGATTCTGTAAAGTAGACTATTGAGATTTGCTCTCCAAGTATAAGGCACCTGATTATAAATTAATTGTCGATTTACATACAAACTTCCCTAATATTCACCTCGTAGGGGTCAGAGTCTCCTTAATATGCGGGAGGTCATAGTACGATGATGGTAATGCACAATTTCAGGGGGCAACTACTTGTGTTCCAAATGACAAGAGTAAGCGTAATTTAAATTTTATGAACGTTTAATACTTTCTTAGACTTACGCGAATGTTATAAATAAAGCGATCTTTCCAAAAACTTAAAATAAGTTCGCAAAAAGTACAAAAAGATAGTTTTAAGATTTATTTACATACATATAATATTTAAAATCTATACGTACCTTGGGGTTTTTAAATGTAAATAAATCTTTCGTAATAAAAAAAATCTTCCGTGACATAATATTGATAGATCATAGAGAGGTTGCAGCAAATGTGACAAAGCGGGACTCTAAAAAAATAAAGATTGCGTAACGTAAATATTTTAAAACGGGCCCTGAGCAAACATATACAAAATACTATTTTATACTTTAATATAATAATATATAAAATCTCTTGTCAAAGTGTTTGTTATCTAACTCATCCGAAATGATTTTTTTTTTGTATATATTTGGTAGGTCTGAGAATAGGTCGTAGGCTATTTTTTATTCCCCTCTGTGACAAGAAGGCCACGTCTTCAGATTTTTATTGTTTATTTTTATAATAATTGAAAAACTTTGCAAATATTTTAATTTTATTTAATTTACTTATGCTATACTCTCTTAACTTAGACCATAATCGAGACATATGCACAGTCACGAATCGACCGCTGCTCAAGCTAGAGTATATTTTAAATGGCCCTAACAAAACCATATGTATAAGAATATCACATTTAAAACCATGCCAACATTTCCTATTCTCATTTACGATATAGTATTGAAATATGTATAAAATACTAATCGACTAATCCCGACTTTGCTCGGCTTCGTTGGCTTTGGGTGCCTAATAGTAGCCTATGGGTTACTCCAGATATAGGCAATTATAGATACATTACCATAATAGTGTTTCAGATTTATAACTATGTTTCACCTATAATATATTTCTGATAAAAAACTCTACATAGTAGTGAAAGTTCCACTAAAAGAAAAACCTAGCTCTGTCCGATTTTTTTTAATCATTGAGAATTGCCACAATAAATGGCCTTATTTTCAGATTAGCTCTTACAAATAGACAGAATAAAATTATTATATACCTACAGACCTTCTAATTTTAATTATGTAACTTAAAATTAAAAAGCTATAAATTACCAATTACTCTGGCGTCACTCGGGTGCTTTCCTCGGAGCTACTAAGTACCTACCTAGCCAAATTTTATTATTATTCCAAATCATAATATATCGATGTACTATATTTCATTCAAGTCCATCCAGCCGTGAAGTTTAAGAAATACACACATACAAACATTAGTATTTATAAAAGCAGAGGGATAATTAATTAAACGCAAATAACGTGTTTAACGAATGAGAAAATTGCCTATCAGCGAACAACAAAAAATTGTAATCACACAATTAGCAAATGTAAAGCAACAATCTACCGCAAATATTGGTTCGAAAAAAAACGTTCCAATCTGCTATTTACAACCTTATAAACGATACTTATACGTTGTCGAATAATATTGTCTTTGTAAAGACAAAATGCGATAGACGTTTTTAATAAGTATTAGCGACTCACTCCGCTTTGATTGCGTTTGTCCCTAGATTTAGCGCGAGCGAAGCCGCGAGTTACGCTAGTTATGTAGTAAAACCTTTCTTGAGAACCACTCTATCCATTGGTTAAAACGGCATGAAAATTAGGTAGTTTTTGAGTTTAACGCGAACAGACAGACGGACAGTCTTGGCGGATGACTTTGTTTTATACTTAATATGTAGTATTACTAGACTAACTAGTATAGATTCAATCTTAGCTAAAAGCTAAATCTTAGTGCATAATTTACGGAAGAAGCTAATAATGACAGGGGTTTTTAGGAAATAATATAATATCCTTTCTCCTAATATAAAAAACTGTTATACCTAGTATAGTATTATGTGATCTGTGATCATTCTGTAGCAGTATCATTTATACGGCTATAATATAACTAAGTATACTCTATTTTTGTGGGTTCATAATTAAGTATATTTAATATACGAGTATAACATATAATAAATATATACTTTACATAAATATTGAAATGTATAATATGTAAACATTGGTTATGTATACGTACATTTTTAAATATTTAATTGTACGAATAACTTCTGATCCTTTTATTATTCTACGAACGGTTGTCTGGAAGCTCTTAGCTATACGACTGCCATTGCATTTTTGCTACTACATATAAAAAATACAATTAAGGCTTGTATTAGGTAATTTGAGTTTAAAACTTTAAATTCAGAGAAAAACCTTAAAATGATAAATTGAATGTTTAATTTGCAACTTTTTCATTTTGCAATTATTTTATTTTAGTAAAGTGAAATGTGAGTACTGATTATTCTCAGAATGAAACGATGACACTTGATTGTTAGAGGCTATCACTCAGTTTGTATACGTAGTGCTTAACTATTACTCACACATGTTAGGGCTAGTTCATGCTTTAAAAAAATATAAATAAACTAGCGGTGCCCGCGGCTTCGCTCGCGCTAGGAGTGAGTAAAATAAACATTTTTGTTTATATACTGTTACTTATAATGTACCAAGGACTGATTCCCCATTTAAAGTTCTGGCCTTCTTTTTAACCGACTTCAAAAAAGGAGGAGGTTATATGTTCCGATGTATGTATTTTTTTTTTTTTTATGTATGTTCACCAATTTCTCCGCCAACTGTGGGCCGATTTCAAAAATTTTTCTTTTGTTCGGTAGGGTATAGTTCTGAGGGGGTCCCATTATCACAAAATCAGGATCTGATGATGGGATCCCAGGGAAATCCAGGGCAACTTTCAAAATTTATAGGCACCTATTATGTTTTTTATATATTTTCTAAAGCTGTTCAAGCATTTGCGTCTGAAAATCGTAATCTCATGTGATGAGCTGATGATGGAAGGTAGAATTCTTCAAATGTTATTGTTTATCTCTGTTCACCGATTTATGCGTCAATTGTGGGCCGATTTCAAGAATTTATTTTTTGTTTGGTAGGGTATACTTCCAAGATGTTCCCATTGTCACCAAGTTAGGATCTGATAATGGGATCCTAGGGAAATCGATGGCAACTCTTAAATTTTATAGGCACTTAGTACATTTTTCATATATTTTCTAAAGTTTTTTAAGGATTTGCATCTGATAACTACCATCTCATGTGGATAAGCTGATGATGGAAGGTACAACTCCTCAACGGCTAGGAGTTGAAAGGAAATTCCTTTAAAATTATACATACATATAGACTGATAGTTGTGTTCTTCCAGGCTATTACATAAATATGATAATAGAAGGTAAATCTCATTAACCTCTAGGAGTTAGGCGGAATAATGGACGTGGTTTATTTAAACTATTTCGTATGGGGAATGTAAACATAAAGATGAGCTCGTAGTTTAGTTACAGCTACAGTAGTCTTAGATCGAGTACTCTTTGGACACCAACCCCCCCCCCCCCCTTTCGGTAGACCCGATAATTAATTACTATTACGTTACATACGTTAATAGGTATGCTCGTTGTTTAATATAAAGCTTAAACAGATTTTAAATAAGTGACATGTAGTAAGTCACTATAATTAAATCAGCTAAATAAAAGGCACACTAAAAATGGAAAAATAAGTTATTTTTAAAAAAAAAATTAAACCGACTTCAAAAAAATCTGCACTAAAAAGAGAAAAATCTAAACTAAAAAGTAGAAAATAATACTTTTAAGAACTTTGTTAATTTTGGAGTCGGTGCCAGCCAGGTATTTTGATTATGTTTACAAATTGATAGATTAATCGAATATGTATCTATTTAGGGTTATTTTGCTTTGGCTGGCACCGACTCCAAAATTAACAAAGTTCTTAAAAGTATTATTTTCTACTTTTTAGTTTAGATTTTTCTCTTTTTAGTGCAGATTTTTTTGAAGTCGGTTTAATTTTTTTTTTTTAAATAATCTGGTAACTACTCTATAGCATTTTCTATTTCATCTACAGCACCAGTTATTTTGTAATCCTGTGAGATGTTTCTCTTAAGTTTTAGCAAGAGTTGTCTATATAAATTTGTAAGAACACTATAGAACCAATAATTGTGTTTTCACTTAGGAATGTAAGATTAATGTTCAATAAAAGGTATTTTAAATGTTTTCTTGTATAATAACGTAGCACTATACAAAACTTAATTCAAATCAGTTATGTACTTTTTGTGTTAAACGCACGCTTCGATTTACGAAGTTACTGTTTTTTTCGTACTGATAAAAATAGGTATTGCGAGTGTAGCTTGGGAGACAGATATTTGATATTGTAAACTATTTTGTTGCCCTTTTTAAGACCTACAATATTGTTTTGATGTATCTCTCAAGACTTACCCGCAGCTAGGTTTCTAAGGACGACTCAATGAAATAAATTATTTTGTTTTCCTGTGGCAATGTTTTTTTCTACAATAAAGAGTACCACAGTAATGACCCGAGTAATAAGTAATCATTACACAGTTTTTTTTAAATCGGTCCGGTACTTTTTGTGTTAAGCTATTGCTAAATGTTTGTCTGTTTGTATGTAATGTTATTACATACAAACAGACAAACATTGTAATAATGTAGGTATTGGGGTGTTTATTCAATACATATTTCATTACAGTCATTGTTTTTAAAAAAATATTTCATGTAGGTACATACTTTTTATAAGTTTCTGCTTTATTATATTTATACATATTATACATGTATACATTATGATACTAATAATAAAAATAGGTATTGCGAGTGTAACTTACATATATTTTGGTATTGTAGACTTTTCAGTAGGATGTTTTTAGACCTAGAATTTCCTACTACATTATTTTGACGTATCTCTTAAGATTTCGCCACTGGTAGCTTTCTTAGGCCAACTCAATAAAACCAATTATTTTGTCTTCCTGTTTCAGTGAAAAGAAATTTCTTCAATAAAAAGTATCCTAAATGTTGACCCGAGTAATAAATTATCACTACACAAAATTTAGTAGACAAACAGACAAACTCTCAAAAATTTTAACAACTATTATTTTGAGGTCTATATTTAATAAAATATACGTCACAGCCTTTGTTTTAAAAAAATATTTCAAATAAATGTGACTTTGCTCTGTTACTGTATGTTGAATAGGTATCTTCGCCCCGCGGTTTCACCCGCGTTGTTCAAGGTCCCGTGAGAATACCGGAATAAATAATATAAGTAAAGTATAGTAAGTATAGTATATACATGAAGCTTTTCATTAGTTGTTTTTTTTAAATGATCTAACAGTACTTTTCAGTTTATTCTAAACACAGTACAGTTTGTCCAAGCTGCGACATTTTTCTTAGTTATAGAATCTGAACCGTTATAATTACTAAACGAAAAGTCTGATCTATATATATACCGAACTGATAAATATATATACCGAATTTAAAGTGCAGTTACACGTACAAAATCAAGCTTAATACCAATATCACCTCTATTCGATTCCACCCGTATTTGAACTGAAGTTAACCAAAAAATGTTATTTTGGCTGAATTGTAATAGGCACATACCATAGCGGACTTTTTGTGAGCATTATATACATACATAAATACATATATACATACATACATACACACATACATACATACATACATACATACATACATACATACATACATACATACATACATACATACATACATACATACATACATACATACATACATACATACATACATACATACATACATACATACATACATACATACATACATACATACATACATACATACATACATACATACATACATACATACATACATACATACATACATACATACATTCATACATACATTCATACATACATACATACATACATACATTCATACATACATACATACATACATACATACATACATACATACATACATACATACATACATACATAAGCCGTTTCTTGCAAAATATCTAAAAATTAAAGATCATTGTTTTGGGTGCTATGTGTTGATGAAGGCCCAATACAAAATTTTTCTCATATATCTTTCATGTACAGACAGCGAACGGTTACGTTGTTACCATATTATGTAATATACTGCAATAAAAATATCTTAAGTCACGACCTGAGTAATAAGTTATCACTATAAAACAAAATTTGGTTAAAATTTGTGCAGTACTTTTTGAGTTACACGATAACATACAAACAGACAAATGGACATACAGACAAACAGCCAAAAAAATTATAACTATTGTTTTGGGGTCTCTATATTCAATACAAAATACGTTACAGTCATGGTTTTTGAAAATATTTAATGTACAGATTTTTTAAGTTACGGTTTTTTTTTATTTTATATTGTATTTATTTCATATGTTTCATATAAATAAATATGTATGAATATAATTATAATTTTATATATATTATTATTATTATTATTATCAAGCTTAGTAAAGTTTTAGTCAATGCTACTGAATAGAGAAAGAATAGAAGTTGTAAGTAGTTTAACAAATATTCGACGTTATTCTTTAAATTACCATAACTTTTTTATTTATGAACCGATTGACATGAAACAAACGCTAAATGTTAAGTGAATCTTACCACAATATATATGTGAAAACCACATCTCGATTAAATAAGCCGTTTCAGAGATTAGCGTGCACAAACGCACAGACAAACAGACAAACAGACAAACAGACAAACAGACAAAAATTCTAACAATCATTGTTTTGGGTTCTATTTGCGTTACTAAGGGTCTCTATAATATTTTTTCTTATATATCTTTCATGTACAGACAGCGATCTGTTACATTTTTATTATATGTATAGAAGATATGTCGAAATGTTAACGCACAACAACATCGAGTTCCATGGTAAGCTACGAGCCTTGTTATACCAGATAGTTGATACACTTCACATTAGTTATTTTAAATAAATATGTTGGGACATTATTACAACAGCGCCATCTAGTTCCGTGGTAAGCTACGTTACGTGCTTGTGTTACGGATATCAGATAGTTGATAATATAAATTTTACACATATAAATTTTAAATACATACATATTATAAATATAAACACCCATGACTGGAGTACAAACATTAGTGCTCAACGAATGAATGCCCCCAGCGGGACTCGAACCCGCGACCGCTGGCACAGCTAGTAACGTCACTAAAAACCAACCGAGTCGTCAAATTTATATAATATACAAATAAGTACATTTGTATTTTTTATTCCAAGCAAAACTTTATTAAGAGTACTGAAGTAAACAAATTGAAAGCTATTTATTATTATGTTATTTATATCTTTACCAAATATAGAATTTAAAATTCACGCCACTTGTGGTCCTACTTTAAGACTAGAGAGATTTGTGAAGAAGAATTTACATACACAAAGTTTATATATTTATATGTAAATATACGTTATATTTACAATATACTAATAGATAATAAATTGAAGGCCAATATTTTTAGTAGCGACTGTGCGAAAAATAACACATAGGTAAAAAAATATTAATTTTCGTTAACAATAATTACCGTTTATGATTTTTTATTATTATCTATAGACGAATTTACTTTAAATACTTCTTTTTCCATATAGTAAATAAGCCAAGCTTTATGCCTCAAAACTTAAGCATTCTTTATAACATTTTGTACAATACTTTTATCACACTTTTCACTTGAAAACTTGAGAGTATTTGTATTTTTTTACCCTTGGGAAATGCATTAACGCATACCACCTGTACTACCCACAACCCACTAAAGCCCAAGCACCCATGATCCGTCTTCACCCTTTTCAAAAATATTATATATATGTTCAAAAATATTTCATGTAGTAATTCGACTAAATCGCAATATTTATATTTTTTTTAATGCTGTAGTAAAATAAAATACGACGATTAAACAGAGCCTTATGTCATTAAAGCTGTAATTACGGTCCGGTTGTAAGCGCAATCAATGCACGTCAAAATTTCTATTACACTTGACATTGTTTCTTACCAGTTAATTAATACTTGAACATTAAAAAATGAGAACAAGTGATGAAAACTTAAATTAAACTTTTTAAATAAGTAACTCATACTGTACGTTATAAAAACTTTGTAAGCATTTACATGATTGCGCACTATAAAAGAAAACAGAAATATAAATAAAATTCTACCCATATTATTTTAAAATATGAGAAAGTAACTTGATTAGTTATATTTTCAGGATTAAACCAGATTTCGATAAAAATTGGGCGGAAAAAATATACATTGCATCGTGAGATCGAACGTAGAGCTACTCCTAATTATCGTCTAGCTTATGACGCGAGCGAAGCCGCGGGTTAATATTAATAAGAAAAGGAGCAAGAAACATCACTTTCCACAAAAAGACTGAAATTCTAATACTATATCGAAAATCTACAAATGTGCTCCACTTTTTTTTAACCATGTAGAGAGAAAAAATCTAGAAATAGAACCAAATTAATTACTCGGTTTATCAAACCATTAAAATAAACTTATATCAAAACTTAAAAAAATGAAGTAGGCTGCACTTTTGTCACCTTTGAAACAACTTATCTCCGACCCAACTTAAAATGAATAAAAATAAAAACTAAAAATAGACTTTATATTAAGTACATAAAGTTTATTTTACAGTACTTATATAGTAAACGACATTGGCCCAATATTTGTTCCACATGTCAAATAAATCCAGGCGTTTGATTTGTTTGGAAAAGGTGTAGACGTCTCGACAAGCAACCGATTTATGAAGACCTTCGCTTTCATACTAAATGAATAGAACATCGTGCTATCTTAAATTGGATGGTTTACACTGTGTAGTTTGTCATTTGAACGACTAATGTGTAAACAGATAAAGGGTCATTTTAAAGTGAAAGTAAATTATAAGAACGGCGTTTCAAAATTTTCTTATGGGATAATGATGCTAATGGATATTTTGCTCTCGAGTGGTACAATTTGTTATAACAAAACCGGGTAAAAATAGGGTAAAAAATCCTAAAGTACCTTGAGGGGACTCAGATTGATTGTTTGAAGATTTGAAAACGGATTTTATAGGGGAATGTTACATCCTGTGTAACTGTTGGTTTCATCGTTCATCTTTTGTAAACTTTTTGTTATCGTACTTACTTAAATCCGACATCTGAAAGAGGGATCGTTAAGGCTTAGCTATGTTTGTAGATTGCATTTAGACGGTTGTAGTACACGTACTATATGTATAAAAATCAATTGCTGTTAGTTTCGCTAAAACTCAAAAAGGGCTGGACGGATATATATTATAATTCTTTTTTTTTGTTGGGGGTGTTTCAGGGTGGTTTAAAAAATGAACTGTTTATTTTGTAGCGAAGAGAAGCATCTAAAATCTTTATAAGAATTGAAAAAGGTATTAAACAAAAATACCTTTTAAAAAATTGAATACTTTTTTTACTACAAATTAAAAACTACTTTCTTCTCAAACTCTAACTGGGTAAAAAATATTTTTGAGTCCTTTCTTTTACTACAGGTTCTATAAATATTTCATAGATTCTATTGTTTCTTTGTTTTGTAAGCAAAAACAACCATACTTTTTATGTAATTGATGTACATGTTAGGAATGTAAGATTTATTTAAAACCCTAAATATACATACAAATGACAACAGGCGTAAAATGCATTCCGTCGCGTCCCGCCAAAACAATTCGCGTGCATTGCAACGTCACTTGTCAATGGAAGCACAGATAAACATAAACTTGAATGACTACATACTCTTTGCACTGGCTGTTAAAATAAAAATAAAATATTTGCTTACTAAAGATTTACTGTAGCTGACAGTAATTTCATTTATTTAAAATACTCACGTGATTCAATACCGACGAATGATGCCTGATATCTTCATTGAATGAATTGATAACGGCGTGTAAAATAAAATCAAAGACTTTTGACTCATGTTCAGTAACAGGCTTTCATGATATAAATTCCCGCCGAAACAATTACATCGTCACTTGTCAATGAAAGAACAAATAAGTACAAACTTCTGTAAAATACTCTGAACCGTAAAAAAAACAAAAGATATATCGTGGGTGGATGTAATTTGCTTTATTCATTTAAGCGTGATTCAATTCGAAATAATGCTTTTAGAAGCTCGATTCAATGGATATAAATTGGCAGATGAAAGTGAACATTCAACGCAATACAGAATATGCAATATTTAAGTAAATGTTGACAATTCATTACTACTCTGACTGTTGAAGCTAATAAATGGTAAACGAATAAAATTAAATAGGTACAGCAGCTATATAAACGTAAAATATTATAGTTACCTTTTGAATCTCAATTTGAATTGTAAGGTCTTAATTGTTTTTTTTACATTTTAAAAAACCGATTATAACATCAAAATTCAAAAATTTAGAATTTATAAATAGACCTACACATGAAATAAATATAATCATTACTCTTAAAAACTGTTAAAAATGGACTATATTATATTATAAATTTATATACTTACATACATTACATCTCTAAGATCTCTAGATTGTATAGTTATTAGTTTTATTATGCTATTGTACATTAATTATACATTTAAGTTTTATAATAACAGTGTGTTTTTTAAAGTCTTGCTATAATTATTTATGTAATAAATATTTTGGCACTTTCATACCATTATAATATAAACGACTATCTCCGTACAATCTTTAAAATAAATTGGACTGCGCGCGCGCATGATAGTGTACCGTTTTAATTGATCTTCCGTCATCTCATAATCTTGTAATATACGCCTTAAATACACCTGATTTATAACATTATGAAAAGCTTTTAACTTTATATAATTGAGATATAGTAAATGCTATAGCTAATATATGTACACGTAATTACTTTGCCATAAATGTAATACTGAACATATGTATTTAACTAAATAATATGAGTATTCCTAATTAAAGGCAAGAAATGAACTTTAAAATTAAACATTGCTAATATTATTTTAAAATAAATCACGTTTTTATTAGGTACTTACTCAAACTTTGTTAGTCATTAACTCTACGCGCTTAAAGCTTACCTACAAACTTATACACTTGAGTTATGCAACTTGTTCATACAAATACTAATTGCATGTATACTTAATTAATTATACACGTCATTATTTTTTGATAAATAATAAATTTTATTATATTTGAAAATGTTAACTGTAAATAAATTAATATGACCGAGCATCGTTTCCCAAATTCAAATTTCAAATTCAAATTCAAATTCAAAATATTTTATTCAGCATGAAATTATTACAATTTTTTACTGAACGTCATGAGTCTACTACCAGTTCGGAAGGAAGAAACCACTGACCTGAGAAGAACTTGCAAACAATCTATTGTAATATAGAATAATTTATTATCTGATTTCTATTTTTATACTGAAGTTGGCTCTTGGTAGACTTGTAAGTTAAACTATTGTTTTTATTATTAGTGATGCAGTTACTACTAAAGATATAAAAAGTAAATGCCATAGAACAATATTTCAAAATGAGGATAATTTTAACTAACAAGCCTATCAACGTATTTTGCATTCCTAGTTGACAAACAACTATGAAATATGATTAATACTAAAAGCCAAAGTATAATTTACCATGGACGCTTAAGTAATTTACGTTAATCATATATTCAACAGATTGTAGGTACCACAGTGTATCCACCAGCAAAAATCTCTCTACATCTTTACGCTAACATCGATATCATCTTTCTCTTCATAATAAAAATCCTTACAAGATAAAAATATAAACACTGAATAATTCACAAGGGGCAGAATACAATTGACCACTAAAAGCAAATAAAATGTTATTTCGAAAGTCTTAGAATAAAATTTAAAGCCTGTTTCGTCTAAACAAACAGCTATACTCGCATATTCCACACAATACGACCATTTCGGATTGCCTTGCCTATTTTTAGCTTGGGGCAAAAAGAAATAATCTGTATGTCTTAGGTTTTAGTGGTTGTTTTTGCGTAACATTTCGCTTGATGCACCGATATTTTTTTCTTTTTACACTTTAAAGAACGCTCTTGTATAGCCCGTTATCTCTGGTATACTCAGCTACGATGAGGAAACACGTCGCTAAATACCGCTTAGACTCCAATTGCAAAATGTTTTATAAGCTATAATTTTCTGTATTTATCATATTAATTAGACAATATTTTCGTTTGTCATATAATATCTTGTGAATTAGACATGATAAAACTTAGAGAGAGATTAATTATTTTATTTGCAAAATATATTGCATATTATTGTAATATACTTTTACTAAGCTTTTTTTATAGTCCCATTGCTGGGGGTGGGCCTCCCTTCAATACGAGGGGGATGTGCGGGTTGGCGGACTACGTGTTTCTTTCGAAAGCTTACTGAGTTCTTCGATGTTTTCCTTCACCGATGATTCGTAAATGATTTCTCATACGAGCGTGATACCACTAGGCTACCACTATATAAAATAATAATTGACATAAGTATTTTTTATCAAAAATATTAAACTTCACTTGAAACTCACTTTAAGAGAAATTACGACTCTAGAAGTGAATTTTGTTCTTCAAAAACAGGTAGCTTAGATGCGTCATTTACGCATTTAAGCTCATAATCCATATATCCTTGCTTTATTACGCAAAAACTACTGCTAAAACATATTTTTATGATTTAAGTATCTATAGAATTTGTATTTCTTGCGCATGAAGTATTAAAAAATGGGGTTCAAACGTTTAATATGAGTACGTAATTTAAATAGGACTTAGTATCAGACCACCTGTAGTAAAGTTGTTATGAAGCTGTTAACTTTGATTACAAATCGCAATTTAAAATGTCTACGTTGTGACAATTATCTATAATGTCTATCTATACTATCTATACCCATTAGATTTCTCTCAATCGATAATAAGCTTATTAGTGTTTGAAAAGTTAATTGATTAGCGTAATATGTGTATATTATATCATGAGGAGGGAAATCGTATAAGCAAAGAAATATATGGTCCTGATTTGGTACGTACAAAGTATGTTTTTTTTATATTTTATTTATTAGAAAGCCTACGTTATATACTAAGAGTAGATGTGTTAAAATATTGATATTTAAAAAAGTATTGCAAAGTATATCACAATTATAGGCTAACTCAGCATGCATTGAAAGAAACTGACGACTGACTGAAAATGACGACACGTTTGGCTCAGTTGGTAGCGACCCTACTTTCTGCGCCAGCGGTCGCGGGTTCGAGTCCCGCTGGGGGCATTCATTTGTTAAGCACGAATGTTTGTACTCCAGTCATGGATGTTTATATTTATAATATGTCTATCAACTATCTGGTATCCGTAACACAAGCCTCGTAGCTAACCACGGAACTGTTGTAATAAAGTCCCAACATATTTATATAAATTATAAAAAAAATAACTTGAACTAAGGAAAAGGTTGTTGGTGGTTGCTCACTTATGCATTTTAATAACAGTAAAAAAAAATAAGAGTAAATATTAAAAAATGGTACATACTAAGTGCAAATTAGTAAGTAGTAGGTACGTACAAAGTGGGAAATAAGAAGTATGTACGTATGTATGAAGATTACCACTTGTCTTTCGGTGAAGAAAAACATCATGAGGAAACCTGCATGTCTGAGAGAACCTAGCAAGTTTTCGAAAGACATGTGCAGCCTGCCAACCTACATTTGGCCAGCGCGGCGAGGTGGATTATGGCCTGATTCCCCTCGTACTGGAGGCCTGTGCCCAGCAGTGGGACGTTAAAAAGGGCTGACATATATGAAGATATGAATGGGCTGAGTGAAGAATGAAACATGTCCCGACGATAAATTAGGTAGAATAAAAGAGTTTAGTAGAGTTAAAGAAGAAAAGACTTTTTTTAAGAAAACTAATTCTTAACGTGTTGTTAATACTAGTATTTGTAGCTATCTTTCTATACTTCTGATAAATTAGAGCAAACATTTTCCGATTAAATTTTTTATAATTATTATAAAAAGATAAAGATGTTATTATAATTCTTAGAAACATATAAAGAATTAATATTTTATTTATAATTTTTGCTATATTTTTACTTGGCTATATCTTCACCTATTACTTTACAACACTTTTCTTAGCCAGATCGGATCAAACACTCATGAGAATCGAGCATTTCTATATAATAAAAGTTTCAAATAAAAAAAAGCGGTATTTCTCTTTTAAAACTCCTTAACTACTGTAAAACGTAGCTGATAAAATAACTTGCGAGCTATTTTTTGCGAAATTAAAATATTCGACTATCATCACAGCTATTACTAGGTACAATTTTATACTCCTTACATGCACTAATATGAAAATAGGATCTTATATGGTTGGATACAAATATTTAGTAAACTATTTAAAATGCATGCGTACATAAATATCGAATCGGCCTGCCTTTGTACAGTTCACCTGCAACTTTTTAAAGGTCTTATACATATTCAAGGTATATAATCAAAATTTTATTTAAATGTTCATGGTAGAGGTGCCAAATATGATGATATTTAACTATCAAATTATTCTCACTAACGAATCAGTCAAAAAAAGATCTACCCATAACAATTAGCCATTACAAAGTATGAGAGGTCGAGTCGTAATAATCTTTTGTCTCTTTCACACCTGGGCGTGGCTTAAATATTGAATAATACTTTATAATTACAGACCTCAAAGGGATGGTTGCCATTTTACGAACTCAAAAAAGTCAAAACTGGTATCAGAAAGCATGCGGTACATTTATTTGTATAATATAGTGGTTGATGAATATTTAAAAACAAAATATCTTAATAATTAAGCTGTAAGTATGTGTATTTCAAAAATAACTAATTTATAAAAAATATGTTTTTACATCACTATTTCGTTAGTGAAACAAAACAGGTAATGTAACGTAATTATATCATTTTTATTTAAAGTAAATTGATCAATTATTTTATTAATGAAATCAATGAAATAATAAACGTCTCAACAAAATTTCAATAGCACATTAAATTTATTTTACAAAATCAAATCAAATCAATCATATGACAATATTCTTATTCAAATAGACTTTAACAAGATCTTTTGAATCGTCATTTTACATGATTAAACTTTAAATTTTAAATAAAATGTCAGTCTGTAAGTCTGGAAGTAAGCTACCACAAACTCGGAATGCTGTTCTGCTGAGAAGAGCCGGCGAGAAACTCAACAGTTGCTCTTTTCAAAAAATATTTGGTTACAATATTGCATTACATACAATATTTATCTGTTTATCCTACTTAAGACACAACAAGACATTAATCCTACACATTTACATCTTCTAAGCATTCATTACATCTTCTAAGTTGTTTCAAAGGCAAGCTCAATATGGACTGTAGAATTTTATTATACATGCGTACACCTTGCCCCATAAAAATCTATTTACTTTTTGAAGGCGAAAATTGCGTGTTACAAGTATATCCTTATTTCTTGTATTTATTTATTCAGCGAAAACAGGGGAGCTCGGTCTACTCGCAAGAGACGAGAGATGGAGACCCCATTGCAGACCTGAATCTATTGTCAATCCCAAGAAAACCGTCGAATCTAATGTATTTAATATGTCTTTAAGAAACAAGTTAAAATTCTGTCTTTTTACATTCGGTAATGAAAACTGCGTATATTTTGTCTTTTTGACATTTAAAGCTACATTATTAATGTTAAACCAATGAAGTATATGCGATAATACACTATTCACTTCGTCGTAATTATTTGACTTTCTATCAACTTTAAAAATGAAGGAGGTGTCATCCGGAAAGAGTTCAATATCACAAAACTTGTCGGTATAAATTGGGAGATCATTAATATAAACTAAGAACAAAAATGGACCCAGGATAGATCCCTGTGGAACACCCATTCTAAGAAGAGACCCAGAAGAATTGACATTATTTACCGCGACCTTCTGAAAAGAAATCTTCACATACGAACTTTACTCAAACATAATAATAATTTCTTAAATAATAGTAAAAATTAAATAAAATGCCCATAGGTTAGCATTTAAAATAGATTATGATATTAAATTTTGATAAAACACAAAACTAGACACCTCAAAAGGTAGTCTTTATTAGTATACAGCAATTAAAAACCTTCGTTAAAATATACTCTTTATAGTATAATCTGGATTTTGAAATCTATAATTTATATGATACTAAGAAGTAAGTGCAAATTAAATTACAAGATTTATATTTTATAGTTACTCATGAAACTAGGATGTTATACCAATCTTATTAGAAGCGTTTATGGCCCTATAGAATATACGATTACCAGTGAAAAATATAAATAAATAAGGTCGTTCTTCTCCTATCTTCTTCTTTACAAAAAAACTTTTTTCCTGATATTAGATGACACTAACAAACAGAAAGTCTAAAAATAAACTTGAGAAATTCAATAGTCCTAAAACACTGTAAAACATTCGCTATCGTGTTCCTCGATAGCTATTTAGATGATCAAAAGCGATATCGACGAGACCAAAGTGACGACATCAGTTTAAATTCAAGTTAAGTTTTAGGCTACATGATACATGATGCTACTTAATAAATAATTAATCACATGGCCCGACGACCGTCGTGACAATCCTGCATGTCTGAAATAAGACCTGGCATGCGTACCTACGGGAGTGTGGCGGGATGGAGTAAAAAAGCGCGATATTCGAAATGTTAACAATAAATGAAGAAGTAATAGTATCATTAAATTATAGCATTTGATTTATTAATAAACAAGACACAGGATTTATTAAAAAAAACACCTGTCGGTTTGAAATTTAAAATAACATTTTTTATTAATCTTTAGGTACTAGAAGTATAATTGTAAGTCGAATCTGAACATACATTTCTTTTTTTGGAAAACCTTATTGAAATAGGGAATGAACTCGAGTCAAGCCTTTTGTATAATACAAACATATTTCACACCACAATATGTTTGTATCCGTACAGTTTTTATCCGTGCAAAATTAGTATCCGTGTAGGATAATATTTTCCTCTACATAGTTTTTAAATAAGGTGTACTGGAAGTTGTTTTAGAATGTTGTTATATTATTTGTCATATAACTATAACAACGGCATTAAATTAAATACAATAATATAATGTGCGAAAGTACCAAGAAACTGTTTAATTTGCTAAATTGTTAACTACAAGAAATTGAAAAGCCAAAATTAGATGCGTTGTTTTGATCTTATCGGAAGAACACAATAAGAATTATCGGATTTTTCGTATAACTTTCGCCTTAATTGGTTTTACTATGCGCATTCATTTGATTAAATAAGAGTTTACGAATATAAAGTGTATATTGGGACATTATTACACAGCGTCATTTAGTATCGTGGTAAGCTACGAGGCTTGTGTTACGGATACCAAATAGTTGATACACTACACACATGTTATAAATATAAACACCCATAACTGGAGTACAAACGTTCGTGCTCAACAAATGATTGCCCCCAGCGGGACTCGAACCCGCGACTACAAACTGAGCCAAGCGTGTCTTCAAATGTGAATATGTAAGTAAAGGAAAAGTACATATAAAATTTAAATTTCTTCAATGTGATAAAATCAAAAGATTATAAAAAGATCTATATCAAGGGACTTATCCTCTTAACGATAGACATAAGGCTACAGTTCCACACAAAGTATAGCTTTAATTAATGTGATATTATATTATTCGCTTACAGTAATCGATTCAATTTATTTTTACGATACTGAAATTATCTCTTCTAGGTTGTTATTTGAAAAATTATGTTTCAATAGTAAAGCAACTATGTTTCAGCAATCGCAATATTTTTAATGAAATATTTTAACGACACACAGTTCATTTTGAAGCTTAATATGATGATAATATGTAGCTAATATATAATTTTAGGATGCGCCCAACGGTCTTTCCAGAACAGCAAATAGGTATTAAACGCTTGTTATAGTTTCACTTACATAATTTGATATATTAAAAGTTAAATAAATGATATATTCATAGCACAATTGCGTAGCAGCTGGTGAAATTGGACTTTAACAATTGGGGGAGACTGTTTGTATATGCAAACTAAATAAAGATTCACTCCTTATTTCTGCTTACTACAATGTTAAGTACTTTAAAGGCAAATAAATTGGTGTGCTCTCGTTTTGTAAGAATAATATAATTTCTAAATACCTATCCAAAAATATTCCTTAAGGTTAACCTCAGCTATTGGTAAAAGTGCTTTTCCTAACTTTTTATTTTTCGTAATATTTCTACCGCATTGTCTAGGTATTTGACGATTGACAACAATTTGTAGTGACTCTACTAGCTGCGCAAACGGTCGCGGGTTTGAGTACCGCTGGCGGCAAGCATTTGTTAAACACGGATGTTTTATATTTATAATATGTGTATATTTAAAGTTATATATTTGGAGTGCATAAACTATCAACTATCTGGTATCCGTTACACAAGCCTCGTAGCTTACCACGGAACTAGATGGCGCTTTGTGTAACAATGTCCCAACATATTTATTTATTTGCGTAAGATACGTAGTATATGATTTTTCTGCTTTAGAAAGATTATTTACTCCGAGTGAGTAAAATGTTTATGGCATACACACAGACAGTCATAACGAATTTATGGCGGTTTCTGTTTTACGTTTTTGGCTGCGGAACTCTAAAAATCAACTACAGTCTACAGAGACATATCCAACAATGGAAAATGTAAAAAATACAAACGTGCATAAAATTATGTATTAAATAAGAAAACCATTTCAGATACTTTTCTCACAGCATACCTTGAATAATGAACCAAATTTTATTGAAATTTGGATGTAAAGTAATTCAACAAAGAAATAATTTAAATTAACTATACAGAAGCAAAAGCTATATAAAATATGTACTAAGAGTGCTATAATTAGTACTTTGGATTAACAGCTTTGTGTTATGTCGTACTTTACTGGATTATAAGATTTAGATCAGAAATGAACGTGAATAACTGAGCGAGTAACAAAGAGTATCTAAGGAATGCAGTTCGATTCCGCGGCAGTTTCAAAAGTTTGCACTAACGAAACAATTTTAACAAGAGAAAATATTGTAACTCAAATACTTACTTATTTTAATTTTATTTTCTTCAAGCAGTCTTCCTTGTTCTAAGTAAATTTTAATAATTAAAAAAATAAGTCAATTATATCATAATTGTATATTTTTTTTAATTTATATATTTACTTTCATTCTCTGTAGATAATATGTTATATTATAACCATGTAAAACGTTTCAGTTTCAGCCAGCGATTTTACTCGGCAATTGTCTCATAAGAAAGTCTGGTTTAAACGTAAGGCAGTAAAGTATAGGTTTTATTTTTTCTACGAACAACTTCAATTTGCGACAAGAGTATAAATTCTAATGCACAAAGCACCTGTTATGAAGACGCGCGCACGTAGGTACTGAGTTTTCGTACGAAATCATTACAGGGATGTCACTTCTCGGATTTTCCGATTCCTCTGGGATATCTAGTATTGTTTTAAATACATAATTTTACTTTCACTTAATAAAGTAATTCAGTTAAAAAAGTAAGCGTAAACTTGATTTTTATCAAACTAATTAATTAATATACATATAAAAAACTTCCATATAGGTATATGACACATGTGATAGTTCTCGTTCTCGCTATCTATCGAATTCACTTAAGTGTTAGTATTGTATGTAGTGCTTTAAAATTAGACTATCGGAAAATATTTTTGCCCTTCTCTCAAATATTAAAATATATATTTTAATTATATTTTAAAAAAAATAATAATAGAGCGATTTTAATAAGAAAATGTCGCAAGCCCTAGCAACAAGAATAGGTGCACTCTGCGCTATCGGCCGCCGTCAGCCGGAGCAAGACAACGCGAAATGTAGCTAAAACGTCTCGCATTATGCAAGTAGCTGTTTGACTCTTATCTTTACAAGTATTGGAATTGTAATTTAAATACATATTTGCATTTTTCTTGCTTATGTTACTTATTCTTTTAATCTATAAATTAGTAAATAATTTTTATTTTTAGTGATAGATTTACGTACGTTTTATATAAATTGTTTAAATTTTATATTTATTTATGTGTTTTTGGATGTAGTAAAATATTTTATGATTGTATCAAAATAACATTATTTTATAAAACTAACAATTTGATAAAACTTAGAACTTTCTTAAAATGTAATATATTCATAGTCGGTGAATTCGTTTTCTATTTTCGTTTTAACCAACTTGTAAAAGGGTTTTTAATTTAAGTATGAAATGAGTAATTTAAGTAGTTATTAATTTAAATCATAAATAGAGAGAGATTTTGAGATTTCTGAAAATGTATAATATTATGCTGTTTCTAAATAAAATTCTTTCATACCAGTATTAAAAAGCAAGAATACTCATAATAATGTCTCCTAACAAATGTATATTTTATTATATTATATTCATTATTGAGGCAATCTATATTACGTCTCTTCTGTTATACTAATGAATTTATTAAGAGCCCGATTATCTGTCGACACCAGCTCAAAATGTTAACCCTATTAAACTTCGTCAAGTGAAGTCATTTCGGTGGCTTTGTTCTTTTGCACATTCATTATATTTATCGTTGAAATATTGATGTTTCAATCTCGTCAAAATACGAGTGTTAATTATCGTTTTCGATGTAGTTTAATTTTAACTGCCTTAAGGTCTTGTAAAATAAATGTACAGTCACAGGTTGTGAAGGTCCTGGGTTTGCGTCCCGGGACAGCGCAAGTTTAGTGATTAAGTATTTCTGACAATAAATTTTGAGTAACAGGCCAGAAATTTCTCTCGAGAGATCTGCTCTTAACGCTGGTCGAGGATTCATCCCACCGGACTATGAGAGTGTTAGGAATAGAGTGTGCAGTCTGTGCGTACACTTGTGCACTATAATATCTCTCTACATACTCTACACTCTCTACATACTCTACACTCTCTACATACTCTACACTCTCTACACTCTACTCTACATCTCACTATAATATCTCCTGCACAGATAGCTAATTTCAATAAGATTCGACATCGTTATAGTAGAAATTGGTCGGGATTCGGGAATACTATTATTATTACGGGAATATTATTGTTATTAGTTCCATTATGTCGTTTAGTCGTTACTCTCTTAAATTTAAAAGAAAACAGTATTTGGATAAAATATATATTTTAATAAAAAAAATTGAAAGCCATACGTGCGCTTTTCTACAAGTTAGCTAATAAGGCTAGTTGACCTTTTTTTTAAAGAAACATTTCTACAGCCTACTTTCGTTTGTCCCAAATACTGAAAGCATATCTGGTGACCTTTTTTTAGGATTCGAAAAGCTACTTTAGGAACGCTCTTAGAAAATAGCACACTTATCTTAAATTAGCTACTTATTTTTTTTATCTGCAAAATATAATATTCCATGGGATATTAATAGATGGCGTTACTGCTACCAATTTCTTATTGACACAGATCACAATACGATTTATGGTTTTATAGGTAGGTGCTGTAAAAAATAAAGTAATACATATACATATTATATTGAATAATACTCCATTTTTGAAAACGGACTTTTTTTGGAATCGGTATACAAAATTCTCTATCACTTTATATGAGACACCTATTTAATAATTTACACAAATTTATATATCACTTGCACACGATGAGATATGGACAGAAAGAAATGACGAAATTAATATAAAGGTTTTTGTTTACGGAGCCCCAAAAACGTAATAAAAATTAAAATTAAAAATTCAATCATGTACCTAGTAGGTACCTAGATTATAACAAAAACTGTCTATTATTGTTATAGAAATAAATATGCTTTCGTAAAACTACTTGTTTCGAAATACCTATTTCATTGTATGTAGTAAATGACAGTAAATGATACTTAATATTAGCACGCCAATATAATATAATTGTGATTTCATTGCATATCTCCATAAACTGTGCAAACAAATTAAACCATACATTTGCTATCTTTTATCTTTACGAATACATTGTAAAATAATAATGCTGTAAAACCGTATGAGCCTTTCTAGCTGATGTTTTACTCTCTTATGTATGTACATTACTACAAGCTATTATTTTAAGATTAATAAATAAATATGTTGGGACATTATTACAACAGCGCCATCTAGTACCGCAGTAAGCTACGTAACGTGCTTGTGTTGCGGATACCTGATAGTTGATATACTACACACATAAATTTTAAATACATACATATTATAAATATAAACACCCATGACTGGAGTACAAACATTCGTGATTAGCAAATGAATGCCCCCAGCGGGACTCGAACCCGCGACCGCTGGCGCAGAGAGTAGGGTCACTACCAACTGAGCAAAACGAGTCGTCAAAGATTAATTAATAATAATCGATATATATTATTATAATAAAATTGTAAATTAGTCGAATTTGTACATTGTATGTTTTTTAGAAAGTCTAATTGAAATAGTTATTATTAACGATACAGAGGGTGAATCTATCTATTTTAGAGTTTTTGTCTGTCTGTGACCATGCGGTTAGTAAAAGACTACTAGACAGATTTGATGAAATTTTGTATGATGATAACAGGTTTTAATACAACAAATACTTTTTATCGCCGGAACATATCTAATTTCTGAGAAATCTTTACCAACAGTTAAAGTTTCCAGTAGTACATAAAAGGGAAGAATTTAAAAATTTGCTTCCCCGTATTTAGAAAATAATAAAATTATTTTATAAAAACATCCTAGTGAAAATGTACTAGGTACTTTCAAATAAAAAGTAAAGTAAATTATTTAGCTTTCTTAAATACCTAAAATTACTCAAGTTTTAAGACTAAATCTTTTTTAAAAGTCATAATAATTGTACTCATGAAAATACCAAATATATTAAAAATGTCGAAATATACCGCTATCTTACTTAATTTAAGGATATCGCAGTATTTTATGTTCCATCCAGAAAGAATTTTGAGCAGTTTGGAAAATTTTTCAATGCCTGCAGTTTTACTCGTAATTATAATTAACGAAACGATAAGAAACATTTTTTGGTACATTTTACGAGACTCGTGGTATTTTAAATATCTCAAAATCAGGATATTGCGCCATTTTTACTTCGTAGGGTGACTAAGAACACTTTTATTTAATGTTTAAGAAATCTGACTGAGTATAATATAGTACCTATGTATCGCATTTATTATTGTCCCACTATTGGGGACACGGCTCTTGTCTATGAGGAGCAGGCCAGGAGTACAGTCCACCAGGCAGGCAATTTTTATTTTTTAATTTACTTGACTTTTAAAAACTTGCGAAGACTCATCATAATAGTTTCCTAGCGATTTTTCCTGTCGTAAAGTAAATAGTAATTATGTTGATAATGAATTGCACAAAAGAATATCACAGGCTCACCTCTGACCCAAGACTTGAACCCGCATCACTCGATTTCCCAAGCGAGCTCGTCACCATTCAGCTGTTACTACTAAATATGCCTACTAAATATAATTGAATATATTATTATGAATCATACTTATCAATATTAATTATTTAAAATTATTCTAAATACCCACATTAAATTACGTTCAATGTGCATATTACAAAATGACAAACGTAAAGTAGTTTAACAAACTATTTTTTTAGTTTATTTCTATATTATACTAAAATTAGTGTAATTTCTGACTCTACTCGATCTGATTGCAAACTCTTTAAATAATAGAAAGAAACATTATTATTTATAAACTATAACTATGTCTTTTCCCATAAAAATCTGTTTAATATTTGAAATCAAAACGTTTTCATTATTTAATTTTCAAAGCGAGTTTAACATAAAGTTATAGCACACAATAAACATGCATACAGCATATAAATAATTATCACTTGGATTAGTTATGAAAATGTCGATAGGCAAATAAATTGTTAATGAAGGTCCGTTAATATCTACACAATTACACATTTAACGTGGCAGACGAGTGATCAGGCCCGTTTATATCTACAAATGTACATGATTTTTACTTATTTGTAATAAATAAATATCACGTGTTCAAAATATCTGTAGATATAAACGGATCATCGATACAAAAGCACAAAAACAGTAGTAATATGAAACACAATGCAATGAATTATTTATTACAACTAAGATTACGTGATTAATCAGAGTCACAGCAAAATAACTTAAAATTTTACCACCATAAAGAATTGTAAATATATTTTTTAAGGGTTCTTTGTTTGGGTTTGGGTCTAGTTTAATAGGTATAAATAACTGTAGAGTGTAGGTACTTTATAAAATCGGGATGTAGGCATAAGTATATAAAAAGTTACTCTCATCCGGCAATCCAAACTAGCAATATACCAGCTAATCTAATGATTCTAATTTTTTATGATGGTTCTAAAATATCACTAACTTCTAAGATACTATAATGCCATACTATCATTAAATTGCCATATCTTAAATATCCGTACATGCAAAGCTCGTACTAATTCGATAAGTAAATAAAAAGTTACATTCGATTAAAACTTAAAATGCATGTATAATTTACTAAGGAACTTAATCCTTACTAGTTCTAGGATATTTTTTCATTATGAATATTCTTATTGCATTTTTGAACCGGTTACAAGAAATAGCGAATATTAACATTTCCACCGTCTTTAAAAGCAATATCGAGTAGTAATGACTTTTTATGCTGTCTGTACATACGTGGCTTCGTAGAGCGTCATTGTTGGAATCAAGTGGTTGTTAAAAAGCTCTTTTATATTGAACTTCTCGATTTGTAGCTTTAAATCCCTGTACGTTACTGAATAACACAGGTGAGCTGTCAACAACTCATTTAATAAAATATTAATACGTAATTGATTCCACGGATGTAAGCAATTAAGTTTTATAAACGTACTATCTAATCTCTTATAAAAACTAGATATTTTGTTAGATTTTAATGCGAAATATAAAAAAATATATTTTTTCTCCTTCATTTAAAAAAAATACTAAGTCTTGCCTCAATTATTAGCCAGTTAGACCTGGTCACCCTAACAAAGTGCAATACTAGCGTATTTGTTTACGCACAGTAGCATCGCGGTATCGAGTGTTAATGACTTCAGTCGACCACACCGGACGACGACGACGCTTTTATACCTTACCTGAGATATGATAATATCTAGATTTTTATGATAATATGGTAAAGAATTTTACAGTATTTTACATTATAATTAAGTAATAAATACTGGAATAAAGCTATGACCAAGATGCAGTATTTTTATAAATAATTTTATATATGTGAGAATAAAAAGAGTAAAAGAAATACGATTAAATATAATATGATTTAATTGTTCTATAGAAAATAAATTAAAAATTCTTAATGCCATTAGAATTTTTGGCAAAAAATATATTTATATATTTACTGTACAAGTGCGTAACTACTTATGTGATTTTTCTTATTTAAAAATGAATAAGAGTATTGATAGTCGATAGTGTTTAATAATAATTACCATTTTTGCACGTAAAAGTTATAAATCTCTTAACCATCAACGTTTTTAAGCAAAATATTTCCCTCGATGGCTTAATTAAGTATTAAAATTCACAAGAGGCTTCATAAAGAATACAGGCCAAAGATCGTATCACTTTAATAACTTCTTTGGTAGTCGATGCTTATAATGAAAAATTATGTAAAAACTTAATGAAGTAAATTTTAAACACTTTTGATACCTAAGTTAATAGAAAAGGGGTACTAGACGACAGCCATAGTGCAATGCACCATTAAGCTTACACTTTGAGAAGCGTTGTCTTCTTTATCGGATATTACAGGTTCCATTTTAGTACGAAGTAATTAAATTAAATATATTATATTCTAACAATCTTAAAGTTTAAGGTATTCCAACTAATAAAATAAAAATGTGTTTTTTTTTTGCTCTGGCTTTCTTCTTCTCTCATCTAAAGAAATGATGACACGTTTGGCTAAGTTTGTCGTGACTCCACTTGTTGTGCTAACGTTCATGGATTCGAGTCTCACTGAGGGGGATGGGGGTGCATTTATGTGATGTGATGATTTACCACGGAATTAAATGGTTTTCAGTTAATGTCCTCCATATTTATGTTATTTAATTAATGTACATTTGCAAGTTTGCAGTTTATTAATTATATAGATCGATTTGTTGATCCAAACTATTATTTAGAAAATATTTTAAGTATCAAAATTCATATAGAATAAAATAAAAAAGTAACTAATTAAAATGAAACAATATATTCACCCATTAATATACCCATCCAATAAATACCTAACTTACATCATCTGACATCTTATTATCCAACCAATTTAATCAAAACACATAAATTATTAGAAAATATTATTATCACAAAAAGAAATTCTAAAAACTGTTGACAACACCTGTCGAGACCCAAAAATTAATGACGGTCATGGCTTATTGTGCTACCAAAGTCAGAGGTGGTCCACCCTCACGGATTCGGTATCAAAATAATAAAAAACACTAATGTCCTCGTGATGCATCCTTAGAATATTTTATCGCGTGAAATATGTAAGTAATTAAAACTCGAAATTTATCTAAGCGGGAGCCCATTATATGTGATACCTTAAAACGGGTCGCTACAATTTCATTCTCGGGTTAAAACGTTGATTTTAATTGATATCTCTTACCTTCATTATTATAATTTTTATTGTTTCTAAAAAGGTTTAGAGCGTTTAATGTTTTTTTAGCTTTATTATACAATTTTTTTATACAAATTATCCATATTTACATTAATGAAGTAAAAACAGATAGTAAATAAACCAAAAAATATCAAGGCAACCCAAATATTTATAATTACTAAATTATTATCAATCTCAAATGGTGCGTACGTCATAATATATGCATGTATATTAATCCAGATTCAGAGGTCAGTTTCTTAATGATTTAATAATGAGTATCTAATTCGATTTGATAAATTCTCTTTTAATTGTAGCAGTAGTAGTAAAAAATACAAATTTAATGACGTTAAGTTAGTTCCTTCTACTCTTAAATAACTATTTTTATAGTTTTATTTTGTGAATAAGGCACTAAATAAACATACGTAATTAAATAATTTGTTTTAATTCTAATGTCACCAAATATAAGGCATTCCGTTTAAACCACAGTGGTGGCCATTCGATACTTGAAGTTCGACCCGCGTACATTCCTCTCCTTTTTACGCATCGACAATTCTGACAATGCTTAAAATTTCATTATCAAGCGCAACCAAAAATTTTATCCATTTAGAAACCTCACCCACATACTAATTGAGGCTATGGAATGAGCCTGCCCTGTATACTTTTTCTATTGTGACTTCATCATGCCTTTTAATTTAACCATAAAAATTAATCGCGACTGTATATAAATTATTATGTTAATTCGATTCGAATATTTGAAAACTTTGTAAATCATAAGTTATTTAATTTCCTATCAATATTTAATAAATTAAACATAATATTACCTTTACCTTTCAGACTATCTTTTTTCTGTCAGAAGAAGCTGAATTAGAAATATCGCTTATACCAATATCCAATACAAAATCTGTATATCCTACTAGAGAATAAAAAAATGCAAAAATCTTTGAGTAAAATCCGGCAAACGGTAGAAGAAAAATAAATTAATTATTTTAATTTTAGTCAAAACTTGACTAATACGATCTCATACACCTATCGCATATATGCAATTGAGCGGAGAATGGCTGGACCGATTCAGATTTTCTTTCAATATTCGTAATAATTTTATGTTACTTAAGACTTGCTTACTTAATACTTGCTTAACGATCAAAAATGACTATATTATTAAGTCACCTCATTTAGGATACATCACTGAGATAATCATCGAAATGTAATTACAACATTACTGATAAATAAAATGTTAAACATGCAATGAGGTACCTATACTAACAGAGGTACAAATTTTATTGATCCACCAAACGGAAAGCTAGTGGCTGCGATATTTTGATATTAGATTGTGTAAAAATATATAAATACGTATGTGCGTAGGTCTACATTAAATGATATAGCAACATTTTTTCAATATACATAATTATAATGCTTGTGAAATAAGGTCATGAGTTCAATTCCCAATCAGGGCAAAAAATTATAGTACATTGTATATAAAACATTTACGACTACATACTTATTACTTTCTGGTTCACGCAAATATTTGAAATTTGAATATTTTCGTCTCAATCTCGCGACTGTCAAAATATGGAAATCCACGGTAAAAACCTAAAAGCTAGAAAGTTAAATTATATTTATAAAATACTAGTCGCATTTTACGCATTTGTACGCTATATAGCGCTATACTCAATGTTCTAGCACCTTTAATGATTCTCATGTGTATTGAACACATGTCTACCTTTTAAGAACACAATTTTTAGCTCCAAGGTGGTAATCTTTAATTAATGTGGGCATTTTGAAATTCAAATCATACCCTTATCTGAAATGTTGCAAATGCCAGTTAGTAAATGATAAGACGACATAAAGAATACTATAATTGTTTTTATGCAAACAAATGGTAATTCGGACTACGTTTTCTAAGAAGGTCGTATACATTTCGATGTATTGAAGCAGAGAAAGAATTTAGAGGCGATTTATTAGTATCCAACCATTTTTACTTTCACGCCTAATGCTCTTTACTGCCACAATTACTTCAAATGAAAAAGTATCTTTTAGTATATTTCAGGCTGAGTTAGAGTCGAACTTTGTTAATTTTTTATACCTACTTATATATTTTTTTTATTTATCTTTGCAGGCCGAGATCGTAGGTTCTATTCCCGTACACTAAACTTTAGGTATTTAATTGTCTACAATAGAAAATTATATCCCAAAGAAATTTTACCAACAATAATAATATTACATAGTTTAACCTTATGTAAAAATGTTGCAGGTGATCTTATATACCTATGGGTATATAACATCTGTATCTTTTTGTTAGTAAATATGTTTTAAATTGAGTTCAATAAAGAGAAATGTATATAAAACGTAAAGTACGTAAATAAAACATTTTTAACACAAACATTCTGAGAACTTTTGGCATATTGTGTGTTCTTAGAAGACCGTGAGAATAAACGTTGGCGATGTGAAATATCATGTTACTGAAGATGTTGTAATTCAAATTACGATTGTTGGTTACTGAAAATCTAAAGCTTTGAATTTTCGCAGAAAGTTGAAGTTTCTTAAATAGTATTACAGAGATCATTTAAGTCTAATGGTTGAGTCAAATAAAATTGAAGTATCTGTTTTTAATTTTAAATTAAAAGTTTTTCACTAAATGCATATGAAAGTATATACGGCACTTACATCAAAAAATCCATTTTTTTCATTATTGTCTATCGGCTGATCTCTGAAATGGCTAGACGGGTTTTTAAGGAACTTTCACTCGCTGATAGCAAATGTTATAATTTTGGCTACTTTTATTTTATTGAAATTAATGAATTTTAATGAAATTAAAAAAACCGTTTAATTTATTTTAACTTACGCTCAGCAAAGCGGGCAGGTTTTGCTAGTCGATACTAAAATTAGAAAAGTAGTAGTTAAAAGATCTATTTAAAATATAAAAACCGCTATAAAATAATTTATTTTTGTAATATTTAATTAAAATTTTAAATGTAATTAAAATTATTAGAATGTTTCTAATACAAGAGCTATTCTAATATCGTTGGTGTAATAATAGAGTTTGTTTCCACCCTTAGTTGCATATTCACTGCGCACCCCAATGTGTGCATCGCCCCGGGCTATGAAATATACGACCAATAAATAAACACGGAAGGGGTAAAATTAAATATTCATATGACTAGTGACGGACCATGTCGATATTTTATATATATTTTTTTGTCTTTATGACAATCGTTTTCATCATTTTGTTCTAATGAATATTAATAAAAATGTCAAAACTATTGCATATCAAGTTCTAGAATAAAATTATTTTCCTAAATAAATTAGGTACTTATACAAATATATTTCATGTTAATGTATAAACAAAAACAAAAAATTGCTCGTTTATTATTCACATAAATTATTATAAGTATGCGCAAAACATCGATACTTTCGTATTAACATCACTAAATAGTTCAATATCGTAATAGACAGGGTAAAGAGTGAGACTTGTATAACATCACCAAATTAGCCGAGCAGTGTACACTAGCCCTCAGGTTATACGTTCAAGGGCTGCCACTTAAGTTGAAAAATACAATAAAAAAACTAAAAACAAATTTATACATATACTTATTATATATTTTGTATGTGTATCTCAATTTATTAAAATAGATTTTATTTTTATCAATATCACCATGTTTTTTTTTATATAGGTACATTACATAAATGCAAAAAAATATAAGTTAAGTAATATGTTACAAAATTTTATAATTAAACATAATTTCAATATGAAATTATATAGAATCATTAGAATACTATACTTAAAAGTTTAAAAAAAATATTATCAGAGGTTGCCAGCCCTTAAGCTAGCACCGATATGTAAATGTTTAGTGACGCCTTTATAAATGATTTTATCCGGCATGTTTTGTGTGAAATATTACTTTGGAAAATTGAATTGAACGCAATCTGGACGAGATGTGAAGAACACATGTGCATATACACTCCCCAGTGTAATACGGTTATTATAAGTATTGAGGGTAGGCATGTAAAAAACAGTTTAAAATAAAAATTAAATACGTATTCTATTTTTTTTTTAACTTCAAGTCAAGGCAAAGTCAAAATTTCCATAATATTCAATTTAGTAACTGCAATCTAACTTTATCATCATAAACTATAAAAAGTCTTGGAAAATATTGTCGTTTTTCTATTTAAAAATAAAATAAGCAACTTGTCATAAAAAGTTACGTAAATTTGAACAGTAAATTAAATAATAAAGATAGGTATACATATTTTTTTAAGTCGGTTAAAAACAACACGAGCAATTCAAGTAAAGTGACATACTTAACATTAGAAGTAATTTAAGTTCAAAATCTAAATCTCAAAAAAACTTTAAATAGAGACAGCTTTGAGCTTTAAAGCTTCCTTTTTAAAAATATGGATAAGAAAAATTTACTTGACTAAAAACCTAACAGGCACAATGTGTTTTCGACTTCTCTCAATATTTCTCATTAAAGACGGTAGCTTTCGTCTATATTTTTACAATGTTGCCTGTTTTTACACATGTTTAATGTCAAATTCTTTTAAAAAGGAGGTCCTTTGTTCTACAATTATTTTAGTTAAGTGCCTAGATTCTTACCATCGAGTATGGGCTTTAAGAGTAACTAGCATGAGTAATAAGCTATTTTTAACCGACAGAAAATTTTGTACCTACTTTGTTTTTAGTTCAGATATTATGTTTAGTCTCTCGCAAAGATTTCCAATACTTTGTAGTGAGGTTAGAGTTCCATTTAGGTATAAGAGTTTACAGAAAGTCAATAATTAATTAAAGTTCTAGTTTGTTATATATAAGTAAATATCATTTTGACCATACGAAGTCAATTTCTTACGTCTTTATTCGACCTTTTATTCTATAGTTGTTAATTTAAGATTACAATCATAAATCGGTAATCTATTGTTAGTATGTAACAAATCAGTTTATATTTTAATATCGTATCGAAGTTAGATTACTTTGATAATGCTTATTTTAAAAAGTAAAATAACTTCCATATATTTTTTAATATTAATTGAATCTAAAGTCATATGAGTAAAACGTTAACCGGAAAATCTACAGTTTTTGTCTGGATATTACATTCCGTTAGATAAATTAAAAGGATTAAGACTAATTGAAACGCATTAAACAAAAATATTTAAGATGGTATTGGGAACGTATAATTTTATTTCACTTTTAAACATTTTTAATTTCTTATCGTGTCACTATAAATAAAGATCACAGTATACATACAGTAGTAAAATCAGACCTCACAGACTGTATGAGAATGGAATAGACATTCAGAAAAAATAATTGCCTACTTTATTATAATTAACTACATATGTTTTACTTGTTTTATTAAAGTTTATTTTACTGTGTTATTGTATCACTATATCTCTTTCTCTCTATCTCTACTTTTTTGTTTTCTACTGCCGTACTACTAACCTTTTTAGCTTTTTTTTAAGGAATTGCCCGACATGACATTGAAAGCTGCTATTATATATAATATGAAATTGCCCATGTTTTAAGAAAACCTTCTAATTAAGTTAATATTTCAAAAAATGGAAAAATACAACCATAGTTTATCGGAAAAATACAACCTACAATAATATACAGAACTCTTCAAGCCAATTCTACTCGCACTTGGCTAATTTTATTCCAAAAAAGGAATCCAAAAATGGATCCATTTGAAAAGAAAATGTTGTTTTCCTTTTATATTCTACCACAGTATATTAATGAAATATAAAAAATGCATAAATATGCCTTTATATTAATGGAGTTTGATCATCCCCGACACTTGCCTTATAAAGACCGAGTACGAGTACTTCTAAAAAACCTATATGGTATTTGACATTTAGCTCTACAGTAGTCAAACAACCAAATATGGTAAGTCTTAAAATTCGATCATGCTATACGAATGAGAAATAAATAATAAATATAATACATATTTCATTAAACATAATTGTTTACGCCTACTGTCCCGCCTCTTCATACCAAAATTTAATTTTAATTAACCGGTTTCGATTCCCTTTTGCGAATAATTAACAAGTGGGTTTATGACGGCTTAATATTAGGGTTCTGATGATCTTAAAGTATAGTTAGAATTCTGTAGAAGTTATTTTTATAAATTTATAGATCAGTGAGAGCTTTCTTAATTAATCAAAGATTATCTAAAACCGTTCTATTAATCTGTGGTCAACTGGCAAGCTTTGAAGCCATTAACAAGAGAATTGAATTGAAAAGAATTCTAGCTTCAAACAATTTTAGACGATGTAATACCTAGATTAAGATAAATAAAAAGATTTTTAATACTTTTATAAGTACATATATATTTTTGAAGGACGTTTTAAATACATAATATATCAATTTAATAGGACAAATACCTTTGTAACAACAATTAATTCAAAGAATCGTGTTGTAGTTGTAGTTTAAGTAAAAGTAATGCATACTTTATACCGCCTACAATAGCAACAACATTTTACTTTTTTATACATTCTATTTTTGTTAAATGTTAGCTCTTATTACATTTCATCGCGACCATGACATTAGTTTGATCTCGATTTTATTAGACAAAGCAAACCTTTTTTATAAATGTGAAAGTAGCTCTATTTGCTAAACCGATTTCGATGACGTTTGCCGACAGCATAGGTTAGAAGACGAACTTGATCCAATGAACATGAACTGCAACAATATTCTCGCTCCGCTTACTCTGCAGACCGAGCGATAGACAAAAATTGATATATAACTTTTAGAGAAGATATAACATTACTAAATTATCTTCTTTCTTTCTGTAAATGCTTGTAAAAAGACATAAAGTGTATCCAATACTTTACTTTTTATTTACAATATTCGTAACTACGTCTCAAAAACACATGTAATTTATGGCTTTCAGTTCAAACGATAGAATACACACAAACCAGATGACAATAATAGCTTTCGTTCAAACGATCTTACGCCATTTTCAGAGTTACTTGCTAATAAAATTAATAACGTATGCAAAATTAAAGTTTATCTAAAGCGGTATGCATTTATTAACTTACGTTTTCCTTTTATTGAAACAGTATAGAGCAATTGAAATCGGTTCAATTCAATTCTTTTTTTAATCGCTTCAAAGTGTGTCATTTTAGCGCAGATTACTTCGCGTCAGTAAAATAAATTAAGTTATATTAAATAAAAAAGAGAGTTAAACCTACCTACAACTAAAGACAGCACCATTTATGTAGACACATAAAAAAATTAATTGAAAAAAATGTGAATTTTAGTGTTTTTACCAAGAATGTTATTCTATAAATCCAAAGTCCATTAGGTACACTTAATATAACAAAAAATGCAAAACGTATCAAATACAAACATCAACAAACATTCAACATTAATGGGACGAATGACTTTAATTTGGAAGGACCCACAAAAGACGAATAAGTTTAGAACAACTAAAAACAAAATGACATGGACTCCTACACTCAATAGATCAATGCTACCTCATATGATACATTGATCATTTTTTTACTCAGGAATGTAGCTTTCTATCGGTGAATAAATTTTTAGAATCGATCTGATAATTTATAGGCGATCGTTCCTTACATAGAGACAAACAAACACCTCATTATAATAATGAACACATGTTGTTTTTGTAATTTAATTTATGTTTAGGCAAGTAGTTTGACTTATTAGCAGAAAACATCTGAAGTCAATGCAAATTTGCAGGATGTGGAAATAGAACCTCATAAACTGCAGCTGCCTACAACCAATTCCCTTATATAACAATAAATATAGAGTCGGTAAGTATTTACAATACTTTACAACAATTTTTCTTTTGTCAAAAAAGTCCTTTTAGTTTTGTTTGTCCTTTCAGCTAAATTTCGTTAAAATTCCACCCATTACAGAGATTAGCAAAATAGACAGACAGAAATGCACAAACTATTAACAAAGCTATTTATATCAAATTTCTACACCTAAAGCGATATTATTTTCGTGATTATGTTAAGTAAATAATAACTTCACCATAGCATAGATCACTGAGCCACGTGAGTGACGTTTCGCGCAACCGACCATACTAATTAGATCATATTTTAAGCAACAAGGACATAATTTCCCGTAATTAAGAAAACATATTTCAGAGTATAGTTCGAGATCAAAGCTGCGCGCGCGCATGTGAAGCGCATTATTTGACACTTCATTTATTTTGCACTAGTTTGCATATACGGATTTGGTCATGAGTCATATACATAGACATACGTAAAAGAAAGAGCTCAGAGAAGCTTTCGCAAGCTTTTGAATCTTATTTTTAGTTTTTCAAAAATAATATGGAAGGATATTTAATTTCCTATAATATTATGTTATTTTCTAAGTAAACGATAATTAAAATAAAATTAAAAACTTTTACTATAGAAATCTAAATACTTTAAGCAAACTTTACTGAAGTAAAATACCAGTTTATATTTTATCTTATTACTGCACATAGAATTAACAATGAAGGAAGACCGTTAGTTATAGTTATTCTGCACTGACATTGGCAACGACGTAAGCGACACTAACAAATGCCACAGTTAAATGCATAACATTCTACCGTCTCACAGCTTGTGTGCAAAGATTAGTTTTTGCTATATATCAAAGGAATAACCAAAATATTAAACGTGCATCTTAATCCTTAATAACTTGAATTATAAATATATACAAATAAATAAGAATGTCTGTTTGTAACATCAACATAACCGCTTTATAGAATGACTTTTTTACATTTTTGACTGTCTGTCGCTTTGTTTTAACTTATCTCTTAAACGGCTATAGACGGATTAGGATGTGACTTTAATGTGCAGATAGCTGATGTTATAAGGAGTAGCTTAATTAACTTATATTTTGAAAAAAGAATTAAGGTTCCGCTAAGAAACTTAAAACGTACTTCGGAATGAACCCGAGCGAAACGAGGGTGATTTACTAGTTCAATAATAAAGTTGTTGTGTTATTGATTTGCCGACGACGAAACATTTTTTGCATGTATCGTCGGAACTCTAATAGTGGCATTGGTAAAGTTTTTATCCCGGTGCCTTTATATTGATTGTGAATCCTTCGCGTTGTTAAAAGTTGCTTAGGTGCATTTCCAGCTCGTTAAAAATTTTGGTGTCGCTGATGCAAAATTTTGTTTCGCATTTAGAGCCATTTAGCCGCCTAATATAGAGCGAAAAATCAACTTAGTTTATTTAGGAACGAAGTTTTAGAAGTCACTAATTACTTGGTTTTTTGATAATATTTTAAAATTGAAACGAAGCACAGCAAATTTTTGTCGATGACAAAAATTTCTTCTTAAAAACATAAAAAAAACGTTGCTAAACTATAACAAATGCTAGTATATACTATGTCATTTAGGTAGTATATCTTTTTTGTCCATGTGGAAAAAACCTATAAAACATACAATTTTGGTTCTAAAAATATCTGTAAAATGTGAGATCCTTAGCACAGTTAACGCCAGTTTAAACATCTTTAAGACTGCAATTTTAGTGCCTATATCTTATTTTTAAACTTTTAACTCAACATGGGATTGTTTACAAAACGTGTAACAAAAGCCGGTGAAAGTTATTCCGTGCCGGTGCTAGGGTATAAATAATTTTAGTGCGCGGAAATCGCCTACATCAAAGCACAGTTGACAAACATGTATGACTGATGTTTTATTTGTTAAAAGAAACTTACATTTTATGAAAGACGGTTTTCCATAAGCTTAGATTTACATTTTGAATTCAGACATTTCTTGAAAAATAAATTTTAGACTGAAAACTTAGTACATAATATTAACAACCTGATTTGTTAGCTTTTGTTTCTCAATTAAAATTATTTCACTTTAGACTTTCTTAAATTTACGCTAATATTTGAAAAATAACGTTTTAAATAATGAAATATTTTTTCAGATTTTTTCATGGATTTATTTAGACTTTTGACTTCTAAATGCTTTTACTCTACTTTTTACCACGAACACGAGAGAGACTAGATTTGCACACTACTTAAAGATACCTACTTAAATAGTTGTTACAGACAGTTTCCACCCACAAAATTATACAATAATTAAAGGAATACAAAAATTGCACCAAATTATATTTTCTTATATAAAATTAACAATTAAGGCAGTGGTAGCCCAGTGGTAGCGCGCTCTTGAATAGCCAAGTGATGTGGGTTCAAGTCTGGGTCTCGCAACTGTGATATTTTCATAAGCGAATCATTTCTATCATGATTACCACTTGTCTTACGGTGAAGGAAAACATCGTGAGGCGTGTCTGAAAAACCTTCTAGGACGATAATAATTTTTGTTTTGTCTAGCGATCCTGTATTCGTTAATTTTCGCACCATCATCATCATCATCATCAGCCCTTTTTAACGTCCCACTGCTGGGCACGGGCCTCCCTCAGTACGAGGGGGATCAGGCCATAGTCCACCGCGCTGGCCCAGTGCGTGTGGCGGACTTCACCAATTTTCGACTTCATTTTCGCACCAAACTATGCTTATTTTAATAAAAAGTTAAAATATTTTAAAAAAATCCCCAATACCTCATTACTTATTAAAAGTGTAATTTCTTTAAACGAAATTTAAAATTAGCTTGTTTCTAAGAAAAAAGTCGTAATCTTGTACTGATTTTAATGATTATGTTTCTTACTGAGTACCTAACATATGTTCATATTTTTTGTTCTTCGTCATATAGCAACTAGCAAGCACCATTTACTTCGTCAATGCCGTGAAGATAGATCGTATGATGAAATGAAATTCCTAGAATGGGATTTTTAATATCTTTTAGTTCTTAGAGAACAACCTTGTTTTTTAATAAGTTGAAAAAATATTAAGCTTTAACTTAATATTTTTTACGGAAAAAAAATCTTATCAATTTTTTACCATAGACCGGATAATACATAAAAGTTTAAGAGAAATCGCATTACAAAATGTGTGCAACCTGTAAACAGGACGTGACCATTTCTATAAGTTTAAAGTTAACCTTATGTTTGGACAAGAATTGTTTTAAACAATGCATACGTTAAGTAAACTCGCCGTGACATCCCTTTGAACGTGCGTTAGGAATGTAGCTATACTGAACCTACACTGAGCTATGACAATATTGATAGAGTTTACTTAAAAAGTAGCTGAAGCTGACTTTATGGTATAGATTTTTTTGTTATATACTCAGATTATTTATAAATGTACTAGCAAGTCCTGCGGCTCTGCTCGCGTCCGAACGATGAAAATTTAGAGTTATAAATTTATTTTGATGCCAAATCATAATAAATAAAAAAAATTGGTCTAAAAATAAAAAATAAATATCTGGAGAGGGGCACCACCCTTATCACCTAGGAGAGTAAAATAAGCCAACGACCTATTCTCAAATACAGCCAAAAAAATCATAAGAATCGGTCAAGCCGTTTCGGAGGAGTTCAATAACAAACACTGTGACACAAGATTTTTATATATTAGATTAATTCACTACATCAGCTTATGTCTATAAAACCCCAATCGCATATCAAAATCATATCCGCTTGAGAAACTAAGGTAAGCAAGTCCGCATTTCTGGTATCTGCATGTGCGAATCATTTTCAACATGCTTACATACATACTCGGAACTTTAATATCTGAGAGAACCAATGTAACTAACTAGTTTTCAAAAGATATTTGAAGTCTGACGTCTTAACCATTATGGACTATACCTTGATCCCTTCGTGATGATGGAAACCCGTGCCCAGAAATAGGACTAAAATGGGCTGAATGTGATGAATTTTATTACGAGAAATAAAAACGCATATCGTATAAGTATCACTCGGCTCAAGAAAGCATAGAAATAATCATAACTTATAACCTTAGATAGCTTCGTCTATCTTTAAAATGCAAAAGTTATTTAAAAAGGATAATTAATTAAAAATATTAACGGTATTTTACGACCGTATGATGTAAAGGCTGTATGAGACAAGAATAAATGTCAAGCAACTTGCAAGTATTGCAGCAGTACAGGTAATGGGTAAGTTTATATAAAAACTTTCTATACATAAAGTTTTACATAGAATATCCTATAAGTTCTTCTAATAACATTTTTTTCATATATTATAAATGCAAAAGTAACTCCGTCTGTTTGTCTCTCTGTCGCGCTTTCACGCCAAAACTAGATTCTCTAAATCCAGAGAAAGGACATAGGCTACTTTTCAAGGCGAAAAAAGGCCGTAAGGGGTTTAAGTATGGGATGAAAGTTTGTATCGAAATTACGTCATTTTTAAAGTTAGAAGCTTGAAACTTATTTTTTTAGGCTTTTGATTAGATATAAATAAAAAAGACCTTCAAACTTGTAAAAATTATATCCTAAAAGAGTTACCTAGGTACGAACCCGAGCGAAGCGAGTGTGAGTCGCTAGTAGGATTATAAAGCCTTTACAGCATACACAAAGAAACTGCAATGTGCTAGAGATTTAGGTAATAAAAGTTAGATGAGCGCATTTTATTCATATGCGATAAAATTGAATAAAATATAGAGCTTTAATGTAAACTAAGTTTCCTATCAATAGATGCTGTGGTCATTGCATAGATGAGTGCAATCTTATTAAAATTTAAAAGACGAGTGGTACGCTTGGCAAGGATGCTAAAGATGCGTCTTTAGAATAGGTACTTGTAAAATAGTTCTACCACGTAGAGTAAGAACTAAGAACATTATTTGTTTAAATGATTTACATTTTGGCATTGTATAAACAAATTACTTTGAAACTGCTACTTAGTTGTCGCTCTTTATTTGTCTCACATCTATTTATTAACACCGTGAATAACAATAGATTTAAGTTTTATTAAATAAACTTATTTTTTATAAATTATAATAAATTACATATTTTTGTATGAAAAACGAAACACTTTAGAGATAAAAAATATATAATTAATTCAAGTTAAGTTTAAGAATTATTTTATAAATGACGATGCATGTTTATATCATTAAAAGTTAAAATTATAAGTTTTTTTTTTTAATTTAAGTCTAAGGAAGAATAAAAATTAGCCATTTAATGTTCTGATAAAATTACTGTATTTTCTTGAAACAGGTAGTAAGTAATTAGAGTAGTAAAAAATTATAAGTACAATTTCTGCTGTAGGAAATAACAAATTGCTTTACATTCTAGTTTATCAAAATATATTAATATATTTTAAAATACAAAAAAAAATGTTGAGAATTATTTTAGATGTTTCACGTAACTACTCCTGCAATAGTTGTGCAAGGATCATAAATTGTGTTTTGTTCTCAAACCACATGTCAAACATCGCACTAGCGAAATGTAAACATTATTATTTACATTGGGCAACACTATTTTAAGATAACCCGAAAAGTTGCCAGCTATTTTCGTCTTGAAATCTCTTGTAGTTTAACTTCAACGCTCATGTAGTGATTCATTTCCGTTACAATTTATATTGAGAAAAAATTCAACTATACAATTTCATTAATGGTACAACTTTTATTAATATCAGAGATATTCTTATCATCATTTAATGATGTTCTTAATTAAAAAGTAGCAATTAAAACCATTTTGCTTTTTTTTTACTATTTTATATTTAAAAAATAAGGACCTATAAAATTCTTATATTACGCCTTAAGTTTACTTACCACCAGTTGCCCATAACTGCCTCAACCATCAAAAGTATGAAGCACAAAACTTTCCAGAAAAGCTTCATTATGTCGGAAAAGTACTATAGAAACACAAAAAAATCTTCTCACCCAATCTTCAACACATCACGGCACAAAATTTAAAAAACAACCAAAATTTTAATAACATTTCGGAAAAACACAAAAACAAAAATTCACACAAAAAAAACTTAAAAAAACTTTTCGAAACAAACTTTTTAAAGTGGAATAATAAATAATATGAAAAGGCGGGATTTAATACAAGAAGCGGTGTAAGTCGGAAAGACTGATAGTTTGTAAGCGCGCTTGCGATCCGCGCGGTCGGAAATACAAAACCAGACTGGCTTGCTTTAAGTCGGTTGTAAGTATTCCATAGGATACGTCGTAGGGGAAGGGTCGCTTAGGAGGGCGTAAATGCAATACTGCACTAGTTCATCCTTAACCCTTACTAAGAAGCCTACATTTGTTGAATAAATTATTTTTTAACGAGACAGACGCGTACTTATATTTTTTATAAATGTACTATGTATGTATAGGCAACTTATATTCTCTGATAGAAAAGCGTTTGCCCGTACTATTTTAAAACTGCTTAAGAATCTTAGAAAGGTCCTACAAAGTAAGTATCAAAAGTATTATGGAAATTGCAAAAATAAAATAAATATCATAATTTATAGCAAGCTTACTCTAAAAGGATAATAAGTAAAAATATTTGATGTAAAGAAGATTAAAGGTGAATGATTGTGGTATTTGCGTTTTATTTATTGCGGAAATCGGTTAAATCCTACACTTAAGTAGTATAATGATCTCATTATTCAATTTTATTTAAACACTAACATATGCTATTTATCTTAAACAAGCTTTTGACCGTGGATCCACTCATATAATATGTAGCTTATTGACGTCTAATTATTCCTTTTGGCAGTGCTAAATCGTTAAATAAATCATTTATATAAGCAATATAATATGTAAATATTGCATAATACAACCTAATGCGAAAATCGACCCTGTAATCTCCGCTTTGATAGGTAGAGCTCCAAGCAGATACTATTTAAAATAGGTTCTTAAAGCTATCATTCTCTTATACAAAACATTATATTATAGACTTAAATCACTTATTTATAACAATTTTTCTGTCCAGTGTACATATTGTAGGTAACTACAGATTTGCATTAAGTCGGAGATAAGGTTAACGCTGACATATTTACTCGTTTAACCACTCTTAAGATCTATACAATACTCACGTTTTAAAATTATCTTCAGCAAATAAATAAGACAATGTAGAGTCGTCATGTCGTTGGACACTAATAAAAATACTAGATAAAGCCTTTACCAATAGATGATATCATTATAAATAGACAAAAACAAAACAATATTCCCTTTTCTCATTGTGTGAACCGGTTTTCTTTTCTTTTACTCGCCGTTGACGAAATATAGATCAAAAATGTGAAAAAAAAATTTTTTTACTCGTTTTTCACAGAATTTTATTTATGTTTTCTTAAATTTTTAAAAATATTATGGTCGAATTTCGAGCTCTAATCAAACAAAAGTTGGTTAAACTTAACTAGTATCTAAAAACTCTATCCAAACCTTTTTTGGCCTATTATCACCCCTCACCTTTAGAATCTTTAGAAACATTTTAAATAAGGGGAAACAATTCGACCGTGTATTTATATGTTATGCGACATATTTGACAGTCATTACTAGGTTCTGGGTTTCAATCCCAGGTCGGGCCAAGTATTGTAATCAGCCCTTTTTCTTAACGTCCCACTGCTGGGCACAGGCCTCCCTTCACTACGACGGGGATCAGGCCATAGTCCACCGCGACGGCCTAGTGCGGGTTGGCGGACTTCACATGTCTTTCGAAAACTTGCAAAGTTCTCTTAGACATGGTTTCCTCACGATGTTTTCCTTCACCGTAAGACAAGTGGTGGCCAAGCATTAGTTATACATATTATACATTTAATGTAGTTGTGGGGTTTTATGTCGATAAAGTCTCATTAATAGACTGGAGCTGAGACGTCAACAAAGCATTCGGTTCTACGCCTGATCTCTTCCCGGTGGTGCAGAATTGTAGTGTGACCAGATTATAAAATTGCTTTTTGCAGGCAAACCTACTAAATGGTATATCATGTGCACTATAGTGTCTCGTGCGCAAATAGCTAGTCTTGATGTTGACAATGAAATCAGTCGCCAAATCAGTCAGGAGAATGCTTTATTATTATTATAACATAGGCGTAAAAGTGTGTGTGTAAGGCGTAAAAATGTCACTTACATTTGCTTGTACGTAGGAGATAGACCACTGTATCTAATTTAATTATGATAGAAAGCTCTAACTTTACTATCCCCAACATAAGCTTATCAACTTACCGCGATATAAACCGGTACTAGGTATTACTTATTCTACTTTATTATTCTTCAACACGTCTTAGCTATACTTATTTCTTATAATTGAAACCGTAAAACTGGTATAAAGTTATAAAACTTATCCATTAGTTCCGATAAATAGACCTATTAAGTTCTTTCTGTTAAAGATATTAATATGCTATTTGTTAAGATTCAACAAAGTAAAAAGGTTTCCAAGTCATTGGTTAATAAATTGTTAATAAATAAATCTAAGCGAAATTAAAAGTTAATGATCGTATCAGATTGCAGTTCAAGTTGAAAATTTTATTAATGAAATAAAAGGCGGTAGAGAAAATATCTGAGTGTTCTCGACATATAGGTATGATAGGCGTGAAATTATTTGTTTCATTATTGTCCATACGAAACCTTTGAGCCTTGAGGAATACCAATGTAAAGAGCGAGTCAGAATGGATGGACAGCACTATCTAATTCCATTTTATGGTACACCTTGTGTTATAGATACCATATAGTTGACTACATGTATAACTTTAAATATATACATATTGTAAATATAAACACCCATGACTGGAGTACAAGCATTCGTGCTCATGTATGATGTGTAAAAACACATGAATGCCCCCAGCGGGACTCGAACCCGCGACCGCTGGCGAAGGTAGGGTGCTACAAACAGCGCCAAACGTCTCGTCGCTATTTTAAAATTTCAACGCTTATCTTCTATAGTTTATACATATACATATGTACGAGTAAACTCTTGTACATAATTAAATCGTAGCTTAGTCGAATGGTAACGTAAACTAAATAATTTTTGAAGAATCTTTTTGAATCAGTAATTAATATGAATACAAGTTTTAGTGCCATGCTTGTTACCTTCGGGTAGCAGCCGAATGGGCCGACACGCCCCGTATAGTACCACTCTCTCACAGAAGACCAGCGTGAAGTGGCAGCTATGCTGTCGCGTTTCGTCCGGTAAGTGAGAGTCCGGGAGGCCCACTCCCCATCCCTACTCCCGTCCTTCTCCCTCCTCCCTTTCCTGAAAGGCCGGCAACGCATCTGCAAGCCCTGTGGTGTTGCATATGTATATTGGCGGAGGTGATCACTTACCATCAGGTGAGCCTCCTGTCCGTTTGCCCCCTTTGTCTCATAAAAAAAACCCTGAATCTAGAGTTAGAATTTGTCTATCTGTAAGTCACTGATCGCATAATAGCTAAAATATAATATCTCTAAAATATAAAGATATATTATATACAATATTAATATCGAATACTTTGACGCCATTAACAAGAAATTGAATAGAAAATTAAATTAAGCCAATTGTTTTTTGAAAGCGTCACTTTTCTTTGATAGTAGGTAGGTAACACACACTACGAGTATAGTAAATCTCTGTTTATTGAATAGTAATTTTATTGTCGGTCAGTCTTAATAACAATTATTATCTAATAAAAAACCTTATGATCATAAAATTTTACAAATATTGTTACATGATACATTTATTTCTATCCTGATGTAATCATGGCATTTCTTTGAAATGTTAGTTGGAACTTATTCTAATTTCTGTATAAATGCAGACAACGTAGTTAATATCGATTCGATTTATTAAAATACGAATATGTACGTAATATTATGTAGGTTTGTTAATACATAAAAAATCGATTCATAATTAAAATTTCTCGAACATAATGTATGGGGACAGGTAAAATTGCAAAAAGATGCGATTTTCACGCATCACGCTCTAATTTCGTTACAATTGAACGCAACTAATTTGTAATATATTGTATACTCTCTAACGTAATTAAACTATCAATGAAACATATACCCTAAATGAAAGTGAAAAAAGATCAAAATTGCATGACTTATTTGGAATTTCTTACTGCACAGTCAGCAACATTTGAGTTTACATGATTCTATTGAAAAATGACTCTACAGGTAAAGGTTTTAAAGCACAATTGATTAAATATTTAATTTGTACACCTTTCGAAATAGTTATTTCAATAGACTATTTTAAGCAAAAGAGTGCTTTATTTAAAAGTAGATAAGGGTTATGAAATTTGCGGTACATTTAAATGTGGAGGGTAAAACAACAATAGGGCTTACCTGGCATTCTGCTGTTTACGATCACTGTAAAACTGTAATTGCAACAGATCAAACGAACCGACGATTACGAGGTGGTTGTACACTAGTAATAATTTGGTTATTGACACCCTAATAATAGGTACGATGTCTGTTGGTTTATCCTAATATAATGCGCCAATGAATTTCATATTATGTAAATTTTCATCGCCTAGCTTTTAAAAGTTTCTATAATTTTAAAACACAAATAACATATTTATGACGACTCGTTTGGCTCAGTTGGTAGTGACCCTACTTTCTGGGCCAGTGGTCGCGGGTTTGAGGGCCCCACTAGGGGCATTCATTCACTAATCACGAATGTTTGTACTCCAGTCATGGGTGATTATATTTATAATAATATGTATGTATTTAAAATTTATATGTGTAGTATATCAACTATCTGGTATCCATAACACGAACACGTAACGTAGCTTACTACGGAACTAAATGGCGCTGTTGTAATAATGTCCCAACATATTATATATTATTTATTTATTTATTTATATTGACCAAATTAGTTATTAATTATTATCATGATTAGGAGATGCTTCATTCACTTCTAATATAGAAGTACAAGACTAAGGCCGTAATATACTGAAGACTGAAGCGGTAATTACCTGCCATATTATAAAATGTATACGAACAGATAGGTAAAAAATCGAGAGAATACAAAATTTAATATACATAATATAAGGTCTACTTACTATTCTTGTCAAACTTTGAATTTTATATTGCATGACCCAATGAGGTTTTCTTAAAGAATTTTAATGGATTTAGTTAAAAGGAAACAAAAAATATTAATTTAAAACTGCAAAATGTAAGTGTGCCATCATCTTAACGTCTTAACTGAACCGGCCTAATGCGCTTTTTGCGCATCTCACACCAACAAAACTAAATAACACTTTCAATCGAATCAATAAAGTCGATTTTTGATTGGCACAAAAAAACCTATTTATTTATAACAACAGTTGTTGGGCAAAAAACTGATACATTATCACTTTTTACTTCAAACCAAAGGTATTTAAGAATGAAGTCAAGAATTTGATCATTTACGCTTTTGGCACATTAATCTGCTTTGGCAAAAACAGTAATAGAGTAATAATAACAATCTACTTAAATCTTCGAAATTCAAACTAAATCGATATCTAGGTCTAACTGAATCTAGATTCTAAAATACGAGAACAATATTAACCAAACTTTTGCAGGGTTTCTCAATTCTCACAGATTAGCTTTTTCCGCAGTGAACAGTGTCCTATGAGTATACTCGTATGTTGACCGGGATAATCAGCTATATTATCATACCGAATTTTATCAAAATCGGTTCAGTGGTTTCCTTGTTTTGAAAGATAGAACAATTCTAAAAACTAAAGATTCGGCTTCTTTTTCAATAATTACTGTATCGATAATAACTACTTTAAATGTATTTCAATAAGATTTTCCAAATAATAATTTAACTGGGTTTTTTATTAGAGAATTATATTATATGCACCTATAGATTAAACAATTATCTATAAAACTAAGTCCTCCGCCGCGTCTGTCTGTCTGTCTGTCTGTTCGCGCAAAACTCAAAAAGGTGCAGTAGGCACCGATTTTCATGCTGTTTTCACCAAGTGGTTCTCGAGAAAGGTTTTAGTATATAACTTATCAAGTATTTTAATTTATTTAGACGAATATCTTAGAAGTTATCGTAAAAAAATACGGGCGCGAGAATAAAATGCAAGCGTTGCTTCAAGCGCCGCTTCGCTTGATGCAATCGCCGACCCTACCCCGCACCGTCTTGCCTACTGTTTAGCTAATAGCTTTGATTTGGCATCATAAAATACTTATTAAATTTACAACGTTCTACCACCAATTCCTATTTTTGAAGTGAAAACTTCTTTAGCGGTGTTGAGCACTTTTGTGGGATGGGTAAAAACTGTGAAACTCGCGTCAGGACACGTAGGCTGATCGAAAATTCGTAAGACTCGTAAAACTCGTAAGATCGAAATCGATTAATCGAACAATCCATTTTTTTTTTTCGATTGTCGATATTTTTTCAATAATGACATGGGTGTCATTTTCGAGGTTTCTCGGGGTGCTGATTGCGAAAATGAGGTCCATTTTCAAATCCAAGTTGGCGGACATCCGGTTTTTTTTTAATAGTGATTAGAATGCAGGCTAAGCCGCGGGAATTGCTGGTGTTACTATAACTATGTTCATATGTAAGCGAAATAGCAAAAGCGAAGTTAAAAAATTAATTAGGTATCTCAACATAAATTGATTTTATCGTGTAAATGGTAGGTACAAGTATTCCACAACTGTATTAGAATTTACCACAAATAGTTCTTTCAATTGTCTTCAATTCGAGATAGGTTTAAATGACGATTTTAAATTGTTTTGAACATTATTTCATTAAGGTTAGAGAATTTGTGTAGGCTTCAGGAATTAAACATTGCGTCATGCCATTACGAGATGTACGTTTTACAGTCAGTTGAGTTTTTGAATAAATAAATGAGATTATTATTTTTTTGATTTACCTATTTACAATATCTCTTATATATAAAAATGAATTGCTGTCCGTTAGTCTCGCTAAAACTCGAGAACGGCTGGACCGATTTGGCTAATTTTGGTTTTAAATTATTTGGGGAAGTCCAGAGAAGGTTTAAAAGGTGAATTGATATGAAAAAAAAAAGTTTAGGTCTTTTATTTATCGATTGAGTCAATACGAAGTCTGCCGGGTCAGCTAGTATCTAAATAAAATTATGCTATATATAAAAAGGGATCAGTATTTAATATTGTATAATATTCAAGAAACAGCTAAATCATGAAATAAAATAAAGTTCGGTTACACTTATATCTTAACATCTACACGGAGATATTATTATAGTGTAAGTGCTCCCCAAAGCACTATGACACCTTGAACTTTAAAAAACCGACGTTTTGCTGGAAACTTACTAACCGAAAATCCCAATACCTCGATTCAACCTTCGATTAGTCAGCCTTAAATAATAAATACTAACCACTAGACCAATAAAGCAATTATTCGTAATAAACTACTTAATAAGTTAATAAGCTTCTTTGCCTTATTACGTTGTGAATTTATATTATAATTTTATATTTACTCTACGAAATGCTTGTGACCTGAAAAGGTTTACGCAAAATATTATTAAAATTTAATTATAACCTAATTTGCTACACAGGTACTGCTGATATAAAAAATGTTTGTATAATTTTTCATTCATACTTTGCGAAAATATAATCGTACATAAATACTTGGCTGCCTGTACAGTTTTGATTTATGTCAATTGTAATAACAACTCTGCTAAAAACAATGATAAAACTAGTACTAGTAGATAAAACAAGCACTAAATTGGGTTCCGTTGGTTTTGCTGATTAATGGAAATCAATCGAGTAAAAAAGCAATTCATACGGTTGAATTTTACTCTTAAAAAATCAGTTAGTTCTTGGAACACACCACGGGCGTAGCCAGGTTTTAATTTTTTTTCAAGAAAATAAAACTACTAAAATTGCATGAAAAAATGTAATATATTGTCGCGTAATATAGTGTGAACTCGTCATAATAGCAACGTTGTACCATGCCTAAGAACGGCGAATGTCAATTTTTAACGTATGTCAATTAGATGACAGGAACAGTTTATTACAAATTCTAATGTGTTAGAGAGAGACAAAACACTTTAGGGAAAGGATTCGAAATTACTAGAAACATTTTGAATTTTCGATACTAGAATGTTCTTAAATTTACCCGGAGGTACGTGCAACTGTGCGCTTAAGACACCATACTAGTTTTAAGGAAGCCGTAGCTCATGCTCTAGAGGTTGAAGCTGTGTATCATGACTCTAGACCTTGGAAGGTGCGGGAAGTAAGTACAGAAGGAGCATCGGCCCGAGAACGTAGGTTTAGCCCAAGTTGCTACGAGTGCGGCGGTCGGGGCCATCTTCGAAGTAATTGCCCTTCAAGGAAGAACGGTCGACGACAGTCAGATGTTGGTATATCAACTTATAATCAAGCCAGAGGAAAACTGATCTCTGCCAGGGCTAGGACTTGGGCACTGACCGGGGAATCTATAACCCCAGCGATAAAAGTAAAACATCAATAGATGGAAACACCTTGGTTATACATGGCGCTATTAATGGAGTAGCATGTAAACTCACGCTGGATACCGGAGCATCACGAACTGTCATTAATAACCGAAGATTGAGACACATTGCAGACAATAATTTGCATGATAGAAACACACATTCCTCTTACGACAGCTACCGGCCAGCGCATACCTGTTTGGGGGAAAAGGAAAATCGCTATCAAAATTGAGGACTAAATCTATTGGCATAACGCAATAGTTGCAGATAAGTGGCGGAATTCATGAAAAAGTTCGTTGCTTGAAAGACACCGCTCTTCCACCAAGATCGCAGACTCTAGTACCTGTCTCTTTATGTCATGTGCTATTATAGAGAAGTCGGAAGATGAGAGCTCATGGATCTCGGCAAGAGTTGTTATAGGTAAAGCTTCGACATCTATGGTTTCAGTTCTGAATACCAGTAATTCTACTCAAACCATTCAAAGAGGCGAAGATTTGGGGAGTTGTGAAGAGATAGCCTGGTTAAGCAGATGTCAACCGAAAGAGAAGGTGTTGAACAAGGATAAAGAGTAAGCAATGAAACTTTTGAAAGATTGTAAAGAAGATCTCACGAGTTCACAGAAGATAAAAGCTGAAAATTTACTGTACCGATATTCAGATTTGTTCTCTAAACATGACGGCGATATAGGAAGAACTGGATTAGTTAAGCATAAAATTAATACTGGGGACGTAGCACCTATTCGACAACGACCTAGACGAATACCTTGGGCTAAGGAAAAGGAAGTTGACATAATCCAAGACATGAGAAAGAATAACATCATTGAACATTTCACTAGTCCTTGGTGTTCGCCAGTAGTACTAGTAAGGAAGAAGGATGGATCTACAAGGTTTTGACATCGATTACCGCAGGCTCAACGATGTTACTAAAAAGGATTGTTATCCCCTGCCCCGAATCGACGACACCCTAGACACTCTCAGCGGTATGAAATGGTTTTCAACTCTCGACTTGAAGAGTAGCTACTGGCAAGTGGACATGGACCCCGTGGATAAGGAGAGAACTGCGTTTTCAACTGCAAAAGGGTTGTGGCAGTTTAAGGTTATGCCGTTCGGGTTCGAGTTCGGGTTCAATGCACCAGCCACATTCTTAATTTTTCGGGGGGGGTTTAAACCCCCTAAACCCTCCCCCTGGCTACGCCCGAGGAACACACGATACTACTTAACATTTAAAAACCTATATTAAAACCAATTTATAGTAGTAAAAGTACATTTATCGTATTTTTAATTGACTTCATAATTCTTTTTTCTAATCTTGCTTTATTTTTTATAGAAATACCAATCATAAAAAAACGTTAGAATAGAAGCACAGAAAAGTAAAAAAAGTCATTTATATTCTGTGGATATTTAGATTTTGCATTGTATTATTTAAAATATAATTTTTTCTGCTGCACTTGCCAGGGTATCAGCTCACTATACAACTACCAATAAAAAATATTATATACACACACTATATATTTTGACATATTTTTAATACAGATGTCATTAAAAATTTTAGATGAAAATATTTTTGTGTAGCATTCATTAAAATAAAGATGGCCTAGATTTAATATTTGGTGATATTTCTGAATTTTTAATAAAATCTAAATAGTCTATGGAACCCTGATGACAGGTCAAGTAGAGATTTGAAAAAACTAACGAGTAATACGTAGTCATTTACCTAATCAATGCACAATGTAGTGATGGCGATGTTTTTGTTTCTAAGATTTTTTACATTTGTCAATAATATATATAATAATCAACAATAATATTTTTTTTATTTTTCTGAGTACTATTAGTAGTTATTAAGGTTAGGCAGCGGAATAGACGAGACGGGTCTTATAATTTAACTTTTACCCTACATTCGTCCGACTATCCGTCTGACCTATATAAATATAATACTTTAAACTATTACATGTTACTAGTTGATTTTACACTTGACTATTTGATTGCACTTTATTTATTTTTAAACAATTTTATTAATTCTAATATACTTAACACATCGATACCTTAATTCGTAAATCGGCTGACTCTGGATCAGTTAATTATCTCAATTATTCGAAATACAAATGAAATAATAACATAACTAGTATCCCCTGAGAAGTGCACTTAAATGGAGTTTAAAACGTCTTGCGAGTTAAAAGTTAAAAAAATAGTTTAGTCAACCACTTTTTCATTTTTCAACTTCATATTCAGTGCACATATTTTTGTTAGAACTTGACTACCTATTATTAACGATCTGAATTATAATACATATTTTTCTTTATTCAAACATAAAACAATAGTATTGGAAACAATAAATATAAAATAATACTCTACATTTATAGAATAGAGAGAGATGCTATCTTATAATTAATATCCAGCCATTACATTTTTTATTGCTAATCGAAATAATTGCCCAGTTGTTTACAATCCAATCGTGCTCATTAAAAGGGGCCTCTGCCCTACAGCAACACGTTAACAAGGCCCATAAAGTGACCTAAATATGCTTTAAAAATTATAATGTTCTAAGGACAAAATGTTGTTTTATATTTAAACATAGGTTAGTATGATTTTTTTTTATTTTTTGTTTTTAGTTTAATTAGTTGACGAGCGGACATGGCAAAATAAAAAGGATTCTTAAATGACTCGGGAATCTTAAAAAAATCGATGAAAATCGCGTTACAATCGATGATTTCATCGACATAGTAGGCAGAATTTAATACATTTTTTTGTATTGTCGACATAAGTGAAAACGTAAACTAAAACAATAGGGCCAAAGAGATTAATAATAGAGATAAAATAAATTTGTTCTTAACTTTGTGATAATTTAAACAGTTTTTTTTCTTAGCAGTTAACTTACGCAACACATCATAAAGGTCGATAGTTAAAAATATACATATTATATGAAAGTTAATTTTTATATATATATTTTTTTATATATTTTAACTTATTGGCATTACTACAACAATTACTAGAACGAAAGAGTAAGAAAAAGCTAATTGCATACTTGACCTTAAAAAATGATAACCGTAAAATATATATATTGATACAGTAAGAAACATAATAGAAGAAAATAAAAATTGGAAAGTACAGTTATGGAATATAGTACGAGGAGCTATACAATATATGGCGTATATTTTTCGTACTTGCCTGGCAATTACATTCCATGTCCAGAGTAGACAAAACGACAGCCAAACAATAACATAAAAGAATCGATACTGCGAGATACAAATGAATAATCTATAAATGCCTTAAAGACATTGGTAAAGATGACTAGAAGTCTTAGATACGACAAATATTTATTACTGAAACGCCTAAAACTTTATACATATCAATTCTGTGATAAAAACTAACGTATTATCAAAATCTTTAATAGTCCGAGTTAAAATCAGCTCAGGATCAAACGAACAGACAGATACCGTCATTACGGTTATTTTGCAGGATAGGTATTTTAATATCTTATAAAGGCACTTTCATTAATTATTCAAGTGCTACAGAACAGCTTTTAATTACCGTATATTGAATGTATTGAATGTATTACATAAAACCATTTTTGTTCTAAGTGAAGGAAACCAGAAAGAAAATAGTAAACAATAATTTATCTAAATTATAAAAAAACCTTTGGTCAAGTGATACAGATATATTGAAACGAACAAACATACATGATTATCATATCTCGTAATACTAATTTGATAAACACATACATGTGTTTGTGTACAATAAAATATGCAATAGTAACAATAATTAAAGTTATAGACATGTCTATAATTCACGTGGTCTGCATCAGGAGCTAATACGATCGTGTTATTAGACTAGGTATAATAAGTCGGCATATTCCATACTTCCATACTCAGCTTATTCCGCCGATATCATCTCATACTATTTTTATTTTATTCATAGACCAATCTTTATTCCTTTGTTTACTCTAGCTGGAGGTTGTCACTGATAATGTTGTTTTATTCCGCTAAAATGATTAAAGTGCTTCAGGCTGATTAGTTCAACCTTATTACATGAATTTATATCTGTACATACAATAAAATTCTAACTTAGTCGAATATTTTGTGGAAAATCTAATTAAAATAGTCATTATTATCCGAAGCCAAATCTATATGGTTTTAGATTTTTGTCTGTCTGTTTGTGACCGCATCATGACACTACAGAATTTGATGTTTGATATGGTGATAGCTATTTTTTGTGGGTCAATATATGGGATACAATTTTCTGCAGGGAAATATTACATTACTTACGCGCAAAATAGGGGTATGGTATAAATTTAAAAAATAGACGTCACAATCGTCTCTACCATACTCTATCTGAAAATAAAACAGACACAAAAGGAAGCCAAATTGTTTAAAGGAAATGAGAAAATAAAGAAAACTAACATCAACGATTCACTAACTACCTTCTGAATAAATAGTATTGCTAAAACGAGACATAAATCCTATTTAGTTACATAAATATGAGTAATTGCCTACTTTAATTAAATCGGTGCCCTTGTCTTAATAAGCAGTTTCAAATTCATCAATTCAAACGATGTGATGTTTTAACTCGATTAAATTAGTTCAACTCGATTCGAATAATTTAATACATAAAGAAAAAGAAAAACAATACTATAATAAATAACTGAAACGTGGTCGATTAATAATAATATGTTATTTATATTATATTTTCATAAGCAATATTGGCCCATTACAGAACATAAATTTACTCGAACGAAATTTATTGTTGCATTGTAGTCATACTTATGTTAACATGATGAAAGATGAAACATTTTGATATATCCCGTTTATTATTAAACTGGTTTCAATACGATTACAACAAATCTTATTATGTTTTCTTTTTTCGCTTATAAAATAACTTTAGTACACGTCTTAGAAATTCGTTTAAAATGTCGTGTTTTTAATTTCCTAAATATGTACGTTTGAAATGTAAATGTGGTCTGCATCGTTTAAAAATGATTATTAAGCATTTTTATTCGATTTTTCTATAGAATCGCATGTGTTTTGTAAATTTATTTATCCGTCCCTCACATAATATCTCACAAAGATTGGCTGCTTGAAGATTATCAGACATGAGAACATCATGACAATAAAAATGTTATTAACCTAAAATAGATGATTTCTATGTACTCTTATTATCAATCAATCATCATTTGGTACCAAGCAAGAATGTGTAATTTTCTACTTAAATACGTATCTATTTAATTATTGCAGAATGAAATAAAGAAAGCAGAATTTAATTAATTTAATTAACAAGGTACATATATTATAATAAATTTAAAATCATACTTATATAATACTAGCAATTTCCACGGCTTCGCCCGCGAACGAAGGATAAAAGTTTAGGGTCATAATTAGTATTATCGATAATCATAAAAAAAATAAAGGTCTAAAATAAAAAATCTGAGAGGCCACCCTTATTATCTAGGCCCTATTGAAATAAAAAATAGCCTACGACCTATTCTCCGACCTATCAAACCTACACAAAAAAATCATAAAAATCGGTCAAGCCGTTTCAGAGTTCGGAGGACACGAGTTTCTTTATATTACATATTGTTTTTGCGTTGAAACGGGGTGACGGATACCTTTTTTTGTAAGAAGATGTTGGAACGACGCGACGGAGAGTAATAAAACGCGACTTTCTTATTTCAGCTTATTATACAGAATATAGCGTCTAAAATAACATAAAATTAAAATTTAATATTACTTTTTATTTTACTGCTTCCTGTATTAAATCGTGCGCAATTAATAGTGAATCAAAAATAAATCGGCTAATCTTCAAAATATTATCTTACATTAAATTAAAAATTCAGAAACACCCAAATATTTTGTTTCACATTTAACATAATTAAAACTAAAGTGTTTAACGTCGTCTTACTGTCAAAATTTTGAAAAAAAGAATGCGGTCAACGGAAACGGCGCTATTTAGCGGTTTTATATTTTTTAAATTGATCTCAGTGGCCTGGCGCGAACGTCATCGCTCTTGAGCCTGGCGGAATAAAAACATTGGGATCGAGTAAACGTGCACCGTTTACATGTACTGATTTAGAGAGAGTCGTGGCAAAATATCGATATCGATTTTTTAGGTTAATAGTTAAGAATCGTGTATTAAATTGAAAATGTTACCTATTTAGTAGTAGGTTAACACGCCCTTTTTAGCCTAACTTATTATTTTTATTACCTACTTGCATTTTTATTCAAGTATTATAGGAATTTATAAATACCTAAATAATATATTATTATAATTTATTAAGTTGTACTTACAAAATAAACGTAGCAAAGTTAAAAAAAACAATATACCTACGACTCTATCGATATAAAAGTTTTCTAAAAATAAATACCATCCCTAATCCATTTATTTATTTATTAGAATACTGGCTTGTATCAGCGCTCAATCATCGTGGTATTTTCAAATCACTCATCGGCAAAACGCTGAACCATTCGTCTTTATAAAAGCCAGTGTAAACTTGTCAGTCCAAATTGTACGTTTTTAGTGTATATTAATCTGTTCAACTCTATTAACTGGCTAATTTACGATACAATAAAATTGCTGCAAAAACTTCTGGCTTAAACATTGGACTAAATTTTAAGAATATATTTGTTTGAGCGACTAATCAGGTTATTTAGAGCTCTGACAAAATTTTTGTAAATCTACGTTTTATAGATAAGTAGGTACCTAATGTCTTAGAATCATTCTAAGCCTAATGTAATGAAATATATTAACTACTAGCGACTTTTATTTATTATATGTATTATTATATAATATAGTATAATGCATATATTTTACAGTCTGTATAATTTTACATAATTGCACGTTTATTATTTTAGAGTCCTTAATGTTTTGAGGCAGTAAAATTAATCCATCCTACTAATATCCGTTAATGAAACTCTTAAGACTTAAACTAATACTTAATAGGTATATTAATTAATTATTATATTATATTATATATTTTTTATTGCTTTATTAAAAACTTTTTAAATTAAAATATTTTTGAAATAACAATAGGAACCGAAATAAGCAGACACACTACATAATAATAAATGGCAAATGCTTTCAATTACTGACGTCTAGAACAATAACCGTTCCCGCCAATCGCCATGATGGTATGACGTTTATAAGACGCCATTTTGCATCGGGTTGCGTTCTGAAACCCGTTCGAACTTCGAACAAAGGATCCATTTGAATGAATGGGGATGTACTATAATTCGGTGTTCAATATCGTATAGTGTATACATGACACCATATTATAGGGCCATTATGGTCTATATTTAACCAACTTTTTAGAATTTAGTCCTTCAACTTACTGTTTAATCTCTTTATTTAAAATGTATAAGATAATACAAATTACTTATTATAACAATGTTAGGTTCGAAGTAATGTTCTTATCATTTTTTATTTTATTATCCAGCAAACAAAGTCTACATTAATTAATATTCATACATAAATCATAATTTACTTACACATTTTAAATTCATATTTTAAAGACATAAAATTAAAATTAACATGAATTTAATGTTTGTCAAATAAAAACTAAAGCAAGCAATACAATTATAATAATAAATAATTAGTTTTTTATTTTAATTAATATAGTTAATTAATATAGTTTTTAAATAAATTATTGTTATTTTCAAAGGTACCTACAGGGTTTTTATAAAACTGTATACTTTTGTTACTAAAATAATTGCAGCAAAAGTTGGAGATGCCGGGGATCGAACCCGGGGCCTTTCACATGCAAAGCGAACGCTCTACCACTGAGCTACATCCCGTTGTCGTTATATTTTCATAGTTAAATACTTTTTTAAAATGATCATATCATATAGGTAAATGGGTAATAGATAAATCTTTATCTTTTTTATATAATTGTGTCTAATTATGAGTGATGGACAATTGTTACTTACCTCTCACGGTTCCCATACTTAAGGATAAACTGTTTTTACTAGAGATGAAACGGATAGTGGTTTGGCCGGATACCGGATACCGGATATCCGGCCGTTTATATTATATAGCTTCTTTGAAAACTGATTCGGAGTCGTTTTTAATCCTTAGGAGAGATCCAAACTACCTAATTGCTACCTTTTTAGACCCAAGATTCAAGTCAGACTATTTAGGAGTTCTTGAGACTAAAAAAGCCCGACAGAAACTCATCATAGACTATATAAAATACTCTTACGACGAATCTTCTTCTGACAGTAACAGATCATCGCAGTCATTAACACTTGATAAACGAATGAAAGAAGATGAATCAGCATCCAATTTCACACGTGAAGCTCGTGACACTTTTTGGAACTATTTCAATGAAGTAGCAAAGGACAATAGTAGCGATTGTCGCGACCAAGAAAAATAAAATTCAATTGCTAACGAGATTGACTTTTTTTTAAAGGCATCTCGAATCGATCGCAATCACGACCCATACATTTGGTGATCAATTAATTTAAATCAGTATCCGCCAGACGCTGGTCTGGTATATATAGCCAGGCGGAGTCGACTCTTACAAACAAATGCGAAAAATTTAGTATTTATTCATCACAATTTGCCACTTGTTAATTTTGAGTACTAAACTAATTAATAAAACAAACATTTTTGACGTGCGATTACAAAAATAAATGTTGTCCAAAACCTATTGTGGTATGATTACCGTTGTGTAAAATATTGAGGTTTTTTTAATTTTACTTTTTGGTATCCGGCCCAGCCGGATACTGACTTACTATCCGGTATCCGGCCGGATAGTGAAAACAAGGCCGGGTAGGCCGGATACCGGATAGTTGTTGGATATCCGTTTCATTTTTAGTTTTTACATTAAAAGGGAAGGACTTAATGTACCACTCAAGAGATCAGTATATACCATTTTCCGGCATAACTATCTCTTTGTATTAGATCTAGTTCCCTTGCGAGTTGTGACATAAAAAAGGGTAGAAATTAGATACACGTACTTATCAATAAAACTAGCAAGTATTCCGGTATAGTACCTACACCAATAAATAGAATATTATGTTCTTTTAAAATGTTATTATACATAGAAAAAGAATGCCAAATGTTTCAATCCTTGTATCTTCTCCTTATATCTTGTACCTATCTATTAGTTGCACTATATTTTGTATGTAATATTTGAAAACACTTATTATTAATATTTTAATCTTAAATTATTCCAAATCCCCAGCAAAGCCCGTAAAGGAAATATTGACCAGATTTCATTCCGCACGTATAGCATCAAAATATCAGTTTCACGTAGCGTGGCTCATAGGATACAATTAGCATGTGAAAACACTGCGCTGTCCCGCCGCCGCGGGCGCCGTCTAATTGGCCCTGTGTAAACTCGTCCTGTTATCGGGACGCCCCGAGCATTTGTATATAGTATGGAGATTGCTTTTATATTTAATATTAAAATTAAATTATTCTTAGTATTACTATTGCAAATGTATAATATTGGGTGTATGAAAGTGTACCTTTATTACACCTTCACGTTAAGACCTAAGCGAAGAAATGGTTTCCAAAATTACAACTAAATTATATAAGGGTTTTTGATTTTGCTATTATCACTTTATTTTATAGCAAAAGGAATCGACATAATGTTCACGTTTTAAGTCAGACTCAATTTTTCTGAAATAGTACTGTTACGTACTTCGGGTTCGGGATCGGAAATTAATAGCGTTCTTGCACTAAGGATGTTTTATTTCACTATGAACACACGCACAGTTTGTACACAACACTAGTCTCTGAACACTGTATTTCTCTTCTCAATACTCCTTCTCAATGCTTCTTTACTAATACTTCAACCAACTCTTCACTTTTCCACTATTTCGTTTCGCTTCTTAGTCTTCATTCAACTTCGAATGTCAACTGCCCTGTCGACACACTGCCGCCCTTTTTATATGCATATATATTAGAACATTCTAGTTTCGAAAATTCAAAATGTTTCTAGTTATTTCGAATCCTTTCCCGAAAATGCTTTGTCTCTTTCTGACACGTTAGAATTTGTAATAGACCGTTCTTGTCATTTAATTGACATAAGTTAAAAATTGACATTCGCCGTTCTAAGTTCTGAGTTCACACTCTATTACGCGACAGTACTATACCTACACAGTAGTAGTAGTAGTAGGTAATACATTTTATACCTACACAGTTTTTTTTTAATTTAACTTAGACGTATATTTGATCCGTAACTGCTTAAAACCAATAAATTGGAGAATTAACGAATATGTTGGTATACAAATCAAATAAGTACATATTTAAATATTTGTAATAAAACTATTTTAAATATGTTATTATAAACCCCTGACATTAATTAAGAATGACGAAACTTTCCGCTTAACTCCTGTATATTTAATTAATGCAGAATCCATTTCCATACACAAGCATCCTTGTCAAATCCGCCCGCCCAGCGCTAATATTGACTTCTTATTACCGCACGGTAACCTCACCGATCGTAGACTAGAATATCACTACGAATTCTACAATCAACTACAGCCGCGTTTCATCCATTGTACATTTTGTATTCATATTTCTTTGCAAGTGTATTGAAAACCCGCAATGGATTTTAAGTAAAATTTTCCATCGCTTTCATAGTAGTAGGCTAAAGGTACGGGTACTAGACAATGGTTAGTATAGTGAAGCAATAAGAGATAGCGACCGGTAATTCTAATATAGTGTAGATTTTAGTATGGCTGGTACCAAAGCTTAGTCTGCAGCGCGTGTGAGATAAAATTGCTAAATTTTAATTAAAAACAACAATCTATGTTACCGTCGTACTTGAATAAAAGATATTTTAAATTTAAGTACGGCTGAAATTGTTGATTATATTTGCAAAACGTGATTTTCTGAAAAAAGAGACTTTCTTTACCGCGCGGTACATCCCTTGGTCCTTCTGATGTGTAGACGTGTAAGATGTAGTGAGGAAGGTGCAATATCAAAAAAGTACGTAATCATAAATACAAGTCCATCTTTAGGCAAAATTACTAACAGTTTGTATCAATAAGATAATCTATCTTTGTAGTGTCAATATAGATTTTTGGATGACCAGCTATTATTATACCTTTCATCAAAATCCGTCCAGCGGTTTCCGCACTGTTAGAATTATGCCTCTGTATCCTTAATAAGGAATATTTCAATAAGATTTTACAAAAGAAATACACAACGCACAGATTCCGCTCAGAATTGAATTATTTCTATAGAATATACCTAGATGTATCTATACATTTTATTTGCACTAATATTTCATTTAAATTCACCTTAAATTTTAAATAAACTTGGGTACATATTATATCTTCTTTTATGTGATTGTGTTCTAAAAACGTACTAACGATTTAAAAGTTTTAATTGTAAACGATAGTCAAATTAAACTACAAATTTCCATTATATAGCAAAATATACTTAGTTGCGTTTTAATAATTTGAAGCACTTAACGGTTAAAATATTTAACATTTATACGTTAAGTTTAACCATTTACAAGAATGTAAATACATACATTGTGATATGCATTTCATTCCGACAAACGGAAAGTAAATATTGTTAGAGCGATAGCGCGACGTACAATGAACGGTTTTAGTCGTGTCAGGTTTTAGGAAAATAAATATAAAATTTCTTCTTATCTCTGTAAATTTATAAATATTTAGGATTATGTTTAAATTAATCTATACAGAATACAAATACTTAAAATTGAAGTGTCTGTTTACAAACAGACACTTCAATTTTAAGTATTTAAAATTAAAATAACTAACTAAACCTAAATTAAAATAACTTTTAACTGAGTCCTTACGAAATACAATAGTACCTATCTATATTAATATTATAAAGAAGTAAAGTTTGTGTGTTTGTATATTTGTTAAATTGTAAGGGGTAATCTCGGGATCTACTGAACCGATTTTAAAAATTCTTTCACCAATAGAAAGCCACATACATTATTGCTGAGTGTCATAGGTTATATAAAAAACCGAAAAATAAAAAGGCTTTTACGTGGTAGTCCGTTTTGCAAAGTGAATCGGAGAAAAAACGGTCTAATGAATTATGAAAGCGTTTCTTACGCGATGATATATGGAAATTACGTCATTTTTAAACTATACTAAAGAGGTTACACCTGGGGACGAACCCGAGCGAAGCGAGGGTGAGTCGCTAGTATTTTAATAAAAACACAATTTATAATATAAATCTTTTGTTGGTTTGTGTGTTTGTTAAACTAACTACTATAATACTAGCAACCCGGTCTGCATCGCTGGGCGTAAGTTAAAATATATTAAACGGTTTTTTATAATATTGTAATAAAATAAAGTTACTCCTTATAACATTTCCTATCTGCGAGTGAAACTCCCGTCAAAATTGGTCCAGCTGTTTCAAAGATTATCCGGAAGAAATAGACAGACAGATAGAAATTAAAAAAAAATGATGTAAGTACCGTCAACCGTGTATACTTTCATGTGCCTTTAGTAAAAAGCTGTTAATTTGAAATTAAAAGCAGACACTTAAATTATATTTATATTTATAGACGCTTACTTACTGAGGTATGAACACGTAACTATAGACTTAAAAAATAAAACGACACACTTCTAATTTTTTTTTATTTTATCAAATTCACAAATCACAAATGCTTCCAGTTAAAACCCTTAAATATTTTTATAAAAACATTTAATTCTTAATACCAAAATACTAAAAAAAATTAAAATTATACTTCTAGAAGTGCCATTAACGCACAATATTTTTATTTTTTATTTTATTTTATTTTGAAAATTGGAAAACAGACAGCATATATAAATATAAAATGCAAAATACATTAGAAATAATACACTTAGCCAATAAAGTTTCCACTTATACATAAATATAGCAGAGTAAACTTACTAACAAAAAAATAAAAACAGATATAAATAAAATGTGTAGCTACAAAATAAAAAGAAATAAATAAAAATAATTTTTATCAGACTCTAGTGTTTTTTTTTAAGTTCAGCTATAAATTTCTTTAAATTATATCCAAATATGTCCAGATGCTTGTAGTAATTATTATAAATGTTACAGACTCTACTCAGGAAACAATTCTTGGCATATTTGGTTCTATGAGAGGGAACAGAAAAGGTATCTCTGGATCGGCTGTTAGTTCGAGGGCATTTAAAGAAAATATTAGACAAAAGATAATTACAATCGATATGGTTATTAATGATTTTGTAAAGAAAAATTTGATCTCTTACTTCCCTTCTTTTTTCCAAAGCACACAAGTTTAGGTTATTACACTCAATATCTCCAAATTTGAAATGTAATCTCTTAATAAATTTATTTTGAATATCCTCGATAGCGTTAATATATTTGTGATACTGAGGATTCCAAACTGTTGAGGCATATTCAAGAATGGATCTAACGTAACAGTTATATAGTAGATTGTATGTTTGTATGTTCTTAAAATCATCTGCCTGACGAAAAATAAATCCAAGCATTTTGTAAGCCTTAGCTGTAATATTAGAAATGTGTTTATCAAAAATAAGTTGTGAATCCAGTTGTACTCCCAGGTCTCTTACCTCTGTTACACGTTTAAGGGGTTTGTTTAAAATAGAATAATTAAATGAAATAGGATTCTTTTTTTTTGATAAGAAAAGTTATAACACAGCACTTATCAACATTAATATGTAATCCATTAGCTATACAATTATTTTTAATTTTATTAATATTATTTTGCAAATCCTCACAGTCTTCCATACACTTTATTATTTTAAATATTTTAATATCATCTGCGTATAAAAGTGAGTTTGAAAGCTGACAATTTTCAAGGATATCATTAATAAAGATATTAAATAATAGAGGTCCGAGGTGAGAGCCCTGGGGAACCCCTGATGTTATGGGGACAAAACTCGAAACAAAACCTTTGACAGCTACGGCCTGTGTTCTATTTCGGAGATAGGAATTCAACCACCTGAGTAGATCCCCATGTATGCCGGTTTGTTCAAGTTTGTAGACAAGCAATGAGTGCGAAATTTTATCAAATGCTTTTGAAAAATCTGTGTATACAGTATCCACTTGATATCCGGTTTCTAAAGCAGAAATAACGATGTCAAGAAACTCGCACAAGTTAGTTTCCGTGGAACGCTTGTTGATAAATCCATGTTGCTGAGTAATAAGCATGGGTCTTAATAATGGGTACAGGTGGTCATAAACGATCTTTTCAAATAGTTTTGGAATGATTGATATTTTAGAAATTCCGCGATAATTTTTTACATTATTAATATACTTCGCCAATGTCGCATAGAATTGGAAAATTATTACCCGTAGACTGATTTTAACCATGATGAATATTATAGCGTCAAAGAAATACAAATTTAGACAGAATATAGGTTACTTAATTAAATAATATGTTGCGTCAACGATTCATAAAAAAAGTTACAAATTTACATTTTTTAGCATAATTTGTTGTTGTTATATTCGTTTATCAATGAAACACGCTAATTTTCTAATACCTTGCTTTCAATTTCACCTATTTTTTTGCTTTGTGATATGTTAAGAACATGAATTTTATTGTAGTGGTTTAATCTCTACTTATTTTTATGAAAAGTAATTGGCTTATATCACAGATAACATAATAAGTACTTACTACTTATACTATTTATTGTGAGTTGTGACACTATGTTACCTATTTACCGATCGACGGTAGTTGCATATAGGGAACGTGCACAACGAAGGTACTGCCGACTGGCGTCACCAATACGAATCTTGTACTCATAAAATTACTCGTTTACTTATAACAAGTAAACGAGTAATTTTATGAGTGAAAATTATTATTCTAGCTAATCATAATGTATTGTTGCACTAGCGATTCACAATATCTTTATAAATTGCCTATGTGTTATTCTGATGTATAAGCTATATTATTGTAAAGTTTCATTAAAATCCATTCAGTAGTTTTTACGTGAAAGAGTAACAAACATCCATCCATCCATACTTAAAAACTTTCGTGTTTATAATATTAGTAGGATTTCTGGATGTAGTAGGATGACCGATACATCCACTAAAAACGAAAATAAATCAAATAGCGTAAAATTTTATTACTTTCCACATAACAGTACTCTCATGCCTTGGTTATGTGAAAACGCAAAAAATGATAAACGCAATAATTCAGAAAATTATTTCCCATTATTTTTACGTCGTAAACATGGTATATTTTAATTTGTGCGACAATTTTGCCCGTTACCACCGCCTCATTTTCTTAATTTACTATCTCTTCAACCTCCAATACATGGCGGGCCTCGATGAGCTTTTGACCCTTGGTATTTTGGTAAAGCTGACGATCATTATTGATAGACCGGAAGCTATATTTTAAAACTTTATCGTATTCAAAATTAATATAATTCACGGGATAATTTTGTTTAAATAATTGAAAGCACGATGACAGGGTGTGATAAGTTTCCTCTACCGCATAGTGTCTCTTTTGTCGATTTAGTGCTGCCACCTATAGTTCGTGCACGTTCCCTATATATGTACTAACTTATATTATCTATATATATAAAAATGAATTGCTGTTCGTTAGTCTCGCTAAAACTCGAGAACGGCTGGACCGATTTGGCTAATTTTGGTCTTGAATTATTTGTGGAAGTCCATAGAAGGTTTAAAAGGTAAAGTACCTAGGAATGGACCCGAGCGAAGCATGGGTGAGTCGCTAGTAAATAAATAAATATGTAGGGACATTATTACATCAGCGCCATCTAGTTCCGTGGTAAGCTACGTTACGTGTTTGTGTTACAGATACCAGATAGTTGATATACTACACATATAAATTTTAAATACATACATAATATAATTATTAACACCCATGACTGGATTACAAACATTTGTGTTCAACAAATGAATGCTCCCAGCGGGACTCGAACCCGCGACTACTAGCGCAGAAAGAGAGTCACTACAAACTGAGCCAAACGTGTCTTCAAAATTATATAATATAATCTTATGTTATAATCTTAAAACTTATATATAAAAATAAGTCGGGTTTTCCTTCCTGACGCTATAACTCCAGAACGCACGAACAGATTTCCACGGTTTTGCATTCGTTGGAAAGGTCTCGGGCTCCGTGAGGTTTATAGCAAAGAAAATTCAGGAAAAATATACTAAAGAGGTTACACCTGGGGACGAACCCGAGCGAAGCGAGGGTGAGTCGCTAGTAAAACTTATATAACCAATTTTATCCAAATGTTCTCATAATAATTTAATTATTATTATACAAACAGACATGTTCATATAGTGATTGTGTATTTTAAATTTTTTAAGCTGCAGTGGAAGTAAAAATTGTTTCAAAATGACTGACAGCTTACATCAACTCTACGGTATAATACTTGTAGGTGATGCCACTATATAAAATGGCAGTAAAATTTAGTCTTCATATTACTAAATATTTTTGATTAACTTACATCTTTTATAATCTTTTATTAAAAAACTCAACCAATTTATTATAAGATAAGAAAATAAGAAACATTAAAACAAAATAAACAAAAACATCGCATTTAATTTCCTAATCAAGTACAATAGTATGAACAACTTTTTTAGTATGTCAGCTGGCGTGGTAGAGGCCTGCTAAAGCATCCTGCAGAGCTCTGAGACATGGCAGCGTTGATGTGTACCCACCGGCCTTCTCCGTTTCTGTTTCTGCCCTGTAATATTATTTTATTGACTGAGACTATCTTATTATAACCTCTCATTTTAAATAGTTAAAAATAAAAAGAAATCTAAATATAAGAGATTAATGATATCTTTCGGACATAAACTGTTATAACATATTAATTCATCCTGCTTTTAATTAATTAAACAAATAAAAAAAAATTTAAAAAATTAAGTAAATGATTCACAAGAATAAAAGCTCCATCTATGAATATACTCTAGAATTACTCAATTCTCAATAATTATTAAATATTTTAATTTTCAATCAAATTTGTTTGGAATTTTCAATTTATCAACAGACAGACAAATGAACAAATCTACTCTTTATAATTAATATAAATAAGGAAAACAATCATTTCATTCATTTATACTACTAAAAGTAATAATATACTGAAAGTAATATTTAAATATATTTAATTTTTTAATTCCCACAACTTACCTAACATGATGCAAATACCCATTATTCATAATATCCTCAAGAGAAGGTGGGTCGGGACCAATTCTGTCTACTTTGATGGGTGCCTCGTACCTATACAGAGGCCCTTCTTCTATCAAGGGAAGAGGTTGTTGACCTGAACCTCTTGTGAATTTCACTCCACTAGAGAATTGAGTTACCTGGAAAAATTTTATTTAGCTTCATTATGTCTATTTAACTATCTTTCTAATTCAAAGTTTTTAAGTTCAATTCCAACATCCATTTAAGTCAAAATTCTGTAAACTCACTGATCTAATAATGGAGCAAAAACCCCACAGAAACTCATAAATTGTAATAAATATATATAAAGGTATTTTTCAAAAAAGATTTTTTTACATTTATAAAAAATAAGATGTTATTTTTATAATAGTGGAATATCATCATAGAATAATTATCATCCATTCAGTCCATTATAGATATTTATATTTTATCACTCACTACTTTGTTTTTTGACACATATTTTCCACTTATTTTGTTAACATTATTTTAGAAATATTTTTATTTGTATCAGTTACAACTATTGACAATAGAAATCATAATTTAGATTTAGTATTATGTTCGATGGACAGTGGTAGCCCAATGGTAAAGCGCTCACTTGGATATCTGAGTGATGGTTCAAATCCAGTTCTCACACCTCTGATATTTTCATGTGTGAATCATTGTAAGGAAAACATTGTGAGGAAACCTGCATGTATGAGAGAACCTAGCAAGTTATCGAAAGACAATGTCCACCAACCCACACTAAGCCACCAAGGTGGACAATGGCCTAATAGCTGTGGTATTGAAGGGAGGTCTCTGCCCAGCAGTGGGACATTATAAAGTGCTGAATACAATACAATTATGTTCGATAAAACAACAATCATAGCAAGCCAAAATGAATATACAAAAGTATTGTCACAAATAATTAAAGAAATCATTAGAATTGAACGTACTTTAGGTAATACTGGAACAATTTCTTCTTGTTTATTACTGGCTACTGTTTGAGCAAATGTGTTTAAAATATCTTTAGCATCTCCTTCAGCAAACATCAGCTCATCTATTAAAGCTTCTTTTTCCCTTATCTTTTGTTTTTTTGCCTCTTCTTCCATTTTCAACATTTCAGCACGGCGCATCTCTTCCATTTGTTTCTCTATCTCCAATATTTCCTCAAGCTCTATTTCTTCCCTACCTGAAAATTTCCATGAACATGATAAAATGTTAGGTACTCAATAGTTTTCATTCAAATATCAACACATTTATTAAATAAGACTAATAAATGCAAAGAATCTCACCTATTTTTGCTTTATTTTTCATGATTATTTCTTTATTATCCTTCTTATATTGTTCTATTCTTTTGTTAGTGCCTACAACATCTATATTATTTACTAAATTAAATATAATTGTTTCAATTTCCTCCAAATAATCATTATACTCTCTTAGTGTTGCAAAATCTTCCTCTTTTTTGTTGAAATCTTTTAGGACCCTTTTTCTTATATCCATTTCTTTTTCAACCATAGAATCCTCAAAAAGTTGAACACGAAAATTACTTCTTCGCAATGGTACATTACATTCTGGACAAGAACCGGATCCTAAAAACCAAATCATTTAAATTACTGGTTCTAGTATAGTAACAAACAGGTATTTTTAAACAAAAGTAATTATTCGAAGAAAACTTGATTTATTATTATGAAACTTTACCTTTTAAAAATAATAAATCTACACAACTTTCGCATAAAGCATGGCCACATACGTTTACCATCAATTTTAAAGATGGATTTCTGTATTTTGTGGTTTTACAACGGGGACAAGCTTGGTCATCCATTATAATTAATCAATATTTAAAATGGGCTTTACAAAATATTCCCAATGATTATCATGACCCTGTAGTTTCAAAAAAATACACTCTATTTAGTAGTGAAAATTGCCGCCGCACTAATCTGTATAAGTAGGTATGTCAATTGTCAATTGTGAATTCAGAATTGTCATTTGTTAAAGCCGTAGTCGGTCTACGGTAGTATTATTTTTGACAAATAACACTCCGACATTGGCGAAGTCAACTGTGCCCAATCGGCACTCATGGAAGCCATTAAAAGAATTAAGAAATAATTGAATTGAATTCAAATAACACTGACAACAATTTTTTTGACAGACAGGCCCATGGAGATTAGAGACCAGGAGTACCAAGCTGCACAATTTTAGCACCCCATCGAAGGATTTTTGCAATTAAAATGACCTTAATCGATAGGTTTATGTGCGGTCTGTATAGGTCAACTATCATTTTTGTTAGGTCACCTGTAGTTTTTTAATAAATATTTTTTTTTAATTTGCAAAATAAATGGCAACTTAGTACACCTCATTTAAACGGAAACTGATAAAAATTTATATTTCTACATTCTTTATCGTTGTTAGGTTAGTATTGGTCTCTATAGTTTTTGCTTTTATATTACCCATTTATTTTTTTTATTAACAATTATAGATAATTAGTATCACTTTAGAACCAGAAATAAATGATTTAAAATTTTATTTTTGAATTATGACGCAGATAATTATTATTTTACTAAACCAAAAAAATAATTGTCTTAATTTTGAAAGTATAAACACGAGTATTTTTTTAAATCCAAAAAAAATTTTTTTCTTCTAAAGTTAAGGAATTTTTAATTTTAAAATTTCGGATGTTGGCTAACTTCAGGGTCATAAAAGCAAAAACTATAGAGACCAATAATGACCTAACGATAAAGAATGTAGAAATATAAAGATTTATCAGTTTTCGTTTAAATGAGGTGTACTAAGTTGCAAGTTTTTTTGCAAAATTTAAAAAAATATTTATTAAAAAACTACAGGTGACCTAACAAAAATGATAAATGACCTATACAGACCGAACATAGACCTATCGATTAAGGTTATTTAGATTTCAAAAATCCTTCGATGGGGTGCTAAAATTGTGCAGCTGGAGGACCAAGGCCCTAGAATGCAGTGTCTCAGAAATATTGTCAAATTTGATCAAAATTATGGAGGGAAGAGATAAGGAGGACCAACTCGTACATGAAAAAGTGGCAGTAAAAATGCGTCCAGTAAGAGTGGCGCTGCAGTAGCAGTCGATAAATTTTAAAGAAAGCGCCAAACGTAATTAGAAAAAAATTAACGCTTTCTCTCTGCAGTATTTTGTTTATATTTACTTAAACAATTTTTAGACTACGTAAATAGTTGAGGTTTTGTATACTAGCATTTTACTAACTACTTGAGTCATTAAAATTTTTAAATATTTGAACTCAGCTAACTTCATTTATAACAGCTATGTTCATATTGAAACTATTCAAACGCCAGCGCTATTGTGGTAGGTAATGGAAACTTTATTTTCAGTACACAGCTGGACACGTTTTCAACTGGTTCTTCTTATCTCTACCCTCCATAACCAAAATCTTCATAGTAAAAGTCTTTAATAATAATTACTAATAACATTAATTTTATAAAATAAATCCTTTAGCTTGAGCTGTAATATTGTTTATAAATACTAATACTTTCTTATAATTACAACTATACCGCTGTCTAAAATTTAATATATAATATTTATATTATGTTAAACAATATCTTAGTATATAACTATACGGCCAAACTATGGAGGGTAGAGATAAGGAGCGCAATCTCTTACTGACAAGGTTGTCCGTTGAAATGCGGAAAATTAGGCGCCACATTGCTAATGGATAAATTTTAAAATCTTATTCGTGGTGGCGCGGTGCCACGGTGCAAGTGGGCTAAATACACTTCACTCAGTTTACCGCTGCTATGTTCATATCATACCTTTTGCTTCACTAGCGCCATTCTGATAGGTTTTTGTACTGTTATTTACCGCTTACAGGGCGACACTTTTTCAACTTTGCTTCTGTATAAGATTGCGCTCCTTATCTCTACCCTCCATAGGCCAAACCTAAGAATAATTCAGATATAATTTAACGATTACTTTTACGTAAATAAAAGTTAATCGAAATTGTTTCTTGGTAATGAACACCAAGGATGAATATTTAATAATAAAAATGATCACAATGTGCTCTGGCATTATACTCATAACTTGATTTCATCAAATGTTTAATGAGTTATGTTGCAAAAAATAAATGTGGTGTATTTTGAGGCCTAATTCAACACCTTTTATATCCTGCTATTTACTAATTTCTGAACACTCATCTCAAAGAGTATAGATAATATACTGGACTCATCTTCATTCGAAGAGTGAAGTTGACGTGAGGTTAACCAACCAATGAATGAAAAGAACAATGTTTTTGTTGTGTTGTTGACCACATATTACATATATACACTGTAGTCTTTGGTTGACCAACATAGAGTATATTGCTACATATATAAATTGACCAATCACAGATAAATCTCACGGTTTTGACATAAGCTTTATATTTTACAAAAAAAAATATATAAAAAAGTATGTTGTGAATATTTTATTTCTTGAAATTTATGATTTTCTGGAGGTTTATTATTAGTACAAATTCATTTAATATTTAATTAATTGAATATGAATTTAGCGGTTAAGACAGTGTTCTTGACAAGTCGGACATTTAGGTTATGTGATAGGCTTTCGTATAAATATTTACAAATTCCTGCTACTTCAAAATGTCCTATTACACAACGCCGAAATTATTGCGAAGATCGCACAGAAACAAGGAGTTTACCACAATTAATGGAATTTCCAACAGTGGTGTGGCCTTCATTTTTTAAATTCATAAAAAACTGGATGTATGCATACTTTATTATCAAACCTTATTTTGAATCTGAATTTAGTTTAAAAGACTTTGTTGAAGCTTCAAAACATGCAGTGGAGGTTTGTTCTTTACTTTGGTAATTGTATATATATTAAGAAAGTAAAAGTTCAATTTTCGTCTAATGTCAATCTATTTAGGTTGTTTCAGATGGTTTAGAGAGAAGCGATTTTAAATCACTAGAAGGACTTGTAGATAAAGATGCTATTGCTATATTAAAAGAAGCAGTTACGAAGCTGTCAGTTTCACAGAGACAAATGTTATCTATAAAAAAAGATGATATTTTTTATGCCTTTCCATACCAGGTAAAAGCAGAGCTAATAACATTTTAAATAAAAATAAATTACTAATATCAAAATAGAAATGAGCCAATTGTGAGGAAATTAAATATATTTTCTATTTTTTAAGTGCCAAGATAATAAAGAAAATATCTTGTATAATAATTAGGTATTTGCCTGATCACCAAATTTATTGAAACCTGAATCTAAAAAAAAAATAAAGTATGCAATATTCTTTTGACACTTATGGTTTATAGAAAAAAACACTGAGTTCAAACAAAGCTTCCCAAACTTTGTACTTTTAGGACAAGCTCTAAGCAAAATATTACTTTTATTCCAGGTAGGAGTTATGTTTGATGACTCCGACAAGCGTTGGGTAGAGATTACTATGTGTTATCATGTCTTAAGGGGGTTGAAACAAATGCAAGAAGCAGGTGACCTCCCGCCCATCTCATTGGGGTATGTCTTTTTTTTTGTTTTATTCTTTTGCAGAAAATCCAGTAGTTTTCTTGTTAAAATCATGTATTAATTTCAGAGTGCAGCCAGATTACCAAGACAAAATATTTATTCTTAACTACCGATTCATAAGAGAGTTTACAAAAGGTGTTGAAGACAGCTGGTGGGTCAATATTGTCAATCACTTCCAACCTCAAACACTTGTTAAAAGATCACCATAAATGCTATAGATTATAGGAACAAATGCTTTTAAAACAAATAAAATGTTGATGTTTAATAGTTTTTAATACTTTACTTAGAATTGTATAAAATTTCTTAAAACATACACATTACAAAATACAAAAATATATATTATATTTAACAACTTGTCATAATAATTTAGAAAGAAGAGAAATATAATGCTGGTAGTTACAATAATAATTTTAATTACCTTTTTTTATACTATTACTAACTACATCACATACACAAATTAAAGGGTATTATTTTAAATTAATATATATTTTTTCATTAACAAGATGGTTTAAAACTTCACAATTTTCTTTATTGCTTCCTTCTAAAATTTCTTTCAACTTAAAATGTAACTGATTAATGTCCCCTGAAAAGTAAAAAGAATGTTAGTTTCCTGATTTTTTATACCTTTCGAAAACATTACTTAATTAAAATAAATAGCTTTTTTGCCAATAATACTAACCTTTTGCAGGATCATATAAAGACCTCTTTGATACTCCACATTGAACTTTAATAGGCCTTTGCTTTTTAAAAGAGTTTTCAACATCTAAAAGTGAGGTATACATTACATTTTTTTAATTAATATGATGAAAAAATATAACAATGAATTTATGTTAGAGATGGCATAACATAAAAACTTATTAATTTTTGATTAAAAATCTGCCATACAGATTTTTATTCAAAAATTTATAAGTTTTTTTTAAAGATTGCATTTATGTCCAACTAATACAATCTCAAGAATTTGATATACATTTCAATTCATATGATAATATATTACCTTCATGTACTTTATCTAGAAGAGTGTTTATATCTAAATTATCTTCCAATTTTGCACAAAGTGCAGTAATGTATTGACTTGCACCTGGAACTATTCTGTCTGTGTCACCAGTTTTTAGTTCATATGTAATATTGTTATCAATGGTTGTAGAACATTCAATTTGGAGAACTTCATATGCAGAATGCGAAGACTGTGTTGAATAGACAATAATAAGGTTACTGTGTATAGTATAATTTTCCAAATTGTGCATTTCCTGAAATATAATAGGATTTTCGTATCTGAAATTGTAAATCACTTATTATCTTACAAAGTATTAAAATATAAAATATAAAAATACATATTTTTGGTACCAACAAGAAAAAAAAAGTATTACCTATCTAAACTGATTCTGCACATATCCATAATAAACAAGCATAGTTCTGGTTTACATTTTGCAATTTCTCTTAATATCCAGTTTTCTGTGACACAATGTGAAAAATTTATATTATCGACAGGGCAGTCTGTGCCAAGGATACATTTTGTATTTATTAATTCACACCCATGACCTGCATAAAAGACAAGACCTGTAAAAATAAATACATAAAATATGTATATTAGAAAAAACAACTTGATAAATAAAAAGTCATATATTTAAAAAAAACTTACAATAAGAATCTTCATTTATTTTTGAAATAATTTTTATTAATATATCCTTTAAAGTGGCACTTTTTGTGTTCTTTATTAATACAACAATGAAGCCTAGATAGCGTAAACTACTGGCCAGTGTCTCACAGTCAATAGATGGTGTAGCTAATTTAGACAAGTGTTCATATTTCTCATTAGCTATGAGTATTGCAACCTTAGATTGGGGCTGGTAATATGTTATTATAGTTTTTGTATTATGTGCAGTATTTAGATAGTTTTTATAGTCTTGCAATGAGCAGCCGCGACGATCAAGATATTTCATCAATATTTCTCCAGGCACTTTATTTTCTTTGAAAGATATACTGTAAAAGAATTACTTGGTCAAGTATAAAAAGAAAAGCAAAAATGAAACAGAATAATCCTATCAACAAAACATCCATCCTTCAAAACTATTTAAATATTATAAATGCACTAGTTTTGTGATTTTTTTGTTGGTCATGAAAGGCTGAAAAATTAGGCATAATGATAGGTTTAGAATATAAATTATAATAGAGTAAATCTAAATTAGAGAGTGAATCCGAGCGAAGAGATGCAGAGTTGCACAAACTCACTTCAAATCTGCTAATTTTGCAATTATTTCACACAGTTCTACACTGAATTCCAGGGCATGTTTATATTCTTTATAAGGTAATTTTTGCAGTAAGGACATGATTATATTTTGTTTGTTTACAATATTTAGTAAATAGTAATTGACATTTGACAAGTATAAACTATGAACCATGGAGGTTAGATACAGGAGAACCAACGCTTCATACTAAAGCATTAAGGTGCGACCGCACTAGGCGTAACTACACTGCACTGCAGCGAAGCGACACGGCACTGCAAAAACAGGTATACCGCACTAGCGCGGCAGTACGCGACAAATTTTGCTCGTCAGTCGTTCGGCAACCTTTGAGCACGATGGATGAAACTAACATTTTTACTGGTATTTTTCATACAATGTCATTTTGGACATCATAATATATCTTTGGATATTGGCCAACAAGTAAAAGTAATAATCCTTCTTCGTATAAAGCCATTTTTATAAGTAACCTTTCGTTTTACGCATTAAATATGCTATGACATTATTGCCGAACTCCTTGAACCTGGTGGCTGAAAAAATATTATGACTATTTTTTATAAACCAATCGTTTGGTCTTCAAAAATTATTATTTGTTCGATAAATGTTTCTTTTTAAAAAATAAAAATAAGTTTTTTACGAGTTAGCGTATTATGTCTCATATGTAATGTTTTTTATTCGATAGATTATTTTTTATACTGTTCGATCAATCAAATTGTTTGTTCAACTGTATTTATATTTTTATTTAGAAATGTAATGTTATGAAATGAAATTAATTAGAAAAAAAATTAAAAAGTTAAAATATCCCACCATATTTTTTACATTTTATTATTAAAAAGGTTCAAGGAACTTGATAGGCGTGCAGTGTCGCGTCGCTTGCTATACCGCACTAGCGGCAGCGGAACTACACGACGCAGCACGCCGCGGCATTTTTGGCGAGTTGGTCAAGTTTGCCGTGCAGTGCCGTGTCGCGTAGTGCTGCTGCCGCGTAGTGCGGTATGCCTCATACTATTTCATACAAAGAATATTTTGCTGTGCCGTGTCGCGTCGCTGCAGTGCAGTGTAGTTACGCCTAGTGCGGTCTTACCTTTACCCGTATGTCTCTCTCTCTGAAAATTTGTAGAGTTTATAGCGCGCTGCCGTCCTGTCAAGTTAGCTATTTATGAGTACTGTCACTATTGTGACAACGTGAAGTTAGGCATTGAGACAACATAGCGATCGCAGCGCCTCCTTGGTTTGACAATATTTCTGAGACACTACATTTTAGGGCCTTGGTTCTCCTGGTTTCTAATCTCCATGCTATGAACTATGAAGTACATAGAGATATTTATATCTCTATGATGAAGTAACTTATGATTATGGAGGGTAGACTGTAGAGAATAGAGATAAGGAGGACCAACTCGTACACGAAAAAGTGTCAGTAAAAACGCGTCCAGTAAGAGTGGCGCCGCTGTAGCAGTCGATAAATTTAAAAGAAAGCGCCAAACGTAATTAGAAAAAAATTACGCTTTCTCTCTGCAGTATTTTGTTTATATTTACTAAAACATTTTTTAGACTACGTAAATAGTTGAGGTTTTGTATACTAGCATTTTACTAACTACTTGAGTCATTAAAATTTTTAAATATTTGAACTCGGCTAACTTAACCCCCATATGAGACGGTTCTCCTTATCTCTACCCTCCATAGATTTTACTCGTCGATGAGGTTTTAAGGACTTCTGACTCTAACTGTTAAGTTAATTAACAGTAATACAATAAAAAATAGTAAAAAGACTTTAATTAGGCTAGTAATCTTTTCTAGCTAAATCTTTATATCAAAATATGTATAATACAAAAGTAAAAGACAAACACCCAAACATATATCCACCAAATTAAAAAATATACAATTTGACTTTGATAGTTAAATTTTCGTTCAAACATTTTTCATCTATGGTTCAAACTTCAAAGTTCAAACTTCAAAATAAAAATGGCGATTGGAGTGGATACGTCTAAATGGAAACCTAGAAAATTAAATGGAACTCCGGCTGGTAGAGCTAGTGTAGTGATTGGAGTTGGTGTTTTAAGTTTTGGAGTATTATGTGGTGCATTTTATCAGTAAGTTTGCTGCTTATTTTTGAATAAAAGCTTATTGTTATAATCATCCTTTTGATTTGTCTGCGACTTGGGTTAAAAATACTACCTATTTCAGATTTTCGGATTTCACAAGCAAATACAGAAAAGCGATAACAGTTTTTTATGAAGATCCAATAGAAGAAGTAGAAAGGAAAATCTTGATTGCTAGTGGCTTACCGAATAGAACTGGGGACAAAATCAGAAAATTACTAGAAGAAGAAGCTAGACCAGATTTGCCAGACAAATAATATGAAAGGAAACAGTTGTAGGTGGGTCTTGTAGAAATGTATATTGTAATGTAAATAAATAGTTATGTTATACATTTGGTTTTTTAATTGTTGCCAGTGAATCATGCAAAGTTATTAGTAAATATTTCGCATCTGAAACTGTGATGGATGAAAGTTTTTCTGACTTTAAGGAGAAAAAAAAGTATAATACTGGCCCAAAAATTACACAGAAGGCTAAGCCCAAAGTTAAAAAGAAACCTTTGAAGAAAGGTAGAACCCAAAAAGATATAAGGACTTTTGTGAAAGGCAAGGAAAGTGATTTAGTTTCATATTCTAAAGACTTCGAGAAAGTTTGTAAAAAGAATGGTGTAGATATTGATTCTGAACAATTGCAGCTGGCTATTGCATTATCAAAATCTCTACAATCAGTACCAGAAGGCAATCATTCTGAAGAACCTACAACTCTATCTTCACAAGAAAGAACATCAAAAATAAGACTCACTTTACAAGAATACGGTTTCAAAGTTCCTAATAAAAAACTAAGCACTGATATAAATACAAGAAGAAAGTACAGGAAACAGTATAAACTACTGCTTACATCAGATAAAGAGAAAAAACAAATTATTTTGGATAAATATTCTGAAGTTTTAGCAACAAATGTACATAAATCTCCTAAAAAAGAAAATACTCAAATTAATAAGCAACAAACAGTTTTATATGACAAGGCTACAAGTGTTCCTTTTGAAAGCATCAAACACAATGAAGTGTTTTATGTAAAAGAATTACATTTTGAAACTATACATGATATTTGCTTGTTACGAGATTGGTCAAACATTCCAGGCAGACCATTGAGTCCAACCAGAGAAGTGAATATTCACTTTAAATTTAATGAAACAAATTTTACTCAAGAAGAATTAGATTACATATTAAGTGGTTCTTTAATTACAACACAAAATATAGTTAAAAATAAAAAAGAACATATTCAAGTTCAAACAACAATGGGCTTAGAAAATATATCAATATGTATTGATAATGACATGGAAATTAAAGATGTCAGTAAAATTATAAATACATCAAAAAAATTGGAGACCAAGGATGTTTTAGAAATAAATGAGACTCCTTTAATTTCCCACACATTATCACATACACAACACGTTAGAAGTGTATCCCCCGATCTTTTTGATGATGATTTATCACTTGTTTATGAAAATAACTCTAAAACAGAAGTCAGTTTAAATTTAAAAGAACAAACGGTGTTTATGGATTTGACAGATTGTGTTGCTGTTAGTAATGATTTATGTAAATCTAAGCTTTATGAGTCTCATGGAGAAAATATTAGTAAAAGAAAATCTAATGACTTTATGGAAATCACTAAGTGTGTCCCATCAATATCAAAACAATCACATATAAGGGATATAGATCTTAAACAAAGCAATATTTCAAAAGAATTAGAAAATAATATAATATTAAATAATTTAGAAAAAGTGGATTTATCGACATCTTCAAATTCTGAGTCAGAAGATAACACAGAAATAGTTGAATTGAAAGAGAATAAATCTCTTGATGAAACAATTATAATAAATGATAATATTCAACATTCTCCAGCAATTAATATATCATGTTCTTTTCAAACCAACAAGAATCAAGAAGTTATAAACACTGAAAATGATGAATTCAGTGATCATGATTTAAATTTAGAAGAACAACCTAAGGTTATAGGGAATTGTTTGAAAGCAATAGAAGATATTATCCCGATAGAGCATAATGTGGAAAGAAGTCCGATCTATAGCTATACTGATCATGTGTTTGAGCACTCCTACATTTATGACTACGACAATTTTAATGAAGAGGAATGTCAAAACTTTGGTTGCAGTCCTGACCAAAATAAAGATAACAAAAATGACAAAATCAACAGTGTTAATAACAGTATAGGTAAGGAAAATTCTGAAAATTTAAATAAATATCTTATTAAAGTAGAATCTGAAAAAGATTTTGCGAACAATTCTATTGTTGGTATATCCAGAGAGTTAAGTATTGTGAAAAATGACAGTTCCTCCATAAATAAAATGAGCAACAAGTCCACCAATGATTTAGAAAACATTGACTATGACACTCCTAAAGAAATCAATGATCATGAAAGTTACAAAGAATATGCTGGAAATGACGATAATTACTCAAACATTTCTGATAATGCTTCCAATGATTTAAGTAAAAATAATATACCTGAAGAAAACAATGTAAGTCCATTAGAAGATTATAATGACTACGTTTTTGAACATTCTTATATTCATGATTACAATGATATAAATTCATCAGTGCCTGCTAAAAATAATGATAATGATGAAAATGTAATCGATCTAACTCAAACTTCAGATGTAGATTTAATACAAAACTATGAAAACGATGATGATATCAAAATCGTAAATAAAAGTTCTCTCGGCAAAAAAGATAATATTTCAATAGATTATGACGAGATTATTAATTTGGAAAATAAAATTGACGAAAATGGTTTGCACAAATCTATATCTCAGGCAAAAGAATCAATAGATGTTTCAATATCTAGTAAACACTCTGAAGTTTTCGAATTGTCAGACAAAGAATTAAACTATTCCCTACATCAATCGAGGTTTAGTAATTGTGATGCTGATGGATTCGATGATATAAGTGGAGGATCTGAAAAGAGATCTAGATCAAAATTAAATAGATCAATGAGCGAAAGTGACTTGAACAGGGAAAGTCCTAAACGGAAAAGAAAGTGTCATCTGTCGCAGAATACAACACCAATTAAAGATTTAGATCAAGAATTAAAAGGTGCTTTGACTCAAACACCAGCAAGTAATGGGTATATAATAAAAACGCGTGATGTGACGCCGATGGCTGACTACACGTCGATGTCGTCGCCTGAAAGGAATGAGGAGTTAAAGAGATATGGACTTAAACCTTTCAAAAGAAAAAGAGGTGAGTTTTGGTTTTATTCATTATTTTATACTATGTATTTAAAATAATTTTACGAATCCAAAGAATTTAAAGCTTTGAGGTATTTTTACTAACTACCCTTTTTTATGTTGGGAATTGCATTAACGCATACCACAAGTTGTTATGTGAGACCCATTGGCCAGAAAAGCCAGTCCTACTCACTAAAACCCAACGGCCAACATACCTCACCCGTCTGAACGGGGCGTCGCGATCGCTTGCGCATTCGACCACGACGCCCTGACGGCACTGCAGGCCTGCCGAAGCAGACCTCACTCCTAACTACCCTACCCTAACATTAAATATGGTAATTTTTTTTCCCCACTTGTTTCCTTGAGCTACTTTTTGCAATTGCATGTCAGTAAAATTATTATTTTTGGGTAATACATTATCATATTTATTATTTTCTTTATCCAACAGCTATACAACTTCTTACATACCTCTATAATCAAACACATCCAGTAGTAGAATCATGTGATCTAGAAGAATGTGCGTCTCCCGCAAAGAAAGCAAAATACAACACAAATTCAGTACGAAACTCACCAAAAAAATCTCCTCGAAAATCCTTAAAGTATTCACAAAGCCCAATAAAATCATCTAATTTGATGATAGATGTGGAAAAAGATAATTTATTGTTCATTCAAACTAAGGATGTACCTGATATTAAAGAAATTAACTGTGATCCGGAGGATTGGGTTTTTCAAACACGAGAAAAAGCTAAGGTATGAATTCAGCCCATGTTCGTCCCAATGCTGGGCAAAGGCCTCCCTTCATTGCGAGGGGGATCAGGCCATAGCCCACCATGCTGGCCAAGTGCAGGTTGGCTGACTTTTCACTTACATGTTTTAGAGACTTAATTGTTAGGTTCTCTAATTTCTAAACCATGCAGGTTTTTTCACTATGTTTTGCTCCACCGTAAGACAAGTCTTTGACAATTAATGTGGTTAAGAAGCTTATACGTAAAAAAAAGAAATTTTGTTAAAGGCATCGTGTAGTCCAACTTCAATCTAAGGTCTAATTTGCCATACAATGAAATATTGACCAATTATTTATTTATTATCTATATTCTATAGTATAGATTCTATACATATATTAAAATTCCAAGTTATCTTCATGCTCAATACAGAGGCCGAATCTATAGCTCTTAGAATTTTTGTCTGTCTGTAAACCGTATCACGAGAAACCACTGGACATATTTTGATGAAATTTGGTGAGATGATAATAGCTTGTTATCTGGGGAATAAAGTGTACTTTTTAGTATGGAAATATCTATTTCTAACCATTAAATGTATCTAGGGGTCGGATAAAACGCTAGTTATTTTTAGAACAAATCCGACAAACACTTCTGCTGACAGACAATACTTTTTTGATTTAATTTTTATGCAATATTTTATAGGTACATTCGTGCAGAGTTCCATTACATATAACATTTCACAACTACGTGTCGTGTCGCAGATATTTGCGGGAGTCGATATTAAGATACGAGCCCGTCAATATTGATGTTATTCATAAAGAACTGGTGTCAATAGGCTATAGATATAATCCTAAGGTATGTTATATATAACCTAATACAGTTGAATCCCGATTATTCAGATCGAATAAAATCAGGGGTATTCCGTATAATCGAAATTCCGGATAATCGATTTCAAAGTCAAATCAAGTAATATTTAAATTTTAATTAATTTTTATTTAAATGTAATGGCCATTGGGTTTCACATACGTTTAAATATAAAAAAATACGAGCTATAACAATAATAAAGAACATAATAAGTAACTACATAATATGTAATTCAAAATTTTTTAAGAGACTACACAACTCTTTTTCGCTTAAAACGACAAACAGAAATGAAAGACAACCTATCAAGTATTTGTTTAACGCAATCAAAGAAAAATATCAAACACTATCGCGCAAACAAATGACTAATGAAGGAATGAGAGAAAATAAACTCGTCGTAACATGTCTTATATCGTCAAAACATTTTTAAATTCGCAATTAGAGCCGTTAAGAATGAGTCCGGATAGGATATTCGGATAATCATTCTATTGTATATTGCATACTTTTTTAAACACTTTGATCTGTCTATGCATAATACATTTCAAATTCTACCCTAGTTGAAACTGCACATTAAATTAATTTCTGGAAAATCCCAATGAACTAGTCATTATTATAGATAGAGGCTGAATTTATATTTTTGTAGAATTTTTGTGTATCTGGAACATATCAGACGAAGCCACTGGACACATTTTCATGAAATTTGATATGACGACAGTTGGTCATCCAGTTCAACATAGGATACTTTTTAAAATGCGGAAAAATATTTCATATCAAAAAAACTATAACCGTTAAAACATACTTAAGGGCTGTGTACGGTGTACCCGAGTGTGAGTTTGAAACTGCTGAACAGATTTAAATCAAATTTAGCACACAGATAGACTATGGCTTAGAGCAAACAAACATATAGGAATGCACAAATGAATATAAGTCACTAGTTTAACTAAATATATTGTAGTTTTGAAATAACCAGCAGAAGATACTATAAAGTATGAAGACAATTGCTTTACATAATAAGATAAATAATATAAGTACAGCTTTTTATATGAAAAGAATGTTTTAATTGAGATACCATTTATTTTATTTTTTCAGGATCTACTTAAATTCATGGATAAAAAGTGTATCACAGTAAAAACAGCAGATAATAACGCAAGAAATAAAAAATAGTGTTGCCATATAAGATTATGACTAAGTATACATACTTATTAACGTTTTAACTTTTAATTTTCTTTTGTTTCTTATTATGGAATAATTAAATGTCTACAAAACTTACATATTTTTAAGTAATGGCAAACCTGTGATAACTGATAATATATTTTTTTAAATACCTGAACTAACATTGGTTTTAATATTCAGAATTTCTGTGAATAAAAGTGGAATATATACATATTTTTGAAGTTAAACTTCTTTAGACGCGTTATGAAAAATTGATGAGAGTGAATTTTTACGATGCGTGACACAAAATTAACAGTATGAAGTTGCCCACTAAATCGCTGATTGCGAAAATGAGGTCCATTTTCAAATACAAGATGGCGGACATCCGGTTTTTTTGAAGTTATACTTCTTTAGGCGCGTTATGAAAAATTGATGAGAGTGAAATTTTACGATGCCCGCGCACCGTGACACAAAATTAACAGAATGAAGTTGCCCACTAAATCGCTCATTATTTTATCTTGTTACGCCAAAGAAGTATAACTTGAAACTTCTAACGCGTGTACATAAGTACACACACACTTTTTTTTATTTTGGTTAAGTTAGTCGAGAATCAAAATGATTACTGAAAAGAACTTACAATAAAGAAAAATAGATTACAAAATATATTTCATTCTTACAATTTATAAGGTAGTTGACAAACTTTTTATCAGTAATTTAGAGAAAAAAAGTAACAGCATATAATACATACAATGTGTATACCTTTACCTATAAAAGAAATTTACAAAATCGTCTTGGTTTTAACAATATTACATATAATAAACAATTTCAGTTGTTTTCCAGTCCATGTTTTTATTTTAAAGGAAAAATTGTCTATCACCTATTGAATAAAATATAGATTAAAAATTATTGACAAAAATATTGCTTATACGCAAAAATATTAAAGGGTTGAGAAAAGTTACAAAATAATTCAAAACTATTTGTTTAATATTAATTCAATTCATTTTCTATATTTATGGTTGTCAAACATATAGTTGAACAATAAAAAAAAATTAAAAATAAGCCAAGCCATTTTATAATGTTCATTTTTTATCTGCAGAATGCAGATGAGAACTTTTTTCATCTGTTCCATAACTAATTTCTTAATTCTAGATCATGTGACGTCATTTCTTTAGTAGACCAGCTTGTTGTATCACTTGTCTTGTCGCATTATTGATATGACGGAATCTGTCGGGACCTAACTGTATGCCGCCATACCTGAAATGGAATGATATAAATAAGTAGGCATCTATTAAAGACACTATTTTTTCTATACTAATATTATAAAGAGGAAAGATTTATATTTTTGTATGTAACAAATAAATTCAAAAACTACTGGACCAATTTTAAAAAAGGGCTGTAAAGGGATGAAATAGGGGATAAAAGTTTGTATGGAAATTACGTCATTTATAAAGCTAGAAGCTTAAAACTATGAAAACTGATACTTTATTATTTACATATTATATGACCGACTCTGCGAGAGATCACCTTTACTTATTAAATCTTTTTTCATTTATTATCTTGCATTACATTTATTTTTAAGTCAGGGGTTTTTTTTATTATTTTATCCTTTTTTAATAACTTTTTAACCGTCGTGGGTTTTTTCAAAATTTTTAAGGAACTCTCAGATATGCAGGTTTCTTCACAAGGTTTTCTTTTACCGTATGATAAGTATTATTCATGCTTTAAATGATTTGCACATGCAATTATAAGAGGTGCCAGACCCGGATTTGAACCAGCTTCACTCATTTATCAAACTGTGTGTTTTACCACTGAGCTAACTGCACCTACAACTCCTTTTATATCTATGTAAATGTGGCTTTAAGTAAGACTGCTAATGTTCTTTTAGAGCAATTACCACTTACCATCTAGAGACTACAACCAGTGTATTTTTCTGGTCCAGTATCTGAAGCAAATGCAGCATCCGACCGCCGGCGTGAGTCTCCCCGTCATCATCACAATCTTGCAACATTGTTGTACCTTTCTCCGTCTTCCTCTCTATTCTGTATGCATACATGTTGTGTGTTGCATTTAATATTTTCTTATTTTGCTTAAGTTTCTTTAGGACTGCACTGTAAATAAAATTTGTCCATATTACTATTATCTTATGAATATTATGTTGCAATACACTACTAATATTTTTGTGTAAGTATTGTATACATCCCCTTTTAACGTCTTGACTCATACACACATGCAGTTTTTCTCATGATATTTTTCTTCACTGTAAGACCATTGGTAATCATGTAGAAAATGATTTGTACGAGAAAATATCAGAGGTGCAAGATCTAGGTTCTGAACCCGCTTCACTTGGTTTCCCAAGTGTATGTGCTACCACTGCCATGTTCAAAGTTTCATTATTCTAAACAAATATGTTTGAAAAAACATTTTGATGAGAATTGCATTTCCTTTTGTATATGTATTTCAAGTCTTAAAACATGTGACAACAATAATTTAAAACACCTTTTCCTAATATGGGTTTCTCCCCAATGTGCATTCACCTTGCTGTGGTTGACATTAGCGTCCGGCAAACCAGCCAGGCGCGAAGCCAAAAAGCTGGTTAGACCCAAAAAAGCATCTGGCTGGCTGGCTGGCTTTTAAGCTGGTGACTCTAAATAGGTGGTATGCATAACGCATTTCTAACTTTAAACAATTTCGCACATTCCAAAACCTTCATAACACAATATTCAGGTTTACCCATTATGCTTTCTTTACAAGATTTGTATCTAAACTTACTTGACGTCATCTACACTGTGTACTTCAGCGGCATGGCCTTGAAATGAGCTTTTCCTGTCAAGAATTACTTCCCCATGTGTTATCTCTGGACAGTTAATATCTAACTGAAAACAAAACAACACTTATCTAAATAAACCTGTTTTGATGCCACATAATGCAAGTCTTTATAAAATGGTATTTTTACTCTTAAATGCTTTATAAAATTAATTTTAATTAATGAATATGTTACAAATCCACTACTGTGTTTATTTCTACAATTCTCTCTAGCTTTTTAAAAAAGATAAATTATGACAAGTGGAAGCATAAACGTATTTACTATGTTCAAACACTGCTTGGATTATATAATAGATATTCCATATCAAATGAAATTAACTATTAAAAATTGTTCCACCAAATGAAGTAAGACTGAAAAGCATAATGGCAAAATGGGACACTGACACAGTCTGATATAAACAAGTTCTTAAGACGGGGTCATATTATGTCATATTTCTGTTGCTAATTGCAGCAAGGTGTAATACCTGAGATATATCTAATGCTTGTTCCTCATGTAGATCTTTAGCTGCTTTTTTAACTGGCTCAATTGGCTCTATTGCTTGTAAAACCTCTCTTATCTTTTCAACCCATTGGAATATAACCGATTCACCAACATTTTCTCTGAAATTGGTTAAATATGATTTAAGCATATACTTATATTCTTTTACAATAAATAAAATTAGTTATGACATTTTTAAGTTATTTATAAACTGATGACTATGACTATGAGGCGGTAAGAGGGACTAATTTTTAATCTATTTTTTTACTATATAAACATCTAATCTAACTAATCATCATCATCAAAACACACACAATCAAATTTCTAACTTTGTATTATTTCTACAAAATATCAATTTTAAGTAGGATATAAACAAATATTTGAGGACATTAACACACAGCGCCATCTGGTTTCATGGTGAGCTTTGAGGCTTGTGTTGTTGTTGTTGTGTTATGTACCAGATAGTTAATACACTACACATATTACATTATCCATATTATCACATCAAATTAAATTTGAAAAATTGCACTAATATACTTATGTAGGACATAGTTTTATTATTATAATTATCAATATTACAGAAAATCTATACTTACAGATATACTTCATCTAAGGAATTGTGCAAATTTTCTTTAGCTTTTCTATCCATCCACGGTGCTGATAATTCATACTTTGGTGGACTCTTACTTGGATAGTCTTCAGGCATGGTAATATATAAAATGACTTCGTTTTTATCAACCTTTACTTTAATGCTATAAGATCTGGAAGAGTCATTGTCAATTACCCAGTCGTCACCGTAAATCGAGCTGAGAACCTCAATTTCTTCTACCTTGAAAAAAATTAAAATAAATAATTGTGTTTGCAGTTTTGCAATGAATTCAATTTTACTTTTGTATAATATTGCAAGTTACTTGTTTTATTAATAATAATAACTATTATTAAAACTAAACAGCGAAAATGTAGTCAAGAACTTCATAGACTAATACAACTGCATGGTCTTTTTGTACACATAAAAATGTTAAGGTACATACTTGTTTCGTGAGATCATCAGAGTCCATAATGATATATTTTAGGTAATAAATTACTTCTAATGTATATCTTTTTAATATATCTTTATATTGGAGATAAAAAAATATCGAAACAGAATGTTTCTTTAACAGTAGTTCTATTTATATTAGCATATATCCATAGATCTAAATTTTAGGTAGCGTAAGGTGTTGTAGTAATTTTTTTTTACTTAAATTTCTAATTATTTTATAGTTTCTTCAGTAAATCTCAAAATAAAAATCGACAACACTTTCTCGAAGCAGTCACCTGTCAATGACAATTGACAACTGACAGTGACAACTGACAAGTGTGAAGTGTCAATGACAATTGACATGACAATAACCATAGATAAGGTTTTCTCACTTCAAAGACAAAATTTCTGTTAAATAGCAAGACAGTGACAATTATGAATTTCTAAATTTCAAAATTACCGCTCAATCGCAATTATTCGGGTCTTCATCACAAAACGCGACACTGGCAGAATGTACTGCGTCTGTAAACGCAATCCTAAGCCAAGCATAATTTACGTTAAAAAAAAATTATGAAAGAGTGCTGTGCCTGTGAGTACTGAGTAAAGGTCCAATCGACAAATATTAGAAAATATTTATAATTTTATTTTGTAAGTTGTTTAAACACTTTTTTTAGAGCAGAGCAGAGAATGTATTACCACATACTAGACATAAATTTGGACAACCAAGTTGCACTACTAGCGTCGGACTCATCTACTTGTGCCTTGCTTGTTACCTTCGCGTAGTAGCCGAATGGGCCGGCACGCCCCGTATAGTACCACTCTCTCACAGAAGACCGGCGTGAAGTGACAGCTATGCGGTCGCGTTTCGTTCGGTGAGTGAGAGTCCAGGAGGCCCACTCCCCATCCCTCATCCCGTCCTTCTCCCTCCTCCCTCCCTCCCTTTCCTGAAAGGCCGGCAACGCATCTGTAAGCCCTGTGGTGTTGCAGATGTCCATGGGCGGAGGTGATCACTTACCATCAGGTGAACCTCCTGCCCATTTGCCCCCTTTGTCCCATAAAAAAAAAATCTGAACTAGTCAAACAAATTGCATGGATCGATTAAACTCTTTAGGCAACAAAAACAAATTTGTGTTAAGATGGGTCCGGGTCATGCTGGTACAGTAATGAACTACACAGCTCGTAAGAGAGGGAGTTCTTGGTTTATAGCAGGTTTCAGAACTCCTCTGCGGAATACCTAAGAGTTTTGGCTCACAGAAACCTAACGACTACGTGTCTAAAGGCTGCATATAGGGCATGAACAGAATCAAATGGACTCACTTCAAGAAACTTATCAAGGCCTTTGACAAAAGCTTTAACAATTTCATGTTAACACTGAATATGAAATCGTTACGGATACTAGTGAGAACCTAAACAAGCACAGGTTGAACAAACCTGAGGCTGAGTGAAACGCAAACCTGTAGAATTTGCATGGACGCAGATGGAATGCTGATTAATCTTCTGGGCAATGTAAACCACTCATGCACAAACACAGTATTCATTTTGGGAAACACTTTTTAGGCAAGAGACCCAAACGAACTATTAGAGTGTAACCCTACCATCCTTCAGTTTACTACAGTGTTCTGTGGCTTACTCTTATGTGCAATGTGGCGATCACAATATAGCCGCAAATAGGAAATAAAAAAATACTGGACATATTGTATAGATATTTATACCAAAAATCACCGGCTAGGAAATTTAGTACTACCCTAAAATGCAACACGAATTATTTCCGTTTTGATGGACAACCCTAAGATCTACCTACTTAGTCAACTGTCAACCTCAACTGGCCTACGCAGTCAACTGTCAACCTCAACGTCCTGTTGGCCTACTGATGAAGACGAAAAACCAAGCCAGTCAAACGGTCGATGTTGCTACTAGAATACACAGATAGTTGCTACAAGAATGTCGGTTTCTCATGAGCCAATAATGACAAAATATAAGACCTGTAAAAATAAATAATCAATTGAAATCAATAAGATCACTCGCTAATACACAACCCTAGTTCATTTGTCGTTTAATGTCAGTTGATAGATGGTTGATAGATACACATATCGTTAAAAAACACTATTTAATAAGTGTCTATTTTGTACATCATTTTTCATATGTCTAGAAGGAAATATAATGGCATTATTAGGTATCTTCATAATTACGAGGTTTTATATGCGTTTAGGTTTGTCCTAAATGTCGAATTTGTTGCCCCTGCTTTTTCAGTTTGTTTTTAATTTATTTCAAAATTAAAAAATAATGTTAAACGCTACAACTGCAACCCATTGGTTGATTTTTATCGTTTGTAGGTTATTTTAGTAATAAATAAATTGTATACCTAATACATCTAAATTTTTCCCCTAATACAATTATTTACTAGGTACCTATTAGTATTATTTTGAAAGAAAAGCTTACAAACTTGCTTTAATAGCGTATCGTATGTCCGATACAGGAGGGAATAAGCTTTTGCATTAAATTACTGGTTTTCCTATCACATTTCCATCACATTTCCATAATACTTCTATTACCATGATATTTGCATACGTTTCTAGTAATTACAAAGAGTATTAAAACCTATAATGTGTAATTATTTCATGTGGCTAGTTTTTATTTGCGTCCTTCATGGCAAGAAAAACAAAGGCATGGGGTAAAAAATAGTCTACACTTTTAATATTTGGTTTATTGTGCTGTTTAAATAAACAATAATCTATAGTTATACATAAGTATATGGCATTTCGATTTAATTATATAAATAGGTAATCCTGTTAATCGTAATAAATATTTATTTCACTCTATGTATCATGGAGGTTAGATACAGGAGAACCAACGCTTCATACTAAAGCATTACCCGTCTGTCTCTGAAAATTTGCAGAGTTTACAGCGCGCTGCCGTCAATAAGTAGTATCTGTCAAGTTAGCTATTTATGAGTACTGTCACTATTGTGACAACGTGAAGTTAGGCATTGAGACAACATAGCGATCGCAGCGCCTCCTTGGTTTGACAATATTTCTGAGACACTACATTCTAGGGCCTTGGTTCTCCTGGTTTCTAATCTCCATGCTATGTATATTCAATTATAGGAATGTCACAAACATCGATTTGTTAGTTTAACGAATTAACCTAATCGAATTCTATTAGAGCAGTAAAACCGTACAATATTTATTGATAGTAGAAACAACATGAAAATTAACTACATAAAATATTTTATTCTATAATATACAAGAAACTATACCAAGGTTTTAAATACTCATGCAAAGAACGTAAAATTCTAACATTTACACTTAATAGGTATATAAGCTGGAATGATTGGGGTTTCTAATATTGTACAATATCACAGAGTCACGTTACATACTGCTACTGTTACAAATACATTAATTTTATTAGAGAAATTATTATTTTTTAAGGTATACTACTATTTATGTAAAATGAGCATTAAAATATTTTATATTGACCTATTGAGGCAAAAAATATATAAAGGACAAGAGTCAAGACGTAGGGATGGATTTTTTATGATGCTTAATTTTAATGTTTCAATAAAAAATATATTATATGATTAAGTATTATAAATATTTATGATTTTTAAAAATCGTTAGACTAATAAAACTTGTGGTGAGAAAATTCAGATTATAGCAAAATATTACATTACTTAAAAGCCATTTAATATTTAAGCGACAATCAAAAGTAAAGTAAAGTAATGTTGTTTCTTCAGTTGCTTGTATAAAAACAACATTTATAAAAACATGGAGTAAATTAAAATTTAAAACAACTTGTGTACCCATCTTGTAGGAAATATATTATAATGATGAAAACGGTCACAGTCAGCTATAGCATTACATGGACTTGGTCGACAAATAGACATTACTGAGTAACCATGTTATGAGGTAAATATTTTTTTATATAGTTACAAGCGAACCAAAAATTTTGAGCAAAAGTTACAGTTAAAATCTCATCATAGTTTAGATAGCTTGTAGTAGTAAATTAATAATATGGCTGGAAACGAAAATTGAAAGAAACAATATACATATTAACTTAAATATTTACTTCTATTATCTACATTTATTTTAAAATACGATACTATTTACATTTTTGTACAACTACAAAATAATTCGAACTAAACTAAAGATTTAGAAATAAGTTATTTCATTTCCTTATCATAACAATGATTTCTTCAAAATTATGGAATATGGCGGCATTTAGAAAATATTTTCGCTACTTCTTTATTTGCATCGAATAAATTAATACACTGATATTTTATATCTACAAAAATTTTGACTAGATTTATTATGTTTTTAATTTCCAGCTTTGATTTCTGAACTGGTTGAGTCCGCGAAGCAGTCGTTTGACACGCCGCTAGTGACAGAACAATAACTGGCGGGAGAGCTCCTGTCACTTGAAGTTTTTTCTTGGCTGTATTCAATCATGCTACCGCTTGGCTGGCGAAGAAAATTCTGGAATCCGATCGGGTGCGAATTAACCATTTTATCAGGTTTTTTTAACAATTCTTCTATTGAATATGGATTCTTTTTTTTCTCTTTTTCACTCTGTCGTTTATCTTGCTCATCCGTATCGGGTCGGTCCGTACTGTCATCGCTTGTTTCTACGGAAATATGTTCCGAAGTTTCAGATTTGACTTCTTCAGGATTTATTCGGTTGAGAAGGTCGCTGTGTAGATTTAGTGCATAAGGAGCGAAGTTCTTAGTGTCAGGGTATGGCATCATTACTCTTTGCCATGGAGATATAGGGTATGGCTTTAAGAGTCCCTGAGCTTGAACTTGATTCGCTAGCAACCATGATGTGGCTAACCGTCGGTCGTAAGCATGTGGTTCTGTGGGCTGAGGGACTCGTACCGAAGTATGAGCGAAATAAGAGGGTGTTTGTTGTGGTAAAGGTGTAGGTAGCGTCGTCTTCATGTAATCCACCATATTTGGTGAAATTTCAGGAGGCGGGAAAGGTTCTGTAAAGAAAAAAACAAGTTAATAAACATTGTATTGTACTCTAACAAATATGATGCATGATGCATCGTCAAATCGTATTATGAATCCCTGAATAAATCAACGTATAAAAATATACATGCATTTATGAAACTGCTTTAATTACTACATCGTAAAATTACAGTAACCATAAAGCTCATTATTCTAAAGCGTATAAAATCCGCGAACACGCATAATATAATCACCTGTATAATTTAACCACGATGCTTATACATTGATGAATGAATGCATAATGTGGCGGCTGTTTCTTAACTTTATTGCTAATTAAACACAACAACTAAGCCTAAAAGGTGATTTAATTTTCCTATATTATTTTAAAAATTAGGGTGAACAACCGATACCTAGGTATATTATAATCAGTATTTAATATTATGGGTGTCATGGGTGTCTAGAAATACATACACGCCTATAATGGGCTATAAATTTTTTCTACCCACCTTGTTTAAACCTAAATTATCGCGACGATAAATTAATTTTCACATTACGATTATAATCTTTACTTACTACAATTATTTATCAATTGAACCAACTTGAAATCTAGTCTATCTAAGGTGTTTAGATTATCATCGAATGTTAGCTAAATTGTCCAAAAAAGCCTAGTACATGTTTGAAATATGTGATCGTTGTCAGATATAAAACACCTGTTTTGTGATTTTGGTTATTTATTGCATTATAATAATTGAACGATGTAATAATTCGTTAACCGCCTAATTTAACACAATTATCTTTAGGAAATTAATATGATTACACGTCTTTTTATCCGTAATTTAATATACGGTTTTAGTACTAACTTATTTTGTTTTTAACCGACTTCAAAAAAGGAGGAGGTTATATGTTTCGATGTATGTATTTTTTTTTTTTTATGTATGTTCACCGATTTCTCCGCCAACTGTGGGCCGATTTCAAAAATTTTTCTTTTGTTCGGTAAGGTATAGTTCTGAGGGGGTCCCATTATCACAAAATCAGGATCTGATGATGGGATCCCAGGGAAATCCAGGGCAACTTTCAAAATTTATAGGCACCTATTATGTTTTTTATATATTTTCTAAAGCTGTTCAAGCATTTGCGTCTGAAAATCGTAATCTCATGTGATGCGCTGATGATGGAAGGTAGAATTCTTCAAATGTTATTGTTTATCTGTGTTCACCGATTTATGCGTCAATTGTGGGCCGATTTCAAAAATTTATTTTTTGTTTGGTAGGGTACACTTCCAAGATGTTCGCATTGTCACCAAGTTAGGATCTGATAATGGGATCCTAGGGAAATCGATGGCAACTCTTAAATTTTATAGGCACTTAGTACATTTTTCATATATTTTCTAAAGTTTTTTAAGGATTTGCATCTGATAATTACCATCTCATGTAAATAAGCTGATGATGGAAGGTACAACTCCTCAACGGCTAGGAGTTGAAAGGAAATTCCTTTAAAATTATACATACATATAGACTGATAGTTGTGTTCTTCCTGACTATTACGTTAATATGATAATAGAAGGTAAATCTCATTAACCTCTAGGAGTTAGGTGGAATAATGGACGTGGTTTATTTAGACTATTTCGTATGGGGAATGTAAACATAAAGATGAGCTCGTAGTTTAGTTACAGCTACAGTAGTCGTAGATCGAGTACTCTTTGGACACCAACACCCCCCCCCCCCCCTTTAGGTAGACCCGATAATTAATTACTATTACGTTACATACGTTAATAGGTATGCTCGTTGCTTAATATAAAGCTTAAACAGATTTTAAATTAGTGACATACAGTAAGTCACTATAATTAAATCAGCTAAATAAAAGGCACACTAAAAATGGAAAAATAAGTTATTTTTTAAAAAAAATTAAACCGACTTCAAAAAATCTGCACTAAAAAGAGAAAAATCTAAACTAAAAAGTAGAAAATAATACTTTTAAGAACTTTGTTAATTTTGGAGTCGGTGCCAGCCAGGTATTTTGATTATGTTTACAAATTGATAGATTAATCGAATATGTATCTATTTAGGGTTATTTTGCTTTGGCTGGCACCGACTCCAAAATAAACAAAGTTCTTAAAAGTATTATTTTCTACTTTTTAGTTTAGATTTTTCTCTTTTTAGTGCAGATTTTTTGAAGTCGGTTTAATTTTTTTTAATATAATCATGTTATTCGGGTGTAAGTTAGGTTTAAGACAAAGACAAAAATATTAAAAATTAAACATTTTAAAGAATATCACATGTCGTGCACCTAATCATTTATATTTTTATTAATTTTGACGTATAAGTTACAGTCCCTTTTCCCCATCAATTATTAAATGTGGGTAGTATGTATTTTTGCATAGGATAAGTAATGAAGATTCCAAATAATACATTATAATACTTTCTTAGGTTTACGCAAATATTCGACATTATAAATGAAAACTATCTTTTCGGATTTTGTCGCGGATTTATTTTGATTTTTGGTCCCGCGACGTTTCGAATGCTTTACAGCAATCATCATGGTAACGGAAGAGACTAGGATATTTGACGTCTATATAAACCTCTGAGACGAATATATCAAAAAAATATATTGAATAAATTCTGGACTTATGTCAATTATGTGAGTAATGTTATGTTAACTTTAAGTCTCTATAACTCTTGATTCCTCCGTTTCCTCAAACTATTTTTTATTATTTGTCCATATAAAAATACTCGTATAATACTTTTCTCAGGTTCACGCGAATATTCGATAATATAAAAGAAACTATCAAACGGAAGACACAGTCTCTCCCGTGATTGCTGTAAATTATTCGAAACGTCGGGAACCAAATATCAAAATAAAGCTGCGACAAAATCCGAAAAGATAATTTCATTTATAATGTATACTCGTACTTAAATTAAAACCTTTCTACAATTACATAGGTATAGCATAACCTACAGTAGGTATTTATGATATAAAAATATTTTACTCCTAAACAGTTCTAACTCACCGTGGCCACCTCGCGCTTCATCTTCGTTCCATGCCAATCCACTATTTCTCAAGATCCTGTTCACAGATGATACAGAAGGTATGGAGTGGGGTTCGCACACTCTCGCACTAAGTAGCCTTTCACGTATTTCCCACGCGAACATGCCTGGGTTTTCTTGCTTTAACCGAAGTATCTTTTTTACGACAGTGGGTGTGGCGACTTGCTGAAAAAAAATGTACTTGCCATTAAAGTACAATAAAATTAAAGTACAATGTAAAAGTAAAGTACAATAAATTAAAGTACAAAGTACATAGGCTAATTTTATCGCGGCATCCTTTACGTGACGAATATATTGAGTTTTAACGGAATTCCAAAAAGAAGGAGATCTATGCTTGTCACATATATGTAGATTTTTTGTATACAAACAAAACTTATTGCATAGCACAGATATACATTAAGGTGAACTGCTGTACTTTGGTGTAAAATAAAAATTATTGCGTAACCATAATTATATGTGTATAACATTATATATGGCAATATTCATTAAAACAGCAAACGATTTATCAGTTAATAATTTTAACTCGCAAATAAACCGTAGCTTAAATTTAATCAAAATTAATTCTTCACGGATGATATGTAATTTAAAGAATTGCAATACTTATATAGTCATAAAACCACAATTATCACATGCACATGGCGGATACCAATGATGTAGGTATATGCTTAATGGCTGTGTAATAATAACGTATATCCATTTGTCTCTTTATCAAGCAACGTCTTATTTAGCCGCGATAAAAAGTAATTTGTTTTTAATGTCGAAATGAAATTAAGATTTCAATGAGACAAGTAACCGAAACTTATTCCATGTAACCTTATATTCTCTGTTCTTTTACGCAATGATATCTTCATACATTAAACCTGCGAAGTAAAATTGTGAATGTTCTTGAATGAACATAACTTTTTGTTTTTTGGGGTCGATTTTTGGCATATGAAATACCATACAAAATGACCGACAAATGAGTTGACGATTTTCGGTAATAGCGACCAATCTCACTCATTCCTTCTCTATTCCTTTCAATTTCAGTATTTTGAAACAAAAGATAATTCGAAAGATTGTTGATAGATAAGAGTAACGATAGCTAATCACTAATGTTTTCCGACTCATGAAGAGATAGACAGTCATATATATTACCAATTCTGAACTGAAACGTGAGTATTTCATGGCAGAAAAAATCGGTCATTAGGTATTATATCTTAACGGGTCCCAAGACTGGAACTCGATGCCTTAGAACTAATAGTACGACTGATACAGTACCGACCGACGGCGTGGCGAAGGCGCTAATATCAACATAATAGGGTTTTACTTGGCGTAGAGAAGTGTACTTTAAAGAACGAATTCGGGCAATTGTTGTAATATAAAAGAAAAAAAAATAATAATTCGTAGACAATAGGCCGCAACGTTTAGTTTTTGAACTATTATCAAAACCATATGTCGAAAAATCCATTACGAATCTAACTTTTTGTAACTTCCTCGCACGCATGCTTTAAATAATTATAATACTTTTAAGGCCTGTCAAAAATAATGTGTAAATAGTAGCTTTCGGGTCCGAGTGTGTTAAAGAACCTACAATGATCAAAAGGCGTTAATTTTGGCGGGAAACTAGTTATTATGCCATGAGATGCACAATCGATATCCTATTGAACGTTTTAACGCCGCCACGTTTTTTATTCGTTTTCAAACTGATGGGTGCGCATCTCTATATAATTATATTTTTTTGAAATTTTGCTGTCAAAATATTTAATAACCTTCTGGATTTGGATAATGTTTAATTTTTATTCTAGAGAGTTTAAAGTCTCATGTGAATTTGAAATATCAACCAAAAATAAAAATTATGATTTTTAAACGATTTGCAAAAATACTTTGATTTACAAAATCTTGCTTAGAACGTGACAGGTATTATGAAAGTTAACGAAAGTGACAAATTCCCTTTTTTATAATCATAATTAGCAGTACCCGCGGCATCGCCCGCGTTCATAGCTTCAAGCCCGCTAGAAAAAAAAGGATCCTATGTTACTTCTATTACCTCCAAGAATATGTGTAAAAAGTTTCATGATGACCGGTTAAGTAGTTTTCGCGTGAAAGCGTAACAAACAAACTTACATTCACATTTATAATATTAGTAGGTATAGATGTAACAACATGTAATCTCTAATTTATTTAGCAAATGTAAATATTTCATAATAACAATTTCAACATACTAATATAGTCATCATATTTTATCTTTACGAATAGACAAAAATTGGGCAGTAGATTTATTAACAATATAAAATACCAAAGTTTATTAGTGTAGGAATTCATATCATATATCTTGGACACTCCACACAGCAATATAGGGAAATGAAAGTCCGTGCGAAAGAACAGGTGCGGTCCGTAATGACTTGTTTAGTCCGGCGGCTTTGCTCATTAGTCGTTTTGAAGTGGTATCGATCAGATTCAAATTAACTACTGTCTACTATCTTATTTTATCTATGTTTTTGGGGTTAGACTATGAAGTGGTAGACAAGTTGCTTCGAACTACATACTAGTTACGTTTTACGTGATGCTCACTCTAGATTGGATTGGATATTCTTATTATATAACTAGCTGCTAGGTCTCGTTCACAAAATCCATTTAACTATAACCTACCCCCAAATTTCATCTTTATTCGTCAAGCGATTTTCGACCTTTCGCTATTATATATTATTTAGATTAAGATAATGTTGAGACCAGCCATTTGCGAAGAAGATATTATAGGGCATAAGTGTTCGCGCAAACACAAATAAACGCTCTATTCCTGTCACCCTCATCCACCGTTAGGATGACACTCGTCACATTATGCACAATAAAAAGATGCAATAACCAAATTAGCACCTATGGGGACTCGAACCCCGGACCTCCGGATGTGCGACTGTAGATGCTAGTCACTACACCACTGAGGCGGTTAATCATGTTAGTAATTATAGTGATTAATCAAAAGAATTTAGTAAATATGTACTTTTTAAATTACAAAACTGTTTATGAAATTATTGCTACGGAATTCAACAGACTTGATTATCAAATTCGACTTTTAGGTTTATTCATTTGTCTCTTTAGCGTAAGAAAAAAAAACAAGAATTCGTTTACATTAGTATCTTATTAAAATTAGGTACCTATACGTTAGAAAATACAGAAGCATTACGGTAAACAAAGCTATGATGAAATGCGCAGTAGCGATGCGCGTGACCGTTCCGTTGGACGCGACGCTTTTTGCGCGCGCGCATCCATCATCGCTTGACACATCCAATATCGGTTTTTGCGATAGGCTTGCATTTAACTCACCTAGTGGACAGTTTATATTGTGAACTACTTTGAGAAATAGTTACTTATTTTAAGGATTAGATTCTTTTTTTTTTAATTTATATTCAATCGATTTTGTATGTTCAAAGAATATCACACATAATACAATGCTCAGATGTAAATTATATCTGAACATAATATTTAAATTTAGAATTGATCAATTATCAATGATAAAAATCAATTGTTTAAAAATAAATAAGTTTAGTAAAATTGAAATCTTTAATGATAAAAGGTCTAATATTTCAATAAAATATGAGAGCAGTTGATAAATAATAATGTAATATAAGTAAATATACATTCTTAATGTCGTATTATTGAATGACCAAATAGTACTTGTTTTTGTGGCTTATGTATACAATAAGTAAAAGTCAACATGCCTTTACGCCCGAGTACTGTTAATAAAAAAATATAATATATAAATAAAACATAATATCATGCGTACGCGGCTCAACACCATTTCGCGCAATCCGCTACGCAACAAAATGGCGCTAGTAACTGTCAAGCGCGTGCACGATTAGCGTTTCTTATTACCGATTTCTATTAGACTTTCCACCTGATGGGGTGAAAGATAATTTGCCGGGGCGTGAGACCCGTTGCTTTAATGACGGATTGATTCGATATTAATTCGAGGAAGATTCTCCGTTATTGGCTTAATGGCTACAGGTGCTTGTCTAGGTGACTTTTGTAAAAAAACGTCTTACGCGACACCGTAGGCGATTGAGTTCCGCAATGAAAGGTGAATACAACCTTCCATTAAGTAATTGTGAAGGACGATTTTGACATAATTATTTATTATACTTATAGATTTTGTTAAAAAATCACAAACATTCTTCTTTAAGCTTTTTCTTGAGCTTTTCCAAAACATATAAACGACCACGAATACTAAAGCGCATATATATATTTTACCTATTAAGGTATTTATCTACAACATATTCAATATAAATAGGTATATTTATAAAGTAAAAGCAGAAGTTTGCCATGAAATTTAAACACCCCAAAATATGTTTTTAATAAATTATTATATACCTAATGGAAATAAAACATGATATATTAACAATTTCCATGTAAGCATAATAATTTGCTTACTTACGTAGAATAAATTTATTCTGTCATTATAAAAGTTAATTGCTAGTCATCACTTTTTTGTACATAAGCAAATCGTAACATTAGAGTCGGCAAAGGTAGAGCCTGTGGACCGTTATTGAGGTTACCTATATACTTAAAAAAAATGCATTTTAAATTATTTTTTTCTTGTAGGTACTTCCTATTACTAATTGATAATTTATTTCTATTTCTTTATATCCTTCCCTGTATTATATTAAAATTTAATGAGAGATAAAAAAATTTAGAGCTTTAAAGCTTATATCAATATTTTTTGCCTACACTCATATATCATCATCAGCCCTTTTTAACGTCCCACTGCTGGGCACGGGCCTCCTTCAGTAGGAGGGGGATCAGGCCATAGTCCGCCGCGCTGGCCCAGTGCGTGTTGGCGGACTTCACATGTCTTACGAAAACTTGCTAGGTTTTCTCAGACATGCAGGTTTCCTCACGATGTTTTTCCTTCACCGTAAGACAAGTGGTAATCATGATAGAAATGATTCGCACATGAAAATATTAGAGGATGCGAGACCCGGATTTGAACCCGCATCACTCGGTTATACAAGTAGGTACATACATACGTAGGTACATACATACGTAGGTATTATCCCTAATTACGTGATAAGGCATTCTTAAGTGTTATCATGGACATTAATATTAACTATCTTCAAATTAAAAACTTATTTGAACCATTCTTCATTTTAACACCATCTAATTTCATATTTTGTCAGTTAAAATTAATTAAAAGGCCTCTTTGCATATAATATCTACAGTGATTTAATACTAGGGCAATTTTTTTGATAAGAGTAATTAATTTAATTAAATTGTGTGATAAAAATTAAATGAATAATTACAATGAAAAATACATTAAGATTACATTCACACATTATTAAATATAAGTAGGTACCTACTTTTCGTTCTCTCTACTATGTTTTCATATAAAATTTTACATAATATTCTATTATATAAAATTTTACATCACTACATACTCGTATTATAAAACAAAGTCCTCCGAAGCGTCTGTCGTCTGTCTGTTCGCGATACACTCAAAAACCACTACACCGATTTTCATACTGTTTTCACTTCTTACCAATGCATAGAGTGCTTCTCGAGGGACGAGGAAGGTTTAAGTATAGAATTTGTCAAGTTTTTGTATACATTTACTAGCGGAACCCGCGATTTAGCTCGCGCTAAATCTAGGAACGAGTCCGAGCCAAGCGAGGGTCAGTCGCTACTAGTAGACAAAATTTGGTCCCCTACTAAGACAACGAACATACAGACAAAAATTAGTACTAAGTGGTATGATAAATTTATTATTGTGAAGTATAAATTAAAGTATATAGATCTTGAATAATATACGTTATTATCGTTCAAAAATTAAAACTCGCAAATACAATAAATATTATTAGTGCGTCCATGTATTTAGACAACCATGGATAATACTTAAATATTAATATGCCTTATGTATTACATTTCATTCATTTTTCTTAAATTCTTAAAGTAAAGCCGTGATGTGACATAGAAAAAAATTCTTGTCATTTTTAATTATAAACAGGGTAACTAAAATATGAAAATACAATAGATCGTAAATATTCTCTCGTCTGGACACCATATAGATAGCGAGCCACTATAATCGGCAATAGCGCGACATATCGCATATAATTTCCAATATGTTTTATGAACCAGCTTTACAGTATTAAGAGGCGAGTAATAATATTGACAATATAATCCACGTGAGCCGACCATAAAGCGAATATTATCGGTGCAAATCCGACTTAAGTTACGGGAATAGTAACGGCCGGTGTATACTACGTCATTACTTGTACACATACGATGTATAAAATAGTTTGCTAGATTAAATATTATATCTCATTCAGAGAGGAATATAAGAAAACTAAACTAATTAGATATACCTATGATTTATTTATTGTTTAATTTTAGGTCTTCATACGGTTGAAGTTGATTGGTACATAATATGTGGATAATGTATGAAGCTTTTAAAGCTTAAGGGATAATTTCTATAGAGTTCCAACAAAGGACACCTTTGACGGCATTCTGATTGAATGACTGATATGGTATTATATTATGTAAGGAAAGTATTTAAGACACATTGGAGGCGTGTTTATTAGTTTGATTGCTGTTCTTTCATTTTGACGTGACAACGTCTTAAATTAGGTTAGGTTGGGAGTCACTTATGAAAAAGTGTAACGCTCGGTAACGTTACGATGAGTCACCGAACGAGAGAGAGGCCCGCCGAATGCCTTGCGTCTCTCTCCCACTCAACTATTAAAATATATTTCTATAGTTAAAATTTGTGCAATTCTTATTTTCATTCAATTCCTTGTTCCTATTGAGCAATTTAATTATATTCATATCAATAAATATTCTACCGAGAAAAAGACGTTGTCACGTAAAATCTTCGCCCGTAAAACCGACTTTACAGGCAACCATTTTTTACTTTGATTATTATTATAAGTTTCGTGATATAGTACGTAACTAAGTATTACAGAAGAAGAGTAGTCTAAAAGTTAGGCTTCATATATATTAAGTAAATCTCGGTAGGCCTCAAAACGGTTCAAAATTTTCAGAAAATTCAAAAGTAAATTACAAACGCGCGAATCTGTAGGCAGGATGTAGTAATATAATAAAGTGTAGAGACATATATTTCGCATAACACGTATCAAGGCTTTAGAATAGATTATTTCCGGTGGGTGTCACAGATTGTGTAGACTATTGTATATTACATGCTCGATTACATCGTAAATATGTCTTGCGTAAATTCTCCTTTCATTTTCTCGAAACATGTCGATGGATAAAATAACTTTTAGGAAAGTAAGTAGAATAAGCATATATACATATGCCTAATTAAAATATAGATTTTGAAATCGCGCTTTAAGGCTCGTACATACGTACTTTAAGGGAAACGTTTTGATTAATTTAAAATAGCCTCTTTCCGCCGCTCCACTCTCGTAGTACTAATGTATTATTATATATATCATTATTTATTATAGCCTGAGATGTTACTGATGTATAAGATTTACTTTTGCAGAATCTTATCAAAATCTCTTCAGCAGTTTTTGCATGTAAAGTAATATCACTTTACATACAAGTAGTATATATTCGTACCTTTCGTCACAAACTTTAACATTTGTAATATTAGTAGAATGCTGATTAGTTTTTTTATTCCTTATTATTACAAAATATGGCCGTAAGCTATTGCTTGCTGTATTCTGTATTCAGCATAGTACCTAAATTAATTTCGTTCCAAGATTTTCGGCGCAATATCATCTGTTTTATACTTTGTTTACAATTATTCAGTAAGTGAATGAATGTTAGAATAGGTCTAACAATTCTTAATACTTGGCATATGTAGATTATACGTTCATATATAAGAGCGGTCATGACATTCATAAGTATATATTTACACGTAGAAATATCAAAAGGGCAATAAAAGAAATGATCAAAAAGTTATCTTCAACAATCACAACAGTTACAATAAAACAAATTTATTTTTTCCACAACCCTACGTGGTTATTAAGGCATTAACAGATAGCGGTGACAGTTGACAGGTGCTCGCCGCTCCCATGACCCGACGCGATGTTACAAATTATCCCGATTCTACAATTGTACCTACACGGAAAATATCTAATCATTACGTTTTATCGTTAAAAATATAGATAATTTCTTGTTTTCTCTTATTACATTGTTTTCTTCTTAATTATAATACTTTTTTCTAATTGATCGTTGCTTTAAACTGAAAAAGGTAAACTGAATACGAAATATTACTTAGGGCTAAATTTTTATTGAATAAGGTTTTAAATATTTGATGACAATCGATTGTATAAATCAAAAATCACTAATTTGGCGAAATTATCATTCAAATTCGAAAATTTTCCTCTATAATCTTGGTCTAACTGGGTGAACGAAAGTATGCTATTCACTTTCAATTTTTCTGCAAATTTGTTTTTTTTTTTTTGCGTAAAGATAAAATAGTACAAAATTTAATTTTTACATCCAATATTGGCCTTTACCTATAAAAAAGTACCTGTCAACCTGAGAATTGAACTCTTGACCTTTCTTCGGGTTGACCAACTTTTACTAATGAGGCATATAACGTGTAAAATATATGTACATATAGAGGTGCGAATTACTATGGCAATTATGTAAGCTCATAAATATATAATAGCTTTGTGTGATTGAGACAATATCCATCATTACAGGAAAAATTAATATAATCAGAATACCATTAAAATCTTATTAGGATATATTTAAGCATTTGTCATGCATGAATTGTTTATATAATGTTTTGTACCAACTAGTTAAGCGTGATTGTTGTTGTTTAACGTTTACATATTTTTATTAAGCATTTTAATTGGTTGGTATAAACAAATTTTCATTTACATTCTTCATGTAAAAGTTCTAAAAAGACTTTCTATTAATATAAGTATTACTACTTATTAGAAAACAAAATGCTCCGCCGCGTCTGTCTCTCTGTTCGCGATACTCAATAACTCAAAAACTACTGCACCAATTTTCAGCCCGAGCGAAGCGAGAGCGAGTCGCTCGAAGACTATAAAGTCCACGCTCTGTTGTCTCATTATGATATAACTAAAGCGAAGTTACTTTTTTGACGATTATAATCCCTTCGTACACATTAGATACATAGAGTAGGAGGGGAAAATATACAATATAATATATTTTCGTATTTTTTTATTTAAAAGTAAAATTTTATATTTGAACATGACAAGATAAAATTTACAGGTATTGCTAGCGTTAAAACAAGCAAGCCGGTGTTGCTTGCGCAATTAAACACGCCTAACGTGCCTACTGCCTGATATTTCATTTTGTTTGACATTACTGTTAATGTCACTTTGGCATGTCATTGTGGTGATCCTTATCAGTTTTCAATAATATATAGTTTTTAAATTCATGGGAATCGAACTATTTGTCATTACGGACAATTTGAATTGTAATTGAGTTTAGGATCAAAATTAAATATGTAAAAAATAATGTTGGTGTCATGTTTGACCGATAACTTAATCATTGGTTTAGGGTTAACATTTTTTTTTATTTACTTTTTATTTATTTTTTTTATTTAGTTGGTTTGTTTATTTATGCAAAAGAAAATGTATAATAGTCTTTTTTAACAAAATAATAATTACAAAAATTCATGTCAGATGTAGTTATACTCATTCAAGTAAGCAAATTGTAAGCTAAATCTATCTCACCTATCTCTTATATTGTACAGTATATCGCATTTTGAGTTGAATATGTTAGAAATAATACATTAAACCAATGATAGAGCTGGTAGAGTTTAAAAAAATATCATACTAGAAAAACCTATCTTGGTTTTCTTGATTGACCCTTTATCATTATATTTGGTACTCGCGAGCTATGACTACAGATAGACAAAATTGAAGTTTCTGTTTGTAACGTCAATATAAGAGCTTTTTATCAAATGTATATATATGGTTATATATTTGGTTCATAATAAAATTATTTTATAGAAAAAAAAAAACAGAATTTTAAATTTTGCAGATGATATTATAAGGAGTATCTTAGGCTAATTTTATATTATAAAAAGAAAAAAATCCGTTTAGAGTGAGCGTGAAAGAGTTACAGACATACACAAAAATACCTACAAAATTTTGCTTCTTGATTATTAGAGTGATTCGTAAATATATTTTTCCAGTAATTAGAAGTGAAAGTAAATTGACAAAAGATATGCCATAAAGATCACGCAAATAGGCCTTTAAATGTTTAAGTTTAACCCCGCTGCGATCTATTAACATGTTATTTAGATAATGTACGTGTCCGGTTGTAGGGTGGCTTTAATTGGGCAGGGTTCGTTTGAGTGGACTTAGGTGAATGGGTGAATTGTTTTCGTAAATCGTTTTATTCACGTAAAACAGTGGTAATTGATTTGTATTAAATTATTATTAATTATTAAAATTTTTTTATAAACTGAAAGTAAAATTTAAACTAGATTAATTGGTAATGTATTTAACTGTGATCCATTGATTCTCGTTTAAACAAATATATGTAGTTTACTGTTTATATATAAAATATAATGCAGTGGTACTCCAGTGGTAACGCGTGCTTTTAGGAAATCGAGTGAAACGGGTTCAAATCCCGGGTCTCGCACTGATATTTTCATGTGCGAATAATTTCCAACATGATTACCATTTGTTTTAAGGGGAAGGAAAATATCATGAGGAAATTTGAATGTCTGAGAGAACCTCACAAGTTTTCGAAAGACATGTGAAGTCCGCCAAGCCGTACATAGCCAGCGTGGTGGACGATGGCCTGATATCCCTCGTATTGAAGGGAGACTCGTGGGATGGTAAAATAGTGAGTAAGCAGTGAACAGGCTGAATATATAATAAAATATATGCAATAAACACGAAAACCATTAAAATTATAATTCGATAATCATAGTAAAGACAAAGCGCGGCATCGAGAACCGTTTTCTACAATGGTCATCAGAAAATTATCCGAGGTTGACAAACTTTTAATTTACAATCACAATAACTACGACGAAAAATTTAAAGCAGGAATAATATATAATATTCCTCAGAAATGAGATATTTTTTCGCAATAAATAGTATCCTGTATTTTGATCCAGATAACCAACTATCATCATACCAAATTTCATCAAAATCTGTGTCGGTTATAAAAAGACTGACAAAAATTCTAGAAACTATAAATTTGGCCTTTGTTTCGATAATCACGACTATTTGAATAATATTTTTTAATAAATTTTTAATGTATAGATACGACTACGTTAGAATTTTATAATAGGTATGTATCGATAAAATGTTTACTACAATTTAAATAAAAATCTAAGTAAATGTAACGTTAATAGCGCATAACATTCGTAATGTGTAACCTTACACTAAAGTCATGGTGAAGGAGTTCGCAAGTGTATGCCAAGTTTCTAATTGGTCGTAACGCTACGCTAAGAAAATAATTTTTCTATTGAAAATATTTATGTTTCCCATAAAACGTATGTACTGAAAACACAATTTTATCAGCTATTTTCATTGTTGCGAAGTTATTTTCGCATTTGTAAGGTATAGGTGAGACTTTTAGATGTATTCATAGAACAGCATCAGTTTATTACGAAATGTACAAATAAAGCTCGAAGTAGGTATAAAGATGTTTGATATGGATTATATATTATAAGAAGTTTTATAAGTACTGTGAATGTAGACATGGTTGAGTGAACATTGCTTCGTTGGTCAATGAATATTTAGAATGAAATTCTGATTGAGTTCCCTACATCGCAAGAAAATAGCATAAGATGAGATGTTTGTTTGTTCAAAATTGTTTGATTGTAGTAATTTCAAATTACATGTGGATTTTTTACATTGTGCCAAAATTGAAGGAGTCTTTTTGTCAGTCACTTTATACAGTCTTTTCTTCGGAATGACTGAATTAACTGAAGAATGAAAAAATTTACTTAATAAACAAGAAAAAGTGTCTGAATTATCAAGAAATATTGTAGAGTTGTCAGTTTTCGGTTCTAATAATAATTTTCTATTTTTATTTACTAAATTAAACTACAATTTAAATCTTATACAATCTGACTCAGAGACCATTTAACTTTACAATCTTTTATAATTATATTACTCAATTATAAATATTGAAAAATGATATGCCATGTTTATACAGGGGCTATTCGATGAGCACACAAATTCAGTGTAAAAGTGCTCAATAGCGAACCGCCCTGTGACCATAAAGCTGTGCCGGCTCTAATTACGGTCATTTGACCATAAATGACCATAAATGGTGGTCATCGATCATAAAGACCATAACTCTCGGTCGTAAAACGTGGATAGCGGGGAATGTACGGACGCGCAAAATATGGCACCTCCGCTAAATGTTCGAATGCGAGAGATATATTACAGTTTTGTTTTCAAATATCAAAATTACATCGGTATTTCGCTAATTGGATAGTAAAAAATTGTAAAAATAATAATCCATATCCATACGTATAATAAAATTCAGAGTCCAAGTTGGGCATTAAAAATTATTTGGGGAATCCTATTATAATAGTAATTACTATCGATACTACTATTACTGCATAGATTTTGATAAAATTTTGCTTATTATCTGGGAAAGTATCTCATTTCTAAGAAGTGTATTCGAACTGGTTAAATGAGGGACAAACCGGGCGGAGCGTCGCGTTGGTGTGTCGCAAAACTTTAAGTCCCTTATTACATCATAATACAATCGCTAAATAGAATTAAAAAATGGTAAACACATAATTATTATTATTCTAGTATACGAGTATAAAGATATTTCTTTATTTAATGTTGTCAAATTATTAACTATTGCTGGGCAAGGTCCTCCCATATTAGGGGGAATAAGCCATAGTCAAACAGGCCGCGCTGGCCAAGCACGGTTTAGCACTCTACCTATTATGTCTTTCGAAAAATTGCTAGTTTTTCTCCGTCATGCACGTTTCCTTACGATGTTCAGAATTTGTGTGATGTGTGCTTCAGAATTTAGTTATCATATTAAATTTAAGTTATTGCAAAACAAAAAATAAACTTTTTACGTTTATGTGCAAGTTTCTGTAGTGGTGTTTTAACCAAATGGGAGAGTAAAGCTATTTCATCATATAAAAGCAAAAAATGAATGTCTTCAAGTAACGAAGCAAACGTGCAAGCACCAGTAGATGGGTTCCTTAATGGCTTTGTACAGAGCTTAAGATTTGCTTTCTCCATAAAACAAGAGCCTATATAGTGAACATTGTTGCTGAAAATGTTAAAATCATACGCCGCCTTTATGTTTTGCCTTCAACATAATCTTAACCTTCATTTACGTGGCTATTTTAAATGAACTATCTATACTGTGCCGCCATCTCGGACAGACAAGAAAGCGTTTAATCGATTTCGAAATAAATCGAAATAATTTAGTAATCGAATATAACATAGCATCGGCAATCAAAATAACAACAAAGTGGAAAAATTAAACGTAACGTCATAAAAATTAATATCGTGAGATAACTGCTTCGTGCAGATAGAAACTAAAAATCAAATCAAGTTCAATTATAAATTATAACAAATGGAAGCTCAACCGATGTAGACTATAAACGCTTCTGTAATTACCGCGGGGAGAAAAAGCATGTCGTATCGTTGTAATCGTTACGGCGTCCTTAGAATATTACATTTGAGAAATGGTATCTCCAAATAAAAAATAATAATTCATTTTCAAACTAATAAATTGAAGTTATAAAAATAAATATGTTTTTAAATAATATAATATGCAGGATATAAAATAGATAAGATATTTACATTTTGTAGGAAAGATTACTTAATAAAATGAATACATAGTGCTCTTATATTTACTGAGAAAATAAATTGTAACTTATCTTATTTACTGTTATGTTTGTCGCATAAACATACGTGTTGTTAATCTAATATATAAAAATCTCGTGTCATAGTGTTTGTTATAAAACTCCTCCGAAACGGCTATTTATTATATTATATTCACCTAAGTGATAAGGGTAGCCCTCTTCAGATTTTTTTTATGATTTGACTTCAAAAATACTTATAACCGAAATTTTTCTACCTTCTACTACCAATCCCTATTTTTTAATAGTGATTAGAACGCCGCGGGAATCACTAGTATAGTATATAAACATTAGCAGGAAACACGCAATTTTCGTATATATACATATTACATAAATAATAAGTGTATTTCGGATAAGGCTTTAATAATTATTAGAGTCTATTCTATTTTATCTCGTATTGACAATGACCATTTAGCTCCATCTCAGTAATTTTTCCAATACTTGTATTATCGCCTGTGGATAACTTATTTAATGTGCGCCTACGCCGCCGAGAGACGGTAGGTCGGTTATATAATGAAATGTTTTGTATAATATCTAAGCAATTTCACACTCTATGCTCAAACAATCATTCCGCCACATGTCTCAGCTATAATCAATTACAAAACTATAACAACATTAGCTTACAAATTAATTGTGAATTTTCATGGGATTTTCTTATAAAAACCATGCAACGGTAAACTTTTGTGGCCTATGTTTTACTATGGCGTGTTTTCCCACCATTGCGATTTGTCTCGGTTCTTGAACGATATACTTCTACCGGATAATTGCTACGTTTTAGCGAGATGGTTAACTTGTTAATATAAATCATAGGTTTAAATCATGGTGTTGTAAATCAATTAGTTAATACTCGTACTTCATTTACGCGCTACGTTACGTTCGCTTATTTTATTGTTTAGAATAAATGTACATTGCGTCTTATATTATTAAATTTTTGTATATTTTCTAGTGCCTAACTATCTATATACAAACGTTTTTAGCATTATAAAATGTATAGAGTTCTATAAAAGTTATTTTGAAGACTATGTTGGTTTATCTTACTCTCACTATGCTACGGATTGTAATATATAGTACATTTACAGTACTATTACAATTTATTTTTTAATTAGTTGGGGTGGTTTCTGCGTCATATTGCTTTAACTAAGAAAAAATTTTAAAAAACAAGTAGAGAGTTAAAGAGATGAGATGTATTTAAGAAAAAACTTAAAAAAACTTTTAAAGCTTTTAGAGTAGTAGTGTATAACTATTTTTGGCCAATATTATAACTGCATTTATTATATTATGTGGAACAAAATGCACGGTTTATAATCGCTGTTCCTAATCCAAGGTGCCTTCACTAACCTTAGGTAATAATTTGAAGGTTCGACGATTATATACGAATAATTATATACGTAAAATCGCTCACGATTTTCTTTTACGATTCCTTTCAAATTGAGTATTTAGTAATTAAACACTTTAAAATTTAAATTTAGTTGTTACTTTAACCGATAGTTTACCGTGTCTTTACTCATATCTTAATAATGTTTATCCTTACTAATAATATAAATATGTAAGGGGATGAAAGTTTGTATGGAAATTACGTCATATTTAAAGCTAGAAGCTTGAAACCTATTTTTTGGCCTTTTGATTAAATAAAAAAGTAAGACATTCAAAGTTTGTAAAAATTTATTACTAAAGGAGATGCCTAATTCGATATAAGTAAGTGATCTTTGAGATCCAAATTAATACTCATAACAGATAATCCATAACATAATAGCAACTCTATTTAAAAGTAAACATTAATTTGCGGTGCTACACTTCACTGCTCTAAAATCGTTATAAAATGTATTTTTTTATTTAATGATTGATCAGTTCATAATTTTTATAGAAATGATAATTTAAACTTGCAACCAAATTTAAACGGATATATAAATTAATATGTACCTCGTAGAAATTCGGAAATTGTTCAAAATATTGCTATAATTTTCAACAAAAGTATTCAACAAAAATCCTACACACCGACAAATATGGCAAGTTCCGTCTTTAATCTATATGATCTTAGCCTCGTATCCATGCAATAGCGGTTGATTAGTAGTCAATTAAGGCTCCACATAACAGCATCAATAAAAGTATTCGGTGATTCGAAGTATTTTGTTATAATCAATTTCTGACGTCGGCGTCCGTTTGTGGCACAACAAAATGGAGATTTTATTAGCGTACCGAATTTAGTGAGGTCGATGACGATCGGTAAGCGATTTTTACACATGCTCGTGTTTTGTTTAGGGTACGTATGTAAGAACTTTGATATCGTCTCTACGCCTGGTTTTGTTTGAAATATTGAATGGACTCGAGCTTTTATTTTGAGCTTTAAAACAAAATGACATAAGATTTCTGAATTTTAGTAAAACCTTTAGTTATCAGAATAAAAAAAATACAAATCAACTACATACCTAATATAGATTACAAGATATTCTGTTAAATATTTTATTTATTTATATTATAATTACGATTAATTTCTTCAAAAACAATTAAATTAGAATACGCATTTCGTGTTTAAAGCAATTTGAAGTTCTCTACATTTCATTAAAAGAACATAACTTTTATAACAGTCGAAAATCGGTCACGTAACACTTGGCGTACAATTAATACGGAACCATCAGTATTAAACGCGGTTGCTTCTCGGGCGTGTCGAAAGGCCACCATAAGAAGCCGAAAGGCAGGTCATTTTATAGTTTATAATTACATGTGATTGCCGCCGTGACTCCGTTCCTCGCTACAATGCCGCAGTTGCAATGTTTATTTTGTTTTTATCCACGTTTTACAGTTTTACGTTATGAAGTACGTTTATCTTAAGTGTTATAGCAATTTTCTTTTTGAACTTTTTGCTAACTTTGTATTTAGCCTTGGTACGGTTTAGATAAACCTTACGCTAATTTGGATTATTTTTAGTTAATTAATTTCAAGAAAAATACAATTTTTAATTTAATCTCTAGGAAATAATTCTGTTAAAACTTAGATAGTGAAGTCTCTATTCTAGAAATGACTGTAATTATGACTTTTAACAACGATGTAAAACCAACACCTAATTCACTGAGCATAAATATTATATTAAATATGTTGGAACATTAACACACAGCACCATTTAGTTGCAGTGGATACTAGATAGTTGATACACATACATTTGTAATTTTAAATACGTACACATTAAAATTTAAACACCCATGACGGGAGTGTTTTCGTGCTCATCGCAAAAATGAATACCTCCACCGTGATTCGAACCCACGACCGCTGGCACGGCAAGAAATTCCCACTAACCAAATATGTCGAGTTAATTAATTATCTAAAAAGAAATTGCTTTTTGAATAAGTAGTTATAAGTTTAACCTTACCTTAGTCTTGCTACCGCCAATAGAGCCAGGTCTTATCGACCCAGTCTCGTAAAATCTTGTAAGAATCTTCGACACACACCCGTGTGATACGAGTAATTGTCTACTGATATCACACGGGCGTACTCCCAATATGGCAAGTTCAACGATTCGTTTCCGGACAACGTCAGGAAGGGGCCGGCCGTTCACAAACACGCCTCCTAGTTGATTCACGCCTGCTTGACCTGAAAAAGATATTTCTTATAAAGATGTGGCTAAAAAATTTGCAGTCTCCATCGAATAAGGGTTGCCATCATAATATATATGTCTCGCTAATTTAAGTTTGCCACTTCTGTACTATTTTCTATAACCATGTCTAATGTCTATGTCAATCAAAAAACGCGTTTGACGTTTTTTGCAACTATCAATTTTGTTGCAGAAGATGTTTTGAGTGACAGTGTTAATTTTTTTAAGAAGCGCTTCTTCAAAAGATTTTCATGTTTATCATCATCAGCCCTTTTTAACGTCCCACTGTTGGACACGGGCCTCCCTCAGTACGAGGGGGATCAGGCCATAGTCCACCGTGCTGGCCTAGTGCGTGTTGGCGGACTTCCACATGTCTTACGAAAACTTGCTAGGTTTTCTCAGACATGCAGGTTTCCTCACGATGTTTTCCTTCACCGTTCATGTTTATAAAGATTGCAAATATATGTACCTATGTAGATAAGTTCAAATCTAATTTATAAGTGTTTTAAAAAATAAATTAACACTGTTTGAGTAAGTTATTATAAAATAAACTAAGTTTCAGGCAGCAGGACCATAATCATAATTTACTTTCATTAGCAGGACGATATAATCCTGTCAATCGAAACAAAAGTCCATTGAGTTATTTCGCAGTACACCTGTCTCATTTGGACTAATATTTATTTGATTGCCAAAAGCAAAGGTTACCTTCCTACCTGGTCGCCAATTATGAAAAACGTTACAGAAAGATGGGGAGATAGCGGTAGCTTTAAAATGGTTCTTTGTTTCTAATTATTATCCTTGTAGACTTGATAACTATTGTTTTTATAAAGTATTGGTCTGGCCTGATATAAAGATCTATAATGTATATAAAAATGTAGATAAAAAATATTTTTACTTGATGGTGGTGATAGATTTGCTTGCATAATATTTAAAACTACGCTATAGTTGACAAAACTTTCGTTTTGAGTGTGTGCTATATAGAAAACTTAAAGTGTACTATAATCGTAGGAGGAAAAGCTCATTATTTTTCAATATAAATTTTAAGTTAATTAGTCAAATAAATTACGAACTATCTTAAATTTAACTAATAGAAATAAATGGAGGGGTAAGAATTAAATCGTTATGTAACGACGTCATTAAATAGTTTCGTTAAATTGTTTAATTAAATATAGTTTCATTAAATGGTTTACGTGTTTCCAGAACAAAAATCAATTTCCTATTACATCTTCGGTGTGGGATTAAATCCTTTTACCGCTACCGTTAAGACCGTTGTAAAACAATAAAACGAAGCGCGATTTATGACTTTAATGTCATAAAATTAGAGTTCTAATTTGTTCGTAGCAATTTATATTTATTGCGGCATTTTGTACCCACCGTCACTATTTCACGGTTATTGTCATATAGAATCGGCGCGTCAATATGAACGGTTGCAAATTGCGTTCTTTAGTTTACGATTGTTCGTCTCTTAAAAACTTGGTTACGCTTCCTTCATAAATAACTTCGAGGCAGTTTTGTCAAAGTCTTAAATTCAACTGCTCGCTTTTGAAGACAAAATAACGGCATCATTATTTTTGTTTTATTCAGCTGTTATAAAAAGATGATGGATTATTGTTTTTCGTATTATATTCTTAAGGTAATATTTTGAAACAAATATTTGACCTTGCATATATAGATATATTAGTATACTACTTATTTTATCACAAAATTTGAGACATATTGCAATTAAAATTGCAGTGAAGAGAAGAAAATAGTACATAATATAAACAAACCGAACGAGTTACTGAACTCTAGTAAATATTAGCTTAGTAAAGTCTAGCCATACAGACGTACCTTAAATATTTTAATAAATATTTCAAAAAGATAGTCGAATTTTATGTTCACTAAATTCTATACAACCATTTAACAATGTTGCATAATCTAGGACTTTATACTGAGCTTATAATATAAGCTATGTATGTACGAATGTTTACGACGCAGCTTTCGAGAAAAGGTTCTTAAAGAAGCGGATTGAAGCGTGATCATCGCTAATGTGCTCCCAGTTTTACAATCGTCTCGTAAAACGTTATTTAAACGCTTTTTTCCGAACGAATATCGATCGTATATCGCGCAAGTTATTGCGGACTTTACAGCTTGTGACTGATTTTATGATCCCGTCAATTGCTACGGTGTTAGGGAACGGGAGCGGTGATTTCGGATTCCATGAATTGTTCGATTTGCCAATAAATGACATAGCCCTTTGGAAATCTTAATCGATAGGCGCACCTCGATTCCTTTAACGTTTAAGGCGTTGGCTGCTTTTATACCTATCGATCAACGATATTGGCAAAATTCTAAAATTCGTTTTTTTCGTTCTTGGGATTTTGGGTTTTTTGCGTTCTTGGGATTCATTTAGTAGACTTGTGGATCTTAATAATTGGTCTATTTTTGTATTGCAGTATTACATGTATATATTTTTATATTATATTGATTATTATTTATTTGTATGTATAGTTAATGATCCTAATAAATTCTAAAGTTTTTGTGTAAATTGTCCATTTTCACATATTAAAAATAATCTAATTGCATAGATCAAATTTTTTTAGATATTTTTGGGTTAAGAAAAAAAACTGTCAATGTCAAAAAAGGACATTAGGTATTTGTGAATTTATGTACATGGAAACTAAGAAACGTTTATATAAATAATGGATCGATGCCGTTGTGAAGAATATGCAGCTGCTGTGAGGAAGTTAAGGTTTTATACTGTTGGTACTTTCAGACCTGATATTATAGATAACTATGATAGTAAGTATATGCCACATAAGGCTACACTAAATACCATAACCAAGAGTTTTCATTTATATTTAAAGTATATATAAATGTACAGAGTACATTATATAGTGTAGTGTAGCATTTTAAAAATGACGAATATAAAATTACCTGCAGATAGACCAATATACGTACTAATTTTTAGTGTAACATTAATTTGAAATTAAATTCAAAATACAAATCCTTCCTTCATGATTCCGTGCAAGTTATAGATGAATGTCTTAGCTTTTGTTTAGTAAATATATAAATATACCGATATCGTAATTACAGTGAATTTCTATGAATTGTATCTTTTGTTTAATAAAAGGTTTCTGCACTAAAGTATTTAGTATTACAGTAGATTCAAAGTTTAAATTATCCTCATCAGGATCATCCTTTATAACAACATGGGTAAAACACGGAGTCGATTACGAAGACCTTAAGTTTTTAAAACCAAGAGCTACGAAGATCATTCAACCGTTTAAATTACCAGAAAATTAGCACCACATTGTTTACGACCTCTATAAATGTAAACATTAACTATTACACATTATGGCTTATTACTTCATCATTATATAGTAATACAAGATAGTATGAAGAAGTATGAAGATGAAGCTTCTGATTCTCTTCTTCGAAGAGCGATTTTCTGATCATGTTTGAAATATGTTTAATGATAATTACGAAATTACCCGAAATATACATATACCTGCCTAAACATTTAAAAGTTTTATTTTTTAAGTAAGTTATGCTAAATGACTACCTAAGTACAAGATAATGCTAAAATTGCTGATTCTGTAAATAGTAAAAAAACAAAGTCGATTTCCGCCGTCTTTACTCGTCCGCCGTCTCAGATCTTTTAAACTTCGCAACGGATTTTTATGCAGTTTTCATCAATAAACAAAGTGTTTGTAATGTGATGCCGTAATAAATCTATACCTACCGTTCAGTTGAAACCTATCTATGCACTCGTGCGAGGGTGAGCCGCTATAACTTACTTATTTGTGTATAACGTACTCGTACCTATATGCGTATTATCCCCCTGTACATGTTATACTTATTATAAAGTTTACCTGTTCTTTTGTCCTTTTTAAAATCTTTTTGCATTTTAAACCCTTACATTACATTAAGACTCTTAGAAAAAGAAAAACGATACTGAATGAATATGAATAAATCACGAAAAAAAGCATGTATTAGTTTTCATTAATTTGTATAATACATTTATGGCTATTCCAGGTGTTGCCAAGTTACATAAACAGTAAACTTGATTCGAGTTACGAAACACTTTTAAATCATTTGATTTGTTCTTACTAATTAAATTAATTGACCTAGACACTACGGCGGTAGCGTTATTAAAACATGTGTATCAGCCAATAACATTATTCAAAAGATATAAAATTTAATCATAGTAGAGAAAGCATCCTAAAAGTTGACGTGACGTTTATCTTTTAGAAGTGATAACATCACTAGCTACTGTGCCAGATATCATCGAGATTGAGTGTTGGATTAAATGTTATACAAATTTAAGTGGAAAAACAATAAAATAACCGTAAGATAAAACAGTTACATATTTATGTGCAGATACTAGATATGAATAGATAGAAAATCTTGTGATTTATTATGTATATTACGAACTATCTTAAATATATTATGTATGATAATACTTTCTTAGGTTTACGCGTATATTCGACATTATAAATGAAGCTACCTTTTCGGATTTTGTCGCGGACCGCCTTCCGCGACAAAATCCGAAAAGGTAGTTTCATTTATTATGTATGAATTATGATACTTGTTGTTATTGCTAATATTATGAGTTGATTTCTTCATTCTTTTGGTAATTAATAGTTTAGGTTATAGGGTTCATTTGCGCTTCACAATCCAGCCGGGCCTGACGCCAAAAGACATAACTACTCGATGGATGGCTTCTTCACTCCTGGTATTTCTGTGAAAGCAGAGTTGACCGAGGAGAGCAAGCATTTGTTTTTATGGCAGACTTCGACAGGTCTGCTATCGGGGCGTCTCGTCGTGCCTGAGTATTTAAGCGATCCTGAGACACCCCCTTAAGACGGGAGGAGTTCCGTTGGATTTTAGTCTGTAGTATTGGCTTTTCTAGTGGATGAAGCACACATAAATAGGTGGTAAACTTAAATGCAATTCTCAACATTATAAAAAAGGTAGGCCTTAAGAAAAAAGCTTTGATAAATCAAACTAGACATAAAAGTACATAATAGATAAGTGGCGTTAAGTCTAGTCCATATTTATGTAAGTGAGATAGCGTCTAGCGTGTTCGGTTGTCATTCGGCGTTTCTAGGACGTTTTACGCCAAATTAACCATGGGCGGTCATCATGGAGATTAGAGACCAGGAGAACCAAGGCCCTAGAATGTAGTGTCTCAGAAATATTGTCAAACCAAGGAGGCGCTGCGATCGCTATGTTGTCTCAATGCCTAACTTCAGGTTGTCACAATAGTGACAGTACTCATAAATAGCTAACTTCACAGATACTACTTACCGACGGCAGCGCGTTGTAAATTCTACACATTTTCAGAGACAGGCGGGTAATGCTTTAGTATGAAGCGATGGTCCTCCTGGTCTTTAATCTCCATGGGCGGTCATCGATCAAACGATAAATCATATAGATATGCACTAGTAATAGGTGATGTTTTTAAGATTTTATATGTATTTTATACGATTTTATATTAATAAAATATTATTTTATCCTGTCAGCAAATCCACCTTTGAAGCCATATAAAACTGATTATTGAAAGTAGTTACAAATTGACGATTTGAAGGTGATGTTGGTTGTAAAAATGAAATGATTCAGATTTTTAACTGCCTATTCTACACGCCTTCACACGAAAGATTATAAACTAAATAGAAAAAAAAAACTCGCATGCGAAATCGTAGGTAGTAATTTACGCGTTGATTTGAAGACAAATTAGTTTAGCGTGTAATCTTATTCAAAAACTTAATTAAAAGATCTCATTACTCAGATGGGTAGCGATAATATCTTAATGACGCGTTGGCAAAAACTTGCTAATTTTTTAATTATGATGAACTGAGAACTTGTGCTACAGTTCTTAAAAGTTACCAAGCGTTGTTTTAACAATTAACTTTCCAAAAAAACTTCATGTATACTACAAAATATATAGAAAAATGAACATAATTCAAAGCTGTTTCAAATAATTTAAGTATCTTAATTTTTAACAAGTAGGTATGTCATGTACTCTATACTAATCTAGCGTTTACAATTAATAATATTGTTGCAATGATTTTTAATATTTTACGTTAATAACTTTAGTACATTAATTATTCCGCATCATTCATCATTCGTTTATTTTATTTATTTGTTTAACCACCCAAGACTTAAATCGATAAGAGGTAAATGAAATCGATTAAAATAAAAATAAATAATGATCTAATTTAATCAGAATGCATCACTAATCCGACTTTTTGACACCACTTAACGTTTCAATGAATTCTTCTGTTGAAACTACTTAGTAGATAGAGCCGCTAGGACACAAAAAGAAATTTGAATTCTAAAAATAAACAAGTGTTACTAGCGAGTTGTAACTCATTGAACGTACCTATATCTAGCACCATCACATGTATTTCGAAAACTTTCTGGGTTCCATCAGACCTACAGATTTCCTCACGGTGTTTGTCTTAACCGCCAGTAGTAATCATGTTAGAAATGATTCGCGCCTGATAACATCAGAGGTGCGATGTCTGGATTTGAACCATCTTCTATCGGTTACCCAACGAACGCTTTACCACTGACTTACTACCTAGATTTTTGTTTTACACAAAAATAATCATGTTTGCTTTTATTTCTTCTTTATTTAATAAGGTAGCTTTTTTAAAAAAAGCGAATCTTATTAAAAAGCGAAGCTAAAAAGTTCTAATAACTTAAACCTCTCACATTTAAATCGGTTAAATAAAAGTTTATGATGTAAAAATTGTAACACAGTTGTAAACAGCCAGCTAGAAAATTAAATGTGATGCCTTAATGTCGGTCTCATTTGATGCGCACCGCTCTGCTAGTAGCCCATAGCATGGATATGACGAGATAAATTTACATGTTATTATAGTTTTGGAAATAATAGTGTTAAGGTAAGATAATTTTAATTGATGATAAATAAGATATTAAAGAGTCCATAATCTCTGGAAAAAATTTATGTTGTACTTTTTTGCTTATAAATCTTTGTGTAAAATGTAGGCAGAATCGACACGAGTTTTTGTTCGTCTGCAAAAAATATTTTTTACACAGTAAAGGCATGCTTACTGAATGATTCAAGAACAATACACGCGCGAATCAAGCTACCAGTTACTTTTATAGATTATAATAATTAGCAAGAGTTATATTATAACCAAAAATATGAAGTAGGTACTAGCGACTCATCTTCGCTTCGCTCGGGTTCGTCCCTAGGTACCCCCTTTAATATAAAATCTCTACAAACTTTGAATGTCTTATTTATATCTAATCAAAAGCCTTAAAATAAGTTTCAAGCTTCTAGCTTTAAAAAGGACGTAATTTCCATACAAACTTTAATCCCTTACTTCAACCCCTTACAGGTCTTTTTTGCCTTTAAAAGTAGCCTATGTTCTTTTTAAGGCTCTAGACTATTTGTGTACCAAATTTCATTTAAATCGGTTCAGTAGTTTTAGCGTGAAAACGCGACAGACAGACAGGCAGAGTTACTTTCGCATTTGTAATATTATTAAGTCATTAGTATAGTAAGTAATGTAATTGGTATAAATACATATTAAAAATCTTAAAAACATCACCTATTACTATTGCATATCTATATTAATCTATCGTTTGATCGATGACCGCCCATGGTTAATTTGGCGTAAAACGTCCCAGAAACGTCGAATGACAACCGAACACGCTAGACGCTATCTCACGACACGGAGGTGTTGCTTTTAAACGTTTTGAGGTGTACATAATATTTTATTATAGAAAAGTTATCCTTACTTTGTAAAACGATTATTATTAAATTCTAAAGTGAGTTTGTTGATTTGTTCTCCATTTTCGCAGCAAAGAAGCTGTAGAAAAATGTGTCTTTTTGGCTTCGAGATATGATTATTGTGTGTTAATTCAGTGTGCTTAACGTGTTTTAGAAATGCATCTAAGGAAAAAAAACACTTGTAGTTAAGTAGTTTTAAAAAAGTGTTACGTATGAACATGTAGACTGAAGGTTTTGAAGGTTAAAGTTGAAATGTGTGAAATTAACATTAAAATCTCGTATATACTCGTAAATACTTTCATTGCAATCTCATCAAAATTAATGTTTGCTCGACAGCCGTATGAAGATATATTTTTGCTAAGCCGGAAGCTGCGTGTGTGTTCTCTGAGATAGCTATTTTATGTAGTATTTAATATGTAAAACTTTATATTTTAACGCGATAAAATCACTTTATAGCACAAGCTATGCGATATTAAGATAAATTTCGAACTTTATTGGTCGTAATTAAAATTTTCTGAACCAGTTTAAAATGAGAAATATTTAGAATAAGATAGATCAAAGACAAGATTTCAAAACGTCAAAAGTAGCTTATAAAAAGTAGAACTGGATCCGTTGCCTATTATTTATTATACATTTATTTTAGATATTATTATCATTTTTGGTATCAAGTCGATGTTAGTAGGTGTTTCTCATTCAATGGTTGATTAAAATCATTTATGTTAAAACCTATAAAAGTTGAAATAGAGTCAGATCAGTACAGCCAGACAATAAGAATTGATAAACTCGTAAAAATTTTATATATATAGTTAAAAAATAGAAAAATATTAATATTATTTTTTATTAAATAATACTAATTATTGAATCTGTTAATAAGGACATTTATTTGACTATGTAGATGATGGATAGGAACCTGCGGGGAAAAAGCATTTCAAGGGCTTCTATAATACTTAGTGAAACTTTATCTGAATGAGACATGGGATTTTTTACCCTAAATTCAATTTAAATATGTTAATAATATAATATAGGTTGTATATTACTACTGTTTGTTATTAAAAGAAACTTTAACTTACTTAAACTTCATTTTAATTGTTTTAAATAATTGATAATATAAAAAGCAAAAAATTACCCACCAAAATTATAATAACCAAAAATATGAATGAATAGTGAAACAATAAACAAATCGGTTTATCTCGCATAATGAGGGCTGACCAAGGAAGTAGCGTGTACAGCCACCTCGAAGCACTAATGTAACTTTAAACATGTATAATGAATTAGAAACCTTCGCCGGGTGGGCCGATACGGATCCGATATTATCTCGATACCAGATTCGACTCGATTCTCTTAATTACTCGTAATGGTCCAACTCGATAAGACTTCTTTGAAACGCTTATGATTTCAATGCGTGAGGTAAATTCTTGTATAAGCTTTTGGTCTCTTAATGTTGCCGTTTAAGTTAATTAAGTTCTGAATACGTTTAAAAAGTTTTTTCGATGCGGTGACTGCTTTATATTTCGCCGGTGTGTAGGCGTTAAGATGGATGTTTGTTTTGAACTAACGTACCTGTGTGCGGCATTCTGCGGCGCGAAATCCTGAAACAAAAAATAAAATATTACTTTTAGTATTTTCTTATATCGCGATAACTTACTTTGGAGTCGTAATTTTGTGAATTAATATCAGTAATTAAATTTTAATATCCTCAGCTGTAATAAAATACATATAAAATATATAGCGTTCTCTAAATCTTTAGATATAACAGTTTAAACTTTGTTTTAAAGTATTCGCGTGTTTAAATAAAATATTTACGCCACAAAAGGTGATATACATATTTAATTTATATTCTGGATAACGCTCAAAACTAAAATAGAATTTTTATTGCAAATAAATAAATTACGTATATAAAAAGGAACTTATCTAATCGCGAAGGCCGTTTAACTTGAAAACGGGCGACAATAAAGTGAGCGCGAACGCAATATTATAAATAAGAACATTTTAAACCCAGTAGCAGAGTTTAAAAAGGGCCGAAAAAAATAAAAACAATAAACGATTTTATACTCGTAAAAAAGGCAATCTCAAAAAGCGATCGGCGCGGCGCCGAAATATGAGATCACGTGACATCTTTATCTATATTAATAATTCCGTGAAGGGATACGGTAGACTCGATCGAAACCTTAGCTGAATAATAAAACATGAAAAAATAAACATTTCGAGTCGACAACATATATCCGCAAAATTCGGATTGTCGAGTATTTCGTTTAATTCTAATGGTGATAACAGACAAATCGCAGTCGCCATATTGGCCACTCAAGCGAAACGTCACTGACATCGGATGACAGTCCTGTGTTGCCAGAAGGTTACATTTCTTACATTTTACGTAATTTTTAATAAACTAATAAAGTGCAGGTCACATATTTTAATAAAAATATTTAGAATTTAACTTAATACATTTTATGTAATAATTAATAATGTAATAATTCAGTTTGTTTTTCATGTTTATTATTCCTTAATTTGTGTTTCAAGTGAAATTATGCTTAAGTTATTTTAAAAGCGTAATTTGAAATATAATAAATAAACCCCCCATATCTACATATTTTACGTTTAATTTAGTAGTTCACTTGATAAATAAATAATAAATCAATCTCTTCAGTAAGATGAAGTCGTTCAAACAGATGTTAGCAGATGGCGGTATTTTATATATAAAAAATCCTTAAAACGTACTTCGTTTGTAAAATATACTGTTAAAAATAATAATATTTTTATTATTCAATTTGAGTAAGTGTTAATTGTATTTTGCTATAATATTTTATATATTATATAGGTATATTTAAAAAATAACGATAATTGGCTTAATATGAAAAGGAAAAATTATCACGATTACGTTCTTTATTTTTGTGAATTGTTTTATAAAACTGTAGGTTAAACTGTAGGCCTCTGCTAAAATTTCATTCTTCGCCACTGATACACAATACTTATTATTATTTGAATATTTATATAATATTTTTGGTGGATAAAGAAGGGTTAAAGCATAACCAAGTTTTGTTATATTATTATTATGAATACAATCTGAGGCATATATAATGAGTATACGCTGTAACATTTTATATAATTAAATTTTAAATAAATAAAATGTGTTTAATTATACACTGCAGCCCACTGACCTCTATATTACCACTAGACTGGCTGTTCTAAGCGTTTGACAGCTTTTTTATTGTGTCCATTTGAAATGTGTGTATTTGACCATTTGAAGCGCCACTAGCGAGAGGGTCGAGAACTAATTTTGACGTATATTGCAAATGACAGCGAGAAGTGTTTGTTTACTGTAAAGTAATTTTGCATTTTCGTTGTTAATATAACATAAGTAGTAATTATGATGATACGGTTATTGATTAATAAAAATAAAAAAATAAAAATCTTTATATCGACATCATTAGTTTTAGTACCACGAACTCTCGCTACGTCCGACAGCGGCGGACAGCGCCAAAATGGCGAATATCAAGCAGCCACAAAAGCACGTTGACAACAGCCAGTCCAATAGTATTATAGAGGTCAGTGCTGCAGCCCCTGTTAAATATTTTGTACTAGCGACTCACCCTCGATTCGCTTGGGTTCATTCCTAGATTTAGCGCGAGCGAAGCCGCGGGTTCCGCTAGTCGTTTATATTTTCGTAATCGCCACGATATTTCGTGCAACTGTGTAAAGCTTCGCCGACTGTGACATTCTAGCATAAAGGCACCACGGTTGTGATTAAACCGGCTATTACGCACCGATAGCACGCTTAAAACATAATTTATTCAAATTAAAAATACTTATCAAAATATGATGCGGTACTAAATCAGGAATTAAGTGAGCCAGTGCGTGCCCGTGGCGAAAAATCAATGTTATCACAGCGACCGATCACCGTGAAAATCAAAAAAATTATGAATATAAAAAATTGTGTTACACGCGAATATCAGTTTTAAGTCTAAACCGTAGCGCTTTAGGGATGTCAAGGAGTAGGTATCGATAAACATTAACTATTTGACAAAAGGCATTGTTCTGAAAAACACAATTATTTTAAAAAACCAATAGACTGCTCTTGGCTTTACATTTATATTTAGCTTTATATTTAATCATACTATCTGTTTTCATTTATTTAAATAAATAATTATATACTGATAAAAATAAGAATTAAACAAATTAAAGTAACCAAAGTTAAAAATAGTTTTGTAATCCTAAAAAACTTAAGTATTATATTTCCAAATAAAAAGCTCGTTTTAGCGTTTAGATAAGTAGTTTTTATTTTATAATTTTTATAAATGCTAGATTTTTCTGATAATGGGTTAACAAGACTGCTTAATATAGTCTTATTATATTTAAATTGTTTTTATAATAATATTAACTCTAATTTTATGTTGGGTTATTCAATGTCTTATTATACTAAGCTACAGCGTATTCATTATTAGTTCACATATGTTACAATATTAAAATGTATGCAAGGTTATAAGAAAATGTATCGGGGCACAGTAAATAATAAACCGTCACCAAAGGCCAAGTGTGACCGCGCTTACTCGTTACCAATCTGATAAACACCGCTCCGTTTTGCATATCAAGATGATCTAGTGTTGTGCTTTACTAATTAATTTAATCATCGATATCGGTAAATTTTAATTATTAAATAACTATTCAAGATTTGATTAATAAGTCAAAGTAATTTTAATTTAATTTAAATTCGCATGGTTATTTATACAATAATTTGCGTTAGTAAGTGCGGCTTAATTAGAATTCTACTTAAAATACTACGGAAATAACCAAATAACTAAAGTAGATCTAGGAATTTTTGGAAATAAAACAAACTGACACTCAATAACTAGCATATTACAATTTTCTTTCACCATTGTTATACTTCGATTATACTATAAAAGCCCGTGTCCATGACCGATTCGGTGTTAGGGCGAGCGTATCAAAATCATTACAGGGACTATTAACATAATATTAGACGACAAAACGGCATATTACGACCGTGGCTCGTACACGCCACTTTCATAAGAAATTATACTTTCCAATACGTTTGAATGATTTAATCAATATTTTTATTACGTTAATGTCTAAATTTAAGTGACATTAGTATAAGTTATATTTTTGACCTGATATAAACCAATAGGAAGCTACATTTATTTCCGTGTCTATTAAAATATCCTGCTTAATTATATTTTGTTTTGTTTTTATACAAGATGTCCTGTCCGTTTGAGAGTAACAAAGCTTATTCGAGCTTTTATTAAATAATACAGGTAATAAATATGTACATATTTGGCTCCCGACGTTTTGAATACTTTACAGAAATGAAAAATAAATCCGCGCAACAATCTGAAATGTATTGAACTTATAAATTAAATATACTGAAAAAATACAAAAAGGGTACTTTGAAATTTCTAACTTTTTTACCATAAATATAAAATGCTAAAGCATTAAATTAAAAAAAATATTATTGCATTGTTTTAACAATGCAATAATATTTTTTAAAATTTACATTACATACATATTATAATACTGTCTAAACTATAAATGTTTCTAATCAAGGGTTGATTTCAAAACACGGTTTCGCATTTAGCCCCCTTACATGTTTCTACGCAAGATTGACGTGATTTGCACGAATTTTACACTGAAAAGGTTTTACTATTGTTTGAAGTTTATAAGCATTTTAAAGCATTATTAATTTGGAAATTACACGTAGCTTAAAGTACTTTTATGTTTTTACAAGCTGTAATTTATTTTATATTACATAGCAATTTTGATATTAATTGTTTTAAGCTTATCCTCGCCTTGTTTTAAGTCACAAAATTTACAAATTCATGTTTTTATAATCAAATAGAGGATTGATCGTTAAACTGCACACTTTAGATTCCGCTGATTGTGCAAATCAAATGTTTTTATTTAGGGGCTTTGCTCCACTCAGTCCTACATACATAACATAAGTGCCCAATGGTAGTCTATGTGTTGGTCATTATCAATTAGTGTATAAAAATTTATCCAAATCAGACATTAATAAACATAAACACACCTACAAACTTAAATTTTTAATATTAATCAGCTACGGTTAATTAATTATATATTATAGGATAGTGAGAAATATTTTTTTAAAGCTCACGTAGTGTCATTATAGATCTCCATCTGAAAAATGGCATGAGTTCTCTTTAAATCCAAGAGAAAAGTGTTATAAAAAGATATACAGTACAAATACTTATTTTCAGTTTTTTTATTATACTGTAACTTTACGTATATTAAGTATACTTGTATTTTTAGTGAGAGAATCGTAAAGTTTAAAGAAACGGGATCTACAAACATGAAGTGCAAAAAAGTTTTTAAATGAGGTTACAGTTAAGAATATCAATTATTTTATTACAGAATGACTATTATAAATTAAATAATTGGCCAGACGAGTGATCTCTTATCAGTTATCAATCACCGATGTATAGACACTATGACAAGCTTCATCCAATTAGTGGTAGTACCTTGACACACTGCAGTGAGTGGCGTAAAGGACTTTATCTGGGCTTATATGAATGTACCGTTTTCAACAGACGAGGATATATTTCATATTTTGTGTGTTATGTTTCATATTCACGATGTATTTTATGCTAAAATAATACTCGATTTTGTGTTATATGAATCGATATAGTAAATCGATTTTCAACTTTAGAATAAATTTTACTCCAAAACTAAAGATACAATAGTACCTATGGTCATGATACCTAATTGTTTAAATTTTTTAATAAATTAAAAAATATATAAAATAAATTAAGAATATATGTAAAATATATAACTTATTTTTTTTAAAGTTAAGTTTTTTTTAGTTTTTAGCTCTTAAATAATTTTTCTTTCAATCTAATATACATTAGGTATTTCACTTGATGATAAAATTTGGATAAATTAAAAAAAAAGACTTGCTAAAATATTTTCTTGGTAACGGAATTTACATTTGCCATAATATTACTTAAACAATAGGTATTAGTTCAGTTTTAAATATGACTGTTTTACTTGAAGTCGGGTGAAGGAACGATTAATTTTAGTTTCCTGCGACTAATGGCATTAAATTATTTTATTTAAACCTCAAAATGGTTTCTATGTATAAGAAAAATATACAAAGAACGGTCAAAATAAATTTTACAGAGAACACATTAAGATATCGTAACTCGACGACGACAGGGCTAAATTATACGCTCGGTTAAAAAATAAAATAGAACCGTTTTGTTTGGATCAATTTGTGGGTTCCGCACGGACGGATTTGATTGAAGTAATAATACAAGGTGTAATTATATATACTTATTTAACTATATTTTTTGAACTTTTCTTCATCAAACTAATATGATTAACTACTTTATTTTGATTTAAGGTAATATTTATTACTCAAGGAATTATAAATCAACAAACTAAAATGATTGTGTTAATTGTACTATAACAATTATCAAATATACTTACAAGAATATTAAAAAATTACTTGCAAATATTTAATATAAAATGAAAACTTCTTCTTAATCATTATTTTTCAGATATAGTAATAAAAAACTAAGAAACAGACCTACAATCAACCAGAACACTAATACCAATTACAAGGGAGCCTCCGAAATTCTAAACATAGCATTCCAAGTGCGGAACCCGAATAAAAAGTAAAGGCCCGATTCCAGTGGCGATAGTAGGTAAAAAACAAACTACTGAATTGATTAGCATAAAGCAACACCTCGAGACCCCCCACGACAGCTCTCAATTAAGCTACTTGTCTGTTCTCGCGGTACGCGGTGTGCGTCCGCCCTTATCGAGATTGTGTGCTGACTTTATTTTCTGCTGAATTCGATTCTAGGCGCCTTTCAACATATTTTTATAATGAACTAGATATTTCCCTGACTTTGCTTAGGGTTTTCATCGAAGAAATGAGGCTTTAAGCAATGTTCTAATTGATGTTTATAGTCCTATCGTTTTCATTTACACAATACCTTGGATAAGAATTTTCCTAAAATCAGTTAGTAAGAGTATGTAATGATACACGGAATTTAAGGTAAAATTATTAAGGATTGTGCTATCTATCTATTTTTTCACGCTAGAAGTTTTATAAATGAAACTATCTTTTCAGATTTTGTCGCGGATTTATTTTATTTTTGGGTTTCCGACGCGACGTTTCGAATGCTTTACAGCAATCATGGTCACGGGAGAGACTAAGATATTTGACGTCTCAGAGATTTATATACTTGTTACAGACAGTGCCTACCCACAGCTTACAAAAAATTTCAGCAACTGTTTTATTTATAATTAGCTAAAATTATAAATATTCTTGCTCTACATTTTTACTCCAATTTATGGTTTTACAAGCTGTTATATAAGTCATCATAGTATGTTGTATGGAATTATTATGAATCAAGATTTTCCTTCACAGTATAAAGCAACACAAAAGTCCCCGAGTGAACAGGTTTAAATTTTTATTAAAACTTAATTTGACCCTCAATCCTAGAATTAAATTTGCATAAACATTTACAAATCTGATTATGCTTACTCTAAAAGATTTCGTAGGTAATGAATAAATTATTTAAAGTCTTTATTATAATAATGGAGGCGGTGCTTTGAAACGTTTGTATGTTACCGCCCATACAGATTTATGTATAAATTTTTACAAAAGACAGCGGCTTGCTTTGTACTGACTTGTTGTGAATAAGCCATTAATTAAAAAGTTATATTCATTATGTAGAATTTTCGCAAAAATTTTAAGCAAAATTTCCTTAACGCAAAATTATTGTATAAATATCTACATACGTACCTACTTTATAATACCTACCTTAGTACCTAATAGCCATTAATAAAATCACACTGAAACAAAATCTGTAATAAGCGATAAAAGTTATTATTTTGTCGAAATTTACAATAATACTCGTATGTACATAGCACTACAGCGTGCCATGAACTTTTTCTTACAATTTTACATGTTACAAGTAAAATACATGCAAGTTTTCTTGCAATTTATGTATTCTCACTTTGTCATTTACTCATGCATGCCACTATTGCCATATAAACGTCTTCCCAAAATTGATGATATTGTACACACGCCTTAAGTTGCCACGCCCAGCTCACATTGCCTTAGAATCGACAAATGAAAGTATACAACGGAGTAAGATGTCATTTCTCTTTATCTCACAAGGGTATAGGCAAAAATGGGACTAATATTATAAATAAGAAAGTTTGTGTAATATACGTGTATATATTTGTCCCACTTTTAGGCTGTAAAATTTTTCAACTAGAAATGCACTCGAGCGAATAAGTCGCTAGTTGGATGAATAAATAAATAAAAAACAAAACCTATTCACAGACAAATATTATTAATTTGATACTAGCTTTTGCTTTTAAAAATATTAAGCCTAATGAAGGGTAAATAACTTATTAGATAAAACACATAATTGTTTATAATTACTTTATTTATTTCCACAATCTTATGAGAGCGTCTTTATAGCAGTTATATGAAACCTTAATTAATATCGGGCAAATGATAAAGACTTTAAAACAGAAACGCCATTTAAACATTAACGGCCGAATATATCTTCATTTGCACGAGAGATACGGTATGGTCATTGTCAACTATTGCACCGAAGTGTTAAGCGAAATGATTTTTAAATTATTATTTTTTATTTTAGTGAAAAGGAAATAAAATGTTTATTTTATGATCTAGCGTAGATAATATTTTCTTAAGAAAATAATATATTTTTTTAATTTGTGGATTATTCTTTGCATATTTTGTCGAAAGTACAAGTAAAAGTTTATGTACTCAATCCTTTTTCCCCACTCCTATTTGAGATACATATACCCAATATTTAGGATTAGAGAATGAAATAAATAATTTTATATTATATTTTTGTAAGTATTCCACCTGTTTTCCTAGGATTCATTTTTTAAAAAAACACGATTAGATTTCGATGTCTACATCGGTTATATAAGTATGTTTAAAGCACATCATATTTGAGTCGTCATCCAGAAAGACCATCACGAACGCCAAAATAACACCGTTTAATAAATTACTTTGGATATATTATATTTTTATATTTTAGTACATTTCTTTTCATTTTAATAAACCATCCCATTGTATACATTTGTAATTTGATTTTAATTCAAAATATTTTATATAAATGTATATGAAATATTAAGGAAGTTTTATTTTATAATTATCTATTCGGTATTACGGTGTGAACGACGGCCACACATAGTCAAGATAACAAAATTAAAGGCACAAAATTACTCATTGAAATAAAATTTGGATTGAATTATTCATTATTTACAAGCTTGCCAATCACCAGTTCTCAATTAATAAGACATTACAGTGCGGTGTGATTGCGGTCGTGTCAGATAAAGACCGCGACACTTTGCATTTGCATCGCCACACAGTGAGACCACCTCGCAGTAGTAATCGTAGGTAGGTATACGATTCAAACAGTTTTCATTACATGGAATTGTTCCTACTTATTCCCTGCAAGATTCAATTTTATTTATGTGCGTTTTGGGTAAAAAAGCTGAAATATTATTACATATTTTTGTACCTGTTTTTGTACATTTTTACATATTATAAACTAAATCGTCGCGATTACGATTTAAATCATTTTCTCATTTGTATTATACTTTTGGTAATATTAAAAATGTGTTTCGACAGAGTATTATAGTTATGTTATTTAGTTAATACAATATTATAGTAAATAGCAAATGATGATAAGGTAATATAGAAGATGTGAAGGAACGAAAATAGGTTTTTTTTGTTTTCTGTCCATTGAAAAGTCGTTAGTCAATAATTTCAATAGGTATATCAGAGGTACTTAATATAACACATTAATACTGTTTACAATCGTACATAGAAAAATAACACATCGTTTTACTTTGAAGTCGGTTAACAAAGCCATTTAGAAGCATGTTGAATCCGCAAGGAAATAATTTTCATTAAGAAGTTCAAACTAAAGGTAACGGTACGACTTATCTCATTCAACTGAATATTCTCAATTCTACCTACACGCTGCCAGTCGTGTTGATAATGTTCTCTGTTAATAGATAACAGTTTTGCGAAATAGCTATGGCTTTACTTGGATTATGTTTTGAACGGTTCCGTCCGACTAGGTACCCTTATGCTTAGAACGTAGTACCTACTAATCAATTATGTATTATTAATAAATCAGTATATATAAATAAAAAATGACTGTTTGTAACTTCAAATTAATAGATCTTCATTAAATTCATATGAAAGTATAGCGCTACTTACATCAAAAATCAATTTTTAAAATTTCTGTCTGCTTGTTTCGGCTGATCTCTGAAATGATTGGACCGATTTTGATGGGATCTTCACTAGCATATGTTATAAATATAGCAAATGTTATAAAAAGTAACTTATGCTACTTTTATTTTATTAGAAAATTTTAAAAACCTATAAATTTATTTTACAAGTTATGTTATATATATTGTGTTAAGAGTAATTTGATTGTCATAAAGTAAATTAATATTATTTATTTAATTTAATTATATATATATATTAAGTAATTCAAATGTTCAGTCATAACTCATGGAGTAGAAAACAGAAACTCTACATTACAGATACTTTAAACACGTGTTTGTGTATATTTAGTTGTGTAATAACATTTTTAGGTGGCTAAAGTAATTTCAACGCAACTTTTATTTTAATAGAGTAGTAAAAGCTTGTCTGGGGAAAGGTGAAGGTTTCGTTAATGGGTAGAATGAATGGGGATAGGTAGAAGACCCAATGTTACAGAAGCGGACCAATACGAGTTAGAGTATATAGTGATGGAGCTTTTGAGTTGGTTAAAAAGTTCATAAAATGTCAAGTTAAATCTATAAATAATATGTATCAAAGAAAATTCCAATATCTCTTATTTGAAATCGGTTAATGATATAATATCAAGTATTAAATTATATTTTTTATAATCAAATGTAATATATTTGGAAATGCCTATATCCAGAGATTATATAACAAAAAAACCACTTAATAAATCCAAACTTAATAAATCTAAACTAAAAAGTAGAAAATAATACTTTTAAGGACTTTGTTAATTTTGGAGTCGGTGCCAGCCAGGTATTTTGATTATGTTTACAAATTGATAGATTAATCGAATATGTATCTATTTAGAGTTATTTTGCTTTGGCTGGCTTCAAAATTAACAAAGTCCTTAAAAGTATTATTTTCTATTTTTTAGTTTACATTTATTAAGTTTGGAAGTCGGTTTTTGTTTTTTTTGTTAAAAATAATTTATTTCTCAATTTTCAGCGGAAAGTAGATACGTATTGTGTTAATGACTATAAAAATTTACCTTCTATTATGAGGTAAACCTAATAGCCTGAAAGTATACAACTATCGGTCCATAATTGCGTATTATAATAAAAGAATTTTCTTTAAACTGCTAACCGTTGAGGAGTTGTACCTTCCATCATCAGTTACGGTACGTGACTCAAATATCCATATAGCCTATAAAAGATTCGGCCTAGCATCGTTAATTTGCTCCTAAGAATTGAAGAGTTCCGATACTTTGTCATGGATCCCATCATCAAAACCTTACCAAACTCTCATCAAACTACCCTTAAAATATATCCTTTCCATTAAAAAAAGAATCTTCGAAATTGGCTGGCGTAATATTGAGTTATTCGTTTATTTGTCGCGCAAATACTTAATGCAAATTTAAGACTTTTATGGTTTTCTCATGGATGCATTTGTCAGAACTGGAAAATATTAAAATGGGATCACATGGGAAACACTACCTTTCAAATAAAAAAAGAATCATCAAAATCGGTTCACCCAGTTCAAAGTTATAAGCTAACAAACATAAAACATACAGACGAATTGATAACCTCCTCCTTTTGGAAGTCGGTTGAAAAAGCCTTGATTAGAAGTAGATTTTTCTGACGGTCATATTCATTTTCCCATTTATATAGCGCTTAGCTTTAAAACAATCTGTCAAAAAGATGATTAATTCACCTATAAGGCATGTATGACGCCTTGATTAAGAGTAAATTGAGTTATTTGCTAGGAAGATTGACAAAGCATGGAACCCACGCTAAAATAAGAAATGAAATGCATATATTTATCTTTTTTTTACTTACGATGTTAATAGTGCGTAAGAAAGAGACATATAATGCCGTTCGTTTTCGTTACTATGCAGGTTGTCACAAGCTAATTTTTGGATAGTGATGAGCTTATCACCGACATTATTATGTCGACGTCGATGAAAAACATGTATTAAATTATAATAAAAAATACAAATACCCGGCTGTTCATTATATGAGTTGTATTATATCGTAGAAAGATTGACAAACCATTTTTTTTGCAAAACAAAAAACTAAGAGTTTCAAAAACACACACGGATAATATGTTAACGGCTATGATATTATTTAATCAATCTTATTGAAAAAAGTTTGCTTAGATTTAGTGTTTTAATCATACAACTCCTAGTTTTTATTTGCGCAAAATTATAATATGAAATAAATTATAATATAATATGAAATCTTCACATGTATACGTTACAGTTAAGACCCGTTTTAGTTGGAACTAGTTTTTACTAGGTAAAACTAGTTTTTCCCAAGGGGCTTAGTAAAGACTAGGTTTTCTCGATCCGTAGGTTAGGTTAAATTAGGCCCGAAGGGCCAAACTAAGGCAGAAATAGGAGCTCCGTCAACACAATTAATCGCACCGCGCACCTTGGAAGGGTTAAGTTTTGCTAACGAGCTCTAAGAACTGAAAACTGTCGGCGGAGCTCCTACCTTGATTACAAAAATTCATGCAGCCAATTCACCAATACGTGGTAATAAAGAACATTTGAAAAGGATTACTTTCATTGCAGTCGGGTAAAAAAACCACGTTTATTCTACAACTTTTACTTAACCATAGACATAACACCAGTTTAAATAAAACTATATATTCATTTATTTTAATGTCTTTATTAACAATAATTAAAATAGTAATGTAATAACAAGCACTCATTGACCTTTAAATACAATTGTTTTAGTTAAATATGTGCGAATTATCCATTTAGTTTTAATTTTATCATTTTTAGGAAATCTGCAACAGTTTTGAAATGATTATCGACAACCATTTTTACATCACTAGTTACTTATAGTTGCCGCAATTTATTTTTGAGAAAAATCATAAAAAAGCATATATGTGTATTCTTTTGAGTAGATAGACATACAGTACTATTTTATTTTACCGTTTATCACTTTTATGTTTCCAATATTGAACAATATATCTCTAAACTAACCGATGATATGTTAAGGATTCGTCCTCATTTCCTTTTCTCGAACTTGGGCTTTACACCCTTCAATTACGCAAGACATCTTTTCCAGAGCACTGTACACCTCACGAAAAAACTTTCTGGCCACGTTTTTAGGCATAAAGTAATATTAATATCCCTTTTTTCACCAAAAAATTCGACAAACTCCCGACATATGTCAACAAAACATAATACTAAAAAAAGAGGTTGATAGCCGACTTCAAAGTTTTTGACGTCATGGATAGAACATTTTTATTTGTTAGTATTAAATGGTGACCAAAGGTGACCATTTGACATTTCTCATTTTTTGCTTTGTGACACGTTTAAAAATAATATAAGCAAACAGCCATGTTTTGTTTCACTCACACCTAATGACATGCTAACTGACTTAAATGAGTAAACTATAGACTACTCGGTTTTTATTTTAGCCTTCCGTCTACTCTCTTTAATTAGTCTGAGGTTATTTGAGTGTCAATAAGTTAAATAACAGCAATGAGATTTTCACTTTACATTTACCAGGTTATAGTAAATTAAATTTGAATGAATAGCTTTAAATTATTATGGGTTTATTATGGGTTTAAAGTTTAAACCCTAATGAGACCAGAGGTTGATTTTTATAATAAAAGAGACGTTTTTAGTATGTCCTTCATGTGATAAAAACGACATTGATGCATTTTTAAATGAAAATGGTATATACGAGTATGTGTTATATTAGTGATAGTAAATATAATATAGTATATTTTCTAATTTTTCTAGTATATTGATAAGGTTCGGTGCGTGGGTTGTACTCGTAGTTCTAAGTGAAGCAAGCATTGATTTTATAACGGTTCTATAATATTAGTAGCCAATCACCCTCATTTTACTTGGTTTCATCCTTAGGTACGTTTTAAGGTTTAGTGGTTCCCATACAAATTAAATAATTTTAACCATTTAGATCCTTCCTTTTTTTTTAAGGTTTCCCATTTCTATTTCTTAAACTTCCACTGATATTACAAAAGAAGAATAGTGTAAATCTGTGTGTAAAATACTGTGTTGACATTCACAGAAATTGATTTTTCAGTATATACCTATAACCTGCCATAAAAATCTTAAAAATCATCAAGACACAATATCAGTATATATGATTTATACAAGATTAGAATATATCGTAGAAACTATTACCTACTTAGGTACTATCCAGAAACACTCATGAATAAAAACAAATGTAAATAAATAAAGCACATCGTGTATAAACTGAAATACTAGACCGTAGAATGTAAACATTCCTATCTAACTCGAGCTTTTTACGGAATATTTTTGTTAGTGGGCAAGGGTTAACTAAATTGATTGCATAGCCGACATTCCAGCAAAAACTTATTACTGGCTTTGACACAAAAAGCAGCAGAACGGTAACATTTGCATTTTCGTGTTGCATGAAATGCATCGGTATCATGTTAGCCGTAGTTTTAAAGTATTCCTACAAAAATTACATATGAAATATATTAAGTAACATGAGCATGGGTCGTTTTAAATAACATTATTGTACTAATGTACGTGCAAGTCTGGATAAATGTGCATTAAGATATTTCATTTATTCTAACAATGTAAATAATTTCTTTAGCAGTTGTAGTCCAACGGTAGTGAGCTTGGAAAAAGTGAAGCGGGTTTGATTCCGAGTTTCGTACACCACAGTATTGTATAAAGGCCTCGTGAGGAAATTTATATGTCTGAACTAACTGTTTTTCTGAACCTAGATGACCGACATGGACCTAGTTGTGTAACGTCCTTAATTCTACTCCAGTCATAAATAAGCGATGGCCAATAAAGGGATGACATTTTTTCGCTGCATATTTTACCTTTTTGAAATGAGTTGCCACAACTTAAATTGCGAACTCAAATTATTGCTACATTACACTTGTGCTTTAATTGAATATAACTCGTTAGTCGTTACCCTCTTTATTTGTTATATAATAGACTCTAGTCTATGTCACGACGTTAGATTATATTTGCATTTTTTTTGTTTGGATACAGACGAGGTAAAAAAATACTCTTTTTAAAGTGAAAGTTTATTGATATTTATTGATTGATGAATCTATGAATTAGTTATAAAACGAAAAATATTTGACTGCATTATGAACATAATAATGACTATACGACTATTGTTAATTTTAATTTAATTTCTGATCGTATTTTTTGATTAGTTTTTATGAATTTGAAATTGGATTGACTATGGAATCTAGAGATCGCATATTTTCCTATATAAGGCTTTTTGTCAATTTTTACAATCGCGTTAATGTACGAAAGTAACATGTTGGATAAATTTTAGTAAAAAAAATAACACAGGCAGTGTATTTTAAGTGTTTTATTTCTAAGTATTTAAAAAAACACTCATACAGCTTGAGCTTGCCGTTATGTTTTCTCCCGAAAATCAGGCGTCATTTTACTTCTTACAGTCTTACTAGAAACACATAGGATATGTGACCAATGTCTTGGGTATTCTTTAGATACCTATAAAAAATGAATGTTTTGATGCCAAATCATAAAAAAGTGAAAAAATGGGTCAAATAAAAATTGTCCTACGGCCTATTCTCAAATCTATCAAATCCACCCAAAAAAAAACATAAAAGCCGTTTCGGATGAGTTCGATAACAAACACTGTGACACGAGATTTTTATATATTAGGGATAATTATTAATGCTATGATTGCAAATAGCGAAAAGCTAAATTCATTTGTGTTATACATTTTATGTATACCATATAATAAGTTTTCTTATTATTTCGACGTATTAATATATCAAATCATCCTATACATGCCAAATGTAAGGTAGTAACTTAAATGTATTTACTGCATCGACATTCTGACAGGACGCTTGTTACATTTTTTTCTGCAAAACAATTACTATTTAAAAGGGCTTTTACTGAGCAAAACAAAGTTCTTACATACCAACGTGCAAACATCGTAGTAAATAGGCGCATGACGCTAAATAGGCTTAAACTGGTGCGTTCATACCAAATGAAATATGTGCATTTACAAATTGATCTAATTATTCCTTATTACTACTGTAATGCATCTCAATTATCTAAAATAGCTGATATTTAGCCGCTAATTTACAAAGCTTTCTTCTTGGAAAATCTCACAGCTGGACAACGCTCGTGGCATCGTCGGTTATTATTCACCATATTTTTTGCGTAATTCACAAGTCAAGGACCCTTAAGTACCTATATTTAACACCTCTTCAGTTTCTCATTTATTCGAATTAACATGCCCCATTGACACACGTTGAAACTAAAATACCCTTTAGCAACTCATTTTGCTGCAGCTGTTCAAGACATCATACATCTTATGATAATGGCATAAGACACGAAATCGCTTTATCAACAGCATGTTGAAATCAACAATTCAGGCGTAACATTTTCCGAAAAGCCATCCTGTTCACACTTTGGGATTTTCCTAAAGCGTGAAAGAGACAGTGATTTCAATTCGTGGGTTCATTGCAAGGATATTGGAAGCTAATTACAGTGAATTACAGGGATGGAAGGTGCGAAAATTGGGTGTAAAATTAAATGGCTCATCAACATCTCATTATAGAGCTGTTGTGGACACGCGATATGTATTGAGTTTAACACCCCTGAATTGATTACGCGTTAATGCCGCCTTTTAGTTCCATTGAGGCAGTATGCAGGTCCGTAATTGTGCATCAGATACCCAGTTGATCTTTAAAGCAATTTCAAACCTCATTTTATGTTATGCCTCAATATTATTATGAATCTCCAAATTTTAATATACCAAAAAATGCCCATTAAAAGCTAACAAATTATTTGACAAATTACATACTACTGAGAAAATAATTTGACACGTATACTTTTATGTATATGAAGCTTTTTGCAACATATTACTGTAACTACTTGGTGTTAGGATTGGGAAATGATAAAAAATGGTCTCTTAGCATATCCATTATCCATACGTCATCTCTACACTAAAATAGAGCAATCTTTTACTTTAACTCTCCGTGAAAACATGAAAATGCCACTAAAAGATACGAATTTTACTAGAAAGTATAATAAATCTAGCTACAACATACTCGTATTTTACAAGGACAGTGGTATTCGTGTCAAGTTCCGGATCTCGCAACTCCGAGATTCTCAAGTGCGAAGTTTGTCAACATAATTATTACTTTCCTTACGGTGTAGGTTAATATCGTGACGGAACTTGCATGTTTGGGTCGATCTAGTTTTCGAAAGACATGTAAATCCCGTCACGACAATATAAGTACTTGATCAGCTTGTACTACTGTTAACTGATGATGAATGCATTAGGCATTGAGACGAAGGCCGAGCCAAGAGACTCTTTAAACTACACAATATTTGACTTTAATACAATTTTAAGGAAAAGGTATCAATTAAATTGTGTTATTTATCTATCTATCTATACATATTGTAAAACAAAGTCTGTCTGTCTGTTCGCGCATAAGTCAAAAACTACTGCACCGATTTTCATGCTGTTTTCACTAATGGTTCTTGTGGTTCTAGAGAAAGGTTTTAGTATTTAATTTGTCCAGTATATATATTTTTTGCATAAATTGGCTAAAATGTCGCAAAAAATACAGACGCGAGAATAAAATTCAAGCGCTGCTTCAAGCGCCGCTTCGCTTGATGCAATCGCCGGCCCTACGCGAACGGTCTTGCCACTACTGTTTAGCTATTAGCTCTTACAAGAAGCGAAGAATTTTTTGAAAATTCTGAAGAATTTTCAACGTTCTACCACCAATTCCTATTTTTAATAGTGATTAGAACGCGGGAATTGCTAGTTTATAATAAAATATGGGTGTTATATACGTAATTGGCTTACATTGCCTACACATCTTTTCACGTCCCGAAGATTAAATTATCGCTCTTGATTTGTTATGAATAATATAAAGGTATTTTAATTTTGTCTATTACTGTTGAATCGAATGAATACAAATGCTTAAATCAGCAACTATAATAATTTTATGGATACTTCAAAAATAGGAAAAAACTAGTTTTCGTAAATTAAGTTAATAACGATTAAATATATCGATTTTGTAGATTTTTTATGAGGCGTGTATGTGATGTAGGTTCTTTTGTAAGGTTTTAATTGAATAAAAAGAGAAAGAAGCCAAAACTTTTAGGAGTAACTGTACATATAAATAAAACTGAAGTGTCTGTTTGTAATTTCAAATTAACAGCTTTTCACTTAATGCATATGAAAGTATTTACGGTAGGCTTAATATATAAAATATATATTTTATAAACATATTACACCACTGAACAAAACAATACAGAAGTTCTCACAATAGAGTCCTTATTTTTGTACGGGGTAAATATCTTATATATTTCATAAGACAATCTGCTACCATTTTCTACATTATTTATATAACGCACTATAACTCGTACCTCCATCATCATCATCATCAGCGCTTTTTTAACGTCCCACTGCTGGGCACGAGCCTCCCTCAGTACGAGGGGGATCAGGCCATAGTACACCGCGCTGGCCCAATGCGTGTTGGCGGACTTCACAATATGTCTTACGAAAACTTGCTAGGTTTTCTCAGACATGCAGGTTTCCTCACGATGTTTTCCTTCACCGTACGACAAGTGGTAATTATGATATAAATGATTCGCACATGAAAATATCAGAGGTGCGAGACCCGGATTTGAACCCGCATCACTCGATTATATAAGCGACGCGTTACCGCTGGGCTACCACTGCCTTACGATATAAGGTACACTCGTACCTTATATCGTCGAAATCAGTTAATTTCGATACTATCGATTTTAAATACCGATCATTTCATTCAAAACTAGGTAAACTAGGTAATTTTGGCAAGAATAATATTAAATTTAAGTTTTATCGATGATTGAATATAAATAGCATGTTAATGGTAATTCGATGGTGTCTTATCTGATATTGTAACAGGCTCTCGCATCTGCACTGGTATGAATGAAATGCTTAAGATGAGGCTGGAGGACAATAAACTTGGTCAATTTATCTAATTTCTATGTAAATTTTGGGTATTTAAAATAAAAAATTGAATTATTTTTGTTTGGGCACAAACGAAATAATATTACTAAAGAAAAACAACACTATATCTTAACTTTGTTAATCTTGAATGTTTTTAGAGGATAAGACTACCATTATAAATGATACCACTTTTTTCGGATTTTTACGCTGATTTATTTTGATTCTAGTTAGAGACTCTCCCGTGACCATGATTGCTGTAAAGCAATCGAGACGTCGAGAACCAAAAATCTTAATAAATGTGCGACAAAGTCAGAAAATAATAAACTATCATTTATAACGTCAAATATTCGCATAAATCTAAGAAAAGGTCAAGGATTATATTCATTAATCCGATACAAAGCTCAAATAATAAGGCAGCTTAAAAGTACTGTGGCTATATCATATCACATTAATTTAATTTAACCCCTATTAAATATAAATAGGCTGAATAAATTAAACACTCGTGCGTTAAAACCGCAATGCCGTAGCGGGGTGTACAAAAAATAAAAATAAATCACAAAAATAATTTTAACCCTAAAACTGACACGGTGAAGGAGGCATGCGATATTATAAGCACTTTAAAATTTAACTCCCCTACAATTTATATCCAGAAATCACGAATGGTTAGTTTAGTGGAAAATTATTAAGGATTACTTACTAGGTCTTGGACGGAATTAATTTGAATGTTTCATTTATTTAACGACTACTGGGAATACGCAAGGTTACACCTTAACCTACGCCGGTGAAAACAAATAATGTAATCAAAGCTTGTTAGTAAACTAAAATAAGGGCTGATTTTTCAAACATCAGGTAAAATTTATCCATAGGGTAAAGTTACATTATAAGCAAACGAATGGAACTAGTTTAATTAAGGCGAGCGAAGCGAGACCTAAAACAACCTGAGCATTTTGTGGTACACTTTACTGAAAAACTATTACGTCTATAGATTTGTGCTTTGACATTGTAATTTCACTTAATATCTAGATGTGTTGTCTATCAAAAAATAATAATTTTATAACCATTAAAAAATAATGAATATTAACAATTTTGTGTTAATTGGATAGATTGTTATTGTACTACTAACACCATCTACTAGAAAACCAAAGAGTTAACATCGTTGTACCATTATTCCCCTTTAGAAAAACTACGTGACCCCCCACAAAGCCCAGCTTTTTGCTAGTAAAATAGTTAGATTGCTTCTGACTGACAAAATTACTAACTACTTTTTTCCTCCTACCTCTGATCTTTCCGAAATCAATATAAGTGTATATTGGACTTATTTTTCATACTGCTAATATTATGAAGATGAAAGTTTGAGGATGGATGGATGGATGAATTTTTGATCCTTTTTACGCTAAACGGTTTAACGAATCGAGATGTATGGCACAATAATTTATAAGAATCTAAAGCCAAAGTTATATGAGAAGAGCTTAAAATAGGTAAAACTTAGATAAAAAGGATAAATCCTAATAAACAAATGTGTAATTAGTACAGATAACAAATCTTTTCACGTTGTTTTGTATGAATATTTTACGAGTTTGATGTATAGAAACAAATATAAGTTTGAGTTATATTTACAAAATAGTCCTAAACGGAAGTGAGGTAAAGTATTAATAAAATATATTTTTAAACGCAAAAGCTTTTTAGTGTGCGTGATTGTTATTTATTCATGCTGTAACGGCTTAACGGAACTGCGTTAATTCGTAAATCTTAACTTAATAAAACCCACCAATAACTAGCATTTGGTGGATTTAAAGAAAATATATGATTTAGCGATGACTGTGGTTGCTCAGTGCTAACGCTTGGATAACCGAGTGATGCGGGTTCAAATCCGGGTCTCGCACCTCTGATATTTTCATGTGCGAATCATTTCTAACATGATTACTACTTGTCTTACGGTGAAAGAAAACATCACGAGGAAACCATGTCTGAGAGAATCTAGCAAGTTTTCGAAAGACATGTGAAGTCCGCCAATAGCACCAGACCAGCGCGGTGGACTATGACCTGATCCCTCTCGTATTGAAGGGAGGCCCACCCTCCAGCAGTGGGACGGTAAAAAGAGCTGAATACCCACAAGCTTTAGTGTTATAAGACAAATGAAAACGAAAACTAGTAGTTTATATAAAACCTATACCTATGTACCTACTATAATCGGAAATTGTGTAAGGTCAGAGATTCTTAATTTTTTAAATAATTTAAAAACATGCTCGTAAATAAAACTGTAAAATTTATATTAATTGCACGCGTGAAATTACAGCAGATACTTTCTTAACTTATTCGAAAGTAAAAATTACAACCTGTTTACACCAAGCCAAATTGTTCTAGCAATTAAGCTTAAACGTTCTGTAATACCATGTTTCTACCAAGAAATTATTCTTTTAAACATTTTTAAATATACGAATATAAACATAGAAAAAAGTTGTTTGGATATTTTTTCAATATTTTATTTTTACTCACTGTTTAGCTATATGAGCATAGTTCGCTACAAAATTTAATAAATTTCAGTATTAATTGCAATTTCAACGTGTGCAATTATTGTTAATTTCAATGTAATTTAAAAAAAATTGATTAAGACAAAAAAATATATTAGTATCGCTGGGTTTCTTTCGCCAGTTCTTCTCGTCATCGGATTCTTCTTTCCGAACTGGTAGTAGACTCATAACGTCCAGTAAGAAATTGTAATAATTTTATGCTGAATAAAATATTTTGACTTTGAACTTACTTCGATCGTTTAAACTAAGCGTAATATAGAGACGAAACTTATGCTCCCAATTATACGTAAACAAAATATATACAGAATATAGTAGTAGGTATACTTTTCATGAATCTATAGTATTTCGCTATTTCCATCCTGGGTAGAAAGTCTTTGATCCTATTAAAGCTAAAGCAATATATCTAATTTAGTATTAAACCGGATGTAACATCTGCAAAGTTGATAAATATTCAATGTCATCATATGTATATCCTATTGAATGGGCGAGAATCGAATTTGCTACCTAGAGTTCATCAATCATTGCCAGCCAGAAATGCTTAAGCGGTCAATAGCCTTTTGCGTCACGATACTATTTAAAGTCGTCATTTTTGTATTTTTCTAAATTTTCAGCTCAACAAATCGTGTGGGAAAACTCGAAACAATGGCTTGTTTCAACTATTTAAAACAATTAAAACTGTACACAGCGGTGTTATTTTAATTAATTAACGTCTCTGAGCTTTTACGTGTTTCAATTTGTAATTTTATCCTAAGTTTGTAATAAAAGTCGGAGATTTGTACCTCAGTAATAGTACTTGCCTATATTTTGATTTTATTGCCGTCGTAAATGAAAGTTATATAATGCCCGATCTACATCCACTTCGATCCACTTTTGTTTCCTTATCTAATAATCCTAGACTAGATTGCCTATTAGATTGAACATTTTTAATTGACATTGTTATATTCTTTCTGTATTTAACTGCCTAACTAATTAAACGTATTTTTTTGCTCAAAATTTCCTAGACCGAAGAATTCATAGAAAAATCGTGTAAAAAATGTACCTACAATTATCTTAATTTAATTGTTACTTAATAAAAAAAATGGAAAATTAAAGTTTTTAATTTCTTAATTAAGTCGCATTTCGAGATGAAAGAAAGTACAATTCAAAAGAAAAGTACAGTCATAGATCTGTAAATTACTCAGTACGAAATGTTACTCTGCCGACGGTCTTTTACTATAGGAAGGTACTCTATACTGTGTCTAGAATCACATACACAAATAAAAATGATTATTTGAAGTAATATATATATATATATATATATTATATATATATATATATATATATATATATATATATATATATATATATATATATATATATAATAAAAGTAGTTCCTTAGATCGATGAAATAAAATAATCTCCTATTTGTCAAACCCTTCAGAAAGTGAAAAACTGTGTACCTAGTACACGTGCTAAGGCATAACGTTACCAACTTCTAAGTCTGCGACTTAAATGATAAATAAAGTTGCGGGTAAGACAGGTTCTGGTAGAAGGAAGATGTCCTGAATCTGCAAAATGGAACAGGTAAAGAGTGATGAAGATCTGTTCAGGCTAACAATAAATAATCAAAAAAAAATAAGAATTTTCCTTAACGACACGACCAATCTTTCGTAATGAAGTGGCACTTGAGATTAATACTTTTTTTATTATAAAAGAGTTTGCTAGTTTGATGATTATTCTGTCTTTTTATTGCTCACAATTCTAGCCCGTACTTAAATTACATGTTAAGTGTACGACCGTTTTGTATAAGTACTTATATACGTGTATTATATAAATTTTATTATTAAAATTTAATACTTTCTTAGATTTACGCGAATATTCGACATTATAAATGAAATCAACTTAGTATAAACAATTTATAGGTAAGAAAATATACATATTATTAGAATAGCAACACTACATAATAGGTACTTTTGAATAACTAATATTAAAATAAAAATTATAATAATTATAATAATACTAGCTAAAAATAAGTTAATAATATTGCCATAATTATAAATTATTTTTAAATTATTTAAATTTAAATATAAATGTTTAGAATTAAAATTTTATAAGGTACTCTGATGCCATTTTCAAAATTTTGTAGGCACTGTCTGTAACAAGTATATAAACCTATGAGACGTCAAATACCTTAGTCTCTCCCGTGACCATGATTGCTGTAAAGCATTCGAAACGTCGGGAACTAAAAATCAAAATAAATCCGCGACAAAATCCGAAAAGGTAGTTTCATTAAAATTTACTTTAATAACTTCTCTTTTTCAATCTTCATATTGAATATAAAAGTCGTCAAACAAATTGTGTTAGTAACTAATTACATACAAATACACAAACTAATTATATGACAAATATTTTGTATGCTTTATGATGGAAAGAGTAAAAGTAAGGTAAACTCTACTTTTACTCGGTTAATTTTTTAACATGTTATTTAAATTAAGGTTATTTAATACAACACAAATTTACCAGATAAATATGTTATTTTACCACCTTGTCAAATGTTTATTGACAAGTATTTTAATCGTTATATTTTTAATCAAATAAATTAAATTCACATTTTAAATAAAATAAACTATTCGATTTAGGAACTACCTTACTTATATTTATAAGAAGTTATCCAATTAAAGATATTATGAAAAAATATTAAATTACTCCATAATATTATGGAGTAGCTTTGTCTATTTCAATGTTTTGATTTGATTTAAAATAAGTTAGGGTTAATTTTAATTATCTTATCTTAAAAACAATATTATTTAAAAAAAATATACCCAATGTTTAGATCAAAAGTTTCAGATAATATTTTAATACTTCCATTTGTTAAGTCAATGTTAACATCATAATGTATGCTGTACACATCTGTAAAGGCGAATCATACTGAATTGTATATTGTAAAATAATTATAGTGTAATCGTGATAAGTTGATGGTGTATCTTTTTAAAATACAATAAAAACATTATATATGTTACTATAGAAATTAATGTAGAAAACTTTCTCAAGATATTTATTTAATTAAATAATATTTTTTTTGATATAACGTTTAATCGGAGAGGTTGTAATATTTTTGTTATAAAACAAATCGTTTATTCACTGTATTCAATACTATATTTAGCGTTTAAGAAAAAGCTTTCAGTAACTTTGATTACGACTTTTAAAGTTACGTTTCAAATAACATTTTATTTTATTACTGTTTCCAGGAACAATAAAATTAATTAACACAACGACCGACGTTAACATTGCTATATATAGATAACGGTTTATAAGTATACTTAATATAAAGTGATAATAAACAAAAAGGTATTAATTTTTTTTATTTAAAAATTATATAACTAAGTAGTTATTACAACAAAATAACATCAATTATTAAGTACATTACTTCCTTCGCATAATTTGTAACATTAGATTGTTGATTCTAGTAAAAAATAAAAATATAATCTATTTCAGAACAATACATGAATTTACACGTAATATAATATTTTCTTAACATTTTATCTCTTATGTCAAATATCGCGTTGATGTCTTTTCTTGCCTCTAAAAAAAATTTAACACTTTTTTACGTTTCAAAAGTAGATTTCTAATAACAATTTCAAATTTTTTATTGATTTAAGTTCTAAAACTACAGTATAAAAAACATAACTCACCTTAGTAAGAACACGATGAACTTTACAAAAGTCTAAATCACCATAAAGTTTTTACATCATACTATTTAAAACGAAAAAAAATAAAAACAACCGAAAACTAAACTATAAAGTCCAAAAGCTATGAAAACTTTTTACACAATTAAAAAAGAATAACACTGGCACATACGAAAAAATAAATTCAGATTCGTGTGTCGTGTAGAGAGGCACGTAAGCTCGTGACGATGCGTGGATCACTTGTAACGGTGGAGCGTATCCGGAGCCCCGCCTACACCACGGAGGGGACCGATACACCTCTTAGCTTCTTCACACTTGCCGTACCTACTAGCCGAACCACTCAACCACTCACAATGACCCCCCACCCCCCTTCACCACTAATACTTTCACAGAACCCTACGGGGTTCAATTTTAACGTCTCATAGGTCAATCTAACTGGTTGTCATTGATAAATTTAATTTAAACTATGCTATTCGAATTTAAATCCTATTTGTAAGGAATACGGCTGTATTTAGTTATTATTTAAAATGGTTTTCGGTACATCTGGGCGGGAAGATAAACGTTTGTAAAATTTAATAGCAGTAGGTATGAGTAGATATAAACGGTTTCTATTAGGGTGCTATTATGTTCTTGGAGGACTTTATCATTTGCGTGGAGCTTCAATATGAAGATTGCTTTTAAATCGATTTTATATTATATTGAGATATGTATACTCAGTTAAATTATTATTACAGTTAAGGTTATATTATATTATTTAAGATGATACTAAAATATAAAACAGAAAATAAAGTATTATTTAAACAACTATGAATATGTTTAGTTTTCAACCCTTTCTAACGTCCCACTGGTGGGCACGGGCCTCCTTTTAATAATTCATTTTTTTATTTATTATACCTACTCATTCAGGTGTCCACCACACTGGCAAATGTGGGTTGGCAGACTTCACATGTCTTCTGAAAGTTCTAGGCTCTCTCAAACATAAAGGTTTCCTCACGAAGTTTATCTTCACCATAAGAAATAACTACACAATACCAACAAGTAAGTAATATAATCATGTAAGAAAATTATTCACACATGAAAAGGTGCGAGACTCGGGATTTGAACCCAATCACTCCCAAGCGAGTGCGTTACCAGTAGAATATGTTTATTACTTTTAACAATCTTAATCTTTTATTTCTAACGTGGAATAAACGTAACTTAAACGTGAAATTATAATTGTTATATTCTTGAATTACTTTTGGGGTAAAAAAAACAGATTCACAGGTAGTTAGCGAAATAATAAAGGCATATGTGAATATAACTATCTAATGGCTGTAACGAAGTGTGGTGCGCGTCATGGGAGGCTACGTTCGTCTGCAAGTCGGTCTATGACATATAAGTCCGAGTCATGAGAGAAAAGAGAGTATCCAAACTACTAGTACAAAAGCGAGTATAATGAAACGGCTGGACCGATTTGAATAAAATTTAGTACAGATTAGTAAAATATGATCTGGAATAACGCATAGGCTATTTTCGTGCAGGCACCTATGAATGCACTTAAGTTGTATATAAATGGCATTACACTCAAATATCAAGTAGTTTTTCAACCGACTTCCAAAAAGGAGGAAGTTCTCAATTCGTCTGTATTTTTTATTTATTTATAATTATCCCCTTTGAGGACTACGTTTTCCATCGTAATAGAAAATTAGAAACGTTCATATACAGGAATACTTCTTGTAACTGAATTTTCTCAGAGATTCTCATAAAAGGGCTCAATCATTTTTAGGAAAATTCTACATCCAAGCTTTAAGTTATAGGTATCCTTAGTTATTAACGCTGTATGCAAACTTTATATTCACTTAGATTATAGATAATTAATCGTTGCTTTGTTGAAAGGAAAAGCTTAGTTTATTTTTTCTTATTAGTAATTACCTATTACCTATATTTTCTGGTATACTGTAAGAAACCGTTACTCGTTTTTTACAAACGCAAGTCTTGTATTGAATTTTTAGTTACTGTTATAGCGACATTATTTTCATATTAATAAATTAAAGAAGAAATACCCTAATATTTCAAATAAAAACCTCGCTATATCCATTCTCTTGCAGCGATGTCAATCAAACGACTGTCACGGTGCTTAAACAATGGTCATTACGCACCTATTTCTCGGTGTACATGCCTATTTGCCTTATATGCTGCGTGTGACATCTCACAGTAATTAGCTAAGCATTAGATTAATATGTTATTACAGTATAAAAATATAAAACTGTATACAAAAGTATTTTTAGAGACTGAAAACAGGCCTTGGTATGGAATGGTAAAGCTACATTTTACTAGCGTGTAAGATATTTGACGAAGTAATAGTTTGTACGAGTAGGTAATAGTTTTATAAATGGAGCTAAGTTCGTTACGAAGTGACGTAAAGTAAATATGTTCTAAGTCGATTTATCGCATTTTTCTGATAATTTAAACCTTTTTTTTTGTACACGTACATCATACGATATCTCACATAACAATGAGAGACGCCAAATTAAAAGGCATTTTATATTTTTTCGTATTATGTTATTTGAGTTGTTTATTATAGAAATACTGTATTATACAAAGTTTATTATACTGTCAGCAATTTTTTACTTTTCATTGGTAATATATAAAGCTTAAAAAAGCTCAGTGTGAGCGAATTCGTGTGACAAATAAAAATGAAAAAAACGACATAGAATCTGGACGTGGTAGATAAGTTCTTATAAAATTTTATTACTTCTATTTGTTTAAATTAATAAGACAATGAAAGCTCTACATTGTTCATGTAGCGTGTAAATGATGATTTAAAATTGCAAATTAAACATTATTTTTACATTTAATTATACTTAGTATGTAAGGAAAGCACTAGAAAATTTATAGTACTATAACACCTTGGCAGTTAGTGGTCATATAATTTATTTCTATCTAGACTGATCGCCCACTGGGTACGAAACGTGAAGCGCGTGTTATCTGGTCGGCGATCGTTCGCACCCGAGCGGACACCCTCGAATTATGGAGGAATTACTCGACTGGGTGCGTGACAGGGTAAAATTTGAACTTCAGTTAACTTCAGATCATCTTTACTTTCATTGACGACACGTTTGGCTCAGTTTGCAGTGACTCTTCTTGCTGTGCCAGGGATCGTCGGTTCGAGTCTCGCTGGGGCATTTATTTGTATGTTGAGTGAGATCGTTTGTACTCAGGACATGGGTGTCGATATTTATAATATTTATGTATTTAAAGTTATACTATACCTATGTGCAGTTAGTGTTAATTTAAAAGAAAAGAAGAGGGAATATTTTTTCTTTTTCCCCTCTTTCAATCTATATGGCTCCCGAGTTGCGAAGCCAATCCTGAAGGAAAATAAATAACACCGAGTGGGTAGCATCATTCTCAGAATGACTTAGGAAATTTCGTTGCTGGTAAAAGGTCTAATATTACGCATAGACTTGAATACATTGTGATAAAAAATAAAATAAATTAGAAAAAATAAAATAGATAAATATGAAAAACTAAATATATTAAATGTATAAGTCACCTGCTCTACCGGAGTAGGTGACATATTTTATACACCCTTATATTAACCCTAGCGAGATTTAAATAAATGAGATACACCACTACATAGTATAAAACAAAGTCTCTTCCCGCTGTCTGTCTGTCCCTACGTATGCTTAGATCTTTAAAACTACTCAACGGATTTTGATGCGGATTTTTTTTGAATAGATAGACTGATACAATAGCAAGGTTTATATGTATAACTAGCGGAACCTGCGTCTTCGCGCGCGATAAATCTAGGGATGAACCCGAGCGAAGCGAGGGTGAGTCGCTAGTATCATAATATATTAGTACGATGTCACGAATATTATTTCTGTGATGAAACACTAAATCTTAATTATTAATATTAGTTTATAATATTTAGTATTTGTAAGTATGTAGTACTTTTCGTGGTCACACTAATTGAACACGTAAAATTTGAAAAAGAGTCACACACATCTGCCTTCCGTCTCCAGAGTAGCAATTACATAAGGAAATAACAAAAATATAGCCATTTTTTAACAACTTTCTTTTGCCAGGCCACTTGTCAAAATTAACGTCCAACAAATTACACTAAATGAGTTATTGTTTTAAAATTTTGCGACTTGAAAGCTGAAACTGATAATATAACCGACTTTTATGTAACAATTAAGTGTGTGTAAATGATTTAAAAGCTCCCTGTGTTATGAATAGGTTGCCTTATATTTATAACGTAATTTTTAATGACATTTTATTAATATGGTTTAATAGAATTTTGATCATTTATACGAATATTTGTCATTTTACATAACTATACTAGTTTGGTGCCAAAAATATAGACCTTTTTTGAAGAAAAAAAATGTTATTTTGTAAGAAGGCCCTGTCTGTAACAAGGACTAAGAGATCTAAAACATTCGACCAGAGACAAGAGAGCTGGGCTCCCGTGACGCTGTAAGATATTTGAAAAATTAGAAACCAAAAAGCAAAATAAATTAGAAAAAGTATTTTTAATAGGTAACTCTTTTTCTTAATCATAGATCAAGTGTCAAATTAAACCTATGGTGGGTTATGAGATATGAGTAATAAGTAACTTGCTATGACAAAGTAGTCTTACATCATACATCAGGTACTAGATGTGTTTCTTTACAGCTGTATTTGGCACGTAGTCTTTTCCATACTAAATGAAATTGAATTAAAAAATAACCGAAACAAATTATAACCTACGAAGTATATAACTGTTACAACTTGGAAGGTAACATTCGCATTCAATGTCTATTGTATAGATAGCTTATAGGAGTGAAAGAGACAGATATATGTTTCTGAGCGCCGCTTGAAAGGGGCGTGTACAAATAGATAGCTTCCTTCAATTCGCTTCCATTAGCTTTTTATTTATCTGTCAGATGAAAAAGTTCTTAATTGGCCGGATTCTTTATTATTGAGTTATTATTGTATTTAATATGGAATTGAATTTCATTTGCTATTTGTGGTTTAATTATATAATTGTTTTTTGCGTATGTAGAAGCTTACAATTAAAATAAGCGTCGTATAAGCAGATGATAGGGAAGAAATGCTAGTTTTTCGTTTTCAGTACTGCCATATTTAATTTGCGAGGATGAATTATTACTTACTGGCGTTTAAGGTGCGTATCACTAATAACAAAGATATTGTGTTGTGACACGTCTTTAATTATTTAGTGGGTAGTATGTATTTAAATATAATTATAATTATTACGATTTATGACTTGGCTTGTTCGGTACTTTATTATATTTTGGCTATTTTTATTGATGACCTCTTAAATAAATATGAACGTACATAATAGGTGTTAAAAAGTTATTTAGTCACCAATTTTTAAGCCCTTTAATAAGATCAAGCTACAGGCCACCTAGATGTCACTTAAATATATAGATTTAAAATAAGGCTACTAACTTGATGTTAGGTAAAGGCAGTGGTAGCCCAGTGGTAACGCGCCCACTTAGATAACCGAGTGATGCGGGTTCGAATCCGGGTCTCGCACCTCTGATATTTTCATGTGCAAATCTTTTACCACTCTCTACCACTTGTCTTACGGTGAAGGAAAACATAGTGAGGAAACCTGCATGTCTGAGAAAACCTCGCGACTTTTCGAAAGACATGTTAAGTCTGCCAAACCGCACTAGGCCAGCGCGGTGGACTATGGCCTGATCCCCCTAATACTGAGGGAGGCCCGTGCCCAGCAGTGGGACGTTAAAAAGGGCTGAAGACTTGATGTTAATTACTACGGCAGGTAGGTATCAAGGTATATCATATGATATTACTCAACATGGTTTATTAATAAAATATAATTTAATTCTTTGAACATTTATTTTATAATAATTATGTCATTATTATAACGACAGAGCGTAAATATTACTGCAGACAGAATGTCTTTAATATATGCACGTAAGAAAAAAAAATAAAATGTGTTAATATTTATTTTATTTTAATGATTTGTTTGGTTTATTATTTTATTGACAAGCTATCTTAATTTGGTTTGTAGACACGTCGTGAATTACAAAAAAAATTCTAATTGGGAGATTTGTAGTGTTTGGTGACCTACTTTATTTTACGAGTTTGCATCGTTATATGGACGCTGCTCTCATAAAAGTGGTACCGAAATCTGTGCCTTTTTGATCCCTGCATGCTGCATCAATGCACCAGGATGTCAGCCAACAGGAAGAATCCTGAAGCCCATTACATAGTCCCCTTCAGAAGTCTCTATATTTACACCGCTCTGTTGAGAGTGTCATGAAGAATAAGGAGATAGTTTTTCATGCAAATCTTTTCCTTAGTTTTTTTGCAATTTTTTAGATAATATTTTTTCATCGGATAATTAATTAAAGAGTAACAGTGGAGTTTGAGATCGTAGCTCAACCAACTTCACATTTCGCTCTACAAAATTGCAGTAATATTATGGGAGGTATATTTTACAATTGTACAGTAAAGAAATACCTTCGTTTATTCCATAATACGCTTTCTGGACGCCTGAAGGCTCGTGATTTCAAGATATTGGCTTACTATGGTTTGTCATAAATTAACTTATTTTTATTACACATGCAAATATTTGACGAATTTTTCATTAAAATTAAAGCGATCTATCTTTCAAGTTGGGATAAATCAAACTTAAAAAAATGTCATCGGATATTAAGTACCTACAAGTTACATAGTAACATTTATTATCTTTAATTAATCATTTTCATTTCAAAGTAAGCAATTTCGCAACAGAGTCAGTACAAAAATATTTTAAAATAAAGAATCATTAATATATCATTAATCTCTATAAACTACCTACATATTAAAATAGTTCATTTGTCATTTTACTTCCTAGACATACGAGTATTTTTTGCCCGTGGCTCAGTGGAGAAAAAATCGCATTAAGGGACACCTTTCGATGCCGGTGCGTCTAATAGATTATAAATTACATGTATGTGGGCCAGCTATTTAGTTTTAAGATGGACATTAGTATCGGTTCGAGTGGGGTTTTGCTGTAATTATAATGTAACGGAATTAAGAATTGATTGTACTTTTATTTATATATGGAGGATGTATTTTCATAAGGTCTTTTCCCGATTTAGAACTCATTTGGTGAAACATAGCATAAATCGCATTGGCCTAAGACATTCGTCTATTATTTTCCAAGTGGTAGTGCCATGCTTGTTACCTTCGGGTAGCAGCCGAATGGGCCGGCACGCCCCGTATAGTACCACTCTCTCACAGGAGACCGGCGTGAAGTGGCAGCTATGCTGTCGCGTTTCGTCTGGTAAGTGAGAGTCCGGGAGGCCCACTCCCCATCCCTCCTCTTATTCCTCTCCGTCCTCCCTCCCTCCCTTTACTGAAAGGCCGGCAACGCATCTGCAAGCCCTGTGGTGTTGCAGATGTCCATGGGCGGAGGTGATCACTTACCATCAGGTGAGCCTCCTGCCCGTTTGCCCCCTTTGTCCCATAAACAAAAAAAAAAATATTTGATCCGTTCTTAATAAGGCTTACTAGTACTTACCCAAAATATATAGCTTACTTGTATTCAGCCTTTTTTAACGTCCCACTGCTGGACACGGGCCTCCCATTAATGCGAAGGGGATCAGGCTACAGTCTTCACTAGCCAAGTGCGGTTTGGAGGACTTCGCGTGTCTTTCGAAAACTTGCTAGGTTTTCTTAGACATGCAGGTGTTTTCATTCACCGTAAGACAGGTGGGAATCATGTTAGAAATGATTCGTGCATGAAAATATCAGAGGTGCGAGATCCGGATTCGAACCCACATCACTTGGTTATCCTTGGGATACCTATCTGATATCACTGGGCTACCACTGTTTTATTGCTTACATACTATTTCGTAAACGAAATAAGAAGTCGTTATCAAATAAGGATATGGACAAAATGTATTGTTTGTTCATTTTAGATTTGCTTACAAACACGTTTTAAAAAGTTTTAAAAAATCGTTCCTATTTAAATTTCGTCCCATATTAAATTAACTTTAAACATAAATAATATTTTTTGCTTGTTGTATAAATTGATACATTCTACATAACAAATTCTAATTCAGATTAAACATTTTACTTAATCCAATGTCATTATACAAATTTTTCTTATGTGATGTGATTAAAGTTATGAACTTTGCGGTTTCATCTGTCTATTTTAGTTTTTATTAATTTTATAGGAACTTTATTGGTGAATACAGTGAAAATACTTTTCACCACTGACAAGATAGAGGCTATTTAATTACTAATCAATTAATATCAAACTTAAGATTAGACAGTGGTTAAAAACTTATTTTAGGGGTTCAAATACAGGTATATCATTTAACAGGAATCTCGATTAAAAATTAGAAACTTCGAGCCTCTCTTCAGAACGATGTAGTCTTAATACGAAAATCTACTAGATACTGTAAAGTATATGCTAACTAAACTGGTATAGTAGATATGGAGAAAACAAAGCTTATCTCCTTCATCTGTCACTCTTCGTCACCTGTCCTAAGAGAATGATCGCCATTTTAAACAGACCCTAAGATGCCCTATCCACTTATTTAAACTTTTAATTTTTTTTTATTATTTTCGAAGTTTTGTACACTTTCTTTGAAAATAGATTTTAAATAACAATGTTCATACGTGAAAATAATTTAATCAAATTTTAAAATGTAGCTATCCATTTAGTGAAGGAATCGAATTCGAAACTTATTGAAGACGCCATCTATTAAGAGCCCAATGGTCAATAGCATATTATGCTATACATTATTTCAAAATAAAATACTTAAAAACAGCGTTATATCAAAAAGAAACTAATCTATTTTGCAGTATATTTTTAAATTTTAACACATATACCTAAAGTCTTAGCTAATATAATTTAAATAATTTTCACATTATCTTTCAACATGAATAAGACACGAGTATACTCGTAGAAGAGTCGTCTCATATATTAAATTAAAATTAAAATAAAATTCCATACCCAAGAATTTTACAGGTACCTACTTCTACAATAAATAATACTTAGGTACATACAATTTATTAACTTACACAAGTATTAAAAATATACTTTAAGGGGAAATGTATATGCTCTCTTAAAGCTTTAGTCTTTAGTGCATGTTTCAAATCCCTCTTTTATTGTGAGTGATTTGACAGCATTTGATAATTGTTCGCAATCAGGCCAATTTGTAGAGCCATGAAATGCAGGAAAATTCTTAAGTTAATACTATAATTAAATTGTAACAAACTGTTAAATAAATGCAAGGGTAATTAATATTGATATTATACTTTCTTAGATTTACGCGAATATTCGACATTATAAATGAAACTACCTTTTCGGATTTTGTCGCGGATTTATTTTGATTTTTAGTTCCCGACGTTTCGAATGCTTTACAGCAATCATGGTCACGGGAGAGACTGAGGTCTCTGAAAAGGTAGTTTCATTTATAATATTGATATTAATTGGACATATGATAGAAATTTTTGTTGTTTTGTTGTTTAATTGATTACTTGGCTGTCAAAAAATTTGTTTTTAAAGGTACGTACTAGAGTAGGTACGTTTTAACTAGTAATATGGAATTCTCTGAGACGAGATAATTTCCTGCAATAAAAAGTATCCTATATTATGTTGCCTCGACTAACCAGCTATTATCATACCAAATTTCATGAAAATCTGTCTTTTCGTTTTCTCGTGATGTGGTCATAGACAGACAAACAGACAATTCTTAAAACTATAGATTTCGCTTTTGTATGGATAATAATTACTATTACAATAAGTGAGAGAAGTTTAAAAATATTTAATGTAATACCTATTCATATCATTTTATTATTTATTTATTTATTTATTTTTTTATTTATTATCAATGTCAATCAAAATAATTCACTTAGTATAAAAGATGAAAGCATGTTACATGCTTGTATGAAAAGCGTCAACATAATTTTAAATTTATTATCATTATGTTATAAGTATAGAAAATAGCCAGTGGGAACAGAAGCGATCGCCAGCAATGTGTTTTATTTGAAACAGCCCGGCACGCGCCGCCCGGCCGCGGCGCTGACACTAACAGGACCTACCGACGATGAATTTTGTTAAGACAATAATTATAATCTTTCACTATAACTTACTTTTATGATGAATTATCGATAATTTATGAAGGTATCAACTGTAAATAACTTAAATTTCATAAATAACGCAAGTTTAATAACATAAAACGATGGTTACTAAGTAAATCACTTGTCTATAAATAGTTTAAACTTTAAATCAATAAAATATATCATAAAATTGGAGTGCCTCTGTGTAATGTAATACATAACAGCTTTTTAGAATATGAAAGTTTATATAACAATAGAATTTTGAGGAGACTGTCACTGGCAGATAGCTAATTTTCATTTTATAAAATGAATCAGGATTCCACGAAAAAATATTTAAACCGATGCAATTGTGAACGAAATCATACCTAACATACATTAAATACGAGTAAAACATTAAATACAAAAGCTTCAATAAACACACGTTTTTAATAAAGAATGAAACAAAATTAATTATATTAATAAGACTTAAACTATAAATTATTAAAATATGTTAATGGTAACATAATCAAAAAGGGATTAGCATAAGTGTGACACAAACACTTAATGTTGCGCTCAAGAATCAAACCTGCACGTTATAGAAAGCAGACAGGTGTAATGACGACTATTTGCGAAATCATATATAGGTAATAGATACATCAGCCTCTAAACTAACAAAAATCCATGTAAAGGCCCATAGGTCGCAACATCACGCAGGTGAAAATATAACTTTACACTAATTATCATAATTTATTCAAATAAATCAATTTCTTCATTTAAAATACTAATTTACATAAAAGAAAATGTGAACTCTATGATTCTCGTAATACAAACAAATTAGTGATAATTACTTAATAATATTAGAATTTTAAATTTTTGTAGTCGAAATATATTCGTTCAAATTAAATAAACTTTGACCCCCTTCACTTTCTTCTTTAATTCTTCTTATCGACCTTATTTACAGAAATTATTATTATATGCCGATAACTGATTTTATTAAACAATTTGACAGATTGAGATAAAGCCTTCCTTATATACTCTCTGCCTACTTTTATTTAAAAAATCAAGCTTACTTAATAAAAAATTAAGCTTTTTGCTTGCTGAAAAAAGACAAACACAACTTTTCATTTTTAATATTAGTAAAGTAATAAATGTATTTAGCCATTTTTAACTTCAATACGAGGCCTCCTTACAATACGAGGGGAATTGGGCCATAGTCCACTACACTTGGCAATTGCGGCCATTGGCGTTGACTGACTGCATAGACTCCCTCACGATGTTGGTCTTCACTGTAAGATATGTAAGTGGTAATGATATTAGAAATGATTCGCACATACAAATATAAGAGGTACGAGATCTTGATTGGAACCCGTTTCGGTTTACCAAACGCTCGCATCAACACTGGGCTACCACTGCCTCACAGTAACAAATTCTTTGGAATATTAAACACGTCTAACGAATTTATAAAATTCCTAATTTAACTAGTCGTAGCGTAGCTTTTAAAAAGCTTTTAACATGAAAGTGATATTCAAATGACATTTTATATTATTTGTATTTTTAATTTCAACTGCCTCTGTGGTGTAGTGGCTAGCATGTACGGTCACACACCGAGAGGTCCTGGGTTCGAGTCCCGGGTCGGGCCAAGTTTAGTTATTGAATCTTTCTGTTTCGTAAGCCTCAGTAACAGCCCGGAGTTGGGAAGTTGGCGGTGGTTCACCCCCGTGCCTCGGAGAGCACGTAAAGCGGTCGGTCCTGCGCCTTATCTCTCACTGGTCGTGTCGAGTAGTCGTCCCACCGGAGTATGAGAGTGATAGGAATAGAGAGTGCACTTGTGTCTGCGCGTACACTTGTGCACTATAATATCTCCTGCGTACTTGGCCAGTCTCAATGAGATTGGCCGCCATGGCCGGAATCGGTCGGAGAACATTATTATTATTTATTATTTTTGATTTACTTACTAAGTAGTTATGTACATAAGCATACTATTAGATGATAATTATCTACTGTTAAAGAATTTTAAATTAATTGAACACGGACAGACGTTTACAAATATTTCCAAAGATATAAATTAAAGTTTTAAAAGTCATATTTAGTTGTTTGTAGCATCCATACTAAATCATCGTATGCAACTTTCGAACCGATAAGAATTTACGAGACTACATTACGTCAAATTATAAAATTGGGCGACGCAATCCACCAGACAAATTAGTGAGAGAATTTATTATGACCAAAGTCAAGTGCACTTTGCCGATTACCAGCGATGGGTAATCGTAAGAAATTATGGGATATCCCTGTGATTTTTGTAAAGTCTACCATTTCCACCTGCTTTGAGTAATTTAAGGCAACTTTGAATAAGATGCAACTGCTTTTACGAGAGTCCAGACTGATTTGAATTATTAATGCCTAGGATATTCAATTGCTTAATATTTAGGTACCTACTAATATTATGTGTGTATGTTTGTTAGTTTGTTTATCTTTAACAAGGCGACTGACTGATGTAATAATGCATAGAGATAGTAAAGACCGAGAAGTGTCCAAACTACTCTTACCCTATACTTACTTTTAAAACATATTTATTTTAAAAAAAAACGTTAGATGTAAAGTAGCTGTTGATAAACTTTAATATAATATTTTTGTAGGAAAACAGTTATATCAAACCATTGAGGATGTAACGAATCAAACGTGAGTTAAGTACATTCAATTATTTGATTATCTTCGAAAGGAAATGCGAGTACGTGATTAAATACCTACTGAACAATTTGGTGCTTCGATTTAAACCCTAAATTAAAGGGAACCTATGGATTTTTTTTGTATTGCTATATTTCATATTAGCGAATATAAACCCAACTGTACTCTGAATTTAAAGGAATGACTTATTTTACTTTTAATAAATACAAAAATTACCCGATTTCAATTTCGTACAATCGCAAACTTAAATAATGGCATATAAAACTTTCCCTTTGTTATTATCGTCCCTTTTTAATTTGTACCGATTAAATAATCTCGGAAAACCACTAAAATTTTATAGCTATTACCTAATAAAAATAATTATATACAAGATTGGGTCAGCTGTCTCCCAACCAGGTGGAAGTTTAGAATATTAATACAAGCGCGAAAGTAACAACGGCCTAATAAAGGTACGTAATTTGCATGCACGCGACAGTGTCTCGACGTATGCGGGAGCCGAGAGTTCCGATTTTACTACAAACCTACATATTAATAAAGTAATAATTAAGAAAATGATAAAAAAGTGTCGATTGTACCCGCATAATTGTAAATCAGTTATAATTATTCTAGACATAAATAATGGCCTACTCTAGTGATACATCTTCTATTATATAAAAATCTCGTGTCACAGTGTTTAGTATCGAACTCCTCCGAAACGGCTTGACCGATTTTTATGAAATTTTTTGTGTATTTTTGGTAGATCTTAGAATACGACGTAGTCTAATTTTTATTCCAGGTTTTAAAAAAATAGTTGAAGAATACTATCATAGCTTATAAATTGCTATTATAGGAATAATAGGAATGTATGTATGTATGTATGTATGTATTTATATACGTGTATATAAGATAACATGTTATATATTTATATAGATATATATTTTTGGGCTATGTATGTATTCATTTGTAAACATTCTTACATTTGCACACCTCCTTCTCTCTTTCTTTTTCTCTACCCAAAGGATGCCTAGAATAGATCGCTCTCTAGCAATATGGCCGCCTATTGTACCTACTATTTCTCTATGTTTTTACTATGCTATGTTATATAATGGTGTGCAATAAAGAATATTTGATTTGATTTTATTTGATAAGAGTGGCCCTCTCGTGATCTTTTACTCTTAGACCAAATTTTCAAAAAATACATATATTTTCATCCTTCTTTTGCCAATTCCTATTTTTAATAGTGATCAGAACGCGGGTGGAGCCGCGGTAATTGCTAGTTAGTTTTATAATATTTTCACTTAATTTTAAGGATAAAAAAGGAATAAAAGTTAAGGTTGCTAAAATGTGCTAGGTATAGTACATCATCACGTAGACAGCATCTGGAAATCCGGCTGGATCTAAAATTAAGAGATACAATTGACAGGTGGTCCACCTCGTTGAACATCCGGAATAGTTGCTGCTATATGGCTCCTGGTACTTCTCTGGGAGCAGAAGACGTCGTGCACGCGATCTCCTTATCCATTTGGCCAACCATTGTGGCGTAGTAGTTGAGTGCATTTGCAGTGAACTTGCATAAGATGAGGAAGGTCCCCTTGAAATGAACAAGACTAGCTTTTCTTGCCGCCGAGCCTTTACATACCTGTATACACATAAGGTAACATTAATTCTTTTTTCAAAGGACAAAGTAAAAAAAAGAGATATTAATGTAAAATTTTAAATTCTTAAAGATTGATTAAATTAATAAACTGTTTGTTTCCTTTAAGTTAACTTTTATATTAAACATGATAATGAATTAATTATATAGAATTAATCAATTAAGGTCATAAAAGTATTTATTTTAAGAAATTATTTAATAAAATAAATTGAAAAATGAAATAGCGCGACACGAAGCTAACCATTCCCAGCATGCAACACACTACAAAGCAAAATATATTCTAACGCGTGTAAAATAAGGTATTTTATATTAAAGCATAGCACTTTATCGATGTAAAGATAGCCGGGAGGCTAAATACTAAGTAACATTACGCAATATTATCGAAATCAGTTCGGGACCCTCGCCTGCGATGCGCACGCGACGCTTTGGGTGCGCTAGTGATGTGATTATTTCTATTTTAAGGAGAATGTCGATTTTATTTTTGTACTAACATTCGTTTATTAGAATCGTATCAAAAAAAGAAGAACACTTTATAACTGTATTAAAAAGAAGATATAAGTGAAAAAATATATTTTTTTATTTCTTCTGCAACTGAATATCTATAAAAAACAATCGCATATTCAATAATTTGATATTAAGCATTGCTTGTCGATTGATTTTAAAATCGTAATTTTATTATAATATTATATTGGTATTTAATTTATTACATGCATGATTTTTAATTACTATAACATAAAACGAGAATCCAAATAATTTCATTAAAAATTTAAATCTCAACCATCGTGAATATTCAATAGAGGCACTCTGCTACTCACCATTTTCTACTATCAATACACTATGTATCGAATAAACTGTATATTTTGCCATGCCTATTCCATACAATGTACATTGCTACTATAGTATGCCTGAATTTATAGAGTAATCATAGATTCAAAATCTTAAGGAGCAATGTATAACAAATTATACGTATAATCAAACATTTGAAACATCATGGTATACGTTCCGGAACCACCTGCGTCTGCGCACGCGTTGACAAAACAACTATAATTCCAAACAAATTACTATGTACACATGGCGACACTAACGATTTAGAAGGCGCGTTAATTTCCAATCGATTATACTCATTAAGTTAAAATCTGAAAGGTGAAGACGACAATTAACATAAATACACGTTTTATGACTGTTGCATGTTTAGTTAAACGCATGAGATGCCTATTTAAATGAAAATATTCGCATTTCTCATATTTAAAAGATGAAACACCGGGCTTTCTTTTCCATTCAAACGCTGATATTTATGCTTTGCTATATACTGTTAGAGAATTAGATATCAAAATTATTATTAAAATGATACATTAAAAATATGAGATCGAGCAGTAAAATTAGTAGAAAAAACGATCCATATAAGGGATAAAAATCAAAAAACATTTATAAGTCGTATGCAAGATTTGTTCAAAATCAGTGAAGCATTAAATCCCTGGTAGTTCACACGCGTGCCGTCAGGGCGTGTTGTGATATGAGTGACAACAGATATTGTAGGGGGAATCTGACAATTGTAATACGATTATGTTGTGTAAGATTAATATAATCAGTTTTTTTAAATGCATAATATGTAATACCTAATAATATATGTACCTACTAATTACTATCATGTATGTAATATTTACAAGCTTTTTTTATCTATTTATTTTTAAAAAGGGGAATATTGATGTTTAATGCAAATCGAAAATGAAGTAAAATTGAATGAAATCGCGACTTTTCTGATCTATCTGTGCTTTATATCTAAAAATTGTACAAAAAAAAACTTTAATATTAATTTTTGCATTAATATATTGATTTGATCCCGTAACTTTTTCAAATCATATTCGGATTTTAGGCGTGCAATTAGAACGCAATTTACTTCGCCAATGTCACGGAGAATTAAGAAAATACTATTCAAATTATAGAGTCGAAAGCTAAAGCTGAGAATCGAAGTCTGAGCCTAATTTTCCCAGACATTCAAAGCAAGTGTACGAAACTGCCCAATAAATCCGGTACAATGTGTCGCGATCACATAAAATTAACAAAAATATTTATCGGTCGTTCTAAGTAAAAACTCTTGCACGACCTGTTCTCTCCAATTGTTATGAGAACCAGAATTTGGCCGCAATACTTAAATACTATATGGTAGGTACGAAGGCTTAAATTAAAGTCTACTATTTATTTTATTTTTGCTTCCGTCATTAGAGTTTCCCTCATTAAGATTAAATTTAAAAACTGTTCAAATTAAAATAAACAACAAAGACATTGTGCTCTCAGTGAGCATGAATACTTTGCCATACCTCAAACACATACCTATGGCTGTATTGCCACAATAAGTATAAAATTTGTATACTTATTACGTACCATATAAAGATTTCATTCAAACACTCTATAAACTATATATTTTTATAAAAGCGAAATCTTACAACGTAAAAATGTATGCTAACAATTTAAAAAAAATAACATAGAAGTAAATTATAACACTTTGAGATTACAAGACATTGGTACGAGGCTTCCTAGTATTCGTGTGAGGTAGAGTTTAAGTTTAATTATTTGTTGGGCATATGTACTCTTTCTTATTTAATAAAGAAGATCATGTTTGACCAATCGGATCAATTAAATGTACTTTTAATTAAACTTTTATTAATTTTCTTTTAATTAGTGGTTCAGAGACAGTCCAGACAAAAAAAAAACAACAATTTCTAAAATACATACTTAAACAGCGTTTCAATAAAGTAGACTAATAAGCTCAAAAAAATGGAGCGAGACATCGACAATTTGATTTTGTTTGCTTTGCGATTAATTTGAATTTCAAATTACTAACTATTGCTTATGAGAGCTGCAGATAGTTACAGGTTGGGATGATTAAATCAGTCTCAAGGCGAAAAAACAAGTATCCGTCTGAATGAAATTCTGCAAGGTGCTCGCTTGAGCCAGAGCGTGTGGAGTGCATGATGGCGCGTCATACAAATTAATATAACAACTTCACAAATTTAATGTTACTTCTGCATAAACAAATTTTGGGATGACCGGATGGCCCAAATATAGTAAATCTTTATATATATAATTCTTCTGTGAGTGTGTATGTAATTGAACTCCTACTAAACGGCTGGACCGATTTTGATGAAATGTTTTGTGCGTGTTCGAGTGCATTCGAGAATGGTTAAGATTCACAATTCGGTCCACTACAAAATGTATATTTTGAATTAATTAGTTATTTATACATTTAGAAAATAAATGACATACTAAATTATAAATAAGTCGTTGCTAGGCAACGTTGTTTTGCGCATGCGTACAAGACAACGTCTGTCGGGTCCGCTAGTCATGTATACTTTTGCTTAATACTTTATCGTCGTTTGATTAATTGGCCTAGCGTTATTCAAAATAGTTTTCAATGATGAATACAATAGAGTGATAAATAAATGAATAGAATGGGAAAAAAGTATATACTAAATATACTTAAATTTATTGTTTTTTAAAATTGCTATAACATTGAATAAAAAATTTTCATTTTATTTTAATTTGAAATTTAATACATACGCATAAATAATAAGGTAAGTACATGAATTATTTTATAACACGAAAAAAAATATAGTTTTTAAGTCTCACCAGTACACGAACCTGCGACCTTGCTGGCACAGCGAGTAGGTCCCTTAAAACAGAGCTTTACATTGAAAGTTAAATATCTGAAACCATATTTTTATACTATTTCGGTAAATTTGAAATAATATATTAAATTCACAGTACTATACGTTCTACTCTTGATTTCGTTGGCGTTAAACTTGATACGAACAACAGGAAATAACTACAAGTTTTTCTTATCCGTTAATAACATAATAATAAATAATAAACAGAGATTGTCCAAGTTCAGACACATATATTCTTTACAACTCAATGCTGGATTTAGACTAACCTAAAAATCTAGTTCTCATTTAACCAATGGCGCCCATTAGTCCTGTATTTTATTTTAAACTAAGTATATTAGGTTCTGATGTATTATAAACAAATAATTACAGATTATACATTAATAACTATAGTGATTGGGTACCATACCATCACGTTTAATTTGTAAGCTATCAAGTTTATAGTCACATCTTCGTTAGTCGTCTAATGTTCGTAGATGTTATATAGACTAAAAATAACAGAAAAAGAGTAAAATTACAGAAATTAAATTAATTAACCCTCTGGTTTTGTTGGAAATATTTGACGACCAAAGTTGGTCTCATTTCAAAGTATTTTACTAATGTACTCAATGTGGAAATAGCGTATGCATGTCGGTAGCCTGTAAATAATTTGCGAGGCAGCCCGCGGCAGCAAGCGCGTGCGCAGCTTACAAGCATGCGATGTGTCCGCCGTCCGATGTCCGTCAGCGAGATTATTATTTTACTCCAATAAATAAATATTTAAATAGCAATTTTTGCACATCTAAGAACGGTAGTTTTAATTATTTATGTATGAATGTCTACGAGATATTATAAACAATATCGTCATGAAATGTGTTATACAATACTTATATTGGGATTTTAACACAGCAATTGCCGCAATTGCCTCAACTTTGAATTACAGTGTTATACTACTTGCGTTTTGTTAATATCTTATTGAAATAGAAATTAATATTTAATATCGGTACAGAGGCCGTATGTATAGGTTTTAAAATTATTTTCTGTCTATTTGTTTATCTGTTGATATGACTGCTTTATTTAGACTTCCAGTTCTTTCATAGGAATCTAAAGAGAACAAAACCTTGGCTTGAACCCACTTCTTGGCTTTCCGTGTTGCTTCTTCGACATTAGGCTACAACAAATATAATAATATTCCACTGAAAAAAATATACTGATATATAGTACCTACAAGCTCTCAAAAACCAAACATTCAAAAACGTCAAGTTTCAAAAAGACAAGAAAAAATGCATTTAAATAAGATTTTATCGATTCAAGTCAACAATTTAATTTGATAATCCTTAATATTCATTTATTCACCCCTGTCTGAATTAAGCTTTAACTCCTAATTTGGTTTAATTAATTACAATATTAACTCAATGATGTAAGTACTGATCTCGTAATGTATTTTTTATTAAAACTTATTCAATATTATGAAACTAATGTAATAGTTATAGCTTCCGGCATTAATATAGGTTAAGTAGGCTTATCTTTTATTCTGTGTCCACAAATGCATACTGCAGTTCATTAAACTGGAGTGCTTCCCCTTGCTAATTGAATGCATTTACTACATACATATAGTAAATGCATTCCTAAGACTAATGGTATGTATGTATGAAACACGACACAAGCAACTTTAGGAGTTAAGTAAATCTCTGCTGTAATTGTATAAAACGAATCAAAAATAAAATACAGTATTGATAATACCGTGAGTATTCAGCCCCTTTTTGACGTCCTACTGCTGGGAACGGGCCGCCCTTAAAGGGAGCAAGGAACATCGGTTATTTTTCACCAAGCTGACCAAGTACGGTTTGCCAGACTCCACTCACGAAAATGTGCTAGGTTCTCTCAGACATGCAGGTTTCGTCACAACTTTTTTCTTCGCCGTAAGGCAAGTAATAATCACGTTGGAAGTGATTCGCACATTAAAATATCAAAGGTGCTAGAGTAGTAGTAGTAGTAAAGTGCGAGTTTATATTGTCATTATTCGTTATCATCATTACATCACTTCATATTATAAAACAAAGACCCACGCCATGTAAATCTGTCTGTCCGTCTGTTCGAGCAGTTTTCACCTATAGATGGAGTGATTAATAAATAAAACTGATTCGCTGAAATATGAAGGTTATTGTTGAAGTTGTCGGAAGAATAATGTCTGAAAACAATGTATTTACAGAATAATTCCTCTTAAAAACACGGACGCACCCGAGCGAAGAAAGGGTGAACTAGTTTACCATAAATACAATCTCGGACAACAAACACTAACTATATTGATAAAATTCTAAAACTCCACTTCTTACTGATACTGATTGAAAAGGTAACGAAACAATGCAAGTCAATTCCCAGAAGCAAAAGGGTCCCTTTACTCCCAAACTGGCCAAAATTATGACGGTCGATATTACAGGCGAGAACGCGATATATTACATTTTAATAAAAAAACTTTAATCTATTTATTTTTGATAAATTATTATAAACAATTTTGATCTATTTTTCATCCCACACCTTTTTGAGCAAAGCACATCGGTCGCAAAATGACAAATTTACGCTATTATATAGTATACAATATTTACATAAAAACAATGTTATTGTTTTTTTATATTAGTGACTATATTAACTAAGAAAAATATTTATTTTAATAATTATTATATTACTTATTTTCCAATAATGTATAATGATTTATGCCATAGCAAATTCGATAATATCCGCTTGCAATTTTACTAAAACTGATGCCTTATGAAGCGTGTGTGAAAACGAATGGTCTCGATCACGCAATGCTTGCTCTTATTTGTGTAAAGACTCTATGCCTGTGGGACTCCGGAAGTCTAAATGTTGGTCCGAATAATTATTATCCGAATCATTTTTACACCTAAATCGATTTTTGTCTGCGGTTAGAAAACACCTGTTAGAATAATTTTCTGCACGAAAGTTCTATATAATTGAAAGTGTTTATAATAATATTTAGTACCTACTAACCCTCAGACGTTATAAAGTCCAAGTTTCCAATAAAATGCAATTTTGTTATTGGTGTTGAGTTGACACAAAAGTTCGATTTTTCTCATATTTCGTAGTTCATAAACGATTTGTTCATATTCAAATATATCTTAGATCTAGATCTTTAAAAAAAACGGAAAAACCATGGGAAATAAAGTTCATCTTCTTTGAAACGCATAGAATTCCTATTGTCAAACAAAATTAATGCAATAGTCATTGCGACAATTCATACCACTAGAAGTTCTCTGACGAACCATCTACAGAAGAGTATATTATATTGTAAAATAAATCGCAATAAATAGGTATTTATATTTTTTATTCCATCGACTCTACATTAGCTAAACATCTATTAATTATCCCGAAATAAAGAACTTATTAAAAATAAATTTACCGCTTATTAAAACACTTCAAATTTCACAACTATAAGAATCGGAAGAAGCTTTTTTATACTTCACGATTTATGAATATTATGCTGTAAAATTAACATAAGCATAGATATACATTTATTTGATAAAATGAAATGCAAAGATTATTTTAATGTATTTTTTTGAATATTAGTAATATTTTTTAGACCAATTTTAATTACGTTGGACAAATATATTGAAAATGCTATTTGTACACTACGAGGCAGTCATTGCATCCAACAAGTGTGCTCTACATTTCATTTATCAGGAAGATAAGCAGTTGTACATAATTCGAGGCAAGGGAGGTAACATCGATAATTTTCCTGCACTAGCTGTGTCTGAGTTTTATAAAATACCAACACTTTAACTATACTAGGCTTGACTCTAGATATGCTCCTAGGAACCTTGGTTTTGCTAGTTTATTTTTACGTAAAAACTTAAATTGCAACCACATATCGATCTAATTTTATGTGTCTAAAAATAATTTAAAATCTCTTGAAGTAATGTACTTTAAGTGATCAAGAGTTATTTCTAAAATAGCCTTCATAGATCAATGCAAAAAATAATAATTTTCCAACAGCAATATCCGCATATCGCTATTTATAAAGCGGCCTACATAAATCTCCGGGCCACTCTTGACACCACGTTCCTTTCTCAATCGTACATCGTTCGACGTTTTTATCGTTTCACCGCACTCGGTATTCTTCAGCAAAAACAACCGAATCAAAATTCTCCGATCGCCACATCTTTTATTTATGCCCACCGTTTCGACTAACAGGCGTAATTTTTTCCGGTAAACAATCAGTTTTGTCCGAAAAATGCGAAACGAAGAAGACATAAAAAGGCACGCGGACTGCTTCGAATTTTTTCCTGAGTTACGCATCATACATATCGAGATATGATTGGGAGCGGCGAGGGTATAAGGATTCCCTTAATTATTCTAGAAAAAGCGCACTCGAGCCGCCTATTGTTCTCGCAAAGGAATCGTCGATCATAGATTGTCGCGCATTCTTGTACATTACAATTTCAAATTTAAAAATCTTTCGTCGCATTGAATATGGCACTGTGCCGTAACCGAGTGGTAAGTAAAAACTGAGGTTTATTAAGCAGTGGATGATTTATTAAGTATAGGCTTTTCAGAAATTACAATTTCTCGTTTGCATTTTAAATGTCTGAGTGAACATGATGATAAATCATTTTATGTGGTTTCCTAAAAAAAGTTGTTTAATATTGTTTAACAATATAAGATAAATTCAACTAATAAGTCTTTGCTAAGCAATATCTTGATGAAGAGTCCCATCAGTATAGCTAAACGTTTGCCTTTTTGTTTTCAACTATCTGCTCTATCTGCTCTCATGTCAGAACATGAAGAAGCCAGCTACAGCAGCAGAAAAACAATCATTAACACAATCTTTGATCTAAAATCATGTTCCATTTAAAACTTCCTTGTTTTTACCACCATAAAGATTTCAACCGCTAATGTGAGAGCATCGATCCGGACGATTTTATCTCATTCAGTTATCAATTTAATAAACAACTTTCCAAATATGAAGCAATAATAAAATTGCTAGGATCTCATCAAAATACCAATCAGCAGATCATATTACAATGGCATCGGTTACGGTACCTCGATGAAAATGACTTCCACGTTCATAAGTTCAAATGTACTAGTCGTCTCTACAAAATATGTTTAATGAATATACAACCTTTTTTCTTAGAATTAGAACTTAATATTGCTTGAACATGTGTGATGGAAGAGACTCATCGCATGTTGCTGGATGTAGTCACCGGTTTATCGACAAGAAACAGCGTGGAATATTGCCGTGTGCGCTAATGACGTGCGTTTCTGCGCTTTAATTGCGATCAAACAGACAAACTTATTTAGTCTGGAAACTCACTCATTCCTTATATATTGAAAATAAGATCCAATATTGGCAGAATGTTGACAATTTAACTTGGTAAAGGTAGTCTGGTTGCATCGAGCATATGAAAAATGTATGAAGCCTCATCTTGATCCGTGAGTAAAAACTTTTCGCATTGAAGTCGATTTTGATTGGTGTTCGGGTCCAAGGGCTTTTATATTACACCTAAGATATGTCCAGCGGTATCGAGTAACATGATTAAAGAGCTCCTATTAAAGGCTGTTAGTACTATAATAAGGTAATAAACTAAAGAAACTTGTCGATGCTTGTAAGAATAACGAAAATATCAATAATTTTATTGGCTTTGTTACATTTAAAGTATTTAATAAAAAAATGTATGGAAATTTTCTTCAGACGAGACTACGTATGTATTTTATAAGGTAATGTTAACATCCTCGGAGATGTACAATGTGCTAACCAATATGGCAAGCAATCAACCGAGATCACGTATTTTTTATTAATATAGGAATGTGTTAATAATGTTTGACAGTGTCCAGCGTAAGTCCAAATATGTATTGTTTAAAAAGCTCAATTTTTTCAGGGTCGTCCATTTTCGCCTCAACCATTATGGGAACTGGGAACATCCTCGCGAGTGCTAACAACATTTTTAACAATGACCCGGTTTTGCCAATCGTGGATTCATTACGTATTAGTTCCGCGTATAGTTACCGCCCGCCGGCGGCGCCACACCACCGCAATTCACGAGAAATTGACATCTCATTGCAAGATTTCGAAATATCAGGGACTAATTGCTTTTTGAAAAAACGGCACATGACTTGCTTGTAGATAGATAGATTCCGACGATTTTTACGAACGATGATTGAGGTTCCTACTATGTTTCATTTTTTGGTGTACCGCGATTGTTTTTCTGTTTTTAGTTCGATCTTGTAGATAATTATACCAATTATAGTAGAAATATCATATGATAGATCGAATAATTTTATTAATTATTCTTAAAAAACCTGTTTTAAATGTGTTACATTTGGTTCTGGGTTTCTTAAAATAAAAGAAGAAATTCTTATATAAAGCATTTATTACATCCAAAAAATTAAGCATTTAAAAAGCATTTAAAGTCTAATTATAAAGTTAGGATAAGGATCTCAAAATCCACTATTAGTTTTTTTTTTCAATTTAGTTTTTCCCATAATACATTTTTCTGGTCATGTAGCTTTACAACTTTACGTGAGAATCCTTTCGTCTTGAATACGATTGCAACTCGCTTCGCGATGACATCCAACTCCCGCACTAGTATTGCACGGTTACTCTACCTTCATTAACGAGAAACCTGTGTCCAACAGTGAGACATTAGAAAGAGCTACATTATTACTACATACATTATTTTATTAATCATAATAATCCAACATATAATCTTGCATAATGCATTTGTTATAAAGAACTGTCATGGCGTAAAACTGATCCTGGCACTTGTAAGTATGTAAAAATTAATGAGTTTAAGGTATAAATTTCCGTAAAAGTACTAAGTATAACAAGAGTAGGCCAGAAGTTTGTTATTTTTTTAGAGTTCTTAAAGATTCTAAGCTCTCCAAATTATATTATAGAATAGAGTTGCGCATTTTGCGCATTTCTTATTATTATCCAATTATATCGCCAGTACATCGACTAATCTTCGCGTTGCTCGGGGACGTTTCAACGCTTCGTATGGAAAAGATAGATTATATATTAGAGTATACATAAGTATAATGAGTCTTATATTTAAACTAAGAAGTAAGTACCTTCATACAAATTTTCATCCCCCTTTCACCCTCGTAAGGGATGATTTCTATGAAAAATATATAAATTGAGCAGTCACTGGAAAGAATATATGTATATTCTTTAATGCATTTTGTATTATCTATTCCACGTGAAATAATGTATGACGTTGTAATATTATTTTAAAATACTGTCACCTTGCTTAGGCGACCACCTTGATTTGGTTTTATTTTATATACATAATATATTTATGGAATAACTTGTATATTATAAGAATTAGATTACTTAGTATCTACTTCTTTCTCTCGTCACGTTCCAATTTTCTATCCTTATCTTCTCGAAATCTCAATTTTGAAAAAATTATATCATTAAAACTTAAACTTTTTTTAATATACACAGTATAATAAAAATTATACAAAAGGTGGCTAAATATATAATTTAACCATAAAAAGTCGACTTTTACGATACAATGACATAACATTGACAATAATACCCAACAATGTCGCGTATTCAATTACAAGTAATATTGAAGGCTGGAGGCACACGCCGGCTCTTTAATTTGCGCGGCTCCTGATTATAATACGCGGTAAGGAGATGCTCCTTCCGATTGATTTACTACTCATATTTTGGTAATTGTAGTAGAGGATGTTTGGACGAGATTGGAATTTCATTTTTTTTATTGATAACTAGTGGCTTACCCTCACTCCGCTCGAGTTCGTTCTTACTTTAGTATATAATAACATTTCTCAGAGATGAGATATTTCTTCAATAAAAATCTTATATTATGTTGACTCGGATAACCAGCTACCATTATACCTAATTTCATCAAAATCTGTCTGTAATGCCATAGACAAAATTTCTAAAAACTATATATTAAGCCTCTATATCGATAATAATATCTATTACAATATGATTTTCCAAGAAATAATTATTATGTAGATTCGACTAAGAAGAAAGAAACTAAGAATTCTATTGTATGTAAAGATACTATCCCACAAAATAATCATGTAAAATGTTGCCAAGACGACACGATATGGGTCGCAATGTCAAAGTTATTAGATCTTATGTAGAGCCAAGCTTTTAACTCTACACGTGCTAACTCTACAAGGCCCTAACTTCACAAGCACTACACCTTAGTCGAAATATGTAGCTTGGCCATTTTGCTATATTATTTACTATACATTACTTATCTGTTATACAAGTTATTGAAGTTATTAACCGAGAAAAGTAATATTAGTGATTTGCTAAAATAATTATTTTTGGTACATGTATATTTTTAAAGTACGCGTTTATTTATCCAATAATAATTAACTTAAAAATTATTTAAATGTGCTACAAATTCATTTATTTCTTATAAATATTTATATGATAATAATGTTAAAAAAATGAATGGATAGTCCATATAAAAATAATAGCATCGATTTAGATCTTATTAAAAATTACATATAGTTATGAAAATGAGGCTTATATCGTTACGGATAATAAAATTTGCTCCCTACCGCCAACTAATGAGATACTAAAGAAGTACCTGGTCATTGTTTAGCCAAAAACCTATGCAAATTTCATTGACTTGTGGATAAAGCGGCAAGTTCTTTTAACAAAGTGCAGGCGGTGTAATAATGAGAGGCCATTAGTTAATTTTATTATGAAGTCAATTGCTTCTTATTGAGGCATCGACGCCCTTAAGGGAAATTTTGAGCTGTATACGAGTACTTAGTTAGAAATTACATTTTTTATAGCTAAAGAGGGTCGGATGTGATTGATACTTCATACAGGATGACATGTTTTGTTATGTTGATTAAACTTTTTCCTATAAATAAGTGTAATTTGTTGCATTTTGTAAAACTTCTTTTTTACTTGTAAAAATACATTGTAATGAGAAATCTGTAATCAAATATAATTTTATCAAGTTGCATTAATGAAATTTATAAGGTTGTACTTTTAATTCAAAATTCTACTTCCAATACTAGATTACCTTCCAATTGCTTTAAAAGCGAACATAAAAAGTTAATAAAATAAAACCTTACATTTTACGTATAAATACTTCAATTTAGACAGTGGTAGTCCAGTGGTATCGCGCTCGCTTGGATATCCGAGTGATGCGGATTCAAATCCGGGTCATTCATCTATGATATTTTCATATCTAACATGATTGCCACTTGTCTTACGGTGAAGAAAAATATCAAATAAAAATGAATTCTACCGTAATGTGAAATATAAAATACATATATACAAAAAACTTTTTTAATCGAACTTTTTTAATCGCGATTTCACGCCAAAACTACTGAAGTTATTTAAATGAAATTTGGTAACAGATAGTCTACAGCCTGAGAAAGGACATAGGCTACTTTTCAAGGCGAAAAAAGTGCTGTAAGGGGTTGAAATAGGGGATGAAAATTTGTATGGAAATGGCCTCATATTTAAAGCTAGAAGCTTGAAACTTATTTTTTGATTAGATATAAATAAAAATGCATTCAAAGTTTGAGGGTGAGGTGAGGAGGCGAGGGTGAGTCGCTTGTTACATTATAAGATCATTTTTAACTTTGATAATATAAAATAAACATACAGATATAAAACATCCGAAATATAATTGTCGAAGTCCATCCTTCCCGCCATAAAATTCGAAATAATTACGACGATCATATTCCCCATGAATATGAATAAACCTAATAAAATTTCGCTCATTGCTTACAATAAAGCTTTAATAATATACTTCGGCAAAGTTTTTGTATATATATGATTCAATCTGTTTAAATCTTATATTAAGATAATTGTTGAGATTGCTAATTGTACTGTAAGTACTTAAAGACGTACTTTAAACGGATTTAAACTTTTTTGTACAAATATATATATCCAAATGCTTCTATAGTGAAAACCTAGAAAAGATTTTACGATTTTGTATAGTGACGATTTTCTTCAAAAAAAAATTTTTCATAAACGATGGTTTAAATTTAACTTGACGTAGATATAAGCAGTTAAACGTTTAACAAATACATAAATCCGCCACAATGACCCTAGCAACCTGTCACAGTGTCATGGGGCGCCGACCACCCGTGGGACATTATCTAAGCCTATGAAGTTTGAAGCTTACACAGTAAGGGTGAGTCTAAGGGTGGCATATTTATTATAAAATATAATAATAATATTGCTTTACTTCAACAAGATGTATTTAATTATAAAAAAAACCAATATCAATATTGTACTAACCAGAAAACTAATACGTATGTATAAAACATACTATTTTTATATTGTCATTTAACACAAGATGTAAAATTTCCATTCTATAAAATGTAGATTTAATATTTTATAACGATACAAGCATGCACCCTCAGATAGGCGCATTAAATAGTACAAATCACAATTATAATTATAAATATTTCTTTAATTTAGGAAATATAAGACTTTTAGCAAATTCCACTATTAACACACCCTTAGGTCGGTAACACAAAAACGCTACCCTGCGCCCTTAGATAACAACTATCAATGATCGGGATTACATAAAGTTAATTTGGTCGCGTGGCTTTCAACCCTCGGTTTTTATACCTTGTCAATCAAGGGCTGTTAAGCGGAAGATTTAGATATACGCTTAGATGTTGATTCTTTTAATTGAAACAGATAAGTTTTTAATTTATCGTCTTAACTGTTTTTCGGGCGCGTGTGCAGTTAAAATTTACTGTTATATTCAAAAGTATTGGCCACCCAGTCTTTGCCATTGCGGGATGTCATCTATACATTTAAAAGGCTTTGTCCTGAATGATTGACGGATCAACGCACAGCCTAGACCGCTGATCGCAGAGACCTGAAACTTGGAAGGTGTGTTCTTTTTATGACGTAGACGCCAAGACCGGGAGAGGAGCCTGCACATATGTGGAATATGTAACCGAGCGGCTCAGGAGTATATATTTTTTTTTATTATAATGAAATCATCCACAGGCGTGGATAGGCGTACTAAAGGAAGCGTGGTCCGAGACTGACATATTATTAATTATTAATTTAATAAAATTAATTATTAATAAAATAAAATTAAAAATTATTATAATTAATTATTATTGATATTCAAGTATCTATTCTGCACACTATATTGGGACTTTAGGACCCCGCCCCATTCCGCAGTTGGGAAAACACAGCCTCCGCGATTTTCGTGTCGCGTTTTTGGATGGACATTTTGAGGCTGTGTTCCAGGATGGTCTTAGCTGAGGCCCCCTCCGCTCGACGAATAAACCTGCCGATCGCGACGTCGCGACGTAGCGATTAAAAAAATGAACGTGGGCGAAGCCGCGGTTACTGCTAGGCTAAAAATATAACTTGCCTATGTCAGACTGTAAATTTTTAGCATTACTACCTTAATCTATTGATCCATGATTTAACTAACTAGTGACTTACCCTCGCTTCACTCTAAAATTAAAGGAAAAACAAGTAATAAAATAAGAGAAAAGAAAGATAGTAAAAAGATAATAAATAGATTAGTAAAACAACATCATCCTTCTGCCAGTGAAAGTTTCATCTAAATCACTTCAGGCGTTTCGGAGAACAGTCGAAATTTTAGACAAACAGGCAGACAGACAAAAAAAGTTTTTTTTTTTTGTTGAATTTCGTGTTATTTTAATATTACAAACTAGCGACTCTCCCTCGCTTCGCTCGGGTTCGTCCCCAGGTGTAACCTCTTTAGTATAGTTTTAAAATGACGTAATTTCCATATATAATCGCGTAAGAAACGCTTTCATTCGACCGTTTTTTCTCTGATTTACTATTTAATGGACTACCACGTAAAAGCCTTTTTATTTTTAGGTTTTTTATATAACCTATGACACTCAGCAATAATGTGGCTTTCTATTGGTGAAAGAATTTTTAAAATCGGTTCAGTAGATCCCGAGATTACCCCTTACAATTTAACAAATATACAAACACACAAACTTTACTTCTTTATAATATTAGTATAGATAGACACTTTATTATATTTCTCTCTACATATAGACAACATTTCTTAGACCATTATTCAAAGCACATTTAATATTGTACTAAAAATGTCTAAATTACTTTCTTTACCGTCATTATAATTTGCCTTTAATTATAATTAATCTGTTTTATTTCTTTTAGTTTCACATGCAAGCGTTCTGTTTAAACTTGAAGGAGAAAAAAATATAAATTTTCAGATATTTAATAAGCCACAATAGTAGAGTCCATTATACGGACATTTGCAGAGCTCATAAAGTCATTAAACAGCAATGACAATAAACCTATCATCACATCTGCCGCAATGCGTCGTAACCATCCCTACTTGATCCCCATACGTGTACTGTGTATCTGTGTTTATAAAAGATCAATTGAAAAATTGTTAAGTTAGTTACTTCATAAAATTAAAGTAGTTTTTTTCAACTTTCGATTTTCTACGTAGCAAATATCTTTTAATATATGTATGTTACTTTTGTTTAGCATAGATATTAAGATGAAATAAACAATATAAACATTATTTAAATTTATAAAAAAAAATAATTAAAAAGTTAAGAGTAGGTGCCTAATAAGAGTTAAGAGTACTAAGGTGTCTATTAGAATAATGCCTATATGAAAGATGACACAAGTATGTAAATATGTATTTAAAGTAAACTTTCGCAAAAAAGATTTATTTTCAACGACTAAAATTCATAGATATTTTTCCATGTGATGAGAGATCTTCAACTCTGGTTCGTAACAAGTGTATGCAGTGAAGGCGATGAAAGGAGTTGTCACACATAAATAATCACGTAATTGGGATCACAACATTGTCCCTGCGGTCGCTGCGGTCGCCTGCGGTCGCGCCGTGGGGACTGGGGGGTCATACGTTGATATTATATGGATATACCAACACAATTTAAATATATTTTAACTAACGGTATATACAAATATTTATATTATAAATGTAATAATGATAGTAAATTTAGTTGTCTGTATGTTTTAATATAAAGATACATTGGAGATTCTAGAAGGAATTGCATTTTACGTGTTTTAATAAAAAATAAAAGTTAATAATTTATATTCGAAACTCATGATTTCTCAAGTAAAAAATACTCGATAGGCAATAAAAAGCATTAGAAATAATAAAAATTGAGAATAATTTAGTTATTTAAACTTCAAAATAAGTGCTTACTTTAGTAAGTAAGCGTATTAAATTTAAGTAGTCAGTTCAATAGTACTAAGTAAATGGTGGACTCTACATAATAATTTTCTTTATAATTTTTTTTTTTGTTAAACTATACTAAATTTTTACTTATTGAAGAGATTATCCTCACATCTCTAGCATAGAATGGGATAATAGGCAGATTATAAATGTTTGATTACAAAAGTATCACGTAAACAGAGCAGCATTGCGTGGCACCCTGCGATGAGTGGTAGAGGGTGGCATATGCACTCGAAATGAACAGTAATGGTCGTAATGCTTGTTACCGTCACCGCCATGCCAATATAACATTATGTTAACGAGTAAATGTAACATTTCGTTTAAATGTGACAGATATGCAAGTAAAATTTATTTTTTAATATTTAAAACTAGTGGCCTGTACTGACTTTGCTTAGGTTTATTAATGACATAAATGTAGTCTTCTATCTGTAGACTTTCATAATATTCATACAAATAGAATAAAAAATTTGTAAGTTGTTCCACCTAAGCTCAATTCATTATTTTGTTTGTCTCTCAAAAAATATTGCTTCTAACTTAAAGTTTTCTTCATTGATTTTATTTTTCGAATTCAAATTTTGGTAAAAGAGATATCAACTAATTTAAAAATTCATTTTCGTAGCAATACTTTCAACTTGTACATAGAGCATACATTTTAAATAATTAAACACTCCAAATCATTTCCTCTTACCTTTACTTAACCCATAAAGAGAACTATAAACATTAAAAAAGAATACAATATAAAACAGTGGTAAATCTATAAAACAGCAGTATTCAGTAAATCATAACCAGTCGTGACAATAACAGAACGCCACAACTTAAAAAAACAAAGAGAACAATAGTCCATATTTGCAATTATTAACTACATATAACTATGGCATAGATATTTTTGCCTAGATGTTACATTTTCAAATAAACTTAATTTTTACACAAGTATAGAAATAAACACACCATTATCATTTATCTCTATCTAACCATAAATCTAAGTTGCCGGTAGCGCCACACGCTGGGAAGGATTCGGAATGGGGATGACTTTATGGGGATAATTTAGTTAAAAATTTGTAACTCATGAATGGGATTGTTGCTTTTTGTTCCAAATTAGGCCTTTAAATACATTTCAAATTAAAAAAAATGTAAATTTAATTGAAGACTGGCGACTCACTTCACTCCACTCGACTTCGTGCCTTGATATTTTTTAACAATTACCTAGTAGGTATAACAGATTTCTCAGAAATTAGACATTTTCCCGCAGTAAATTATACAATATGTTCACCTGGAGGAGCTATCATTATACCAAATATTCATAAAAATTACGTTTTATGCTTGAATGCTTACTTTTTTAAAGAGTACAGTTTATACATTATACTTTTACATGATAATTAAATCGTCAAATGAACTTTCACTTTAACAAAATCTTAACGATCTTTATACTTACCTTCACTTCGATAACCCACTCCATTCGACAAGATACAAAAAATATATTGCTTATTGCGTACATTTAAAGTCATGGCAATAAAATGTTAGAATTTAAAATATCCCATTACACATTACTAATTAACAATTACAAATGAAAAACAATGGTACCGTTCAAAGACCAGGTACTGGCCACCCCGGTGGTTTCCCTAAAAACATAACTTAAGAACCCCCAAGATGATTCGTTCCATCTTAATTCTTCGCGAAACATGTCGTCACGAGCTACAACATCAAGAAAGTGTACACTCCACAAATTACCGCAATTCTACCATAATCTTTTAAGCAATTATCATCCTTATTTTCATCACTATAAATGTCAATTTATCTTAAATATTTACATACGTAAAACACAGCAAAAAAGTAGCTAACAGCGGGAGACGTGTTCCAAGATATTAAAAGTCGCCACATATCTGTTATAATTCCGATTTTATCGAATAACCCTCGGCTACCGATTACTTTTTTGTAATTTAATATATACTTAGTTTGTTTCTAATTATTTTCATTATAATAATTAGATACTTAAAACTATTTATTAGAATTTATGTTTATCATATGATAACAATAGACACGCCGATACTATGAAATAACTAAAAGAAAAATTATAAATAAAAATTATTGTAATTATGTTTTTTTATGATAAAAGAACAGATAGCGTACTTATGGAAAGCGATACCTGTCGCCCATAACACCTACGATTCATGCACTTATGTTACATTTTACAAAAATGCAGAACTTGCTGTGTTGTTACAGCGAGCACAAAGATGATAAGCCTCTTGCCTCAATACATACATACTTACAGATAAAGGGGTCCATCCAGTTGGTCTTCTCGCCCTTGACCAAGTCCCACCACCGCGCCGTTTATTAAAGGAGTTATTAAATCGTAACGTCATTTATTCATAAGGATAGCCTCGATTTAATTTGGTTCTATATATATTTTAAGAAACTATTATTTCAACTTTTATAGTGAAATAGACACATTTTTAGTAATTTTGTAAGTTGGTAAAGCTTTTATGAGATTTATCTTTGAAAGAATTCAATTTGTGGCAAAATCAATGCTTGTATCAATACTTGGTTGGTTTAAAAAATGGATTTTTAACAAATTAGGCTTATTGTTATTAGTAACCACTTTTACTTTGAACATATTGTCTTCAGACTATATCTTTTTCTAGGTGGTCAAATAGAATAGAGTTTCTAGGGCTCAATCTCTACACACAGCATATCTGTTTCAACTTATTCGTTGTCATGTCTCTGTTAAGACACGACCACTTTTTTGACTTTTTTGACCGCAGTCCATTAACCAATCTTTTAAACTTTAGGTAAATATACATAATATATATATATACAATTTCTACACAGATGATTAAAATTGAAATATGTATTGCGTTTTTGTAATGTTGAAACTTGAAAGGAAAAACCTACAAAAAACAGCTGGAGAATCGAAAACTTTAGAACTGTTTATTTTGTACGAGAATCACTAACCGATAAAACCTATCAGGCGCGAACCTGAGAAACGCCGGGGTGAGTCACTAGTTCAGAATAAGTTAAATACAAATCAAACGCCTGACAAAAATCTTTTGCAACAGGTATACCTACTTTTTTGCCCCACAAAAACTATTAGTTATCTACACTAAATTGATCAAATGACCGCATCCCTTAACGGCTTTAAAATGTCACCAAACCTTATCTAAAGACGTCAACAAATTAAACTAAAGGATGCCGATAGTTTATTAGGAAGATTTACACGACGTTACAGAAAAAACGGTAACATAAGAAGCTCTGATAAGCATGACAAAGAATCGCAATTTTTTATGCTCTGGTCTCAGACAGCGTCAATTTAGCGTTAAATTTATTGGCCCCTTTTTAATAGAGTCGTAAAATGGTCGTTAGTCAATAATAATTGGTTCATATATGGGAACTGGGAGAGAGGTCAATGATTACTATAGAAGTTTTGCTTGAAACATAAATTTATTTAAAGTAAAGTCCTTATCTTTCTATACATGTAAAAAAATTAAGAATACCATTAATTACTGCAAGATATATATAATACATAATAATATAATTAAAAAAAAACAATGATTAATTGAGCTTTTTATTTCTAGGTACTTACTTATATTTCTTAAATTTTAACTAAAAATATTAAATTACAAGAAAGTTGTGTAACTTCATAGCCAAAACCTTTCTGTACAAAAAACTGAATGTAAAAAGTGATTTTATTTTGAATGCTATCAAAATAAATCAGAAACGTTTACCACAAAAGTTTCCAAAGTTACAGAAGCGAGGCATTCCACGATCCATCATTTGGTTAACGAATAACGTGAATAACCTTCACTAGTCGCTACTGATTTTATCATAGACTAATAAACTCAGGGATCTGTGAAAGGGTTGAAATTCTCACATACTTTTATTTGTTACTACTTCAACTATTTTGTTATAACAAACTATTAAAATCACCTGCCGGGTTGGAGTTATTTTGTTTTAAGATTCTTACATGAAATGTAAGTATGTCTATTAATTATACGAAGCAATAAAAAATACAGAAATCGAAAAATTAAAAAAATATGTCTTGGTTATCTACCATTTATGAAAATATTCACGATATTACCTAAAGTTTAGTCCTTTAGATGTGAGAAAAACCCGAAAAAATCACTACTTTTAAGTCACTTCTTCCAGTCCCGATGAGCTTGATAGATAGAACGTTTACATTATTATAATACTACCGGCCCGCTTCGCTGGACCTTAGTTAAAATAAATTAAACGGTTTTTATAATTTTACACCAATAACATTAGCTATCCGTAAGTGAAAGTATCGTCAAAATCGGTCCAGCCATTTCATCGATTAGCCGGAACGAACAGACAGACATAGCGACAAAAATTAAACGAAATGGTATTAGATGTAAGTACCGTATAGTGTATACACTTTTATATTTGTTTTCACACGTTTTTCTCAGTTGATACTTGATACTTGATAGTGACCCAACTTTCTGCGCCAACGGTCGCGGGTTCGAGTCCCGCTGGGGGAATTCATATGTTGAGCACGAATGTTTGTACTCCAGTCATGGGTGTTTATATTTATAATATGTATGTATTTAAAATTTATATGAGTAGTACATCAACTATCTGGTATCCGTAATACAAGCCTCGTAGCTTACCACGGAACTAGATGGCGCTGGTGTAAAAATGTCCGAACATATTTATTTATTTATTATTACATGCATTTAGTAAAAAGCTTTTAATTTTAAAATTAGAAAGAGACACTTTAATTTTATTACTATGTACTGATAATAAATAGACAGCAAGTAAATAGATTTGCTCCTATTAGAAATTTGTTACATTTTCCTTCGAGTAGAAACTTTGCTAAAGCTATAGATATGGTTAAAACGCCTGATTTGATTTTATAGCAAAAGTTTTTAGAGTACTGTAGTCTGTAACAGTATAGTATTGGGTTATTATGCAAATGAAAATGGGATAAGAAATTTAATGATAAATAATCTATAATTTTTCTACATCACACCCTAAAAGTACCATTAATACAGGATTACTAGCGATTCGCCCTCGCTCTATTCGCAGACAGGCAGACAGACAGACAGACAAAAACGGCCTCTTTATTGATAATGATAATAATGACTTTTAAAAAGAAGTTTTACAAAATATTTAATGTACAATGTACATATAAGACTTAGAGTTTTATTATATATGTACCTTCGTATATAATGTGATTTGATTTCGCCTTTCACTCATCTGCTTATATGACTAAATGTATCTTGAATTAAATAAAGTACCTATCGCTGACGGGTTGCCTAATGTAATAATATATGAAAGAATATTTGTTCTCTCTCAGTATTACAGTAGCTAGTTTAATTAACGGCAATAATAATTAATTAGGTAAGGTACCTACATTATTATTTATAAGAATGTTCTATGTTCTTTATTTTGTGGCTTCTAGGCGTGCCATTTGGGCACAGTTTACTTTATTATAAGAAAATCTAAGAACAATTTTCTAGCTATTACAGTACTGACTACTGTTACATAACGTATATTATTAGTTCTCGCCCTCGGTTCCGGTCGTACAGTGTAGCTAGTAAGGTACATAATATCATATTATTAATATGTAGATGAACTCTGCCATTGCCGGTCCCAAGCCCGGATGAAAAAAGAGGAGGGTTGGCCTGGAGAACATCGAACCAGCCGTAAAAACATCCCAACGCCGAGTAACAGGCGGCGGTAAATAACCTGTCATCTGGCCCTCGCAGGCCTTGGAGGACTAAATAACTCCAAAAAGAGCGACAGTAGCGCTGTGGGAAAGTGCTACTAGAATATCTCCCAACCCCTTTTATCAATATGGAAAAGTTTAATAATGAGGAATGCGATATGTTATGCGACCCGGCTAACCCCCGGCGCTCTCTGGTATCCGGGCCAGAGAGTGAGAAATTGGCTACCGAAGACTACGTGGATGTGAGTAACCAGGCATCGACGTCAGTGAATGTTACTGGAAAACGATTTGTTCAACAAGCCTTTCATCCTAGCTTGTTTGTGAATAGACCAAGAAGTCAATCCCTTGGAAATAAAGCGCAGCTTGAAGCTATCAACACAACTCCCCTCAAAGGTGAGACACCAACTAACAACACTAATAATGCACCTTGTCCGCCCAAATGGCAAAGAGTTCCAACAGCTAGAAGCAACAAGCGAAAAAAATTATCGCAGTCACCATCGCCTGAAACAATAAAAACTACTAATAGGTACAGTGGACTACAGATTGACCTGACAGAAGATGAACCAAAATCCAAAGAGAAGCGCCCAAACAAACCTCCACCTATTATTTTATATGGTATTGAAGACATAAATAAATTAACGGAATTAATTAATACCGTTGCTGATAACAATAATTTTTTTCTAAAAATCATAAATAAAAATCAACTAAGAATAAACTCATTGGACATAGAGGCATATAAGAAAATTATTACATTAGTACGCGAAAATGGACTAATAGGTCACACTTTCAATAGAAAAGACGAACGTTGCTGCCGATTAGTAATAAAAAAACTCCATCATTCAACTCCACACAGTGCTATCATTAGAGAAATCGAGAACACTGGAAATAAAGTACAAGGAGAAATCATTAATATAAAGTATGGTCCAGAAAAAATACCAACGTCGACATTTTTTGTAAATATAGTGGCTGGACCAAACAACAACGCTGCTAAATCAATAAAATCTATTAGCAACCAAATTGTTATAATTGAAGAGCCCAGGAAAAGAAACACTATACCCCAATGCCAGAGATGTCAACAATACGGGCATTCTAAAAATTATTGCATGCGTCCGTATCGTTGTTTAAAGTGTGCGCAAGATCATAAAACGTCCGACTGTCCTAAAAAGGACCGAAACACGCCTGCCACTTGCGCGTTATGTGAAGGTGCACACCCTGCTAATTATAAAGGGTGTGAGGTATATAAAGAAATACTGTCTAGAAAAAGAGGGAAACAAAAGCCGACAAGAATCTCTACATATCACAACGCCAAACAAAATAAACCTTTTAATGCAGAACCGAACTTTGAACCACACCCACAATCACACCAAGTAATGGAAAACTCTAAACATACAAACAAAAATACTGTAGAAACCAAATCCTATGCAGACGTTCTAAAAACGCAAACTTCAACATATAACAACCAGTTAGAAACTCTTCTCACACGACAAGCTACAAAGCTAGATAAACTATTAGACCAAATGTCAACAATGATGAGTCTTCTCACAACAGTCATCAGCAAACTTGTTCATTAAAATGGCCACATTGAAAGTAGCAACATAGAACACAAATGGCCTAATTAAACACAAATATGACATACAAAGTTTTTTACAACACGAAGATATCGACGTACTTCTGGTGTCTGAGGCGCACCTAACACCAAATTGCAACACAACATTAAAAAACTTTTACATATACTCGACATCACATCCGGATGGTACTGCTCATGCAGGCACAGCTGTAATTATCAAAAAAAACATCAAGCATGACTTACTCCATGAGTATAAAACTGAACCATTACAAGCAACCACAGTAATGGTGCATGATAAGCAAGGAGCAATTACATTATCAGCTGTATATTGTCCTCCGAAGCACAACCTTAAAGAAGAAGCATTTACTAGCTACTTTAAAACACTTGGGCACCGATTCATCTGTGGAGGTGATTGGAACGCAAAAAACACTCACTGGGGATCACGACTAACTTTACCCAGAGGCCGAGAAATGAAAAGTAGTATAGACAAAAACAAACTTTATATTTTAAGTACTTTAAGTACTTTGAGATACTTCGTACTGGCCTACAGACCCGAATAAAAAACCGGATCTTCTTGATTTTTTTGTGTATAAAGGACTATCAAACCATTACCTTAGTGTGGAGACTTGTCTAGACAGTAGCTCAGACCACACCCCAGTTGTAGCCATCATTAGTACCACCATTATTAAAAAACCTGTAAGAGAGCGACTATACACCAAAAAAACAGACTGGGATTCATTTAGAGATTATTTAGACAAAAATTTAAACCTGAATGTAGCACTTAAAACAAAAGATGATATCGAAAATTATGCAACAACCTTAACAAACTTAATACAAACAGCTGCATGGAAAAGTACACCGGATACCACAGTACAACGAGGTAGTAAAAACATACCCAAGGATATCAAAGCAAAGATTCTAGAAAAGAGACGACTCAGAAGAGTGTGGCATTGTAGTAGGCATCCCCAAGACAAAAGAGCGTTCAATAGAGCAGCTGCAGAATTAACACGGTATCTTAAAGATATCGAAGAGGAAACACTGCAGAATAAATTAGCTAACCTTAATCCTCAAGCCAAAGACGAGTACTCCCTCTGGAATACGGTGAAAAGTAGTAAGGTGGCTCCTAAAGTCGCACGATATCCTATCCAAAAGAATGACAACACCTGGGCTAGAACGGACCGAGAACGGGCTATGGCGTTTGGCCAATTCTTATATGAAGTCTTCACTCCAAATAGAGGTGATATAGAAACTGAAAAAGAAATACAAGATTATCTGGAAGCTGATCTGCAACTGTCTCTCCCAATAAAAAGCTGCTCACCCTGCGAAGTTGAAAGAGAAATAAAAGGTCTGGAATTAAACAAGGCTCCTGGCTTTTGCTTGATAACAGCTGAAGTTCTACTGCAACTACCTAAAAAAGCTATTATCTCTTTAACACACTTATTTAATAGCATAATAAGAGTTGGATATGTCCCAATGATTTGGAAAATATCAGAGATAATCATGATCCCAAAACCTGGCAAACCACCTCATCTTGTATCTTCTTATAGACCAATCAGTTTACTACCAACCTTATCAAAGCTGTTTGAAAAAATCATACTAAGAAGGCTATCACGAATACTTAACGATAATAATTCCATCCCTCAACATCAGTTTGGCTTCAGAGCTGGTCACTCCACTATAGAACAAGTCCACCGTGTTGTCCATAAAATAAGGCAAGCTCTCGAGGAAAAGCAGTACTGTTCTGCTGTCTTTCTCGACGTACAACAAGCATTCGATAAGGTTTGGCATTTAGGCATGCTTTTCAAATTGAAGACTCAGCTTCCACACAACCTCTACACGCTTCTAAAATCCTACTTGGAAGATAGAATATTCAGAGTAAAGATTAATGATGACTACTCTGTCTTTCATGATATAAAAGCGGGGGTTCCGCAGGGTTCCATCTTGGGTCCCACTCTGTATCTTATTTACACTGCAGATATACCTACCACAGACAACGTCTTATCTGCCACATTCGCCGACGATACCGCTGCCCTTTGCAACCACCAAGACCCCAGCGTAGCGTCCTTAGTTCTACAGAACCACCTCAACAAAGTTAACAAATGGTTGGAAAAGTGGCGCATTAAAGCCAGTTCTAGTAAATCAGTGCATGCCACTTTCACCTTGAAAAAGGGCAACTGTCCCCCCATTAAACTAGGTAACGATGTTCTTCCTCATCAAGACACTGTAAAATACTTAGGCATACACCTCGATAGGAAACAGACATGGAAAACTCATATACAGAAAAAGCGCGAAGAGTTAAACATACGACTGAGAAATCTTAACTAATAATAAAAAATAATAAAAATAAAAAGTCTTAACTAATAATAAAATCAAAGCTGCCATCCTATGGACTCCCAGTGAAGCTGTGCAATTGGGTCGCTAGCTTTCTTTATGGGCGCAGCATCAAAGTCGCTATAGACGGTTTTTGCTCTGAACCTAAGCCCATTAATGCTGGCGTCCCACAGGGCTCCGTGCTATCGCCCACACTGTTCATTCTGCATATCAATGATATGTTGCAAAACAACAACATCCATTGCTATGCAGATGACAGTACTGGTGATGCTCTTTATAACGGACATGCACAGTTCTCCCGCGTAATACTGGAGGAGAGTAGATCCAAACTTGTGTCTGACATTGAGGCTTCTCTCGAGAAAGTCTCAGTATGGGGTTCACAAAATCTTGTGCAATTCAACCCATCTAAAACACAAGTTTGTGCGTTTACCGCCAAAAAGACTCCCTTTACATCACCTCTTCTCTTTCAGAACACTTCCCTCACCCCTTCCAATAGCATTGTGATTCTCGGTGTTCGCATTTCGAACGAAGTCCAGTTCCGGGATGATTTGGTAGAATAAGCTAAATTAGCATCAAAAAAACTTGGGGTGCTCCACAGAGCAAAACGCTACTTCACGCCCGAGCATAGGCTCCTACTCTATAAGGCGCAAGTCCGCCCACACATGGAGTATTGCTCTCACCTCTGGGCTGGAGCACCTCAGTATCAACTCCTACCATTCGATCGGATTCAAAAGAGGGCAGTTCGACTTGTGGACAATCCCAAATTAACTAGCTCTCTGGAAAGCCTGGAGCACCGCAGAGACGTAAGCTCTCTCTGCGTACTTTATCGGCTATATTACGGTGAGTGTTCTGACGAGCTATTTAACCTTATCCCACCTTATATCTTTTACAATATCACCGCACGCCGCCGAAAGCTATTTCACCCTCACCACCTGGGTACCTGGACTACTTCTACCGTTCGCTATGCCAGGTCTTTTCTTCCACACACTACAAAACTGTGGAATCAACTCCCATCGACGGTGTTCCCGCTTAATTTCAACATGGGGTCATTCAAGGGGCGGACCAACAAATTCCTAAAAAGCCGGCAACGCATTGGTGGTGCCTCTGGTACTACAAATGTTCATGGGCGGCGGTAATCACTCACCATCAGGTGACCCGCCTGCACGTTTGCTCGCTAGAAGTATAAAAAAAACAAAAAAAAAAATAAAAATAAAAAGGCTAATAGGCAGAAGATCAAACGTCACCTTAGAAAATAAACTACTAATCTATAAAGCTATAATCAAACCAGTATGGACATACGGTGTTGAGTTATGGGGATCAGCAAAAAACTCAAACGTCGAAATCTTACAACGAGTACAGAACAAAGCTCTCAGAACAATAACTAATGCACCTTTATTTATCAAAACCAGTGAATTGCATGAATACACAAAAATTAAAACAGTTAAAGAAGAAGTGGAGCACAGAGCAAGGGCATATAAAGACCGTATAAGTACTCATAGTAATACACTAGCGGTAGCGCTGTGTGAGCCTTTACATAATAGGAGGCTCAAAAGACAACACATATGGGACTTAAAAACAAATAACAAAAATTAAATAAGAGACGGCTTCCTCACTGGAGGAACAGCTCTTTCACGTCATTTCCGTCTACAACAAATCTGTTAAGGGCTCATCGAGCCGATTGTATGATATGAATAGGAAAAAAAAAAAAAATAAAAAAAAAAAAATTAATATGTAGATTACACAATATAGTAGGTACAAACAAAAAAAATGTTCAAGCTTATAGTACGTTCCAACTTGCAATTTTGAAAAAAATGTTAACCATTTTTCAATCAGTTCCTAACCCAACCTAAAGATGAAATTAGGAATGTTAATGTAATTTTCGTGACAATGAAATACTATTATACAATCGTGCTGAATGCTGATGATAGAGCCAGGATATAAGTAATGCAAATCCATGGTTGAAGGACGGCTGAGTTTGGGCTCGTTTGCTTTGTCTTCCTGAAGAGGTAGAATAATTCATACTGCATGATGACAAGTTTCTGAAAATGAAGGCAGAAGATAGGTACTAAAAATTCTTGTATTACATTTAATATTTTATTCTTTACAGCTATTGTATTTTATAATACTGCAGTTCCCAAATAGGTAATATGATTATAATCATTTTAAAATAAACCTACAGGGGAGTCATTAAACCTCATGTCTAGTGATAATTTTGATATAAAATTGAAAAAGGTAATTTGCTCATGATTTAGGGCTTCATTGGAGTTAATAGGCTTTTATTAGCGAACATTTACAGTGGTCGTATTTACTATAAAATGCCGCAAGTCCCGTTTATACTATCGGATTGATAGATAGAGGTGTGCAAGAAAAAAAAAATTTATTTCTTATTTCACAATACTAAAAGATCATAGTCGAAATTCGCTTAATGGAAAATATTTTGATCTAGCTAGAATATAGAATCTAGCTTTATCTGATTTTTATCTAAAAAATAATTTACCTTAATAGAGACTTATTTCATAAAAACAATATGTACATTGATATATTAAAATCAATATAACGTCTTTTGTTATTAAAATATTCGCCATTATTAAAATACGAAAATGCATAGAATCTGTAGGTGTAAACGGCACCGTTGACGTAATGGGAATTGGGTGAACGTTTACCGGCGATGGTATCTCGATACAATTCTGTCTAATGCATTCACTATACAAGAATGTGGTCAGTATATTTAAAGCTATAGAACTTAGAAGTGAAAGAAGTGGCATTTTAATGAAATCATTTAATTTAGTCAAAATATAAAAATAATAAAATAATTATAATGAGAGATAAGAGTTTTATGAATTGAAATGTACACTACATAATCATAATATTATATAACAATATTGTATGAATGTATGTATTTATATTTTTAACGTTCCAATGCTGGGGCTTTATTATAAAATTATTATAACTTATTTTATTACTTTTTTTAAGTGAAAAGTGCACCGCAAAAGTTTCGATCTTAATTATCGAGAATTAAGATCGAAACTTTTTACTTAATTTCATGATGTATAAGCTCTATATATAGCAGTACCTATAGAATAGACCATTGACGAAATTAGAACCCATAAAATTGGTGTTCGAGGCAGTGGAAGTCAGATACCTTACCCCAAGATAAGAAACAAGGCATGTCTAAATCTTTTAAGCATTGTGCGAGAAGCCACAGGTGCTTGCAATCGTCAGAACAAACAGCGTCAAGACACGCGGTCCCAATAAAAGTTCTTTATACCAATTACTAGCCACCCGCTCGACGCCATCGGAATTTTATTATGATAACAATACTTAACTACCTTTTAAAATAATCAACCTATATTTATAATATTCAATCAAAAATTTTAATTGAAATTGTTCAAGCTTTAAAGTTCTGGTCGATTTCTTTTATTACGACCGGGAGTAAAGTCCAAAGAGTTTAATTGTAGTTTATCAGTATATCTATATACGGATCACGTAGCCAAAAACTAAGAAAATAACAACTGAGTTATTACCTAAGTATGTGATACTTTATACATTCTTTTACTGCAAAGGAAATGTAATCTTCTAATATATAAAAATCTCGTGTCACAGTGTTTGTTATCGAACTCCTCCGAAACGGCTTGACCGATTTCTATGATTTTTTTTGTGTATGTGTAGTGGGTCTGAGAATAGTTCGTGGGCTATTTTTCTCCTAGGTGATAAGGGTGGCCCTCTCCAGATTGTTTATTTAATTTTTTTTTACCAAATTATTTTTTTATGATTTGGTATTGAAATATACTTATAACCCAAAATATCCAGGATTCTATCACCAATCCCTATTTTAATAGTAATTAAAACGCGGGCGGAATTGCGGGAATTGCTAGTTGTCAAAATAAATATTCAATTCAATTCAATTGTCTTAATCGTGGAGATTAAAGACCAGGAGGACCATCGCTTCATACTAAAGCATTACCCGCCTGTCTCTGAAAATGTGTAGAATTTACAACGCGCTGTCAACGGTAAGTAGTATCTGTGAAGTTAGCTATTTATGAGTACTGTCACTATTGTGACAACGTGAAGTTAGGCATTGAGACAACATAGCGATCGCAGCGCCTCCTTGGTTTGACAATATTTCTGAGACACTACATCCTAGGGCCTTGGTTCTCCTGGTCTCTAATCTCCATGCTCTTAATAATGGCTTCAAAGGTGTCAGTTGAGCACAGATTACTTCGCCAGTGTCACGTAGGATGGAGAAGACACGGAAGAGATTGGTCGGTAACATAGAGTCAATAAAAAATAAATATTATTTAATACTATTAATATTATTATATATTAATATAATACGGGTGTCTAGAAAAGATAGTTGAGACAGTCTAGGATACATATTTTATAGAACTGTTCAGCTCTCTAAAGTAGTTATATAATAAAACCTTAGTCCATACAATGCTAGAAACCCAAATCATCTGATATCAATAAAGAACCAATTAATAGCAACATACTTAACTAGTAGTAAAAAGGACAATCGATTTATTTGTTCAAGACAGGTGTAAGATCTTGTTAGAATAGAAATATTAGTGGCTATAAAGAATCATTTTATTTCTATGAAAAGAATTTCCGCCCCAAAACTCACCCCAAACCACCCCAATACAATTTAATCAGCCTGATTAATATGGTAGATAAGGCGAAATAAAATGATGTTTGATAACAAATAAAATGTTTTATTGTAATAGAAGTAGGTATAATATTTGTTTAAAATTATACTTTAAGGTAATTTTAAGTACCTACTGTGAGTTTTTTTAAGAAACTGCGAATTTTTAAAGCGTTGAAAGTGATACAAATTAATATTATTCAGCAATACATATATGGACTTAGTTTAAAAATTTTATTTCGTTTTAACCTTCAAAATGTTGCGGTCGGTACTTTTCAATTGCAGCAGTAGTTTAAACCGAACCTTATAAGCTTGTCCCTTCACTTTATAGTTATTGAATTACATATTTCGTAAAATTCATATGTTATACCTATTAAGTATTATCTTATTTATACTCCTATGATAGTAGGAGATAGTACTTATCTTTTATCAGTAAAAATATAATTAAAAATTGTTAATTAATGACTTCAGTCTTAATAACAAACTTTATAATAGCGTATCGTTTTATTAAAAAGATTATGCAACAAGTACAAATAACCCAATATAGGTAAAAAATGAGGTTTAATAAACAGGTGTGGATTACAATTAATTTGATACAGATTTCAAAACATCCCTTAAAATGTATCAGCATCTTATCTGCTGCGATTTATCTTAAATTCGACCGATTAACGGATACGGTTTAGATACCGTGTGAATGAAGATGTCCATTGGAAAGGGTGAAGGTAAAACTAAACTGACTTTGGTTTAATTAAATTTTAAGATTAAAATAATATATCGAAGAGAGAAAGACATTTCTTACACACTGTCACATATTATTTTTTTCTGGTGACCGACTTCACTTGTGCAGTCCAGTCCAGTCCAAGTATGTGAACAAAAACACAAATACATAATAAAAAATAAATTTTTAAATTATTCAAAATATAAATTTATTTTTACTCGTGGAATGACAATCCAAAACAACTTTTTTACGACGTTTTACCGGTGTAAAAGTCTTTTAAATCGGAGTCTTTACTCCGAGGAATAGAACATCGTCAAGTTTCTTGCTTCAGGACATAATCGAGAATTTCTCGATAGAAAACATACTCGTAAAGTACTTGGCCTGATCTGAGACTCGAACACAGGACCTCCACATTTACATCTTTATGTCTATCATTATTACAATTATCCACCACTATGTCAATCAAGATTTAGCCATTAAACGTTAATGAGATTTAGTTGGGCTATTGAATAAAACAATATTCATGCATAGCAATATCACAGCGAGCATGTATTGCACAATGCTCGCGTAATACGTGGAAGTGCGGGCACGCGGGTAACGGCAGCCATTCACTCTGCGACAGTTTTGTTTCATTATTTTTAATTTTAATATGTAGAATATAATTATGTAATGTTAATTAACTTACAAAATACGTTTAAGATACAGTTATCGATTGCTGGGAACATTCAATATAATGTAATTTTAAATTAATGTAAATTCAAGGTAATGGTGTCGGCTCCCAAACATTTTTTCTTGTGCTTAAAGAACTACATAGAAACATAAAAAGTATTATACTCGTAGTAACTTAGATTTAATGGGTCTAAGAATAGATTTCAAAATGTACATATATTTTTTGATCTTAATAATATTTCGTTTTAAACAAAATAGGTTTTCAAGAGTACCTGTTACTTTGTAACAGCTTTTCTGAGAAAATTTACTATGGTAATGTATATTTTTTTTACACCATCAGAAAGTAGTACCATCATAATTTGAACAAATATAAAGCCTATCGACTTTTTTTAAAAAGCAAATATTTTGACGGGAGAATTTTCGATTGAAAACTAGGGTGCTCTTTCGATATTAAGTCAAAATAAGGTGAAAAAAATAAATATTTTAAATGAAAAAAAATACAGTGTATTTAGGACATAAGGTGAAAAATATTTTCTTTTTGTAAAACTTAATGACAAAATGCAGTAAAACCGACAAAAACTAACACCTCTTTTTGTTTACACCTTTCTTATTTGGTCGGTTTATAATGTATATTATGTGTCATATAATTAACTTAGTTTTATGCAGGGTAGGTTGCCAAATTATTATAACAATATTTTTAAATTTGTTAGTTTAAACATTTCTTTTAATTTATTGTCTACTACTTATAACTTATTATTTAATGACTAATGTGTCAATTGTCAACTGTCATATTGCAAAAACACATGTGTCAACTACCTATCAACTGTCATTGTGTCATGTTGTTCGCACAGATTCAAAATTTCTATTTATGCATGTTATAATTATTTGTGCTTTTTTCTATTTTTTTTCTATTTTGGTTATTTGAGCTTTATTAATTATCTTTGTGTTTTTTTATTCGTCGCTCAGTCTGTTTATTCACTTGCTGTTCGTCTATATATATACTTTTGTTTTTGTATACATAATTCTGTTTTTTTTTAACAGTCAACTTGTGCATGAGTATAGTGTTATTCATCGGGTTTTTTTTTGTCTGTGTATTAATTATTAGGTATATAAGTATTTTAATTATATAATTGTTTGCTTTTATTTATATTTTATACATAATTTATCTATTTATTATATATAAATATTTTAAGTAATAATAGTATGTTTAATGATGAATATTTTTCATGTTCTTCTTCGGACGACTTTGAAAGTGCTGGAAGCAGCTTAAATTCTTCCCTTTCGGATCAAGAAACACTTGAAAATAAACTTTTGAAAGTCTTTCCAAATAATTCCAATTTCCTTACCTTAGTGCATATTAACGCGCAGAGTATTATTGCTCACTATTCTGATCTTCTCACATCTTTTAGTACTGGCGTGGTCGATTGTATACTTGTGTCTGAAACCTGGCTTAAGCCCTCACTCCCGTCGACTAGCTGCGCTATTCCTGGTTATCGTTTTTTTCGTAACGATCGCACTGGTCAGGGTGGTGGCGGCGTGGGTATTTACCTTCGCGGCTGCATCCCGGCTTGTGTTGTCACTCATTCTACCTCGTTTTCAACAGGTTCCCTTGAATACCTTTTTATAGAATTAATAATTAACCACAAAAAAGTTCTTCTTGGGGTGTTGTACTGTCCTAGCGACAAAATTAACTATTTTAATGATTTAGGTAATATCCTCCAGGACTTTGCTCCTAATTATGACCACATCATTCTCATGGGTGATTTAAATACGTGCTTATTAAAAAATGACTCCAGGGCTCAAGCCTTAAATGACTTGACCTCTTCAGTTAATTTGCACATTCTTCCCCTGAATTCCCCCACACATTATTTTCCCAATAGTCGGCCTTCCCTTATAGATATAATCTCTGTCTCACAACCAACTCTTACCGTTTCGCATGGTCAAATGACTGCACCTTTCTCTCATCATGACTTAATTTATCTCGCATATAAAGTGCGCCCTCCAAAAGTTAGAGGCAAGGTTATACTTCAACGCAATTTTAAGCATATGGATCTTGAACGCTTGAGAGAGGATGTTAAGAACATTGATTGGTCAGCTATAATGGCTGTAAATGACATCGATAGCATGGTTGACTCTTTAACTACTGAGCTGATTAGACTGTACGATAAGCACGCTCCAGTAAGACCGGTGCGGATGAAACATGCTCCCGCTCCATGGCTATCACCCGTTATTAAAAGAACAATGGCCAAACGAGATAAGGCCAAATCCATAAACAAAAAGCATCCGTCTGCCGAAAACCTTAATGCATACAAAAAACTACGTAACATCTGCAACAGAATGTGTAGGGATGCTAAACGTCGCTATATTCACTCCACGATTCAGGATCTTTGTCAAACGCAAGTTTGGAGATTCCTTAGGTCACTGGGTGTGGGTAAGGCCACAGAAACCTCGCAAAATCCTGTGGATCTCAATGCCTTAAACCTTCATTTTACCACTCCACCGATAACTTTAGACTCTCACATAAAAAAATCTACTCTCTCACTCTTATCGAATCTTGCTCCCCCTGACCTACCTCCATTCGTCTTTGAACCAGTCTCTGTAGATGCTATAATGAAGTGTGTCCGCACCATTTCCACTAAGTCCATTGGTAGTGATAACCTCAGCCTTCACATGATTCTCCCCATACTGGAGGATATTGCGCCTGTGATCACTCACATTATAAATTTCTCACTCACACGCAATGTCTTCCCGTCATCATGGAAAAAAGCATTTGTCATCCCACTGCCAAAAACCTCGAATCCTACCTGTCTCACTCAATACCGTCCGATATCGATCCTTCCTGTCCTATCCAAAGTCATAGAATCATTAGTCCACAACCAATTTTACTCATATCTGTCCCACAATAACCTTCTATGTCCTTATCAGTCCGGTTTCCGCTCTTCCCACAGCACGGTTGGTGCACTGCTGAATATCACGGAGGATATTCGTGGTGCAATGGATAATACCCAGCTCACCGCGATGGTCCTGCTTGATTTTAGCAGTGCCTTCAACTCTGTTGACCTTGATATCCTTATCGGTGCTCTCCGTGCGGTCAACGTTTCTCCTACCATCATTGACTGGTTTCACTCTTACCTCTTCGGACGACAGCAGTGCGTGAAAGCCAACGATGCGTCATCGAATTGGTTAGATCTCACTGCTGGCGTACCTCAAGGCGGCGTACTTTCCCCTTTACTATTTTCTGTCTTTATCAATAACATATCAAAAGTCATCTCTTCTCCCTTCCATCTGTATGCAGATGACTTACAGTTGTATCGTCATTTTGAGCTGACCGAGTTGCATGAGGCTATTGGGGCACTAAACTTGGATCTTGTTGAAGTCCAGTCGTGGGCTGAGTCTTTCGGCCTTCTCGTGAATCCTTGCAAATCACAATGTATCATCTTTGGCAGTAGTAGACTTAGGTGCAAAATCGACTGGAACTCAATACCTCAAATCCAGTTTTCTGGCGTTGCAATCCCGTATTGTGATAGAGTGAAAAATCTTGGCCTAATAATGGATTGTAACATGACCTGGCAAGCTCATGTCAACGAGGTCAGCAAACGTATGCATTACACTCTTCACTCTCTCAAGCGTCTCCAATTTTTCCTCCCTTTTTCAACCAAGATTATGCTTGCTCAATCCCTACTTCTCCCCATACTCGACTACGCTGATGTATGCTATTTAGATGTGACCGAGGAGCAACTTAACAAATTAGAGCGTCTTCAAAATCTCGCTATTCGCTTTATTTTTGGCTTGCGAAAGCATGACCATATATCAAACTTTCGTGCTCAGCTTGAATGGCTCCCAATCCGCCTTCGCCGTGATATGCACATCCTTTCGTTCCTTTACAATATTCTTAATGACCCTTATTCACCTTCATACCTCCGTTCCCGTTTCCAAACTCTTCCTACTCCCTCTCGCTCCATGCGCTCTTGCCACACTGCAATGCTGGACATTCCAAAGAGCAACACGAAGTTCCTCCTAAACTCTTTTGTAGTGTACGGAGCAAAGCTCTGGAATAATCTTCCTAAGAACATCCAACTCTGTCCCTCTATTAATACTTTTAAGAAAAAATTAAGACAACACCTTCTCACTCTATCTTAACCTTTCTTGATTACTATTATTATGTATTCTATTAAATGGATATGTATATTTATTGTGTATATATATATGTATGTATGTGTGTATGTATTTATGTGTGTATGTATGTATGTATGTATGTATGTATGTTAGTATTTATGTAAATATGTATCGTATGGTATGTATATTATAGTTATTAAATTATACATCATTTTACTGAAACTGCACTATTTTAGCCTGCTTTACAACACTATCTCTCACTATCACAGGTTGGCTGGAAGAAATCTCTTATAGAGATAAGTCCACCGTTGCAAACTATATTTGTATCAACATCACTGTATACATTTTCAAAGTGCAATAAAGAATAAAGAAGAAACAAATAAAAAACCAAAAACTTGGTTTTTAAATTTTTCACATAAATTTTGAGGTTATGTGAAAAAAGTGTAAATACAAAAGTGTTAGATCTTTTTATTACCTACAACATTGCCATTTACTTTTTTCCATAGGACTTGTAGTTTTGCCGGAAATCGAGATAAACAGTTTTTACCCTTAAAACGTTTGTCGTCGTCAAAAAAAAATTTGTCGCGCACACACTTAATGCAAATTTAAGACTTTTATAGTTTTCTCATTTTGCTTGGATGTCATTGTCAGAACTGGAAAATATTTAAATGGGACCACACGGGAAGCACTACCTTTCAAATAAAAAAAAGAATCATCAAAATCGGTTCACCCAGTTCAAAGTTCTGAGCTAACAAACATAAAAAAAACGTATAGACGAATTGATAACCTCCTCCTTTTGGAAGTCGGTTGAAAAAGCCATGCTTCATCAAGATATGCCCAAATTCTAAAATTTGTACGAAATGCTATAGCTATTCTTTCGAAATATAATAAAGATAAAAAACATGCATAAATTAAATTCCTACCTACCTCTTGTACCTCTTTCATTTTTAATTTCCATGAAACATCCAAAATTCGGAAGTCATTTAGTCGCGAGTGGCGGCGCTACGGCGATCATAGCTTAACGCTGCTTCGTACGTAGCTTAACGTACACCTACTTCCTACTATTTACATTCTATATTGCAAAATACTTGCATCAGAGATAAGATAAAACGATAAACGAATTATAATAGCATACTATTCAATGCATAATTTGTTTTCTACACTACTCTCTACCGTACTTTTTGTATTTAATATCGTTATACCACTTAATTTTTATAATTTACTTGCGACTTTGCTTCGCTTGACAAACTCTACCAGTGATAATTTATTACAGCAGCGTTTAAAAAAATAAGACTATTGGTTATAATATAAGAAGAAACACAAAACTAATTAAATAAATAGGTTCATATTTATTATTTATTTAATCCTTAAAAGAATGTAGAAAAAAGTATAAATATGTGTTTTAGTGTAAGGGCTGTTTTATCATTTATAGATATATGATTCATTATAATTTTTAAAATTTATAGTTTTTAGAATTTTCGCTTCTGTGTCTGTGACCGTATCAGCTGACGGGCTTGGCTGTTAAACTACAAGAAGATATTTAATCTCTGAGAAATCTGCACTAACCCTAAACTATCAAAACGTTCCTAGGGACAATAGTGGAGCGATGTAGAGTAAATGGTGTGATATATTTTTACTGATAACAAAACAACTCGTCGCAATTACTAGAAGTAAAAGAGCAATTTTGACTCTTGCGCTAAGAGACCTTGATATGGCAATCAAAGCGTATTACAGCTTGCGTAAAACCGTAACTCAATCTCACATATTCAATTTTAAGTAAGCGATCATATGAAATAGAATGTACTCTGATATTGTATTGATCAATTACTTCAAAATAATGCTAAAATAAATAATAATAAAATAAATATGTTGGTACATTATTACACACAGCGCCATCTAGTTCAGTGTTAAGCTATGAGGCTTGTGTTACGAATACCAGATAGTTAATATACTTCATATAAATAACTTTAAATACATACATATTATAAATATATTAAACACCCATGACTGGAGTACAAACATCCGTGTTTAACAAATGAATGCCTCCAGCGGGACTCGAACCCGCGACCTCTGGAACATCAGGTAAGGTCACAACTAACTGAGCCAAACGTGTCGAAAAAGTATAAACTATTTCCCGCAATGTTGTTTATGACTTAATATTGTATAGGTAAGTATATTAATTAGAGAGCCTCGATTACTGTAGAGTTTTTACACTGTACAGTGTACTGTTAACTCATGGGAGTCCCGTAAAGAATCCAATTCTTAGATTTATATTTTTATTTCTTACAAACAAAAATAAATGACAAATAATAATTGACTATACCTATCTAATATATTATACGAGTATAATGTATACATAATGATTGTATATATTGTATCTAATTAAAAAAAATAGTATATTTCTATCTTTTAAACAAAGATAATTTAGAAAAATCTATTTTGTATTTTCCTATACTAAGATAATATTTTCAATAGGAACAGTAATTATTGTTAAAGTCCACTTTTGAACGACTTGCAGGCTAATTATATAATAAAGAAGAAGCTAAGCTAAATCTACATTAATCAGTTGCAAGTTGCACAAATTAATTATATTAATTACACTATATAATTATTTATTTCTTTTAATTAGCCAGTTCCTTAATAATTATTTGATAAATTACGTTTGCGCTCGCTTTTTCTTTGTCGATATGCTTATGTATGTTTTATTAACTCTTAGCGCAACGCGAACGACTACGTAACGTTTTCTTGAAAATTTCCTAATTTTTTTAATACTTTTCACCATTTATTTTACTTTTTTTGTTGAAGGACTTTTTCAAGCAGATTTTCCAAGCTGACAAAAACAATTTGTTTTTCCGTAAGAAAAATCTATTCCAGAAATACATACTATTAACTTTCAAGCTTTTAAGTTTAGCATTTGCTTGACTTTATTATTCTTTATCAATTTTAATTCGTGTACTAACCAATGCACCTCATGCTAACAATAAGATATACTAAGAAAGCAAATTCTTTTGACTCTCTCGTCAGCGACACTTTCTTCCGTGACTCTCATTTTCCCAATTGATGGACTTACCCGTTAGTCACGCCTTAAGAGGATTTACTTCAAAAGCGAAACAACTATATTTTACTTATAAACAAAAACCTAGGTAATAAATACCTACATAACAATCAAGAATAGAAGTTATTTAAATAACGATGTTATATTAACTTAACCTTTATACCTATCAATATTTTTTAAGATTTAATTTGTTCAACGATTGTAAAATGGCATTTTGTCTAAGCCTCAAAATACAAATTTAATTTAATAATATACGCCTTCAAGCACCTGTGGATATTAACCTTTATATCGTTAATGCAATTTCAAGATGCAAGTCATTTTATATTTTAAGTTCAGCTTTTGCGTTACTGTTATGTAAATTCTAGATTTTTTAACGCTATAAGAACAAGCTCTACTACCATACAATGTTAAGCCCAAAATAAAAAAAAACAATATTATATTAATTTACGAAGTTCGCTGGACTGTGGCTTGATCCAACTCGTATTGAAGCAAGACCCATGCCCAGCAGTGGGCTGACAGAGGACGTTAAAAAGGACTAAAAAAATGCAATACATACAATTCTCTAATATGATATTTACTAATTTTTTAAGGCAACTACACAAAGCGTACTACTGTACGTAGTGACGTAACAATGTTTACAACTCTACTACACACTAAACCAGGCCAAATCTCACTTGATCATGGTAATGTTTCATTTGCGTCTCGTAACTTTTATGATAACTTAAGTTAATAATATGTATTAGATGACTCAAAAATGAAGTAAGCGAAACGATTTTTTTTTAAATTACATTTATTTAGATATCCGCATATTATATACTCGCAACAGCTAGAAAATGAGCACGCGAATGTCAGCGCAATTTTAATTCAATATTGAAACATTTTTTAACTTTCTCACAAAACTTTATATATCTTACATAAAATATTGTCACACATACTACTAATTATTAACACGAAAATCTTGAAGGCTGTATCAGTAAAAAATACTTGTTTAAAATAAAAAAATATGTGACAGTAACGTTCACTACTATTCCGGATTCAATGAGCAATATCTTATGCAAATAGGGTTTTCTAGCAATATCCATTTACATTTATTACAATTTATATTTATGGCGTCTATACGGTTATTTTCAACCGACTTCCAAAAGGAGGAGGTTATCAATTCGTCTGTATTTTTTTTTTTTTTTTATGTTTGTTAGCTCATAACTTTGAACTGGGTGAACCGATTTTGATGATTCTTTTTTTATTTGAAAGGTAGTGCTTCCCATGTGGTCTCATTTTAATATTTTTCAGTTCTGACAATGGCATCCATGAGAAAACTTTAAAAGTCTTAAATTTGCATTAAGCATTTGCGCGACAAATGGACGAATAACTCAATATCACGCCAATCGATTTTGATGATTCTTTTTTTAATGGAAAGGATATACTTCAAGGGTAGTTTGATTAGAGTTTGGTAAGGTTCTGATGATGGGATCCATGACAAAGTATCGGAACTCTTCAATTCTTAGGAGCAAATTAACGATGCTCGGCCGAATCTTTTATAGGCTATATGGATATTTAAGTCACGTATCGTAACTGATAATGGAAGGTACAACTCCTCAACGGTTAGCAGTTTAAATAAAATTCTTTCAATATAATACGCAATTATGGACCGATAGTTGTATACTTTCAGGCTAAGCAAAATAACCCTAAATAGATACATATTCGATTAATCTATCAATTTGTAAACATAATCAAAATACCTGGCTGGCACGGACTCCAAAATTAACAAAGTCCTTAAAAGTATTATTTTGTACTTTTTAGTTTAGATTTATTAAGTTTGGAAGTCGGTTTTTGTTTTTTTGTTATATAAATTGCTGTGATGACAAGAACTGACGACGGGAGAGCAAACTCTCTTGCGACATATCTGTTGCATTGCATAGCAAACTATGAAATTACATCTTCGTAATGTCTAACGAGCCTCGTTGAACTACACTATATATACTTTTCAATATTTAGGTAACCATTTGGCGTACTATGTTTTTGTACTTAACTGTAAATTAGAAGATACTCGTATAACCAACTTTACAAATGTCTGTTACGTTATAAACTGATAAAACGATTATAAATCTTTAAAAAAATTATACGTTGTTGTAATATTTTATACAATATAAATAAATGAATATGTTGGGAAATATTAAAAACCTTGTAAAAAGTAAATTTTGAAGCATTAATAACATTGTTAGCACAGAATTTACAGCTCTCCTTAATAATATAATGATAGAATTAAGTTTGATTGCTGCAAAAATAAAGCAAGCTGGCGTCACCTTGAATTATGCTGAAGCTAGCAGTGCAGAAACCATTCATATCAGATGGTGATGCACCAATTAGTTCATTGCGCTACCTTACGTAACCCTTCCATGGTGCTTAAGCAGCGATGACGTATGTTATTATAATAATGAGTAACATAACACAGTGTAAGTATATGGGTATTATACATTTTACCGCGAGACTATTAAGAAAAATCATATTTAGAAAATATGTAGAATAACAAGTATGATTTCATAAATCAAGCAATCATTATCCTTAATTTAAACTGTATGCAATAGGTTTAAATAAAAATATCGAATTCATTGATGCAATTATTTCTCAATCTCAATTAAAGGCGTCCTTTCATAACAAAACAAAATAATAACCTCGATAAAAGAACCTCGATAAAACTCACAGGTATCTGGACCGATTTAAATAATTATTTTTATTTTGAGTGTGTCAGGGGCGGTTTAAATATAAAATGAGCAACCCTTAAAAATAACAGCCTGAAAAGTTCAGAACTGCTTATTTTGTATGGACATCACTAGCCCCCAAAACTTACCTAGGAACAAACACGAGCGAAGCGACGGTCGCTTGTTTTATATAAAATTATAATACTATTAAAAGCATTGTTTTCTTGAAAACATATCCATCGATTATTGAACTTTAGTACACATAACATTCAAGGAACTTTCAAACGTATTTGACTTTATCATTTCGTTCATGGTCATTACACCATTGCGCTAATGGAAATCATTTCGTGAAAGTGTTAGTGTTGTTTTATTTGACCGAAATAAATTATATGTGGTACCATGCATTGCCTTATTTATATTATAGAAAAACAACACTTCTTTTATAACATATTTATTTTTATCAGCCTCAACATAAGATTATTGCAAAAGGCTAGCTTTTACAATTTCATAAAACAAAGCACATATACAAAAAGATAAACAAGTAATAACAGATCAATCATTAGATATCGTATACTCGAATGGCATTGCTATGCAATGCGTTAGCTGGTCGAAGATTGAAAGCGAAATATCTCAAACACACCAAAAACAAATGGTTCCTCAGCTACCTCAATTTTAAATTTATTATAACACTACGAATACTAAATGATCACATTTCGAACTTAGCCTATAAGGTACTGCTGTGAAACCTAATAATTAGGTTTAAATTAATGCCAGCCGTGCTGTTCCTGTTCCTTCTTAAAGTAGATGGGAACATGGACCTTTACGGGGTATGGGACCTCCTTGACTAAAGGTACTTGGACCTCTTTGTATACGGGGTAAGGCTTGTCGATGGGTACCTTGACTTCATAAGGCACTTTCTTTTCGACAGTGTAAGGGATCTTCTTATACACGTCATAAGGCTGAGGGACTGGCACTTTCACTTTAACGGGGTAGGGCTTCTCAACTTCGACTTTGTAGGGCCTGTCAACGGGGACCTTGACTTCATAAGGCACGGGCTTGTGGACGGTTACTGGGTAAGGCTTTTCAACAGGGACGGGGTAGGGCTTCTCAACGTATACGTGGTAGGGTTTGTCGACGGGTACTTTGACTTCATAGGGGATCTTCTTGATGACTTCGTAAGGTTGGGGTACTTTGACTTCGTATTTGACTGGGACTGGGACCTTCTTTTCAACAGTGTAGGGCTGGGGATAGGGTACTTTCACTTCATAAGGCACTTTCTTCTCGACAGTGTAGGGAGTGGGTACCTTGACCTTTACTTCATAAGGCTTGTCGACAGGAACCTTGACTTCATAGGGCACCTTCTTTTCAACTACGTAAGGTTCTGGGACATGTACGGGGTATTTGACGTATTCCTTTACGGTGACTGGGACTTTCTTTTCAACAGTGTAGGGCTGGGGATAGGGTACTTTCACTTCATAAGGTACTTTCTTTTCGACGGTGTAAGGTACATGCTTCTCAACAGTGTATGGAACTGGAACTTTCTTGATGATTTCAATGGTTTTGACGTGGTGGTGACCATGATCGTTGGAGATAGGCTTCCAGGAGTCACTGGATGATCCACCGAATTCAGAGCCAGAGTTACCGTAGCTTTCGTAGCTTCCTAGTCCGGAGCTTAGACCTCCGTGACCGCTTAAGCCAGAGCTGTATCCACCCTGACTGCTATCACCACCGCCGTATCCACCGCTGTATCCACCGCTGTATCCACCATTGTATCCACCGTGACCACCTTCTTCGTAACCGCCGCCATAGGAACCGATGTCATACACTCCTCGTTTATCTTGTTTCTTTTCGTCGGCAGCTGCCTTCTGTGTGCCTTTCTCCTCGCTGGCAAAGGCCACCACGGCCAGTGAGGCTATTAAAACAACCTGGGAACAAATAAGATACAATTAATAAAATTATGTAGACTACTCTTAAACAAATAACATGCAAGTCAGTTAAAAGTACGCGAAATAAATCTAACGCAGTACACTCTAATTTACTTCCGGATATAGGTAGCCAACTTTCTAATAAAATTACAATTGCTAATACTTAAATCCGCCAAACGCTTTTGTTTTTAGAATATGGCAAATATCTAAGAATAGTAAAGTATAGTATTTCTCGCAGAATAAAAAAAGAAGCGAAAAGTCAGTGTTCGTACATAAGATTTTCTAAACGAATTCTTTTTAAGAAACACAATAGGTGGAAATAATTATGTTAAAGATTGAACGTTTTTATTCCAAGTACTTTGTCTTGAATGAAGCTGGTATAATTATTACATCTGCCTACAGCGTGATAGTTTGATTACACCGGAACATCTCTGAAATCTAGTCGATTCACGAACAAACATTAATCAAGTAGAAAAGTGTAATTGCGCACGTTTTAATACTTAGGATATTATATACAAATCGCTTAGGTTCCCGTTCCTCATAATTTCTCGTATTTTAAATTGGTATACTATTTATTTTAACAGAATATAAGTAATGAAAGTGCGTGCTTGTTACTTGGCTATTATGTAACGACGGATTTTGTTAAGATGTAACATATTCAGATAGGCTTTGACCTGAAATCACTGGCAAATGGTGATGCACCAGAACGAAACGAGGGCGTCGCTTGATTATAGATATTATTTAAAATACCTTACTAGAAATTAATTATTTCTTGAATATACGAAAACATTCTATAAAATGATTCTTGTTATTGAAGAACATTACGAAACATCAGATATGTTTTAAGTTATCCGTGCACGATTTTGTGTAACAATTTGTGCCACTTAGCAAGAGGCTGGAGAAATAGATAAGCATAACATAACTATGTTTAATTACTCTACTGTCGTAATACAAAATACTAGTTAAGTGTCTATCTACCCCAAAATCAAAACAAATGTCCAGACTACATTTATATACTCTATAAAAAGCTTATTTTTGTTGCTGCTAGTGAAAATTAAACTAAGGAATTAATTTAAGGTAACACAACATTTCATTAAAAACGTATCTAAGTTACTGTGACAATTTTAGAATATTAAATAAGTAAATATATTCCTGACGGCTGTTTATTCCGCATTTCTTTAAAAGAATAACATCTCATAAATACGTTTCAAACCGACTTATAAAAAGTTAGCGACTTATTAGTACTATTAATTCTTTTAAAACAAATAAACTTGAATCATCTTCAGCCCTTTTTGCCCTTTTTTCATCTTTAGCCTTTGCCTAGTGTTGGCGGACTTCACATGTCTTTCTAAGACGTGTAGGATTCCTCACGATATTTTCTTTCACCGTAACTAGACAAATGGTAATCATAAAAATATTCAGAGGTGCGAGACCCGGATTTGAACCCGCATCACTCGGTTATCCAAACGAGCGCGAGCGCGCGTGCGCTTTTACATATACAAGTCAATTATTGATTATATAATAATAATAATTTTCAATATGTACAATAACATTATACTTTTAACATTTATATATTGGTATAAAATCAACTGCTCGTACTTTGTTTACGACTAGAAAATGTCCACTACCACGCGTCACGATTACGAAATAACTTTCTTATCTCACTTATTTCTCATGCATGATCTGCAAAACAATAAGGCTAATGTCGATTCACACGTATCAAACTAGTTCAAATGTAAGGCTACGTGCATAATAACAGTGATTGATGCTCGGTAATAACTTAATATTTCCTCACATTACATGTTATTATTTCCTAAGGGAAATCCGAAATTGATCAAGTTTTTAGGAATGACCGGATATCTAGCTAATTTATTATAACTTATTGTTACTAATAATTGTAATTTCTTACTAGAAAGATCACGCACGAGTTTTTCTTTTAATCGGACGATTAAATTCATACAATACTAGCAAATCATCCTCGCTTCCCTCTAATTCGTCCTATTTGAAAAACGAAAACAAATCATTCCAATGGAAATGTAAGTGATGTACTATTCACGCTCGGCCAATAGATTATATCTATCTCCGTGCTAAATTTCGTCCAATTTCGTTCAGCCATTCTGACGTAATTGACTATCAAACATCCATCAAAACTTCCGCATTTATTGTATTAATGACTACAACATATTATATTTAGCTTTTGAAACCGATATTGAATAACAGTGAAAAAGAAATTTAATTTTATGTTATCCTTGGCAGTCTTATTCATAATGCGTTCTTATCAGAGAATATTGCGTAACTTCCTTAAAGTAAGTCTAGGCTCTATACGTGCATACTACATCCTAGTTATACTAGTATGATAAGCCACACGATCGAAACGGGTTATTGATAATTTACGTTACATCGACATAACGGACAACGACCTTGCGGGACTGGATGAGAACTGGATAGAAAAGCTATCGATATCTAGCAATCCTAATCTAGTATAGAAACTTAACTGATTACATGGAAAATCTTAAGAAAATCAATTAAATATATTATATATTTGTATCATTATTTTTTTTAATATTGGCTTTCGTCATGTTGTAAGAGATGGAATTTTGGCATTAATAGATTTTAAACGATTTTTTCACTAATAAAAATATTTATTTAAAAATATAACACTATGGTTATACAATGTAAACAGGTCTTTATAATGATTTCGGAAGTCAAATACGGAAAACTAACTAGACTAAAGACTTATAACTCTCTCTCTCTCTCTCTCTCTCTAACTGACATCGTTACTGACAAAAACGTCGCAATAAATATTTATTTACGATACTAATATTTATATATTGTTATCTGATATTGCATAAGATTAGAAGCTATAACTTTAAATAACTTAAACGAAAATGTTTCGAAGATTCACTTTTTATAATACATATTTTTATTATTTTTTCTTTATTGTTTTATATTAAAAAATATAAATTGGAGGTCTTATAGAAAACGCTTATGTGTCTATTTTTAAAGTTCCGTGCGAGAAATCATCTAACGGTTTTGTAATAATTATAATCGTCATGGTTTATGGGTTTAAGTTATTACATATTAGGCAATTTTGATTATTTTTAATTACACTTTGCAATATGCATATTTTAATTATTTGAATGCGAAAGTGGTTGCTTATTGGGGGAAATTTGATTATATACTATTACACTATTCATTTTTTAATAAAAAAAATATTGAAGATTTTCAATAAAATTATTTAAAAAAATTGAAAACATGCTTATCTTTCGACTGTTTCTATTAAGACTAAACCGCATGATCCTCAGTAAAGAATTGTAATAATCTAATGCAGAATAATAAATGTATATTGTGAATGAATTTTAATGATATTGAGAGCTAAAAGTTAAATAACAAATATATTTAATTCTAAGTTTAGGATAACTTAACTTAACTCCGTATTAGAATATCAAAAACTAGTATCCTATTTAGGAAATCAAAAAATATCTAGAACAATATATCAGTTTAAAAAGTAATTATTTAACCATTAAGTTCATCCTAATATTAATTTTCTTATATAATATGTAATAAAGCCATAATGCATTATACATTTACGTTATTACCGCGTCTAGTGGCGCGTACTTTTACGATAGAGTCGTACTTAATTCTCGTGAGTCGTGTCGCAATTATTACTACATTTATGTAAACATGCTGACTCATATATTATGGACATTAATGAACTTTAAAAATTATGTAGCACAATATTCAAATTTAAGGTAAAAATTAATTTAAACTGTTCATCTATTGTTTTGTTTATATAATAGCAGTAAAGATCGCTTAAAATACAACCTTACATTTATTTTAAAATCTATTTAACTACTATTTGAATTAAATGCAAATTACGGAGGGTTTTTGAAAGGAACCGGAAGTACTGTATAATTATAAGACTACACCATGGCTATTTTGTTTGGCATGCAATTACCATACCATAGAAAGTGAAATGGAAATTGCCGAGTAAACCAAGAAAATTGGATAAATGGTTCGGTTAATACGGAAATCACTATACTAGTCAAGATTTCTTATAGTGTACAAATGCGTCTTATTATTTATTAATGAAGCATTAGTTAAAATGTGTTAAATATGAATATGAAGTTAGTTGAATTTAAAAAACAAATTTAAAAAAGTTTTGTTTAACATAAAAATTGCTTTGATATTGATATATTAAGATAAAATATTATTAATTACTATTTTTATCACCGGTCAAATTAATTAATAAATTAACGTCACAGATTAAAAAAGCGCGCGAACACAGCACTGTCACTTCACACACTCACCGTGTACTTCATGTTGGTGTCTTCGGGCTGAAGACTGTTGTCTGTGGCTAGTGTTGGCGCGCCCGCTCTTTATACTGGCCCTCCCACTTTGAGGAATGATGTGACGGTTGCGAACTGGAGCAATTCAACATCTGGACATGTATTTACATTTAATGTTTACAAAAGGAAGATGAACCCCGATAGATTTACTTACTATACAATATACATTAATTTTTGAAAATTTATTATGGACTTGCTTGAATGTACTTTAAAAGGGGAAGAAAAAGTATTTACATCACTATTGTTATATTACTATTGAATGATAGAAATGAAATCTATCTCAAAGCTTTTAAGTGAATCTTCAATAATTGTTAATTAACAAAATTTCAATTTAACATGATACAAAATGCGATACTATTAAATATGGAGATGTAATTTAACGTTTTATAGCATTTTCCGGCTTAAGTATAACCTGAAACATAAGTCTCTGATAAAAATTTAAGACGAAAAACCTAATTCTACATTCGATTAAATTGATATTTGAAAGGTAGTTTTTTCATACTGGAGTAAAATTATTTAAAGAACAATATGATTTAAACTTACGATTTGAGTACTAAACCTTATTACGTGAGTTAGTTCCACTTGTTCAACGTTCATAATTATCTTCTATCACGTTACATTAGGATATAATATCATTGATCACTAAATAAATATACGGTATAAGGTAATTACCATTGTGCATGGTCTTACACAGCTCCTATAAATATTGCTAGTGAATCAAAATGTCTTCAATGGTTTTTATTCACCATAATTTGTAACAAATATGACAAAATGTTTATTGTTAGTTTTAAAATAACAGATAACGATAAACAGTAATAATATGCGTAACTAATCCTATAAGCTATTTTTGTCCGACTTAAAAAAAAGAAATACTCTATATTTTCTAGGGCATATGGGGCTGGGCGCATTTCACGTGGAGTGTACAATAAAAGAAAAGAAGGCTCTGAAATGCGTTCATATTCTGCATTTTGTACTTCTGGCGCATATAGTATGTTGATATAATATTTATTTTTATTAGACGTTTGGTTATCAAATTATTAAATTAAATGTAGAGTAGAATAAGTGTAGAGAAAATTTAATATTTTTATTTTTTAATTTAATTAATCATTTCTTCATTCAGGACCTAATTTTTTGTCTCAATTAAATACCATCACTAATTGCGGAAAGAATTATGAATAATCATAATTTTTCCTCATTATGTTACGGTATACATTACATTGATTGTGAACCCGATACTTCATAGTTTTATTTTAAAGTTTAAAGCTTAATTGTAAAAGTTCAGTGTTTAATTTACATTGTTCGATAGCATAAAGTTATTATAAGGGAACGTACATCGTATAAATATATAAAGTAGCTTTTATTTACAGTTATAGTCCATCGAAAGAAAAAAGAGCTTGATGCTTGATTTTTTCTAAGAACATGGAGTATTTTTATATATTAGTGTAATAACAACAACATACGAGCAGTATTTGAATGCCCTAATTGTTAAGCAATTGAGATATTGAATGTTCGGTTGATTGCATTTTAAGATATTTGATAAAATCAATCAAGTTCGTGGAACATGCGGTTTGCCGATGTATTTATGTATATACAATGTACATATATGCTTATACGTTATGTATACATATAATCTACTTGTTGGCTTTTTAGATAAACTTTGAAACGGCTAGACGAATTTTGATGAAATTTAGGGTACGGGTAGTTCATGGACGTGTGAGCCAAACAAGGTAATTTGTATTACACAGGTGGAGAGGAAATTTTTTCAGTATGATTTCGTTATATGTTTTGACTGACTGATATCTGTACTTTTTTCTTCGGAAAACCATTTTGAATATTTTATGTACACACTACCCAAAATGATTATATTATAATTATTAATATTTATGTATGTGGCTCAAATATATTCAAAAATAATTACGTTTACCTACACTAACTTCACATTCTAGTTTTGTTTATTATGAAAAATAGTATATTCGACTAAATATCAAGGATGAACTAATGTTGTTTATTGCACATCTGGGAGCTTTCATAGTGCGATGACCTTTAGCTTAAACTTGCTTTTTGGGCGTGACTATATTTACAGTGGATTAAAAAAACTAGCAATCATCAATCGTAAGCTTTTTATAGATCACATTATGAAATAATATTAAAGAGCAATATTATGTAAATTATAAAAAGGACACGATTTTTACTCTCTACGCTCTGATTCATAACATGCTCTATAAAATCAAAATATTAAGAAAATAATGCTTTATTCTAAAATTATAAGTAAAAAAAAAATGTTAGTGTTGTGAGACAAAACTATGTATATCCAAAAAGATATGACATATCAATTATCATTACGAGTCATAGCTCTAGCATTTGCTTAAAGTAAGGACAAACCAACAAAAATACTTTTACATTTATATGTAGTATTATTTACAAAGAATTACGTCTCCAATAATTAAATTCATAAACAGAGTATTGTAATCAACAATCTTTAAGCATTATACTTAACCTCTTTAAAATTATAGAAACTGTATGTGTCAAACATGAAACAAATCATGTTACTTTACGTATTTTAATAATTGAATATTTATAAATAGGTACTTACCATCAATTGCTAGATGGCAGTCAATTTTCAAGCTTACAAAATAAGATATTAGCGTATTAAACAGAACATAAAGGCAAAAATACTGTTAGGCTATTTTTTAAACCATTTATCCCATTAGTATGGGCAAAATTGAAAAGTTTCAAAACTAGGAAAAAACTATAAATTTTGAATAAAGACAAAGATTACAAATAAGTACATCAATTGTATATATTTTTATATTTAGGTGCATACTATTTTGAGTTTCATCCACTGGATCTTAACGCTCCTCTTCCTTCTTATTCTCAAAAGAGTTCCTATGTAATCCAAAAATAATCCTTTTCAGTCTAAGCATAAGATTAACCTTTTCATATGTAATAAAACCTGCTTTATCACAATAGATGTTTTCTTTACGCTGTTTCCTTTCTTCAGTGTAATTCTATTTCAACGACCGCTTTTACAAAACCTGTTTCAGTTGGACTTCTTACTCGTCTACATAACTGCTCTATATTTAACTTAAATCTTTTCACCTTTCAAATTATGCAAATTATTATGATTAAGCACTTTAGGAGTCTATTAAATAAATAATTTTATTTTGATAATAAAGCAGTTTGCTATCTTTATTACTTGTCAATGCAAATATATATATATATAGAACTAGTATAGCCCGCGGCTCCGCTCGCGTACCTACTTCATGTACGTGTAATCAGTAAGTCACCATGTGATTGCCATTCCACAAGATAATGTATCCTTTATTAGACCCCTATTATGTTGTTCCTTATGTACTCGTATATACCTATATAACTATTGATCTTCGATTATCATGATTTTGTTCAAAGGACAAAATAAAAACAAAATACTTATATTAAATACTTTATTACACATATTAATTGATCAAATTGACTTATAATTTGCAAATTACATTTGTATTATTTTAAAACTTATGAAATAACAAAAAACATTTACAAAAAATATACATTTAACTTTTATTAACATCTCACATTCTGGTAAAAGTATGTATAATACTGCAATAATTGCGAATAATGCGTAAACCAAGTAATTGTAGAAACAAAACGGCTGTAGGTATATATTTGGGCATGTGAAACTTTAGAGTCCATTCACTTAGACTGCATAAAATACATTGTTTCCATCAAACGAGTAAAATTATCGTACCACAGATATTAAAAGGTGTATTAAAGCATTAAGTAACTTCAATGTTAGTCAATTTAGTTAAGTTATTATTATTAGTAGGTACATTTTGATAACCAGCATGGGTAGGTATTGGTAATATTAATTGGCATATAAGATGCAGATTGGACAAGTGTACAATAGGTTAAGTTGAATTTTTAAACTTAAAAAAATACAATACAAGGATTTTCTTGCGGCTTAGCTCGAGTCAATAAATTTTGTAGAATTAGTCCAAAGTCCTCTTTCATAGTAATCAATATTTCCAATCGAACTAAGTAGTTTGTAAATCACGAGATAAGCACGTTTTAACAAACTTAAGCTTTAATTAGTATCTAGAAATTGTGTAAAGTCTTGTAACTTATTTATTTTTCGAGCAACTTAATAAGAAAGAAGAAAAAGATGTAATGATGACTGTTTTAAGCAAAGTTCAGATAACTATTTCTTAACTTTTTGTTTTCTATTTTTTGTGCGTATTTTCATAAAATTGTCTATATTTTCCAGTATGCACAACTGACTATTTCTCTAGATCCTGTCCCCCATAAATAATTTGTTTTTAAGTTGCACAGCATTTAATACAGTGGTAGCTCAGTGGTAACAAGCTTGCTTGGATAACCGAGCGACGCCGGTTCAAATACATCATACTTCATAGCCTTCAAAACATGGTTTATAAAATGCAATGCAAATGCTATCTTTTCAAATGAGGCTGCTAGCTCCGGTTCCGTAGTAGATAACGTGAAAAATTTCAAACTATAAGGAATAGTTTTAGGAGTAAGGACAGATTAATCCAGTGCTCCTCATAATTATTCTTCAAATGTAAAATTTTACTTTTATTGCAACTATTTTTTTTTATGGGACAAAGGGGGCAAATGGGCAGGAGGCTCACCTGATGGTAAGTGATCACCTCCGCCCATGGACATCTGCAACACCACAGGGCTTGCAGATGCGTTGCCGGCCTTTCAGGAAAGGGAGGGAGGGAAGGAGGAGTGAGAAGGACGGGAAGAGGGATGGGGAGTGGGCCTCTCGGACTCTCACTTACCGGACGAAACGCGACAGCATAGCTGCCACTTCACGCCGGTCTCCTGTGAGAGAGTGGTACTATACGGGACGTGCCGGCCCATTCGGCTGCTACCCGAAGGTAACAAGCATGGCACTACCACTTGTATCTAGTACCTACAATCCGCATATTTTAATTATTATAAGTACCTACATTCCTTGTCATAATGTTTTCATTTGATCTAAAAGGACAACGAATTTCGATCAATTTTGACACAGGACCTTGTACGAGTGGTACGGTATCGAATCTCAAGTTCTCAAGTAGATCATGAAATGTGCAATCGAGATTGCCGACGTGTGAAGCGTAGTGTTAGGTGCTATGTTCTTTTTATTTATGTAATCAAACTAATACATTCTGAGGATTTAATGCTTTATTTTACTAGTAAGATAACTTGGTTTCTTATGGAAGCTACATTGCTAACGACAGACGCAATAACTTACGTATTATATAATTAGTAATTAGTTACATATCTTAAATGATTTCTGGCCCATAAATAGTGTGCGACAAAATTCTTAACTATTTCTATTGTTGCGGCTCAATTACGGATTCCCTATTAACTTGTAAAAAAATTTAAAAAATAATAATAAAGTAAATATTAGCACAAGTCAGATCAGGTAATAGGTTCGATTAAATGAAATAAAAATATTGTAATGAAACCACTTAAACATATGTGAAATGTGTGAATATATAAATTCTTAGTCGAAACTCTACATTATATATTTTTTTGCAAAATCTTATCTTTTGTCTGTCTGTCAATGACTATATTACGAGAAAACCATTTTTTAGTCAGACAGATTTGGTATGATTGTTGATATTTGGATATAGATTATAGGATACAACATATATGATACGTTTTTACTCTAGAAAAATATCATCTCTTTGAGAAATGCATACTACTTAACCGTTAAAATGTACAGGGTGAGTCGTTATAAGTTGTTTATCGTTTCAAATAATCCATCTTAAAGGCAAAAAAAAGAAACAAAACACCTAGTTAATTACTTTTTGTTTACACTTTTCGAACGAACGAAACGAAATGAACTAACCAATTAAATAAACAGTTAAAGTAAACTCATTCAGAAGCTCAACACTATTTGTGTATTAGGAAAATGTCAAGGATAATCGAAACTTATATTTGATAAAAATAATGTGATCGTAATATGAGTGCAGGAGCAACAATCTAACAACATTCACTGAGGAGGCTCGCCCACCGATCATCAATCTGTGCCGTGCATATCTAGTTACACTGACGCAATTCACTTTGCTCGCTATAGAAATATAAAATTTTTCATTCTACAATACAATCTTAAAACATATCACTAATAATATGTAATAGCATAGTAATGGTAATATTGTATTGTTATCTGTACTTAAACTTATGTAAATTAAATGAAGTACCTGTCATGTCCAAAAAAGTACCTATCTAACATAAAGTCGTAAAATTTATTAATATTAATCAAATGTTGGTTTCATGGCTAAGCTTGAACAACCTATTCCTAATTTTAAAGACTAAGGAGTGAGTTTTGGGAATCTACAAAAAAACAATAGAGAGGTCTCTATATTATTATTTATTTATCTTTTTTGAAGTAGGTTAAAACCCTTTGTGTCAGGAGTTGTTGAAAGAAAAGTGACGCCAAGAGAAAAGTGCTAACCTATCTCAGTCTTTTTCTTATGAGAAAAGCATTAAACAAACTTTTTATTTTTTAAATTTTTACTTACAGGAAATAAACATAATTAGCCATATTTCCGTAACCAATATTTTTGCGCGATGTCCTTCATTGCGTGAGAAAAAATGAAACAATAAAAAAAATAAACCTTTTTCATTCTTAAAAGCCTAGCGAATTAAATAAATTACCTACATTAAAAAATGCACTTTAAAACTCATATGATATTGCTAAACTGACTCAAGCCATAAAAAGTCTCGTGATATGAATCAAGTCGCGCAATTTTAATTAGTAAAAATCATATCATATTGTGCAAATTTTATGCAAATATTAAATTATTTTATTTAATAATGTAAAAGGCTTATTTAACGGAATCTCTTTCTAGCACTAGTTCCTTATTAGCATTTTATATATACGGTTAATTAAAAAGTTTATCAACTTATATAAATGAAGTGAAGGTAAATAAATACAAAAAGACTATAATAAGTGCATAAAAATCAAGTTTAAGAACATTCTTCACACCTATGATCGTAGAGAAACATAAAACTAGGTGACAGCTTCCCTTGTAATAGAATACCCACGTAATTTTATAGTTTTTAAGTTAGGCCGGCCTCAAAGTTATTTATTCTACCTTTTACAGTAAAACTTTTCTGACGGTATTAGATCGTTTATTATCTTATATAATAAACGATCTAATACCGTCATCAAAACTACAATGAACAATATAAGTTAGGTTTACTAAGACCTTTAAAAATTTAATCACAACACAGTTAAGCGACCTTCACGAAATCAAAAGTTACGTTAAGTATGTAGTAAGTGTTTTTGTATATAAAATTAAAAAGTGAATTTCGACATGGAAATTGAGAAATGAATGCGTAAAATCAACGTTCATAACGTAAAATAGTTCGTGGGTACTATATGGTTATGTATTACACAATAATTAACACCTTTTTAAGCACAAATGTTTCAGAGATTAGAAATTGATTGATATTTTTACCGGACTATGGCAAAACCAAAATACTATACATATATTTAATACTACGCATATCATGTCATGGATGTGTTTCTAGCATTCACATAATCATTGTAGGTATATAGTAAGTGCGACGGACTCTACCTTGACCATTTTGTACCTATGCGTTTATGTACATATTTCTGTTTGGATTATTTTCTTGTCTCGTCCTTTTAAGCTACGACGGATTCTAGCGAGTCTAAAGTCTAAACGCCCACTTTAAAATATATTTTATGAAAGTATTTTGGTCCTACTATCTCATTTTCAATGCTGACGACGCGTCGTTACAGGCACATAACAACAATGTGACGGTACAACCACGACGACGACGACGACTCTTGGTTTAAATAAAAAACCTTTTCCTCTGTGTTGTGCCATTTAACTACTAATTGTACAACTAATTGTAATTAAAAAAGTATTCATTATATTTTTTTAAATATTCTTTTATTCATAGAGTAAATAAGTACAGTAGGTTTTCACTAACTGTTGAATCATATTAATAAAATATTTTTGTGAAATGTAACCTTTTTTAAAAATCCTGTATACCATTGTAAACAAATTTAGAAAAATTTAAAATAAGAACTAATTTAAGAATTGACAAAACAATCCATTTTTCTTAATATTGAACTAAATTTCGTGTACAATGCACATGAAATAAATTTGATAATATTTTTTTTATTTTATGATATTTTATTGATCTAAAAATTTAAGTATTTATATATTAGACTCAAAATTTTAGTGTTATAACTGAATATTAGGTTCAAAATTCTTTGTAATAATCAAAATGAGGGAAATAGTTCATATTCAGGCTGGACAGTGCGGCAATCAGATTGGAGAAAAGGTATCGTCGTGTACTTGAAAATGTAAAAAAATGTGTAGATATAGTTTAAATTGTTTTAAAATACAAAGTACTAAGCCCAATAATTAAGATACCATTATAAATATATGTTGCTTTTAATATTATTTCGAAAATGAAAATTGTAGCGTCTATTAAGTACAAGATTTTTATTTGAACCTAGAAATAAATGTAAGATTATTGCAATTTCCGAGGTCGTATTATAAACTTTAATGTTCTTAAATACATGATTTATAAAAAATATGCAGAATTACAAGTTTAGTTTTCTCTTACAGTTCTGGGAAGTTATATCAGATGAACACGGTATCGACGCTACTGGAGCTTATCATGGAGATTGCAATTTACAACTTGAGCGTATCAATGTTTACTACAATGAAGCCTCTAGTGGCAAATATGTACCGCGTGCCGTTCTCGTCGATCTCGAACCTGCGACTATGGACTCGGTACGTTCAGGACCCATAGGACAAATATTCCGACCTGATAACTTTGTATTTGGCCAGTCAGGTGCTGGTAATAACTGGGCTAAAGGGCATTATACAGAAGGTGCTGAAATCGTAGACTCTGTACTCGATGTAGTAAGAAAAGAAGCAGAAGATTGTGATTGCTTACAAGGTTTCCAACTAACACATTCGTTAGGAGGAGGCACTGGATCTGGAATGGGTACGTTACTTATATTGAAGATCAGAGAAGAATACCCTGATAGAATTATGAACACATTTTCAGTTGTGCCAAGTCCAAAAGTATCAGACACAGTAGTCGAACCTTATAACGCAACCTTATCAGTACATCAATTAGTAGAAAACACAGACGAGACTTTTTGCATAGACAATGAGGCGTTATACGATATTTGCTTTCGAACCCTTAAACTAACACCCACATATGGAGATTTGAACCACTTAGTATCAACCACAATGTCTGGAGTTACCACATGTCTACGTTTTCCTGGACAACTGAATGCAGACCTACGCAAACTTGCAGTTAATATGGTGCCTTTCCCTCGTTTACATTTCTTCATACCAGGATTTGCACCACTCACCGCAAGGGGATGCCCACAATATCGAGCTTTATCTGTTTCGGAGCTAACGAGGGAGATGTTTGATGCTAGGAACATGCTAGCTGCGTGTGATCCACGCCACGGTCGATATCTCACAGTAGCCGCTGTATTCCGTGGTATAATGTCTATGAAAGAAGTAGACGAACAAATGCTCAATATACAAAACAAAAATAGCAACTATTTTGTCGAATGGATTCCAAACAACGTCAAAACTGCCGTGTGTGATATCCCTCCGCGAGGTCTCAATATGTGCGCCACAGTGATTGTAAACACGACAGCTATACAGGAATTATTTAAGAGAATATCCGAACAATTTGCAGCCATGTTCAGGCGGAAAGCCTTCTTGCACTGGTACACGGATGAAGGTATGGATGAAATGGAATTCACAGAGGCAGAAAGTAATATGAATGATCTAGTTTCAGAGTACCAACAGTGGCAAGAAGCCACCGCTGATGATGAAGGTGAATTCGATGAAGAAATTGAAGAACAATAATGCTACTCACTGACCTATATTTAAATAACCCTAGTGTTTGTCTATTAAATAAATCATAACAAAATGTTTTATTTGTATTGTATAGAATAGAAATGTATAGAAATAATCTAATACATATATAAAAATCTCGTGTCACATTGTTAGTTATCGAACTCCTCCAAAACGGCTTGACCTTATTTGTATATATTCGTAGGTCCGAGAAAAGGTCGTAGGCTATTTTTTATTTTCCTAGGTGATAAGGGTGGTTCTGTCTATTTTTTTTTATTTTAGACCAAATATTTATGATTTGGCATCAAAAAATACTTATAAATTTTCATCCTTCTACAACCAATCTCTTTAGTGGTTAGAATGCGGGCGGAGCCGCGTGAATTGCTGGTTTTACAATAAAATAGAGTATTTTTCTGAACTTGATGCTTCTCGAACAGTATCTAAATTGGCATTATTGGAAACTTCAATGATATTATGAGTAAAAAGGACACCTTTTTTCCTAGTATAACAATGGGAAACTTCACCTAAACAATAATTATATAGACCACATTTTTTGTGAAAACTAGAGTTTTTACAATTTCTAAAGTTTATACTAGCGACTCTTCCTCGCTCCGCTTGGTATAGAATCTAGGCACGTTAGAATACACTCAGGGATTTGATATATTTGCACAGTAAAATGTATCTTATAATATTATGTCGACCCGGATTACTATTATTATTAATTTTATCAAGATCTGTCCATTGGCTTTCTCGTCATGCGGACACAGACTTACAGACACATAATAATTCTAAAACCTATATTTATTCAGCCTCTTTGTCGTTAATAACGTAATTCGAGGCTTGTCAGGGTACGATTATTAAAAAAAAGGGAACGCTTCATAAACTTTTAAATGTTTTGAAATCTATGTCTTTTTAGTAACATATAATTATTTATTAATTACTTATTAATTGGTTAACCGAGACAAACTTCTCAACTCGTTAGTCACGGCTAAGGTCAAGATCGAGCTTTACTGAAATCATAAATAACTTGTTCACTCTCACTTATACTTTCAATTCGATAAATCAAAAGGTTGTGCTATGAATATTGGCTCATTAAATTGATTTTTTAAATTGATTTCCTTTATTATCATAATTTATTTTTCCTTTTATGATATGGTTAAACCCCAAAAGGCTTAAGACTTTAAATTTAGGTGAAATTATATTTCTAAAATATGGGATGAAACACGAACGTCTTCCAATTGCAAAACAAAGCAATAAAAGTATTCAGTAAAAGTAACACTTCAAATTAAAGCGTATAAAGGGTTATATAATAAAGTAAATATATTTCAGTGGGTCAATTGGTTAATGATTGTTTCAATTATTAATTATTATAGAACTACGTAGGTATCTATATAACACTCTACACTATAAGTGCTTAATAGCTGGAGGTTTCATACTCACGGGAGTTTGAATTTAACTAACAACTAGTATAAATTATAAAAAAAAATATCAATCGACTGGGTTTAAAAACTTATGGCTTACTGCAATACTGTGACAAAAATGTTTAACTGTATTTTATATTGTGCTTAAAATGCAATTTCTATTGCAACGAACATAGAGCGGACTTTCAGAGTCTATAGAAATCCTATTACTTTTCGTACATTAATAACACATCTGCGTTGTAAAGTGATAGGTCCCATGCCTGATCCCTCAGCGAATACGAGTTGTCGGTCCACGGTATTATTTAAATTAATTCTTAAATAAATATTTGGAATTAATAACGGATTATTATTTTTTAACGGTAAGACGGGAATCGTCTTTTATGTACCCTTCGCCACTGCTATGCTTACACTTACCTATAATATATCTAGTGCAGTTGGAAACGCATTACGAGAAAACTAATAGACAGATTTTGATGCAAGTTGGTTTGATAATAGGTGGTTCTCTGGGTCATTTAGGATACTTTTTAATACTAGAAACTGGAAAGTATCATATGACAATATATGAGAAATCTAAAATACTAACCGTTTCCAGTATAAATAATATAATAATAACCTAAATACCAGTCCCTCTATTGTGAAAGGAATATTTTATGAAATGCCCATACATGTGCGCTTAAATACTAGGTAATTATTAAGTTATGAACAACGCTGAATAATTATCTTGCACGTTATGTGAGCCTTATTTGCTATTAAATCATTATAATGTAACAAAATTGTATCAAGATTCTTTTTCTTATTATTCAATAGATTTATTATTAATATTATTAACTATGGTCGAATTTCGATCACTAATTCAACCACTAGTAATAATGATTCCGTTAAATTCTGTTAAGCTTTAAGCTATGTACATACGTACGGAATACATATCACCAACATCACCATCATGCTGACAGATATACTATACAAAAACAAGACATAAGTATAGGCTAATTAAAGTCACATTAAGTAGGTCAAGATACGACAGTCGACATCGACATTATTTTCTATTATTATAGACTACATGTTTGCCTCAGATTTTTTGTTGATTGTCTCGGGTTCGAGTCCCGCTTTGTATATGAGCACGAATGGTTCTTATATTTATAATATGTATATCTGGTTTCCATAATATAGGTAATGTAGGTAATTTAAATACAAAAATTCTTTTGACCTTCAAGTCTGTCTGAAATAAATTATTTATTTATTTTTGTAGGTCACTTTCTTTAATATATAGTAAAAGGAACCGTTTGCTATAAGAAGTACTTGTTATATATTCTAAAATATATGCATAAACCCTATCGGCTCAGCAAGTACTTTAAATAAGTCTTTAGTCTCTTTTACTTTATGTAATAATAATTTATATTAGTATATTATAATATATTTTGCTTGGCAATATAAGCATATTGCCAAGCAAAATACTTGGCTACTTATTTGAAGAAAATCTATCGAGAAGGTTACTTTTATAATACTACTATAATGTATGATACTACATAGGTACTGCGGCACCGCTCAGGCGCGGCGCCTGAGCGGTGCCGCAACGCTTTCCTACATATATAAATGTCTTCTTCTTCTTCTTTGCACGGCTGGTTTCCGCACTTAGGCAGTAGATGCCCGTTGTGCGTGAGCTTGTGCTGAATGCGTTAGTCTGTCCACCCCAGGGCGTCCCAGTAGTCAAGCAGGCTGCCGGTGTCCTGAATGATTTCCTGAAGAGTCCTTCTGGGGCCTAGTTTTTCTTTTCGCAGGCGTTCGAGCTCGCAGCATTCTAGTAGAATGTGGGCCGGTGTTTCTTCCCCTTGTAGACATGCTCTACACAGGGGGCTGTCGGTGATACCTATATTAAACAAATGTTTATTGAGTTGGCAGTGTCCTGTTATTAGTCCCACCACCGTTTTGAGTTTTGTTCTATTTAGGCGTATTAGTTTTGCTGTTAGTTGTTTGTTTGTTTTAGGGAAGGCTAATTTGCACTGACGACAGTCGCTATTTGCTTCCCATAGTGAGTTCATTGTTTTAATTGTTAGTTCGTGTAACCATGTTTTGTATTCACTAAATGGTATTGTTGTTAGTGGAGTAGGGCCTTGTATGGTTAGTTTTGAGCCTCTCTTGGCTAGTTCGTCTGCCATCGTGTTGCCTTTATTGTTAGCATGACCCTTAACCCAGGATAGGGTTAGTTTGTTATTCTTTGAGAGACGTTCAAGTGTTTTGTGACATTCCAGAATGTATTTGGATTTTGTCGTGTTTTTGGTTAGTGCCTGTAAGAGTGTCTTACTGTCTGTTTTGATGTGTAAGGTTGTGTTTTTGAGGTTATTGGTTAGGAGTTCTTGGGCACTTACTGTAACCCCTGCACATTCTGCCTGAAACACAGAGTTGTGCGCTCCCAGATGGTGGCTGATTTCGATGTTTAATGTATGACTGAAAATACCTACTCCAGCTCCGTTTTTGTTCTTGGATCCGTCCGTGTATATGGTGTGTGTGGAACTTGTACTTGGTTTATCCGAGTAATCCTCTTCGTTATCGTTGAGTATGATGTCGTAGTTTTTATCTATCATGTGTGTTTTGTTTGTCTTGTCGTTTGGCCAATTTAGTTTTGGGCAATCTGCTGCGTAAAGTTCGATGATATTTGTGTGTCTGCCTTGGTTACCGCTCCATTGATTTATAGATCGAAGTCGTAGAGCGGCCATGGCAGCTTCTTGTCTTATGAAAATGTGAAGTGGAGGTATTCCCAGGATTATCTCCAGTGCTGCTGAGGGGGTCGTTCTCATGCTACCTGTGATGGCAAGTGTGGCGGTTCTTTGGAACTTCTGAAGTTCTTTTTGAGTTGTGCTTAGGTCCGTTCTGGGCCACCAGACGAGACATGCGTAAGTGAATGCTGTTCTAACAACTGCGGTGTATAGCCATAGCATTATCTTTGGTTTGATACCCCATTGTTTCCCAACCATGCGTCGGCACTGATTTAGGATTTTATGGGATGAGGTTAGTTTCTTGTTTATGTGTTTGTTCCAGCTAAGTTTGTTATCTAGTATTATTCCTAGGTATTTCACCTCGCTGGATAGTTTCAGCGGTTCATTAAATAATATAGGCATTCTTGTTAATGAGATTTTGCGTTTGTCTGTAAACAGCATTAGTTCTGTTTTAGCGGGATTTATCGATAGGTCATTCTTTATGCACCATTCTTCTGCTATAAGAAGTGCACTTTGCATAAGTTCCCCTAAGGTTGTTTCGAATTTACCACTGATTAGTATGGTGATGTCATCTGCATATCCAATGGCGTGTATGTCGTTCGTTTTGAATTCTTCCAAGAGGTTATTGACCACAAGGTTCCATAACAGTGGTGATAGGACTCCTCCTTGTGGGCAGCCTCTTGAGACCGCCCCTGTTATGCAGTCATTGTTACCTGTTGTTATTGATCTCCTGCTTAACATTTCATTTATCCAGTCAATGAGGAGGTTTGGGGTGTTGTGTTTTTGTAAAGCTGTGTTAATGCTTTTGTAGGTTGTTTTGTCAAAAGCTCCTTCTATGTCAATGAAGGCCCCTAGTGTGCTGGTTCTGTGGATCAGATTGTTTTCTATGGTGCTGATTACCTGATGTAGGGCTGTTTCTGTTGATTTACCTGCGGTGTATGCGTGTTGATTGTCGTTTAGTGGCGCTACAGTAAGGATTCTGTCCCGTATGTAGTGTTCACATAGTCTTTCTAAGGATTTTAGTAAAAATGATGTAAGGCTGATTGGTCTGAAGGCTTTGGGTTGTGAGTAATCGTCTTTACCTGGTTTAGGGAGAAAGACAACTTTCACTGTTCTCCAAAGTTCTGGTATGTAGCTTAGTATAAGGCTGTTTTTAAAAATGTTCAATAGCCATGGTTCTATTATCTCATAGCTTATCTGTAAAAGGTGTGGTGTGATTTTGTCCACGCCTGGTGTTTTGTATGGTTTGAAGCTGAATATAGCCCATTTAAGTTTATCTGCAGTGATTATTTGATCCACTAGTAGGTTGTTATCCCGTACTTGGGATTCGGTGTGTTGTGTTTGTGTTTGTGTTACATTGTTTCTAACATGTCCTCCGAGTTTACATCCCGGGAAATGTGTTTCTAATAGGATCATATTGGTTTCTTTTTCAGAGTTTGTGTAGGTGCCATCCGGTTTTTTGATAGTGCCTAGTGCACAGTGTTTGTCTTTTGAGATTATTTTTCTTACCCTATTTGCGGTACTGTCTGATTCAATGTTACTGCAGAAGTTGGCAGAAGCCAAGATTGATTTTCTTTTCGTCTTATCGTCTTTTTGTAGTTTGACTGGGTCTCTTTAAGTTTAGCCCAGTCTTCGTCTTTCCTGGTGTTTTTTGCTCTGTTAAAGCGTTGTCTTAGTTGTTGTCTTATTCTCTCTAGTTCTCTGTCCCACCATGTGTTTATGGGGGTCTGTTTTGTGTTACGCTTACGGGTACATGCAGTTTCATAACTGGATGTAATTGCTGTGGTTAGATTGTTGACATTTGTTTCTATGTCGATATTGTTTCTTACCATTAGAAGCGCGTCCTCTGGTAGGTTTTTTCGTAGTGATTTTAGAAATTTATCTTTGTTTAGTTTCTTGGTGTTTATGAAGTTTGATTCTGTTGTTTTTGATTTTGCTATATCTATAATGAATTTTATGTGTCTGTGATCTGAAAGTGTAGGTTCATCCGAGACCTTCCAGTCATATATGCGGTCAGAAAGGTCTAGGTTTGATATTGTAAGGTCTATGATTGTTTGAAATCTGCTTGTTATGAAGGTTGGTTCAGCACCTTTGTTTATAATTGTTAGGTTTGTGGTGTTAAGGAAGGACAGTAGATTCTCACCTCTTTTGTTGTTGGATGAGTTTCCCCAAAGGGTGTGGTGGGCGTTTGTGTCCGCTCCAATTATGATGTCTAGTTTGTTTGTGTCGCAGTACTCTATGAGGTCTGCCGTGATAGTATGTGGTATTTCGTCTTCGATTGGTAAGTACAGTGACACCATGATCAGCGGTGCCAGTGACGTGTCATTTTGAATATTTTCGTCGTTTTGTATTCTTATGGCAGTTTGATCTCTGGAACAGAATTGTGTTAGAAGTGTCGCGTTAATTGTTTTGGGGCAGTAGATGCCTGTTCTGGGTTTTTCGTTAGGTGCGTGATATAGTATCTTACCGTCACTGAGTGTCAGACCGCAGATGTTAAAGCCTCTAATCCACGGCTCTTGGATTAGGGCTATGGTCTCCTTCCCTTCAACCTCCAGTTGCCTGCGTAGTACAGCCGTGGCTTGATGACTATGCTGGAGGTTGGCTTGAGTGACGGCGATAGACCATCGGTTGGGTGTCATTTTTATTTAGAAGTCCACTTCTGCCAGTGCTTCCCAAGACACCGGCGATGTGGACACCTGCGACGAAGGCGTCAACAGTTCGCTGAGATCTTGGGGCACTGGGGACTGTTTCATGTCGGTGTCCATCTGGAAGTCCGTGCAGTACTCCGGTCCGTCTGGTCTGTCAGTTGAGGTCAGGGGGATGGTATTCACTTTTGGGGAGGTAGGTGCTTCCTCGTGTCCGTCTGTGTGTATGTCAGAGGGGATTTGGCTGTCTGTCAGAGAGGATTTATAAATGAGAGGATATATAAATGTATGGTATGCCACACGGCGCGTACGGCTCCGCTCCGGCGCCGCACCGCAGGCGCACCGGATAACGGCGCGAGGCAGACGCAGCGGGCGGGGGTGCAAGCATTGCGATGCCGCAGCCGCGCCGCTCAGTTGTTCGATCCATTGTTTATTGTAGACTGTCGTCAACTGAGCAAACCAAGCCAACCCTGTTGCGGTGCCGCAGCGGCGTCGTAAGACATTGCGACGCCGCACTGCTCGTGTGGACGCCAATGCGGTGCGGAGTAATGCCGGTGCGGTGCCGCACCGCACCGTGTGGCCTGGCCCTAAGGCCGAATGAGGCCCACTCTCAGTAGGCTAAAAAGCGTTATTATATAATAGAACATTGATTAAAACTGCTAGCCATGTTATATTTATAGCGAAACACGAAAACAAACACTTTCTTAAGTATATAATTAAATTCACATTTATCTCGTTAATTATTCCATATATTTCTTAATTATTTATACAGAACATTTTTTAAATCATTTCGCTTCTGTATTTTTTCAAGAAAAATAGGATTATTAACGAAATACAAGTAACTTTCATACTCGACGCATATTTAATTCTGAGACTTAAGTAATTCTGTTTTAGATAACTAGGTATAAGGAAACGTGTCTAGGTTTAATGGACGAATACAGGCAGATAAAGGCAGTTTAGAAATCACCAACAGTTGGTAAAGTGGACAATGACATACAATAAAATCAATAGCATTTCGAAATAATAGATCGCATGATCGCATTACATATGTATAAAATATAGCATGTGCTAAAGCATTTGCATTTTATACTTAGTTTAATCAACATAATGACCTATATCAAAGTAAGTCTTTTTGAATATTTTTTTTATTATTATGTACAAATTGACTTAGCCTTATACTTTAACCTCTATTACATCTACATTTTTAAAAATATCAATGTATCTAAATAGTATCTACGTTACACACTATACGTCAGTTTTTAAATAATGTATATTTAAGTAACATTATTTTATATTATAAAAATTATAAACTTAATTGACTAATAAGTATTACAGTTAAATAATATTTATCAGTTACAAGAACCGGTATTTGGTTTCCGCATCTCACTGTAATCAGTATCAATTGCACTAACAGAGTAGATAGGTACATTATTATATACATATTTTATACCAACATATTACAAAGATGTTGCTTTCTAGCGCCGAAATATTTTACGTGCAGCGTAAATAATAATGTAAAATGAAATACAATGACATTGATTCATCTGGTATTTACAAACAACAATTGTATTGTAATAGATTTAAAAAAAAAAGATTGATAATTAGTTGTGCTTCATCATTTAAATAGAAAATATGTAACAATGACTCTACGTCCTATTTAAAGTAAGCTTATTGATTGCAATAAGCAGCCTCGAGCCTCGCTGAAGGGACTGACATGCAATTGTCACAAATATTTGTATTGACAAATAATAATAAATAAGTAGTAATATATTGGGACATTAATACATAGCACCATCTAGTTCCATGGCTATTTACGAGGCTTATGTTATAAAACACTACCAAAACAACGTTAATTACATAAACGCATATAAACACCCATGACTGGCGTACAAATTTTTGTGACAATTGCAAGTCTGTCCCTGCAGCGGGGCTCGAACCGACCCCTGACACAGCAGTAGTAGAGTCTCTACAAACTAAAAACAGAACTGAGAAACTAAAAACACATAATATATCGAACCGTAGTTAATTAAAAAACATTATACAGCATTTATAATTATTAAGTAGTGACAATCTCTCTCTTCTGAACATTCGTTTTAATTAATCACTCACGATGCCACCGCCAGTTCACATTTCCAACCATTTTCAAGTTAAAAATAATCCTATAAGTTTAAAAAAATCTGCTCTTGCGCTCAATAATTGCATTCAATAGAATGTATCACCAAAGAAATATGTGAATTTGAGAGAACAAATAAAAAAGAAACTTAATGATATTCCGATCATGACCAAAACTGGTTTTGGTGAAATTGTGAGAACAAAAGAAAAGCAAAACAATATTGTTTCTAAACAAATAAACTCAAGTGCACATTAGATAAAATATTAGATTTATTTAACGTTAGTTTTATTTAATATCTATTTATATGTAAATTTACAGATATTTTATATCATCATCACTAGGTACATTTTTATATAGTTTTTGTATGTTCGGATTCATCTCCTCTGAACACGTGGAATGAAAGGCATCTAGGAACGAGTCACTAGTAATTATAAAAACAGCTTAGAAATTGAATCATAAAGTTACATAGATTTAAAGTACCTGGCAACTAAAAACGCATATAAAATTTACATATTAGCTATTTTTTATATATAAAAAATTGTTACATAAAAAATCACAATTATAAATACCAACCAAGATATTAAAATAAGATAGTGTATATAGAGCTTTATAAATAGTTTTTATGTAACATAAGATGAACTGCAATTATAAAAGGTTTATACGTCAAAATTCAAATAGTTTATGTATTAAGGTCAATGTACAAAATATCGTTTTGTAATATTTCAAGAGTCTATTTTAAAGGCATCCCGTTAAATTCATGTATACATAAACATTCCATTAGAACTTATATCACTGTTTGACAAGATTTTACGAATTAGACACGGGCCAATACGTGAGGGCCATAGTCCACCACGTTGGCCAAGTGCAGGTTGGCGGATTTGACATATCCTTCGGATACTTGCAAAGTTCTCTCATACATGCAGGTTTCCTCGCGATATTTTGCTTTTACGGTAATATAAATGGTAATCATGTTATAAATGATTCTCGAATGATGATGATGAAAATATCACAGGTGTGAAACTCGGGATTCGAACCCGCTACACTCGGTTATCCAAGCAAACACGCTTCCACTGAGCTACAACTGCCTACACTTCTTAATAACTTATAACTATACCGTTATCATCAACCGTTAATAACGTATTTAGTATCCACTGTAACGTAATAAATGTTTACATAACGAATGCAACAACATACTTTTCTGACTGCCGACAGCCCGATGTTCCGATCAAATATATTATGTTAGACAATATTTGAAACTTTATTTTGAAACAATAAGCTTCTTGAGTTAGAAACGTTGACCCGAGTTATTCAAATGTTTTATATATGAAGTACCAAATTAAAACTTTTTAATTTTTTTTAATATTTTTGTTATTTCTTTTAATTTTAAAAATTTTAATATACCTACACAGTTGGTTGGTTAGCAATAATTTTTAACAAAGGCATACCTACTTACCATACAAATATATAACTCAAGAATATTCTTTTTTAGGCTTTACCATACCAATTGTTGTGTTGTACCTAATATTTAAATTCTCGTGAAACAGTTCAAACAGAACAGAACAGAATTTGTAATAATAAGAATTAATAGTAATTTAACTAAACCAGTTAATTATATTATATTTTAAACACTTAAAAATATCTTCACAACTTCTACGACAAAGATTTGTTATATTCTTTAAAAAATGTATGTAATATATTCTTAAATAAATATTTTATTAGTTAACTTAATCTTTGGTATATGTAATCACTTGAGTTAAAGCGAATTGTCGTAGAAAGTGTTACGCGGACGGTGGCTAATGACGTTGTGGCGATCAGCTGATTGTTTTATTTGAGCTTTGGAAATTACCTCATAAGTTATATTTTTTATATCTACATGCAATGTAAGTTATAATGAGTAAAATAGGATAAAGGTATATAGGTGGATTTAGCTAATCTCTGAGGGAAGTAATTAGGAAATCTGCAAATTAATTATTTTACCTACTAATTACTAGCAGTACCCGCGACTATGCCCCCGTTCGCAACCAAACCTACCCAGTACGCGACAATAACACAATAGGTTAATCTGAAGATTTCCTCCAAATTTCATCAAAACCACTTCAGCCGTGATATAGGTCTATAACACTTCGATGATTATATACAGAGATTTAAAAATTGATACATTTTTCATTCATTACGACAATCAAAAACTGAAATCGTACACCAAACTCTCTAACTCTACATTTCGCCATGTTTAGGCTATAGTTTTTGTCTATTGAATGTAAACATTCACTACACACGTGATTCGGACCAAATTTTGACATGCAGGCTTTGTTACATATGTGGTAAATTACCTCAAAAAGTGGTGACATTTGATTTTTTATTTCATATTTTCCTATTTTAAGGTCACCTTGCTAATCACGTATAGAAAGTCCGTGTGAAAAATCAGATCTAAAAATTACACGCTGAATGATGTCGATGTCACAATATCTACAGTATTTGCCAGTAGACTTCATAAATTATTTAGAGTTACAAAATGTTTATTTTATAAGTAAGTAAACGGCGGTACTAAGTAATACCACTGCATCCCCCATCTTTGATCTTCGAGCTTCTTAGAAATCCGAAAATGGCCCCATTAAAAATTGAGAATTGGGGTAGGTACATATTAAATGGTAGCCCAGCGGTAACGCGCTCGCTTGTATAACCCAGTGATGCGGGTTCAAATCCGGGTCTCGCTTCTCTGATATTTTCATGTGCGAATCATTTCTACCATGATTACCACTTGTCTTACGGTGAAGGAAAACATCGTGAGGAAACCTGCATGTCTGAGAAAACCTAGCAAGTTTTCGTAAGACATGTGAAGTCCGCCAACACGCACTGGGCCAGCGCGGTGGACTATGGCCTGATCCCCCTCGTACTGAGGGAGGCCCGTGCCCAGCAGTGGGACGTTAAAAGGGCTGAAGACAGATAGACATATTAAATAATATATAAAAATATCATGTCACAGTGTTTGTTATCGAACTCTTCTGAAACGGCTTGACAGATTTTTATGTATTTTTTGTGTAAGTATATTTGGTAAGCCTGAGAATAGGTTGTAGGCTATTTTTATTGCCCTAGGTGATAAGGGTGGCCATGTCTATATGTGTTATTTTTATTTTTAGACCAAATCTTAATTTTTCACTTTTTTTTGATTTGGCATAAAAAAAATCTTATAAACCTAAATTTTCATCCTTCATGAGCGGGCGAAGCCGCGAGAATGGCTTGTAGTTTTATAAAATCTTTAAAGTAATTTATCTTTTTCACTACTAAAATTGAAATTGCTTGGTGAAATAGAAAGACCACATCACATCCTGCGCGATAATGTATTTCATAGTATAAAGTCCGTCCTAGATTACCGATTGCCTCTGTTTTATTTAGAAACCGTCTCTACCAAGCAAAATATGTACAAATATACTTTCAATTAAATATATATTAAAATTACAAAATTATAACGTATAATTTATGTATAGGTTTTTTTTACTTAGAAAAAAATACTAAGTATACATTTAGATAAATATGAATTACCTCAAGAACTACAATTAAATAAAATACGATTTTTTTAATATTTATAAGATACGTAATTACCTCTCACCGGTATCATTACGTATATTAAATTATATATCGCTTATTTAGTTAGAGACAAACGCGCTCTACTTTCACGAGTTAATGCCTGACTATTGAAATATAATCCAACGAAGCATTGTTACACGTATTACAGCATCCGATCGCAATACGATATTATTCCGGGATCGATTACCGGTAATACTTTACAGAGTAATAATCGGAATTTTGCACTAAGTAATTAAAGAACTTAATTAATACTAGTGGGTTCAAAGTCAAACCGACAATCTATGCTATCTTAGTCACGGGAGCCTATACGCATTGATTACTTTTACTCACAGAAGCAAGGCAACTGAAGCAGGTTAAAATCAGGGTTTCGAACCTCTGAGATTGTCACGTGCGAATCATTTCTAACATGATTATCGCTTGTCTTACGGTGAAGGAAAGCATCGTGAGGACTGTGCAATGTCTGAGAGAACCTAGTAAGTTTTCGAATGACATGTGAAGTCCGCTCGCAATAGGCCAGCGTAGTGGACTATGGCCTGATCTCCCTCGTATTGTAGGGAGGCCCGTGCCCAGCTGTGGGACGTTAAAAAAGGCTGAACGCAAGTTATAATGGTCAAACGAGACATTTTGGGACATTTTAAAGAAGAAAGAGCATTGCTTCCCTACAGCATTTTCACCGAATTTATAAGAGAAGTTACTCTACTAATAAAACATTCAAAGAGATACCATCATTTGGATCCAAAATTATTAGTTACGCGTAAATTATAATGAACATCCGCTCTAGTTTGTTTTAGCTGGAACTAATTTGATAGCAGAACAACCTTGCGAATCTCATGTAAAATTCACAAAGTACATATGTCTTAAATTCAAGAACTTAGAGTTTAAATTGGAATAAAACGAAAATACATTGTTAAAATTTGTGATGTAAGCGAAATTCTTTAGAAAACACGCACATCAATTACTATGCCGATTACTGAAGACAAATAGGAAAGATTCTTTAAGAAAAAGTGCAAAGTAAGGACATTTATTTTAAATAAGCTAAGTAGCTCATCCACAATCAGTCGAATTATATTATTTATTTTCATACATCTATATAAATATTGATTTGTATTCTCAAAACGAGACAAATTATAAACAGCAAGTAAAATATCAAAACCCTTAAACGAAAGACATTTCTAAAATAAAAAAATTAGAGAAAGCATTAAGTAGTAAAATTAGGTAGGTACGCATAGTAAGTAGTTATTATTTCATCGGTGATTATAATATACTTAAGAACATTTAACTTACATACTTAGTTTGAGCAAAGAAAGTCATTTTCACTAAATACGTATTCTTTAATATCTTAATGTTTTTGCGTAGGTAGAATAATAAATCGTTTTTACTTTTACTCGTAGGTTCAATTATTAAGAAACAAAAGCCTGTATTTATATATTTATATAACAGATTTTATCCGATTTGACTATTAGATATGGTGGTATTTTTAATTATTCCTAACTTTGTGTGACTGACAGTTAGACAGGCCACTCACTACCTCTCTCAGTTTTTTCCCGATAAAATCGCTCATTAACAAATACAGGAACCAAAGCTATGTTTAATACATGTTTTTAAGATTTTTTAAGATTTACGAATAAATATTGATTTAAAATTAAAATTATTTTTATTTTATCAAAAATTAATACACAGATTGAAAAATAGTAACATCGCGATGGTAATATACTTATATACTAAGAGTAATTGTAATATTAATAGAAAGCCATTAAAAAAGCCCATTCTTAAACGCTGTATTCAAGGATGAAAGCTAGCTAGTTCCAATAGGATATAGAGTGTTGAGCACAAAGCGAGGGTGAACAATGTCTTGCGCGCGCCAATCAGAGGCCGGGTGGAAACTTCAGCAGCATTCAATTAAACTTGAGCCCGCCCTTATCTGATGCTCCGTAGCTACGTAACGAGATCCTCTAGGGTTGCTAGTTCACAAATTTTGTGCTAGTCAAATCTATACGGTATCGAATGATATGTAGTAAATGGATCGTGCTAATTTGGACTATTCTTCAACTTCAGCTTTTTTGTTTACTTAAATAGGTATCCGCAAACTTTCGAACTATTTAATTTTACGAAATGTATAAAAACTTTAACATATTGCAAAATTCTTCCTGCATTTAATTTAACATACTCAGTGACTTTTTAAAAAAAATCCTTTTGGTGACAAATAAAACATGCAGAGTAAAATTGTCTGTGAATATTCAGTATAAACTCATCATTTCATTGCGAATTTTTAATATATCTATACAATATACATATTATAAAACAAAGTCCTCCGCCGCGTCTGTCTGTCTTTTCTCCAAAAACTCAAAATCTACTGCACCAATTTTCATGCAGTTTTCACCAATGGATAGAATGGTTCTCTAGGAAGGTTTTAATATGTAATTAGTCAAGTTTTTGTATAAATTGGCTAAAATATAATGATATCTGTTGGAGGTGTCGGAAAAATATAAGCCGTCTGGGAGCTTTCAACGAAAACGCTGACTAAACCTTTTGAGATATAACTAAATGATGTATGGTGGAATTGTGTATCTTTTAAAATTTTGTCTGTCTGTCTGTTTGTTTCGGCTGATCTCTGAAATGGCTGGACCGATTATGACGGGATTTTCACTCGCAGATAGCTAATGTTATAAAGAGTAACTTAGAACTAGGTACTTTTATTTTAGAAATTTTATTTATCTTAACTAGCGAAAGCCGCGGCTTCGTCCACGCTAAATCGAAATCGGGACGAACCCGAGCAAAGCGAGAGTGTGTCGCTAGTAATCAATAAAATAAAACATTTTTTTAATAAGTTACATATTAAGTAGGTACACTATATGCATGTATTTTTAATAATTAATTTTTAATTAATTAATGAAACATCTAACGTAATACATATAAACGTCATATATAAATATAATGAGAGCATTTTACATAACCAACCTAAGTTATAGTAAAAACCTTTGAAATCATATTCGACAACCCTAGCGTCAGTAATAATGTCTAAAGCCCTAATCTCAGAAAGCGGAGCGTCAAGCGAGAAACTCGTAAGTCTCGTAACCGCTAAGTCAGAGCTGTGACGTTATCGCCGTAAGGACCAAGCAGACTTAAGTATATGCCAACCTCCCCCTAACATCTTCGAGCAAGTTGACGTCAAGAGGTTATATAATATTGATCTGGGGTTGAGCTATGTACTTTTAACTTTCAGTTTAGAAATGTATATACTTAATAATAAAAATTTTAATTTTATTTTTATTATCATATTACTAACTCGCCCTCGCTTCACTCGGGCTCGTCTCTAGATTAGAGCGAAGCCACCGATTTTTTTGCGATTACTCCTAAGATGCTTATTCGTTTAAATTATATAGTGTAAAAAAGAGTAAAATGATGTGCATGAAACGCTTAAAGCCACTAACTTATTTAAAATGATAAGGATTAATACTGTATATATATTATGTATTAGCTTTCTAAAAACAGCTTTATAATTGCCCATTTTTAAAGTATTAAAATGTATTAATAATATAGTATATTATCCTTATAGACATATGCCACTGCGGACTTTTCACAATTCCACCATACATATAAATTTGTTATACTTATCTCAAAGGGTTTAGGCAGCGTTTTCGTTGGAAGCTCCCAGACGGCTTATTTTTTTCCGACACCACCAACAGATATTATTAAATATATTTTAGCTAATGTATATAAAAACTTGACAAATTATATATTAAAACCTTCCTGGAGAACCATTCTATCCATTGGTGAAAACATCACGAAATCGATGCAATACTTTTTGAGTTTATCGTGAATAGACAAACAGACAGACAGACGCGGCGGAGGACTTTGTTTTATAATATGTGTAGATAATGGCTTCTTGTGCACCTTCGCCTACGTTTGCTCGTGATATAAAAACGCTCTTAAACAGAACAAGCCTATTAGTATTTACCTACGCAGCTGTTAGCAGTCAGAACTACCCCGTTCCAACAAGAAAAATATTTTACAATAAGCGACTATGGTAAACAATCATCACTTATATTATGTCGATCTTATATCACAGATACCCAGTACTATCCTACTAACTATACGAAGTAAATTCACCATTTTAAATACACGCGACAACAAAATATTATCCACCTCCATCTCACTATAAATAAGAATATATTACGTATTATATTATTGTTAAGATACATTTTCGGCTTCAATAAATTACGACATAGTGGTCAATCATAATAGTTGCGATAATATTGGTCGGTAACCCTCAAGGGGATAACATGGCAATGTCAAGCTTATCAGTGTCCCGCACTCGCTACGTCTTACGGTTTAGTTCAACCCATCAAATAATAGACGAACTTAAATTAACTATTAATCTACATTTTAATAATTTAATATTATGTATATGTTTTGTTGTATATAATCTATTATATAAAAATCTCGTGTCGCAGTGTTTGTTATCGAAGTCCTTCGAATCAGCTTGACCGATTGTAATGAAACTTTTGAGTATATTTGGTAGGTCTGAGAATAGGTCATAGGCTATTTTTATTTCCCTAGGTTCCCTAGGGTGGCCCTCTCCAGATTTTTTATTATTATTTTTAGACCAAGTTTTTATAATTTCTACCGCCGGAATCCGGAATCCCTATTTTTTAAGTGATTAGAACTCGGGCGGAGCTGCGAGAATTGCTAGTAAACTATAATAACCATTTAATGAACAAAATATACGTTTATGAAAATTAATCCCTCTCTTTAACAAGCTAAATCTCAGTAATGCATTAATTAAAAAACATTATCTCCTCATTGACAGTCACCGACTATCGAATATGAATTAAATATTTTCGTTACTCACTAAAACCAATATTAAATTCGGATGTCATTTTCCCCAAAAGAGGATTTCGTTTAAAAACCACAATGTTAAGCTTGACAAAAAGTAAAGAGGCCTATAATATGAAATAGTCAAACAAATTTTACATGTTTTAAATTAAATTCGCAGTCTGTAAGGTCTATTTTTCTAAATATTAATTGGTTTAAAAACTGTTTTCAAAGGAAAATCGAATAGGCGGGAAAAATGGAATACGATGACAGTGCTGAGAGCCGTGATAGCGCGCTGAAAGCGTGGTGGGTGTTTTATAGGGCTGTGCCTGTGAAAAAAAATAATGGTGTATTATGGAGATTTTTTATTTTTACGTAAAATAATACTTCTTTATAAAGTGACATGACATCAGCCCTTTTTAACGTTCCACTGCTGGGCACGGGCCTCACTCAGTACGAGGGGGATCAGGCCATAGTCCACCGCGCTGGCCCAGTGCGTGTGCCTCACGATGTTTTCCTTCACCGTAAGGCAAGTGGTAATCATGATAGAAATGATTCGCACATGAAAATATCAGAGGTGCGACTCGTGCGAGACACGGATTTGAACCCGCATCACTCGGTTATACAAGCGAGCGCGTTACCGCTGGGCTACCACTGCCTTTTATATTCGTATATAAAAGGCAAATCGTTTATAAAGTAGATTTTATTTATTATGAGCGTCTGCGGCTAAAAAAATTTGAAAAAATGATAGGAGATTTTGAAGTTTGAAGTAAAATGCGTTTTTCCTATTTTCCTTACTAGGATGATTACAAAATTGTGGGTGTAAAAACAGCATAAAATACATATGTAGGACTATTAGTTTTATTTTCATATTATATAATAGGTATATAAAAAATATGAAATAAGCCTAAGCTCCAGCAAATTTAATTTTAATGGCTTGGACAATTACGGTATGTGTAACTACATATGTACGCGTTTATATAATATCTCTTGTGACGAATAAAGTTTATACTACAATATACAAAATTAACTTTCTAAATAATTTCGTTCAAATACTTACTTATTACCTAAAACTAAATACAAACTAATAAGAAAAGACAGCATGTTTAATATTACTATTAATTTCCATATAGTGCATGTATTAATTTTTATAATAATTATTATTATACAAATATAACTCGCAACACTCACCCCTATGACTAAGCTGTATCAAAGCGGCGGTTGAGTGGAAAAATTAAAAAAGCCGTATTGGCCCCGCGCGCTCAATTAACAGAGGGATTGTGGCTTGCGATGACAACGTCATTCAACTTACATTTATTTGCGCCTTCGTTTCACACATGAATAAACTCTTTCGTTATTTCCAGGTAAAATTATATTTTAATATACTCGTATGTACGTAATGGGAGAAACATTGTTATGATAAAACTAAAACTCAGTCATTTTCTTCTCCTTTCATATACTAAGAGCATACGTCATGTTTAGCACAGTTTGTAGTGCCTACTAGCTGCACTAGTGCAGCAGCCGCAGGTTCGAGTCCCGCTGGAGGCATTCATTTGTGTTATGAGCATAAAAGTTTGTACTCTAGTCATGGGTAGAATACGTGTAATATGATGTATATATAGTTATATATGTGTACACATCATCTACTTATCTGGAATTAATAACACATAGCTCGTACCTTACCACGGAACTAAATTGTGCTTAATGTCCCCACATATTAATTTAAAGTATATTATGTAAGAAGAACGCAAGAAACACCTACCTACTTATTACTTAATTACAATAAGAGTCGGGAAGGTTTTATTATAAGAGACGTTGCAAAACTGTCTATACACACATTATATAGTGAATATACTTATTATCTAATTTAAATAATGTATTGTCGTGTTATTTTCAGCAATGTGCGACTCTATATTTTTAGAATACCTAAGGATTTAATGGTTTTTTAAAATTATGAAAAGCCTTTATCGCTAATGATAGTCGTGATCACGATCGCGCTGTATATTTTAATAGTAAACTAGGAACTTACTCTTGCTTTAATTGGTTTCGGTGGTTCATTCGGATGTGTCCCAATGAACGTTTTAAATCAATAAAAACAGTTATTGAGATCGTAAATTTAAACATAGATGCTATCGAGTGCCTACAATGATTTGATATTCCTATCTCTTTTAGTTTTATATCAGTTTTTTTAACAAAACACCATACACATCTTCAACAAGTAATATGCATAAGTCCTGCTTTCTCGCTCTTACTAAATATAACATAAAACCGCATCAAAATCTGTTGCGTGCTAAAGAAGAAAGTGAAGAAACAAATATATTTTTTATTTTGTAATAGTTTTTTGTATTAAATCACTGAGAAAACGATTTTTTTCAATTTTGATCTGAGTAGTAATGTGTTAATACACAAAATTAAATTAAAATGCATTACATGTATAAAATACAGACGAGCAGACAAAAATTTCAACAACTACCTATTATTTTTTATCTTGTAAAAATTATTTAATTTACAGAGATCACTTTGTTACACAGGTATAAATGTGTCTATTTGATAAAATTGTGGGCCTACATTCTTATAAATAAAAGAAAGCTTATCAAAATTTTTATCATTGGTGTGAAAAGGTCTCGTACATTTTTATTGTTGTCATTATATAGCAACTCCCTCGTTTCGGTGCAGAAATTTGGACTTTATACTTAAGAATGTATAATAAAAATATTATGTGATTATTAAAAGACATTTAAAACTAATTGTGGATAATATTACTGAAAATTCTGAAATTTTACATTATTTTCAGATTCTTAATTTAATACAATTAATATTTTGGAACATAATAATATATGTAATACGAGTATGTTATGTTCGGACATTAACGCTAATCACTATGATCTAATTCACCACGCATCACCATATGGACTTGTGAGTTATGGCTATGGGCAATGTATACGGTATATTATAGTAGAAATAATAGATAGTTAAATGCATAACTTTAATAACAAAGTACAAACACGGAGATATAGTAAATATAAACACCCACACCCACCCACGACTGGAGTACAGAGTCATGCTCATCACACAAATTATGACCCTAGCGGGATTCGAACCTGTGACCGCTGGCACAGCAAGTACTCTTCACACTTATTAAAAGTACAGTAAAAAAGTAAAGTACAGTAAACAGCCAAACGTGTCGTCAAATCAACATATTTAAATGATTGCTATCCGGGAAAATATAAATTATGCGAATGCAACACTAAATTGACATAAGTCATAACAAATAACAATGACATTTGTGAAATTTGATAAGTGATTTGAACAATGAACATATAAGTTATGCCTTTGAGGTGGGTTTATTATATCTATGAGTTATGCAGGAACAAAAAGTTTTACTTTTTAAATGAATAGTTATAAGACGTCTGTGTATTACTTGTTCATTTTTAATATTGTATTTTTAATGCTTTATAAATTATAAGGCAAATAAGGTATAAGCAATTTTACTTTTAAAATTCTAAAGGAGATTAAATAGAATAGATACTTGCCGGTAAAAGTTATTAAAAGTTTTAAAGAGCCCCAAAATGAGCAATAAGCAACAAAAGAAAGAAAATAAAAAGAAAAGTACTAACCAAAATGAGAACAAAAAACAAAAATCTTCTATCTTTTCTGTAAGTAAACTTGAATATCAAGTTATTGTCGGTATCTATGAAATAATCGATACAATTGTTTATTTTTTTATTTCATGTTAAATGTTAACATATTTGAATTTTATTTCAGTTTGGGAAGTTTTTATTCATCTCTGCAATAATCGCCTGTTTTACATCATGGTACATATATAAAATTCTAACAACACCTCCTGAACTGCCAAAGCTAGATTTAAATGAATATTGGGGACCTTATCCAATGGATGTTAAACCAGATTTGTCTATAAGACCTTATAATATTGAATTTTCTGATGTGGTAAATTATTTTCGTAACTTTACATACATACTTAAACATTATATATAAAAAATAAGTACAACTTACTTTCAAATGGAGCATACTGAGCTTAATATAACTTCCTATTTTTAACAATATGTCAAAGTAAAGCATATAATCAAGAACTTAATAAAATTTTAATATTATAACATATGATGTACTTTCAGTTTACTCTAGATAATGTCATTGAGATGTATAGATGCATCAGCATCTTTAATTCATAATATAAAATATAAAAATAAAACTGTAATCATTTTTTTCTGAACAGGTGGTTAATGACCTAAGAGAAAGACTGCTCCATAGGAGACCATTTGTTCCCCCATTAGAAGGCACAGGATTCACCTATGGCTTCAACTCAAATTTTATGACTAGAGTATTAGATTATTGGCAGCACAAATATAATTTTAAAGAAAGAGAGGAATTTTTCAACAAATTTGATCACTATGTAACTAACATCCAAGGGATGGACATACATTATATCCATGTGAAGCCTAATGTGCCATCTGATTATGAAGTAAGTTATTATTTTATATTAAAACTCATCCTAGATCTTCTCAAGTCCGTTTGTACATTCGTCAGTACATACATTTTAATGTACATTTGTCTGAAATTAAACATTTTCCTGTAGTAAAAAGTATCCTTTAGATGTATGACCTGGATAAACAGTTATCACCATATGAAATTTCATCAAAATTTGTCCAGTGATTTTGTTGTGATGTGGTCACAGACAGACAATAATCTAAAAACTGTAGATTCAGTTTCTTTATCATTAAGTATTACAATTTTAATTAGATTTTTTATTATATGTATCATCATCAGCCCTTTTTAACGTCCCACTGCTGGGCACGGGCCTCCCTCAGTACGAGGGGGATCAGGCCATAGTCCACCGCGCTGGCCCAGTGCGTGTTGGCGGACTTCACATGTCTTACGAAAACTGGCTAGGTTTTCTCAGACATGCAGGTTTCCTCACGATGTTTTCCTTTACCATAAGACAAGTGGTAATCATGATAGAAATGATTCGCACATGAAAATATCAGAGGTGCGAGACCCGGATTTGAACCCGCATCACTCGGTTATACAAGCAACGCGTTACCGCTGGGCTACCACTGCCTCTTTTATATGTATAATGCATGATTATTAAATAATGTCTACACATCTGTTAACTTCAAATCAAACTAAATTCCTTATGAAGTAACTGAAAAAAAATCTTTTACATAAGCTGTAATTTTTTATAATAAATTTATTTTAATTTCAAATATTGATCACTTCTTTTAATACAACTTTTAGGTGGTGCCATTACTATTGTTACATGGGTGGCCAGGCTCTATAAGGGAATTCTATGAATTAATACCCAAACTCACTGCACCTAGGGTGGGGTATAAGTTTGTGTTTGAGATAATAGCACCTAGTTTACCAGGGTTTGGATTTTCTGAGGTAATGTTTTTTTTAATAAGTTTGTTTTGAAATTGGTTTATATAAAATGTTGAATGTTATAAAAAATAATTATCCTACAGTGAATGTGAGTGTTCATTTTCCTTATTCACTTTACTTATAAAAAACAGTAATTAGTTAAATATATAATACCTCGAGTGATGAAGTATAATTTTAAAACCTAGTACCTACTCTACAGTCTTGTTTTCAACATGTATGTCACTATTTTATTAGGTTTCCTTGATATTAAAACTACAATCAACCATTAAAAAGTATATCATATTATTAATTCGAATTAATTTAAACTTTTTAGGCGCCAGTCCGACCAGGTTTTGGACCAACAGAAATGGCAGTAGTCATATCAAATTTGATGAAGAGAATTGGTCATGAGAAATACTATATTCAAGGCGGAGATGTAGGGCATTTGCTTGGATCTATACTCTCCACTGTTTTCCCTGGAAATGTTTTAGGTTTTCATACAAATATGCCGCTGGTCTGGTTTAATAGATTGGCCAATATTAATGTTTTGTTGGGTGAGTCATACATTTAATTTGTTATTTTTGTGTATGATAATGATTTACTCCTGTTCAAATTATAGTTTGTTTTATTATGTACTAATAATTAACTGCCTCACTTCTCTTGGAAGTGTAGTAACAATAATGATACACCTACATATTATACATATACTTTCTTCCTTTTCCCATCACATGAGATTTACGCTACTTATTAGGAGTTAGGACTCACATATGAATAGACTCATTGCACTATTTCATCATCATCATTTTTAACATCCCACTGCTGGGCACGGGCCTCCCTTAGTACGAGGGGGATCAGGCCATAGTCCACCGCGCTGGCCCAGTGCGTGTTGGCGGAGTTCACATGTCTTACGAAAACTGGCTAGGTTTTCTCAGACATGCAGTTTCCTCTCGATGTTCTCCTTCACCATAAGACAAGTGGTAATCATGATATAAATGATTCGAACATGAAAATATCAGAGGTGCGAGACCCGGATTTGAACCCGCATCACTCGGTTATACAAGCATCGCGTTACCGCTGGGCTACCACTGCACTATTTAAAACGTACTATTTAAAAAGAGCAACTGTTAGTCTTTTGGGCTCTTCTTAGCAGAACTACCTTCCAAGCCGGTGGTACATGGTATGGTAAAAAATGACGATTCAAAAGTGATTTTTGGCATATTTTTCTTTCGTAAAGTTTTAAAATATATATGTATTTTTTACCATCTTTTTTTCTTATTTTAGGATCGTTTTGGCCATCTTTAATAGTAGAAGAAGAATTAAAGAACCGCATGTATCCTTTCACTGACCACATTATGACACTCATAGAAGAATGTGGATATGTACACTTGCAAGCGACTAAACCAGATACTATTGGTATTTAAATGTTCTTTAGGTTTATAATATTACTAATTAATCCTATTTTCGAAATAATAATAAATGAAGTAGAAGCAAAGTTTGTAGTGATTACTACTACTAGGTAGTACTTGCTGTGCTTTGTTGCGTGTTCGATTCCTACTAGGGGCATCAACTTAATTTAAAAATTATTGTTTTTCTATCACAATTACTATGTAATGATAACAAATGTCTAAGTAAAAATAGTAAAAATTATAAAAAAACATGGTTTTTTTCCAACTGTGATCAGTCCTCGAACTATAAACACCTAAACCTGTTTTTGTGTGATATTTTAAACATATATTCCATTATTTTCAATTTTTAGGCATCGCCCTAACAGATTCTCCTGCAGGTCTCGCAGCATACATATTACAAAAATTTTCAAGTATGACAAACCCTGCATACAAACAGTCCGGAGATGGAAATTTGTTAGACAAATACTCTTTGACCCACCTCCTTGATAACATAATGGTGTATTGGTCCACTAACAGCATCACTACTGCCATGAGGTTCTATGCCGAGACTTTTAATAAGAGGTTCATGAGTATGAGGATTGATGAGTGAGTATATAATGCTTATTATACATACATCCACAGTATTCAAAATATACAGACATACCTTCAAATATATTATCTATATATAACAATAAAATTGAAGTGTGTTTTTAATTTCAAATTAACAGCTTTTCACTAAATGCATATGAAGGTATTTAGGGTACTTAAATAAAAAAAAACAATATTTCAAGTTTTTGTCTGTCTGTTTGTTCCGGCTAATCTCTTTACTACTACTTTGACGGGACTTTCACTTGCTGATAGCTAATGTTATACAGAGTAACTTTTTAATTTAACTAGCGGAACCCGCGCCTTCGCTCGCGCTGTATCGCTTGTATTAATATACAAAACATAGCTGTAATAATTTATAAGATATTATACCTACTCTTTCATCATCTATTACATCTTTTATGTTATAGACTGTGCAGATTTTTTTATTCATAAATAATCATAGTTGTCCATAACGGTTTATTATTTCTTCATTCTCCATTTCATCTCCATACTAATATAAATATCAAAGTAATTTTAATACTCTGTGAAACGTCACAGTAAACAACTGAACACATTTTGATGAATTTCTGCAAGGATTTTATAATTGGAAAGCATACCTTAAAATGCAAATGAGAGACATAAAAGGACTTGCAATCTATATACATTTCAAAAATATGTTCTATGAAACTTGAATTTTTAATATATGAGAGAAAATTCATACGTACATACTCAAATACAATTTTTTTCTAATTATTTATTAAATTTCGCTTTACAGAATCCCAACTGAAGTACCAACACGGGGTATAAAGTTCAAACATGAGTTAATTTTTCAACCGGATTGCATTTTAAAATTGAAGTACAAGAACTATCTACACAGTACTATAGTGGACGATGGCGGCCATTTTGCTGCTTTAGAAAACCCAGAAATAATGGCTACCGATATATTTCAAGCTGTTGACACTTTCAGAGAGTTTCATAATGTTGGAAAGTAAGTTTTAAGAACATCCTTAAAATAGTAATAACAACACATTGTTTTTTTTAATTGATTATTTAAAAGTTGATCAATGTTATAGCTATTACATAAAAATCTTGCAAATATCTTTAATTAACTTTTGTTTTGTTTTATAAAATTACCTACATTAATTCACTTTGGAACATCCATTGTAGTTTATGTGTACTCAATAGTCCAGGTTATAATCTATCTTTAAAGTAAATTTCATATAAATTTGTCCAGCCGTTTTAAACTAAGCAAATATAATACATAGTACTTGCCTTAATAAAATTAATATTTTCAGCAAACCTCAAGAAAAAATAGAGGTGAACTATGAAACAGCCAAGACTATATACGACTTCACCGTCAATGATTTATATGGGAGAAAAGTGAAACTCGATAAATATAAGGGATATACATTGATTATAGTGAATGTGGCATCTCAATGTGGCCTTACTGACAATAATTATAATCAACTAAACGAATTATATGAAAAATATGCTAAATCCAACAATTTAAGAATACTAGCGTTCCCATGCAACCAATTTGGAGGTCAAGAACCTGGTTCAACAAAAGATATAGTCAAATTTCTTAAGGAAAGAGATGTCAAGTTTGATGTTTTTGAGAAAATAGAAGTTAACGGTGAAAATGCTCATCCATTGTGGAAATTTTTGAAGCGAACCCAAAGTGGGTCGTTAGGTGATTTCATTAAATGGAACTTTTCTAAGTTCATTGTAGATAAAGATGGTGTACCTGTTGAAAGGTTTGGGCCAAACGTTAATCCGTTAGATTTAGAACCATATTTAGCTAAATATTGGTAAATTATACGTTTTCTTTTGATATTTGAAACGTGCAGAATGATCTGTTCTTTTTAAGGCTTTATTATTTGGTTTTAAGGGTCGTACAACTAACATTGTAAGTTAATAATGATTTATTTAAAAGTAGCCACTATGGTGCCTTGTAATGCAAATTGTTATTAATACTGCATAAGATTGTTACTTAATAAAAATTTTATAATACTTTGTAATAAAATTTTAATTATACTCTTTTGTTTTTGTCACATGTTAAGAGTTGTTAAAAGAAAGTTTTAATAGAAGAAATGTTTGAACTTAGACTTTTTAAATTTTAAATAGATAAATATATTTTATGTAGGATATATAAGGCCTCCGTGTAGAATACCGAGTAGCCAGCAGTACATAAACATGTGATACTTTCTTATATCCAATGGAATAGTACCAAAGAAAAGCAAAGGAAAAACTTGAACTTAAGACGACAGTGCTGTTTAGTTTTTGCTTAAAACTACATTGAATAAAATAATATATTCGTTTAAAATTACTTTATTGCGCAAAATATGAAGTCAAAAAAACAGTTCAAGTTCAGTTCTAAACAGTTTGTCTTCCTAGTTTAAGACGAGAGAAATCTTGAAGAGTATTTCTTGAACTACTCTCACTCCATTGCAACTCTGGTATGGCGGCGATCGTCTATATAACACTTAATTTTAGTTAACTTTAACTACAGTTTAAAAATACACTGAAAATCTTCACAGTGCTGCTCATTTAAGATATAACTGACATTCGAGTTTCGACGATAGGAACTTAAATAAGGATTGTTTTTATCAAGACGACTTTTAAAGACTGATTTCTTAATACGTAATGCAAAGTAAATACTATATCCCATTAACGTCAACGACCCACTGCTAGGCATGGGCCACCATTCAATACAAAGGGGATCAGACCACATTCTACAACGAAGTTTACATCTAAGTGCGTGATGGCGGACTTCACATGTCTTTAGATAACTTATTAGATTTCCTCACGATGTTTCCCTCTACCATAAGACAAGTGGCAATCATATTAGAAATTATTCGCACGTGTAAATATCAGAGGTGCAAGACGTGGATTTGAACCCGCATCACTCTGTCATTCAAGCGAGCGCTACACCACTGATCAACCACTGTCGATCACAAAGTTATAAAGAATAAATCAGTAACTCAATTAAACTAGCTTTTGTTATTCAATTATAACAATGGTTCTCGTATTAAATTTCATAAGGTAGGTATCTATCTTGTAAAGACTATAGAAAATCTTTACGAATGTGATATATTAAAACTTTAAGTGTACCAATTTTGATGAGTTCAAGTACATACTCAGTAATTTTAGATCCCTGAAACTTATTGAAGTGAATCTTCTTTAGAATCGTTGTGATTTGAAACTCGATGAAACGAAAATGCGTCACGATAAAGAAAGAAATACATAAAAGTATGGGATTAAGTCGGAGAGAACGAGATAGAACACATTCCCATGTTGCCATGGTAACCGTTGTTTATTTTTTGACATTTCTTTTTTTATATATATTCATCTCATTCTTTTGTCGATTTACTGAAGTTTCACTTTTATCGTGTGTGAATCGCACACACACCTCTTTCTAGTTTCTTTTTTTTTTAAATATACTAAATAACACACATAATGTTACGATATTTTCTAATGACTAGAAAAAGTTAAATTTTTGATATATTTAATATTTATACCTAGGATGTAGCTATATACTTCAACTTAGTAGCTAATTAGTAATTACATACATACTAAACTATATAACAGATAAATAAATACACATAATGTAGTGTTGAAAATTTTATTAACCTTTGAATACTTACTTTAAAGATTCTTAGAGACTCCTTCACCAAAGCAATATTTCAATTAAATTGCATCTTTTTATTTAAAAATGCTAGTAATATTGGCTATTGTTACATTGTTAACTAATTAGTTAATGATTATGAATTTTTTACAACATACATCTAAGTACAAAAGAATTTATAATCTGTCATGAATGATGTTATGTATAAATGTTGCTACTAAAAAAATACAATTTACTTAAAATATTACTACTAGTGAATGTGATAGGGTTTTTTATCAATACAAAATTATAATGCACATATTATGTGTAAATCCATTTTTTAGTTTAATCTGTGATTTAATGTATGTTAAAAAACTGATGAATTTCAAAAAGAGGTCTCTAAAAGTAAAGAATAATTTAAAATGTAAAGATATAAAAACCCAACCACAACTAATACATAAAAGACTTCAAGGTATATCTTTAATAACCTCTGCGAGTTGTTCCCTAGTAAACATATGGAATAATGACTCAGGCGTCATTGTCACAACTTCTACGTTGTTTTCCGACAACTTCTCTTCCATAACTTGCTTTAGAATAGTAAGAGCAGTCTTGATAGCTTCTTTAAGAGTCATTGACTTGTGATACACTTCCTGCAACAGTAAAAAACGAATTTTTAGTGACCATATAATGTGCTCCAAAATAATAAAATTACATACAACTTAACCCTTTCCTAACTGAGGGTACCAATTTGTACTGGATGATTCCCCGTCTATTATTTCAACAATACGATCGCGCATTACGTATTTGACACTGAGGATCCTTTCGAGTACTACTACGCTAGCCAATCACAGTGATTTATTCCGATTTTGCCTATTTACCGCCAGCTATAAACACTTTCAAGTTTCGAACTGTTTCGGTTTTGAGAACTGCGGATTGCTTTTGTTTTAGAAAATATTTAAAAATATAATAAACGGGGTAAGATTTATTGTTTTATGTTTTTATATTAGCTAGTAGTCTTAACTACACAATTATTATAGTTTTAGATTATAATTTTCAATTTCAGTGCGACAATAACGATAAAAATGTACAAGGACTTATGAGTACCGTCAGTGACTTTTGGTAGATTTTTTGTTAATTAGATCGAATATATTATGATATTTGTTTATTTTATAATACAGATATTTATAATGAATATTTCAAAGAATACGGCTTAGATAGAAGCATTACTTATGGAAGACCTTTTAGATTATTCCGAAACTTTAGATGTGGAATTGTCTGACGAAGAAAACATTTCCGAAGAACAACTACCCTCAACTAGCAATTTTCATAAAAATTTTGAGACAACATTAGAAGAATATATGCTGAGCCAAGCTGAACGTAATACAGGACATGAGTCAGTAGCTAAGATAAAGAATTCTTTATCTTAGGTCAGTAGATCCTAGTTCAGAAATAGACCAAGAAGTAATTGTATATTCTATTCCCAAAACTGTTCCAGATAATTTGCAGACTGAGGAAACTGTTACATCAACACATGCACAGTAAAAAAAAACTCTTGATCCTAATCGTAAATGGAATAAACATGATGTAGAAACATATTTACCAGAATATTCTGCAAACACGGGGGTAGTTGACAAATATTTTGCTGAATGCGCTACGCTAACTGATATTTTTCGGTCTTGATTAGAGGTGTAATGGATAATATTGTGTATCAAAGTAACTTATATGCAACACAATGATGAAGCTACAGTATCACGCATAGAAAAAATGAGTCTTGATCTATAATCACCTGTCCAAAGCCTATCAAAGACTAAAACTCTTACATGGGAGCGATACAGCAGTATATATAGAGAGATACAGCAGACAGATTGAGAATACTGGGTGGACTGGAAGTCCCAAAAATGGTGAGACAGGTTGTTTTGGGCTATTATCGATATTACAAATGTATATAATATTATTCATGGACTCATAATGGAAAAGATACCTGTAAAAGACTTCAGGAGATCCAATGCGCAAGGGTTGATGTCTATGAAGGACATCAAAGATAACAATAGATTATCAAGAGACTCTGTGCCTAGACTTGTGCCATATAAGAGGCACAAAACTGGATTATCAACGTTGAAAGACATTCGATTAGAAGACATTCGCCTCCATTTGTGCCAAATGGAGGTAGGTATGAATACGCCGCATGAAGAAAGTGCAATCAAAGCCTCATACAAAATGTTCACACTCCAATAATATATTTTTATGCTTAAATTAGAAAAAAGAATTGTTTTGCAGAATACCACGATGCTAATGTTTAATTACTTTTAATTTTATCGAGCCAAAAAGAAGTACTTCATGTTCCTATTTTAGTAGTCATTTTGTTACACAAGGTTCCTGACGGTACTTGTAAGTCTAGGTTTTATAAATAGTACCTAGATATAATAAAAAAATCTGGAAAAAATATATTAAATTTATTTACTGCCCCTTATCCATATAGAATCATAAAAACTTTACTTTTTATTATTTTTGGTACATTCGCTAGGAAAGGGTTAATTTTTATTGATTTTACTAAATGAAAAAATAATAATAAATAAAATATTTTAACTTGACTAACATCATGGGAAGAGTTAACTGTATGACAGTAAAAATATTTTTTATAACTTTTTTATGTTGATTTATAATGATTCTTTTTTTAAACGACATAGAGGGAAGATAAGACCTAAATTATATATTTTAAACTTTAAAGTATGCTACTGCATATATTCAAAAAAATATATAAATATTACTAAAAAAGTTGTGTGAAAATGGTATAAAGTAGGAAGATTTACCTTCAAACTTTGCTGAGCACCCTCGCTACCTGATCCAATAGCTTTTGCCTCATACTGAACAAATGTACCACTAGGATCCATGTGGAATAGTTGAGGCCCTTTCTCATCAATACCTATTAAAATAAGATAAATATTAAAGAATATCTAATAATAAGGTTATATTAACTTATTATTTATTATATTACTACTGCTATTTACCTGCAAACATAACAGCCACACCAAACGGTCTAGACATGGCAGTACCACTATCATCATCACTGTCTCCAAATTGTATGGCCAAATTAGATACAGCCTGGGCACAAGACTCTACAGTCATACGCTCATTGTAAACAAACCAGTGATTCTGGCATTCCACCCTAGCTCTCTCAATCAAGGTTCTGTAAATGATAGAATAATAAACACACATCAATTAATCTTCATACAATATAACTTTTAGAAAAATAAACTGTACTTGACTTGCATATCTAAAGACTAATAACAAAGAACCTATATTTAAATTAATGAAAAAACATATGCATACTTAAGATATATTAAAGAATAGTTAATTAACCTATTTGGTACAACATCAATTACCTCGAATCGGCCATTAATCCAGAAACAGCACAAGCGATATGTCTATCCACCTCTACAATTTTTTCTATAGTAGTTGGTTCCATCAAAGGCGAAGTGATTCTCTTTTCAACAGCCAAAACAACACCTTCAGATGTTGCAATGCCGATTGCTGTGGAACCCAATTTTATAGCCTCGATGGCATACTCTACTTGGAATAGCCTTCCCTCAGGGCTAAATGTGTTGACTCCTCGGTCATATTCAGAACGTGTTAGGAACATCTGAAAGATAATGTTTCAATATAATAAACTTACGAACCGGTATGTCGGGAACAACCAACCTCACTAGAGTTTTATGAAAAGATTTATGTTTACGAAATTATAAATGAACTTAAGAAATGTATTACCGTTGATGTTGTTGATTTAAATACCTTTGAAAAATGTAATATATTATGAAAGTTAGCAGAGAATTAAAATGCACATAAAGCCAATGATTTCGTGAGTAATCAAAAATTTGACAGCTTGACAATGACAAGCATTCTTATTTCTAAGCCAGTGCTGCCATTATCATTTTTAATACATGCGTGAAAAGTCCAAAGTAATGCGCTTATCAATAGGCATAAAAATACTTAATTAAGCCTACAACTCCCAGCATGTGATTTGATAAAGCATGTTGGAAGATACAAAAATAAATTACACACTATATAAATCCGAACACAAGTTACTTTTTAAAATTATAAACGAATTACAAAACTTAACGTTCCTTCATGTTAAACTTAAAGTACCTATTTATAATTATATTTAATTCATAATTTTTGAATAATTGATCATATAGCAAACACTAATTAGTATGAGATAACAATTAATGATGAATACAATTTTTAAGCAATTAGCCCCAATAAAATGTTCGTAACAAAAGCTTCACTATGAGCGTAGTAATATATAGTAGGTTACGAGGACAGATTTCCTATTTAAAAGAGATTGATGACGCGACTTGTTCAGTGTACGTTGTAGTTCTGTCGAAGTTACGTTGCAGCTACTGATAAGAAAAATATCGTAGTCAACATTGTCTTTTAAGGACTATTCATTATCGGAAACAAATAAAATGTAAGATAATTTTTGTTTTATATTACAGAAGATATACTAACTTAGACATTATAATATATAATTCAAATAATAATTGTATTGTGTTAAGATCATAAAAGAAGCACTATTTCTACTGAATTCATAGAATATAACTAAAGTTTAAACTTAAAATATTCGTATTTAGATAACATAATATCATCGTGATAAAGGTTTAAGTCAGTGCTAACAATAATAGGGGTACCTACTATTATATGTTACGCGAAAGTTTTATGATTTTTTGTTCACGCTTAACTTAGGCTTTCAGCTCATATAAATTATTTTCTTCTCTTCGAAACTAAATAAATCTAAACTAAAAAGTAGACAATAATACTTTTAAGGACTTTGTTAATTTTGGAGTCGGTGCCGTGAGAACCATCGAAATCGGTTGGCGTGATATTGAGTTATTCGTCCATTTGTCGCGCAAATACTGCAAATTTAAGACTTTTATGGTTTTCTCATTGATGCCATTGTTAGAACTAGAAAATATTAAAATGGGACCACACGGGAAGCACTACCTTTCAAATAAAAAAAGAATCATCAAAATCGGTTCACCCAGTTCAAAGTTATGAGCTAACATAAAAAAAAAACATACAAACGAATTGATAACCTCCTCGTTTTGGAAGTCGGTTGAAAATAGTCAGTTAAACCGAGTAGAATTTACATTGTTTATGGTTTATTTTATTTTTTGTTTTCATGCATGTGCAAATGCATTACTTTTGTCTTTTTTGTAGTCAGGTTTTTGATTTTTTTAATTATTTACCTTTACTTTAAGCAGCGTCTTACGATTTTATAAATTCGTAAGATTTTACCAATACCACTAGTTGAGAAGTAAACGTTTTGAATATTTAATGTGTAATTCGTGACATTTCCCTAGTAGAACGCCTTACGCCACGAGACTATAATCGTCGCAATCTAAAAGGTCCGATTTGACGTTTCTCATTTCACATGCCGCGATAACTTTGTATGAACGTCTATAAATATATTGAAAAATCAAATTCATAATCCTAGTTAAATTACTATGGTACCCATAAACTATCACAACGCATATCATTCGTAAGCATCAAGTATAACTTTATATTGAAAAAATGCACTCAAAAACATATTTACTTATTTATTTAACATATTTATTAATTTATTTAATATTCCGACATGACGTTACTACAATGTCATGTCTTTGTGTTGGTTGCCATAATGTTGTGACCGGTAAAAGCCATTTTTTGACCGAATAAAATCAATTTTATTGGCTGGTGTTTGAATCTCGCCCAAATTTAAACTTCGTTGGAATTCTGTTAAATATTACAAACTCGTGTGTGTAATAAAACTGTCGAGTACAAACTCTAATAATTTTAAATCGATATGTCTCAAGAATCGGCTTTTAAAGCATCCGATTTTTTTTTCACCTCCCTACACAATGTATTTTGATAGCTGTCAAATCGGACCTTTTAGATTGCGACGATTATAAAATTGATTAATAAAGTTACTGTTTAATTTGTATATTATGATGTTTACAAAAGCGCCTCCGTCAATTTAATGGGTCAAATTAGATAAAGGTTTCATTACCAACTAACTTGAAAATTAAAAGGTATTCGGTTGTATTTTTGCATATTATACGGTTTGTTGAACTATTGTTGTTTGATTATGTAGAACATGGAGATTAGAGACCAGGAGAACCAAGGCCCTAGAATGTAGTGTCTCAGAAATATTGTCAAACCAAGGAGGCGCTGCGATCGCTATGTTGTCTCAATGCCTAACTTCACGTTGTCACAATAGTGACAGTACTCATAAATAGCTAACTTCACAGATACTACTTATTGACGGCAGCGCGCTATAAATTCTACAAATTTTCAGAGACAGGCGGGTAATGCTTTAGTATGAAGCGATGGTTCTCCTGTATCTAACCTCCATGATGTAGAAACTGAATGACTTATTTGAGACGAACGCTGATCACATAATAAATAACCTTCATCGACCCTTATTTGCAATGTAGGTGTTGCTACTGTAAAAAAAAACTAAAATGTATTAGAATTTGAGAAACGTGCGCTTATCCGCGACTCTGCAAGATTCGTTATTCGTCATCAAGGCACTGTAGTGTCATCCAAATCCGTTCAATATTTTCGCGAGAAAGAGTAGGTAACAAACGATCGTAGATGCATCCTTCCATCCTCGCAGACCTCTGCAATTGTGATATTTTTAGAATAGAGCTCAAAAAAAAAATAGGAATATGTAACATTTTGTCACAATTTTGCTTGATTCTTGAAGATTTTGATGTTCTTTTCATAAAACTAATAATTATAAAGAAAAAAGTTATAAAAATATCTTCTTCTATTCTATTGAATTTTCTTAAAACTTATATTATAAAAAATAACGGCTCACCCGCACTCCGCTAGGGTACGTCTCTATGTATGGTACATTTTAACGGTCAGTAAACATTTCTTAGTTGATATACAGTGAATTTTTGTCTTGACCCGAATAGTTATCATCATATCAAATTTCATCACAATATGTACAGTGATTTTCACCTGATGTAGTGACAGACAGAGAAAAAGACAGAAAAAAATTCAATTCAATTCTCTTGTTAATGGCTTCAAAGCGTGCCAGTTGAGCACAGATTACTTCGCCAATGTCACGTAGAATGGAGAAGACAATTTTTTTTTGAAGAGATTGGTAGACAGAAAAAAAATCTAAAAACTAATTGGGCTCTGTATCGAACTTGAGTAACGGAGATATGGTTATTCTCAACCAAATTATCAATCATTCATAGAAGTAATATACTATGTATTACGAAAAACAGTATAAAATATTTTTATGTTCGAAAATCAATTACAACTCACCTGTATGCCTGCTAATACGTATTACTTTAGTTTTTATTAATTATTTAAAGTATTTTGATAACATTGAAATAAATTTCTTTTTTTTTCAGATTCACTTGATTTGACACTGATTTATTAAAATGAATATAGCGGAGGACCCCGACAAAATTGTAGGAGGTATAGAGATTTTAGAAAAAAATGATAAATTCTACAGTGTTAAATACAAAACAGGAGAAGTAGGATGGTTATACATTTTAAATGACCACGTTTTTAGATACTACATGTCTCCGTCTGGAAAATTTCATGAATATCCAAAACCGAATGATCCACAAGATGTCGCAAAGATAGTAATAAAAAATGCAGATGATTACGGCTACACAGCGTTCCAACTATCATTACTTATCGATGTTAATACACATTATATTGTACAAACAAAAGATGTACAAATTGTGTTTGATAAGATACTAGGAACACTGAAGGTGTATGACATCAAAACTGACACAGATGTCTTGCACGAAGCAAGACCTTTGTCATATCCAGATTGTAAATCAGTACAAACAATACATCAGAGAACTAATGAATATTTTTTTGGTGGTGGAATGCAAAATGGGAGATTTAGCCATAAAGGAGAAATTATTAAAATTGTAAATAGCAATAATTGGGACGACGGGGGAGTGACATCACCATGTCCATTTTATTGGTCTTCTTTTGGATATGGCGTGCTAAGGAACACTTGGCAACCAGGAATATACGACTTTGGGGTAAAATCCATTGATTTTATCGAAACAATTCATAAAGGAGAAGATTTTGATGCTTATTTCTTTATAAATGCTCAACCAAAAGATATTCTTAAAGACTATTATGAGTTAACTGGGCAACCGCTTCTGATGCCAGAATACGCATATTATGAGGCACATTTAAATGCATTTAATCGTGATTATTGGGTTGAGGTTCCTCCAAATATATCTGGCGCTATTCTTTTCGAAGACGGAAAGTATTATAAAAGCTATAAACCTGATGAAATAGGTGATAAAAAAGGTATTTTAGAGTCACTAAATGGTGAAAAAAATAACTACCAATTTTCTGCTCGTGCAATGATAGACAGATATATAAAACATGACATACCTTTAGGTTGGTTTATTCCAAATGATGGATATGGCTCTGGTTACGGCCAAACGGATTCGTTAGATGGTGACATTGAAAATTTAAAAGAGTTTGTTAGTTATGCAATGGGAAAAAGCATCAAAGTAGCTTTGTGGACAGAATCCAACCTAAAACCAGTCGATCCTTTACACCCTAAGAAAGGAGAGCGAGATTTGAACAAAGAAGTCGGTGTCGCTAATGTGGTTGCATTAAAATGTGACGTAGCTTGGATTGGCAGCGGCTATTCGTTTGGGTTAAATGCTGTTGAACAAGCCACTAAAATATTTGAAAAAGCGGCGAAGAATAGGGCACGAAACTTGATTATAATGGTCGATGGCTGGGCTGGAACTCAGCGGTATTCTGGTATATGGAGTGGCGATCAAAAAGGAGGCGAATGGGAATATATTAGATTTCATATACCAACCTACATTGGAGCAAGCCTATCTGGTCAACCTGTAATCGGTTCCGATATGGACGGTATTTATGCTGGTGGATGCAAAGAAATCAATATTCGTGACTATCAATGGAAAACCTTTACTCCTTTGCAATTAAACATGGATGGTTGGGGTAACACTCCAAAGACGCCTTTCAGTTATGACGATGAAGCTACAAAAATTAATAGAGCCTACTTAAAGCTAAAATCCATGTTATTGCCCTACAATTATAGTATTGGATATGAGTCAATTAGTGGTCTTCCTTTGGTCAGAGCCATGTTTCTTGAATTTCCTGAGGAATTTCCGGCGTACACCAAAGATTCTCAATATCAGTACATGTGGGGTCCAAATATATTGGTTTCCCCAGTTTACAACGATGTAAAAGTCGACAGCGATTCTGTACGAGATGGAATTTATCTTCCTGATCAAAATCAAGTGTGGATAGACTTTATTACGGGAGAAAAGTATCAAGGTGGAAAAATATATAACAACATCATCGTACCTTTGTGGAAAATACCTGTTTTTATAAAAGATGGCTCCATAATTCCAGTGACAAATGCGAATAATAATCCACATGAGATAAAAAGGGACTTGCGCATATTCACCATGTACCCAAGTGGGGTTTCAAGCTTCGTTATATATGAAGATGATGGCATAACTTCGGATTATTTAAAAGGTAGTTTTGCAACAACCAAAATTTTAGCACAGGGACCAAAATCTAACGAAACTGGTGATTTGTTAATAACTATATATAAAACCCACAACTCTTATGAAACTATAGTAAAAGAACGGAGTACGTTATTACAAATAATGGCGTCTACAAATGTTGAAAACATAAAGGTTGACGTGAACGGAGAACCCCTTGCTTTACAAGAGGCTGATAATTTAGATGACTTTGATACTCAACAAAACGTATTTTATTTTAATGAGGAATTCGTCCTTAATCCATATTTGGAACAATATCAGGACACAAAACAAAAATTTCTATTGATTAAAATAGAAAAGATGGATGTCACTATGAACGAAATTAATATTAAAGTAAAGAACTTCTCTAATAACGGAGAAGTTTTTGGGAACCTGAAACTTGATGAGCACATAAAATTCCCAAGCAATTTCAAGGTCAATGAAGAAAAAAGTACATGCTCTTCCATTACTTTAGAGTGGAACGAAACAGGTGCAGATTTTTATGAAATAGAAAGAGATGGTGTAATATTCAGCAATATAGTAGGCAGCACTATAACATTTGAAGATTTTATAAGTGAAAGTAAACATGATTTTAGAATTCGATCTGCATTGGCTAACCTTGTATCAGAATGGAGCTCTGTTGTATCTGGATTTGTATTGGAAGATCCTTTTAAAAACAAAATCATACAAAATATTAAAGTTCAATGCAACTTTCCTTGCCAACCGTCTCAAGATGTATCCAACCTTATTGAGAGAAATAAATTAATTTGGCACACCCATTGGGGTTCTTCAGGCAAGGCGAATCCAAGAAAAAAGAAATATATTAATTTAAAAATCGATTTGGGAGCTATCCACGAAGTAGATCGAGCTATTTACTTACCTCGTGATGACGTTGGCAACGGTACCATACTTAAACTAAAGCATCGATGTTCTACAGATGGCACTAAGTGGACTCCTTTATCTGATGTTATTGAATTTGAAGCAAATAATTCAAGTAAAGAGATTGTTTTCGATGGTATAAAAATGAGATTTTTGGATCTAGTGATATTAGAAAGTATCGGCAACTTTGGATCGGGAAAACAGATGATGTTCCTTAAAAAATAAAACTTTAGGATGACAAAATTTCTAAACCAGATTTATAATAAAAACTTTATGCTAACAAATAGTGAAGCAAAATAAATAATTTACTCGGTCATTCACACATTACTCTTACTATAATAAAAATCAATTTTGCAATTCTTCAGCATTTCTAAGAGCAACAATCTTACATATACATAAATTTTCATCAAAAACACAACAGATGGACAAATCTTCTAGCACACAGCTATATTCATGATCAGGATATCTGGTTCTCACGTAAACTGACCTAGGGTCTTCTGATAGAAGATTTTCAATGTTAGTTTTGAACGACTCAGCCCTATCTCCAATCAAATTATTTAATCTGTTGAGGGCATCATCTGTGAATATCACTCGATATTTTAAGGCTGGCGGGTTATTCACCCACGATGCTACACGAATTCCGTCTTGATTCACATTCACACTGTTTTGGGGTGGTGTAAATCTTTCTTGACCGTCTGGAGCACCCCTTTCGGTGTCCACTCTACGAATCGGTGATGAAACTGGTCCATCAAGTAAATCTTCGTTAGCTGGAGATTCGCGAGGTGAGATTGGTGTCATGCGGTCGACACCAGGAGATAGCATGTCCAAAGGTGATGATAATGGACTCGATGTGTCAACTCCAATTGGCTGTGATAAGCGAGGACTCAAGCTAAAATGGAAAAATATACATATTGAATACTATTTCAGTAAGCGGATGCCCCTACCATCAAGTCATGGAACTAATGTCAACCTAGGGATTTAATAGATAATTTTAGTCTGTATTTTGTTATTGTACAAGTATAATATACTAGAAATGTACATCAAAGTATTCACGAAAGGTAGGTGCGGAAATATCTAGAGTGGTGGCCTTAATTACCAAAAAAAATTTAAAGGTAAACAGCAAAATAACTAAGGATTTACTCATAGTAGGTCTGTTAGTAAACCATTTATATTTTTTGTAGCAGCAAGTAAATACATGCAAGGGATGGTAATGTAAATCAGTATTATATCTAGTAATTTTAAACAAGGCATTTATTGTTTTAATATTAAAAAAAAAACAATTATATACAGTAAAAGTAAAATAAATCGATTAAATAAGTAGGTAATAAGAATAATTATTAATTATTGTATAACAGATAAAAAAACTTTTAAAGGAAATTTATTTTTATAACATTATTATTTTTTAAACAAAATATCAATAATATTTTTATTATAAACAACAAAACTGGTTGTTTTTTTTATTTCAACATGCTCCTCATTCAGAAAAGCTGTGTACGCTAACAGAAAAGAAATAACTATATAGGTAGGTCTTTAGTAATCTACACCCTCTTCATAACCAAAAATGAAATTGAACTTAACTCAAACCCCCACAACATAGCAGTTAGCAATAGGTACTTAGACCATCAGTAATTATGCTAAATATTCACCATAAACTATTTATTGACATATTTCTATAAATAAAATACATGCAGAGGCTTTGTACAGAATACCAGATTTGTTTATTTAACAATTTGTTTCTTTGTAAACAATGAACACCATTACAGTCCTTTACGATGTTTATTTATAATATGTAGACTGATAGACTGGTATCCATAACACAATCCTCAATACTATGGCAAAAAATTATCTAATAATTTAAAAAGTTGAAAGTTATTGATTATTCTGAAATTTTTTGTGTGTATTTGCCATTTGGTAGGTCTGAGAATAAGTCGTTGGCCAATTTTTATTCCCATATGTGATTAGGGATGACCTTCTCCAGATATTTAATTTATTATTTTTGGATCAAATTTTTATTTTTTAATGATTTGGCATAAAAAAATTATAACCCTAAATTTTTATCCGTCGAGCGCGGGCGGAGCCGCGGCAATTACTAGTATTATATAATATTTTGCTATCAATACTTAATTTTTTTTTTTTTTTATGGGACAAAGGGGGCAAACGGGCAGGAGGCTCACCTGATGGTAAGTGATCACCGCCGCCCATGGACATCTGCAACACCACAGGGCTTGCAAATGCGTTGCCGGCCTTTCAAGAAAGAATACGCTCTCTTCTTGAAGGTTGCCAGGTCGTAACGGTTCGGAAAGACCGCCGGCGACAGCTGGTTCCACAGAGTGGTTGTGCGAGGCAGAAAATGCCTAAGGAATCGCACTGTTGTGGAACGCTGGACATCGAGGTGGTGTGGGTGGAATTTACGGTTTAGGCGCGATGTCCGATGATGGAATTCTGCGGCCGGGATCAGTTCGAACAATTCCTCAGAACACTCCCCGTGATAAATGCGGTAGAAGATGCAGAGTGATCCAACATCTCTACGCAGAGCTAAAGTATCAAGCCGATCGGAAAGAGCTTGATCGTCTATAAGTCGAACCGCCCTACGTTGAATGCGGTCAAATGGAAGTAGCTGGTACTGGGGAGCTCCTGCCCAGATATGAGAACAGTACTTCATGTGCGGCCGAATTTGCGCCTTATAGAGGTTAAGGCGCTGACCAGACGTGAAGTACTGTCTCGCCTTACTGAGCACACCAAGCTTCTTTGAGGCCAATTTGGCCTTATCTTCCAATTGACCACGGAACTGGACTTTGCTCGAAATGTCGACGCCAAGTATTCCGATACTGGCTGTGGCAGACAGGGGAGTGTCCTCAAATTGAGGAGTTACGACAAACGGCATTGTTTTAGTGGTTAACGCGCAAACTTGTGTCTTTTTGGGGTTAAATTGGACTAAGTTTCGTCGACCCCAATACTAAAATAGATCAACCTTTACATAATTAAAAATAATAATAATAACCAAGCAACAAACATACCTTCTAACTGATAAAGAGTCAACATCTATATGTAAATTGGCCACTATTTCCACTGGATCATTAATTCCTTCCGTAGGCGGTCTCTCTAAAGCTGACAAAGTTTCTCCATATGTCTGTGGGTAATCATATTGTGGTATGTATGGTTTTATATCAAGTATAGGTGTTCCATTAACCATATCTACACCGTTGAAATAAATTGTGTTTCCTGAAATAAATTATAGTTTTATAATCACAAAGCACACTGATGGATTGTAATTAGGGATTGCAATCCCGCAAAACGGGATCCCGCAGCTTCAAAGTGTGGATCCGCGGATCCCGAAACTTACAAATTAAGAAATATTTAAGAAAAAGCCAGACAGCAACCTAAAGGACTTTTAGAAAATTTGAGATAGAAATGACGTTCTTTGAGTACGATGGTGTTAGAGGAGAGTAGCTGACACTCGCCTTTGAAAATATCCTGACGGTTCAGCCTGCTAGCGTAGAAGCCGAGAGATACTTTATTACAAGGAAGCAACATTTAAAGTATCCTTTATTGAAGGAAAATCGTTGATTCCTATGGGAAAACACATTAATTGGTTCTATGGAACGATGAGAATGAGGACCCTATAAAATATGGCTAACTCTTGCTAATAGGTCTATAGAAAAGTTTGCGACAGTATAATATGTCTGTCTCCTAAGGTACACTCGAAATAATTATTTTTATTATTTATACATATTAAAAACAAATATCTTAGCTAATGATGTGTGCATTCACACAATAGGTACTGAATTAATTTTAACTAATCTTTGTGTAATGTTAGATTATTACTGGGGTATTAGTGTCACTAAAAGATATACAGGTAGGTACTACAATCAAATATTTTATTCTCACAGGAAAACGCAATATCTGGTTCTATAGAGCAGTCCTCCAAAAAAGAGGGTGGACTTTTAAATGGGGAATTATTTGTTGGTACATTAGCAGTAATAGTTCCGATCCCGCTAGTGTTTGAGAAAAGTTTATTTTTACACAAAAATGTGTAATCTCAATTTGGTTTTATAACATTCTTTAATAGATGCGGGATCGCGCGCGGGATTGAGTAATCCCGCGGGGTTGAATGAACTGCGGGATTGCAATATCTAATTGTAATGTATAGATTTAATATAAATTTAATAGAAGATCTGAATTATATAGATAATCATCAGCTACGTATTCTATGCTGCTAACTTCATTTATATTAAATATGAATGAAAATATAATCACTTTTTATATTCATTTAATGTTTATACTTTATAGTTTGGTAATCACTATTTGCTAAAAAACTAAAATATCCTCAGTCATAGACATTCATAGTTTTTACCTTCAATGCTATGAATTTTGACAAGAGATAATCCAATTGGACAAGGCCTATGTGGAGACCTAGTGGAGAAAACACCTTGTCTTTCACCACCAAGCCGTGGTGGTGATACTTTTGCTGGTACATTGGAACTATCTGTTAAATGAAAATAAAAAATGATCCTGAAAAAAAGACATCCATTTCATTTAAAGTATTCATGTTTTTGTAGCTATAATAAATTATCAATAGTAAGAAGATTTTTTAATTATATAATTTAAGGTAAAGAATAATCATTTTTCATTTTGAGCTTTTAATTATAGCAAAAACATATAAATTTAAGAGTGAAAACTGGAGTATTAAAGAATTTTAACTATTTTGGCACTTAACAAGTTACATTTGCATGTAATTTGAAAGGTAGTATTCAGGTAGGTCAGTATAATAGAAACAAAATATACAATACAAACCACATATGTGAAAACTCTTGTAATCCATCAAGTGCATGCTCAGGGTTATTAAAAACATTTGTATCGACAACAACAGCCCCTTGTACATTGGTCAAAAGTGACGATTGTCTAGGCACTCCTCTCTTATTATTGAAAGAAGTTTCAATGTACCCAATAGGTCTAAAAGATATGTTACTGCTGGATTGAGGTTCTGGAACTTCATTCTTGTTACAGTTATTCACCACTGTAGAAGCTAAAAAAAGATTTTCCATTTTAATCGAGGAATGCATCCCTCCATAATATTATACAGATATTGATGTTAATTACTAATTTACATTTAATTCATATGTCAGAACATATATGTTAAAGTTGTTTTTCAAAAGAAAATATAGTATAGTATTTGCTTAAAATTATGAGATAATTACTACATATTGTACCTTCTGCTGCACAACTTGAACAACGAAGGTTATTTAGAGTAGACTTTATATGCTTAATTTCCTTTTGATGCTCTTGTTTTAAGGCTGAAATTCGTTGTCTAAAACAGAAAGACAGATTTTTTTAATAAATTTATAGTATAATGATTTATTTTTATTTATAAATATTAAATTTATTCACCTGAGATTTTTAATTTCGGTTCTGGCCAAAGCTATTTGATTTTGGTAAACATCAATATTTTCTGTCATGGTAATAAATATTCTGAAATACTGATTAATTTCAGTGTATTTAGAATATTTAAGTATTAAAAAATGGATAAAATTACAAAGCTATCAATATTTATTCAATTCAATACAATAAACCGTAAACATATAGTTTAAACCAAACACTAAACAAACATTATAGGTACAATTATACCTAATTTAAAATATGAATCAAAATGAGCGCTCAACTGTATTACGCTAAAAATAGACACAATAAAGTAAAAAAATAATTTTCTTGTTTTATTTATCACATAGTACGACGTTATCACCCCTACATGATAATTTAAGTAGATCGATTTTAAATTTGTAAGTATAGTGATGATATTTTCATGTTAATATATATAATTATCATCACTATATTTACAAATTTAGAATCGATCGACTTTAAATCTATTTTTTTGATATCAAAAGGAATAGTTAGTATAGGGTGCAAATTTCCAGATGGCGTTAATGTCGTGTTGGCAAAAAAAACGGTAGAGTGGGCTCTCTATATTTAGGTATATATTACTTTTCTCTATGATATGAATCATAGATGAAAAATAAAGTAGATGGCCATCTTCTTGGAGAATCTCTCTATCCCGTTCATTTGCTTGATAATTATCATGCTCTCTCTACTTTTGGCGACAGTGGAATGTCATAATGGAATAGCAATATATTTCCATTTCATCTACATACGTCATTACTGACGTCATATGAACATAACAGAATGTCATGTAGTTATACGTCACTCATTTTTAATTTTTTGAAATTTTCTAATTTTAACCGTTGTCCGTTGCAACTTGCAACTTTTATTTTCGCAATTCGCAGCCATTACGAGAGAAATGAATTGAACTTTTATTTTATTCCTTTGTGCTACATACTACATACATATATAACTTTTAAACTTGTAAAAAATTATATAAAATACCGGATTGGACTCGTCGTGACTGTGTAAGAGGGATTGTATAGTTTTCTAATAGTAATTTACATTTGATCAATTTGTAAATTAGTGTTGATTATTGTAGGTTAGTGTCGATTAATATAGATCAGTGTTGATTAATATAGATCAGTGTTGAATAATAGTGGTATAGTTGGATTTGTGCTTTGATACGAACTGTAATTTCTTCATTAGTGTTTCTCTTCGTTTGGTCGTTGTTTTCAAGGAAGCATTGTAATATTCCACATTGTGAGAGAGGTAAAAATTTAAATCAGTGGGCTACATTTGTTAAAGCTTGTCTTATTTTACTTAAATGTAATAAGAAAAAGTTTGATACAAAAATAATTTGTAGTAATCATTTTGTACCTTATAGCATATTATGATCAAAATAATAATGAAAAATTCTTAACCAATAGAGCTGTCTGCTGTGACTAATCAAGATATAATTAAGACTAAAGACGATAATGACGAATAATTATCTTTATAAACAACTGCCTACTTATTTTAAACTTGATCGATTTCAAATTCCAAATCCTTCTTCCTCTTCGACTAATAAGAATAATGTTTTATGTGTTTCACCTCTCTTACAAGTTACAGGTCAAAATTCCACAGAACCACCTGTAAAAGAAGTACAACATGCAGCTGAATAAGTATCCACTGTTATATATTTATGGAAAAGTTGTAGTAGATTTCCAGTTATGATTAGCTGGAGTAGTTCCTAAAACAAGAAGATGACAACACTAATGAAGAAAAAGGTATAGATTTTTACTACATCATTTAAATTTGCCAGTAAAATCTACTACCTATAAATTCTATATTAATAAATATTCCCCTGCAACTAGGAATTAATAACTATAAATTTAGCAACCCCCTTGAGGCTTAAGATTTGCCATGTAATTTGATTTATGATGTAATGGCAATTAAATGGGTGGTATCAAGAAATACTTAAAAATGTACTTTAAGAAATCTTCAAACAATTTTCATAACAGGGTTTATTCCTAGAGTAGTTACATCTGACCAGAGTTCTGCCAATTTAGCTGCAATAAATTCAATAATTTCTGATACTAAAGAGAACATAATTAGTAGTGATAATGATGCATCAAGAAGAAATTATTATGTAGTTAGTGGGAAAAAATGTACCATATCTATTATGTACCACATTTACTGAAATGTTTTTGTAATAATTTCCAGAAAAAGAAGCTTCTTGGCAGTCAGTGTGCTCAGTGGGATTATGTCCATAAATTATGTTGTAATAATATTCTTCAACCAATTCCCACCATGGCGGCCAATCTCAATGAGACTGGCCAAATATGCAGGAGATATTATAGTGCACAAGTGTATGTGTAAACACAAGTGCACTCTATTCCTATCACTCTAATACTATGGTGGTACGACTACTCGACACGACCAGTGAGAGCTAAGGTGCAAGACCAACGGCTTTATGTGCTCTCCGAGGCATGGGGGTGACACGCCCCCAACTTCCCAACTCTGGGCTGTTACTGAGGCTTACAAAACAGAAAGACTTAATGAGCACAAAGGTGCTGCAAGGCTAGCAATACTTCCTGACAAGCATATTTATCCAAACTCTTGATAAGATGAAGGCTATTGTTACATTTTATAAATTAAGGTAAATATTACTTAAGATCTTTGATATTAGCTTATCTTTTATATTAATATTGCCTTTAAGGAACAAATTTGAAGGTTCTTGAAGCTATCAATATAATGTTGAAAAGTTTGTTCATTGATTGGATACATTATGGCTATTTCTCTATATAGCTATTAGTTACTAATCATTACACTTCAGATTAATTGACTTTTGCATTGAATAAATGATACATACATACAACATATAATTATATTATATGTTTACAGATGAAGTATGCTGTGCAGGTCTTCAGTCAAAGGGTTTCAACATCTATAAGTCTCCTGATAAAGGCTTTCAGTTTCCAGGAAGAACATAACTGTAGTACATTAAATGTGGATACTGAGAATGGCTTTTTCACTGCTGAGCTGAGATGATTTTATTTATGAATGATTTATTTGATAGTCTGATTTGCTCTGGCTATGAAGGTTTTAGCTTACTACATAATGCTTTGCCATTAAATTCGAGTCATGTTGATTTAGAAACAAGGCTTTGAAAAGCTACACTCAATTAAATTTGATGCTTCAGACTCACGAGAAAGCAATCCTGTTTTTTTGCAATATTTTAGTCATGAGTTGAATACTATAAAGGAGCTTTGGCCTGATTTAAAATTAATTCCATATGTTAAATACTTAAGTCTGAAATGTCTTATCCAAGATCCTTTAGAAAACTTTTTTCTCAAATCAGAGGACAGGGTGGTGGTGGCAAGAACAAAAGGGGATGAAGATTTGCTTAATGAAATGAAAGTTTCAAACGAACTCGGCGTCGCCAGAGTACTTGAATAGTATTCCAATATTGTTTTGTTCATTAATTAACTTTTATTATATATTTCTAATTTTTGAGATTTAAAAAAAAATGTAATTTTCATTGAATTTATTTTGTATAAAAGTAATGCCTAAATATTTGATTTGATTCCAGAGTGAGAATATGTAATGGATGGACCAGTATATTATGTAATAAAAATATGTAAAATAAATACTAAAACTAAGCAAAGAATATTTCTGAATGCAGGCATTAAATATGTAGACTACTTTTTTATATTTGTATAAACTGTTATATTCAACAATTTTACTACCAAGTATAATTTTATTATTCGTTTTTTTACTGAAATTTGTATTTTTTTAAATGGGTATGAGACCAAAATATTTGTTCGAACGCTCTAATTTCATTTGTTTTTATTATTTATACATAAAAATGGTTCAACTCCTAAAAAAATTTAAACAAACGCAAAAGCCAGTTGGTTCTTAATATATGACTATATGCACGTACCCAGTTATAATAATGTGAATGTTATTAAGAAGATTGATCTAATTTTTGTACTAATAATTTTATTGCTATGTAATATAAAATATTTTCACTTACACCTAATACAAATAAGGTATTGAAGAGTTTTTGAGGTCGTTAATTTTTTTCTACACAAAATTATTGTACTAATTTGTATTACATACTTGGAATTTGTATTCAAATAATAAAATTCTTTATAATTGTCCTTTTATCGTAAATCATGTAACTATATTTAAAAAGAAAGTATTTCGCTGAGTTTCTTTACTAGTTCTTTTTGGGTCTGAGGAGTTTCTCCGAAGTGGTAGTATTGAATAGTAAATAAAGAAAATTAATACCCTATTTTTGTATTTTATTTCTAATTATATTTAACTTTATCATAAAAATATCCTTACTACAAAACCGTAAACCGTTGTTGAAAACCGTTTTTTTTTTCGATAAATACAACCCTATTTAACCGTAATTAATACCGACTACACATCACTAGGCATTTAATCTCCCCGAATTGCAAATGACGTCATAGATGTGACGGTAGTAGAGCGAGATGGCTTGGCGACTGAAAAGAAATACAATAGCCGTGAGAGGAACAGCAAATATTGAGTTGCCATTTATGTTTTAACAATTCCCTACTTTAAAAATATTTCTCTAAAATATAAATCGATTTTTATAATCTCAAAGTTCTGGATATAAATATTTTATGCTTAATATAAGGTATAAAGTTATTAAGAATAAAATATAAAGTTATTGGTAAAAACAATTGAGAATATTTCAAATTTTTACATAAATCAATGTGCATATATGATTTACAAAAAATATTTTTTAGCATATTTAATTTATTTATATGTATTTAATAATATAATAGAATTTTAATTAACATATTCTATGCAGCTATTTATAATTTGTAATAATTAAATCGGGAAAAATCTTCATTTTATCACCCCACACTGCCGGCTGCTCCACCACTTACGTCCCTTATTTGCTCCTGTAACTAAGAATGCGCTTGTATGAAGGTCGGTCGGGCCTGATATGAATCTTCAATTCAATTCACTTAGGATTATAGATAAAAATTGAAAAGTGACAACTGACAACCATAGATATGATAGATGAATAATAAAGTAATAAACGTGACAACTATTTTATAATTTATATATTATAGGATTTATATCTCGGGTCTCGGGATGTGTAACGTAGTACATGTATAATTTGAAAATAGTTTTCTAATTAACTTTAAAAAAATATAGTATGTTCCTCGCTGATACATAGTATTATTGAATACTAATAAATTAGGTTAGACAGAAATTAATTTAAAGTAAAAAAATGGTAGCTATTTACTTTTTGTTATAGATAAAATCTTTTGGAAATATAGCTTAAAATAATTAGAAATTCATCATAGTTTGATTAACAATATTTTTATGAGAATAGTAAATAGTATATTAAATTACCGGTTTTTAAGCAAACACAATGTGACAGTATAGATGTCAATCACTATGTGACTATTGCGTTTTTCCGATTGCCGCACACGTGCCGAGATTCGTAATATTTTTTACTTAAATAAATTCTGTTTAGCACGCGCCGTGAAGTTTTTGAAACTTTGAAAATCAATCAAATATTCAACAAGACTCTCCTAAGAAAATCATTTTAAAATTAGTGAGTTTTTAAAATACTATTTGACATACAGGGGTGGGGCAAAATGTCTGTAAGGAAAAGATCGCCACGTGTCCTATTTTTTATATTTTCATTGATTTTTATACGATTTAAATTTATTATTATGTTTTAATCGTATTTGATTGACACGTAAAACTATAAAATTTATTTTTGATTTAATAATAGTTTATTATATTTCAAGACATTACTTACATCGCCTCTAATCGGTTTATTTTAGGCGCCTGTATTTTCTTAAAGGTTGTAATATTTCTTGTTGTTTTAAAAATAATTACCTTTATATATATTTAAGTTGTCTATAATTTCTTGTATTCGTATTATAAAAAAGATTGCTTATATTTTACTGTTATAATTTTAATTCTATCGCTACTACAATATCCGCAATAGGGGTAAACCCAATCTATTGATTTTTGTTTTGATATATATCCATTTGTAATTTTTATCTTCAAACCCAAAAAAATCTTTTCATCTGGGGGTAGTTGACAATCATGAGAATATTGTGAGACCAATCTCTCACTAATTTACTTTAAACAATAAGTACATTGATAAAGCAATACATATTATTATACTATTGTATATATAAAGTAGTAACTGATATTTTTACTTTTTCTAATTTGTGAGGTATACATTTAATAGAACATTTCTGATTTTTCTTCTAGAAAACACTCAAATTTCATGGCCATGGTGACTGAAGCCAAGGTGAATGGCAGTGGGGCTGAAACCCCTAGTGAGCTCCTCCCTGCATTAGCTGAGAAACCTGTTGGATTGCCACCCGGCAAGTATGCACTTGTTGGTTGGGATATGGATACTACTGGAAGGAGGCTAATTGATGAAGTAAGGAAATTATTTTTTCTTTAATCCTTTAAGTTTAGTGTCCCATTTTATGTAGGGATTTATTCATTTTATGATATTTTTGTTTATTGTCTTAGTTCTTATTAAAATTACTGCAGTTCTTGAGGTGTAAGCTCAGATGAGTGATATTCAAAACAACAGCCGCGCTTAAAAAACCAGTATAAATGGGTTAAAACCAAGTGCAAAACACTACACCACAAGCCAAAATGCTGAACTAAATGCATGAGGACTGCTTTTCTGTTATACTTAAGTACTATTGTTGCAACATTGTCACCAGAAATAAAGATATTGATTCTTCTATAAATATTTATATTAAATATATTATTTAAGTTTTATATATAAATATTAATTTATAATAGTAGTATTTTATTCTATTTATATTATTTTGAATAATAAAAAAAGATAATAGTAATTTTTATTGAAAATAAGTTAAAATTAATTAAACTTATAAACAAGTACTACCACCTACTAGTAACAATAAAACAAAAGTAATATACCTATTACTAATTTATTTTCCTCATTTGATTATAGATTTGCCAAATAGCTGCCTTTACTCCAAAACAAACATATTCTCAATATATTATGCCTTATGGGGATTTAAACCCGGGTGCCCGTAGACGTCATAATGTACGCGTAGTTACTGTCGGCAGATATCGTATGCTAAAGGATACTAATACTCATAAGGTAAGCTTTAGATTTTTGAGTTGATAATATAAAGTAGTCCTTAAGAGCATTTGTAATCTTTCCAAACTGTTTTTTTTTAAACTTTATCATGTTAACAATACTAAATACCAAAAATATACAATTGAGATTTATATGCATTTAGTTTACTTGTAATTTTTACAGATAGTGTACTCTTTAAATACAAGAAAATAGTAATTGCAAGTGTCTCTTACATGCTATAATGGATATTTCAATTGGCCTTTTTAAAAACAATTTTCTGTTGTATCTTTTACAGCTATGCCAACATTAGTCATAAACATTTTTAAGTATGATTCAATTGAACCAATTTTTTTATTTTATATTCTCATGGGAATCTCATAATTGAAATTGATTCAGTACTTGTGTCAAATTGATTTCATAACTTACTGTTTTATTATATTATGTAGAGATTTAACTCCTTAACTATGATTGAAACAAATTCTTTACCAAAGCATATGAAACACATAGTCGGCCAACGGATGTGACAGCCAGCCCAAGCTGCCATACACTCGCCTGGGACATTAGTGTATGGCAGCTTGGACTGTCACGTCCGTTGGTCGACTATATGTTTTATAGTCTTTGTCTTTACCTTATATTAAAATATATTATGATATTTTCAGATACTAAAAACAAAATCTGAAATATCAGCTCTTTCCGACTTCCTAGACTGGCTGGAAAAAGAAAAAGGTGATGGTAGTGTAATACTTGTATATCATGAACCACGTCGTTTGAGCCCCACTATGTTGTTAGAAGCCCTCACTCGGTAAGTATCGGTGATATAAATATTATTTTTTTATAATAAAAATAATAGTATTATTTTGTACTTTCAAGAGATTGGTTACCTTTTTAAAACATGCCAAAATAATATTTATTGCAATATTATATTAATAAATTTTGTTTTTCTTTCAGTTATAAGTTATTAGACCGTTTCAAGACAATAGTCGCTGGCTTCACAGACAGCTATGCTTTGGCTGCAGATAAATGTAAATCTACAGTCAAGTCAGTGTCCTTAAGAGTGTTAGCAAGAGTTCTTCTAGATGCAGATACACTGTCAGTAGATAGTGCGCTGGATAGAGCTACCGCTGCATATAGAATTGTGGAGCATCTTGCACAAGGTATGCTTTTGTTTAGTTAGTTTAGCATTTTTAATATGATCAAAATGTGAGTTTTGTTTTGAAAATGTTAAATTGTATCCTCAATTTAAAATTATTATAGCATTTTAATATAAAATATAATTTGCATTACTTATTAATTTAATTGTTAAATAAGTGTGTTACAATTGATTGTGGCAGTTTGACATTATTTTGATTAAAATATTCAAACTTTTTTACTGTTCTATAATGACTATTTATTCTATACATTTTTAAAAATTGATTTGTATTAAAATTGATTCATATTCAAACAGGTGAACAACAAGAAGTAGGTGCTGGAGGTGAAGGTGTAACAGCAAGCAAAGATATGGTAGAGACAGCCCGGACGTGGGCACGCCCCGTCCATACTGAGCTAGAAGCCTTGGCTAACTTTAAAAAGTTGTTAGAAAGGTAAGGGGTTTCAAACCTTCTAAATTTAAAATTTATTAAATTAACAATCATAGAATATAATATATTAAATTTAAATATTCCATAAGGTTCATTCTTTTGTATCATTTTATTATATACTCAGAACAAAATCCCCATCCACAGTGCTGTAAATGTTTTTATTATTCAAACTACTACTGTAAGTTTAAAATATACAAAATACATAGTTCTTCTTCATTCTTTATAGATTGTTTTATCTTCTTTATTTCTCCATATATGTAATTTAATATCTCATCACCATTTCAAGTATTTTATTAAACTACTGTGTAATATTAACAGACATTCATTACATTATTACTATTCACAGACAAAACACATTCCGTCCTGTGTTCGCACCACTGCTACGGCTGGCGCGACCGGAGCGCAAGCGAGTCACCCAACTACGTCGTCTATTGGCTGATGCAGGGCTCTTATACGACCAACTGCGTGACGCCTGGCAAGCAGACAAAGTGACCGGTCTCGAGAAACAGTTGGAGGCACTAACCGTATCAGTGTCTGCCAAGGAAGAGGATGTAAAGGAACTAATAGAAATATTTGACTGCCATTTCGATCCCGAAAAAGAGCCAAAAGGCCCGAGGCCACGGTCGACAAATAAAAATAGGGTGAGTAGCTTATGTAAATGAGTGATAAGTGATACTTAAATTAAGTTTCATATTTCCTTAATAGAGAACAAAAACATTAAAATTAAGATTGTTATAAATTATTTATGTAATATTAAGAATAGTATTCAGCCCTTTTTAAAGTTCTATTACTGGGCTCCAGCCTCCCTTTGTTATGAGAGGTATCAGGACATGGTCCATCACCCTGGTTGAACGCAGGTTGGTGGTTTGGATTTGCACATGAAAATATCAGAGATACAAAAGACCCGAATTTGAATCAGTTATCCGAGAGAGTGGAGATGGTGGTACCCACCACTGCATTATGTTATGCATTCAATATGTAATATTATGGTATTGAAAATTATATGTGTGGTTCCAGGCTACATCATCAGCAGGAGAGACTGGAGAGGCTGAAGGTAGCACTAGTGAGTCACAAAAGACATCAACTCACAATTCTCCAAACAAGACTAATAATGGTAAGTTATTTTTAAATATAATTAAACTGATATTCAGCCATATCTTTTACTAGTTATATTTATAATGCATGTATTTAAAGTTGTGTATTGTGTAGCAAATCTTCTATATCTCGTATATCTGGTATCCGTAACACAAGCCTCATAGCTTACCGCTAGATGGCGTTGTGTGTAACAATATCCCTACATATTATTATTTAGTTAAAACATTGTTTCAAAATGTTTCAATGTCTTTTATTTTTTTTCAGATATAATAGCTGAGCCTAGTCAAAACTCCGCTCCCGAAGTAGCGGCCAACTAACGCCCAAGCATAATAAAACTAAAGCTTAGATTTTTCTATCACATACTATTTAGACAGATATAGGATGTGAACATTTATTCATATATACACTAGATTAAGTCTCCTTTGGAATTGAAAGTTTGTGTTGCATCGGTGAACGAGTTTACGGTTTATTTACCTTGTTAACCCATTTTTTGTTCTGCTTAAAGTTATAATTTATATACATAACATAGATGTAGTTGAGTGCCTTAGCAACTCAGTGTTTTTCACTTTTGTGAAATGAATTACAATGTTTTGTTGTATTTTTACAAAATGCCCCAGTAATATATATATGTAATAATAGAACTGCTAATGTGTTGCGCACTTGGTAGTCGAGCGGAGAAGATCGCATAATATTTTTATATATAAAGAGGAACTATGTGCATTGTTTTACAACTGGGCTTTTTTAAGTACAATTTATAGTACATACTTTATTTTAAAGATAAAAATTTTATTTATTTTTTTTAACGTGTGCAATCACAGAAAGGATGGACTGATTTTTACATCCAATATTTTATTTTTTTTTATTTATTTTTTTTCCTCTCGCATTTTATTTAGGCATGCATTTCGCTATACTAATGAACTGTCGCACGTCTCTACGTCGCAAGGCTTATGTTCTGCCAAGCAATACGCTTCGCAAAGCAGTGTGTACCTATTTTAACTTACTTCTAATTTAGTTAGTTTTAACATAGACTGTACATATAATTTAATTTCTTATTTTGTTCAGATCTCTAATAAATATGTAAGTCTATTTATTTTTTGTTTTCAATCTTTTTCCTTAATAGCTTTAAAATAAAAAAAAAACCATATTTCCTGTGTTATAAAAAAATAATAAATAAAAAAGCATATTTAATAAACACCTATTTACTTGTATTTTTCTTTTGTAATTTTATATGAAAAGTATATTATAGATATAATTTAAAATATTACTTTTTTTAATGTAACTTAAATTAGATTCCTTATGAAGATGACTGTATTGGAAATCTAAAACTACTCTATTTACATTTCAAATAATATTTTGGAATTGTCATATTTGAAAAACAAAACCATAAAAATATATGGAAAAGTAACTAATTTTTATAGCCAAGTACTAAATTATAAAATATAGATTTTATGTAAGTTCAATGTAATAAAAATATATAGTAAAGCAAAAGAAATTAACAAATATAAAAAAAAAGTTAAAAATCAATAAATCAGTTGAATTTTCAATAGTTTATTTTATACTGTGACAACATCTTGTTTTGTCCATCCTTCAGCCAAGTGGTCTCTCACTGCTCTGTCCAGAATAACCTGAAAGAATATAATGATTTGAAAAAAAGTTAATATGCTCTAAAAATAAAATACCATTTAAAAATTACTAAAAAGTGAAAAATATCTGATCAATATAGGTAAGCTTTGCCATAAATGATTTGTATCGTCTGGCTCTGACTTAAAAAATATCTGGTAATAAGGAAATAAAAATAGTTGAACATTAATTTTTCATTTTATTGAAATACTAGCGATACTGCGGCTCCAATCGCATTCTAAATTAGTAAATGCCTTTTTTTGTTTTTTTTTTCTCAGAAATAAATTATTTTCCCGCAGTAAAAAGTATCCTATTGACCTATATTGACCCGGGTAACCAGCTTTCATCATACCAAAATTTTATTCAAATCCGTCCAGTGTGTTTCTTGTGATGTGGTCACAGACAGACAGACAAGTATTCTAAAAACAATAGATTCAGCCTCTTAATCGATAACAATGTCTTTTTCAATTAGATTTTCCAAAAAATATTTAATGTACAGATTTGATTCAGTTACAATTTTATGGTATTTTGGAGTCAGTTTTTTTTTAATTTGTTTTTCATTTTTAGCATAGACGGTGTAGCAAAGAAGAAAGTACTATAAAGATTCAGTAGGTCATATACTCAGTATGGTTGTGTTTATGAGACACACTGGCTTACATGAAGCCAGTAATACCCACTAAAACCCAACAAAATCTACCTCTGTCGTAATGGTCTCAAAATACCCCGATCGCCTGGCAGGTCTTATGCTAGGTATGGGGTGTCGCAAGATACCCCCATATCCCGGCAGGTCTTAGGCTAGGTATATTTTAATATATTTAGATTATCATAATAAAATAAAAAATTATAACATGTACCTCAATATCTCTACAGCCTTGCATTGCTCGACTCAGTACTTCTTCAAAGTAATCGCTATGAAGTCTATGTGACATTTCCATTAAAGCTATACTGCCTGTTAAACAGAAAATACAAAAACATTGTGTATAGTATTCATAATCATATGCATTATCTCTTATTCGATTGGCCAGTAAAATCCAAACAAAAATTGGAAATTACATGAAAGTAAAAAAGTCAAGTTTATAAATGTATATTTAATATACATATTATTTTTTTAAAGGGCTTTTTTACAAATGGTCAATTATTTATCTTTATTTCTAAGGATCACATATTGATAACACAGATTTGGATGCAATATCATAATATATAGCATCTATAGATGTAATATAACAGAATAATACTATGTACACATAAATACATACCAGTACTTGGCAAACTGGCCACAGTCAATACAACTCCGCCTGCCGCTTCCTCAACATGCCCTACATCTAACAAAGGAGCAGGGTCTCCTGATTTCCATGCCATGGATGCTGTGCAAGCACATACATAAGCCCTCAGAGGAATACCAGCATCTATTAGAGCCAATGTTGCACAATTCACACTTGCACAGTAAGCACCACCATCTGCCTGACAAAGTGGTTTTATCAAATTTTTGAACTTTAAAGAATTCTCTGTGAAATTCTTCATACTTATTTCAAGAATTTATAACTTATTTAATACTTTTATCAACTTTAAATATAAGTTAAATTAAGAATCACATACATAATTATAGCATACACTACACACACACCTGTAACACTTCAATGTAAATATCAATTTGTGAACGAGGATATAATTCTGTTTTGATAGCTGCTGTTAAAGCTTGTCGAAGATGGAGTGACATCTCTTGTGACTTTCGATCTCCTCTGGGACGATTTTTTCTTTCTCCTAAGATAAAGAGCATAGATTGTGAAATGTAGTTTTTAAACATGAGTATTATAAATTTTAAAATAACTTACCAGTAGAAAAAGTAGCCATACTATATTGACAATTAACAACTACTGCTTCTTTAGACATTTTCGATTTTGATGCCTAAAAAATAAGACCACATTAAACTGATGCCGGCAATTATTTGACCTTATACAAAATGATGAAAAATTACCTGATGAGGTCCATAAACTGCAGCAAGAACTTTTGTGTTACCCTGTTCCAAATATGCACTTCCATCTGGCTGAGTAAAAACACCAAGTTTACATCTTATCCTGCGTAATTCATTTGGTCTTCGACCATCTAAACGCAATCCCTGACTGGATAGTAAGTCTGGTCCTGGCATTTTATATAGAATCAAGTATTGTGTATTTAACAATTTGTATTTTAAATTGAATGGCAAGCTGATTTTCAAAATAAAAGATTGTAATTTATAAATAATTACACATAACCTAATAGAAGTAGAAAGAAAAATCTAAATACTAAATAGTCAACAAAGGTCAAAGAGTTTACAAAATATTTGACATTTTGCCATTTTTCTTACATTTTATTTAATATGTTAATCATAGATGAAAAATAAAGTAGATGGCCATCTTCTTGGAGAATCTCTCTATCCCGTTCATTTGCTTGATAATTATCATGCTCTCTCTACTTTTGGCGACAGTGGAATGTCATAATGGAATAGCAATATATTTCCATTTCATCTACATACGTCATTACTGACGTCATATGAACATAACAGAATGTCATGTAGTTATACGTCACTCATTTTTAATTTTTTGAAATTTTCTAATTTTAACCGTTGTCCGTTGCAACTTGCAACTTTTATTTTCGCAATTCGCAGCCATTACGAGAGAAATGAATTGAACTTTTATTTTATTCCTTTGTGCTACATACTACATACATATATAACTTTTAAACTTGTAAAAAATTATATAAAATACCGGATTGGACTCGTCGTGACTGTGTAAGAGGGATTGTATAGTTTTCTAATAGTAATTTACATTTGATCAATTTGTAAATTAGTGTTGATTATTGTAGGTTAGTGTCGATTAATATAGATCAGTGTTGATTAATATAGATCAGTGTTGAATAATAGTGGTATAGTTGGATTTGTGCTTTGATACGAACTGTAATTTCTTCATTAGTGTTTCTCTTCGTTTGGTCGTTGTTTTCAAGGAAGCATTGTAATATTCCACATTGTGAGAGAGGTAAAAATTTAAATCAGTGGGCTACATTTGTTAAAGCTTGTCTTATTTTACTTAAATGTAATAAGAAAAAGTTTGATACAAAAATAATTTGTAGTAATCATTTTGTACCTTATAGCATATTATGATCAAAATAATAATGAAAAATTCTTAACCAATAGAGCTGTCTGCTGTGACTAATCAAGATATAATTAAGACTAAAGACGATAATGACGAATAATTATCTTTATAAACAACTGCCTACTTATTTTAAACTTGATCGATTTCAAATTCCAAATCCTTCTTCCTCTTCGACTAATAAGAATAATGTTTTATGTGTTTCACCTCTCTTACAAGTTACAGGTCAAAATTCCACAGAACCACCTGTAAAAGAAGTACAACATGCAGCTGAATAAGTATCCACTGTTATATATTTATGGAAAAGTTGTAGTAGATTTCCAGTTATGATTAGCTGGAGTAGTTCCTAAAACAAGAAGATGACAACACTAATGAAGAAAAAGGTATAGATTTTTACTACATCATTTAAATTTGCCAGTAAAATCTACTACCTATAAATTCTATATTAATAAATATTCCCCTGCAACTAGGAATTAATAACTATAAATTTAGCAACCCCCTTGAGGCTTAAGATTTGCCATGTAATTTGATTTATGATGTAATGGCAATTAAATGGGTGGTATCAAGAAATACTTAAAAATGTACTTTAAGAAATCTTCAAACAATTTTCATAACAGGGTTTATTCCTAGAGTAGTTACATCTGACCAGAGTTCTGCCAATTTAGCTGCAATAAATTCAATAATTTCTGATACTAAAGAGAACATAATTAGTAGTGATAATGATGCATCAAGAAGAAATTATTATGTAGTTAGTGGGAAAAAATGTACCATATCTATTATGTACCACATTTACTGAAATGTTTTTGTAATAATTTCCAGAAAAAGAAGCTTCTTGGCAGTCAGTGTGCTCAGTGGGATTATGTCCATAAATTATGTTGTAATAATATTCTTCAACCAATTCCCACCATGGCGGCCAATCTCAATGAGACTGGCCAAATATGCAGGAGATATTATAGTGCACAAGTGTATGTGTAAACACAAGTGCACTCTATTCCTATCACTCTAATACTATGGTGGTACGACTACTCGACACGACCAGTGAGAGCTAAGGTGCAAGACCAACGGCTTTATGTGCTCTCCGAGGCATGGGGGTGACACGCCCCCAACTTCCCAACTCTGGGCTGTTACTGAGGCTTACAAAACAGAAAGACTTAATGAGCACAAAGGTGCTGCAAGGCTAGCAATACTTCCTGACAAGCATATTTATCCAAACTCTTGATAAGATGAAGGCTATTGTTACATTTTATAAATTAAGGTAAATATTACTTAAGATCTTTGATATTAGCTTATCTTTTATATTAATATTGCCTTTAAGGAACAAATTTGAAGGTTCTTGAAGCTATCAATATAATGTTGAAAAGTTTGTTCATTGATTGGATACATTATGGCTATTTCTCTATATAGCTATTAGTTACTAATCATTACACTTCAGATTAATTGACTTTTGCATTGAATAAATGATACATACATACAACATATAATTATATTATATGTTTACAGATGAAGTATGCTGTGCAGGTCTTCAGTCAAAGGGTTTCAACATCTATAAGTCTCCTGATAAAGGCTTTCAGTTTCCAGGAAGAACATAACTGTAGTACATTAAATGTGGATACTGAGAATGGCTTTTTCACTGCTGAGCTGAGATGATTTTATTTATGAATGATTTATTTGATAGTCTGATTTGCTCTGGCTATGAAGGTTTTAGCTTACTACATAATGCTTTGCCATTAAATTCGAGTCATGTTGATTTAGAAACAAGGCTTTGAAAAGCTACACTCAATTAAATTTGATGCTTCAGACTCACGAGAAAGCAATCCTGTTTTTTTGCAATATTTTAGTCATGAGTTGAATACTATAAAGGAGCTTTGGCCTGATTTAAAATTAATTCCATATGTTAAATACTTAAGTCTGAAATGTCTTATCCAAGATCCTTTAGAAAACTTTTTTCTCAAATCAGAGGACAGGGTGGTGGTGGCAAGAACAAAAGGGGATGAAGATTTGCTTAATGAAATGAAAGTTTCAAACGAACTCGGCGTCGCCAGAGTACTTGAATAGTATTCCAATATTGTTTTGTTCATTAATTAACTTTTATTATATATTTCTAATTTTTGAGATTTAAAAAAAAATGTAATTTTCATTGAATTTATTTTGTATAAAAGTAATGCCTAAATATTTGATTTGATTCCAGAGTGAGAATATGTAATGGATGGACCAGTATATTATGTAATAAAAATATGTAAAATAAATACTAAAACTAAGCAAAGAATATTTCTGAATGCAGGCATTAAATATGTAGACTACTTTTTTATATTTGTATAAACTGTTATATTCAACAATTTTACTACCAAGTATAATTTTATTATTCGTTTTTTTACTGAAATTTGTATTTTTTTAAATGGGTATGAGACCAAAATATTTGTTCGAACGCTCTAATTTCATTTGTTTTTATTATTTATACATAAAAATGGTTCAACTCCTAAAAAAATTTAAACAAACGCAAAAGCCAGTTGGTTCTTAATATATGACTATATGCACGTACCCAGTTATAATAATGTGAATGTTATTAAGAAGATTGATCTAATTTTTGTACTAATAATTTTATTGCTATGTAATATAAAATATTTTCACTTACACCTAATACAAATAAGGTATTGAAGAGTTTTTGAGGTCGTTAATTTTTTTCTACACAAAATTATTGTACTAATTTGTATTACATACTTGGAATTTGTATTCAAATAATAAAATTCTTTATAATTGTCCTTTTATCGTAAATCATGTAACTATATTTAAAAAGAAAGTATTTCGCTGAGTTTCTTTACTAGTTCTTTTTGGGTCTGAGGAGTTTCTCCGAAGTGGTAGTATTGAATAGTAAATAAAGAAAATTAATACCCTATTTTTGTATTTTATTTCTAATTATATTTAACTTTATCATAAAAATATCCTTACTACAAAACCGTAAACCGTTGTTGAAAACCGTTTTTTTTTTCGATAAATACAACCCTATTTAACCGTAATTAATACCGACTACACATCACTAGGCATTTAATCTCCCCGAATTGCAAATGACGTCATAGATGTGACGGTAGTAGAGCGAGATGGCTTGGCGACTGAAAAGAAATACAATAGCCGTGAGAGGAACAGCAAATATTGAGTTGCCATTTATGTTTTAACAATTCCCTACTTTAAAAATATTTCTCTAAAATATAAATCGATTTTTATAATCTCAAAGTTCTGGATATAAATATTTTATGCTTAATATAAGGTATAAAGTTATTAAGAATAAAATATAAAGTTATTGGTAAAAACAATTGAGAATATTTCAAATTTTTACATAAATCAATGTGCATATATGATTTACAAAAAATATTTTTTAGCATATTTAATTTATTTATATGTATTTAATAATATAATAGAATTTTAATTAACATATTCTATGCAGCTATTTATAATTTGTAATAATTAAATCGGGAAAAATCTTCATTTTATCACCCCACACTGCCGGCTGCTCCACCACTTACGTCCCTTATTTGCTCCTGTAACTAAGAATGCGCTTGTATGAAGGTCGGTCGGGCCTGATGTTAATTGTTATATTTTACCTTTTTTTTTTTTTTTGGGATTTTTTGACCTGGTAATTACAACCTTTAGGTCAACTCTTATTTATTCGTATACGTTTAATAATATGTCTATGAGCACATCCCATTAAATTGTTTTAATTGTATTCTTTATGTATTTGTAGATGTGCTTATAAGTAAGTTCGTCTTGTAACAATTGTTTTAATGGCGGCGGGCGGGACAATAAATCACACTTATTTTCAACATCACTGAGTTCACTGGCCAACACTAGTCTGTCAATCAAAAATTTTTGACAATCAAAGATAACATGCTCCACAGTTCCATCACTTGAATTACAATGAGAACAGGTTCCATTCGCAATAATGCCGAGTCGAGCAAGGTGTGACGGTGTAGTATTATGACCGAAACGCAGTCTATTTATGATAGTAATAAAGTCTCGAGAAGCATCTGGCATACGATGATACCAAGGTCTTGCAGGTAAGCTTTCTTGTATGCTTCCATACCATTTTCCTTTCGTATCTTGATCTTTCTTCCACATTTCTAACCACAACTTTTGAATATTTTGGTCAATACATTGCAAGTAATCGGACATAGGAACATTCATTGTATTTCTAACGTCAACAGCATTAACTCCTTCATATGCAGTTTTATCAGCCATTTCATTGCCAGAGATACCTTTGTGGGAAGGCACCCATAGAAAGAAAATTTGGAAATTTTTACTGTGGTATTGGTGAATTACTTGCTTAATGAAGTAAAGGATATAATTAGACTTGTATTTGACTGTGAGGGTAGTTAAAGCTGTTATCAAACTTAAGGAATCAGAAATTATTAAAAAACATTTATTGTTATTGATTTCGCGAATACGCATTAATGCCTGATACACTGCATATGCCTCTGCCGTAAATATAGAGCAGGGTTCATGCAGAATAAAACTTGAAGAAAATTTTGCTTGTGGATCATATTATAGAGCAGCATGTACATAATCACTTGTTTTGCTCCCATCAGTGTAGATAACATAGTACATTGTATTTTCCTCCAAAAATTGAAGCATTTCCGAATTATTGTTTATTGTCTGTTGAACTACATTAATTGGATGTGAAATACACTGATAAGAGAAAGAGTAACATGGCCATGGAAACTGTTTTCTGATTTTAGAAAAATTATTGTCTATTTCCAGAAATATATCAGACAGTGTTGGAGAATTACCACATAGTAGACTGTGTGCTGTTGTTAATGGTCTTCTTGGGGATCTATCTATATAAAGTACAATTTTATTTATTATTTGAATGTTATTTGATGCTATTAGTTTGAGACAGAATCTTTCAGCAAGTAAAATTCGCCTCAAAATCAAAGGCATCACTTTTGTCTCAACTTCCATGGCCCTTATGGGAGTTGAGCACATAGCACCAGATATTATTCTTAAAGCCTTATTCTGCAATATGTCTAATTTATTTACATGAGAACTATTCATATAAGCGAGTGAGCTATAATCTTAGTGACTTCTTACAATACTTTTATACAATATTGACAATATTTTAGGATCTGCACCCCATGTTACACCACAAAGTGATCTGATAACATTTAGTCCTGTGTGAGCTTTTTTGGATATATATTTAATATGTTCTTCAAAAGTTAATTTTGGATCTAGTATTATTCCTAAAAATTTCTTTGAAGTGACTTTATTTATAATTTCATTATTGTAAATAACATTTGAGTTTGGGGTTTCATTGCCAAAAAACATAACACTACTTTTAGAGGGGTTAATTTTTAAATGTAAACAATCATTATAATATTGTAATAGTTGAAATAAGGATTTGTTCATGTTATCTATTGCAATCTCTAGGTTGTAATTACTGCTGTATAATACAATGTCATCAGCAAATTGTAAGATATTTACATTCCTATTATTTACATATTTACAAATTTCACTTGTGTATATATTGTACAGCAATGGAGATAGTGTGGCACCCTGCATTGTGCCTCTTGAGGCATATTTGGGTCCATATAAAATATTGTTATGTCTAGCATAGATTGTTCTATTGTTCAAAAAATTAAAAATCCACTTACATAAGTGCCCGGGCACACCTAACCTAGACATGATTTGAACTAGTATACCAGGATCAACACTGTCAAAAGCACTTTGGACATCTAGGAATACGCAAACAGTGTTTAATTTTCTATGTTTTGCATTTTTTAGGTCAGAGATTAAAGAGGTGAAACTGTCTGCACTACTACGCCCTCTACGGAAGCCATATTGTATATGTGGAATGAAGCACTTTGATTCAACATACCAGTCAAGACGAACTTTCACCATATTTTCGAATATTTTACCAAGACATGATGACAAGGAAATTGGTCTATAAGAACTAGCAAACTCAGGAGATTTGTCGGGCTTAAGTATTGGGACAACACACTGTGTTTTCCATGACTGTGGAATACATTTATTAAGCCAAAGCAAATTGAGAATGTTAAGAAACAACTTTTGGGCAGATACATCTAAGTTTTTAATTACGATGTAAGGATAATCATCTAAGCCAGGAGTTGTATTTCGTCTAGAGTGCAAGCTTGTTAAAAATTCAGACCATGAAAAAGGATCCAGTAAAAATTTAGAATTTGGGTTATCATTGTTGGTTTCAAAAAGAATGTTCAGTTGATCTACTTCAATTAAGTTGCTATTATCTGATAATTTATTTAAGAGTGGAGATATAAACTCATTTGTATATGATTTATTCTTAGGTCTTATGCCTTTGAACATTTTTAATAAATTCCAAATTTTACTTATGTGAGTATTTCTATTAAAAGTGTTACACAAATTATTCCATCCTATTTTTTTCTGTTCTGAAATTGTTCTCTTTTTCTGGGCATCTTTTCTTTTGTAATTAATATAATTTTCAATAGTAGACTCTTTTCTATATAGTTTTAGTGCATTATATGAAGCAATAACACTTTGTTCACATATACTATTCCACCAGGGAGCTGGTGGTCTGCTTATGAAAGTGTTTGTTTTAGTGAGCTTTGGAATTGACATTTCTTTAAGAGTATCTAAATGAAAACAGAAATTATTATAGGTTGAAATAGGATCATGTGGTTGAAGTATCAAATCATTAAACATTGTTTTTGAAAGAGCTGTATATGTTTTCCAGTCAGCTTTTTTATATATGAACTTATCTACAGGGGAATTGAGATGATATTTATCTATATGTAATGAAATCTCTGTTATTGTTGGATAATGGTAACTTCCCATTGTATCATCATGTACAGACCATTCACATAGTGGTGCGAGGCTGCCACTTATAAAGCTTACATCTATGGCAGAAGCAGTTTGTCTAGGGCGATTTATAGTTGTAGGTCTACCATCATTTAAAATACACAAATCTAAGTCATCAATTAAATTAAATAAATCCTGACCTCTACTTTTCGTTGACAAACAACCAAATGCAATATGATGAGCATTAAAGTCACCACTCATAAATATGGGCTTTGGTAGATCATTAATAATGTAACGGAGTCTATTAATTCGTATCCGTCCACTTGAAGGTGGACAGTATACACAGAGAATTGTTAAACTACTATGTCCTGTTGATACAGATACAGCAACTGTTTGAATGTCTTCATAAAATCTGGTATTTAATATATTATACTTAAGGTGTGGTTTTATTAGTATTGCAACTCCATTATGTGTATTGTTTGAATTTTTATTGTATATATTATATCCTGGTATTTTAAAATTATTATCTTTGAACCATGTCTCATTAAGAAGGCAAATATCAATATTTTGTTGTTTTAAAAATTGGATTAATAAAGGTTTTTTACTATTTGCACTTTGAATGTTATACTGCGCAATACGTAACTTGGATTGTGTAGAACTAGGCCCTACACAATCCATTATGTTAAGTTTTTTAATAATGTATCTTTAATAGTTTTAATATTAGTCGGTGTACTATCATCTTTATTGCCTAATTCCACCAACGTCTGCACTAGGGCCATAAGTACATCGTTATTGGAAATTATTTGAGTTTTAAGGTCTTTAGAATTAACTATTTTAGCTTTATTTACATCTTGTACAGACTTATTTACAGGAATATTTATAGATTTATTTACAATAACATTACTATTTACAAGTTGTGATTTTGGTGGTGAGAGTGGAGGAAAATCTGTTTCATTGGTGATGACTTGTTTTGTAGAGGTGACACCTGCATAAGATATGTTGTTTTTCTTTTCAATGATCTTTTTTGCTTTAATAGGACATAATCTAGATATCGCAAGGTGAGGCCCACTGCAATTTATGCAGCTGATTTCTGTTGGTTTATCACATTCCTTATACATGTGTTCACCTCCGCAAATACTACATCTTTGTTTACCATTACAAATCCTTGCTGAATGATTAAATTTAAAACACCTATAGCACTGTAATAATGGTGGAATGTATTCAAAAACTCTATACGAGAATAGATCATATTGAACATTATCAGGTAGTACATTAGATAAAAAAGTAACGCTTACAGTCTGTAATGGAATGCGCTCTTGTCCTATTTTCTTTGTAAACCTTCTTATTGCCACTATTTCATAAATTGAAGAAAGTCTTGTATAGAGTTCTTTGTTAGATATATTCGTTGGAACAAATCTAATGATGCCGGTTTTTTCAATTTGCGCTGCCGGTATGAATGCCTTCATGTTATATTTTGTGAGGAAAGTAGTGTTATTAATAAAGTTATTGGCCGTATTATATTGCTTGAAAATAACTGCTATTTTATTGGCATTCACCCTCTGAATACCCGTCACACCTTTTATGTCCATTGAGAAAAGATGATTTAAGTATATAGGGCTCTTGTTACCCAATCTATCATCGTTTATGGATTCTACATACACTTTAAAGTCTGTGTTGGTTGAGTTTTCCGGATATAGTCTTTTATAATTCGGTTTGTAATAGGGCAGATACGCATCTCGCTCACCGCCGGAGTCCGATTGTCCTTCATCCCTAGGCTGTGTCCGTTTTGTTTTTTTTGAGGTGGGCGGGTTAGACCCGCCCCCCTCGTTTATCTCCATTGCTATTGTGCTTTTCAGCCGCTAATAGCAATATTTAAATTCACTTTAACTATAAAAAAATTCACTTTATAGGAAAAATTTAAAATTAATTTTCTAAAGTCAACCGCGCTTTTTCAAGGTTCCCGCCAGAATCCTTATATTTTACCTGTGGGCACTGCAAAGAGTATATATGTTTATTATTCATCTATGGTAAATTTGTAGGCTGTGCTAGGAGGCTCACTGAATTTGACCCAACTTGTTTTGATTTTCGGGTTTTTTTTATTTTTAATTATCTGCTCGTCGTTTGTTCGTTAATGTTCGAATGTAAAAATTGTTTGTTCGTCTTTTATTTATTTATAATTAATTAAACAAATGTTCACCCTTAAGTTGGACACCCTTACCAGATATCTTTATTTTTATTGCTCAGATTAATTAATTTTGATTAATTATCGTTTGTTCGACGGCTATTGGTGATTGTTCGATCATAAAAACAATTAAATTCCCAATTATTAATTATTTTATATCTAATAAGCGAATCATCACTTCACGCCTACACTGCGCATGCACAGCAGTATAATGGCGACTGAGCGATGCATAGTAAATATGTTAAAAAATGACATTATAAATAATGCTCCATTTCGAATATCATCACAGAGTACATTGGTATATATTAGGAATATTCAAGGATTTTATATATGTTCATGGAATATATAAAATCCTTGGGAATATCATCAAATCATACGATTTGAATGAAGTATTTATTCAACAGTGTGAGTACCTCGATTAAATATAAAGGTATGTATTTAATACGTAATGAATTTAGGAATTATTAATTTTATTATAAAATACAAGTATTATAACTAATCTCCTATTGCATGGTAATGAATAGTATTATTTTAACACGAAAGTTGTACTCCTAAAATATTCTGAGAATAATTAGAAATCACCGAAATTTGCTTGTTAATATTCAATATCATTAAAAATGACTGAATTTATAAAAACCGCGCTAATCGTACTTTAACGACTAATTGGCCGTCTTCACCGACATTTTTTTGTTGAAGTCATGGAGATTAAAGTCCTAATCTTATTTTCTTCATAAGATTTTATTTGCAGACTAGAACACTCTGGTTGGGTTTAATTTAATTTACTACAGTAAATAATGATTTAATATATTACAAATGTGGTACAGCTGAAATACTAAGTCATAATTTTTAAATCGCGGCAACTTTCAAGAATGAAATGAAACGTTACTGAAACTGTCACCCGCACCATGCTACAGCGCAAATAGTATAGTAAGGGTGTCCAACTTAAGGGTGAACATTTCCCACTCTATACCATTGGCATCTATAGATGCCAATGGTACTTAGGACACAGCATACCACGGGCATCTATGGATGCCTGCGGTATTTGACGTCTATGGATTTTTGGTATCTTTTTTTATTACTCCTTATTATGTTCAAATTTAGACCTGTTTCTTAAAGAATAATTCTTACTGACGACACTGACCTCTATAATACCACTGGACTGGCTGTTGTCAACGTGCTTTTGTGGCTGCTTGATATTCGCCATTTTGGCGCTGTCCGCCGCTGTAGCACGTAGCGAGAGTTCGTGGTACTAAAACTAATGAGGTCGATATAAAGATTTTTTTTTTATTAATCAATAACCGTATCATCAGAATTACTACTTATGTTACATTAACAACGAAAATGCAAAATTACTTTACAGTAAACAAACACATCTCGCTGTCTTTTGCAATAGACGTCAAAATTTGTTCTCGGGACTCTCGCTAGTGGCACTTCAAATGGACACAAAACTCTCTAACCTCCATGCTCCTGCTCCTGTCGGCTGTCGAGTATAATATCTTAGATACTCTTTGCGTGTATCACTTTAGTCTATGTCCAGTATATTATCTATACTCTTTGGTCTATGTACACTGACCTCTATATACCACTGGACTGGCTGTTCCAAGCGTTTGACAGCAATTTTTTTGTGTCCATTTGAAGCTCCACTAGCGAGAGTCTCGAGAACTAATTTTGACGTATATTGCAAATGACAGCGAGAAGTGTTTGTTTACTGTAAAGTAATTTTGCATTTTCGTTGTTAATATAACATAAGTAGTAATTATATTGAAAAAAAAAATAAAATTCTTTATTTGAAACAGTTTTATTGATTGTAAAAACTTATTATTAAAAGTTATCGATATTTGCTCGCTGATATTGACATCATTAGTTTTAGTACCAAAAACTCTCGCTACGTCTCGCTACGTCCGACAGCGCCAAAATGGCGAATATCAAGCAGCCACAAAAGCACGTTGACAACAGCCAGTCCAGTGGTATTATAGAGGTCAGTGCCCAGTATATTATCTATACTCTTTAGGTCAGTGTCTATGTAGCAATATAGTGTATACTATACTGTCACCAAGTATATTATGAATTATCTATACTCTTTGACTCTATACTATATGCTCCGTAATCTGTGTGTATCACATTGAGCGGAATGCAAGTGTTTTGATTTTGGTTAAATTGTGGGAAAGTAAAATATCATCAAGAAAATTCATGTTTTAAGGTAAAATAGATAAGGAAATATTAGTTATGAGAAAGTTATCCGTTGAATTAAATTCAAAGTTTTCTAATGGATTTGTTGTCACGAACCATTGTCAATTTGTCAGTGTGCTGTCACTAAGCGTTGTTGGAAATTATAATAAAGTATACAAAATTTTCTTTAATTTTATAATAACTATTCAATATCGAAAACGACAATAATCAACATTCAATTGACATTGGTTTATGAAGATGTTTTATTTTCTTTTATTTGCAAAATATGATATGTTAACTGTTTTATTGTGTAGTATCGATTTTTGGTGATTGTATAATTTTGGCTATTAATTGTGCAGTGAACTACAATGGACGTAGACGACTCGGCGGTGGACCTTAGTGTAAGGTAATCCTAGTATGATTTCGTTTTATAGATCTTGTTTTGTTGTGCTAAATAGCTTATGTGAATGTTTAATTATTAAATTGACTAGTAATTTGATAAAATATGCAATTTATAACACTTATAAGTCGTAAATATCATCATACATAATTAATTAGTATTATCTTGTACAAGGTGCATTTGAAAGTGATAAATTATACATTTCTATTGCTCAATCTCTATTATTTTATTTACAATTATTTTCTGAAATTTACATGCAACACCTCTATAATTCGATAAAATTTATATTGATAATATTTTACAATGAAATATATTAAATTATAATTATAGCAGATCACTTCCTCCAGAATTGAGTGAACTAAGAGCATTAACTGCAAGTGGTTTGACTATAACACCAGCTCAACCTCCCCCTCATGTAAGTATTACATTGTTTGTATAAAAAAAAACTATATTGTATAGTAATAAGTATGTTGTGAACCTTAAAAACATTAATTAAGGTATTTGACGAGGTTGTAGTTGTAATTCTTATCTCTGTGACCTCAATTATGTATGGAAAATCTTATTTTGTGTTACTTTAAGATAGATTGACATAATGCGATAACAAATGATGTCTTATAAGTTTTGATAAAAAAATATTTGAATATATTGTCAGCATAGGTAGAGAACCAAATAACTCAAATTTTCTAGTTTCCAGAAAATCTACAATATACAGATATTTTTAAGTTTGGCTCAACTGTACATAGCATGATGTCGATTTGAAACTTCAAATATTTGTCATAAATAGATATCACTATAATAAGTCTATATATAATATTAAAAATTGACACCATTTACGATATCAGTTTAGAAATTTTAAATACTAATTTTACATTAAGAATAGAATTACATTTTTACATTGAGAATTCCCCTTTTAGGGGGGGGGGAGTTATTTTCTACACCTCCCCCCCTCCACCCCCAATTTTATCTTAGTCGACGTCACGCTATGTACACCCCTACCTTAAGTTTAACATTTGACATTAACATTGAGTCAACTAAAATTAACAACATATTTTATTTAAATAATATTCAACACTTAACTGATCACAAATCATACCTACTGAGTTGATTATTTGCAGCAGCATTTTTAGGTGTTACAAAAGTGATTAAATTTGCCCAAATTAGAATTTATATAGTTTTATTTATTTATTTATGTAGGATTACTTACAGTATACATAAGTCATTTAAAAAATATATATTAATTAGTAGTTTTCCATCAACACTGAAAATATACAATAATGACAAATAATAATATTTCATTCAATAACATGCAATAATACAATATAAACATAATCATGTTCAATACCTCTGGAAATTTACAGCAGAAATGAAATTTATGTAGCCAAATATGAATATTTATAAAATATTTATTGTAACAAATTAATAACACTTTATTTTCCTTATTGCCTAACTCAAGATTGATAGAGTAAGTATAAATGTAAGAATCAATTTTTTATTACTTATGAATTTATTGATTAATATTTGTTATTTAGAAAACAAAGAGTACCATTTTTTTAAAAGGATACTTTATATATTCTAAAATTCAATTCTTTTAATTTGTGATTTATAACAGAATGTTTCATGTTTCATAATAAATTGTAATAGGGTGCAAGCGGCAAGAGGGTTTTGCGTCCGAGATCAGAACAACGTAGTTATGCAGAGAGCCCTGATATTGTTTTGTTGCCGGCGGCGCCACCGCATCGCAAGCCTTCGCTACCCGCGCCCACACCATTCACAGGTATATCTAAACTATTACTAGTCCTTTAAACATTAAATGTAGTTAGTTAGTCTAAATATTAATTATTTTATTAAACCTTACAATTCATATTGGTTTGTGAAAATGATTAAAACTATGTTAGGAAGTTTTGTTTTAACTCAATAGGGCTATTAGAAAATAACGCTTATAGATTTTAAAATAAAAAAATTGAGTCTTAAATTTTATTGTATATCCTTATATTTTTATTAGTGAGTCATGTGAATTAGAGGCCTTGCTTGGGTTGTCCCTCCTTTGCATGTTTTAGTAGTAAGTATTAAAAAGAGAGTAGAACTTATATTTTTTGTAAAATGTACATAAGCACATAGATGCAGAAAAGTATGTGAATATTAAAAAAAATATATATATGGTATCTTAAAAATTTTTAATAACTACTATTTTGGGGTCTTTATTGTGTATACAATATATTACAACTGAGTACTCATTTTGCTAAGTTACTGTTTTATTCAACATACACATTATTAATGCAATAATAATGTAAATTGTGCAGGCATATATTTAATTTAAAAATTAATAAAAGGTTACAGAATCTCTGGTATTGTACAAAACAATAATACTATTTTACAAAACAAAGGTAAACATCCAGTGTTATATTTGATTACGCATTATATCGACATGGGAAAATTATGTGATTAGGTTTATGATTGGTGAGAACTTTTGCCTCTCGTTAGCTCCTTTTTTAAAACCAAAAAACTTTTTCATTTTAGTTCATTTCACAATTTTCAACCTTATATTTTACATAAGAACAAACATTTGCAAATACTCTGTATATATAATAAGTGATAAAACACAACATTTTTATTTTATTATCACCCCACAGACGTGAGCAGTAAATTGAACTCAAATGCAGTAAATGTCTCTATCACACCGAGTACACCAGTACTGCCCGAGTCCCCTCGTGACCCTGCTGATGATGAGGAGTCGGAGGAGGAGAATGAGCCTCCTATACCTGTGCCTGGGCATAGAGTGAGTGTTTAATATTGGTTCATATTATAGTACGTTATTATATTTACATGTGTTAAAAGAAAGTGCTGAGACAGTGTTTGTTTTGTTTGAAGCGTCAGGAACACAAATATGAAATTAAATTGTTTATTGTGAAGTCTAATAATGTAATTAAATTTATTAAGGAAAAAAAAAAATAAGTCAATTCATTATTTCGAATAAAGTACCGTTTATTTATCTCATTTATACGTTTAGGAGTTATCAAGTGCGGAAATATGGGAGCGTGAGAGAAGACTGCGCGCGTTGAGAGAGAAGCTCCGCGCGGAAGAGACTAGACTGGTGCTTCTGCGGAAGCTGCGTCAGAGCCAACAAGCTGCTACTTTACCACCTCCCAAGGTAATGTATTTGTATTCAGTCCATTTTATAGTCCCATTGCTGAGAGTGGGCTAATGTGGTCTGGCAGACTACACAATATGTCTTTTTAAAAAGTTGCTTGGTTATCTCAAATTCTCACGATATTTTTCTTAATTTTAAGACAAGAACTATAATTGTCATAATAATATGGGTGTTTTTAGATTTAAAACTGCTTTTGAAACAGAAAATTCGAATGTCTTCATCCATCCACATCTTCAAATATTATATAATTTAAATATTATTTTCCTATCAATATTGTAGCCTAGTATGTAATTATAATGACCGAGCTTGGTTCTCTTGCTCGGTATTTTTAATAAAATGTTATTATTATTCGCCAATAGATGTCGGGAAGAGTCATATTTTTCTATTTAAGTGGCAATATTGGGCTACCCGAACGCCACCTTTTTGTTATTTTCTTTCAATAAAAAAAAATAAGTTTATGTTTAAGTTGAATATCGATAAAGTTGATTATTGATAACAGGAATAAAACAATATTTTCTGAAAATGAATCCTAGCTAGATCGATTTATCGCCCCCGAAATCACATGTATACTAAATATAATGAAAATCGTTGGAGCCGTTTCCGGTTTGCTCAGTATTTTTTATTTTGTTAAATTGTGTTTTTTTGAAATTATATTTAAATACGAATTTATATACAAGAATTGCTGGTTTAAGATATATATGATCAATGATATTATAAGTAAAAAGGTGTAGATACGTTACATAAACGACATTCTACCTTCAAAAATGGCACACTAACGCACACATGAATAACTAAAAATATTGCAATAACACTGAACACACTACATTACGATTAGTTGTCAAAATAGGATGGCATGATTCAAGTATCGCCAGTGAAAAAGAGACAAATATAATTCGCGACAGTGCGTCGTCAACGCGTGACTATGTTCAGGTGGGCCAATTAGCCTAGTTTTGGAGTGCCGCTATTTGAGCGCGTATGACTTATCTACACCATTTTTCCTAGTATATCAATGTATATGATGTACTAGCGGACCCGACAGACGTTGTTCTGTCCACATATAAATTTTTTATAAACTTTTCCTCCCGGTGAAATGTTTTATTATGTATTCGCAAAACAACATTTACTTTACACATCCCAGTATGTATTCGCTGATTTAATTACCATTGCACGCACCATGGCAACGGTAATAACATGATACGTCAAACGCCATTAATATTATAAAGATTTTTTTTAATTTCCTTTTTTTCCGCACAACTTTCATATTTATTCACCTTTAAAACCTTCCCTGGACTTCCACAAATAATTCAAGACCAAAATTAGCCAAATCGGTCAAGCCGTTTTCATGCTATGTCGTAACAACGGAAAACGGATTTCATTTTTATATTATGATGTATAAGATGATGTATGTGTGTGTACCAGGAGGCGAGCGCGGCGGCGGCGGCGGCGGCGGCGGGCACGGCGCTGGCGGGCAGCGGCTGCGTGGTGCCGCCCGGCGTCACCGTCACGCCCGCGCCGCCGCCCGCGCACCAGCACAGCAAGGTACACTACTCTGTGTGCTCAGTGCAGATAGTGTACGTGCAGTCTACACTAGGTGTCGCTATGTTGTGAATAACCAAAGCATATGAAACATATAGTCGACCAATATATGTGACCGCCCAAGCTGCTATACACTAAAACCACACATTCCCAAGCGAGTGTATGGCAGCTTAGGCTAACCTGCTATGTCCGTTGACCGATTATATGTTTCATAGGCTTTGGTATATTTCTAGCTACTCTATGTACTGATGTGTAGAGCCAGTGCAGACGGTACACAGTCAAGTACACAATGCAATGTGCACTCGTGACATCGTCACTAGATGTTGTAATGCTATGCAATGTATATTGCTATTATACACATTGGTTTGACAGTTGACAGGTATAAGTATATAAAAAATGTACATATTTAACAACGTAAAAAATGTATTTTGTTTGTTTACTATATAATTTATTATTTGCAGCGTTCGAGCGCAGTAACGACATCTCTACCCACAAACAACGTGTCGAGACGCTCCTCCTCACTGCCGGGTGGTGCCACGCTCACTCCCGGACCATATCGTACGCAGGTAGCTCGATATTACTACTTACTTGTATGATAATATATACCTACATTTATAATTCACTATGGTTTATTTGCTTGCGTGTACGGCCACAGATCCGAAAGTTCAGAGCTTGAATCCCAAATTGGCACGAGTATTCAGTCTTTCTATTAACAAGATTGTGGTTGGGATGAAGGTGAAGAAACAAAAGTTTTTTACTTAGCCTCGAATTTTATCAGCCTTTGGACTTGAACCCAGGTCCTTGTAAGCAAGCCACTACCCAACAGGGGTACTATATGTAGCGTAGGTAGTTGATTGTACGATAATCACTACATATTATAAAAACAAAATACTCCACCGCGTATGTCTGTCTGTCTGTTCGCGAAAAACTCAAAAACTGCTGCACTGATTTTCATGTTTTCAGTATATAACTAGTGGAACCCAAGGTTTCGCTCGCGCTAAATCTAGGGACGAACCCGAGCAAAGCAATGGTGAGACGCTCGTAATAAATAAATGTGTATTTGTTTCAAGTCGTCGTCGAGTGGAGGTGCGAGTATCACCCCTTCAGTGACTATCACGCCGGCGCCACCTCCCGCTACACATGCTGTACCTAAGGTGATTATTATACTTATTATTTATTTAATTCAATTCTTTGGTTTGTTGGCTTCAATGCGTGCCAGTTGAGCACAAATTATTTCGCCAATGTCACGTTGAATGGAGGAGTCACGTTCGAGATTGGCCGGTGAAATTTTAACTTATTCCACAAAAAAGACTGGATTCACAGTATTAAATAGTATGATTTTATTTTTACAATATTACCTCCACCTAAAAACATAAACGGCACAAGGGTTAGTTAATTTATACAAAAAAAAAAGGACATGTTAGAGAACTACTACAACTATTTCACTACTTACTACTATCAAAGCTTAATTTTATTATAATTATTTATTTACGTAAGAACAATATTTATAATATTAAAGTAACAGTTAAAATGTTAATAACTACTTTAGTTATATAATTGAGTCTAAGATACGTTCTTATTAAGAATATATTGTAAGGAATTATATAACTAGAGCCGTACTGGACTAGAGTTGCAAAAGATAGAACTCAATAGAGAGAGTTGGAGGAGGCCTATGCCAAAAAGCACATCAAAAAGATTTGGATTAGCAAAATATAGATTAAACTTCTTATTGCAACAAAAAATGTACCCGAATTCGGAATAAACAGCTTATTATTAAAAGGAATTAAATTTTGATTGATTATTGTTCCAAATCTTTAAGATGAATGATTATTTTTAATCATAATTGTTAAACTATAAACTGTTTTTAAACATGGAATAAAAATAATGTTATATCAAAGATCACAGAAAGTCAGTATATGGTGTTGTATAATTTATATCATTGGGGGAAAAAAAATATATACAACGATTAAGAAATGAATATTAGGGAAAACAAAGGCAATATTAATGAATACTAAACAGTAATTAGCACAATGTAGTTGAAAATGACATGTTATTTTGCAAGCCGGCCCAGGATAGCTCATCGGTGACCAGTAGTACCAGCGATGCAGTGAGTATGGGAATGTGATGTCGACTTCCTTTCATTTATATATCGAGTTTTATTATTTTTGTTGTCAATAGAAGAATTGCGCAGAAATTAAAATTTAATAAAGACTTGTTGATTTAGTAATACTATTGCTTCAAAGTATATGGCTACTGACTACAAGAGTATATTTTTAAAGTAATCAAAAATAAGTCAGAAGTGACAGTTTAAGTAATAAAAAAAACCACGTAAAATAAAATGATATTTAACAAAGATAGTATATTAAAAATGAAACTACCTTTTCGGATTTTGTCGCGGAAAAAAATCAAAATAAATCCGCGACAAAATCCGAAAAGGTAGTTTCATTTATAATGTCGAATATTCGCGTATATCTAAGAAAGTATTAAAAGATAGTACATCTTAAAATGAATGTTACTTTTGTAAAGCAAACATCTAGTGTTAAATCCGATATTTTTCATTTACTTATACATTTTATAACATTATATTGTGATATGTGCAGGCGAGCTCGCGCAGCTCGGAGGACACGCAGACGCCGGCGCAGCGCCAGGCCGCCGCCAAGCTCGCGTTAAGGAAACAGCTCGAGAAGACTCTCCTGCAGGTATGCTTTATATCTATACTAGACATTTATCCTGGATTTACGTGACTTAGTAAGACCTAATAAAAAAAGTGCGTGTTGTACAAAGTACACATGTCAGAAGTGAAACTTCTTTGTTTATTAATTTAACTCACTGTTTACACACTATAAATACTAATGATATTGTAATTTCATTCCAAAAACAATTCCTAACGATTACCAGCATGAGCAGCCACATCATAAGTTAGGCTGTATATTGTAATAATTTTGCTACACATAACGTCACATTAAAAATCACCGACTTGCGGTGGGCGAGACCCCCGACCTGCGCATCTTGACCGTCTGAGGCATGGAGATTAGAGAACAGGAGGACCATCGCTTCATACTAAAGCATTACCCGCCTGTCCCTGAAAATTTGTAGAATTTACAACGCGCTGTCGTCGGTAAGTAGTATTTGTGAAGTTAGCTGTTTATGAGTATTGTCACTATTGTGACAACGTGAAGTTAGGCATTGAGACAACATAGCTATCGCCGCGCCTCCTTAGTTTGACAATATTTCTGAGACACTACATTCTAGGGCGTTGGTCCTCCTGGTCTCTAATCTCCATGGTCTGAGGGGTGGTGGCGCTAACTCATCCCCGTCTCTGAGTGCCTGGTACTTGTACTGGTACTTGTTTATATTTATACTAATCTAAGTAACTAAGGTTGCGTTAAACGTTTAACGCAACCTTGTTGGAAGTCGCATAACAAGTTTCACTTCAATAACATAGATCATCTGTGTATACTCCTTTGTGTCACTCACATTTGCGGAGGTCCTGGGTTCGAGTCCCAGTTGAACTTTATAGTCATTGGATTTTTTATAGACAAATTTTCAGTAGCAGATCAGTAATGTTTTAAAGTAAGTTTGTATTTATAAATTTTACTTATTTAATGTAATTTCATTAAATAAGTATAATTTATAAATACTTACTTTCATTCATAGGCAGTGGTAGCCCAGCGGTAACGCGCTCGCTTGGATAAACGAGTGATGCGGGTACAAATCCGGGTCTCGCACCTCTGATATTTTCATGTGCGAATCATTTCTATCTTGATTACCACTTGTCTTACGGTGAAGGAAAACATCGCGAGGAAACCTGCATGTCTGAGAAAACCTAGCAAGTTTTCGTCAGACATGTGAAGTCCGCCAACACGCACTAGGCCAGCGCGGTGGACTATGACCTGGTCCGTATTGAGGGAGGCCCGAGCCCAGCAGTGGGACGTTAAAAAGTGCTGATGACAATGTAATTTCAAATTATAATTATATTTAAATACCAGATCCCGCCGCCTAAGCCTCCGCCGCCAGAGATGAACTTCATCCCGTCGCCCAGCAACACGGACTTCGTGTACCTGGTGGGCCTTGAGCACGTGGTCGACTACCTCACCAACGAGGATCGGTATGTTTGCTTTTGTTTTCCTTTTTGTCAAATTTAATTAAATTAGATGATTTGCTAAAAAATGATTATTAATTAATAAGTTAATTGTTAGTTTAATAAGAAAATAATTTTTCATCGGCTAAAGTATATAAAGTAGTCAATTAAATATAGTCTAGTGAACTCTTGAGATCTTCTGAATACTTACAAACAAATTTTACAGTAGTTATAATGTTAACAATTAAATTAGTTATACAAGTGACTATTTTGTGTTAATATTGCCAAAATGATGGTATTAAAATGGAGGTATCAGAAGTTTTTGGGCGATATACCTACTCTTCATTCATTCATTTGTTATACTCTGTAATATATATGTACGATGAGTAAGATGTGTGAGAGTGAGATAGAGTGATACGTGTGTGTGTGTGCGCAGCATGCCGCGCTCGAGCGTGCCGTGCGTGTGCGCGCAGTGCGGCAGCGACTTCACGCCGGTGTGGCGCTGGGAGCGCGCGCCGCCGCGCCGCCAGGACGCCACGTTCGGCGCGTCGGCCGCGCGCCGCCTGTGCGAGCTGTGCGTGTCGGGCAACGTGAAGCGCGCGCTCAAGGCGGAGCACACGGCGCGCCTCAAGACCGCCTTCGTGCGCGCGCTGCAGCAGGAGCAGGAGATCGAGCGCCGCCTCGCCGCGCCTTCGCCGCCGCCCGCGCCCGCGCACGCGCCGCACGCGCACGCGCCGCCCGCGCCCGCGCACGCGCCGCACGCGCAGCCGCCGCCCGCGCACGCCATGCACCACCGCACGCAGCAGGTTCGACATCTTATAATTGTTATATATCTTTTTTTGGCTGAGTGCGATTCATTTATAAAGTGATTTGGCCTTTAGTAAATCCTAAGTACCCAAAAATGTTGTTTTTTTTATTTAACTTACCAACTTTGGTTGTTCTTGTGATATTTAAAGTAAATTAACTAATAATTGATTATTTTTACTTCCTGCTTTAACTATTTATTAATAATATAATATTTTTATTTTAATAATATTTTATATCACAATTTATTAAGGAATATACTATCCCATGCATTTTTTAACAGCCTTTTAACACAATAACCATTATACTGCACATAATCAATGTATAATAAAGAACCATTGTACCACCCTAATAGAAGAGCCCATCCACACAGATGTCAGTGTCGCGGTCGACGCCGCGCGTGGCCGCGCCCACGCCGCCCGCGCCCGCCGCCAAGCCGCCGCCCGCGCCCGCCAGGTACACGCCATCTTTGATTTGTTTTTTTATTTCATTTAAGCAAAGGTATATATGCATACTGTCTGTTTATGTATAATATAATATTATATTATATAAAGATGGGCAGATATAATTTTTGTGTGTATTTTTGATATTTTGAAAAAATATTTTTTTTTTGTTTTGCACTCGAAAAGGTATTTATGTTATTAAAATAATCTTTACTTCTACATTTTTTTTATATTTTTTATATTTTTTTTATTATATAGATCAAACTTTTTGGACTTATGTGAATATTTGATGTTTAAAGTAACTATTTTTTTGCATTTTTGTATAATATTATACTGTACTACACAAGTATAGGTTGTACTGATTTTTTATGTATTTTTGTGATATTGGTTTGAAATATAACCTAGATGTTACTTACCTATACATTGCTACCTAAGACTTATATCCTATGTCTCAAAACTATAATTTACAACATAGTTATTACAAACAAGTATCCATGTACAATATAATACAACAATTTGAAACTAAATCTAGTATATAATGTAACAGTAGCAGCCGTAACATGAGCTCGTCGGAGTCGCTGCGCGCGCACCACGCGGAGCGCGCGCGCGACGCCGACCCGCCCGCCAAGAAAGGTAAAGGTAAACAAAGTACACTACACTCCTTATATCACTGCAATATATTGAAGTGAAACTTCTTTAGAATCGTTGTGATCTGAAACTCGATGAAACGAAAATGCGTCACGATAAAGAAAGAAATACATAAAAGTATGGGATTAAGTCGGAGAGAATGAGATAGAATACATGTTGCCATGGTAACCGTTGTTTATTTTTTGACATTTCTTTTTTTATATATATTCATCTCATTCTTTTGTCGATTTACTGAAGTTTCACTTCTATCGTGTGTGAATCGCACACACGCCTTTTGTATTATGTAATATCCACTGTCCTGTCTGTGTAATGTGTTGGTTCTATTTCGTTATACACATTTTATCTTTAAATTGTATACATAGTGAAATTCTTGTATATCTAGCATGAAAATAATAAGCGATAATAATAAGCGTATGATTTGACTGATTAGTATTTTTTTTAATTAGAAAATTAGTCTGGAAAATTCTTAAATGCCATTGTTGTATAACAATAATAATAAAAAAAATTGGGTCAAGCAAGTCAAGTAGTACATTTACTTGTGATGGTTTAATTTGTGTTATGTCTTCTGTAAAAATAATAAAAAAGAAGCGCGAGAGTATATCCACTGGAAAATGCTATATAACCATTACCTTGTGTTTTATCAAGATGTCTTCTTTAAAAGTATTGTATTTATCACTTATAAATGTTTTAGGATCATCTTCGAGCGCCAGCAGTCAAGGAAGTAGCAGCAAACAACATCAGGTAACTTTTCAATATACATATTTTTTCTAAACAATAAATTAATTTTGTTATAGATCTTTGTTGTAATGATTTTGAATCAACTTCGCCAACGTCAAAGAGGATTTATGAAATTACTAAACTATACGTTTTTTATTATTGTAAAGTGTAAACTATTTTTTGGAATTATAACTAAGTGTTAGGTGGGGTAGGGACGCTCCTGAGCGAATCGAAGGCATGTCGTTAGTTAATTATATAGCTCAAACATATCACTTGTATTAAATTATATTACAAAAAGTAATAAAAAGCTATGAAGTAAGTGACTAAATCGCCATATTGTCCCAGTTGGCGGCGGCGGCGGCGGCGCAGATGGCCTTCGAGCAGCAGAGCGCGGCGGCCATGCAGGCGCTGCAACACCAGCTGCTTAGAGGTCGGGTATTATTTAAATATATATCAGATAGACAGACAGACAGATTTAAATCTATATCAGATATTAGATTTATAAATGGCGGCGGGTACTTATGGTACGGTTGGAAAACCAGTCTTCAAAACTTCGATTTTTATTTTTTTATTGACTTTTTTGTTATAAATTATTCTTTTTTAATATTATTAATTAATAATTAATAATAGTAAAAATTATGTCAAAAATATTAATAAAATAAATAAGGAGCAAGGGTACATTATAACACTTGATTTTAAAATTTGTCTGTGACATATCAGAATCAGATTACAAAAATACCACCTCACATAATATAATGAAACAGTATCTAATAGGCTAGTTGACTAAATTTAAAATTGCTTAATAGTGGACATTAGCACCTATTTAACACGAAAAACATTTTATTTTTAAAAAAAATCATCATTAACATTAAATATTTTGCATTTTTAAAAACCAATTTAAAATTATCTCAAAAACGCTCCGTACTGTCATGGCGTCTTGAATGACATCACTCCCCGCGATACTAATAGTGTTTCTGTATACCGTAGTTACTATAATTTTGTTTTCTTTAATAAAAAATGAATTTCTCATATTATAAGTACTGTGTAGTACCCCAGTGTAAAACCACAACTATAAAAACGCGAAACAAGTTATTTATATACGTTCCAAACAATAAACAAATACGGTAAATGTAAATAAAACTTGTGAGGAGAGATAATCCTAATAGTTTGTCTACAGTTTTCCGAATGTATTTTTGTGAAGATCATTTTGATATAAGTATTTACACAATGAATGTCTAAATCTAAAGCTGTTGAAGCTGTTGAAGTTTGCAGAATCAGCATTTGTAAGAATTTTTAGTACTAGTAGCTGGGTACTTTACAGTGGCGAAGGGTGAAATTTTAGCAAAGGTAAGCTGTCTAAAAAAATGAGAAAAACACACTGCAAATCAATGCGATGCAAAAGTACCTAGTAGGTACTAGTAGTACCTCTTTGCGATAACACCCTTGTGTTGTAGTGAAGATATATTTTTTTCTTAATAATTAATAAAGAAAAAAATCTTAAGAACATTTTTTTTTAATTTATGTAAAATGTTATAGCAAAATAGTCAATACATTTAATATTTACTAAAATAATATAAAAATATTAATAACGCCATCTATGAGGAATCATTACGCATCATTTATTAAGTTAAAGTACAGAGATTTGATTTAAAACCGCATTATTTTATTTTGTATTTATTATAAATATAATTAATTTCAACCTTAACATAATTTTGTGAGATTTAAATATTCTTTTTTTCTTTTGTTAATTTTGCATTTTAATATATTTATATTATTTTTAAATATAAACACCGCCATCTACTGACATCTGTTTGAACAACTTCGTCTATCTTACTGAAGAGATTGATTCATTATTTATTTAGCAAACCAAATTAAAATTATGAAATATTTAGATATGTTTTACACTAGTTTTAAAATTTAATTATTATATCCTATAACGATACTTGCTTTCAGATTGAATAACCTGTTTAAGCTAATACACGTAAAATAATTTTGTTAAAGTAACGCATTTTAAAATAACATAAAACAAATTATCACTACCACATAAATGAAATCAAAGAATAAACAAGGAAAACAAACATAATGTTTTTCTAATTTAGCACGTACGCACAATTTAGAAAGTTTTATTACAAATTAAAAAATTACTTCATTATAATACGCAAATTAATAATGGCTTATAGAACTCACCGTAACTAAGAAATATGTGAAACATACACTAAACGAACACTACACAAAATGTCTATATTACGCTAAAATCAAGTAAAACTCAATAAAACAAAACAAAAACATAATGCACTTGTAAACATTGACATTGACATTGCTCACGTCGCTTGTCATTGGTCAATCATAGTGACGTCTTGTACTTTCCACAAATCACATGCAAAATAAGCTGCTCAGGAGCGTCTTAACCGCGACCAAAAATCTGAGTAATTATGAATGAAATCACGTGAAAATGTTCCAATCCAAAAGTATGAATGAAACACAATTCGTATGGAAACGGTAGGCTGAAATACTACGTCTTATCGCGGCATTTCTATGAAGAATCATTTTAGCAAAAAATACATTTTTGTTGATTTTGACTCTTTGTAGGTGTTATGTTATTTAAAAAAAGATTATTACACTAAATTTATTATTATTTTAATTAGTAATCAATAATCATGTTAATTAAAAAAATAAGCAAATATGTAGAATTAATGATGCATTATTGGATTTTTAAAAGGTAAGACGGTGGGAATCGTCTTGTATGGACCCTTCGCCACTAGTACTTTATGTACTATGATATTTAAGTTCAGGTGTTTTAGTATTCTGATTTAAAATCAATTTTTTAGTTTCATATTTATATTTATTATAATAAACACAGTTGCTTTATTTTTTTGTTGCCAAATGATATGGTTAATTACATGGAGTATCATATTATCACAAGAACATAACAGTATCACAAGTGCGCATGAAACCTGGTTCATGGTTGTACTCCACGTAAATAAGAATGTCAAGAAGACGGGAGAAAATGGATGTATAGCAGTATAGAACGGCTATAATTGTAAAAAAAAAACAAAGAATTATGTCTCAATGATTCGGAAAACTGTATTAATGTTATGAAAACGAAGTGTATCAATAACCTGTTCACTTCACTGACAGCACAGATGATGTACAGCTGCGAGGCGTGACGTCACGCTTCTCTGATTGATGTTTAATGTCACGTGATTAAATAAGTAATTTTGCCGATTTTAATTTCTAAAAATATATTTTGTAATCTTATATTATTTTAGTAAAAAAGTTGTTTTTTTGTTTACTACATATCATGATTAATCATTAGAAACTCTAAGCCATCCGATTCATTCTTAGTGGAAACAAGCCTATTACATGCATTGGCCATTCATTGAATCATTTTCAACTTTTTTAATAATAATAATAGTGTAACAAAGAATCTAAGTAATTTGAAAACTGGTAAACACTTTCATCTTCGCTGTTCGTGTGAGTATCTACTTATATTTTAAATCTATTCTCTATCTGCGCGGGTTCTACATATTGCATTGGTTGGGTGGTGCCGAGGTCGGCCCTAGCTACGTCGACCAGTGTTGATCCATTGTAGCTCCCTTTAGAGTGTCTATACATATAATAAAGTACTAACTTTCTTTGGAAAATATTATTGAAATAGTCATATTATCGAATTTTTGTCTGTCTGTCTGTGACCCCGTCACGAGAAAACCACTGCACAAATTTTCATGAAATTTGTTAAGATGATAGTGGGTAATATATATCTAGGAATGAACCCTAATTGAGCGAGGGGGAGTCTAATATTAAATTTACTTAATAACTTATTCATTAAGGTTAAATGTAAGGGTTTTCAATTTTTTAAAGGAATGCTGTCACATGTAATGTGTTGTTAAAAGTACAATTTTTCATGGTGAAAAAAATTCGAGTTGGTGCTATAGCGGTATTTTGTGTCTAGTTATATTTATATTGTCAATCCTATAGCAGTTTTCCGGTTGTTATGAAAGAAAAGAAGTTTTTAGTGTTAGTAAACTAAATTGACTGCGGTATGTAATTGGAGTTGTAGTATGTAAAAATGCAGATGTACGATACATTCAAATTATTTTTTGTATTAAATATTAGTTTTTTTTTGAGCAGTAAGTTAAATGAAATATTCCCTATTGTAAAAAATATAACTCATGGAAATCAGATCAGTCCAAAAAACCGCTTGACGTATAATTTTATGCCACTAACTTTTTTGCCTGGGAGCCGTGACGAAACCGAGCGAAGCTAGGGTCTGTCGCTAGTATAACTATATTAACAAAAATGTTAACACGTATGTTTGTCTGTCTTATATCTTTTATCATAATGTTATCGGTGCACAGAGAGTTATCACGATTGAACGATTTCTCCGTCTTTTTCTAAGTGAAAGTACATGATGCTATAGTTTCTTCATACGTTAAAACATTACTACATAGTGTGTAAACTTGATTATTTTCTCATTGATCAATATTAAACTCTAACACCAAGGAAATAGAGTTTACATTTGATCGCCCAATTTTTAACACTATTTTGCATTCTTTACAATTCGGGGATGTTACACTTTCGTTAATTAAAAATATAAATGACTAGCTGTGCCCGCGACTTCGTTCGCGTGGATGTTGGAACTTAACAATGTATTTTTTAGCTGTTGGAGGATACCGATACAAATCATTTTTTTTTATTTATGCTAGTGCTTCTTTATAAACAACATTAGCTGTGGAACCATCAATTCAAATCATTATCAATCAAAATAACTTTTCCATCTTCTTGTACGGGGTATGTGCCATCGCCTATTTGTAACAATAAATTGGAAATCTCCTGTGCATTTTCGCAGCCTCCTAACTGTGCACGCATAATATTTACATTCAGGTGTGTAGATGAGTGAGACCAAATTCACATAACCCTAATTTTACTTCTGGAATTTCTCTACTTCTTCACTTTAAACTCAAATATCTTTTGATAGACTGAACCGATTGCAATGAAACAAAAACTAAATGTTACTTCAAGTTACGTTCAATCGTTGTGTATAAAAGTTATCTACATTGCTTTCGTACATTTTACGTGATGCCCGGATAAATAAACAGACAAACCGACAAACAGACAAACAGACAAAAATTCTAAAAATGCTGGAAATGGGTTCTATTGGTTGTCCTTTAACACCCTGGCTATTTTTTTTGTATTTTTTTTTTGATGTACAAAAACGACTTTTCTACAGTTTTATTATATGTATAGATATAGATTATTGGAATATGTAATAAATGCAGGTCTGAGCAGCGGGTCGTCGGGCGGCGTGTCGCCGGCGGCGGCGGCGGCCGCCATGATGCAGTTCTCGCCGCTGCTGTACACGTACCAGCTGGCCATGGCGCAGGCCAGCGCGCTAGGTAAGCGATGTATGTATCAATCGCACATTTTGCTATAGTATTTATTATCTGTACATATTATAATCGAATTTTTAGTCGAATATAATATGTAATTTATATGTACATTGAATGTATTTTGGAAAATGTATTGAAATAGTCATTATTGGCGGAGGTCTATTCTATAGTGGATTTTTTGTCTGTCAGTTTGTGACTGTATGAGAAAACCATTGTTATATGATGATTGAATGATGTGTTGAGACGGCATGTTGCTATAGTATCGATAGTATCACCATCGATAGTTTTCATCTCAAAAAAGCCTTATTATCGATAATATCGATAGCTTGGAATGTGATAATACTATTAACAAATGCTATACTATTAATAGTGTTGCTTCTAATAAATGATAAATTATCGATAGAACTACTGATATTCTAACGATCGGTCACGATGGACAACACTAATAGCTAGTAATATAATAATATGGTACACCCAGCGGGCAAGAACAGCGGCGGCGGCGCGGCGATGGCGGCGGAGATGCAGCGCATGGCGGAGGCGCAGCGCCAGTACCTGCTCGACATGATCCCCGGACAGCACTCGCGCAACCCCTGGCCCAAGAACTAGGTGACACCTCCCTCCACGCACATAAACAATATATTGTTTGGTTTTTACTGCCTCGGTGGTGTAGTGGCTAGCATGTACGGTCATACATCGAGATGTCCTGGTTCGAGTCCCTGGTCGGGCCAAGTTCAATTATTGAGTTTTTCTGTTTAGTAAGTCTCAGTAGCAGACCGGAGTTGGGAAGTTGGTGGTGTGTCACCCCTGTGCCTCGGAGAGCATGTAAAACCGTCGGTCCTGCGCCTTAGCTTTCACTGGTCGTGTCGTGTAGTCGTCCCACCGGAGTATGAGAGTGATAGGAATATCTCCTCAGTCTCAGTTAGCCAGTCTCAATGAGATTGACCGCCATAGCCGCAATCGGTCGGAGAACATTATTATTGTTTGGTTAATACGATAGCTTACTTTGTTATAAAAAAATATCTAATTTCAAATTCGGTATATAGAAATCTTCAGTAAACGTATATGAACTATAAACGCAGGCCATTTTGGCGCGCTTGGCGTGATGTCATAGTTTATAAATTATAAGTTAACAGAAGACGAAAGTCGTAGTTTTTAACGTTAAGTTGGTAACACTGTATATAATTTTATACTTTGTTACATTCCATCTGATCAATGACGTAGACTTTCAAATTGTACTTGGAATTTCGCAACTAAATAAAAATAATGAAATCTTTATTCATAATATTCTCTATAAATACTTTACTGCATATTTTATCTTTAATGATGATGTAAATCGGAAGTATGCATACTTTTTTTTAAATTGAATGAAACTGTTAATTAGATTGTTGAAATAGTTATTTTTTTAAATTAGGTCTTTTATAATAATTTTAAAAGTGTATATTATAATTCGCCTATAATATTTTTAAAATTTATTCGTTTATCTTTCTATTGCAGGTTAACTCCTTCGGCTAATATCGTAATATAAGAAGAGCATTTTAAATTTTATTTTACAGTTTGTGCTAGTTAGGTAATATGTTTTACGACGCATAGGTTTTAACTTTTAATGTAGCGATCAAGTTTTAATGGTTTCTACCGTGAGTTTTGGTTATAAGTGAAGTGTTTAGAACAGTCATACGAAACTTTTTTATTATAATAATAATTATTGCATGAATGGACGATTATTGTATTTAACTAATAAGATTTTTTTTAAATAACAATAAGTGTTGAACATTGAGTTAACATCAACTCGATTGATCATATTTTAAACAATTCTTGTCCAGCAATTATTGCTAGTGACTTTTATGCTATTAATTAACTTGATGTTGCTTTGAGAAAAATGATGTCTTCTTCAGACAATGTGTTTAGAACATTATTGTATGCAACTGTCAACAATGAAATTTGTGTCGTAAAATTTATTTTGTAAAGATGATTTATTTTTAAGTTTTAACTATAGTCGTAAGAGAATGAGTGAGATGAAGTAAAAGTATACACACTATCGATTTTAATTTTAAATTCTATGTTGTATACAATTGAACAACACAAATGGATACAGGTAATATGTCGCAAAATTTCGAGAATATTGAGTTCAAAGTTTGTGTATGAAGTATGTATATAAAATGGCGTGAACTGAACTATGATAAATAATTTTAATTAACATTTAAAACTGTTATACACCAACAACGAGATCTATGCATAAAACAGTGAAAATTCGAAAGTGCGACATATAACCTTTATTCACGTCCTCAATTATTATGTCATACAATTTAAATACGCATACGTTAGCGTGTATCGAATATAACTCACGGTAGAGGAATCGGTTTCGGTTTCAGAAAGCTAGATGTATCAAATAAGTTAGACTTTTATTACAGCACAAGAAATACGTAATTTTAGCAAGTTATTAATAAGGAATTATGTGTAAGATCATCTTCAATCATTTTATATGTGGATTTTTAAGTACTTCAATAAATATTGTACGCTAACAAGTGTTTTATTTCGGAATTCGTCATTTATAATTAGAAAATATATTCACTTATATACTATTATATTAAATGCTTCATTTTTCTGTATGTTTGTATGTTTTATTCCTTCAACATTATAGCGGATGAGACCAGGTCCTGAAACAAATAGAAAATTTATATAAAATATTAGTAAGAAAGTGTAATTTTATTAATAAAGTACGGTATTTATTTAACGTTAAAGGAAAATATTGTGAGGAAACCTGTATGTCTGAGAGAACTTAGCAAGTTTTCGAAAGATATGTGTAGTCCGCCAATTCGCACTTGATTAGCGTGGTGGATTATTGCCTGATATTGAAGGGAAGCCCAGCAGTGGGACTTTAAAAAGGGCTGAATACACCGAAGTTAATATCAAGTAAGCATACCTTATGGCAGTCCAGGTAGCTGTAGTCGGTGTCTGCGGCGAGCAGTTCCACCGCCGTCACGATCACGTCGATCGCCTTCTTGATGTTCCGCGCGAACATCTCCAACACCTCGCTCACTGACACCTGGCGATTGTTGAAATGAAAATTAATTTATTATAATTTATCCGAAAAGATAGCTGCATTTATAATTATTACATAGCGATTTAGTGCGAGCGAAGCTGCGGGTTCGGCGAGTAAATAATAAATTGTATACAAAAAAATTGAATTATATATTAAAACCTTCCTCTAGAACCACTATCCATTGGTGAAAACAGCATGAAAATCGGTGCAGTAGTTTTGAGTTTATCGCGAACAGACGGATTGACAGACGCGTCTTAGGATTTTATTTATTTATTAGGGATGGTACACAGTTGTTACAAAAAGTTATATACAAGTTATATTATTATTACTATTATTATATTTTGTTTGTACTATTAATATGTAGTTTAGACATAGTAAATGCAATTATCTTTTCGGATTTTATCGCGGATTTATTTATATTTTTTACAATTTTTGTTCCCGACGTTTCAAATGCTTAACAGCAATCATGCTCACGAAAGAGACATACCAACATAAAAATATGTTTATACTATCAAACAACCTATTAAATATAAAATATTAATTATTTTATGAATAAAAAGAACCAACAATACCGATTGCTCATTCTGTCTCCAGCAGTCGTAGTCGGTGACGAGCGCGACCGCCGCGTAACTGAGACCCGCTTCTTTTGCTAAGACCACCTGAATATAGTCAAATTTTCATATTAATGCCTCTTGAAATATACAGTTTACTAACGAAAATGCTCTAAAATTAAAGCTTTAAGGCCTTTTAATGGACAATCTGATAGACATTAAAAGATCCATACTATCAATACGAAAAAGTCTTTTCTTATATAAGGGGCATTTCACATGAAACGGACAACGAAAAAATCTCTGAGATTCATCTGTATTAGGCTTATTAGAATTCCGTAACGTGAAAAAATGTGCACATGTCATATCCCTTACGAGTACTATGACTGATTTGGAAGCCCGGGCCTTGGATTGTTAGATTTATAAATACAAACACTACAACACTATAATAATTTTTATGTTTGAATTAATTTTTTCTTTATTATAATATTAATATCCTACCTCGGGCACCGTGGTCATGTTAACAACATGGCCGCCCCACTGCTGGTGCATTAAGCTTTCTGCGCGGCTTGAAAATCTGTTAAGTGAATTTAAGGTAAGAATACTGCTATTTTTGTCTGTGATACGTGATAAACATGATTATTGATTATAAATTTAGTATAGGTTCGATTTGTATTATATCCTTTATTGCACATTAAAACAGATACAGAAAAAATATAAACAATAAACTTAGTTGGCAAGGGTGGACTTATCCCTGAAAGAGATCTCTTCCAGTCAACCCGTGGATGTGGAAGAAGATGTCAGCGGGCGATATTGTGCAAAGAATAAATAATTGTATATACAATAAAATAATAAATAATTAATATACATACATGTAAATATTATATAAAAATCAATATATAAATATACATACATATATAATACTATACATATTATATTATATAAAAATACTTATACATGTGAATGCAGAAAGAGGTGCCAATTGATTGAAATCGTCTATAATTTTGAATATAGGTAGTCTTTTAATTTAGATTAAAAAATATGGATGGAAGGGCTCTCATGGATAGCTTTAGGGAGGTTGTTCCAAAGTACAGCGGCGTGGACGGAAAAAGAGTTTTGAAGGAATTTGGAGTTGCACCAAGGAATGTCAAGCAAAGTATCGAAACAAGGCCTCCTGGAACGTGTTGGATTTGGAAGAAAGTTGAAACGGGAACGAAGGTAAGGAGGGGAATTTTGATTCCACAAAACTAATATCAAAGCCTATGAAACATAGTCGGCCAACGGACGTGACAACCACACTCGCTTGGGACATTAGTGTATGGCAACTTGGGCTGTCACGTCTGTTGGCCGACTATATGTTTCATAGGCTTGGCTAATATAATATTTGAGCGATGCGAGAGTGGGTTAGTTACATTTAATAAAATTTTGAGTTAAATCTGTAGATTAAATATTTTTTAAAAAGTTTAATGAAATAGGCATAAATATAGCAGCTAAATCTATCGTTGATAGAATTTTGGTTTGTTTTCATCAGTCCGTCATCACGAGAAAACCACTGGACAAACGATGAAATTTGGTAAAAGTTGTGGAAAATATAGGATACTACTGCGGGAAAATATTTCATCAGAAATCTCAAAAATCGTACGTAAAGACGAGCACGAGTAGAATGAGATAGAGTCGCTAGACGTAGAGTTTTTATAAAATTTAAATGTTGAACTATTTATTGCTCAAATATGGGTAGGCAAAGTGTATAGAGGAATGATGTTTTCTTAATACAAAACTTTTACACTGTAGTGACATACTGAAAATAAACTCTAAATTAATTTATAACAGACAATCTATATATAATGTATTATTGTGTACCTAGGTCCCTGTATCGTGACCGCGGTCCCACTCTCATGGCAGATATATCCTTGAGTGCGAGCTGCTTTTAGCAACGCTTGTCTTGCTTTCTCGCAAAAAGCCGGTTTCATCGGCAAATGGCACACGCCTTTAGGTCCGCCTTCGGTACGATCATAGAACGTGCAGTTACGGCCCCATGTTCTGGAAAAAAATTACACATAGTACTTATTTAGTAGATAGGTAGATAGTAGTTATGTATACTCTATAGTCTATATTACGGGTACTTTATCGATTTTTGAACCGATCATAAATGTATAAAATAAGAATGCTAAAAAAGCCTAGTTCAAAGTGGTCAAAATATCAGGTCTGACGAAGCAGACCACAACAACCATGGAGTTATTCTCTACCTTAATTAAATAATTGATGCTTACCTACATTTGATAACATATCAAGACAAGACCTGCCTCAAAGATAAAGTTATATCAAAATTGTTTTAGGACCACATAGTAATTCAGCCCTTTTTGTGCAAACCATAGTCCACCATACTGGCCTATTGCGAGTTGGCAGACTTCACATGTCTTTCGAAAACTTGCTAGGTTCTCTAAGACATGCAGGTTCACTGTATTTTCCTTCACCGTAAGACGAAATAAGAGTAATCATGATAGAAAAGATTCGCGCATGAAAATATCAGAGGAGCGAGACCCGAATTTGAATAACTAAAAAAAAACTTTAGTTTCTAGTACCTGTCGATGAAGTCGTCTAAAACAACAAGGTCTCCGGGCTTGTATTGCTCTACGAGGGAGCCAGTCGCGGTCGTCGCCAGGATATGTGTGCACCCCAACTGTTTTAGCGCCCAAATATTAGCCCGGTAGTTGACATCGCTGGAAATGTGTTATTTATTTAAATTATTTTATATTTAACAAATAAGACTTAAAGACGAAGGTTTAAAAAATTAAAAAAGTTATATTTTTATCTATACCTTCTACTTTAATAAAGATTAACGCTCGCACTCAATCGTCCTTTAGTATGGAGATTCTCGACTTAATGATTCATTAAGTGACTATGAGTGCGGCGGTAAAAGTGTGTTTGTTTTTTTAGTTGAACGCGTTGATCTCAGAAACAAGGTCAATTTTTACTAATTCTTAATGATAATTTACATAATATTAATTTAAACCTTGGTTGATATTGATGTTTCCTTCCATGCCGAGCCAACAGGACACAGGATACTCCTTTGATAGAACCTTCTAACAAAACATCCGATGGTTTCCCAAAAGGCGTGGTCACATCTCTCTCGACAGGGTTTTCAAATAAACTAGGGTCGTCAAAACCTGATCCACCGATTATACCGATCTATATTAAGAAAATTTTATTTAGAATTTTATGTTGGCAATCCACCACAGCTGAGTAGCAATAGATCAGTTTAAATCAAAAGGCTTAGCTCTTTATATCAGAAAAACTCAAATCTTTTTAATCAGAGCTTCAGATAGAATTTTTACAAAAAATATTGCCAGTATTAAAATACATATAGTATTAATTGAAATATAAACTTGCATACAACAATTGCTATAATTGTTGAACTTGTTTCATTAAACATGACAAAAATGCTCAATTTAATTTTATTTTTAATTTAAAATATAGAAGAACTACTGTTTTTGTACAAATGTTATAAGAACTTAGAGGATGTGGAATATGGATGAATTGATGGTTTTCCATTTTGCTTATTCAGTCTCATTGTATTAAAGTAATAAGCATGCCATAGGTTATAGTAACTATTGCATAATACTTGATCAAAGTTGAATAAGACATAATTATATAGTAATTCTTCCTAGTAAGTAGGAATACTTTTAGTTTCAGATATTATAGATACATAAAATCAATTTGTAAAGAAAAAATATTTTGATATTTAAGATAAGGCAAACCAATAAAACAATAAAAATTGAAACATTATTTATTTAACTAATCAACACACATGGCTTCCGCAATACAATCTATATTTCAAAATGCAATATATAAATAATTATGATAGTGTTAATACTAAAGAGTTTTGAAAGAGTACACTACTTTGTATCTTCAAGACCTTGTTGAAATTTAACTTCCTTTGTAGTTTCTTGAGCTTTTTGCAGATTTTGTGCTATTTCAAAATACTTTTTAGATTCATCAAGATTTTTCTCTACTCCATCACCCTTTTTGTACATTAGGCTAACATTTGCACAAGCAAATACATTGCCGAATTCACATCCCTTCTTTGCAAATTGAAAAGCTTGTTTTTTATCTGGTTTTATAAGAAAATCTAGGTTGGCATTTTTCTCAGGGTTGTGTGGGTTGAACTCTTTTGGATTACGAGGAACACCACTAAGATACATACCTGATAAATAATGGCAGGCCATTGCATCATTTTTATCACAGCTTTTCTTTAAGTAATTGTAACCTTAAATAAAAACAATATATTATATTATAATATATAAAAATACATTTTTAATTTAAAAAATATTAGCATTATTAATATGCATTATAAAATTTAAAGTAGTAGTATTTACCTTTTGGTACATCTCGTTGAACTGTGATAGCAGGCCCAGTTGCTGTTAGAAGTATACCAGCATGAAGGCAAGCTGTGGGTTCATCCAAATCACATCCTTTTTCAAAGTATTGTAAAGCTTCTTGTGGATCACTTTTATCTCGACCTTTTCCGATCAGCGTATAGTTTCCGTATTTTAAACATGATTTACCGTAATTGTAGTCTACGCAATTACTTTTAAATACTTTTGCGGCTTTGGAAAAATCCTTTTTTATCGCTTCCAAATAATCAGCTAGGAGGTGACATACTTCAGGCTTCTTTTCTTTATAACAACCAAAACGATATTCAATGCCGAGATTTTCTACGTATTCTTTCACTTCTTCTTCTCGTTTTAAATCATAAGACATTTTTAATTCCAAAATTATTATAACTTGCGTGAGAGGTTAGATAACTAGGTGAAATGTCAAAATGATAACACTTATCAATTATCATTAGGGTAGTTGAGCAACTTTTAATTTGTAAATGCAAAACAGGACAACAAAAAATAAAGCTTAGTACCTATACATCATAATACTCGAAAAATTATGCTCGTTTATGAAGAATACTCATTATTTTTCAAGAAATTAATTTTAAAAACAAAATTTAAATTTGACAAAATATTGTACCTTGATATTTTTTCTATCAACCATTGTATCCACCACGAGGTTTTCTATTGGAATACTTTTGTTCGTATGAATAGAATTATTCTTGACTGTTATCTATACAAGATATTATTTATTAGAAATTTAATTCAATTATTGTATACCAATTACCAATTTAAATTATCACATTGATACAATGACAATCTACAACCACAGATGACATATAAAAACAGAATGTGAAAGTTGAAACTGATGTTCCTAAGGTAGTAGGTATATGTATATATAGGTATTACTTTTCTCTATGTGTTCCTAAAAAGTAAAATTTTAAATACATGATAGTTAAAAATAAAAATATTAAAAGAAGCAATTCCTTTTTTTACAAATTTTATTAAAATTAGTTGCTTTTAATACTTCCGTTTTTTTTTTGTTGAAACCTCATGAACAAAACTCAAATGTCATTTCATATTTGTCAAATCATATTATGAAATCCTTTGCCTATCCCATTATTGGGGATAAATTTTAAAAACAACAACAATCATAAACGAAACTTTCTGTCTTCAGCTTCACGATAAAATATTAAATATATTTCATTAATTGCTATACTTATAGTTTTATAAAATGGCTCAAAATGAAGAACTATTTACAACACGTATGCGTAAAGCTACAAGAAAAATACATAACGTGAGTGATGCACTCGTAAATGCAAAGTTTGCTATTTGTAAGTACAAGTTTCTTTATTGTTTGTTTACATTTTATATTCATATAGACGTAGTATTATGAATTGGAGAATTCATTCCAATATTACAAAGGATTGTCCAAGAATAGAATGTGATAGCGATTTCTGGAAGAAAATATACTTTGTAATTTTTTTTTTCTATGTAATAAATATATGCAGATACATTATAATCATCGAATTTATTGTAATTTTTTTAGCTCTAAGAGACGAAACAGTCTGGGGAGGTGGATTATTTGTATTTTATCATATCTTTGCTTTTCTTGAAGATGCAAAGAAAAGGTTAAATATGTCACAATTTGATAAACTGTTTGTCAAAGATATTTTATACAGGTAATATTAACCCGTCAATGGTGAACATATGAGACACAATAGATTTTCAATTGTTATAAATCTATATTGTCCCCGCGCCCGTTGATGGGTTAAAGAAAAAAAAAATATATATTATAAATTACAGTTTGCTTGTTTGAAATTACATAATATGTTTATTTTCTCTTAGGAAACAAGCTTTTGAAGATGACTTGACACATTATCTTGGTGAAAACTGGAGGTCCTTACCAAAATCTCTGGCTTTAGAGAACTACTTAGAGCACTTGCAAAATTTGGAAAAAGAGAATCCCAAGCTATTGATGGCTTATGTATATCATTTGTATTTGGGCTTGCTGAGTGGCGGTCAGATACTGGCCAAGAAGAGGAATGTTTTTGGAGAAAGTAAATAAGTTGTTTTCAAAGCTATAAATATCAGAAGTCTAATGAATTAATATATTTTAACCAAGACACTGAAATATATAGGATTTTTGTATATTTCATGTTATTATTAATACATTTGATTACAAACATTATCTTATTTTGCAGATAATTTGAACAAAATGGCATACTCTGATAAAGTAACTGATTTCATGGGAGAAGATATTGCTTCATTAAAAAAAGATTTTAAGCAAGCAATGAATGAAATAGCAGAAGCCATGTCAGAAGATGAAAAAGAGGCATTTATTGAAGAAAGTAATCAAGTGTTTTTGATGAATAATCTGATAGTAAATTCAGTTGGAGGTCAAAATCAAGTTCTGTATAATATTTTGTATAAAGCCTCGGCAGTTGTTTTGGTTGTAGCTGGAGTAATGCTAGCTTATAAAATGTATAAATGAAAAGTATAAGCTTACAAGAAACTTTTATTGGAGGTTGAGCAACTATTTTATATTTGTCTTTGATATTGTTTATAAATATACAGTGTAAACTCTATATAACAACACTCAAGGGACTGTGCATATTTCGACGTAATAAATAGTTGTCGTTAAATAGAGAGAAGAAAAATCTGTATAAAAATGAAAATCTGAGAACGAAAATGCTTTCAGACTAGTGTTAGTAATTACATACATAAAAACAATTCTTATTAAAACACTATTGTGTATAGTTTGTTAATTTCGTCTGACGTCTTTTACTGCACCAGTAATCTTGATGTATTTTTTTACTTATTTTATTCATATTTTGAGATATTGAGGCATCTTGGTGATAAAGAAAGTACTTTGCCAATAATTTTGCTTCTTCCAGAGCTTTTTAATGCACAGTGGAATTTTCACTAATTTTGACAACTTAAAAAGTACTATTTATTATTTTATTGTTGTCATTATTGAGAGTGGGAGTAATGTTATATAGAGTGTATCATTGTATGTAAGACAAACTAAACCAACCAAGGCCGAGTGATTTCGACGTTTTAGGGAGTTTGTTGTTAAATCGAGTGTCGTTATATGGAGTTTACACTGTAGTGAAATTTATATTAATTTACTCATAACATTTTAATTTTTGAAGTTATTTCAGTTGAATGTTGTAATTTAAACTTAATCAGGTGTTTATGTACTATAAATCATAGTTTTGGCTTGTCAGACAGCCAGATCTCAATGTTTGCAAATTGATTAGGAACAATTGAAAAACAATTAGTTAGCACAGATAAGGGAAACAATATATATTACTACATTTGCATTGATTTGATGACTAAAATTTTAATTTATATTAACTTAATTAATATCATTATATGTATCATTATAGATTAAAACTAGGTAGCGTAGGTAAAGCTCAGTCATAGATTAAGAAATTGTTATTCCTATAAGATAGGTATGTTTTGTTTGACTTTACAAATATTATATCACTTTTGTATAAGTATATCAAGGTTTCATCAAAGCCCTTTTTTATTTTTTTTATTTTATCATGGCATAACCATGCAAAACAAATGCTGTTCAAGAGAAATTTGATAAAAAGAATTAAGTTATACTATTTGTACCAATTATACTAATACTTGAAATATGTGACCTAATAAAAAATAACCATTGATGTCTAGTCAATTTGACTTCAGTAGAATTTTGTATTATTTTTTAGAAAATTTAAGGAGTTACTATGAGAAACCTGTAGGCAATATACTTATAAAATTTTCTTAATAAAAGACTGATTGAGAGTGGTAGTTTATTATTCAAACAATTACTTTGTAAAATTTAATAAGTTTGATTTACTTAACACACAATGTTAATCTTTAGCAGAATCTACTTTGCTGTAGGTCGTTCATGGAAAAGTTTCCTTAGTTTTTTATTACTAATTTAAAAAATAAGTCTCATTATAAGAATTATTAATGCATATACTCTTTAAAAATAAAAAAAAGAAACTTTAAGTACATATTTTGTAAAAATAGCTTCATGACATTACTGCAACCTTAATTAAAATCGAAGTGACTATTTGTACGGTTACTGGACGAATAAATTACATTTATTCGTACATTTATTCAATTTTAATGACGCCTACAGAAATCAATTTCCTCTTCATCTGTTGTGGACTTATCTGTAATACATAATGCGGATTAATATTTATTTTTTCAAATAAGAATCTTAAAATTTAATTTAAAATCTTACCCTTAAAAGTCGGTGGCACCTTAAATAATAAGTTTTCAGCTCGGTAGGTTAAGGTTATTTTTTTTTATATTTTACAATTTACATACCTATATGTATTCTTCTCCTAAAACTCACTTATTTTATATTAGAAAAAAAGATATAGATATTTGTACAAACTGACAATAGTTGGACGGATAATTATATATTTTAAATTAATCCGATTAGATTTATTTATTTAGATTTTTTTTATTTAAATTCAAATTGAAACAAATAAAAAACATACCTAACAAATAAAATAGTGATAGATTTTTGTTCAAACCGATGATAACCATATTAATAATTATAAATTGTTTGTACAGTACCCGTAGTAATAGACTCAGTCAATTAAAATTGTTTGTCACTAATTTATGTAAAGTTTTCAAATTTTTTTGCACTTTTCTTAGTTTTTATTAATATTATAATTATAATTCCAGTTCAATATAATGGTATTAACATTCATGAAATTTTGGAAATGAAACAATATGTATTAGGTTTCTTGATTTATTCAAAAAACTGAGAATATATATAAAATAATTATTGCTACATATTAAGGACACTAAATTTTTTATAATATAAATTTACTAATTACATTAATGTAAAACGTTTATCAGCTATAAGAGGACGAAGACAGCGATGGCGGGTCCATCATGGCGATATCGATTAGCTCGTCGATGTCTTCTGAATTCCAGAATGATAATTCCATCTGAAAATGTTATATTTTCTATTAAAAAGATGTTTCAATATTACTATCTATATATTCTATTTAGAGACTAAATATGGTAAGGTTACAATAGGAATATTTTTCTCCCGTTTTTGAAACATTTTTCATTGATGCTCCGCTCCTACTAGGGGTAGCGGGATGTAATATACCCTATAAGGCTTCCTCTATCTATCCAACGCAAAAAGAATTTGTCAATTCGAACCAGTAGTTCCTGAGATTAGCGCGTTCAAACAAACAAACAAACGCGTCAGCTTTATAAATAGTATAGACTAGCAACTCTTCGCTTTGTTTGTGTTCGTTTTTATGTACATTTTAATATACAGTAAGTTAGTTAATAATTCTCAGAGATGAGGATTTCCGAATAAAAAGTATCTTATACGTTCTCCTACCCGGCTAACTATCATCATACCAAATTTCATCAAAATCGGTCCAGTGGTTTTCTTGTGATGCAGTCACATACAAACACAAAAATTCTAAAAACTATAGATTCGGCGTTATTTATAATAATTTTTAATAAGATTTTCTAAAAACTATTCAATGAGCAGATTCGATTAAGTTGGAATTTTATTATAATATGTATAGACAAGCGACTCATTCTCGCTTCGCTCGGGTTTTTGCTAACTAAAATAAATATAATTTCAAAAATAAAAGTAGCCTAAGTTATTTCTTACAATATTAGCTATTTGCCAGTGACAGTGCCGTAAAAATCGGTCCAGCGATTTTAGATATTAGCCGGAACAAAGACAGACAGATAGGGCAGGCAAAAGTTTCAAAAAATGATTTTTTAATGTAAGTAATGTATATGCATTTGCTGCAAAGCTGTTAACTTGAAATTGAGTGTACAGACAGACTCTACAGATGTATATAGTACACTGACCTCTATAATACCACTGGACTGGCTGTTCCAAGCGTTTGACAGCAATTTTTTTGTGTCCATTTGAAGCGCCACTAGCGAGAGTCCCGAGAACTAATTTCTACGTATATTGCAAAAGACAGCGAGAAGTGTTTGTTTACTGTAAAGTAATTTTGCATTTTCGTTGTTAATATAACATAAGTAGTAATTATGATGATACGGTTATTAATTAATAAAAATAAAAAAATAAAAATCTATATCGACATCATTAGTTTTAGTACCACGAACTCTCGCTACGTCCGACAGCGGCGGACAGCGCCAAAATGGCGAATATCAAGCAGCCACAAAAGCACGTTGACAACAGCCAGTCCGGTGGTATTATAGAGGTCAGTGATATAGTAGTATACGCACGGGGTCGCGCGCGGCGCAGGGCGCGCAGGCGAGCGCGGCGGCGCGGCACTCGCAGCGCGGCGCGGCGCAGGCGCGCGCGCGCGCCACGCGCCCGCCCGCCACCGTGGCGAAGCGCCGCGCCGCGCCGCGCTCCAGCGACAGCTTCGACCCCGCCCAGATCGTGCCTGCCGGCGCCATACACACTCATATATACACATATACAAATCAAAATAAATCCGCGAACAAATAAAAAAAATTTGTTTTATAATGACAAATATTCGCGGAAACCTAAAAAAGTATTAAAATAAGAAACTAATTCGATTCTTTAGAAACATCCTTAATATACTACATTCAGAATATTAACATAATCAGAAAAATATTATGATTATACTTAAAGTATACCTACTTTATTTATGTAAACACCTATTGCTATTTGAAAAAACAACCACAATTTTTCCGATAACTTTTCTAAATAGTTTTTCACTAAAAACTATTCGAACTATAGTGAACAATTTAGCCTCAAAATTCAAAACGTCAAAAACAAAATAAAAATAAATGTAGACAAACCGTAGTTAATTATTTGACTAAATCCGAAAAATGTACCTATGAAATTTCATAAGTTCCTTACCGTTAGTCTCCAAAGCAAGCGAAGTGCAGAGCCCGAGCTTGTCTTTGGGCAGCCTCACTTGCTTCCTGAGCCCGACGTCGCCCACCAACTTCTCGTAGTCTTTGTTCGTGTAAGCCACGGAACTGTCCACTCCTGAAATTATTAATTATCTAGGATAAGTACACTATTATTGTATTGTACATTTAAAAGAGCAATTGTTGAATTTTTCGCCGGCTCTTTTCAGTAGTACTACCTTCTGCGCTGGAAAAATCTGACAGTCTAACATTATTAAAAATTAAAATAATAATTTTTATATGATTTATTTGTACACAAAAATTAAAATATTACAACATTATGAGAAATTGTGGGTAAAGGTACACTTATTTCTTATAGAGATCTTTTCTAATCAACCAATAGATTTAGAAAAATTGTATTTTTCTTTCAAATATTTTCGCTTTTGTAGAAACATAGAGCTACTTAAAATATTTTCTAGAGGATTGTAGATAATACAATTATCTTACCAAACAGATACTTGGCTGCTCTCTTCTTGGAGAGCGAGAAGTCATCGTCCATGAGAATGTGAAGAGTTATCGAGTTCTCCATCAAATTGTGGTAGATGGTGGAGTAGTCCAACTGTAACATTCAATACAAGTGTAAAGTTTTTGTCTCATATATTATTTATCAAATATTGTTGATTTCAATTAAGTAGTCATTTTATAGTTCAAATATGAATTAGAGTCTAAAGGCCAAACACTATATTATATTTCTTTTACTATGCAATTCCGGTGGGATTGTAATCTGGCACTCGCGGTGAGATCTGCAGGTGCGCGAGGATAGAGGTCTCATGTCGTCAACTTCCAAATTTTTCGCTGAGACTAATAGAAAACCTCAATAACTAAGCTCGGTCCTTGGTAGTAAGGGAGTTCCTTGTCCATAAATAGATCGTGAAAACGAATATAAATTTCAGCACTAGCCCAATAATTTAATAAATATGTTTGACTAGCTGACCCGGCAGATTTCGTACTGCCTCAATCGATAAATAAAAGATCTATTTTTTTTTCATATTTATTCATCTTTTAAGCCAAATCGGTCCAGCCGTTCTCGAGTTTCAGCGAGACTAACGAACGGCAATTCATTTTTATATATATAGATAGATAAGTCGCTACATTTATAATTGCCCGTATTTTAAATGAATGTACCTATCAGTAAAGTATAATGTTCAGTAGTGAGTGTGTACTTACGGCGCGGCTGTGCTCGCACGCGGCGCAGGGCAGCAGCAGCGCGGCGCGCGGCGCGGCGGCGCGCAGCGGCAGCGCGCCCACCAGACGCAGCGCGCGCAGCGCCGCGCCCGACACCGACACGTTGCCGCCCTTCTCTGTACAAAAAATACTACGTATGCCCAGCGGTAACGCGCTCACTTGGATAGTAGATGCGGGTTCTAATCTGCCTCTGCTATTTTCATGTGCGAATCACTTCTATCAAGATACTAGTCTTACTTGTGTTACGGTGAAGGAAAACATCGTGAGGAAACCGGCATGTCTGAGAAAACCTAGCAAGTTTTAGAAAAACATGTGAAGTCTGCCAACACGCACTTGTCCACCGTGGGGGACTATGGACTGATCCTCGTCGTAGGGAAACCCGTGCCCAGCAGTGAGATGTTACAAAGGAAAGAAAATATAATAAAATTCTGATATAGTCGAATCAGTACATTAAATAAAAATAATTATTATAGATACAGAAGTTTAATATAAAGTTTTTTTTTTATAGATTATAGGCACACGCTTGACCGCTATCACACCTGACGGGAGGTGATGATGCGGCCTATGGTGGTACGCGCGTGCCTAGTAGATGCCTATTCACTTTGGCTTTAAAGCTACCCAAGTTGTACGTGTTCGGAAACACAGATCTCGGAAGAGCATTCCAGTCCCTAGCCGTGCGAATCAGAAATGAAGACTTGAACCTCTTCGTGCGCGTGGGTGGAATATCAACGATATAGGGATGGAAGCCCTCCCGATGTCTTGCAGTGCGGTGGTAAAAGGGTGACGGTGGGACAAGGTCGAAAAGCTCTTGGGCACACTCCCCGAAATATATCCTATAAAACACCGATAGGCAGGCAACTTTTCGACGATTTTCGAGGCTCTCGAGTGTGGCTAGGAGTGGTGAATCTTTACCAATGAGTTTCCTAGCTCGACGGTCTACAGCATCTAGTGCCGCAAGTTGGTACTTGGCGGAGCCATCGAAGAGGTGACTGCAGTACTCCATGCACGACCTGATCTGCGCTTGATATAGTGTAAGCAGTTGTTGTGGCGTGAAGTACCGCTTGACCTTATTGAGGATGCCTAGTTTTTTGGCGGCAATCTTGGCCTTGGCTTCAATGGCTCTTCCAAAGTTTATGGTGCCCGAGATGTCGACACCAAGGAGATCGATGTGATCGGTGATCGGTATGGATACGTTTCGGAACATTGGAGCCAACATGAAAGGGCTCCGCTTAGCAGAGAGCAGACACGCCTGTGTTTTTGTGGCGTTAAACTCCACCAAATTGGCGACACCCCAATTGGCGACTTCTTTTAGGGTGGAGTTTATGCGTTCTACCATAGCCTCTCTGAGTTCACTGATCTCAGTACTGTTTGTGCGCGGACTGGACACATATCTCTCAGTTACAGTGCTATCATCTGCATACCCAAGGATGCCGGGTATCAGCAGGTCGTTGATGTGAAGCAAAAAGAGTGTAGCTGAGAGAACGGACCCCTGAGGAACTCCGGCAGTAGTGGTCATAAGATCAGAGGAGCAGCCATCAATAACTACTCGGAAGGATCGCTCACTCAAGAAGTCAGAAATCCATTCGCACAAGCTTGGTGGAAGACCGTAAGCCGGCAGTTTACTAAGAAGGCTGGCGTGCCAGACACGGTCGAAGGCTTTGGATATATCGAGAGAGACAGCGAGGGCCTCCATGTTTCTCCACAGCTTCACCCCAAATGTGTGTGGCATACACGAGCAGATCTCCGGCAGACCGTTTTTGACGGAAACCATATTGGCGGTCTGAGAGGAGGTCGTTAGACTCCAGGTATGCCAGAAGCTTGGTATTCAGTATGCGCTCCATAGTTTTACATATTAGGGAGGTGATAGCGATGGGTCTGTAGTTCGCCGGGTCAGCACGAGTACCTTTTTTGGGGAATGGTTGTAATGGTTGTTTGGGTAATGGTTGTACATTTGCCAGCTTCCAGGATTTAGGAACTCGTGATTCACTGAGTGAGAGGCGAAACAGGCGGGTCAAGACAGGGGATAGTTCAGGAGCACAATTCCGCAGGACTATTGCTGGGATTCCGTCTGGGCCGCTGGCCTTATTTAAGTCGAGAGACCGGAGTGTTTTAAGAACCTTTTGATGGATTTGTGGTGCAGACATTACCGAGTCACAAGTGGCGATGACAGGAGGGCGAGCATCTTCAGTATCAAGAGCAGAATATTCTGCGAACTGAGATGCAAGAAGATTTGCCTTTTCAGATGCGGTAAAAGCTAGCGATCCGTCAGGTTTAAGCATAGGCGGCAGTGAAGGCCGACAGAAGTTGGACTCCACCGATTTGGCAAGGGACCAGAAGCAAGGGCGGATCCAGCTTTGGTACCAGGGGGGGGTCACATAGTCGTGGTCAAGTCACAAAAAGTTATAATTTAATTTTTATACTATAAACTCTTTTGCAAAAAAAATGGATACCTTAGATTTTTTTCGCTACATCAATGAAGAAGAACAAGAAAGAGGTTTTATTAATTTGACGATGTATTGGCATGTTATTTGAAGCATCCTGGCATGATTCTTCGCGTTCTAAATTTAACTTTTGAAATTAACACAAGAAAAATATTGATTATCGTGGATTATTGTAAAATTGCTTTACAATTTACGAATGCTGAAACGATTTTTTTTTCTGATTACTAAAATTTTAAATTTTTTGGATATTTTCTGCAAATTAAACAATTAAATATTTCTTTTTACATTAAATACCACTTTTGATAGGAGTGATAAAGCGACAAGAGCCGGTAAAATTATAGTCCTACTTGAAGAAGGTTGTTCGCAAACTTACGTATCTCAGTGGCTAAATGTGAGTCGTTCAACTGTCCAGAGGACTTGGTTGACTTGGTATCAAGAGGCCGGTTTGGTCAAAAGAAGACCCATTTCGTGAAGAAAACGATGCAAAGAACCAAGAGATGACCGCTTTTTGGTGAGTCAGGCGATGCGGAATCGTAAGAGGAGTAGAAGTTAGCTTGTGGACGGTTAGGAGGAGACTTTTGGCTGCCTATATTAGGAGGGTACTTACGTACTAACGCCACCGCACTTTCGTTTTTCTATTATATAGATTTGTGTGAATGTGCTTATATCATAAATAACTATTTTCTTTAAGTTTGGATAGAATAGGTTCTTATGGTTAATTTTAAAAATCTTTCTAGGTTGGTTAGGTTAGGTTAGATATATGACCACATAATCGCACGAGCCGAGCGAGCACAGCGAGCGTGCCGCGGCAGCGGCCCGAGTGCCATAGTTGAAAACTATCATAAAATAAAACACTATTAAATAAAACTTAAACACTTTATTCAAAAACAAACCTAAAAAATGCTGCTAAAAATTAAATATTAGATGTAGAGTGGTGGCACTTAAAATCGCCGCCATATTTATAGCTGCGGTGGCGTTAGTACGTACCATTAGGAGTTACCGCCCGGCTCGGGACCCTAAAATACTTCGTGAGCACTGTGTTGCTCGACTTCAGTTTGTTCGAAACTGTGTTTTATGGACTCTGGAGGACTGGAATAAAGTATTGCTTACTGATGAAACTAGAATCTCTTAGTGTGGAGAAGACCGACGCCGGTGAGTGCTGCGAAGATCATGGGAATGCAATGCGGAAGTGTGTTTCGAAGAAATCACTCTTCATGGTGGAGGCTCCGTTATGTTTTGGGCTGCAATGAGTTTGACGGAGCGTACGGAGTTAGTTTTCATAGAAATGGAACAATAAATGCACACCGGTACATAATGGAAGTCCTGATTCCATATGCACATTGCACAACCCGCAGTGACTGCACTTGGGGAAGATTCCATTTTAATTGATGACAATGCTCGCCCGCGCCGTTCTGGCGACGTGGAAGCGTAAATACAAGAAGTTGGCATCCGTCGTTTAGATTGGCCAGCTCGACATCCTGACCTCAATCCAATTGAGCATGTCTGGGATGTTCTAAAGGGACGAGTAAGATCAGTGCAACCTGCTCCACAAAACATCAGGGAGCTAAAAAGAGTCATTGCAGAAGTGTGAGTACATATTCCTCAAAATGTTATTAAAAACATCGTGGAAAGCATGCCCAGAAGGATACAAGCTGTGATGTGGCAAGAGGAGGTACACTCGTTATTAGGTTTTTACATTTGTCACTTTATTTAATTAAAAAAAGTAAAAAACCTCTTCTCTTTATTGCCGATCACTTCTTATTGTTTGGCCGTGTACATCGGTTTTCAAGAATTCATCGAAAATTTTTAAAATATTGCCAGAATTCAATTCACGCGTATTAATTTACACGATTGTAAGTATACAGACTACGTCAAAAAATATTCATTTAAATTAACTCAAGTCGACCTTAGAACGTATATTTCCTTACGCACCCGTTATTTTTTTGCAAATACGTTTATCATGAATAACAGTTGATTGAACTTTGACGTAAGTTTTGTTGTTTCGATTGAAGTTAGATCTAGCTGGACCATGGAGATTAGAGACCAGGAGAACCAAGGCCCTAGAATGTAGTGTCTCAGAAATATTGTCAAGCCAAGGAGGCGCTGCGATCGCTATGTTGTCTCAATGCCTAGCTTCACGTTGTCACAATAGTGACAGTACTCATAAATAGCTAACTTCACAGATACTACTTACCGACGACAGCACGTTATAAATTCTACACATTGACAGGCGGGTAATGCTTTAGTATGAAGCGATGGTTCTCCTGGTCTCTAACCTCCATGAGCTGGACGTTAGTCGAAACAAAGCGCGCGCAAGTGTCAGTGTCACACGAAATGTGACATCAAATGAAAGGTGGCGATAGCGCGGTAAAATTCGATGCGTTCGTTCCCAAATAATGCGTTTACCATCATAATAATCCATTGAAATATTACATTTTTTAGGCCTTAGCGTGCGTTTTTCAGAGGCAGCAATTTTATATTTTTTTAATGTGCAGGGGGCATAAGTATAAGCTTAAGTTCAAGTTTGTGGGGTCACCGACCTTGTCTCACGGCTGCCATTTTGGAAAAACGAGTGCAAAGAGTTTTCGCGCTATATCTCGTAAACTAGCAACCCTACAAAAAAAATATAAAGCAACATTTGTATTAAATAAAATAAATTTGTCTACAACTTTTATTCTATTACTTTATATCTTAAAATGGAAAATAAAAAAGTTATAAAAAAATAGCTGAAAATTTTTGAACAAATTTTCTTTCTTTGAACTTTTTTTCTGGTCTTTTTACAATAAAATGACATCGGAGCAATCTTATAGAGGGTTTTTTATATAACGAATAATTTTCACTATATTTTTTTTAATTTAATTCATTTATCTGGGTTTTACAGCGCCCCGAATTTGAACGGGTTCTTCAAACTCGCAAGAATACGATAAAAACGAAATATTATTAGGCTTAGTTTTTAATTATATATTTTTTTATCCACATAGCTTATCATTTTCTTTGCTGCCTCTGAAAAATGCAACCCTAAATGTAACTTTTCAATAAACTATAATATTAAGTTAATTAAATATTGAAGGTTTACAACTTACATAAAATTTATATTGTGACAAAAAACATTAAAAAAATATTTTAAACAATATTAATTAGTGATCCACCTAGGTCCTGGACCCAGCCCAGGGGGAGGGTCATGACCCCCATGACCCCCCCCCCCCCTGGATCCGTCATTGACCAGAAGGCTTTGCTGCCACTGGGGTAAGAAGCTACTTTGTTCCCAATGCGTTTGGTTCGGTTAAATTGAGCTTGCCTCAATACCCTCTTGTGTGACTTGGAAGCGACATTAAACTCCCTCTTTTTTAACTTCAAGTCCGGAGCATTACGACCTCGAGCATTAACCCAAGCAACGAATGCGGACTGTTTGCGAGCCTCGGATTGGGCGCATTCGTAGTTGTACCATCTTGGGGTTTTGCCATCCAAGGATACATCGGCGAATGGTATATAATACTCCATTGCTTGATGAATGACCTCGGATATAGCGGATTCGCAGCTCGACGGATCATTGAAGCTGAAACATGTTCGCTTCCATGGGTAAGATGCAAAGAAATGGCGCATCTCGTCCCAATTGGCTGACTTGTACCTCCACACTCGTCTTTTGCAACTAGGGCCGGGCATGGGGGGACAGTAATTCGAGACAGACCTCACGAGGCAGTGATCGGAAGAGCCAAGAGGTGCAGTTACAGAGACTGAGTGTCGGTCTGGGTCAGTAGTCAAAAGTAGGTCAAGACAATTGGGAGTGTGTCCGTCAATGTCAGGAATCCTTGTTGCTTCTTGGACCAGCTGGGAAAGATTATAGGACAGAGCAAATTTATATGCTTCTCTACCAGCGTGGTCAGTCGTCACGAATGGGAATAGCCAATTTTGGTGGTGGGCGTTGAAATCCCCTAAGAAGACGAGGTGAGCTTGAGGATAACGCTGTTGGACAACATCGGCCGTTTCACTGAGATACTTAAAGAGGTGGGTTGTCTCCCTGTCCCCACTGTGTGAACGATAGACACAGGCGTAGAGCGTTTGCTCAATGCCTGAGTCAAGAAGACACCACAAGACGGAAAGGTTGGGTACCTCTAGGTTCCGGAGACGCCGGTAGCAGACATCGTTACGTGCGTACAAACAGACCCCGGCATGAGGTCTAAAATTGCACTCAAGTGAGTACCCGGGGTATTGTAGGTACGAAGAGTCACCAGGATTTCCGATCTGCGTCTCGGTGAGGAACAACAAGTGCGGTTTCTCAGTCTCCAGGTGGTGGTGGACTGCATTGAGATTTGAGTGCAGACCTCGGATGTTTGCGAGGTGCACTTTAAATGAGAGGAAGTGCAGCCGCTGTTTAAACTTTCCTTTCTTATTTTTGTGTTGTGTAATTTTTAATGTCTATCTATCTGTAATCACATCACGAGAAAACCACAGATTGAAATTGATAAATGTCTATGATGATAACTGCATTTTCGAATCAAAATATAAGATAAGTCTTATTGCAAGAAAATATCCCATTTTTAAAGTATTAACAGTTAGTGTAGATTTCTCAAAAATAATATATGTTCCTGCAGTAAAAATAATCCAATATTTTAAATCAGCTATCATAATACCAAATCTCATTAAAAATCCTCGGTTTCTCGTGATGTGTTCTCAAACGGACATACAGATAGACCAATAAAACTTTTAAAAATTATAAAAACGGTCCACTACTGTTTTATAAACTGTGCTCAACTGCATCCACTCACCAATCTCGAAGGCGTCGAAGTGCCGGGGGACGTCGACGGCGTCGGCGAACAGCTTGTTGTTGACGTAGAGCGCGCGCGGCTTGCGGAACACGCCGCGCCCGCCGTACACTATCACCGCGTATCTAGCACGAGAACATATTGGACACTCAGAAATCTAGAAAACTACTGTCGTAGACCAATCGAAAAATAAAAAGATAAGACCTAGAACTTAGTTTTAGAAGAGATTTCTTATAATCTGTGAGGACTGTTAGGAAATCTGTATTTCTGTCATTTCCCAATAGCCATATTTGGGTGTTGCTGTTTCTAATAAATCTTACTAAAATCATTAATATCGTGCGAAGTGAATTGAATATTTCGTACTCATAAGTAAACATTTGGGAGGCAGCGGATGTTGATGTAAAAGTTTTTGGTGCATAAATGTACCTACACTTTTTTATCTTCACTTAACACAATATATGTCAATGAAAAATATTGCTACAAAGTTCTTAAATGAAACAAACTTCAGTTTACTGTTTATGAAAGAGTAACTTTGTAGTTCTTAGACACTTTAAAATACGGCGAAAACGGCTCTATAAAATTTACTTACAGTAAACGATGGTAGTGGACCTTTTTTGCCATTTTCAACGATGCCTTTCAACGATAAAGACGTTGTTTTGGCTTAGTTACATTCTAATTGATTTAGCGACGCGAGCACAATCTAGCCTATCCACCGATAGTTTCATAGTATTTGACACATTGTAACACCAATCTATAATGCTGTACCTTCGTCGATAAAGATAGTGTAAAAAACCTACAATATCATTAAGATTATAATTAATACCTGTTATCAGAAAAACCATTGCTTTGAAGTTTGCTATCCAGAGCATCTATAAACAGATCGATATTCTTCGCCTTGCGAATATTCCTATTGCAGTTCTGCGCCTCCACTACGAACACTACGTCCATAGACGCTGGTACATTTTGCAGTTGTAGGAAAGACCCTTCTTCTACAATTTCACCGTCGGGTGTTGTACATCTAAAAATACATTTTTGTTGCATTAAAATAGTTTTTTATAAATAAAATGGTACATACAGTTAACCTTAAAAAATCATTGGAATTGGTTCATGGCAAAAAGTCTAACAACTACCTTACAAATATTAAAAATTAAAGCAGAAAATATAGGAATGGACGGCGGGTGTTGTTACATCATAAGACTGAGTTGGCTAATTTTACCTATCTTTGGCCCAGAATCTATTTATATTACAGTTTAACATTCATACAGTAGTGTTAGTGGAACAACCCTCTTGGCTGTATTGTCTGCTTCGGTAGACCTGCTGGATCGTCGGGCGTCGTAGTAGAATGCGCAAGCGATCCTGGGTGCGTGGGTTTTAGTGGGTAGTACTGGCTTTACGGCAGTGAGTCCCACATAACCACCTGTTTCGTACAGGTGGTATGCGTCAATGCATTTCCCAAGGATAAAAAAATGGGTTAAAACATAAGTTCAGGTTAAGTTGATAAGATGATGATGATGGTAATGGTGATGGTGATGATGAAGGTATTGATGATGACGATAAAGATGTCAACCCTACTCACTGCACACAGAGGTCGGGCACGTGCGTGGGCACGTGTTGCTGCGCGCACAGCGCGCGGTACGCGTCGGCGAGCGCGCACGCGTCCGCGCCCGACATACATTCCGCGTAGAAGGCCACTGCGTCGATCTGTAGGCGATTTCAAAGGTCAAAATCGTGCCTATCAGTGTTTAGTAAACTAAACCATATAGGATTTTCAATGTACTTGTTATTTAATGTAGCGAAATTTTTACTCTTCTTTTAATGATTTTCAATTGCTTCGCTTGGGTGTTTCCTTAGGTACGAGGACCTATCAGTAAGGCCAACCGTTTTAGCGTTAGAAGTAATATACACACATTCATAATACTAGTAGGTATTACATTTAAACCTTTAAGACAATAAATTTTCAGAAATCGATCCCTAGTGATGACGAAAGTATCCGAACTTTATGTGAAATAAGATATTTACGTTTACAAAATTACATATTTCCAGACAATTTGATGATATATTAATGCTATAAAATGGTAAATTAATTTAGGTACATACAAGTAAAATAAAAAATGAAAAAGACTATTTTAAGAAAGAAAGTTAAAACTCATTATTTTAACTTTTTACAAAATTTCTTAGAACGATACTCACCAAAGAGAAGCAAGGATGCAAAGGAGACACTTTATTCCTGAAGAATTTATCGCATACTGTATTGTTTACTTTCGGCGGCGTTTTGCCCACGGTCACATTGCGTATTGTCCACGCGTGGGCTAAGTTGTCTATATCTGTTTCGATCGTATTGTTGGGCAATTGTCTTTCGTCGTACTGTTCGTTGTTGTACGTACCGAGGAGGCCACCTAGGCTCGCGTAGTACCAACCTAACGATAAAATGAATTGATTAAACTTTAAAGCTTGAATGGCAAGGATTTTTAAATAATACTTAATTTCATGGCTAAGGGTTTTAAGTGACAAGGTTATGGCTATTCAGTGACAAGTTAAAATTACATTTGTAAACTCTATAGTTATTTCTCGACTGTCATTATATGTAATGTATGACGATGGGATATGATTCACCTGAGTCTCGTCGTACACCATTACCTTTTTACACTTTTTTCTGTTTTGGAACAAAATAAGCTTTGTAGTTCTATACTTCAATTACACGGTTGAGTTAAATGAGTCAAGCCTATTTCGTATTTCATTACATCCGTGGTCATTACATTTTTTAATTATAACATTCACTCACAAATTATTTATACTGTGACAATAGTGTTAATAAAAAAAGTATTATTATGTAAGATATGTTCAAATTACCTGAAACCTCCAGTTTGCAGGTCTTGAATAGCAAGTTGCACTCAATGTTCATCCCGGTTTGCCCCTCCACAGTGAGCGTGTCAGCGCGTCTGTCCACTATTAGCTCGTCAATGACTGCTGGTAAATTGAGTGGACGCGATGGACCTAATGACACTTGCTGTAACACCAAAAGTTAAAGCTTTATAAGTTTTTTATTGTACGAAGTAGCAAGCCCGGCCCGCTTCGCTGGGCGTATGTTAAAATAAATTAAACGGTTTTTATAATTTTCTAATAAAATAGCCTAAGTTACTCCTTATAATATTAGCTATCTGCGAGTGAAAATCCCGTTTAAGTCGGTCCAGACGTTTCAGAGATTTGCCGAAACTAACAGACACAATAATTACCATATATACCTACTTGCATTTATTGAAAAGCTGTTAATTTGTAATAAAAAACAGACACTTAAATTTTATTTATAAATACTTACTAGATAGCCAATTTGTTTATTAAACTTCATCTGAACCCACCAAGCAGTTTCAGAGTATTTTTTAATTATATTTCCGTATTTTACAAATATTCAATGTGGGTAAAACACCCAGGTATGTCTGAGGCAACACTGATCTTTTGTTTGTCCTTAACGGTAACTGGTTAAAGCTATTTTTAATTTTTGTGTCGTGTCGTTAAAGTATCATGAATATGTAACAACAAATATCGTTAAAGCGTCGAAAAGTAAAAATACATTCACTCACTCATTCGCTAACTGACTCACTCAGTCTGTAACATACTCATTCGTTCACTCACAAAATTGAATTATAAAATAACTTAAATAAAAAACTAATCACCTGTTTATACAAATCGATGAAAATCAAGTTTTTCTTGGTCAAAATAACCAAGTCGTATCTGCCGTCTTCATTGCTCTCCATTAGCACAGTGAAGTTGTTCTGTTTGTAGTCTTTAGTTAGGAGGAAGGTACCAGGTTCGGTTACCGTGAACACTTGTTTGTCGAATGTTACCACTGTGCCTTCCCCAGTCATCACTGCCATACCTTCAATCATTTTATAATGAAATCAATCAACATTGATTCTCCTTGAACTTGTATGAAAATTTATGAAATAATAATTTACTTATTTAATAATATAGGTAGATGTTCAACTCTGTGTCTCGTACCTCTGAGATATTCATGTGCGAATCATTACCAACTTAATTACTACATTCTTACATTAAAGGAAACAGTGTGAGGATATCTGCATGTCTTAGAGAATTGAGCAAGTTTTTGAACGATATGCTCAGTCCGCCCATACTTGTCCTGACCGACTGATAATCATGGATGGATCATGAGCAGTGGGGCATTAAAAAGGGCTGTGTACAATAAAAACTCTAAATCGTCGAGTAATCAATTACTCGAAAACAATTTTCGTAATATTCAGACATAGACATGTCTAAAACGAAATGACGAATCAAACTAGTATCTATCAGCCGGTTTTGCCTACATGGTACTAAACGAAAAATTTGATTATTTAATAACAAAAGATCTTTTTCTAGAAGTCCACATTTACAAGAATATTAAGATGTTCTTAAACTTACCCGAAAACGGCGGAACTACATTACCAAGGTCTAAATACGGTCGTATATCATAGTAATACGACCAAATACTTTTGTTACTGGTTAGCCATTCATCTATAAAATCCCTTATACTCCTGTACTCGGATATCTCAGAGAAGTCCGGAGTTTGATTGAAGGCGTGCCATGACATTGGTAGCTTTTGTTCTAGAAGGATCTCGCCTTTGTGAGGGTCGAATATGAAGTTAGTTTTTGGTGTGCGGTGTCTGTTATTGAAATTGAACAAATTGAAACATGTATTATTAAAGATACAATTATGAAGTTATACATTTAAATTGTAGAATAATTATTAATTACTATATATTCAATGTTTTCGCGATGCGGTAACAGACAGTTAGACGAACAGGCAGACTATAGATTCGACCTCTGTATTGATAATAATGATTAATGACTTTCAATAGAGTTTCCATTAATGTATAGATATACGACTCGAAGAGGCAATTTTATTATTTGTATAAATCGATTAACACTAAAGTATAATTATACACTATACTCACAACTCTTCATATTGCAAAGCTGTTTTAGCCATATCCGTGACTTTTGCATATAAAATCTCCCACTCTTTGTCAAGTGCATCGCCGATTAAGAAATAGTCGTACCACCATTTCAGACGTTCATAGGCTTCTTTGTACTAGAAAATAATAAGTTATAATAATTTGTGTTTGCTTGGTTGTCGTTATTCAATCTATAATCACTTAATCAATAAAAATTTGCATTATTTAATACAAATATATTAAAATTTAACAAAAACAAGTTTAAGCAATTTATTATTAAGCACTTTGTTAAGACTTTCGTACAATTCAACTTTAAAAAAATATTTTCTGTTTCGTGCTCAATTAGTCAACTCGGAATCTATTCGTTTTTCCCGCCTTCGTTTTGTTTGACCATAGACTTCTTTTAGTCTATGGTCAAAGCGTCCGGATATGTATAGAAAATAATTATTTATGTTTTTAAAGTAAAGATACAATTAAAATGTTTACGTATATTGCACGTTTCCTTATTAAATATTAACAATATCTAAGTTCAGTAACAAATCATAATGATTATTATTAATAATCTAAAAAAAACTTTCTTTTTCTATTAATTGAACACTAAAACCAATAGTTAATAAACAAAAAAAAGTTACTTTATCGGTATCAGACAACAAAAAGACAAAGACATTCTATACATCATTATACTTTAAACAAAATAATATTATAAAAAAGAAGAAAATGTATTAAAATAATACTATCACAATTAATTTACGCTCTACCTTTTCTTTTTTTTATTATTTTGATTTTGGTTCACGACGTTTCGAATGATTTATGGCAATTAAGATCACACTTATAAGATAGGAAAAACCATCATATCTAAACTAATATATTCTAATTACCTTTTCTCTAACATAAACCACTTGGGGTGTCTTCAGGAAATTCTCCCAAGCATTTCTAAATTCATTGAACAATTGTTTGAACTCGTCAGTGAAAGGGATGTACTTTTCTATTTTGCTCCAAACTACATTCCATAGCTTTTTGCTGTATTTCTTTATGTTCGTTATAATGTCGTTATTTACCAAGTCTTTGTAAATACTGAAATTTTTAATTAAATAATTTAATAATATAAATAGGTGTAATGGTTCAAACTATTATTTAAAATACGTTAGAACTACGTGGCACTGCCAAATTACTGCCATTTTTTACTTTTTTTTGAAACTTATGGGGCACATTTATAAATACTCATATAAAATTAGTTAAATCATATCCAAAACAAAAGGAAATTGTAATAAGGTGAAGTCAGTTATATTCCAAACAGTTATATTGGAAACATGGCTATTTTACTTTAAAAATATTATTTGTTTGTCAATTTAAATGTTTTCTACCAGATTTATCGTGCGCCGTAAAATAAAATAAAATATAATAATAAAGTGGCGGAGAGTTGATTTTGCCTTACCGATCCATTTCTTGTCCAAACGTAGATACATAATTGAAATATGGCGTATCAGTCAGTTCGTGAGTCCGTTCGTGGAAGAAATCCATGACACCTCTCCAGATAGTGACCACAAACGCTTCACTATAATGTAACATTTTGAAAAACAGCGGCTCGATAGATTTTAATAAGTCATGCCAATACTTCCATAATCGATTGGTCGCATTCACCCACGTCTCTTCCCAATATTCCAAGAACTTCATATGCAAATCTCTAACGAAATTATCATATTGCAGTATCATTGACTCCAATTTATCTGAAACTAATTCCATTAAATCTGCTTCCAAAATCTTATTTATTGAATCCAGGAAATTAGCGTACGCCTTTTTAATGGAATCTACAACGTAGGTCAGACTTTGTTTGATAGAAGAGCTTGTGTTGCCCATCAATCCCCACATATCATTTACGAAACCGGGTAAACCTTCCAAATGATTGCGTATAGCCATTTCATCTAGCACGTAGTAAGTGAATTCGATTACGTCCTTAACATAAAAGTCGTTATGCTCGTACGATTCGTTCAAAAACCGTTCGAATTCATCTAAATCGTCTTTAATAACGTGCAAATCGTTTAAATCGTCTAAGAATTCCCGTACTCTGGGCTTAGCGTCGCTCCAAATATTTCTTAGAGCTAAATGGGCTTCCATAGGAGCTTCTTTTATAACCACTAGGGTATCATTAATTTGGCTGTACAATATTTTCATGGTGTATATAGCTTGAGACTTTACTTCGGAGAATATTTCTGGACGCCACATAACGGCACTAGTAAGCAGACGAGAATGGTTTAAGCGAATGTATGAGGCAAGGTCGACGGTAGTGACGTCATCGTAGTTCCGCCATGCGTCCACTCTAGCCGATCTAGTATCTATGATTTTGCCTATCATGTGATAGGAAATGTCTGGAATATACAATAATTGAGTATTAAATTTAGTTAGGCGTATATAATACATATATTATATTTTTTTACGTACGGATATTTCAAAAGTCAGAATTTTTTATCAATTAATTGGAATATAAAATTTCAAGTCAATAATCGAACAACTTGTTACTTTTATTTTATTACAGTCGCCAATATTATGAATTATAACACTAAAAACCCAAAAAACCTGGTCCTTCCTGCCGGATACACAGAACTCACCATCAGTACTATTATAATGCGCAAAAACAGCTTTATCAACCATTGACAATTCGGCAAACACTTCATCATTCGCGTTTGGTCGTAACACGATACCTCTTGCTTGGTATTTGGGATACACTAGAGACCAAGAGCCGTTTACTTTATAAAAGTAAGTTTCGTTTGCTCGCTGGTAAAGAAGATATAACTTAATTAATATGTCATCGAATAAATTTGTATTATCTAAGAAGGTTCGGATGGATGAATGTTTGTTTGTTATTCAATCACGCCAAAACGACTGGATGGATCTGGATGAAATTTAGCAAAGACTTATTGAAGTCTGAATAATGAAACAATATAGTCTGAATTATAGGATATAGGTTACTTTTTATCCTAAAATAATGTACGGTTGTGGGATAGATTTGTTTTTATGTTACTAGAGACGAATATGATAGCTAGTGTAATAATATATACAACTCAAGAAAAGTTAACTTTAACATTGTACTCCACAATATAGAAAATTGTTCAAACGCAGCGACAGTAATTAAGTTAGACGAATTTAGATGAAATAGCACATATATTAGTTGATAATAAAATATGCTAAAAGATGGCGCTGATCTTTTTATAAAAGAACATGTTATATAGAGAAAAATAGATGATTTAATAACAATAGTACATTAAAAAAACAGTAAACTACCTCCCAATTAATCTGACTTTCATTCAAATCAATCAACAACAGATTGCTTCGCAGTTTCTCATAGAACAGCGACTTCTGGAACTTATAGTAATTCGATAAATAATACCATCGGCTATGGATATTTATATCGGATTTCATATCTAAATCTAAGTTGGTAGAAGGATGAGTGCATTTCAGAGCAAACTTGTAATCTCTGATAGGTCCATTCGAGTTATCGGTTAGTATGGACTTGAGTTTTAGATATTCGTTTTCGTAGTCTGAGTACTGTAGCTCAATGGAAAGATTCGACATAACCGCTGGCGTGCTGAGGTACTGCCCTTTGAGAGTCACGTCCTGCAACATTACATAGTGATGACAGTTTAAAAATTAAAATTAGCTAAACTAAGGTCTAGACAGTGATAGCACAGTGGTAATGCTTTCGTATAACCGAGTGATGCGGGTTCAAATCCGGGTTTCGCACCTCTGATATTTTCATGTGCGAAGAAGCGAGTCTTAAGGTTAGGGAAAACATCGTGAGTGAACCTGCATATCTGAAAGAACCTAGCAAGTTCTCAAAAGACATGCTCAGTCCGCCCGCACTCGGCCAGCGTGGAGGACTGTGGCCAGATCATTCTCTTATTGAAGGCCCTTTCCGAGCAGTGGGACGTTGAAAAAGACTGAGTACGTATGTATTGTAAACTAAGATCTGTTAGGTCACAAAATACGACTTTCGAGAGGAGATATAATTTTTATAGGCAATCATAATTTACAAGTTTTTCTTTAGTTGTCTAAAAAGTTCGCCTTTGCTCTAGATATTCCAAATAAAAACTTTTGAAAACCACTCATAATCAGTTACTATGAATTATACAGTAGATTATAATACTTATGAAATAATCAGTGCTCAACTGGCATGGTTTGAGCCATTATAAAGAGAATTGAATTAAAGATATAAGTACGATTAATATCAGCCATATTTTCCATATATTTTAGTAGATAAAGATTAAAAATAAATTTAGAATTTTTTGGTGGTAAAGCATAAAAAACCTTGGGAGCCAAAAATGTAAATAAATCTGCAAAAAAATCCGTAAATATAATTTTCTTTACAACATCAAAACCACCAAATAAGTTGGCTTACCTTTCTAAAAGAAGGATGCGATAACGCCAAGTACACATCATGTAGGTTTCCTTCATCCGTCACAGGGTTTTCCCACCGGCCTTTCAATTCAGCACTTTTATTTTCAGCGCGGACATTCCAAAGCAAATGTGCGTTTCCATCTAGTAGTGTATCTTGTAGGTGATAGACACCCGTTATACGGAAAGTACGTAGTGGATAGCGAATATCCATTATAATTTGTTGAGATTCTGTGTCAGCCTTTAAAGTTACAGAACAGATAATAAATAATTAAATTTATAAAATTTTGTTGTGAGTATGAATGAAATTGTATATTATCACTCTCAAAATAAGAAAAAAAACTTACCACACTCATGTTAGTAATGTGTATATCATAATTTATCCAGACATCCTCAGCCCACGTCACTTTACTGCCCTGTTTTAGTTCTTTGTCGACAGCCTCGTACTTGTTCTCAAAGGTCCAGGTTCGATTCCCGTGTATGGCTGTTAGTTTTAGTTGCTTGCCTATATTGTATGTGTACATGTCGAGCCGACCGGTTATATTCGCTATGCTATCGTTGTGAAGGTGGAATATTGTTGCTTGTTTTGCATCCTGGAATTGTAATAAATTGTTAGTATTGAATTTAATTTATTATTTCATACATATATTTAAATGAAGTGTACGTATTAATATATTAAAAGCTACTTACAATGTTTCCAGTACCATCATACTCGTGTATATATTTAACACCAAACGGCGTGTGAACGTTTTCGACCTCAATATTCATAGTCGCTAAGTCTAAATCCCTATCACTTTTACTTAGAACTTTATTGAAAAACACTTCCAAAAATCTTTCATGATCGAAATCAATTGTTGCATTTCCATTGCTTCTTTTGTCTTCTTCTAGATAGAAATATTCGGTGTTGACCAAATGTTCAGTGTTCAATGGAACTGAAAGTGATATGGCGCCATTTTGTGTGAAGCCCGTGTCTTGTTTAACGTATTTGTGTGTTGTATTGATTGAAGCTGATTTATTTGGCCAGAATAAATCTACTTTATTATCTGACAGCTCTTCTACGTTTTTAATCTGTGGAATATTTTTTTTATTTATTATCTTAGCGATTTATAATTTAAGAAAATGCATAATAATTAAATAAATTTTCAAAAATCTTTGTGGCTGAATAAACTTACATCAAATATAGATTTTAACCAAGGCAGACTTTGGAAAGGTGTAGACATGTTGAAATGTCCGTCTGTGTGTTTGATACCTCCATAACGCATGTCTATCTCACCTATTTGAGATGAACTTGGGCGATACATGAAACCTCTGTTGAATAAAAAAAAATATATACATATGCCATAAAATAACATCTGTTGTTGAAAACTTAACAATGAATTGGAAATTTTGAAATACATTTTCAGATAACTTTAAATAGGTGTACAACAGTTTATTTAATAAATAATAAATCCATATACTAACTTCACAACATGGTATCCACGTACTAAGTCTTTCTGATACGAGCCAGTCACAGTGAACGTCGGTTCAGTTTCATACAACGGCGTGCTCAAACTGTAGTCTATATATTTTGATCCGTTTACATCCCACTTGTACGATATTATGTTGTCGACGTCTTTGTAAACGGAGTTCGATGTCCAAGTCACTTTGGCGTTACCGTCGAAGCTTTCGGCTGATGTTAGCATCTGTAGAAGTAATGTTTTGTTATAATTATATAAATATTATATAATTACTATTTTGTATTAGGTCTTAAAACGAATGTGCATGAGTCGAATTTATTTTTGTCCTGATTTGTAGCCGACGAGGCAAAGGGTAAAAAGCCTTTTCACCTACACAAATTGTGTACATAATATAAGGTATGTCCAAGTTTGCTTTAACTTCTATAATTTTAACATTTGAAATAAAAAAGTTCAAATGTTAAGCATGTAGATGTGATTAATCGTTAATTTTTTCATGTTTACCTTAGTCTATCTCGTGACCATGATTGCTGTAAAACAAATCGCCGGGAACCAAAAATCAAATTTATACGGAAAAAAACAAAAAAGACAGATTTACGTTACGATATATTTATTAATATGTTCGCGTAAATATAGGAAGGTATAACATTTCACATAACTGCTTACCTCGCCTTTCAGCCCCGCGCGTATCTTTGTGACATCAGTGCGGTACAATGCTTCCAATGTTTGAGAAGGCTTGTTGGTATCTCCCATGGAGCCGTCGATGTACAGCGTGTGCACGTCCACGTTGGGTTTAGGGAGGATCGCGTTTACCATTAGATTAATTCGTTTCTCCATTATAAGTCCAAATGAGGCGTTAGCGCCGATTCTGGAAAGTGATTTTTAAATTGTATATACATTTCAAAAAAAATCTACTTTTGTTTTTTTCACTAGCGAAATACTTTCATAGGGATAAAAAAAGACCTCTGTTAAAAGCGGAGTTCCTAATATTAATGTTTAGAGGTCGCTCATCGCAGATTTCTATGTCCCATACAAATAACATAGAAAAAAATGGATTTTTTAGACTTCTGTAACTCATAGACCAATTAAAGCATCCAAAGGATACATGCATAATTTTCTAGACAATTAAACGCTCGACAAAAATTGTATCTTATAATTTTTTGATAAATTTACTCATTTCAAAGTTATTCAAGCTCGAAATATTATTCATAGTAAATTTAAGTAATATGCATGTTTATTTTTGTTGTACTAAATTAAACTATTCAATAACATTCAAAATATGCTTTATAAGATGATAAGAGTTTATTTTTTAATTTAGCTTAAAATAGTTACTTGTTTAAATTAATTTTAAATTTTAGTATGATTTGTTCTTATAGTTTGTCAATTTTGTTAATGGTTTTTTGACAGCTCGACGACTGACAAGCTATAGTGATGACAAAAGGACGTAATAATCGATAGCACTTATTTTTTTAAATATAACATGATATTTATTTTTATATTTATTAATATGAAAATAAATATTACTATCGTAAAAATAAAGTGTGGTGGAGAAGAACTAAGAGAATCATAATGTCTGATTTGGACCGTGGCATTGCATTTGATAATTTATGCACACAAGAGTTAATAATTAATATAACTGAAGACTCCTCATCGGACAAATCTAATATAAATGATGATTGTGACGAATCATGTTAATAAAAGGAATTAAACTATTTTAGTTGTTTTATTTGTATGATTATAATAAGAAGAAAGTAAAACTTTACATAATGTTACTGTTTTCATTTATTGGTTTCAACTTTAAAATTTTGTTGTCTTCCTGATTAAATAACATATTACACCTTATTTAAATATTAACATTGATTTTTTCCGATTATTTGTAATCTGTGGCACAATCGTAGTAATCGTTATGTGTGGCACAGCAGTAAGGGGGCGGTGCCCGTCCATGAAGTGCAATATTATTTGTATGACATTTTAACTTTAATGGCTAACCATTAAATACGAAACTTTGTGGGCGTGAGCTGTCAAAAAACCATTAATAAAATGGACAAACTATAGTCAAAGCTACTACAAGCAGTTCGGCTGAGCATATGAGCTAGCTAAATGATTTAAGAGTATTTAATTTTTCTGTCATATTAAAAGTATTAAGTAATATTGTTAAAAAATAAATAATAATAAATATGTTGGGACATTATTACACACAGCGCCATCTAGTTCCGTGGTGAGCTAAGCTTGTGTTACGGATACCAGATAGTTGATATAGTACATATATAAATTTTATATACATACATATTATAAATATAAACACCCATGACTGGAGTACAAAAATTCGTACTCAACAAATGAAACCGGACTCGAAACCGCGACCGCTGGCGCAGAAAGTAGGGCCTCTACCGACCGAGCCAAACTTGTCGTCAAAATAATAATTGTATGTTACTTATTTTCCCAAAGGAAATTTTATAATTTACATATTACTTGAAAGACGGTAAGGAACTATTTATTCCTTTTAATGTTTATAAATCTTAGTACAAGTAACAATGTTTTACTCACTGCCAAATTCGGTCTAAGTCCATTCTAAATCCAGCATTGGTTTTAGGAAGTCCATCGTCTGTGTTATTTCCGAAGTATATATCCAAGTCAACACTTCGCTGAGTTTCTTTTACCAAATGTTGTCCAATGGCCTACATTGGGAAGCAAATTGTTACTTTAAGATTGTAAAAAGAAAGAGAGAGAGAGATTGAAAAAAGAAATGGAAGTCCTTTTTGGAAGGACAAATGCAGTTTTAAGTCTATAAATATTACACATAATATGTTAGCTTCTTTTATGATTGTTATTTAGATAACATGAAGATATTTGAGTATAATTTTATTCAATGTCAAAAACTATAGAAACGAATTAGATGCAGCAATTATTAGCCTACAGTGTATCTTGAATTTTATTGTAACTATATTCTTTATTGCACAAATGATGTTACACAATTAATACAGAGACTAATGTGAACAAAGGTATATTATATTTTAGTAGTTGTTAAGCTACCAATAGATGGCGCTGCTCAAATATCTTTAAAAAAAGAAATATTCGGAATAATTAAACAAAACTCACCCGTATAAAGAGGTCTCCCAGAAGGAAACTCCATTTCAGATCGCCATCTCCCTTCATGTCTGGTAGTTCGTAGTTACAAAGTAAATATCCTGTTTTTGGTCCAAATCTAAAAAACATAATAGGCCGTTTTATGAAAACCTTATACAAACTTTTCCAATGAGACTCTTTTTGATAAAGAAAAGAAATAACAAAAAAAATAATAATATAAAAGTAAATAAAAATAGATTTTCTTAGTTTTAAAAGTAAATCAGTTTGCCGATCAGAGAGACTGTCTCTCTTCTGTGTCCATTACAGTTTTCTCATACTATTATTATTTTTGGTCTCTTACATCATAGTTATATCAATATATATAAATAAAATTGAAGTGTCTGTTTTTAATTTCAAATTAACAACTTTTCACTAAATGCATATTAAAGTGATTTTTTAAAATTTTTGTCCGTCCATCTGTTTGCTCCGGCTAATCTCTGAAGACCGATTTAGACGGGACTTTCACTCTCAGATAGCTGATGTTATAAGGAGTAACTTAGGCTACTTTTATTTTATTATAAATTTATAAAAAAAACCGTTTAATCTATTACGCCCAGCGAAGCGGGCCGGATTTGCTAGTTTATACTAAACTTACACAAAATCAGTGTTTCCCTTCAGAAAGCTAAGTTTTTGTATAGGCGTCGCCGCTTGCACCGACACTACTCTACGTAGATCTGGATACTGCTCTACTCGGGTTTTGAAGTAAATCTCCTTGCCTTTTACTTTCGGCAGGTCCACCTGAGGGAGGATATAATATGGTTATACTTATATTATTATTGATTTGAAGGATTATTTCCTTATAATTTGACTGTACATAATACATATTAGTAGAAGTTTCGAGCCTACTTCGATCTTAACCGAACTGATAATAGAATGAAACTTATTTTATAATAAATTTAGTATATTAGAAAATATAATAAAAATGGGTTGGCTTAAAAAATCCTGGACAGAATATTGAACATCAGATAATAAGAAAATTTTATCCTGATGTAGGCTCGGATCTTAGACCATATAGTACGAATTTAGACAGTGGTAGCTCAATGGTAACGCGCGTGCTTGGATAACCGAAAGATGTGGGTTCAAATCGGGGTCTTGCACGATATGATATTGTTAGGAATTAATAGTAAGGAACGGTAGCAAGTTGCATCGCATCTATAAAGGGAAGTGTCAAACCGATGACAGGGCTTTTTGCTTGTCAAACGTCAAAGCGTTCACACGTGTTCTTAGTGGTTATTTCTTTTTTATTTATAAAATCCACTTCTGGTTCCTAAAATCAGAAGTGGGATCGGATCTGCATATAGCCTGACCGTTTGGACTATCCATTTTTTTAAATTTAACGCTTAACAAGTGCGCGACTCGTTAAATATGTAATTTTTTGTACCGTGCGTTATTTTGCTCAAAATAATGAGTAGATCGCAGCGTCTTCATTCTCGTGGTGGATCATGTGATTTTCATAGACAGAAAGACATTCCAGTGATAGTGATAGGTGTTGTTCGCGAACTAGGTCACGGTCGCATCCCCGCGTTATTCATATGTCCCGTGATAGGCATAGTACTAGTCGCTACCTGCAAACGTTCTAAGGATCTTTACACATATTTGCTCGCGCGGTTTCTGAGAATCGTCGGCCATGCGTGAGGTCGTGACTCGGCGGCGGCCGGCTGCGCTTTTGATATGGCGGCCGCGGTGCCGGCGGCGGCTTTATGACGAGGCGGTGGTGCCAGTTACAAAGTCGCGGCAATGACGGCGACGGCGACAGCGAGTCAGCTCGGTATGTACTTCTGAAAGCGCGCGCCGCGGAGTGGCGGCAGCGGCTACAGATCAAAAGTTACCGAAGTATCCGAAGGATGGCTGGTGAGTCGGTGTCAGGTGAGGCCGAGTCCTCGCAAATTAGAAGCATTGGTAAGCATCCGTTTGCCACAAAACGTCAAGCCCGGCAGTTCTTAGGACTCGCTGGATATAGGTGGTGGCTGAGTATATGGTGCCCCAGCGAGGGGAGTGGTACCATGAAACGTGTGTAGCGTTCTTTTAAAGTGAGTATTTTGCACACACTTATGTTGTGTTGTTGGTTAAGTCTGATGGTTATCCATTTGACTGTGTTACTTATATCGACCCGATGTAGTTGTTACTGGGTCCGTGTCGATAGATGATCCGATGTAGTTGTTACTGGATCTATGTCGATAGATGATCCGATGTAGATGTTACTGGATCTATGCTGATAGGTGATCCGATGTAGATGTTACTGGATCTATGCCTATAGATGATCCGATGTAGATGTTACTGGATTTATGCTGATAGGTGATCCGATGTAGATGTTACTGGATCTATGCCTATAGATGATCCGATGTAGATGTTACTGGATCTATGCTGATAGGTGATCCGATGTAGATGTTACTGGATCTATGCCTATAAATGATCCGATGTAGATGTTACTGGATCTATGCTGATAGGTGATCCGATGTAGATGTTACTGGATCTATGCTTATAGGTGATCCGATGTAGATGTTACTGGATCTATGCCTATAGATGATCCGATGTAGATGTTACTGGATCTATGCCGATAGATGATCCGATGTAGATGTTACTGGATCAATATCGTTGGAAACCCGATGTAGCTGTTACTGGGTTGTTGTGTATTGGTCCGATGTAGATGCTACTGGACCACTGAACTGACACACTGAGGCAAATTTATTCTGTAAGGCCTGTGGCAGTGTGTAGAGGAACTTGTCCTAAAAGTAAAAGGTTACTAAAACACGCGCAACGTTGATTTTAACTCTGTATGGTTTGTATATGCAAGTGAGACATCTCACTAGGTAGTGATTTATTGTTGAGGTTGGTTAAAGAACTAAACGGTAAACTTGATGCGCTGCCTTTACCAGGAACCAGCAACAGACTAGATGCGGTCGAGGACGACGCACAATCAGGAGAGGCCGTGTTAGGAATTAATAGTAAGGAACGGTAGCAAGTTGCATCGCATCTATAAAGGGAAGTGTCAAACCGATGACAGGGCTTTTTGCTTGTCAAACGTCAAAGCGTTCACACGTGTTCTTAGTGGTTATTTCTTTTTTATTTATAAAATCCACTTCTGGTTCCTAAAAATATTTTAATACGCGAATCATTTCTAACATGATTACCACTTGTCTTACGGTGAAGGAAAACATCGTGAGGGAATCTGCATGCCTGTGAGAATTTAGTAAGTTTTCGAAAGATGTGAAGTCCGCCCGCACTAGGCCAGCGTTTTGAACTCTAGCTTGATCCCCCTCATATTGAAGGGAGGCCCAGCAGTGGGATGTTAAAGAGGGCTAAATACATACAATAAATAGAACCTTAAGCTAACATAATAAGGTACATTTTAGCTTACCTTGAAGTATACATCAGTGAAGTTGTCCTGCATTTCTACCCGAGTACGTAGAGTTGCTTCTATTGGCCCCAAGATATGTACGGTGACGCCGATTAAAGGAGGGGATCCCTCGCATTTAATTCGCACTGTTATCGGTTGACCTTGGCCCTTGGGCACTAATGTTATGTTTACCTGGCACATTCATTTTGAAAATATTAAAAATAAAAAACGAATCTACAATTTAAATAAATATTATATATTTTAAATTACATTTTAAATATTATTTATATGTGAACCGGTCATCCGGGAAATAATTATTTCTAATTGATCTTTAACGAAACGAGACAATTTCTTTTTGAAAACATTTTTCTACCAAAGAATGGATTTGACTTAAGAAAAACAAAAAAGCGACAAAATATAAAAAATGGAAATGTCTCTGCACATACCTGTGGCGGATTATTTGGATTTCCCTCTGAAACTGTCCCTGAAATGCTGTATTCAGTAGAGTCGCTAATGAAGGAACCTCTCATGTCGGTTTTGTCAAATTCTGCTATAATTTTCATTGCTCTAGAAATTAATAATAATTTGATAATAATAATGTTTCGACCAATTTCGGCCATGGCGGCTAATCTCGTTGAAAGTAGCCAACTGCAAGAGATATCATGGTGTGGTGTGTGAAGGAGAGCGCAGACATAAGTGCACTCTCTGTCCCTGTCACTCATACTGCGATGGGACCGGCCTGTGACACGTGCTCTCCTAAGCACAGGGGTAATACCACCAACTTACCAACACCGAGCTGTTACTGAGGCTTACTAATTGCGAATCGCGCTATAACTTCGTTATGCTAAGGATTATATAAGGCTGTTTTCCATAACATAAAATCTCGCTCTGTTTGGCATCTTGTACCGTCTATATACAGACATACTATAATTAATATAAGCACCCATGACTGGAGTACAAGCGTCGTGCCCATCAACCAAATGAATGCCCAGCGGGACTCAAACCCGCAACCGCTGGCACAGCATAGTCGGGTCACTACAAACTGAGCCAAACGCGTGGTCGATTATAATGAGAATTTCTTGCCACAATCCAACATTTGACTTTTGAATTACGAGACCAATGAGATAAGACTACCGTGAAACTAAAGCAAGCAAAAAAAATTGCTTCTTGTTAAGAGGCATTACAGAAGTCCGTTCAGCAGGGGCAACACAAAAAAACCAAAATTATCGATCTTTAATGTACGTGCGGATGGACAATCAGATTGTAGCCAATTTAATTGGTCAATCTGATTGGTAGACAAATCGTATGGTGTGGAAGCCGCTTAACGTTGTTTAAGTTACAACACTTGAAAGCCACTTAGATGAACTATAACAAGAAACATAAACCATAACAAGTGGATGATTATTTAATTTACACGTGTTCTTTGTTTCGACCGACCTCAAAGCTAAATAAAAAAGTAAGCGTAATCAAAATTATATATTTAAAATATGAGAAAATGACAGATAAAATGTTTTTTATTTTTCATATATGTACCTACATTCTTTCACTTTGACAACATACCGTTAATTATTAAGCTAATTTTACCTGAACCCTTTATGCGGGCTGCTGATAGCAACATTGAGGGAAGTGGGTCTCTGGTCGGCCTTCAACGAGTAGTAGTTTTCTTCGCTGTTGAAATCCACTGTGAGGGTTCGCTGTCTGTCGACGTCACTGAACAGCAGGGCGAGGTCCGCTGGTGCCAGTACTGGGACGAGTGCACCTCTAGCCTTGAACCGTACGTGTCTTAATGGAGGTGGACGCCATACCAGATCCGCGAAAAGCTGTACAGATAATTCATATTTTGAAGTAATATTGTAAATAAGTCATTTTTTATCTGTGTGTCAGGCTGAAATGGCTGGACGGATTTAGATGAAAGTACAAATAGACAATAGCCTGGATTACATAGGCTACTGTTATGATTTCATTTGATTTGATTCGAAACTATGGCATTCGTGATGTTTTGCAGTGTTATTCTGGTTATATTAGAAAATAAAAATGTTTACATTTTTAGAATTAATATGGCATTTAATAATTTAACTTTGCTTTTAAAATGTAATGCGCTTTTTAAAAAAAATTGTCAGAGGGACACTCTATAAGGTAAATTTTAAATAAGTAAATAAGCAATCAAAAACAGTTTACTTTTCTGTACATATTTCAAGAAACCCATATCACATAAATAAATATATGTAATATGTATTGAAAATATAATAATTACATAATTATTCTGATCGCCCTGTTGTATGTGAATTCCACCGGCAACTACATTTTCCACATCGGAGAAGTCCTTCTTGAACTCCATTTTGATGTAGTAATCTTCTAAGTACGAAGACGTGAGGTTCAAACTGCCAGATGTTTCTACGAATGGATCGTCTAACTGTGGGACAAATGATATTTATTTTTAAATACAATTAGAGCGCGCGAAGCGAGACCTAACAATGTCCCACAACCTGAGCATTTTGTAGTACACTCTACTCTCCTCTACTGAAACAATAACAATTTTGTGTTCATTGGATAGAATGTTATTGTACTACTAACGCCATCTGGTAGAAAACCAAAAAGTTAACATCGCTGTTACAACATTACCCGTTAGAAAAACTACGCTAGCCCTCACAAAGCTCAGCTTTTCGCAGGTAAAATATTTGCTTTGTTTGTTTCGTGTTTATTTGTGGAAAACGACTGTAAAAGACACCAAAGACACGAAACACACGTGTCATTCGCAGGGAGAGGAAGCTACCGTCACGATGAATTTTAATGAAGTTCGACCGTTTACCATGGTCATTGTTATTATGACATCCCTTACATTACAGCATACTGCATGAAATTTCATTTTGTGCTAGTGTATCAGCGCCCTACATATCCTTTTAATTATCCTACGTAACATTGCAAAGGTAATCTTTACTAAACTGGTACGTTTTGAATGTTTTAACCAGAAAAATAAATAGAACCTGATGGCCTCAAAGCCAATTTGAAGTGGAATGGACGATCTCGAAGGAAAAGGATTATACACCTCTATAATTACCGACTAATCTTCTTCGATTTCACCTCACCTTGTCGTGAACGTGACGTAAGACATGGAGATTTCTGCGTAGAGATACAACAGCGCGTTTTTGAGGTAGGCGTGGCTGTATTCAAATGTTTTGTTAATGGCTTCAAAATGTACCAGTTTGGCGTAGAATGGAGTTTTTTTGTTGGATAAGAGAGAGATTTGTGGGTATAATTGACTCTCACGTCTAGCTTGGCCAGCGCGGTGATGGTGAAAGAGGGCAAAGGACAAACCGTATCTGAGGAAGAGCGACTTAATTCAAAATGTATCAGCTTGACTTAGAATGGAGATTATCTTTTTGTTGGATAAGAGAGAGAGAGATGTGTGGTGGTGGTGGTGGTGCGGTCTCACCTCGAGCTTGGCCAGCGCGGCGATGGTGAAGGAGGGCATGGCGATGTCCGCGGACAGCTTCCACAGCGCGTCCTCGAGGCGGGCGGCGGCGCGCGCGTCCAGCGCCGGCAGCGCGGCCAGCGGCGTGGCCACGCCCACCGACGCCGCGTACGCGCGGTACGCCTCGTCCTCGCCCGTCTCCGTCTCGTAGTAGATCTTGTACGAGATCTGTGGAGGATCATTTTTAGACTCTTGTTTTAATTGATGATGCAACTATCTGACATAATTAAATATGCGAAAATATTTTTAAATAATTAAGATTTTTAGCTTTCAAATTAAAATTCTATTAATTTAGCAATAATTTATCAAATTATGTAATTGTTTTCATATCACTACACAATATAAATTAAATTTATTAAGTTCTATCTGGACTTATCTCAAAACTATTAAATAATGAACATTGATTATCTAAAAGGTTATAAGCCCGATATGAACATTTTGTGAAAAATACGCTACTAGCACGATGATATCTACGAAGTATAAACTAAGTCGAAACAATTGTTAGAGCTTATAAATAAAACTTGATCAAAATTAGTATATTCAGTCAAAAACATAAAAAACCTTGTATAGTTCAAAAAAAAAACCTTCGTTATATTAAGTCCAACGAGCCCCAAACACCTTACCTCATGCCAATACGTGCCATTGTACAGCAAGGCGACACAAGTCACGTTGAACTTCTCTCCTATGGCAATATCCACAGTGTACACCGACTTCAGCTGTTGGATCGCTTGGAACGGCGTCACGAGATGTAATGTGTTCCGCATCACTGTGTAAGTCTAAAAATGAGATTTAAAAGATATATTTAACTTTTGGTACACCTGCAGATTGACTATATTTAAGGCGGCTCATGTTTATTACTTATGGTTATTCTAGGATCAATTCTATAAGGTAAGTTTTTCCCCCATCCCCTTTCCATTATCGGACGACCCGACAAACGGCTGGTCTCCTATCCTTATATCGTGGACATTCCACCCGTCCGGACGAAGCGTTTCGCTTCGTCATTTATTATACGTATGGCATAGGATTGGAACAAACTGCCTGCGTCTGTGTTTCTGTCTGATTACAATATGGTTGTCTTCAAGGCAAGAGTGAATAGGTGGCTACTGAATTAGTGTGACTTACTATCTACGAATACGTTACTATTTACCATCAGGTAGAACGTAGTCAAGCACTAATTCAGAATAGTATATAAAAAAATCACACGAGGCCTTAGAATCTCCTTAGTGACCTTTGTCTAAGGCCCGGATGAGGCCATGTTAATTTACAGAGCTTTTCTGTTAAGAAAGTTTCAGTAACAGCCCGGAATTAAGAGTTAACCTTAAAATCCTTACCTCCAGTATAAAAACGTCTGTCAAAACTATCGGTGGTTTGTTCGGCAGATGTAATGTTGCGTTAGCTTCTAATATATCTTCTTCGTCGGGACCCACGAACTAAATTATATAAAAAATATAAAAATATTTTCCTTTTACTTTTATTTTAACATTCTTAAATAGGTATGTGGTTTTTTTTCAAATTAATATTACTGTTATACGAATTTAACTTTGACTTCGTTTGACTATTATTCTGTGTGTATATCTGTCTGTTATCTTTCCGCTGAATCGATTTAGATGAAATTTGACATGAAGATAAGAATTGAAGATCCCGGGAAAACATTATGATTAGGTTTTATCTTGGAAATCATCCCGAGAGGGCGGAAGGGAGTGTAAATTTGGTTTTGGAATCAAAAAAAATGAATTAAAGGACAATGTATATATAATATATATAAAGTATATTGTAGAATAAACATAATTCCATCTATATAGAAAAAAATAATAATTTTACCTACCTTCAACATATGCGAATGGAATGTAATTGTCGGATAGTATAAAGTGTCTAAAGTGACACTTGCTTCAGTGTCAAAGTTCTCGACGAACATATCCGGGTCGCTGGGCTTGTTTTCAATCCGGTCTTTTATCACGTCGAGGAGACCTTTACCATTGTCACGTAGTAGAATTGCTATGCCGAACTAAAATAATAATCAAATTACTGTTATTGATCCGAAATTTTGTTTCTTTCTGAAACTCTTAGAATAATATAGAATGATTAATTTGTTGTAATAATTTAATGTAAATGATTGTTTTTTTTTTGATTACTTATTGTTGGATCACTTATTGTTACAATGAAGGATTACTAGATTTCTTAACGATAAGTTGGTGGAAAACGAATCAGTGGGCTTAACATTCCATTCAATACGAGGGGGATAAGGCCACAATCCAACACGCTGGACGAGTGCGGGCGGACTGAGCATGTCTTTCGAAAACATGCTAAGTTCTCTCAGACATGCAGGTTTTCTCACAGTTTTTTCCTTTACCGTTAAGCTAATATTAAATCTATTATCATTTGTAGTAGGTAAAGTATTATTAAAAAAAATACCTTATGTTTAGAAAGTTGTATAGACAGTTCAGTATCGAGACCATTTTTGTAGACATTCTTTAAAACAAGTCCATTTTCTTCAAATCCGTCCAAAGGAGTGTACAGCTTGTATAGATATACAAAATTGAGTAGGGATTTCCATTGCCATATACCTGTAAACCCGAAGTCCATGTCGCCCCAACCTACTCTGAAGTCCACCTAAAAGTATTAAAATATTAGGGATATTGTATAATTTTGGCAAAATTATTTCTTTTACTTTAAATTCTATTCTTCTGTCACTACGACTATTGGAAAAGTAGAATATTTATATTTTAAAACTAGCAAACCCGGCTCGCTTCGCTGGCTGTAGCGATTATAAATAAAAGTAGCCTAAGTTACTCCTTATAATATTAGCTATCTGCGACTCAAAGTCCCGTCAAAATCGGTCCAGCCATTTCAGAGATTAGCAAGAACGAAAAGGCACACATACACAAAAAAAAACAAATTGGATTTTTTGATGTAGGTAAGTACCGTATATACTTTCATATGCATTATGAAAAAGCTGTTAATCTGAATTTAAAAACAAACACAATGTTTATTTTATGTTACTGATGTGCTGATAAAAAAATATAAGCTTACGTTAATTACGGTAATATTTAAACGTCAATAGTTAATTACGGTAAAAAAAAATAAGAAAAAAAATATGTTGTAGTTTTTCATGATGTGTACCTATTACAAAAACATCATACACGACGATATTACTATAATCTTTTTTTAAACTTTTCCAACAAAAAACCGTAAATTAAGGATATTATGTGATATTTCTTTCTAAGAAAAATACGATGAATTATTATTGTTCTTAACATTTACCTCTTCTGGAGCCCTCTTGGCGGTGAGCATAGCGCGATTCAAGTACTGTATCGGTAGCGCGATGTGACCAAATATTTGGAAGTCTTGTAACGATGCTAGTTTTAGCAAGATTTCAATACCTGACAAATTAGAATTAGAAATATTATAATAATTTTTAATGTTAATTGACTTTCGAAACAATATAAGAATATTTTGTTATATGTTTGAGTTATCAGACATCTATGTATATCATATATTAACTTTGATTCCCATTGAATTACTAAATATTTCAATATCTATTATTATTTTTAATATGATGAAGTTAAAGCACAGATGAGTTATGTTCAAAATACAAATAATTAAGCTAATTAATAAATTAAGTTATTACTACATTAGAAAAGATAAAAAATATCATACCAGTAGTAGAATTGGGTGTAACAATCATAGCCACGAGGTGTCTATCGCGTTCCACGAAACCGAATCTCGCCGTACTGTGCGAGAACTGCGCTAAGGGGCTCGTCACGTTCACTACCAGCATACAGTTGGTTATACGTTGCATATGTCCTGGAAAATTGTTTTGTTATAAACCTTTAAGATTTGTTACATTTTTGTAGTTGATAACAGAATACATTTATATAAAAGGCGATGCGTATGTTCCCTATAGACTCTTAAACTTCTGGAACGATTTCGATGTAGTTTTCAGGAAATCTAACATCTGTTTAAGTGTTTAACAAATGACCAAGCTTGACTCGAATGAAATGAAATTCGATTAGACTTATTATAAGTATTTTTGTAACAATATGATAATTTAAAGAGCTTCAGTATAGTCAGTCCATAAGGAAGCTACCACCGGTTCGAAGAGAAGTTCTGCTGAGAAAAGCTCAAGAGAAATTGAACAGTTGTGATAAGATGTTTGAGTAATTCTACCGTTTTACAATACACCAATGAAGGTTTTACAAGATTATAAAATTTGTAATAACAAATTATAGAATTTAGTATAATTTCAATACAAGATAGATTACCATTAACAAAAATTTTGATGACTTTTCCTTCTAAGTCCAGATAAGTAACGCCTTTGATGTCTCTTTTGTGACCTAGCATGAATTCTGTATTCAAGAAACCTTTTGTGTAACCCTAAAATACAATAAATTAAAAAAATAATAGTATTAGAGAAATGTAAACACTGAAAAAAAATTAACAAACATTACTATAAAAAAAATGTTTATTTAATATTTTGCTTGTATAATATAAATTGAAACTAATAAAAAACACATTTTAGTTTAAAAACACATATGACATACTTGGAATGGAGTTAAAAGTGTCACACGTCCAGTAATATTGTTTTCAGTCGATCCTCTGTCGATTGCCCAAGAAGAATTTATCATTAAAAGACCATCTTCATTATACTAAAAAAATATAACAATGATTATTAAGAAATGAGGTCCTATCTTTATTTTGAAGGTTTACAGTATTGATTAATTCTGAATGTTTTCATTTATATCTTCACATTGCTATTATTATGATTTATTCAATTTATGTAGTTTTTTTGGAAAGTAATTTTAAATTTCGGTCAAAGATCCTATTTCCTTGACAGAATCAAATATCACTAAAATTGGATAAGTCAACATTTTTTACTATTCAAGTAACACGTCATGTAGAACGCCCTTACTTTTAAGACCTAATTTTTACCAATTTTTTGTTCTAATTTTAGGGGCGTTAATGAAAAATAAACGTCAATTGAAATAAGGCTTTATTGCTGTACACTTAAATGAACCAATTATTAATAAAAAAAGATAAACAGTCATAAATGTGATATAATATATCAATAGAATAAATCAATATCTCACCTGGAAACTAAGCAATGTATCTGCACTCTTCTTCCATACGACTGTGTGTCTCGCAATGGCCGCTGCTTTAGGTAAGGTCGGTATTGTAGAATTTACTAAGGCGTTTATTTCTCCAAAGAACTTTGTCGTAGTGAACAAATAGTCCGCCAGTAGACTAAACGCTAGATAGTCCTCTTGCCAATTCATGCTGCCATTTATTGCTTGCAGATTGTCTTTGTATCGCCACCTTTAAAAATATTTATAATTATATTGCTAACCTTTGCTTGAGAGCGTTCCTATGTTACTAATAACTTACAACATTTCATTATTTCAGTGTGAAATGGTAATAAACATAGTATTTTGTCTAAGTTCCACCAATTTCAAAAACACTTCGTACACTTCACAAGTGTTTTTTCCAAATAAACACTATATAGTTCACTTGGGAAAATAAGTGTTCAAACGCGTCTTGTAACATTGATATTCTCATGTGCTTACCATTTTCAATATTATTTCCACTTTAATTACGAAAACATTGTGAGGAAACCTATTACCAATTCACACTTGATTTAGTGTGTACTCTGGCCTCATCCGTCACACATAAGGTCCGTTACCAGCAATGAAAAAAGGCTGATCAGTGATCACGGGCTGATTAACTTAACATAGATAACATAGTATCTTTTTTTTAAGTCAGACAAAAATAAATATCGTCGACTAAATATTCTAAGCTAACTCCATATTTAGCTAAACTGACTATTCTGCCACCAATCAAATAAAACTGATTAAGCTGACTGTTATCAAATGAAAAAGAAAAAATAATAAGCCAATGATGTTATATAAGGTACTTAATTTAGATATTGCATTTATTTCGTATTTGTTATTTAAATAATTTTATGTAATTTTTAATTCTTTTTTCCGGCATGTAGTTAAATGGGAGTTAGCTTAGAATATTTTGCCGACGATATGTAACTTACATAAGATTAAAGCTAGTATCCTTCCAGCCGGGGAAGGGCGTGTTCAGACTGGACAGTAGGGCGTACACGGTCTGGTCCCGCGCTTCCGAGAACGCCTTGACCCGCCACACTATGGAGGTGGGGTTCGCCCACCCCATGCGGATCATCCATTCGCAGAACCAATCTATGAACAATATTTTTTTATCTCACTTGATATTAAGAAGAATAAGTTTAATTAAATGTCAATAGATGGCGTTCATTTGTATAGAACAACAAAGATAAATGGAAGGATAGTTTCTTTTAAAGACTCAATATTTATTTACATGCATTATTTACAAGAACATTTTTTTTAAAAAATAAAACGATAATAGCATTGTATAAAAAATTTAAATAACTTAAATATTGCAACAATATTGAAAAATTTTGCTATTTCAAAAGTTATTGATATTTATTAATTAATAACTAAATATACTATAATTATGTAACCTGTACCAGCTAATGAAGATTCTTAATTACACTTACGTTTAAAATACTCTTAGATACATATATTCAATCCAAGCTGACCTTTAAGTAAGAACTCGAATTCCCCATTAACCACTCTGCCCGGGTAATGGAAGGTGACGTGCCCGGCGTGGTGCCACTGGCCCTTGTGGTCCAATTTCGCATCGACACTCAGTTTCTGTGAAGGGTCGCGGTTCGCATCCCAGTTGAACAAAGCACTCAAATGCTTTTGTTTTTCTGTCACTGCTCTAGTGTAGGATATGTGGACGTCTCGTAATCTGCAATTGTTATATATTTTGAGCATTTTACTAGAATTAAGGGTGGAAAAATAAGTTCTTTTTTATTTGTAACCAGCTAGCTCGTACCAGGCTCATAACGTTTTTTTATATTAAATTTTATAAAAATCCGTGCAGTCGTTTTAACTATAAATAGTAACATAATTATAAACACACATAATTTTTCACATGTGTAGTAGTAGCATTTAGTTTGTTGGGTTATTAAGGGTTACATTATAAGAATTAAGATATTTCGCAGACCAAATTACGCTACGCGTTCGTACGTTTCAAAATTAATTATCTCACTTATAATGGAACTCATTTAAAGCATAGTCGTGGTAAAAATGTTTACAGTTAGCAAAAATATCGCTTAGTCAAAACATATAAAATTTCCATCTCAATCGACTATAACTACTGTTTTTTGTAAAGTCGGTCAAACAAATTATAGTGTAAATACAAACTCACTGATCAAAATGTATATCCATGTTGACATTCGTGTTATTATTCAAGTCCGCGTTCAAAGCGACACTATACACTTTACCACTGACGGTCACTTCCCCGTACGTAGTGAAGTTCTGTTCCGACAACAACAAGTAACGAGCTAAAACTTTATATATGTCATTATTGTAGACACCCTGGAATAGAAATTTTGCATTTTAGACTTTTTTGAGCTTCAATTGTACTTATGAAATAATAATTTAATTAAATGTCAATAGATGGCGTTACACTAGAATTAATACTGATTTCATATTGGTATGTTCAGATTTAAGAAATAATCTAGGTACAGGAAAATTGAATAATTCTTTCAAAGACTTTTGAAATTTGATTGATTACTTTTTCGGTCGAAAAATATTCGAAGACAACAAAATGGCCGAATTAGTCTATTTTTTCTTGAATTTTGTAACATATTATACATTGTAAAATGAGTTATGAAGGAAGTAATTACTTTATATTGTTTATTCGAAGGTGGCTATATTTTGATGTTATTTTTCACCATTAAAATTTACAGAAAGTAATACTTATACTAGAACGTTCTACGATATCTAGAAAAAATACTATATGTAATATGTATACATACCTCTGCTATAAAAGTAACCTGTCTATTATCTTGAGTGAATTTCGCGTCCACGGCAATGTCTTTGAAATGGCTGGAATTAATTAGCACTTTCAGTCTATGAGACGCTAAGTTCGTCTTGGACTGATCTTGGTATACTGCGTCTATTGCGAAGTCCACTCCGGTGAACCAAATGCCATTTGAATTTACCTGTTCCAAAGAATATAATATAATAAGTATGTAAAGAATATGGTACGTATTTATCCAGTTCCAACGTCCTACTGCCGGGCACGGGCCTCCCTTCAATACGAGGGGGATCAGGCCATAGTCCACCGCGCTGGCCTAGTGCGGGTGAACTGAGCATCTCTTTCGAGAACTTGCTAGGTTCTCTAATTATTTTTTTTGACCATATTTTTTTTCTAAGTAAAAAGCAGCAATAAAACAAAAAATGTGCTTACCTGAAATTCATTAGGCCGTTTTTCATGCAACTTTGCCTTCAAAGTGCACGGGTGTAATGTGGGTAATGTAACATTCAGTTCCGCATCTGCATACAATTGAGTTCCGGGAGGAGCAAATAGATACCCCGAGATATAAATTTCTCGAGATTTTGGATTGAAGTTTAGTAAAGCCATGGCCGAATATTTTGGTCCTATCTGGAAATCGTATTATAATATTTAAAATTAATCAATGGGGTTTTAAATACAAATGTTTTATTAATATCTATCTTTATTAATATAAAAAGGAAAATGTGTTTGTTTGTATGTTGTTTGATTGTTTTCCATAAACTCGATATGTAACTCATAATTGATGTAAATTAAACTTGTTAAATTAGTATTAAATATTAACTGTTATTTTAATAAAAGATAATCGTGTTATGATTCCTATTTTCTTTTTCTCATTTAAAGTGTTCTTTTTATGTATTTTTTTTACATTTATAAACTCTACCTAGTTATCCAAATTAGCAAATAATAAAGTCCGAAAAGAATTTCTGTGTATGTATTCAGTCCCACTATTGGGCACGAGCTATCCTTTAATACAAGAACCAGGTCCAAAACGCTGGCCAAATGCGAGTGGACTACACATGTCTTTCGGAAACTTACTAACTTGTAGTTTTCTCAAACATGCAGGTTTCCTCACAATATTATCCTCCATCGTTTTTTATATTAAAAATATGGTTTCTCTTAATTATTTTTTTTATTTCACAATTTTGAATACTCACTTGATCATAATGCAATATCAATAAAACTGGTCTCGGCCTATTTAGGGTTACTTTCGTGTCTACTTTCAAGCCATTTAATTTGTCAATACGTCGGTACGTGAACGTAAAAGCAGGGTCTGAACTTAGATCCTTAGACGCACTTACGTTAAGCCCAATGTCTATATGATTTTGAGATTTCTGAAATACACCTTTATTATTAGAAAGTGTACCAAAAAAATAGAAAAAATATCAGAAATGACAGAAATTAATGGAATGGGATTGAATTTTATGATTGTTGATAAATTGTAAGCATTGTATTGAAAATAAAAATCATTAAAAACTATAAATATATGTAAATCGTATTAGAGAATATGGTCAAACATCAAGGGCCAAAAAGTGAAAAACGTCTTTAAAAAGCCTTAAAAGTGAAAAATAAATGATTGGTAATTTTCATTTACTACATATACCTAATTAAGGATTTTGAAAATCGGTGCCAACCAATAGAAATCAATATAATATACTATTTTAAATTATTTTCTTGTATGGAGTTGAGACGTCGACAGTACTGGTCCGAGAATAAACAAGGATTGATGCATCCCAGAGTTAGAGAGAGATAGATAAACAGAGAGAGGTAGAGAGCGATTTGACTGTAATAATTATTATTGGTACGGACTGCGAAAATACCTGATTATATAATGACTTAGCTACCTAGCTTTAGTAAATGAAAAGTACCAATTGGTGTTCAAAATTTATTCGTAATTTTTTTAAGTCGATTCATTTAAATTTAATTTCATTTTATATTTCACTTCTGACATGCAGCTAGTATTCTGATACATATATGTACAAAAGAAAGGAAGAAGAAGATGAAAGAAAAGACAAATATTATATTTATAATATTTTATGGAAAGTGGCATAACAAAAACAATACACAATAGTAAAATAAAGCAAAAAATGTGCAAAAAACCATAGAACATCACATACATGCAAATAATAAATAAATCGGTAGCAAAATATGTCCAAACACCATTACATTCATAATGAGACTACATTTCTTAGTACCAAAAATAATCATGCATCGTAATAATTTTATTATAGAATAAAGTAAAGCATCAAGGCTTCTTTTTTAAATAACAATGGGCAAAAATAGGCAAATGCCTTGCTATTTATACCTTGATGCTTAACTATATTCTAGATATTAAGTATCTATTACATTTTCACATATCATGAACTATATTTTTTTAAATTTACAGCAACATTCATTGATAACACCTATAATACTAAATAAATATAAAAATATTCAAACAGAGAAACTGAACGAACGAATACAAACGGCCGTATACATATACCCCAAAAAAAGGCGCTTGAAAAAGAAGATGAAAATAGAATACCAATATCATGTAAGTGTAATATGAAAAGTGATATGAAAAAATATACGAAATACATAATATGCAAAAACCCATAAAACATCACACAAAAGCAAAATATAAATAGAAGGGTAGCACAACATGTCCAAATACCAATAAATCCAAAATGAGACTTACCACATTCCTTAGCACCGAAAAGAAATTGTACGTTGGGTATGCCGTAAATTCCATGGCCAATTCTGCATACAAATCATGTCTATAGGTCATGGGCCTTTCACTATAAATGCCATCGATTTTGATCGTTTGCTTCGGATTCCCATAAAACTGGTAGTCTAGTTGTAACTTAGTGCCATGTGTGGGACCATTTATAGTGTAATATCCTAAAAGTCGACTCGCCAACTGTTTTGTTTGGAAATCAGCTGTTATATCCCATTGTGTGATACCACCTTTAGATTTCACTTTTACACTACCTAGAATGAACAGGATTAGTTAGTGTCAAAGTTTTGTATAAATTAGTTATATTTTAATATGAATATATAATATTTTAATATGAATATATAATATTTTAATAAAATACATTTAAATCAAAATGTGATAATGAATTGTAACACAAATATAATGAAACAAAGTTCATTTGCTTGGAACCATAAAACAAGAAAATAATGATATAATAAATTATTGGTATAAAAAAAAAGAGATATAAAATATAACATCTTAGAGCTCCCGCAAACAGCGAACTTCCGATCGGTCGATAGTTTAGTTGGTTCCTTAATCAGTATGTAGATGAATGGCAGTGCGCACATTAGAACGATTTGGTACGGCCGACTAAAAAGTTCGATGTGCTATAAGATTGCCTTCAAACTAAACAGTCGGCCAACTATCGGCCAACTGCTATAATCAGTACGCGCACACTACGCTCTGTTCAGTCGGCCAGACTTTCAGTTTTTTCGAGTTTCGACACCGGAATGTCAAGCTTATAGCCTAGGATTGCGCAACGCGATGAACGTAGTGATCCTGCTGTGGGATCCTAGGCTAAGAGCTGTCGGCCGATAGTTTTTCTAGTATGCGTACCCAATGAACCCAACTGTTTAGTCAGGCCAGTGTGCGCGCTGAGTGCGGGGGCTCTTAATTTAAAAGTTAAGGTTTTCTCTTGGGCTTTCTCTCAGAACTGTTCACTCTTCGGTGGTATAGACTTCACGGACTGTCTACACTAACGCTTTTTTAATTATTATATTGACCATTCAAAAGTGCTTGTAATAAAAAACATTCTTACCAGATAGCTCAGCAATTTTTTGATCATTAACAATCCAATAAGCATGTGGGAGCCAAACGAAACCGTATTTTATATCATGTCTTTTTATCGACATTACTGTATCAAATTGTTTCCGCCCATCGACATCAAGACTCGCTTCTAGTGATTTATCGTATGCATAGTTTCTGTACAAGGCCTTTGCTTTGATAGTACTTTCAGATGATTGCAAAGTTAGAGACGCAGTGCTGGATGCGTTTGAGATTGTTAGGGCAGCGTTAAGCATTCGCTTTTCCTAAGAAAAAAGTTAATAATATTGAGTGAACAAGACACGCCTGAATACATATTTGTATCAAAGCCTATGAAACATATAGTCGGCCAATGGACGATACAGCTCAAGCTGCCATACACTAAATTAATGTTCTTTAAGTGTGTAGAAACTGATGAAATTTTAAATTCTTATTCATACGAGTTGATAACATGCAGTCTCTCACAGCACCTGTGTCACCATTATAAATAAGTACAACTCAAACGAAACACTTAAAACAATCAAATTAAAAAGCGTCAAACATGGCTGATGTGTCCCAAGGGAGTGTATGGCAGCTTGGGCTGTCTTGTCACGTCCGTTGGGCGACTATTGTTTCATAGGCTTTGCTTGTATTAAGTTAAATTAAAATATAACATCTAATCAGTTAAAAGAGATTTCGCTACGCGTATAGGTATAGATCGTATAAGAAATTCCAAAAATAGTAAAACTAAACTTTATTCAAATCCGTCAGTATAGGGGACCAATGTAATAGTATATTGATTTTATTGTAGAATATTGAATAATAAGTCATGAGTACGATGGAAATGGTTAAAATTTGTGACGTCTTTTACTCGATAAGCTTAATTGGCACGCCCAAAGTCCATAAAAGAAAATCTAAAAATACCTAAAGTATTTAGAAAACAAAAATATGAAACGTGATTGCGTTTAAAAATCTAAGTTCAGATCCTGCTTCTACGTTCACGTACCGACGTATTGACAAAATAAATGGCTTAAAGTGTTGTTAAAATATTCAATATTATCAAGTGAGTATTTGAAATTGTTGAATGTTGAGGATGCAGATATCCTTATCCTTGCTCCGCTCGGGTTCGTCCCTAGGTGCGTTTTAGCGATTAGTACAAACTAAGAAATTAGTTATTTCCCGAAATAAAAAGTCTCCTGTATGATAACCAGCCATCGTCATACCAAATTTCATCACAATTTTAAAGACAAATAGACAAAACTTCTAAAAACGAATAGATTCGACCTCTATTTATATATAAAAAAAAATTAATGTACAGAATTGAATTAGTTAATTTTTTTTATTATAGATAAATACAAAAAAACAATAGAAATCTTACCTTACTATTGGGAGTGTCGAAGGAAAACCCTAGCATATCTGTCGTATCATTCCTTTCCCACTTGTATTGGAAGGTGTATGTTTTCGCCGAGGGATCGGCCTTTTCCAATGAAACTATATATTTCGCAGGACCACTCATTAGGAAATATGGAGCGTTTCGAAGATTCGTCATATTAGGGAACTACAAAATGGATATTATTTAGATTCCCGTATATAATAAAACTGTTGAGCAGTTTCTTAATGGAGTTGTTACATTATATTTGATAATTTGGTAAGGTTCCATTACAAGATCTCCCCCAACATGCGTACGTTGTCACCTTGCCGTGGTGAGGGGCTCAGTACGTCCGGCAAGCCGGCCGGGTATGAAGCCAAGAGACCATTTCCCAACGTTAAAAAATATTCAAAATAACAAACCTAACTTAGTTCTCGGTCGATCTAGAATCTATTATGGGTGGGCTAAATACTAATTTTACTCATTCAGTAAAATCTAAAATATCTAATTGCGAAATAAGCTAACAAAGAAAACTAATAGACAAAGACATAAAAAATCGACTCTAATAAATTGATAAAGTACACGGTTTTAGTAGATCTTTTATATAAAATTAGTTTGAAATTATTCCTTGTCACCATTTATACGAAACACATAGATCATAAATATTATAATACTATATAGTTCTACACTACTGATGACAAGTTTAGCACAGCTAGAGTGACCCTACATGCTGTGCCAGCGGTCGCGGGTTCGAGTCCCGCTGGGGGCATTTATTTATTGAGCACAAATGCTTGTACCCTAGTCATGGGTGTTTAAAGTATATTTAGTATGTTAGAGAATGATTAATAATAATTATCTATGTTGCCGTGTTCGTTATTTCATATATGAATGAGGGTAGTTGACAATAGTGTTTGACACATGTCATTGGAAATGTTATAAAGCGTGAGTCAATAGCGCGAGTGGGTCCACTTTATCGTGAACACTCGACCCCCATGAGCACATTGACCATGACAAAAGGATATCGTGACAGTGTAATATTAAATCCATCGGCATCCCTAACAAGTATATCAACTATCTGGTATGCATAACACAAACCAAATTTATTATTATTACTTCATGCGTTATAGCAACAACAATTTAAAATATAAATATTAAAATAAAAATAACCTATTGTGAATGCTTACCTGATACGCAGCGCATACTTTAATACCGATAGCCTTATCAAAAGTACTCCAACTACAGGTGTTTTGTTCTATCCTGTTCTTATTGAGACCTTGTTGGGGCAGTTCTTCATCTCCATGAAGAATCAGAAGTTCAGATCTGTTCAAGAAATATTTTTTAATTCAATATTAAATATCGGTATTTTAAATTAATAAAGCAAGTTTTCAGTTTTTTGTAGCGATATATTTTTTCCTTTACAGCAATCATGGTCACTAGAGGAACTGGGCCGGCAGTCTCGACATTGTTAGTTATATTATAAAAATAGTTGCGGCAAAAGAAAGTACGATATTAATATTTCAGAAAGTATATTTCCAATGTGCGGTATTTTCTTGAAAATTATTTTAATAATAATATTTCTCACTGATGCATTGCAGAGGCTGAATTATAAAAAAAAACGTCATCAATTAAAAAATAAAGCAACAGTTTCAACGTAATTCATTCTTTAGTGAAGAAAGTATATCTAAAAAGGGAAAATCAGGCAATTAACAGAGCTTTAAATAACATACTTAGCAGCAAATATCTCCTGTTTATCCCTCGGCAAGGACAAATCTAGTCGTAATAGCCCAAGTCCTCTCACAGATAGCTTTGCTTCTAAAGCCGTAGCCGTGTACAGTCTGGATGATAGTCGAATACCACTTGATGCTAACGATCCTGCTGACACACTCATTGTTGCTGCTATGTTCACTGCCACACTGAAACATATATTATATATTCTTGTGAACTTTCTTATAGACGTACATACTTTAAATTGTTTAAATTATGGTGATTGCTTATCATAAAATATACTAAGGATTACTCATATCCAGGCCTATTTTTGTCACATTTTTTGGGGACCAATTCTCGAAAGTAGTAAGTCCATAATTTTTGTACACCCTCCCCCACCCCTTGCCACTGTGTTCTGAGTTTTACTCATTTTTTTTCAAATTCTTATAGCTATTTTTGATATTTTCGATATTCCCTTTGGGGGCACTGCGTGTCCCCGCGGGCCCCAGAATTGCCTAGCTTATATCTATCTCTTTAAAACGATTCTTCCAGAGACACTTTGGTTGTTAGGATAATTGCTAAATTGGTTACTTTAGTACAATATTAATAATATTTAGTAATTTTACAATTTTATTGTATTGGCATGATAGCAAATGAAAGATTTATTTCATGGTATTTTCGGATAATAATGTATGTAAATGTCTATAAAATCTCCTTACCTAGGCCGTATCTTGCCTTCCAAATCTAAATTCCCAGATTCCGTATATTTATCTATGACAGTTCCCGACAGTTTGGTATCCACGTAGCTAGTGCCCATGAGATTCATGTTGAGAGGAAGACCGCACCCGGTCGGCACTGAGAAAGTCGTGTCGAGGAACAATGACGCTTTATTGTAAGAAATTTCCTGAAAAATCATTAAAATATTAATTATTTTAATCAAAAACAGAATTAAAGATATTACATAGGAATTGCTTTGAATTTAATAATTTTGGATAACATTAAAGTCTGCCAAGGCACACTTAGACAATGTTGGACTATGACCTGATACTCCTTATATTTAAGAGAGGCCCATGCCCAGCATTGGGACGTTAGGAGGGCTGAATCCAGATCAAAAAAATTGGACTAGTAATACTTACTTTTCCTGATAAAATTTCCAAAAACCTTAACTTGGGGTTTAATCTTTCCAACGATTTCCTGATTTCTTCATCTCCTTCGGCACTCCAAAACGATATTTCGTTGCCAAAGACTTTAAAACCTAGTTCAGCCATCGGATACCTGTGCTTCAGTGCATTATTCTTATAACCGAGGTTATCAATCTTCTCTTGAACTTCTTCTGCATCGTTTGTTGATCGTAGAAACCGTAATTTGTTTATTTTTTCCTTTATCTTATTTTTGCTTAAAGGACCGTTATTGCCGAATAGATTTTCAAAATACCTTTCGAAACCTTCGCCTCGGGCTTTTATCTACGAAAAGGAAAATGATTGTAAAAATATAAGATTCAAATACATATTTGCAATCCATAACTATGTTGGATCATAAAGATGAAAAAAACTTGACATTTGCTTAAAAATGCTAAATAGGATTAACGTTCCACAAAGAAGTAAAATTAAAAAAATAAATAAAAATATATGGCGACATATTTGAAGAACTTTTATGTGAATTTTTTGTCTGTTTCGATAAAATAGAAGAAGTCAAATAAATCAAATCTATGTCATGTCTATTGGAATTGGAGTCCTTATCCCATATGACATAAATAATGTAATGTAAAAGAAAGATGCATTAATTGAAGAAACTAGATTATTTTTCAAAGAAAAGAAGGATAATTATTTATTTTTGGTTTAAACCTTTCACTAATAACTTACCTCTAGTAAATTGATTGATTCCCCAAACATATCCACAGTGAGATTGAGCGATACCGACCTCGGTATGTACGAGTCCGGTGAAAATACTACGTTCGCTTCATAATTACCACCTAGAGCAATACACAATAAAAATGTATGTGATTAAAAATTAAGTAAAGCCAGCCTAGTGGTTGCTTAGGAAACCCTCTCCGGGTTCAAATCTCGGTTCAAAGTTGTGACACGCACTTATTTTTTAATGTGAGTAGTTTTAATTTCCAACATATTTACCACTTGTCTTACGATGAAGGAAAACATCGTGAGCAAACCTCTCAAACCTAGAAAGTTTTCGAAAGGCCTGTTCAGCGCGGTGGACTATGACCTGATCTCCCTCGTTTTGAAGGGAGACACGTCCCAGCAGTGGGACGTTAAAAAGTCTATTTACAATATAGAAGTCTACTTATCTTCTTTATTGTGTCAGTGATTTTACCGTTTACTGTTTTTATACAAAAATTAATCGTTGAATAATATCCTTTAGCATACAAACGTTCTTTCACATTTTTTACTTGGCAATAGTAGCTTTTTTAACACTTACCAGCATTATACTGATCGAAGAACACGCTCTGTTCGTAGTTTCTAGAAAACATTCTAAAATCCGGGTTATCTTCTAACTGTGGCATGGTGTTGCCGGAGAGGAGTCCTTGTATCTCCACCCGGGATGGTAGAGACGACTGGCCGAGATTATTGAGATGGCTCCAGACGAATGTTGCCACTGTTGGATATTTCAAGTATCAACTGACTTGTACGTAACAGTAAGTCTCTCCCGTAACCGAAACCGATCAAACCAAAAATCTAACTGAATCCGCGACTAAATCCTATAAGATAGTTTCATTTATAATGTCAAATATTCGCGTAAAGCTAAGAAAGTATGCTGTAATGCTATTTCAAGTGATTGTTTGTGTACTAATTTCATCTAAATCTATCTTTTTCAGCATGAATGACTAACAAATATAGCACACATGCACAATTTCGCAATTGTAATAGTATAGTCCGATTCCGTTGGGTGGAAACAGGATTCAAGTATTTTCCAAGATCCAAGTTCCAAGGGTTCCAGGTTCCAAGGAATACTTATAAATTTGTTTCATTGAAGGATTCCTACTTAAAGTATTTTAATAACTGTAGTGAACTTATTTGTATACTAGCGTTAAGATATCTTTAAGAGTATATGAAGACCATATTCTCGGCTAAAACTATAAAATAATTGCTAACAAATGATTAACACACACTAAAAATTATTTTTATTGAATATACACACTTCTACGAGCGAGGATAAAAGCTTATCTCCATAATGCAATCTATTTCTTGGATAAGCATAAAACTCAAACTCTGAATTTTCTATATATTCTGGATATATTGTGATAAGTTAAATTATAAAATTTACTTACCTTGGTTAACTTTTTCATTTCTCAAAGTCAAGAATATCTTTCTTATAGTACTGAGGTTAGGACATTTCATCATTTGTAAATAAGACGCGATACGAATTTCAACGTCCACTAAGCTAGCCCTGTATGTTTCTAGAAAATATTCCCTGAAAAAAAAATTATACACTGTAATACAAAATGTTATCAACATTACGCCGAATTGGTTTCAGATTGAACATATAGTTATTGTAGAATCTAGATCATTACTAAAAAAAAAGGAAAACGAGCCGGTTACTATAAGTTAGTAGATTTGATTCCTGCTTGAGGAACAGGCTACATAATTACTGCATGCCTTATGGGAATGGAAAACATTGAGGAAATCTGTATTGAGAACCTCGCAAGTTTTCGAAAAACAAGAAGTCCGCCAAGCTGCACTTGGCCAGCGGTGGTCTTTGTAATATATAGTATTGGGATGCCCGTGCCAAGAAGTAGGACATTAAGATGGACATACAAACATACTGATTGGTTGATTGATTGGTATATGATGCTATAGTTACTTTAGAGAAGTTCTCAATGTGTTGTGTTCTCAAAAAAGAAAGTGTAATGTGAAAAAACCTGACTAGAAAAAATAAACATACAAAAACACTCTTTTTTCTTACCTAGTTTCGTCACAAGGAGTTCGTCTAAAAGCATCTATAACCACCAGTCTCACAGACACTGGTACGAGCGCGTCATCGACAATACTCAGTAATGTATTACTGATCTCCTGTTTAAATCCACCAATGTTGCCTAATGCCTTCACAGCAATTACCAGCTAAAAGTAAAACATTATAAATAAGCAAAAAGTGAAACATAATAAATAATATCTTTATTGACTTAAATAACAAAAGAGTTACAATACACTTTCTTAAACAGCTTTTTATTGATATTAAATTTATTAAACAACTTTTTATTGATTATTTTCATATAATATAGAAGATCGACTTTTTTGGTAGGTGTGATAGAAATTCGCAAAATTTTCGCAAAAAAAAAAACAACATTTTGACTATATTAAACCAATGAAATTAAACTGAAAAGCAAAAATTAAAACATTTTTCATTTCCATCTTAATAAGTCTACTGAAGTCACGCTAAAATACGGTAAACTAAAACTTGAAAAACTGTAGCTTTTTTATTAGGTATCACCATAATATATATTAAATCCTTTTATAATTTCAATGATCTTTGTTAATGTAAGTATATATTATACATTTTATATCAAACTTACACTATCTCTTTCTGCTCTTTCTGCATTCGGAATTCCTTTTTCGATAATTGCAACAATTATATTATGAAACTCCTCTATTATCTGTTTTGGGACGTCTTCTTCACAACATTCTCGAACTAAAAAATAAATATGAAACTTTATAAATAATTCATTTCGGTTCCATTCTTCCATCTCTTGTAGATGTGCCATTAAGGCACAATTTTGTCAATATCGCGTAGAATCGAAAAGAAAAGTTTCGTATAGAAAAAAAAAATACTGTCTCTTTAAAATATGTTTTATGTTTGAACAGAAATATCACCATTGCCTATATATATATGAGTATGTCCATCTGTCAATTTGTTTATAATTCCCCACTATAGCTTTATGCCTAGTGTCTAGTCTAGTAAGTTCGGCTGCAGATCCGATGATTCTGGGTTCGATTTCCCGGTGGACCAAGTTTAATTACTTATCTGTTATTAGGTACTTGTAGCCCTGAGTTGGGAATTAAAAAAGAAATAGTTTTAAATGCATACGTGATTTCCCGCTGTGTTTACAATAGGAATGCAGCATGGAGGACACTGTGAAGCTTATCACTTTATCGTTCTTTTGCTTTTGTAGAAGCTCAAGCATGCTCTTCAACATTTCCAATTTGGGACTGAAATAAATATAAATAAATTTATATACACACACACATACACAAACACACACAAACACGTGTGGGCGAACTCATATATAAATATTAGCTTAGATTAATAAAATTATTCATGATTTTGAAGGACGTAAGTTGATAAAATTTTACTTCATTAATATCACATTAAATAATAAAAAACAAAAAACAAGATAGAGAGAATATCTTTACCATAATATAAGAAATCGAAACAGGGGCGCTGTAGAAAATCTCGCCCAGGGCGCTGCTAGTCCTAACGCCGGCTCTGATTCCACAGACAGACACAAACACACACACACACAACATATTAATAATAAAACATATTAATAAAAGAACTCACCGCGGTATCATCGCCATCGACATGAGCCACTCGTGCCTGGTGTCTTTGTTGACTTCCTCGTTCACTATCATGTTCTTGATGAGTTCCACTGAACCTGTACTGGCTATGTATGGGAGTGCGTCTAGAATGTGTTTTCTGTTGGGAGGTATGTAAAAATATTGAAATATCTTCTTTTATAGTTCACAACATGGCGCTGCTTATATACGGCGAACTTTGGCAAACTTACAAGCGTTAGTATTTATAATAGTAGTCTAAATGAATTGATGAATGAAAACTATTTTTAGATATTTTTTATAGTGAAGTAAATAACAGCATGTATTATATCAACCGATACATTATTTAGAAGGCAATACGAAGTTATGTCTGACGAAAAATCAATTAAAAATAAATTTCAGCATTTGGAACACATTGACATTTTTAAGATACAAAAACCTTATAATTTGTGTCTAAGACTTAAAAGCTTTGAAATACTCACGAAGCACTAGAACATAAAGTGGGAGCCCTAGCTAACAACTGAGCTAATGCAGGATGATGCAGTTTTCTCGCAGACCGTACAAGCCTGCCCCAAAGTCCGACTGTAGATCCACTATCCATATTCTCATCTACTGTCGACGTTTCATCATCTGAACTTGGTTTCACTCTGAAATAAATATTACCTCCTTTATTTTGAAGTCGGTTAAAAGAACAAAAACTACCAAAATATAGCAAGCGTAAGGCCTCATACGCATTATGCGGTTAACCGGAATGCGGTCAACCGTCCGACTAACCGCAGGACGCGGTTGCACATGCGGTTAGCCGAGTGACGGCTATCCGCAACTGCAACCGGAACGTGCGGTTAAGAAACCAAGACGGTATCAGATTCATTTCCAAGATGGAAGTATTATATTTACTCGCGTTATATAAAAAAAAGAAACAGAGAAAAAGGTACTGGCATCCTTATTTACAATTACGTGATGAGAGCAAGTATTTTGAATAATTTTTTGAAACATGTGCACCGTCAATGGCGGGCAACCGCAAAGTATCACTATCCGCGTAGTGTGTATAGAAACCGTCCGGCTAGCCGTCGTTGGGCCGCGGTGCTCGAGCGACCGGAACGGTCGACCGGCAGCCGCATCCAGTGCGTATAAAAACTACTTTCTCGTAAATATTTTTGATTGCGGACAACCGTCCGGCTGACCGCATTGCAGCTAACCGTATAGTCCGTAGGTAGCGTTAGAAGTAATGTAAGATCCTGTGATACTCCATTAAGACTGGGGAGGTTTTGTTGGGTTTTAGTGGGTAATACTGGTTCTTCCAGCTGGTGACCCCCCCCCACCCTCCTCCCCACAAAACCACCTGTTACCTACAGGTGCTATTCGTATATGTATATCCGAACATAAAAAAAAAGTAAAACTAAGCCAATTGTTATGTTAAATTCTCAAAAGAGGGTATTTATAAAAAATAAATTAGGCTAAAACTTACAAGCAGAGTAGCTTTAGTACATCTCTAGCAGATTTCAATTCACCGGTATCAGATCTTCCATTAGAATAGTGATGGTGTAGGATATTTGATCTCTTTGATATGACAGTCCACACTGCAAAACAAAATGAACTCTATTACATACTGACAAAGTATATAATTGCATGTATAATTCATTATTTATTCTTAAAATAGGTTCAAATAGAAGTTCTTTGGGATAGTGTGATAATATTATTTAATATCCATTGAGTAATTATTTTAAAATTGTTCTAATAAAATCAGTATTATTAGTACTTGATTCAAAATCTAGTTTAGTAAAAGTTTAAATATTCTTGGTTATCTCAGCTTATAAAATATACAGTGGACTGAGAACTCTCCGAAAATGGTCTACTTTATAATAGAAAATATAATAAAGGAAGGAGAAAGAAGAATTATAAATATTTTACATTATGATATTATAATTTTTGTGTAATCCATTAAATTCAAATAAGAATAAAATCCAAGCATTTGGTATATTTACTTTCTCCCTTAGAGAGTAGTTTTCATGAAAGTATTACTCAGTCCATTATTAAGGTCTGTAGTCATCCCTCAGCAATACTAACCTTTGTTTTCAGTGTCCATAGTTTCGGTACCAGTCTTGTTGACTTCTTTTAAAAGTGTCAAATCTTGAATTACTGTAGTCATAGCGCCTGAGTTTTTGCCAGAGAAAGGCTCGAACAAATGTCTTTCTTTACAATTAACTGATTTGTAAATGTGATGATCTACTGAAATGCGACATTTGCTTTCAGATTTAAGAACTGGCCAGGTTTGAAATTTCTGGAAAATATATTATTATTATATTACATAAGACAGTGGTAGCACAGTGGTAACGCGCTCGTTAGGATAACCGAGTGACCAAACCAAATCCAAATCCGAGTCTCGCACCTCTGTGTGAATTATTTTCATGTGCGAATCTATTCTAACATGATTAACACTTGTCTTCATCATCAGCCCTTTTTAACGTCCCACTGCTGAGCACGGGCCTCCCTCAGTACGAGGGGGATCAGGCCATAGTCCACCGCGCTGGCCTAGTGCGTGTTGGCGGACTTCACATGTCTTACGAAAACTTGCTAGGTTTTCTCAGACATGCAGGTTTCCTCACGATGTTTTCCTTCACCGTAAGACAAGTGGTAATCATGTTATAAATGATTCGCACATGAAAATATCAGAGGTGCGAGACCCGGATTTGAACCCGCATCACTCGGTTATACGAGCAACGCGTTACCGCTGGGCTACCACACTTGTCTTACGGTGAAGGAAAACATCGTGAGGAAACCTGCACGTCTGAGAGAACCTAGTCAGTCTTCGAAAAACATGTAAAGTCTGCCCGCACTGGCCAGCGTGGTAGACTATAGCCTGTTCCCCCTCATATTGAAGGAAGCCCCATGCCCAGCAGTTGGACAATAAGAAGGGCTGAATACATACATACATACATATAATTATTATATAAACTATATCTATATATTGTAAATAAAGTTATTTTCATTCGGTTGTTATAAACCTGTCCTTCAATACAGTATTAACAAGCATAGAGGTTAGGAAATTCAATATCACTTAAACTATGAAGTTATGTAAATAAAAAGATTTTTATAACTTTTTTTAATCTAATATTCAATTAATGTAGAAACACTATATGTAAATTTTTTTCATAAATTTTTTTTTGCTTTATACATATACTTACACTTTGAAAATCATATCTCACAGTTTGTAATATTGACATATATTTATATCTATCTCTGCATTGTGATAGGTCGCGCGTCTTAACTAGTATTAGGCTGGTATTTTCTTGTCCCCTTACTATATAGTCAACGCTGCATGTTCCATGGATATCTTGCTGAAATATTGATACAAAAAAAATTATATTAATATATTTTGTAGATATTTAATCAACTATTTGGAGGTAGCCAGTAGGATGTTTATTTTTAGATTAAGCACATTTTAGTACAAGGAAGGAAGGATCAGAAATACATACTATGTCACATATTAATTACAGTACAAATAAAAGAAGAGGAGGAAAATGGATTTACTTCTACTACTTTTAGATATTGATAACAAATTATAATAAAATTAGGTTTAAGCATTATTGTTTCATATTAGTGAAGGTGAATTATTGAACTAGCCGTAGGAAACAAAATGTTCTAGCAAATCCCTTAATTTCTCTATCTTATAATGATACCAATACAAATTGGTTGGCTGTATGGACTCAAATGGTGTCAAAGTATGTATATATTTAAGTTATTTACCTCAACTCCTTTAAAGTTTATGTCAAACCTCTTCATGCTATTTTGAAAGAGGGACAATATGGCTCTTTTAAAGTTGAGGGCCCAATCTTCTTCCAATTCATTAGGACATATCTCAGATATAATTCCATTATGAAATGAAAATCTGGAATTAGAGAACAATACAATACATTTAAAAGAAATATATTTTATGATTACCTCATTCATTTATCATTTAAATAAAATAAAAGTTTAAAACTTTAATAAAATAGTTTTTGTAATAAAATTAAATAACATTATAATAATGTTGAGTATGCTTAAGTGTTTGCTATTAAATAATATTTCAGTACTATACCTAAGATCATATAAAGACACTGCATGTATGAATTTCTCAGCTCTTTCAACTGGGTAGCTTTCATCTTGATCTAATAAAACTACATCAGTGAGCTGTAGTAGTCCTTCGCAGGGTTTGATAAATTGAACTACCACCTAAAAAGACGAAAAAAATATTTATTTCCATACATGTCATCTGAATTTAAATATTGTTTTTATTAATAATATTTTGAGTACTTACCTCAGCCTTCACGTTTAATGTAGACCGGTTGTTGCTCGAGCCGGCAAAATAAGTTTCCACATTTACTTTATATTCATAGTGATATACTATTGTAGTTAAGTACTTGAATTTCTCGGAGTCTGTTACAGAAAAAATATAGAAATCTAGTAAAATAGGGAATTGAGTTAACTATTTTCACTTGTTATATATAATTGAAGTAAATATATTAATGATCTTCTTTCATAATAAAAGGTAAAACCTATTTTTGTAGTTTAATATTAGATATATCGGGCTTGACCTTATGATATTATGAAATTATATGATTAAGTTTGTTTACAAACAAACGAATGACAGATGATCACAGATCAGCCGTCGATTATGTATGTGTCAAATTGACATTTATTTAAACTGAACATAAACCATCACGTAAAGTTTTTTTAAAAACCAGAAATATATTTGAAACAACTACCTATATTATGTAAAAAAATGTTTTTTTCATTTTTTTAAGTCGTAAGTAATATGTATGTCCATAAAGAATAACAATTTTTAAGGGTTTCTAAGCTAAGCTTTGCACGGATGGATGGAAATATTTGTAAAATTACCAGAGCTCCATATTGACTACGGAAATCTAAAAAGATTAGTTTCCTATCATTTTATCGAAACAGTGAATTTAATTTTATCATCCAAATAGATCCGGGAAGAAATCTGAGATATTCATTTTAAATAAATTAATATTTTTGATGTTTTTTACAATTTACAACAATTGGACACAATTAAGGTAGGTAGGTAATTTTTCTCGCACTATAAAATTAGTTTTCAGTGTCCATTAGCTTTCATTCTTAAATTGTGTTTTAATTTAATTATATCGTATAGGATAAACAATAACAAAGATAAGTGTAAATCGCTTAAATACTTAGGTAAGTATATTATGATATATATTGTTTCTTTAAAAACTTACGTGCACACGTAGGAGGTCCACAAATATAAGGATCTTTCAATGAATCTGAAAATTTACAAATCATATTTATTAAGAAGTATTTTTACACTTATGTTTAGTCTAACATAATTCTATAACTATATTTAAAGACATTCATATCTACGATCAGGATTCGGAATCCCAACTTTTGAACCAATTTAAGATTTTTCGGTTTAAAGGTCTGGATTCCGAAAAACAATTTTTGTTGAATTTATGTTCCGTAATCGAAATTCGCTCGATTAAATTAGTGTTTTATTCGAGCATTACATCTGCACAATGTTTGGCGCATTTTTATTAGGCTTGTAGGTACAAAGCACAGCGGCCGGGGGACACGACACTTATTTTGGGACGGGAGTTCAAAATTGTATCTTGTTTAGATTGTTAAATATTATGATTGACTAAACTTGTATTAACCGGTGAACCGATAAATTAACCATCAATGAAATTAACCATTTTTTTTACCCGTTCTGAGCCCTATCTAGTATTATTAAAAGAGCTGCTGTCCTTACAAGCTCAAAAGTCTAAATAGTGATTTCAAAATTAACATCAAATCGATTCAAGACACATCATATTAACGACATACGAGTACATATTGTATAATTGTTTAGGGCTTGCTATATATGGAGTGATGAAACCGGTGCTAAAGGCTTTTTCAGGGCGATGGAATCAATAGTAAAACATGTGTGGTGTCGAAAATGAGTGCTATACTATAGTAATACATTTAACTAAGCCAGTACTAACGCCCGCACTCATAGTCACATAATGACCATTAAGTCGTTCTTTAGTATGGAGATTCTTGACCTAATGGTTCTTTAAGTGACTATGAGTGCGTCGGTAAGTATTTAGGTACATATAGGCACATAAACCCTTCACAAGATGAAAAGAAAGAAAAACAGTTCTGTTTTACAGATTTATTTTATTCAAATTTCTTATGCTTTAAAAAGTAAAGTATACAAAATAGTAGCTAAATTTATATAAAAAAAAGCTTTATAATTAGATTTACGACTCAAAGACGTATTCATTAAGTAAAATAATATGTATGTATAAATTATAATGAAGTTCAAAAATTGTAGAGGTACCTAATTATTTACTGTATACTTATGTTGTGTTATCTACTTAATTTTATTTTTAGACTTTTCTTAAATGAATTAGTTAATGATTAGTACATAAAACAAGCTACAAATTCACATTAAACAATGATAAATAAAAACGAATAACAAAGAAACATAAATATTTATTGACCAAAGCAGAGTTGCAGAAAATTAACCTTCCAAGTTTATGTATAGAAAAACGGAACGGTCTATTTCTATCCGAAAATTCTGGAGATGTTTATCTCACCCTTGTCACAAAGGATCAGTTCGGTGTTAGTTACTCGAGTGAAAGGATAACTGTTACGCAACGCTGCCCCGAAACATAGAAAACGGACGTTTAGTTCAGGATTACGCTTACAATCGGGATTGTATGACTATCGCATAAACTAGGTCTTATTTTTACGCTTGAAATCAAATCTAATTTAGTGTACAAATTTATTTTAAATAAACACTGTAATATTATGCAGATTATTCTAAAGAAATACAACTATCCTATGGAAATTTAGGTACCTACTAAAGGCGAAGTTATGCTTGATGGCTTACATAATATTATTCTGGATGAATGACGACATGCTTGTACCTATTAAATTTAAATCATTATGAAATATTAAAATTATTTTATGTACACATAGCAAAATGTAGGGGTCCATGAGTGATTACGGAGATGAGACCTATAATAATATAGTTGTGTTATTATTGACATAACAGAATGGGTGCCTTGGGGCCCGGTATATAGGTACTGTGTGGAGCTATGAGATTGCCTCCCTCTCGCTCCGCTACATACCTATTAATATTAAAGTTTCCCTAATTTTTGGTACCCACTAGTCCATTATTGCATAGGTAACTTAGGAAACATATTTTTTTTCATATAATAATTATATAACTTTACGTAAGTATTACGCTTGCTGTTGTATCTTACTTCTACAAGTACCTAATATATTTTTTTATTTCACGAGCACACTACTTTCAAGCTTAAAGTTGTATAAAAATGGTTCTTAAATCGAACTATTAAATTACTTTTTTTGCGGCCAGGAGAGAAAAGGTTAATTTAAACCTCATTAAACATTAGTTTCAGTTTATATCGACGCAATATAATCAAAAATATTTTATTTTATAAACTAGGTAGATTGTAGATATGGCTCGAGAACTCTATTCATTGGTGAAAACAACATGAAAATCGGTGCAGCAGTTTTTGAGTTCTGTCGCGAACAGACAGACAGACAGACGCGGTGGAGGACTCTGTTTTATAATATGTAGTGAAGAATCGTACCAGTAGGAACCTAATCTACATTAGGCATATTCATAATATAAGAATTACAATAATATATAAAAGTTGATAACTTCATTTCAAGCAAAAAATGTTTGCAAGGAAATAGGTTTTTTTATTAATCAATTCCCCGAATGAATAATATAACATAAACATAATATGGGTAAATACGAACAAAATATGAACTAAATATGTCATTGTTGTTTCAAATTTGTGCAAATCATTAATTAAATTTAATATTTTATTAATAACACTCAAATATCTCGTCTAAATAAGAAGTTTAACTTCAAGTTACATACATTTGCTTGTGTCCGTTTCATAATCAGAAGATAAATAATGTAGGTAAATGTAGAATAATTGATAACAAACTTCTATCCAGAATCCAAAGAATAAATGTTGATAAAAATAGCCTAAGTAGCCTACCTACGTCAATGTTTAGTCCATGAAAATATTTTTTAAGTAATTATTTTTCATTTTTAATGTAGACATAGTAATAGCGATGTTAGAACAAAGTATTTAAAAAATATCAGTTCAATATTCTACCATCCCTTACTTTCTACACTATGGGGTGGATTTTTAAATTAAATGGGACCCCCGTTTTTGAAGTCGTTCGAAAATCACGATGATTCATTGCTCTGTTACTGCGTGCAAAAAGAGCAACCAAGAAACGCATTTTCTTGTTTATTATATCTTTACTATCGTTTACTGGAAAAAATATAATTGCATTTAAAATTATTCGCACGAGTAAATTGTGTGTTTGAGAGAAATTCGTTTAAAATAATATTTTACCAAACTTATTGTATTGTAGAACAAATATGAATATCTTGTGCTGTCGCATGGAAATCCTTGTTGAATGCGGAATGATTGAGTATTGAGAGCCGACGACACGGAATAATCATCCTAGCGCAAGGAATAACAATAAAATACTATTCAATCCTTGTAGAAACTATCGGTATATATATATATATATATATATATATATATATATATATATATATATATATATATATATATATATATATATATATATATATATATATATATATATATATATATATATATATATATATATGTATATATATATGAGAAACCTCAATAAGTCGCAAGTAAATTGTAATAATCAAAGCTAGGTACGTATGAAATCCTTTTCAATAATTATTAATATCGCACATTCGATAAATTAGCTCAAGTCTAATAAATAGAAGGGTACCTACGTACTCTATTCGGATTAGTTATTATCTGTATTTGCAACAGGACATTAAATAATGGTGGATGTGACACCGAAAACAAATCTAAATAAACAAACTAATTGCATGCAGCTACTTTTGGTTTCGGAGCGTTTTTATAAGCACTTGTACTAATTTAATTTAATTTAACTAAATCTAAATTAGATAATTAAAATAAAACAAAATGAGACATGTAGCCGATTTGAGGCTCCTTTAATGTCTAAAGTACATTCTCGGCCGGCGGATGCCGGGCGGGCCGGCCAGACGCTGAGTTAGCGTCTTTATAATTCTATGAATCTTAATCTAGGGCGGATGGACGAGGTGTAACCATAACTCCTCCATCCCTAAGAGGAAAATTATCGGATGGATCGGTTTGAGATTCGTTCCGATAATTTTTCTTAAATTTTTTTTTTTTAAAATTGGGCGATTTGAGCCTTGAGATATAAGGATTAAAAATGATTAAAACTAAAATTATCGGAAGGATCGATTTCAGATGTGTTCCGATAATTAAGCTAAGATTAAGCTTAAATTAAAAGTAAATTGGCAATTTTACCCAAATTATATAAAATGGACGATTAAAAGACTTAATATTAACATTCTTATTACTAATTTTACGTATCCTAAAATTTCACTCAATTTACTGTTCGTGTTATCACTTAAAACACTTTCACTTAGTTCAAAGAAAAGGCCATAAATTTCACTTCACTTGCGCTAGGTAGAGTCATATCTATTTTATAATCGGGGTACTATATTAATTGAAATCTTCTTGTCGTTGAGGTCGATGGTAGTAGCGAATCCCGTAAATTTCCAGGTCACAAGGGATCATCTACAGTCGCCAGGTAAGTGCCAAAAAGAAATAGTATAATGTTACCTCATGACCACGTTACTGGTTTAGTGTTGACCTCAGTCAACTGCAATAGAGGAGCCAGCTCTTTTTCAAACTGGAACTGATGCTGCTTGCAGAGAGTCAAGTCGCGTTCGAATCACATGAGCTGTTCAATACCTATCAGGTATCTTCAATATATAAAGCTTGTATGTCCGTATTACATAGGAATTGCTCGCTGGTCGACATGGTGAGTACTTTATTCCTTTCGCCAAAAGGTAAGGATATTTGGGAATAATGGCTAGAGTTTTATTTAAGGTTAGGTTTAGGTTCATAGAATATTGGAAATGAATATATTACATTAAAATAATTATACATTGACTTATCTGCAATTAATATTTTCATTATAAATGTTAAGTGATTGCTTTTAATATATTATGATTTTACACAAATGTTTCCTATAATTTTATATGATATAATAATTCTGTGTAGAGTTCACAATTGATTAAAATTATATAGAAACTTTACTTAACTCTAATGCTATTTCTATTTCACTTAATTTAACAAATATAATACAAAAACTGTTTTTTAATACCCTAAAAATCCTGTAAGATAAGTAAACGATTATGAAAGTGAAAAGGGTTCTGATTCATTGTTACATTTGCATTGATAAAACTATCGAACATTTTGCAGACAATCTCAGTTTTTTTTTCATTATATTTAACCATGAAAACTCAATATTGACTTCACCAGCTTTCTTTTGCCTAACCATTTTCTTTAAACATTGGATTCTATTACATTATGCTACAAAATGATGGATTCTCAATTGGTCGAAGTAATATAGAGACTTTACTTAAAGCTAATGCTGTTTCTATTTAAATTAATCCAAAAAAATATGTACTACAAAAATTGATTTTTAATTAATTATAAATCTTGTAAGATAAGTTATAAAAACCAATTATTGTTCTGTTTCATAGTTAAATCTCGTAATAATGATTATAAAGTAAAAAGAGTTTTGGTGCATTGTTACAGTTACATTAATAAAATTATCGAACATTTAAGAGACTATTGGCAGTTTCTTTGAAATAGTAATTAGGTTATGATTTAAATTTACTTAACCGCGTCATTATGATCCAGATTACCAGTTATTATTTCTATGACGGAACTCAAAGGATTTATAAGACCTCTCTTAGAACGTATCTGTATTTTTCTATTGTTATATCGCGTATAAAATCTGTATGAATTTTAAAACTTATTACTTATTTAATTCGTTACAAGTTAGTGCCAAGCTTACAAGCTTAACTATTAAGTTTTTAAGATGAGGAGGTTGCGACTGCGTCGCTTCTAGCATGGCGCAGCAGAACCTGCTAAGAACATTTAACGTTTGTAATAGGAGTTTTGCTGTTTCTGTCTCCTACTTTTAGGGGTAAGGTATTTTGTTTTTACATACCTTGGTTCATCTTTACTTTTATGAAATTTACTTATTATAGGGCTATAATAGGGCTGTTCTCTTTTATCTTCAATATATCCTACTCGTTCTGTGCATTCATAAAAATTAATTATACCATCTCCAAAAAGCTGAATTATTATATTAGCGAATAATTTTCTATGTGTATTTTCCTTAAAATATATAAAATACTTTATTTTCGGCTTTATATATTGTTTTAAAAATTCTTTTATTAATTCAGGACTGCCTGTTAGTAAGAAAACTTCTAAGAGTTTCTGTTTATCACGCGACAGATCTGCTACTTTAATATCATTTTTGAACCATGAAAAAACTAAAATCTGGTTAGGCTTAGTGTCTATGGCCTCATTCAAAATTGGTTTTCCAGATAGCCCTGGATTCGCGGCTGATTTAATCATATCTGATTTACTAGAATCTAATCGTACAGGATAGTTATTATCATTTACCTTATCATCAGTAATTTCAACAGAACTAGCCATTGACTTTTGACTTAAATCTGATATAGTTATACTGCAATCTAGGGTCTGATCAACATTAACTGGTACTGACGGTTTTTCTTCGTCATTTGTATGGTCAACTCTAAGTTTATTTAAGGTAAATACTTGTTGCATTTTTGGCTGAGCTGTCCTCATGGATACGTCATTGCTTTTTTGTTGAGATTGTGGTGGTTTGTACCCGAATTGCTGAGGGGGTTTGTACTCGAATTGCTGCGAAGGCCTGTACTCAAATTGTTGTGAAGGCCTGTACCCAAATTGATGCGGTTGGGAACCTAACTGAGGTCTATAACCGAACGATGGCCTTGAAGGTTGACCTTGGCCCTGAATTTGAGGTATCTTTTGGGAATTATCAAAATTAAATTTAGAGTGAAAAGGTAAGTTAGGTTTGTAACCAAGCGGTTGGGTCATCGACGGCTTTGAACCCATAATTTGGCTATTACCATGTACACGATTACGCATCTTATATTGTTCTAAGAAGTTTACTTCTTCGAGAACGATACTTAAAGCTGCCTCTAAAGTTGTGGGTGATTTAAGCCTAACAATACGCACCATATTTTCCGGGAGGTTATATAAAAACACGTTTAACGCTGTATTGTTATAAATAACTGACTTCGCAACTTTTAAATCTGAATCATGAATTGAATTTACCTTCGACATTAACAGTGAACGAACACCTTGGATTCTATTATAAAAATTGAGAAAAGTTTCACCTGGATTAATTTTTAAAGATTCTAACTCTATATTAATGCACTCTTCACTGCGAGGATCTCCAAAATGTTGTATTAATAAAGCTTTCAATGTGGACCATGTAACAATATCCTCTCGTTCAGATAAGAGCGCAGCTGCATCATCCCGTAATCTACTTGTCAAGGCATGAAAAACGTATAAATTTTGTTCTTCATTACCATTGTAACGATCAATTACGTATTGACATTTGCGTATATAAAGATTTAGCTGTCTTTTATCTCCATTATATAGTGGAATTAAGTCTAAAATTTCTTTCGGTATTAGAAATACTGTACTGGTTGCCATGATGACAGTGTAATGCAATAATCAGAGGATGCAACTGGCTTCAATATAAAACACTTAAAAATATATAAAAATATAAAATCACGTATATACTAAAACACACACAATAAAACACTTAAATCTGAAAATCTCTGAAAATCACACATACAATAAAACATACAAAATAAAATAAAACAATTTAAAAAGAAATAAAATCTAAAAATTAAAATCTGTTAAGATATAATTTTATAACAAAAGTTATAAAATAAAATATTATAAAATCATTTAAGTAATAATTATGAATTTGAATTTTTCTTATAACTTTCAATTTTAATTATAAAAATATGTAAATAATTATTAATTATGTAACAATTTAATATTTAATATATTTATATTCTCATTTCTTTATACTTCAAATTATATTTTCAATTTAATTTATTATATCATTTCTTTAACTTAACATTATATTTTAAAACTAATATATAATATAATATATAATTGCTTTAAATTTAACATTATATTTTTACTTTAATATATTATATAATTTCTTTAAATTTAACATCATATTTTTACTTCTATATATTATATAATTTCTTTATATTTTCATTTAATTTTATTCAAAATTTAATTTTATTAAACTCTTTCTTCATAACTACTCTATGTTTCGATTCTTAGAATAGAGATAACACCGAAGAATTTTATTCGGAGATATCAATACAAAGTTATAATGAGCAAGGTTTGATCTCAAAAATAACAATTTAACTTATAATTAAAATGAAAAATACGGGAGGATTAGTGGAACAAGGATTGGCGAAAATTTTGACTCACCAGATGTCCGCTACTCCCATACTCGGTGCCTTTGCTTCTCGCAACACAAAAGAAATTTATTTGGTTCGACGGATCTCTGCTCTCATAGAATTATCGCGTAATCTTTGTAGACGAATTTTGACGTCGGAAAAACACGTAAACTATGGAGTCTATAAGAGAATCCGCTCCGGCTGCGCCACTTTTGGTTTCGGAGCGTTTTTATAAGCACTTGTACTAATTTAATTTAATTTAACTAAATCTAAATTAGATAATTAAAATAAAACAAAATGAGACATGTAGCCGATTTGAGGCTCCTTTAATGTCTAAAGTACATTCTCGGCCGGCGGATGCCGGGCGGGCCGGCCAGACGCTGAGTTAGCGTCTTTATAATTCTATGAATCTTAATCTAGGGCGGATGGACGAGGTGTAACCATAACTAGCTTCATGTGCATAGTTGATGTCTGTTTAACCTAATTACTGTCAATTATCTATATCTAGTAATATTTGCACCGGATATTATTTGAACTATGGCACAGTGGCTTTGTTCAATTATTTTATTTAGGCTGCATACTTATTGTTCGCACTACTTTTATCATTTAACTTCGCTTGTAGAGTTGTCACTCAATTGACTCAAATCCATTGAACGGATATGACTTGTTTACAAACACACCCACTAACAGATATTCGCATTAATAATATTAATCTGAAAGCGATACGCGTGTCTATATTTTTGCTATTTTTTACTTTAACTTTTGGCCGTCCACTGCTGGACGAAAGCCATCGCCGCTCCCATGTAGACGAAGTGAGAGAGTAGAGAAGTAGGATTTGGGTGGCATGCGCTAACCTTCTTATGGGGCAAATCTGCCAATTTGTCTTTCTAATATCTACAATGATAGCATCTACTAGACGAATTCAGGGTAATATTGTTGTTTCTTAATTGATTTCAGAGGTAATTAGGCCGATTTTTTATGGCATTTATTTCTTAATTGTATTTTACAAATTCACAATATTAATATTATCCACAGTTTTTAAAAGTGGCACCTTTATATCTTAGGGTTCTAATTTAAGTAAAGGCTACGTATTAACTCCACACCTGCTCCCATTGAATGTTAACTATCCCGATCTTGGGCAGCCCGCATCGATAGTATCAAGAATAGCTAATGCTACCACTATTTACCTACGAGTAGTTCTGATAACTAATCTTCTAATATATAAAAATCTCGTGTCACAGTGTCTGTAATGGAACTCTTCTGTAACGGCTTGATCGATTTTATTAATTTTTGTGTGTATATTTGGTTGGACTGAGAATAGGTCGTAGGTCCTATTTTTTATTCCTCTAGGTGATAAGGGTGGTCCTCTTTAATTTTTTTATTTTTTTATTTTTAGGCCAAATTTTCATGATTTTTTTATGATTTAGTATCAAAAAATACTTAAAACCCCAAATTTTTACCCTTCTACCACCAGCCCTTAATTTTTAAGTGATTATAACCCGGGCGAAGCCGCGGGAACTGCTAGGTAGTATAATATTATGATTTTGTAACGAATACTTTTGTGGATAGTAGAAAGATAAAGAGAGTATAAAGTAGTTACTGTCCTGATAAGAATTATTTCGAACTATATAATTATTAGAACAGATATGTTTGTCCCACGCATATTGTGAACCCTTGACCTCTAGAACAGTAAGCGGTGCCTACCATGCCCTAGCGCATGTGACTAAACTGTTATTAATATGGTATTTACCGATTGCGGCAGAAGGAGGGTTATGTTTTAAACAACAAATAAAAAAGTTTTCTTATAAAAAAACTACTGCGTGATAGATAAAATAGTGGAGTTTTCTATTTTTGTAAATATTTTTGTATTTATCAATATTTATTACAATGCAAATCATTAAAAGAGAACATTAATTTGATTTTTGTGTAAACATATTTTCGGATGGGAGAGGTGCTTTTGAAGTAAAGTAAACGCATGTGTTAGTTATCACTAGCACTATTATATGATAAAGACGTGGAACTTAGTAAAAAGCATGATGAACAGTTGATACACGGGTACAAAATATCGATGCATTATCTTTCCAGCCAGCGCCTCGTAGAATACAAATATGTATTTGCAAAAAATACAACAAAAACTATATAATAAAATTGAATATGGATGCATTTCCTTAAGCGTTTCTAACGACTCGTGTACCTGTCGTAAGTCGTAATATATTTATAGGAAATTTATCGTTTTTTTATGCTTATATCAAATATTAAATACAAATTACAATTATATAAATATGGCGAGTTTCAGATAAAATACATTATATGATATTATAGAGTAAAGATCAATGTATGAATCATAAACATTAACCTTTTAAACTTTGTGATCTATAGAAAATGTACAAGAATGTGGAACATATGAAGTATTCTCAAATTCTTTCATAATATACATAATTATATATAGATATATTCAAAACGCAATTTCAGTCGGAAGTTTAAGCTTACTACTTATCTTGAATACAATATTATTATCAAGCAATCATATTAAGAGAATGGACACTTCGAAGTCAGTTTATGTAGATGTAGATGATTCAGTATATGTAGATCTCTAAGGAAAAGCAAGAAGTTTCCTATGATGCAACTTCCAATTTTATCTCAAGAGATTTTCTCAATCGAATCTTAATCGTGAAAAGTCCTCATTGTCACTTAATGGAACTATATTTGGCAAAGTTTGAAGTATAGGCTATGCCAGCGGTCGCGGGTTCGAGTCCGGCTGGGGGCATTCATTTGTGTAATGAGCACGAACGCTTTTACTCTAGTTATGGGTGTTCTATATTTATAATAATGTATATACATATTTATAATTATACTATGTATGTATTTATAATGTAAATATAAATATGTAGTTTATCAACTATCTGGTATCCATAACATAAACCTCGTGCTTGCATGTTTATTCTGCCTTGTCAGACTCGCACGCTTACATGTAGAACAGAGCTTATACCAATTACCAATCGTTACTTATACTGTATACTTCTTAATATATCATGAGAGTTAATCAAACCATTACTTGTCTTAAATTATGTTTTGTTACTTTATTGGTATCTATTAAAATAATTTAATTTAAAATTATTTAAATAATTAAAATTAGGCATAATAATTTTTAAGTAAAGTTTACGCTTCGATAACCTCATATAACAAGGAAACTGATAAGCAATATTTGTGTCCTTAGGACGAGTAAATAACAAATGTGAAATAATTAGGTTAGGGAATTCTAAGTTTGAGTCAATCTTATGTAATGGAAAATCGATTGCTTAGCTCTAATAGCACTGAAGATTAGTCGAGATACCTATTCCATAATGATGATATTTGGGATATAATAATATCCTGTCATATAATTAAGACAATTTGTACACACGTGTTTAACGTTTAAGATCTACGACACTTAGACAATAATAAGTCACTTAGAAAATAATAAATTACTTATGTTATATATAGTAAATAATAAAAAATACATACTGCCTGATGCACGAGCACTTGCAACGAACAAACACACAAGTATCACACACCAATTCATTTTGTCGGTCACAAATCGGTCGTCATTGTACACGATTCGCACGTCGCACTCCAAATGACGAAAATCTCATTCAATATCAGGGGTCGATGTAGGGTCAAAGTAAACACTACTATCGTCTTTTATCTTAACAGAATACGCTTTCAATGGAATTTAATATTATTTGTAATGAATATAGTTTGATAAGTAAACATAGTTAGTGGTACCCGACGGGAAAGAGGAAGCGATGGATCGAGTGACGGACGTAATGTGATGTTTAGCTTTAGAATGCATTTTGTTTTGTTGTGAACATTATTGATATTGGTGTAATGGCGGTGTATAATGTTTCCTTTCTTTATTTATTTTTAATGAATCGTTACATTAAAATAAATTATGTTAAGTATCTTATTACTTATTAATATTGATTTATTATGGTCTATTTTTGATTCTAAAATATAGCGACTAGCAACTTACCCTCACTTTATGCGTATCCATAATTTGTAGGTGTGTGTATGTCTATGTATGTGAGTGTATCCAGACAGTCTTATTTTTAGGTACTTCAGAATTCAGGGCATAGTCTATCTGTGTACTAAATTACATCAAAATCCGTTTTAGCCGTTTCAGTAGGGAGGAGTAACAACACAAGCTTTCATCCAAAAACTAATAGGTAATTAGTAGTAACTAGTAGTCCAGAAATATTCCAATAATAAGCCTAGATACATTTTTGTATTGTGCTAACTAGATTGTACACTTTGTATGTTATACAGCTTTCTAATTTTTCAACCGCCTTTTAAAAGGAGGAGGTTATCAATTCGTCTGTATGTTTTTTTTTATGTTTGTTAGCTCAGAATTTTGAACTCGGTGAACCGATTTTGATGATTCTTTTTTTATTTGAAAGGTAGTGCTTCCCGTGTGGTCCCATTTTAATATTTTCTAGTTCTGACAATGGCATCCACGAGAAAACCATAAAAGTCTTAAATTTGCATTAAGTGTGTGCCCGACAAATGGACGCTCAATATCACGCCAACCGATTTCGATGATTCTTTTTTTATTGGAAAGGATGTACTTCAAGGGTAGTTTGATGAGAGTTAGGTAAGGTTCTGATTATGGGATTCATGACAAAGTAACGGAACTCTTCAATTCTTAGGAGCAAATTAACGATGCTCGGCCGAATCTTTTATAGGCTATTCGGATATTTGAGTCACGTACCGTAACTGATGATGGAAGGTACAACTCCTCAACGGTTAGCAGTTTAAATAAAATTCTTTTAATATAATACGCACTTATGGACCGATAGTTGTATACTTTCAGGCTATTATACAGGTTTACCTCATAATAGAAGGTAAATTTTTATAATCATTTAATAAGCGTCACAAGTCTCTCCTTTCTCATCGTCCTATTAGACTTTTAAAATTAAAGGGATAATTATTAGCAGAACGATTACACGTTACACGATTACCGATCACAATTTAAAAAAAATAACCTTTTTGCTATTTTTGTAGGTAATTTTCAATATCTAAATCAATGTAAGTATATTATTATGATTTATGATGCACAGCTAGTAGCTAAATAGTGCATAAGTAAGTATATACGTAAAAGAATTAGACACAACATTATTTACTCATTGATAGCAAATTGCAAATGCACCTCCCCTACCTTCTTGCTGCACCTGGCCACCTGGATATTTTCAATAGAATTTCTTATCAATGCCAAGTTTAATTTTCAATGAATTATCAATCGATTACCTACTAATCTAAAGTAGGTACCTACGTAGTGGAATCTGTACATGTAATATTTTGAAAAATACTTATTTTTGAAATATCGTCGACTAAGTATTCTAAGCTGCTAACTCCCATTAAAGTGTCCGAAAAAGAAGAATTAAAAGTTATGTAAAATTATTTAAACTTATAGTTACGAAAAAATGCAATATCTAAATTACAGTTTGTAGCGGAGCTACTACTATAGTACTTAAATGTTTTGAATTTTAATGTATTCAATATTATGTTAATATACCTGTCCTATTTATCTATATTCAAACCGTATAATAATTAATATACCACAATTTGTTTATTTATAATTAATTTAATATATACCATGTTTAAATAATTAATATTTGAATCACGAAGGCAAACGGTCGGGCGTCGTTAGCGATGACGCAATCGGTCCGCCAACCGGTTCGATGACCCCCGCGCGCACCGGCCGTCGAGTGGCGCGGGCGCGGCAGCCGCGGCATCTCACAGTTCGCTTCCGACCGCTAACTACGCCCGACGCTTACCGCTTTGTATTAATTAATTATCTTATTACGTGTTCTATCTAAACTTTGCAACTTCTCATTTCTCTCCTTCTGTATTCTTGTATGTGCCGTATTAAACTGTTTGTGTGAACCGGTATTTCCTTTCTCTCTTCTACGACTACGCTACGCCCACGGACTTCGATTTGCTTATTGCTAGGCACATACTTTATACTGTAGTGTGATATAATTTCTACATCGCACCATCCCTACACTGGTGACCCCTAATCGAACACGAACAGTAATTAAATCGTGAAATGAGTGATAGCGGTGATTCTGCAAAAACGGCCGGCTCACAAAATGGCGGCCACGGCCACGTAACAATGCGTCGAGCACAAAGAGTGCGCGTTTCATCAGACCGCGACACTAAACCAGGGCGGAACATTAAAATAAAGGTGCCACCGTTTTCACCAGAAGACCCGGAACTGTGGTTCGCGCTCTTGGAAGGCCAATTCGAGAGCAACGACATCCACGACGACCACGTGAAATTCATCAACGTAACCAACAACCTGGACATCCAATACGCGAAGGCTGTAAAAGACATTATTATCAACCCTCCGGCTAGGTACAGGTATGAAAAGCTGAAAGCGGAGTTAATTAAGCGCCTCTCAGATTCGCACGAAAAAAAGGTGATGCAACTTCTGACTCGCGAGGAGCTTGGCGAAAGGAAGCCTTCACAATTTCTGAGGCACCTGAGAGACCTAGCCGGAGCTTCAATGCCAGATGATTTCATCAGGTCGTTATGGAGCAGTCGCCTTCCGCAAAATACGCAAGCGTTGTTGGCATCACAGCCGACCCTGACACTCGAGCAGTTGGCGGACCTGGCGGACCGCATTCAGGAGCTGACGGTCCCCGGTAACGTCGCCTCCACGTCATCAGGACCTGCACATCTTCCTCATCCCTCTGATGAGATCGCGGAGCTGAAGGAGATGGTACGTGACCTTACTCTGAAACTGGAGGAGCACACGCAGAGTAAGGCATGCTGCGCCTTCGAGCGTGGCAGACGTCGAGAGCGGCGCCCTTCATCACGGCACAGAAGTAGGTCCAGCTCCAGCCATCGGAAATATCCGACTTGTTGGTATCATTTCAAATTTGGTGATAAAGCGCTTAAGTGTGTGAAACCGTGTAACCATTCGGGAAAAAGTGTAGGGCAGTCTGTTATGGCGGCCGACGCCTGCCCTAATAGTGGTCGCTTATTTGTGTCGGATAAACGTACAAATTTAAGTTTTTTAATTGATACCGGTAGTGATGTATGTGTGTATCCACGTTCACTGCTGAGGGAACGTCGCGAACGTTGTAATTATAATTTATGTGCCGCTAACGGTTCCGCAATAAATACCTACGGTTACATTAATTTATCTTTAAATATAGGCCTGCGTCGCGACTTTCCCTGGCGATTTATTGTAGCCGACGTTACGCGAGCTATAATAGGTGTAGATTTTCTATCTTATTATAATTTAATTGTTGATATAAAAAATTGTAAACTTATAGATGGACATACAATGCTCGCCACCCCGGCTTCACTTGCAAAACATTTTGATAATGTGTCTTCAGTAAAAGTTATGTCTGGTGATTCTGTATATCATAGTATATTAACACAGTACCCCGACATTACTCGACCTTCTGGAATTAATAACAGTAGACACATAGCACAACACAACACACTTCACTACATTCGCACAACACCTGGCCCGCCTGAATCTTGCGCACCACGCAGACTAGCACCGGATAGGCTTAAAATAGCTAAAGACGAATTTGAAGTTATGTTACAGATGGGTACCTGCAGGCCTTCGGACTCTCCATGGGCGTCTCCGTTACACCTCGCGCCAAAGAAAAATGGCTGGCGACCGTGCGGAGACTACCGCAGGTTGAACGCCCGCACTATCCCGGATAAATATCCTATCCGGAACATACAGGACTTTTCTCATAGCCTAGCGAACTCCACGGTTTTCAGTACCTTAGATTTGACTAGAGCTTATAATCAAGTGCCTGTTAACCCACCGGATATAGCTAAAACGGCCATTACGACACCTTTTGGCTTATTCGAATTCCCTTACATGACGTTTGGCCTTCGTAATGCTGGCCAGACGTTCCAGAGGTTTATCGATGAGGTGCTCCGAGGACTCAGTTTTGTCTTCTGTTATATCGATGACATTTTAATATTTTCAGTGGACCAGGAAACGCATGAGAAACACTTGCACGAAGTGTTCAGTAGGTTGCAAAAATACGGTATTGTATTAAATCCTAGCAAATGCGTATTTGGCGTTTCACAAGTAAATTTTCTAGGATATCAAATTTCAGCCGAAGGTACAAAACCACTGCCTGAAAAAGTCGAAGCCATTAAAAACTTTCCTCAACCTAAAACGGTCAATCAGCTACGTAGGTTCCTAGGTATGCTTAATTTTTACCGCAGGTTTATACCGGAAGCAGCTCGACAACAGGCACCACTTAACGCACTCCTGACCGGTTCCGTGAAAGGCTCACATCCGGTCACCTTCAACACAGAGGAGCTAGAGGCCTTCGAAGCATGTAAGCAGGGTCTATGCCAAGCGGCTATGCTGGCACATCCTGACAACACCGCTCACTTGGCTCTCGTAACAGATGCTTCCGATACCGCAATGGGCGCGGTATTGCATCAAATTAAAGCAGGTAACTGGCAGCCTCTTGCATTCTTTTCAAGAAAATTCAGCCCCTCGCAGATGAAGTACTCGCCATACGATCGCGAGCTCTTAGCCATTTACGAGTCAATTAAATACTTTAGGCATATGGTTGAGGCTCGCGACTTTGTGATATACACAGATCATAAGCCACTTACGTTCGCCTTCACATGTAAGAAGGAAAATTGTTCGCCTAGACAATTTCGCCATTTAGATTTTATATCTCAATTTTCAACTGACATAAGGCATATCTCAGGAAAGAATAACGTGGTTGCCGATCCCCTGTCTCGAGTGCAGGAGATCGTGCAGCCAATAAATCCTGAAATGCTGGCTGCTTCTCAAGCTAGTGACCCTGAGTTGAAGATTCTACTCAATGGGAACACGTCTTTGCAGCTTACGAAGGTTGAACTGCCAGGTACGCACACAGTCCTTTTTTGTGACGTAAGTGGCGCTACATCTCGACCTTATGTGCCTGAGATCTATAGGCGACAAATTTTTGAGTCGCTTCACTGCCTTAGTCATCCCGGAGCTAAGGCGTCCATTAGGTTAGTGTCTGAGCGTTATATATGGCCGGGAATCCGTAAGGATTGCCGTGAATGGGCTCGCAGCTGCTTGGCGTGCCAGCGCTCTAAAGTGACGAAGCATATTTCTGCCCCGTTAGGTAATTACAATGTGCCACGGGGTAGATTTCAAGTCATCCACATAGACCTCATCGGTCCCTTGCCGCTTTCTCAAGGATACAGGTACTGTCTCACCGCCATCGACCGTTTTACTCGGTGGCCAGAGGCAATACCAATAGCAGATATAACTGCCGAAACTGTGGCTAAAGCCTTACTTTATGGGTGGATTTCGCGTTTCGGCTGCCCTACTAACATTGTTACAGATAGAGGTAGGCAGTTCGAATCCTCACTATTTAAAGCTTTGTCACAAACCATAGGTTTTATTCACAAGCATACGACAGCATACCATCCAGCATCAAATGGCATGGTGGAAAGGTTTCATCGGCAACTGAAAGCTGCCATAACCTGCCATGCAGATAGCTGTTGGGTAGAGTCACTCCCTTTGGTTCTGTTAGGGATAAGAACAGCCTTTAAGGAAGACCTCAAGTCATCGTCCGCTGAGTTGGTCTACGGAGAGACATTACGCCTCCCAGGAGATTTGTTTCTTCCAACTGAGAGTGAAACATATGACTTGACTGACTATGCAGCTCGCCTACGTTCGTTCGTGAATAGGTTAAAACCTGTCCCAGCGTCACGTCATCATACTAACAAACGTTCACCTTTTATATTCAAGGATATGGCTACAGCTTCACATGTTTTCCTTCGCGACGACACTGTAGCTGGTTCGCTCAAGCCTGCATACTCAGGACCCCATGAAGTTCTTCAAAGAGGTGACAAGGTCTTTAAAATTGTGGTCAACGGTAAGACAGTTACGGTGTCCATAGACAGGTTGAAACCTGCCTACATAACACGCGACACGCTCTCTAACACTCTAATACCTATCACACACAATAAGATTAACACCTCACACGCAAAACACAAAATTCAAACTTCACATACACACAATAACATTCCCACACATACATCACACCCAAACACACATAATGCTGATAACAATATTATCAGAACCACCAGATCGGGACGAAAAGTACATTTTCCCGATTATTATCGCCCATAGAGCGATATCAGGAGGGGGGTGGTGTAGCGGAGCTACTACTATAGTACTTAAATGTTTTGAATTTTAATGTATTCAATATTATGTTAATATACCTGTCCTATTTATCTATATTCAAACCGTATAATAATTAATATACCACAATTTGTTTATTTATAATTAATTTAATATATACCATGTTTAAATAATTAATATTTGAATCACGAAGGCAAACGGTCGGGCGTCGTTAGCGATGACGCAATCGGTCCGCCAACCGGTTCGATGACCCCCGCGCGCACCGGCCGTCGAGTGGCGCGGGCGCGGCAGCCGCGGCATCTCACAGTTCGCTTCCGACCGCTAACTACGCCCGACGCTTACCGCTTTGTATTAATTAATTATCTTATTACGTGTTCTATCTAAACTTTGCAACTTCTCATTTCTCTCCTTCTGTATTCTTGTATGTGCCGTATTAAACTGTTTGTGTGAACCGGTATTTCCTTTCTCTCTTCTACGACTACGCTACGCCCACGGACTTCGATTTGCTTATTGCTAGGCACATACTTTATACTGTAGTGTGATATAATTTCTACATCGCACCATCCCTACAAGTTAATAGATATTATTTCATTTGATACCAAAAAGTCAATTTGGCTAAAAATGGAGTTAGCAGCTTAGAATACTAAGACGATATTCTGGAAGGTACCCTACCTACCTACTACAAGTTCGACCCGATATAACAGAGGACTAATATACTATGGAGGTACTGAACAGATGGAAAGGTAGGTATGTCCCCTTATACCTATTATTCATCCGCGCTTGGGTAAATCTAAAGATCCTCTCTTGGGCTCTCTTTTTATAAATATATTATACCTATCTAATTTTGTACTACCATTTTTACAGAAACGATATTATATACTTTGCACTTGGAATATCTATATAATTTTTCTTTTAATACTGTTTGCTTGTTGAAATCATACACGTATTGAACATTGCAAGAGATAGTATTATTGTTAACTAAGTGGAACGGTCAAATCTGCTGCATCGGGAGCATTCAGTTGGATAATATTGCTGAAGCCTAGTGAGCAAGAAACGACTCGTACATAGTCCTTAGACATGTTGCCTGTCTAGATCAAATAAAGAAATATAATATGGGGATAAAATATTTACATGAACGTTTTTTTGTTTTGTATAAGCGAAAGCGATTGAATGTCATCTTCTTCATAGTAACTAGCTTATGGAAGTCCATATAGGGTGACAAGATAAAATATGTTTGTCAGAACATTGAAATGTATCAGTCACTTCTTCTTTATGGATTACTTATGGTTTAATATATAATTTATGAGATTGTTGATAGTTTTTATTTTTATTATTTAAGGCTATATTTGTTATTTTTATTATTAGTTATATTTGTTGTAATATCATAGTTCGTCAAGAGAGTGGAGTTAGAGAGAGAGAGAGAGAGAGAGAGGGAGAGAGAGACAGACTGAGTGCTGAAAACTGTAATTTGTCCGTCTGATGTTAAATTTTATATACAAAAGGAAATAAAAGATATCCGTGGAAAACTGGAAAGAAATGGAAAAACTACTTGGAGTTTCAAAATTTTTTTTTAATCTTGTAATATTATGTTAGCTGAATTAAGTTATTTATCTTTGATTGAGTTGTTATAACGCATAAGCACAATACAGAGATAGAATTGTGGCATAAGTGAGTTTTTGCACTCTCTACTTATTGTTTGGAAAAACCCAATAACTATGCACACTGCACAGCTCGATTCAAAACTTGAACTTAGAACTCAGTCTTCCAAAAAGTTCGTATACCGTAATAAAAGACACAGATGGAATAAAAGTGATATCAAATACTAATTAGATGTTTCTGCTAAAATTTAAAGAAAGCCATAATATAGGTTTGTATTAGTGTAATATTAATGTATAATAATAATTTACTTCTGACAGATTTTGAAATCTGTGGCTAACCACGGCGCGGCACGGAGACTAGCCATGTTTGCATAAGATATTATAATTTATAACGCACAAATACAAATATATTTTTTATTCCTTTGTAATAAAAATCTCTCTGTATTACTGTTTAGATATTACAAAATAGCTTTAGGGATGGGACTCAAAAATGGGGCAATTATGACAGAAAGTCCTTAGTAGCTTATATAATACTTGGCATAACCTGGATTCAAACACAGGACTACTGAACCAGCAGGCGTACTTAGTAGTAGTTCCTAAACTGGGCCAACTAGACTATCCTAGTTAGACATGTAATTGTTTGCGTAATTATTTACTATTGAAGAATGAAGGTATGAAAAGCAATGAGAAACTAAAGTAGAATATTCGAAATCGTGACAGATATTATAGTAATCCATACATTCCAATATTACAGGTTAATCCTTGCCAGCTCTGTGTATTGTTAATTGAATATTGATTAAATTGTATGAAGCTTAATTGTCATTCATTCGATAAAATTGTGAGACGATAGACGGGGCTTTAATATGCATACGGGGAAAACTACTTAATTAGTTATAATGCTTTTTCAAAGCCATTTAATATCTACAAAGAGATAGGTATGTAACTCTACAATAAATAAATAAACGCCTGATAGTGTTTGATATGCAAATTCATACTAATATGCATTTAGTAGGTATATTTTATCAGTACAGTTGTATTGTATATTTATTGTAAGAAATAGCTGTAGGTACTAGGTAGCGCATTGATTAGTAATGGAGATGTCTAACTCGCACTTGAGAGTGTCTTGTTTTTACATTATACTAAGTATAACTTACCTACACAAAAATCAAAAGAAATTCTACTTTTGCAATCGATAGTATGATAATTAGTTCTAACTTCTAAATTTTTGTTACATTTTTATACAAATATAAAAAAGTTTCAAAATGTTTTTTAAATGGAAACTTTATATAAATAGTTTTTTCCCCATTAGAAAAATAATTTTAATATTATAGGTTTCACTAATTTGTGGTAATTATTGAGTATCGGTAAAAGCAAAAATATACGCACAGTAAAAACAATGGTAAAGTTTACTTTTCATTATGAATGTCCTACTAATGAGTGCTAATTAACAGTGTCATAAACAAATCTCTTCACTTCCACAACATAGAATAATCACCATTCAGAGTGCAGTAAACAACATTCATCCCACGATTGGAGATTGTATTGTTACTTATTCATTAGTCCGGCCTTCATGTAAAGGAATGCATGTCAAAATATAAATTAACTAAGTAATCTATAATTGAAATACGAAGTTTTTATTGAGTGTCATTTTAACATACCCAATGCTTATTTACAAAAATAAATATGTTGGGTCTATCAATTTGTGAATTTGAGAATAAAATCATATGTCCAATAAATAAATCCAATTATGATGTAACTTTAGCACGTGAACGTGCGCTTATCCGTCAACATTATTGATGTATTAATAGGTATAATAAGTAAGTATCACTCTATCACTATACGCCGCGTCTGTCTGCTACATGTCTGTTTGCGATAAACTCAAAAACTACTGAACGAATTTTTATGCGGTTTTCACTAGTAGTTGGAGTGATTCATGGGAAAGGATATTTTAAAATAGTTTCAGCAAGGATTTGCGTTAATTCGCTGAAATATGAAGTTGATTGTTGAAGATGTCAGAAAAAATCAAACATGGAGCTTTATTCTTAAATAATAAAGTTATATGAAAACAATATATTATTACAGAATTATTTCTCTTAAAAGATTTTCGTTTGAAACTGTTGCAACGCTTTGTGCATGTGCCTAGGGACGCACCCGAGCGAAGCGAGGGTAAGTCTAGTGACTTAATACGTAATGTATATTTCTAGTACAGTATGTTTAAAAAGAGTTAATTTTCTTGCATAATTTGTTTTGACTGTTTTGTCTTAATGACTTGAATTTCTTCAAACTGAGTATTATAAGTACGTTAAGAGCTTTCGATATTATAACTTTATAATTTTGCTGACAAATTTATAATTATTCTTGTATTTAAGATATCTACTCAATTTGGGCTAATACTTTAGCTGTTTTTGTACGCTGTCTTTGTACTCTATGAAAATCTGCAAAAGTACTATGCATACAGATATTTTTTATAATATGGTGCATTACCAACTAGACTGTATGGTAATGTGTAAGTATTAACATTATGTATTAAGGGTAGATACGTTATATGTGACATTATTGTCATCATTTGTTTGTACAGCTTCGTGTACTTACTTAACTTCGTTAAGGATTCAATTACACATAAACTTTGTAAAGCTAAGTGAGCTACTTAGCATCTAGCGTTGTTGATGTACTTAAATGCATTTCACGAAGCCCCCAACCACTTTAAGCATAAAGGGACATTAACGCGATCCGGCCTGGACATCTAATTAGGAACCCGAGTGCAGCGGCTAGCGACGATTTCATTACGAATGTATGAAGCAGATCAAGACGTGGCTTGCAAACTCACGATCCAACGTACAATGCTCCTTCCATCCTAACCACCAACCACTCCTGTGCGACCCCCACACAATAGTCATATGCACTATTCAGCCCTGCACATATGAAGCACTGGGTGTCAACTTAAATCGGACAAAGTAAGCCCTAGCACTTGCACGGCAAAAAGTCAAAACGTGTGGGACTGCAGACGAACTTGTTTCTCCATACAAGGCTCTCCTCGACAAGTCGCTTCCCAACGCACCAGCACATAATATTGTTAGCCGCCGCCGATAGCTTTTTATGCCTGATGCATTATTCGATACTCATTTAAAATTCTAACATGAGCTTATAAAGAAAGCTCGCCATTTCCAAGCGGTCCCCTGCTGTCGCCGGTCGTCGAGCTCGGTTATTCGGAACATCGGGACGAGTTTATTGGTGTTTTATTACTTAAATATATTACGCAAAATCGCTTTGGGAGGTAGCGTCGGTGATAGCGCCCACGCGAAAATCGCGGGGGCGACCGCTAGAGGCTTTACGCATTCAAACGTGCGCGCGCGACGATACACACGCTCCTATATTAAACCTTCTTTTGTAATAAAAAAATAAACGAAAACGGGACCGGTTTATAGTCTGTGCTGTGTTTCCATAGATTAAGCTAAAAAAAATCATAGATTCGATTAGTGTTGTAAATGACAGGAATTGGTGATCGATGTTCATGAATGGAGTTCGATGTGACGTCATGCATAGTGTTGTGACTGTGCGCCGAGGCTTGGAGCATTCATTTATTGACAATGCATGATCATTAGACTAGAAAGGTGAGTGTTGTAACTTATTTGTTAGGGCAACACTAAGCCACAGTCATTTATCAGAGGGCAAATAAGTTGTAGTTAGTAGCTATTAGCAGTAATGGCCAACAGAATTTGTCTTAACAGTAACTCATTCACTAAGGAACTAACGTTGTACCTGCAGTTAGAAAGCAACTGTTAATTAGTCAATGTTTTCATTTTTGTTTTGCATGGATATGTGAAAATATTATTATTAAGACAATAATACTCGTATTGTAATAAATTCTAAGGTGGTTCTAAATTTTTTTAAGAATAAGGCTACAGATGGTGCCGTGGGCGGTTAACTAGTTATACCTACGAGATTTTTTCATATTAAAATGAGACAAATAGTAACGTTATGACTTATGAAATACTTTAGCTTTATTATAGGAAGTTACAATATAAATTTACATAAAAATCTATATTTTGTCCTTATAGGTATATTTTCATTTAAGATACAAAGCCGCATTTGCTATTCAATTTTCAGTATTAGTACTCTAACAATAACAACTATAATAGGCAGCGGTAGCCCAGTAACACACACGCACGTCGCTTGAAACTGAGTGAAGCGGGTTCTAATCTGGGCCTCGCATTATGATATTTTCATGTACGATGATTTCTAACATGATTATCACTTGTCTTACGGTGAAAGAAAACATTGTGAGGAAACCTCCATGTCCTCGAAAGACATGTGCAGTCTGCCATCTCGCACTAGACCAGTGTGGACTATGACCTAATCCCCCTCGTATTGAAGGGAAGCCCGTGCCCAGCATTGGGACGTTGAAAAGGGCTGGATACAACACTATAATAACTGTTCACCTTTCACAAGTACTTGTAGGTGATACAAATATCTATACTACCGAGTATCTACTATATCTCTATGAGAATACACACATGCATACAAAATATTTGAATGAAAGCGTGGGTGAGCAGACCGAATGTCGCGACATTTCGAAATTAGCTTTGTAATCCCACTTGAAATTGTTTGTCGCCTTTAATGCCTTTTGAATAAAGCTTATAATTGATTGAACTTTACTTATATTAACTAATTTTCAAATTATTCATATAAATAACAGCTTATTAGATGGGTGCCCATTCACTATTGTGCTGTAAAAAGTCTCTATGAGGAACGCATAAAGTTCAATATATTTAAAAGTAAAAGTACCGATACCTATTACATCTTCTAATAAGCAGGGTATCTAAAGTTATTTGATACTCGTTTACTATCTATCTGGTTTAAAATAAATGGTTAAATCTTATGAATCTCTTCTAAATATCTCAAATGATACATCGTATTGTGTATAGATTATAGAACATAGACGACGAAACAATAACTGTTGATTTTTTTGTTCTATTTCATTTGTATGCATTTCACGCAAATTGAAGTTACTAAATTATAACAACAACAAATATAAAATATTTGTGTTGTTTGTGTTTAACTGTCTCGGTGGTGTAATGGCTAGTATGTACGGTCGCACACCGGGAGGTCCTGGGTTCGAGTCCCGGGCCAAGTTTAGTTATTGAGTCTTTCTGCTTAGTAAGCCTCAGTAGCAGCCCGGAGACGGGAAGTTGGCGGTTTGTCTCGGAGAGCACATAAAGCCGTCGGTCCTGCGACTTAGCTCTCACTGGTCGTGTCGATTAGTCGTCCCACCGGATCATTCAAATCATTTTTTTTGGAGTCACGAATCTCGAGATTGAACCTGCAATAGCAATTATGCACATATAGTTAACTCTGTTCGCTTTCAGTTTACTTTTTGCATACATTTTTAATAATTTCACTTTCAGATTTTTTGAAATGTCATGCCCAATTATGGAGTGACTCACGATTTATTTTCAACGTATTTTGTCGATTTTTAACGATACAACGAGATTCATTATATTTAAATGGTATTTAAGCGGCTTAATTTATTTTTGGTTGGAATTATTTAAATTAGTCGTACGATGAGCTTTTGTTAGTCTTGTGTATAATTATTATGTAATAGTGTGACATCCTCGCTCCTTGTGTTAGTTACGTTTATGGTTAGTATAGATTTTTCAGACTTCAAAGTGTCATGAGGACCCGGATAACCACTTATCCATACTAATATTATAAATGCGAAAGTAACTCTGTCTGTCTGTCTGTCTGTTACCTTTTCACGCCTAAACCACCCAACCGATTTTGCTGAAATTTGGTATGTAGAAGGACATAGGCATATTATTTTTTGGAAATTCAACCCCTAAAAGGGTTAAAAGGGGTGGCAAAATTTGTATGAGAAAAATATTTTTATTGCACATTTTTGCATGAAACTTTGAATTAATGCTTTTTAGTACAAACGATAAAACACGTATTTCAGGGTTTTTCGAAATTCACCCCCATTGGGGGTTAAAGGGGGTGGCTAAGTTTGTATGGGAAATTTAATTCTATTGAAATATTTTGCGTGACACTGAAATAATGCTCTGCAATACAAATTATGAGATACATATCTAAGCGATTTTTGAAAATCAACCCCTATGGGGGTTAACTGGGGTGGCACAATTTGCGTAGGAAAAATATTTAACAGTACGTAAAAAACAGTAACTTCGTAAATCGAAGCGTGCGTTTCACACAAAAAGTACATAACTGATTTGAATTAAGTTTTGTATAGTGATACGTTATTATACGAGAAAACATTTAAAATACCTTTTATTGAACATTAATCTTTCATTCCTAAGTGAAAACACAATTACTGGTTCTATAGAGTTCTTACAAATTTATATAGATAACTCTTGCTAAAACTTAAGAGAAACATCTCACAGGATTACAAAATAACTGGCGCTGTAGATGAAATAGAAAATGCTACACAGTAGTTTTCAGAAAAGAGGGCCAGAACTTTAAATGGGGAATCAGTCCTTGGTACATTATAAGCAACAGTATATAAGCAAAAATGTTTATTTTATTCACTCTTAGCGCGAGCGAAGCCGCGGGCACCGCTAGTCACCTAATAAGTGACTCCCGTGTAATACTAATTGTAATTACCTTACCTAATTTCGTTAAAATGTATTCAGTGGATTCTCATGATGCGGTCACAGACATAGTCAGGCAAAATTTTTTAACGGTATATAAAAATATCCATGGGACAAAATATAAAGTAAAAAATAAAGAATATTGACAAATTGTAAATAAACTCCTTTGCAAAAAAAACGGGCACTTAAGCAAAGAACTATTTTATAGTTACTATTAGTTTGTTTGACAATTTTAGGTATTGTTATCCTCAGAATTTAATAAATTAATTAGGAAGGAATAGTTTTCATCAGTTTTATCATAACATTTTGATTAAATTATTGAGAAATAACGTTTAAGCTCAAAACACTATTATTGTACCTGCTCGTTACATAAAAATGAAACGCGTTAATTTCTTTGTTTTTCTTGAATACACTAAAAGCAGATAAAAGTTTAGTATTGAGTGTGACCCCCTCTTGCTGAAATCACAGCTTGCATTCGTCTGGGCATGCTAGCGAATATATCTTTCATGGTTTCTTGGGGAATACGTTCCCACTCCGCGGTAATCACATTTTTTAGCTCTCTGATGGTCTGCGGAGCCGGCTGCACTGATCTCACTCGTCGCTTCAGAACGTCCCAGACATGCTCTATGGGATTGAGGTCCGGACTTCTAGCCGGCCAGTCCAAACGACGAATTCCGACTTCTAGCATATACGCTTCCACATCGCCAGACCGGTGGGCGCGAGCGTTGTCGTCTATAAAAATTGAGTTTTCGCCAAGAGCGGTTAAAGCGGGTTGTGCATAAGGAATTAGAAGTTCCGTTATGTATCGGTGTCCAGTCAGTGTACCGTTTTCGATGAAGACTAACTCCGTACGATCCATAGAATTTAATCCTGCCCAAAACATAACAGAGCCCCCTCAATAAGGTGTGATTTCTTCAAAACATGCCTCTGCAAAGCGTTGTCCTCGTCTACGTAGCACTCGCCGACGTCGGTCTTCACCATGCACAGATATCCTGGCTTCATCGGAGAACAATACCCTATCCCAGTCTTCATGAGTCCATGACACATAATTTCGAGCGAAGCTAAACCTGGCAACTCGATGTCCACGGAGTAATTTAGGACCGTGTGCCGGGCGATGACTGTGTATATTAGCAGCGAGAAGCCTCCTCCTGACCGTCCATAGACTAATTTGCACATTTCTTACTTCTTCGAGGCTGTTCTTGAGGTCCACATAAGAAGATTTGCGATTTCTCAACGCTTGACCAACTAAAAAACGATCATCCCGTGGTTCGGTACATGTCTTTCTGCCAGAACCAGGCCTTCTCTTGACGGAACCGGTCTCTTGATAGTGCTGCCAGGTCCTTTGAACTGTCGACTGACTCACATTTAGCCTCTGAGCCACGAAGCATTGACTGCAACCTTCTTCAAGCAGCGCAACAATTTAGCTCGCTTTTATCACTTTATCTGCCATTTTCGGGATTGCTAAACAGCAATAACAATAAGTTTAAATGTCAAGGACTTCAGATAATTTAATAAAAATTGACAAAAAGTTAGTTAGAGTCGATATTAACTATAGGGAATTCGCGCCACAAAATGTAGTTAAAAGTTGTTTTCTTTGAAAACCAGGCTCAGTCAAAAATTTGAATTTGGAATGTACTCTTATAAACATTATGGCACTTTTATAACTAGTCAGTAACATGTTCAAGTGATTAAAACCTTTTTGGTATTTTATTTTTTTCAGCCAGGAAAAAAATCGAAACGGCCCGTTTTTTTTGCAAATGAGTATATAATTACCAATGATATTTTAACTATAGATATGTTATGAGCGCGCAATCGTGAAAACTCGAAAACGTCCTAATTAGGTCGTATTGCCTTTAGTCTGTGTCACCGCATGGCGACGAGTGGTACGCTGCTACAAAATTAAAAACAATGTCATCCTGTGTATTTAGGAAATGCACCAATTATGATACCAAAGTTAATAAAACACAAGGGATCTCATACCACATGTAAGAACGCAGTATACTTCGATTTATTAATATATTTCAATTATTTGCCTAATATTCTGATATGTCATCGGTCGCTAGACTAATGTTTGTTTACATTGACGCGCAATTGACAACACTAGCTGTCTCTTTTTTTCTTATTGATTTTATCGACTATCCCCTTTCTATCATTTTGACTTGTAGTGAAATGTACATTGAATGAAAAGTGTGTATGTGTGCTGCGCGGAACACTTTTTTCGGTTGTTTAGTGAGCGTATAACATATCTGTAGTTAAAATATCATTGATAATTACCATATAAAATGTCAAATAATTAAAAAAAATGGTAAATATTTTAAATAAAGAATTAAAAAGCAATTTTGTTTCCTTCGTAAATTCGTCAAAATTATTTCTTGGGGTAGAAAATTGTTTCGCAGTTTCCAAAATGTGTGAGAAGTTCGTTATCTCGGCTTCTTTTGTTTTCGTTAAAGTTTGGAAAGGGTCCAGCGAGTCGGGACACATTTTCTAGTTGGGTGACATGAAGTGACAAGGTAAAAAGATTGGCTTTATTTTAATTTTTATCTCTCATTTTACTTATTTTGTGTACGAGTATGGATTTTTATACTACAGTATAATAATATATCGCAATAGTTATAATAAAAGAATAATAATTGCCATGTACCAGTACCATGTACCAGTTCTTGTTATGCTGATTAAATATATTATAATAGAAATTTATACGTGGTTTATTTTGAGTTTTGACCTTTAGTAACTTAATATAAGCTACAGGTGTCGATACCTAGCGACACACCCAAGCGAAGCAGGGGTAAATTACATGTATTAAATAATAAAATCGTTCTATGATATTAAAAGGCAATATTATAAATAAAAAGGCCGGGCTTGTATAATGATTTGTAAAGTGATACATTACAGTAAGAAATACTCTATCTTCTTGTTTTATGTATATCAGAACTTGTAAATGATTAGTAATGTGGAAAGTTCGATTTATATCGCTCCAGCTATCGCACTACAACCAATAAATCTTGACTTTCCTGAATATATCGGGTGTACGTTAAAGATATAAATATCATTATTTTCTTTATCTTAACAGTAAAGAGAGTGGTACTCATGCCGAAAATAATTTTGATATGGAAATATAAGAGATGGGCGAACAGGGATTCGAACTTGTATCACTTCGTTACCAGTAATATTACCACTGGGCTACGGCCACGACCTTCTTATTTTTTTTTTGATAATTTATTAAAATAAGCAAAGACTATCTTGTGTTAAGTAGCTTTTTAGTACCTCTCGATAAAGTGCTATTTACCGTGACAAAGGATTAAATACCAAACCAGTTTTTAGATTCTGAAAACAACAAACTTCAAACATTTTTGTTTACCATTTTATTTCTTTAACCTAGTTGGTTTTGTTATAAGTGCTCTGTTGGCAACTACAAGGTTGCCTTCAGTCTGGAGGTATTAGATTCGATTCCTAGGTAGAACAAAGTATAGTATAGTTATATATAGTATAGTTTATTCGCTTTATAACAAATTCTCAGTAGCAGCGCGGAATTAGGAAGCTAGCGAAAAGTACAGCCCTGCCTCGTAGAGTATGTAAAACCGTCAGTCATGCGTCTGACTTTCGCATGTCGTGTGTTATCCCACAGGATTTCGAGTCTATAAGAGAGAGAACACACGTGTATGCACACGTAATAATCGGTCGAAATCGGTCAGGAGGTCATTATTGTATTGTTAAGATTATTTCTATTGTTAAGATTGGTTGTCTTAATATTATCACAGATCACATAATGCTTACTATACAAGTATATTATTATGAATGGCTGGTCGTATAAAAACATTATGATTTCAAAGAAAGTATAAGAAGAAAGTAATTTATTTTGTAAAGTAGTTTGTCAAGTTTACGGTAGAGTGTAGATGATTGTTGGCTCGAAAAGTATTTTGAGTTCCAAAATGCAAGATATCCTTGGAATAATTATTTGTGCAGGAATTTGATGCGTCCTCTAGATACGGCCGTACGAGGAACGCGGCGACCTACGCTGAGGCTCGCACATTTCATCACGTTAGTGTTTTTGCTACTGTCCAATGGCGTAACTTCTATGGCAGTAGGGAATATTTTGTTATAAGTCACTATTCTTTTCTAGAAATCTTAGTTCTTTATATATAGTTATATTTTAAAATTGAAACGTAAAATAAACATTGATTTTCACTCGTGGAAAGACAAGGAGGTGTGATCTCTGAACATACTCGTGTGCAAATGTCATCTGACCTTCTAAGTCTGACTCCTCCAATAGTTACGCGAAGTATATTTATATTTTTATATATGTTTTAACGTTTTTCATACAAAAATAACAAAATTTATTCGTTATTTTACTAAGTTGAGCGTAAGCTGAAAGTCAGCTACTTAGCAATGAGTGCCTCATTTTCATAATAGCCGCACATATTCAGGCATATATCCTTTAAAGCTTTATACGGTAAAGTACGAAGCCGTTTTGTATTTCTTTTACAATTTTCCTGTTCTCAGCAATACGTTTTAGGTAAATACCTAAAAATATTGTCAAAAACAGGAAACAAAACCACTTACAATGCGGTTAGTCAATGTATTTATGTACGTATTTGATTAAATAATTTTATATGATTAATTAATTAATATCCACTGTTAATTAATTTTAGTAGTAATAGATTTTGCAATCTATAGTCGTCTATTGTTTCGTTTTGAATCACTTTTTACGATGAAACTATTTTGTATATAATATGTATTATTTATATTATGTACCTACAAGAAGCCATATAATATAACTATAGCATTACTACTAAATATTTACCATAGATCTAGTCTGCTAACAAATGTTAAAGTCAAAAATAGTAACGTGATTTTATATTTTGCTGTTTATGGTATTACTAGCGACTCACCATCGCATCGCTCGGATTCGTGCCTAGATAGGATGAAATTTTTACAAACTTTGAATGTCTTACTTATTTATATCTGATCAAAAGCCTAAAAATAAGTTTCAAGCTTTTAGCTTTAAAAATGACGCATTTCCATACAAAATTTCATCCCTTTTTTATCCTTGGGAAATGCAATGCATTATACCACCTGTAGATAACAGGTAGTTATGTGGGACTCACCGGTAAACCCAAGCACGGTTTTGATGAAGCACCGCAGGATCGCTTGCGCGTAAAACTACGACGCGCCGACGCGGACGGCCCGACAGGTCTATTTCCCCCTATTTCTATTAGTGTTGTGAAGAAAATATGGATAGTTAAAAGCACTATATATATATATATATATATATATATATATATATATATATATATATATATATATATATATATATATATATATATATATATATATATATATATATATATTATACTTTTTCTTTTTTAGCGTTGTTTCTCGTTTTATTGAATGCGTTAATTATTTAAATTAAAAAAAATCATTAAAACGGCAAATATATTAAAATCGTTTCTATTGACCAGTTGCATAGAATACTCTAAATATTTGCATCAGATGTGTCGCTACGCTCCATATCGGGGTTACCGGATGGTCTATTGTTTAGCACAGGCATTGGTAAGGCCTGACCCGTACTCGTACGTATAATCGCCGTTCTTTGTTGTTTTACTGGCTTTATTGTTCGCAGTTGGATTGGAAATCCCATCTAGCTTTTTTATTATCGACATTATGTTCTATATTTTCTGTGATACAATGCCAGATGTATTAGAAATCGTATGTAAGTTTTAATAATTATTACATGTTGTAAGACTTCAATTTTTACTAATAGTGACGTTCTAATATGGCCTTCCTGTTTCGATTTTTTTAAATTAGAGCTTAAAAGCTTTGTCGCGTATAAGTTATACGTTATACATGTAAAATGTATATTATAGCTTAACTTTGCTAGCTCTTAGATTTTATATGTGCTTCTCATGTTAGACTGACACTGAGTGTTGAACGGGTTCGATTACTGACACCCTTTTTGACTCAGGGACAGCGTGTGACAATGACAGGGCATAGCATGGCCCGTTTATAATTTGTATTGTCTCAAATCATTAAATGGTAAAATTTTATACTAGCGTTAGGTTTCGTAAGTGGTTTCTAAAGTTTATTTACAATACACATAATCATACATTAGACAACTATAGAAAATAATACAGTTATATTATGTGATTGACAAAAAATTCACATAGTTTTGCAAAAGTTTAATATAGGTATTTTTTTTGTAAAACCAAAATCAAGTGGTAGACACCTACTTGCGCGTGGGATCCACGTGGGACCATCTTTTGATGAGTCATTACTTGTATCAGCTATACTAATAAAAGCGGAATAAAACCATATTTAATATATTATTATGATTTATGTATGTTCATGATATAAAAATTGATATCTATCTTACTTAAGAAAGAAGTAACTAAGTTAATTTAAATACCTAAGTAATATACTTGGCTCAGCTCAGGATTCGAACCCAGGATCTCCAGATCTTAAGCTTTAGTTTTTACATAAGTACTAGCAATTAGACTAACGAGACAGTAACTTTATAAAATAACGACGATATACGTAACTGAATACCAGGAAAAAATAAAAAGTTTTTATTACACATCATTATGACACCACGCTCGTTTAAACCTATAAACAAAGTGAAATCCTCACTTATAAACAATTTACAACATTCCAAATTAACTCAACTTGTACACATATCTGATAAAAGCAATCAATTACGATTTGACCCATCCTAATCCCAAAAAATAAGGGGCTACATCCACATGAAGTAAAGCGCTATATAACTTTGATAATTCAAATTTTCTTACGTGCTAATAAATTTTAAGACGGATTTATTCTTTAACATTAAATACAATATATTTTAGAGAAGGACTAGAACCTTGTACGTTTTAGCGATTAGGATAAGATTTCGTAGGGATGAGATTCTTTCCACAGTACACGGTCAGACAAAAATATTAAAAAACTATAGATTCGGCTGCTATGCCGAAAAAAAAATGACTTGAGATTTTCCAATAAATATTTATTTAATTTTCATGTTTAAAAATGTATATATAAAGCTTAACTAAACATTTTTTAATAAAACATTTTTAAAAATCAGAAATATATACTCATCTATACATACATATAAATAATTGAAGTGTCAGTTTTTAATTTCAAATTAACAGCTTTTCACTTCACAAAAACTCTATTTTTAAAATTCTTGTCTGTCTGTCTGTCTGTTTGTTCCGGCTAATCTCTGAAACGAGTTTAACGGGACTTATACTTGCAGATAGCTAATGTTAATAATATAAGGCGTAACTTAGGCTACTTTTTAACTGACTTAAAAAAAAGAGGTTATAAAGTTCCTAGGCTAACCTAGGGACGAACCCGAGCGAAGCGAGGGAGAGTCGCTAGTATCAAAATATAATGTATTAAAAATACATGACATTTACATATTAAAAATACAAACATGTTTTGTACAAAATGCCAGTTGATCATAGCTGTATAGAGCATTATTCACTAATCTCTCAACCTATCTTCCAATCTCAAAGATAAACATTTCACCGCATCTGATATATTATGCGTATCACCTGCTTAAGAAAGTATTTCGAGATGGATTATTTAAACGCCCACATTAAATTTTAATTAAAAACCTGATGTTTAGGTTCAACAAGACGGTAAATTTTTTTTATGCATCCACTATTGCATTGTAAAATGTCGATGATAGTGTGAAATAACTGAAACATTTACTATGGGAAAGGGTTATTAGGATGACTTATTTATCTATTATGCCTCATACTTTTTATGGATATATTGACTGAAGTTTAGTATTTTGGTACTGTAAAATAGGTTTTGCAAAATATGATGCACTTTTTTGTAATAAACGGTTGTGTTAACTATTTGAATAAAACTATGTTTACGGATTTTATCACACACTTATTATTAATTTTGGTTTCTGGCGTTTATAATTATCATGGTCACCGATCATGATTTCTGTAAAGCACTTTCAATAACAGTAACTATTTGCGTTTTTTTTATTTTTGGTACTGAAATTCATCGGCAAAATCCGAAAAGATTATAGTTAACGTGTACCTGTATTATTATTTACCATTGCCTTTATATAGGCTAATTGAGAAAATAATAACGAATACCTATGTACATACACGCGCGTAATCGCTTTGAATAAATATATTATACAAAGCTTTAAGTTAGTAGAGCTTAGTTCACATTATGTTAGAGCTAGATCAAATCAAATCAAAATATTCTTTATGCAAATATACTTTTACAAGCACTTTTGAATCGTCACTTTTACATTATAATACAGAATTGAATTAAATGTCAGTCTTTAAGTCTGGGAGTAAGCTACCACCGACTCTGAATGCTGTTCTGCTGAGAAGAGCCGACGAGAAACTCAACAGTTGCTCTTTTCAAAAAGATATTTGATTACAATATTTATCTATTTATCCTACATGAGACACAACCAGACATTAATCCCACACATTTACATCTTCTAAATATTCCGTGATGTTGTAATAAGCCTTATTCAATAATGTATTTTTAATTTTAGTTTTGAATTGTTTAAAAGGCAAGCTCAATATGGACTGTGAAATTTTTTTATTCATGCGTACACCTTGCCCCATAAATGATCTATTTACTTTTTGAAGGCGAATACTAGGTGTTATAAGTTTATCTTTATTTCTAGCATTTAAAAATATGTATCACAAAACTTGTCGGCATAAAATGGGAGATGTATTATATAATATAGATAATAGTGTAAAAAATGGACCGAGAATAGATCCTTGTGGAACACCTATTTTAAGAGGAGATCCAGAAGAATTGACATTATTTACCGCGACCTTCTGAACCCTACCACTAAGATACGATGCAATGAGATTAAGTGCAAGACCACGAACACCGTGATGAGCAAATTTTATGCAAAAGAGTTTCATGCTCTACACAATTAAAAGCTTTAGATAAGACACAGAAAACTTCAATTGCATTCTGTGATTTTTCCACACCACTAGAAACTAGAAAACCACTTATTAAAACAAGTTTTGTAATCAAATTAACAGCAAAGCCGCGATGTCAACACTGTGCAGTGATGGATGACAGTGCACCCACATCGATTATTATTATTGAATATAAATTAGCTATCGTTTAGGATTCGAATCGATGATTTTAATGATTATAATACTTAGACAGGTATTTTTATTCGTATTTAAAAAATAAATGATTTTATAATATTCATATTATTCACATTAAATTTAAAAGTTGAAAATATTAAAACTATAAGGTACTTAAATAATAAATTGCTATTAGGTACTCTTAATGGCTGATTTATCAAAGATTGATGAAAACTGTTGTACCTAGAATGATATAATTTAAAGTTTTTAAACCGAGTTGGACAATAATTAAGAAACATTTTCTTCATTAGTCATTTTTATTTAAGTTTTTTTATCGATATAATGAAATATCACGGACTTCCGCCATCAATTAGACGTTGACATTTCTCTTGCATCAGTTTGATTTATGGTTATACGCAGATGGACTAAATAGTAAAAGTAGAAGTTAATTTTAAAGTTTACGAAATCATGGTATATCAAGAAAAGTTTGTTTAAAAGAAAATTTGACATGTATTAAATTAGTTCATGTAATTTCTTTGTTATTTGGTCATTTACTCTCTAAATAACTTACTTAGGGGACAGTTTGGATAAGGTTATACAAAGTTTTTTTTATTTAAGGTCAAAAATTGTAAAGTGCGCCTATATTTTAATATTGGGACTTCTAACTAACATCAAGATCTCATAGTGAAACATTATGCAAAGTTCTGAAGAATGTTCAATAAGTACCACATCCCGTTGAGCGAGTTTCTGGAGAACTTAAAATTTCGTTATGTAGAACAACTAGATGCAAATATAACGATAAAAAAATACTTAAACTTTCAAATACTTGGAAAGCTGTAAAATTTTAATGCTCAAGAATTTTTATTATTTCGTTATAAAGAATAGTAATGCGTTAGTAGTGTAAGATATTTGATCACTATTAGGCAACTCGGGACGCGCCCGAGTATAAGGCAACATTACAGACATTTTTTATAAGATTCTATAAAAAATAGTTTAAAATTAAAATAAACCGATATTGTAAGTTAATTTGGTGCCATTTTGGAATTATTGAATTCATTTTGCATATTTTGATGGTAGATTGTCTGTAACAGATGCATCTTTGAGACCTCTAAACCCTTAGTCTCTCGCGTGACTATGATTTCTACAAAATATTGTCGCGAACCAAAAATCAATATAAATCTGCGACAAAATCCGAAAAGGTGATAAAAGTAAATCTAAGGAAGTATTAAACAATTATTATACTAGTATAGTTTTATGTGATCTGTGATTATAATTAAGATTTGCATAGACAACGATGATTAATTGTAGCTTTCATATCGAAATCCACGAGGCGGCGAGCGGCGGCTGGCAGAATGTAATAATTATTAATTTGCATGAATGCATGTGATTCGAAGCCCGACCACACTCGATTAACGCCCACAACAGCTAAACAATAGCCGTAGGCATGGCCACATCAATAAAACCAGATATGACCTACTATTGAGTTTTCCGTATTTTAATGTGGGAGAAGTTGGGATATTAATATATGTAAATGTTTTTATAGGTATGTAGATTCTATTAATATTAATGACGTCAAGAACATAACTCTACATAGAGGTTGTTGGGTAATGAAAAATTGGTATTATGACACTGGTTGTACTATATTGTTATTTGAAGCAAATGAGAAACATTGTAGGCTTTAGACATACTGTTTTAAATCAGCAGAAATGGTAGATATCATAGACATGAATGATAGATACCCATAATACACAAATCGTCGGCTAATAAGAGTAATTAAAAATTACGTAAAATTACGTAAAATTATTAATTCAATATCTCAATTCCAATTAATTGATTTTGTACTAGTACCTATAACATCATGGTTTTTTTATTTTTTCTCTTTCATTTGATACCAAAAAGTCAGATAAGCTAAAAATGGAGTATTTAGCAGCTGAATCTAGCTTTAGCCATCGAAATATTGCATCGCACAAATTAGTTTTAATCAAAACTTTTAAGTAAATTTTAAAATTAAAACGTCAGCTTTATCTGACACCACTATACCAATTGCTTTTAATTTATATACTAGTGACTCACCATCGCTCCGCTTTTCTCAGAAATGAAATATTTTCCTGCAGTTAAAGTATCCTTTATATACCTGGATAACTAACTACAATCATACCAAAATTTTAATCATAATCTATCTAGTGCTTTTCTTGTAATGCGGTCACATACAGACAGATCAAAATCGTATCGTTATAATGACTATTTCAATTCGATATTTTAACTGCCTCGTTGGTGTAGTGGCTAGCATGTACGGTCACACACCGGCAGGTCCCGGGTTCGAGTCCCGGGTCGGGCCAAGTTTAGTTACTGAGTCTTTCTGTTTCGTAAGCCTCAGTAACAGCCCGGAATTGGGAAGTTGGAGGTGCTTCACCTTAACTCTCACTGGTCGTGTCGAGTAGTCGTCCCACCGGAGTATGAGAGTGATAAGGAATAGAGAGTGCACTTGTGTCTGCGCGTGCACTATAATATGTCCCGCGCCGTTGGCTACTCTCAATGAGATTGGCCGCCGTGACCGGAATCGGTCAGAAGGACATCAATTCGATTTTACGAGAAATATTCAATGCAGATTCGACTTAAATAAAAATTAATTATACGAGTATAGATATATTTGTATATTCTGTTTTAGTCAAAATTATAATTCGCTAAATAGTATTTTTTCATTATTTTTTTATTTAAGGACATAAAAATTTTGTATCAGATTATACAATTATACAGTTTGATATTATATTGAAAGATTATACAATGCTATTAAATAAATTTACATTAAAAAGCTTTAAGCATAGAATTATTCAGAAAAAGCTCAACACTTATTTTATTTAACAGCCGAGAACAAGCGTTAACGAAGCGTGCGGCAATCTGACACTTCCTGCAATTTGATAACTTGTATTTGAATGAAATGGTATAAACTAGAACGCATTTGAATAGAATGCAGCGTGTTGTTGTGACGAGTGCATTAGTTACGTGTCACTGCAGAGAACTGTCTCAGAATGTCTAACTAATTTTATTAAAGAATGCAGAATGTAGTAGATTTACTTAGATTGACCACTTAAAACACACATTCTCAATATAAATAAAAACTAATTTATTATACAAACTTAACCATGTTTTTGTCACGTATTACGCGGACTGCGTATTTAGGGGTTGGGCTAATATTTCTCGGGGGCCTCAACTAATTGTCATTTTTATGTTTTACCTTATAAAATCTGCAATAGTAAATATTACTAGACGAAATTAAGTTAACGCTATTGCTTGATTCTTAATTGATCGCAGGGTTATTCGGGCTAAATTGCAAATATACTTTTTTTTCTAACTTATATTTATGGGGCCCTAAAATAGAATCGCCCTGCAATATAAATTAGATATTTTTAAAATTTGGGGACCGGACTGACGTTTGCTATGTGTCAATCTGTGTGATAGATCATTGAGCTGCTGAACGTTTATGTGGTAAGACTTATAACTAGTTAAAACTAGTTCATTTGGTTTTTTATTTTATCAGTAACTAGTTTTTGTCCGTGCATCAGTAAAATTTAACCGATGCATGAGCTATCTCCTTTTACAGATACAGCGAGAAGAATAAACGAGACAGAAAAAAAAAATTCAATTTATTTATTGTTAAAACAAAGGGTCATTAAAAGCTGCTAAAATAGTTAATCGGTTGACTAACAGAAGGGTTACTGTACTGTTTTGTGCCTATTATAGTATGTATAGATATTTTTGCATAATGTATTAAATAAGAGAAGCTTTTAATTAAAAAAGTTAAGCTTAGCCTGTTATAGCTGTCAAAGTAAGCGAAAACTACTTTTATTGATTTTATTTATGTACGAAGTAATTTTTTCAGTATGAAATCAACATTTTTTTTTCTTATTTTCTTTGCATAATAAAATGATTTTTAAATACAGTTTGCTAATATCATGAACTGAGAGTACTAGACTTTCATTACTTGTTTTGTTAATAATATACCTACTTTATGTAAATTGTTAAGTAAATACATATAGGTACATAAGCGTATAAGAGCACATGAGATACAGTGTGGGTCGTGGGATACTGTTAAAATCCGAGTGAAGCGACTGCGGATCACTTGTAATACTCGTAATTGATGAATATATAAATTTTAAATACTTATTATCTTACAAAATATTGACCCTAATAAATACTTATTATCTTACAAAATATTGACTCTACTCTTTTTCTGTTCAGTTAAACTTGTAGCTCATCAGCTCTATCTATAATAATTACTGCCAATTAAAATCTAAAGATGCAGTAGTTCATATTAAAAAAAACATGTAAAACGAGGATTTTTTGTTTAACATTCGCTTATAGAGTCTCAGTTGAAACAGATATTTTTAACAAACCAGTTTTGAATAACAATAATAATTTTATGCGAATAATATCCATATTTGGCATCACGTCACTACAATGGACATGAAAAGAGAACTCCTTTTTTGTTAAATTTATAATAGTAATAATTTTGTATTGATTTTAAAATATTCTAAATTTTATTTTTCATCAGAGTCTTGTTTTTAAAAAGTAGCGACTTTTCCTTCCATGGCTTCGCTAAGGTGATTCCTTTATTATCTAAGTCCCTTAATACTTCAAATTGTGCTGTAATTTTTTTACGAAATTTCATTTCACGTCTAGCAGTCTTAGCGTGATTTGTAGCAAATATTACTACTAACTTTCACGTTTATAATAGTACTGTGGTTAATTATTATTAGTGTTAATTCCTAACTGTAATTTGTAACTTACTATAAATACATATAAATTAGTAGTTCGTAATTGAATCACAGTCATAGCCCAGTGGTATCGCTCACGAGGATAACCGAGTGAAGCGGGTTCAATTCCGGGCCTTGCACTCCTGATATGTTCATGTGCAAATCAGTTCTGTACCCACTAGTAAATATGTAAGTAGATTATAATATTATTAATATTGTCACAATTTTGCTCAATAAGTATAAACTTAAATAAAATCATTTGTTTTCTCATACTACTTACTAACTAATAAAACGCCATCGCTCCCGTATATCAACAAAGCACCATTCTAATGTCTTTCTCAATGGGATACTCGTGTCCGTCGTTTCCATGGCCCACGCGGTCGTGGGCGTCACTGTCGACCAAGTGCTATAAAAACAAAACTATTCACGCGATTCTGGTATTTTTGGACTACAAAATAATAACCGATTTCGAATACATGATAAATCTTTATGACAGCTGTACACTTTCCACAACACATATTTGTTTAACGGTCAAGATGGGGAGTATGAGGTTATGTGACATGTAGGTGGCAATTTAGTAGGAAATAACTATATAAATTCCTCATTTATTTAACAGTGAGACTAATATTTTTCATGTTATTTTTTTAACCTAAATCGCTTATGGAGTTAAGATGCTCACGATAACTTGATAATATTTATTTTGATAATCTCGGCTTGTGTTATTAGGTTATTAAATAAATAAAAGCAAGGCAAGTTTTTCTTTGTAGCATTTGTAAATGTCACATGTTTTCTCGTTTTTTTATATTCATTATGTATTTATAAAAAGTAATAATTCATATATTTAAAAATTATTTATGTATTTCTAAGGACCGTACCAGGTACTCTCTCTATGCGGTTTTTCATAGAGATAGATCTTTCGAAACACTGCATTAAATGCTTTATAGAATCAAGATCTGAAGAAGAAATCAGAATGATAAAATAAAAAATCTCACCCATATTATATTTGAAAACTTAACGGTTATAAATGGGTTAGGAGTTAAAGTTAAATATAATGTAGTATTAGAGTTCAAAAGACGGCAAATATTAACTGTGAAACAAATCGTATGCTTCACCCACCTTCTATGAAATGGGGCAAACAAAGTTTGTACTTATGCCGATAAAATATATAAATTGGACAGAAAAACCGTAAAAGAGTGTTTTTTTAATCCAAAACACAACGTGGAACATTGAAATAATTGTAAATTAATTCGGTAAATTGTTTATACAATAATTTTGTTTAAATCTGTACTGATTCAGTACCGCCATTTCCTCTCAGCGGAGAGGGCTCTGCGTACTAAATGCTAGTATTTTGACGTTTCAAAAGAGCTTATGAAAGCCTACTTGAATAATACATATATCAAGCTCTTTGAGATTTTAATTTTAAGCTCTGTTAAATTGTTCACTTTAGTTTATTATTCGCGAACAAAATATTTAAATGAAGTTACATCGTTCTAAATATTACGTTATAAGCTATAAGGGTTTTGCTGGATCGTTTTCGTTGTTTTCGTGTTAATTCTTTTTTGTTGTTTGTCATTGTCAGGAAATGGTTCTCATGAAAGAAAAAAAATAAGAAAGTTGTGCGGAAAATAAGGAATTAAAAAAAAACTTAAGATAATCAACGACGTGTGATGTATTATGTTGTGACAGTTACCATGATACATAATATTATGTGCAAATATATACGGGGCGATGGGAAGTAAATATACAAAAGTCGGCATACTAGTCTATCTATCCCGTACCAAGTAGGTAGTAGTGCCTCGTTGGTGTAGTGGCTAGCGAGTACGGCCACTCATCGAGAGGTCCTGGATTCGAGTCCCGGGTCGGACCAAATTTAGTTGTAGAGTCTTCCTGTATGGTAAGCCTCAGTAACAAGTTGGGAAGTTGGCGGTGTGTCACCCCCGTGCCTCAGAAAGAACGTAAAGCTGTCGTTCCTGCGCCTTAGCACTCACTGGTCGTGTCGATTAGTCGTCCCACCGGAGTATAAGAGTGATAGGAATAGAGAGTGCACTTTTATCTACACGTACACTTATGCATTATAATATCTCCAGCGCAGTTGGCCGAATGGCAATGGATGGCCGAAGTCAGTCGGAGAACATTATTATTATTAAAACATTAACACGTACCTAGGGCGAACCCGAGGGAAAGCCGCTAGTTCTATTATAATTACTCTATCTATAAATAATATAGGTATACGAAGATGTTTTGAGTTTCCCGACCAGGCGTTGACTATGGACCAGATTTGAAAGAAACTCAAACAACAGATAAACTACGCCCACAAAAGATACTTTTCTACATTCCCATGTCATAATATTTTATGCCTAATGCTTTCTGACAACACTTCAAATGTAATGTTAATAATTGATAAAACTATTCAAAAACTTTTTATGGAAACAAATAAAACATGTATATAATTAAACGTATCTACAGAAAAACTAGTCTTATCTAATCTTCTTCTTCTTTTAATATAAAAAAATCGTGTGTCACAGTGTTTGTTATCGAGCTCCTCCGAAACGGCTTGACCGATTTTTATGATTTTTTTGTGTATAGGTGTTTATTTATTTATTTATTATTTATTTAGTGTTTAGAATATGCTGTAGCCAATTTTTATTCCCCAAGGTGTTATCACCTAGGGGAATCACCTGTTGACGTTCATAAGGGCGACTTACTCTAGATTTTTTATTTTTTATTTATAGGCCGAATTTTTGTTTTTTATTCTTTTATGACTTAGCATCAAAAATATTAATAACCCTAAATTTTTATCCTTCTCCTATCACCAATCTCTATTTTTAATAGTGATTAGAACGCGGGCGGAGCCGCGGGACTTACTAGTTTCTCTATAATATATCACATAGCTTCACGGCTGTCGCTTTGTTGACGTTCAGTCGCAGTGAATAGTGACGTCTAATGATAGCTGTTGTCAACAATTATTAAGGTGGTTAGGTAGTGCTCGCTCTCGAGTGCTTTGATGGGGTCGGCTTTAGAAACTGTTACCAAAATACCCTTATAAATAATTATATGAATAAAGTATTTCTACCAATATATTGTATAATAGAGCTAATAAGGTTCGAAATACGAATATATTAGAAGAAATATAAAAAGCACTTAATTCCTTTCTCTAGTGTTAAGTTTTTGTCATTACTTGTTATTTTCCGGGGTAACTGCAGTATAATTTTTTTAAGGAATTCTTATATAATTAAAAAGTATTTATGTATAATAAATTATTTTATTATATTCAGGATACAATTTCTAATGAATTCTTATATGTATATCATATGCCTAATAAATTATTAAATCACACATTTAAATAGTAGGTATCAAATAGTAAAATATATACTAAAAGTTTTGTTTGTTATTTTGTTTATGAATAATTAGTACTACAAACATTTCTCCAATGAAATGTGTAAGTAAAAACTAAAATATGTCGGCCTACATCAACGTTCTCTACAAAACAATACTACCAAATCTGTTCGGAATAAGAAATACTTAGACAAAAGCTAATACCGCTCTCTACATATGGCCATGTAACTTAGCCCGAAAGCCGAGAACATTAATTTTGATTTCGCATCCAATTTTGGCATTGAGAGGTTGAATTTTTTGCTATATTTTTCAAGGCATCCGATAAACAAAGAGGCTCGTTAGCGGCTGGAATTCTGGAATCTGGTCGGTATTAATGGAAAAAAATATCTCCAATCAATCGGATGTCAACGACCCATCGATGTGGGAATCCAGATGGATACTGTGCATTGTCGAGTTTTTACCGTACAATACTGCCGATTTGTAGATGCACTTAATTGTGACAGAAGGACATCGCAAATATTTAAAGAATTCGCTAGTGGCTCATAATAAAGGATAATACGTTCGTGTTTTTTAATTTGTTATGTCAATTTTATTTATCAAGGGATTTATCAAATGATAATAATAAGTTGAAATACGATAAAAATACTTATTTGTAAATGTAGAATTATTGTTTGATGATTTACAGTCTTGTTACTCTTTTTCTTCTAACTAATATACTTTTAAGAATAAGTCGACACCAGTAAAATCTTTAATACATACTTGTTATTTAATTCAATTTTCTACTGGACGTACACTGTCTTCATAACATGCCATGTTCAATGCCCCGGGTGGTCTGAAAGAGATCGATTTGGCTGCAAGTGTTATTCTTATATATTTCGATGCACTTAAAATTTGAAAGGATACATTAAATTAGACATATACCTTCTAACACAAAAATATTTAGTATAAATACAAAAATCTTAGGTAATATTAGGTACTAAAATTGTTAATCTTTTGTTATTATATGTGTGTAATGGCGTTCGTTAAATAAATTATAATAAATTAATGGCGGGTAGATTCGATTTGAGAGGGAATATTTTTTATATATTGATCACAAAAAATATTATCGTTTAGAATTCAAGAAGATGTCATTTATAAATAATAAATAAATATGTTGGGACATTCACACAGATAGACATGTTGTAGAATTTATTATTATTTTTTTAATTATTCAACAATTAGGTCACCTCTCATGTCATTAAAATCTATGAATTATCATGCAAGTAAAATATCATAAAGCTATCGTGTTTGCATAAAATCAAAAAAGAAAGCAAGAGAACTCTATTGCTACATTTACTATGTAAGAAATAAGCTCGCTTCGCTTTGCTCGGTGTCGTGTATTTTTCCGGAATTAAAAGTAGCTTATGTGCTATTCCGGACTATAATTTATCTCTGTACTAAATGTTATCTATATCCGTTAAGCCGTCTCTTAATGCGATTAGACCAGGTAGGTTAAAAAAAAGGTTATTATTTAGTAATATTATGCTACGACTTTTAGGAACGGAACAATTATACAAAATGTTAAATACGTGGAGTTTAAAATTTGGTTTTAGAAGATAATTCTAATATTATCATTGTTTATGTAGTGCTACTTAATTACGTTATAATTGAACGTTTAACGCAGCGTCAGGTATCGCCGTTAGAGCTGATTGGTTTAATTTTATTTGTTTTACAAATAAGTGTGGTCGTCCACAACGTAGCGTAAGAGATTGCTTTGCATATAAAGGGCAAAACAAGGCTTGTCACATAAAATTAAAAAAGTTGAAATGTATGGGAACATTAAGACTTTGCCACATATTATAGATTGCAATGTTAATTAAAAAAATAATAATTTTGTGACATTCCTTGTTTTGCCCCTGTACCCTTCATATTATGTTGTATATATCCATATATGTTAAAAAAGTTATTTTTGTTTTCAATTTTACTGTGTAGTATAAACAATATTATCGTATATTTTATGTGTATTTAAAGTTATTTGCGAATTTTCAGTCACGTTATTTTAATTAAAAGTTACAACATCAAAGTCCCTTATTAATAGCCACAAATACTTTTTACAACACATTAAATCAAAAACATAAGCTTTCATTTAAGCGCAAGGCGTCAGATTAACATACGGGGGTCCCCTCTTGTAATATATGAAGTGCCTCCACCATATTATAAAAAATTCAAGTTTAATTTCTTCATTAAAAAAGAAAGACTAAAATATTTATGACGTAATTTTAACATTATTTCGTTTACGAAAAATATATTTTATAGCGCTACATAGCTTTATTTAATTAGTGGATTATAAGCCCACCATTTAAGTAGCTTAGTGCCGAATTTCAATAACGTCATGGAATGTGTAACCTTTTATTTTGATTGAGATAAGGAATCACTAAACGTTATTTTTATGTAACCACCTTGGGATCGTTTTCTTTGTTAATCAATGCGTAATAAACTTTAACAATAAAATGTAAAATGCTGTTATTACTTTGTTTAATACACTAGTGGTCTCGACTGGCGTTGCTCGGCCTTTTTTTTACTAGTGTGATATTTTTGTGATTTGCATAATAGATATTTTCAAATTTCCATAGTAAATATTTGGGTAAGTAATTAGTTTTACTTCACTTTACTGTCTTCAACACAATTTTTTAGATTTCATCTTTCCTTCGGGCTTAAGTTTAGAAACCTAAAAAAAGTATAAAGGAAAAACAAAAAAGTATAAAAATTAAGTATAATATAATTCATATAAATTCGAAAAACATAATAACATTAAGAATATACAATTTTCTTCTTTGCAGATATCGATTTTTTATTATGAGAGTATGACTTAAAAGCCATTTGAAAGCGATAAATAAAGTAAGAATCAACCCCACAAAAGGCATTCTTTTTTCTATTCTGTTACTTATAAGGCAATACATTAAAATTAACTATACGTATACTTTCCTCCACATTAAATAAAATACATATTCCCTTTTGCAAGGAACTTACATACGAAACATAGTCCATTGTATTGCGTACAATTTTAAAGTTTCCTATGGGAAAGCCGTGTCATTACCATTTAAACGATTGCTCTTAGAACAATATTCTATTCGCGTGGGTTTCCATTGATTGCCTCTTATTTATAGTGTATGAGAAAATTTTATAGCGTCCATGGCTTTACAAGGAGAGACATGTAACTGTTAAATTATTACTTCCGCTTGAAATTGATGGCCATCGCGACATAGTGCCATGGGTTAGGCACTGCCTTGTATCAGAATATTGCAAGTTCACTTCCTAACTATAATATTATATGATATTTGACTTGCAATTACTTAGGTAGATACGATTGAATGGATAGACAAATAGATGATTAATAATAATAATAAAAAACTTTTTATTGTTCTCATTAAGAGAAAAAAAAATATTACACAGTAGTATAAAAATAGGCCCACGATGGCGATAATCGCTACAATAATGATTATCCAAATACTTTTAGATGTAGGAAATAGCAAAGAGATAGACAGAATGTGTAGGTTTGTACATAAAAGGCAATTTATATCACGTTCTGCCCCGTTAGGCAAGACGATATTCTACATTAGATATCGCTAGTAGAAAATAAAATACGTACTATGTATTCAATCCTTATCCCTTATCCCTTGGCCCACGGCTGGGCATGGACCTCTCTCAATACGAGGGGATCAGGCCATAGTCCACCACGCTGGCCTAGTGCGATGGTTTTTCTCAGACATGCAGGTTTCCTCACGATGTTTCCTTCACCGTAAGACAAGTGGTAATCAGGATAGAAATAATTCGCAAATGAAAACATCAGAGGTGCGAGACCTTGATTCGAACCCGCATCATTCGCTCAACACCACAACTGGGCTACCACTGTCTAAATACGTACTATATATATTATGTATAGTCATATTATAATGAAAGAATCCTTCAAATCGATAATAATATGTCATTTCTATTTATTTTTACATTTACTATTAATAAAGAATTTCTCGTGAATCACAGGAAATACGATGTCAAAAGCCGCCTAGCCTTACTATCAGGACCGGCGGTTTGGTCCGGGTTTTGACGAAACTTTACCGCTTCACCAACTTGTGGTCAAATTTTACAAGCTACACTCTTTCATTCACGACTCTATTTTCTTAAATATTTAAATATACGAGTATTATATATAAATCTTTTTATAAATGTATGGCGGAATTTAATGCTCCGATTAAAAAGTAGTTTGAAAAGTTAGAACTCAACATTATTATGGATATTAAGTGGTTTACAGTTTTGGACTTGGCACAAACATGTGAGTAAATTACTGTGTAGGTATGTAACAAAAGTTTCGAACGAATAGCGACATTAGAGATAAAATTGTTGTAATATCACTGGCATTCTCTAGCAGTGAATAAGTAAGATTTTTAAATCAGTATTTTAGTCGGTTTCTTACGTAGACAAAATATGTATTGAAATCAAAGATAACATATTACCTAAATATAACCTTCTTTCTAAATCCAGGCTTTGACTTAGAATTTCTTTACAAAAAAACTTAATAAATACACTTTACCTTTAACTATCTAGGACTCAAACCTACGACCTCCGGAACATTTGCACATCCACTGAGCCAGTTAGTACACGGCTAGTATATTCAAACAACTTATTATTAAAATAAACGTAAATATTGTTAATTTATATCTATTTGTATTAAATCAATGCATTTACGATTATATGGTACTGAACTTTGCTATATCCATTTTCATCTTCACATAGGTATTTAATATGCACGAGGATCGAACACTGCCTTAATAGGCAGTGCCAGTGACGCCTAAACATAAATTTACTAACATTTTGGAGGATTTCTTACAAATAAATGCAAATAATATTAATTGAGAGGCTGTTTACATTGTAATATTCTTCAGGGCGTTAATTAACTAAAAATTTGCGAGCCTATTTAAAAAATAATTGTACCAATTAGAGAGGCTATTTTATATCTTCTAAGATGTAGCTGTAGAGTTATTAGAGCGTATATATTTAATGAGATAAACGTTTCAAGGCGTACCTAGTAAGTGTTGAAAAAAAACGGGACGGGTTTCTATACAAATCAATCGTTTATTAGCACATACAATGTTATTTCTTTTTAAATACTAATTATAATGTAAGAGAATCGACTATTATTATAAATTAATAAGTCTGTATGTGTATATACAATTTGTTATCTTTTATCTTCGGTAACTCAAAGGCCACTGTCGAAATACCTAGGGACAGAGGAGGTAGTTTTTTATAAAGTGAATATAATATTTTAAATTACATTGTAATTGAATGAAAAAGATGTAAATTATTAATTTGATGTCATATCTAATCTAATTAAACTTTATTCAAATTAAAAACTAATTTTATTTACGTTCTAGTTTAGAAATTGAGAAATGATAAGAAGAAATTAAGTGTAAACCAAAGTGCAATAATATTGAAATTACATTTAGTTGTAATTCTTAGATATTTAATTAGATGTTTAAGAAATAATTCGGCTTAGATTTTATGAAATATTGCTCAGATGAATTTCAGGCTTTAAAAATATACTTAACATTTTTGTTACTCACAAAACTATTCAATCCATCTCACTCGTGCATTATGAACGAATTTCATCAGTCTCGGTTGTGAAAATAAAACTGCAGCTAACCGCCTTGAAGCAATATCCGGGTCTTTGAAAATGTAACGACAAGCCAAGAAGTTGAACTCATGTCGTGGAATATTAAATATATTTTTTAACTCAAAGCTATAAAAGAAGTAGAATATTTCATTTGCCAAATCCCCATTTCATTCGATGGTTTTAGAAGAAAGTAATTGTTTAAAGATTCACAAATTAACAATTATCTTTTCCCATTTTGAATTTATTAATATCCACTCGCGATATCACGAAAAATTTAACAATACATACCTATTTCCAAAAGACCCACCTTTGGACTTCGCTTCAGTTCGATAAAAAGCAATGTACCTACTTTGAACTCATTGGTTAACTTCGTGCCAATTTTAGAAGTTAATGAAATTCAGTAAAATTTACTTAATATACTTAGTTAAGGAGACGTCAATTGCAAGTAATTTAATAAGCTTATTTCGGAGCGTATACTGCGAAAATGTATTTTTCCATACTTTATCGTTAAATTTTCTTCTGTACGCATAACTATATATTAAATTACTTCAAATACGATTGCCGTTATTCCTTATCCCGAGTGTATAAAGTAACCTAATCATATTCTTCGCATAAATCACTTATCAGAATTTTCAGTGAATGTGAATGAAGTAAAATTAGATATTGGAAGCGCAAACATCGCTTGTTTATACTCATCAAGGATTCCATCGAATTTCCAAATCAAATTGCTGATTTTTGTGAAAAATTAAAATTTTCACATTTGAAATGTTACTTTGGTTTGCTCATAGTCAATGCGCAGTGAACTTTTAAATGTTATTTGTGCGTTCTTACAGCAAATGTAATATGAGCAAAATTACTACTATGATTTTCCTCACATCGACCAATTAACTTAGATTAATATTTTTTTCACTATTATATATGACAAACTGTCTAACAGATACATTCATAAGGTATTAAAGAAGTAGGTTACATAAAAAATATATGAATAATATTCTTGTAGTGTGGCTCACGGTTTCCACATAATGCTGTCAGTAATAAACCGAACTTGGAACAGAAAGGTTGTCTCAATCAATAATATCATTGTTTACATATTATGGCGACCCTGCCAGCCTTATAGTCTTAGCCAATGTTGTAGGCCTCAATTAAAAATATCATTTCATTCTTACTTAATGCTTAACTTAGTACCGGCGTTTACAAATGGTTCTACACGTGTAGTTTATGTATGTACTCATTATGTATGTGTCGTATTACCGATAAGATAGACTATGCTTAATCCGGCCCTGTCAAAAAATCCGTATGTCGGACGTCTACTATTTACGAGACTACCTCCCTGCTAAATTTCATCTTTATATGTCAACTGCTTTTAGATATTTCTTTAGTAAGGATTTACTTACCTTATACAATTATAATTTAAATATACTTGTTGACTCTATGTTACCGACCAATATCCTTCGTGTCTTCTCCATTCTACGTGACACTGGCGAAGTAATCTGTGCTCAACTGGCACGCTTGAAGCCATTAATAAGAGAATTGAATTGAATTTAGATATTTCGTGATGGTTGCTGTTATATATTAAGGTATAAGAAAACAAACGGTCTAAAATACGATACATTAATGAATTTATTAAAGCATCTCTATGGTCATATCAATAAAGCCATGTTACACTAAAATATTAAAATATTTTTGTACAATATTTGACACAATATCGTTTTAATTTATAACGTAATCTGATGGTAAAATCCGTAACACATGATTGGGTTTAATTAAGCCAGCAATAACGAACCTTCAATAGGCTTTTGGCGCATCATTATAGAATGTTGACATCATTTTTGTCGTTAATAATAATTAATTATAATTTATAGGCATTTATTTAAAACTTTCCCGTCACATTCACTGTGCAAATATCAATTAGTCGTCGAAAATTACCGTTCAAAATTGAATATTATTGTGTTTTACTTATACTATAATTATTATTATGGATTTAAGAACAATTTAATTGAATTAAATCGATTATTATCGCAGTATAATACACAAAATACGTGTATTCTTAACAATCTGCAGTAATTAGGCGTATTTTTTATATGATGTATTAGGTATCGCGTATCTGAAATAACCAGAACGGAATTCTGCAGAATGTAAATTCATATTAGAAAACAAAATTACGTTTTTATCAGTGAACTTTAAATTGAATAACTTTAAGGATCTACCTTTATCTACCATCACTTCAATATCACTACATATTATAAAACAAAGCCCTCCGGCGCGTCTGCTAATGTCAGTCTCAACTCAAAGACAACTGCGCCGATTTTCATGTTGTTTTCACCAATGGATAGAGGTTCTGGAGGAAGGTCGCAGTATTTAATTAGTCAGGTTGTTGTATACATTTACTAGCGGAGCCCGCGGCTTTGCTCGCGCTAAATCTAAGGACGAGCCGGGGAGCGAGGTAGTCGCTAGTATAAAAGCCAAATACCTCGCGAAATAACGTGCTCGCTAATTAATACCGAAATTATTCCAGAGACACATTAATAAGATGAAGACGACACATTTGGCTTAGTTTTAGTGAGCCTACTTGCTATGCTCGCGGTCCCGGGTTCCCGTTTCGCTGGGGATATTCATTTGTTTAATGAGCAAGAATGTCTATATTCCAGTCATGGGTGTTTACTGTTTATATTTATAAAACTTATTACGAAAGTTTGTCAACTATGTAGCTGATATCCATAACACGAGCCTGGTGGCTTATAGTGGAACTAGGTGGTGCTGTGAAGAGTAAGTAGGTATATGCTAGAAAATATATTTTAAAGTTTAACCGCACTAGACGTAAAAGGCGTTAAAATAAATATATGGATATCCGTCATTTTAATGTTACACAAACCAACATTGTAAATTGTACAAAGCTTTAGACATCCACAAGATTGATGAAGATTTCAATAACAAGAAATCGAACCTGTCATCTGCATATAACGATGAATAATATTAATTAGAGACAGTTTCCTCCATATACATAGTTATTATAATGTACATACCAAATAATCTAATTTATCTCTTAAACTAAATCCTCAACAGTCAACAGAATTGCTTTAAAGTGTGTCTTAGATACTACGAGTAATTATCTATGCGCCTGCATATTTCGATGCAGCAAAGCGTGTATCTTGATTCATTCGCAAAACAAATTACATCAGGCGATATGATTGAATTGTAATTTCCTTTTAGCCTCGCTTCTAATTACAGCATTTTAACAAAACAATCATTATATACTTATTTAACGTGGTACGTTTTATTATATTGCCATTAAGGTTTCAAATGTTTTTAAAGTCTCACTGCTGGCTCAGCAGTGCTGGGCAAGGGCTTCCCTTTAATACGAGACGAGTCAGGCCATATCGGCCCTTCACCATGTCCGGTTTGGCGGACTTCAAAATATGTATGTGTGTTCTCTCCGACAGACTGTGGTCATGGCGGCTAATCTCATTGAGACTAGCCAACTAACAAACTAACATGAGATATTATACTGCACAAGGATTCCTCTCACTCTTAATACTCCAGTGGGACGACTACTCGACAGACCAGAGAGCTAAGGCGCAGGACTGACGGCTTTACGTGCTCTCCGAGGCACGGGGGTGACACACCGGCAACTTCCCAACTCCGAGCTATTACTGAGACTTACTAAATAGAAAGACTCAATAATTAAACTTGGCCCGACCTAGGACTCGAACCCAGGACTCTCGATATATGACCGTACATGCTAGCCACTACACCACCGAGACAGTTAAAGTTTTTGTATTACGAATCATGTATTTGTAACTTTTTCTTCACGAAGTGTTCCTAAGAACGAACAATATTAAAACAAAATTGAACTAAGTTCAAGCTGTCACTTTTCTTCAAGCCTTTAGACCAAAACAAACATTTAAACTATGGCAAATATACATTTAATCAGTGCAGGATTCTGAGCAACGATGTAAGTATGTTCGCATAAGTAAAGTTATTATTAAAGCTGAACTACCCCAAGTATTACGCAATATCTCGTTAAATTATATCGATTGCACAAAGTTAGTAGGTATATCTGTATAAGTTATAGCCACGCTGTATTGCGCTGTATTAGATACTTCAAACATCTTAAGAGGAACTTATACACATACCTAAAGGATGCAATGGTTCGTGTTCATGGACCGCGTGTTTTTTAGGGTTCCGTACCCAAAGGGAGTAAAACGGTCCGTCTGTCTGTTCGTCTGTAACCAGGCTGTATCTCATGAACCGTGATAGTTAGTTGAAATTTTCACAAATTATGTATTTTTATTGTCACTATAACAACATATACAACAAAAAAAAAAGAAATAAATATTTAAGGCTCCCACAAACGTAATTTTTTGCTCGTTTTTGCTCCATATTGATGCTTGAAATAATCACAGAATATTTAGTTATATATTCACTTTAAATATTAATAATTCAATTAAAATAAAACAAATATTTTAAGGGGGCTCCTATACAAAAAACGTGATTTTTTACCGTTTTTATAGATAATGGTACGGAAACCATCGCGGGCGAGTCCCACTCGCACTTGGTTTCATATTATTTTCAACATTTCAATACTAGTAACTCACCATCGCTTACAGGGGTCGCTTTTTAAACAGTTAGCGATTCCCATACAATAAACAGTTCTGAAATTTTCAATTTTCGAAGTTCATCGACCCTCGTTTCGCTCAGATGCCTAAGTGCCTAAGAGTAGCCTCAGTGTTGCTCCAAGTTATAGTCTATTAGTTGATTAATTCAACATTTTTGAGAATACACATTACACAATTCATTCGTTTATTTATAGAACTTAATAATATACATTTCAGTTAAACAATTGTAATTATAGAGCTTTTGACACAGCTGACTTGCAAAGTCGTTGTTTGTAATAACGAAACTTATATTTTGTTCTCGAAAACCTGGCCTGCTTCTCTGGGCGTAAGTTAAAATAAATTAAACAGTCTTAATAATTTTACTCCTTATAACATTCACAGCTATCTGCGAGTAAGTCTCGTCAAAATCCGGTCCAGCCGTTTCATTAGGAGGAACAAGCAGACAGACTAATAGGCAGACAGGCAAAAATTACAAAAATTGATTTTTTTGATGTAAGTACCGTATATACGAGTATAATAATAATAAATAAAAATAAATATGCACTTAGTGAAAAGCTGTTAATTTGAAATTAAAATATAGTTTCACTTTTGTAATGTACTAATTAATTATTTCACAAGGCTTAATTTTCACATAACTGAACTATCACTCTTCTAAATTAAGGCCTAAATGACATATCTCTGTTGCTGCAGCGTCATATCAGTCAGCCGCGAGCTTTCAATATTTTTTTAGTATTTCGCTAAGTTATTCAACCCTGATGTTAGGTTTTTTTTCAAAGTTCGATTTATAATGTATTCCACAAAAATATTGACAAATTAAGGATTTCCATTTTTTAACCGGTAAAAAAAGATAAAAAAAATATTAACGACACAGGTAAAAACCTATTTACAACTATGGACTTACACAATACTCATGCTTCTATCGGTTTTATGCCTAAGTTAAACAGTAGCGTACCTGTATATTAATTTTATCAAAATAAATCGGTAAATCCAGCTGTTGCCTTCAGTTTCACTTAAAATAGTAATCTGACTAAGCATTTACATACTATTTTATGAAATTACACTAAGTGTGTCAATGTTCTGATATTACGAAGGTAAAGTATAAAATAAAATAAAAGTAATTTTGAATTCAATTTATTACTTTTACACATAAAACGTACAAATATAGAAAACCTAATCTACTGAACACTATTGGCACTAGTTCTAGAATGTAAATGATATGATTAACTAAATATAACACAACGAAGGTGAAATCATAGAAATAAAATACTTAGTATATAGCGTTTATAGGTTAATATTTCTATTTTATATTATACTATATTATTTTGTTTATGGCTTAAGCTGTATTGATTTAACACAATTCCTTTTTCATTGTCACGTAGAATAGATATTACAATGGATATTCGTCGACATTTTGGTGTTTGTGATATATTTTTCGATTGTAAACTATCCAATTTGAATAAAGACTGTTAACTGTTAGATAGATTGTGGTAGTCCAGTGTCCCAGTAGCCCAGTCAAATCCGGGTCTCGAGCCTCTGATATTCCCATGTGCGAATCTTTTCTTACATGGTTACCACTGGTTTTACGGTGAAGGAAAACGTCGTGAGGAAACCTGCATGTCTGAGAGAACCTAGCGAGTTTTCGAAAGACATGTGAAGTTCGTTAACGACGTCCGCCGCACTAGGCCAACGCGGTAGACTGATCCCCCTCGTAAGACAAGTGGTAATCATGATAGAAATGATTCGCACAAGAAAATATCAGAGGTGCGAGACCCGGATTTGAACCCGCATCACTCGGTTATACAAGCAACGCGTTACCACTGGGCTACAACTGCCTACATTTTATATGTAAGAATGTTTTAGAACTCATAAAATATCGATAAATATTTAATAGTTCAATCAATTACGTGCTATGAAAAAATAATAATTAATTTTAGAATATTTCCAATTTTACCTCAAACATTCATCAATTGCATACGGTAAATTGTAATTTGTAATTACATATTGGTTGAAATAATGTGAACAGCCACATTCAAAACTCGTTTTAAATTAATGGATGAAACGCATGAAAGTTCTAAAACGATAATAAATGAAAAATAATATTATTTTTTTTACACAAAAACTTAGTAATGATATAATATTAAAATCAAAGAGATTTTAGCCAGATTTCTATGCCTGAATCAGGGCCGGACCGTGTATTTGGAGAAACTTTGGCTAGTCTTTCTTGGATGAAAAGAAGGTTATTTTTATGGACTTGATTTTTTAATTTGAGATATTTTCTTATTATTTACTAAAAGTAATACTAGATATAAAAAAAAATAAAGTAAATTCTTATTTCTAGTAACATAAAAATAAAAATGAAACAACACATAAACATAGTTACATTCTAACGATGAAATTTAAATGCCTTTGAGAACTTTAATATAGTATAATTCAAATTTTTCTTGTTCAACAAAACTCAATTAGCATCTAGATAAATCGGGCATGCTCTTCTCTTTGCAATAGGCGTATGAAGCAGGCCAAGCTTTAAAGCCGACTCTGTCGTAGATTCGTTTGGCGCAACGAACGTCATCAGCCAAGTCCTCGTTTAGAAGATCTGTAGGAACACAGAATGTTACAAAGTAATTTTCAAATCAGAATTTCAGTCGTAGTGGGATGCGATATTTTAGCTTAGGCTTTCGCATCCGAATGCCAATTAGCATTTCGTTCGAAACAGCTGATGTTGAGAATGCTGCTAATGGTTTTAGAACTAAGAAATACTTTTGAAAAAGTTAATCATGCCTAAATAAATAGACATAGTTTTTGCTACAACTTATTGTTGAATTTCTGTATTTTTCGAAGAAAGTGTTTGTTTATTTTATTTAAAAGTATGTAGTTTTCTTCCTATTAAAAAAAATACAACACAGCGTTAGCGTATTAAATTTCTTGAAAGAAATTTTACGTATACTCGAGCAATTATGAAAGTCACCGTAGCAAAAGGAAATCTGCATTAAGCAGGTGCTAGTGTGATATAATAACCTGGAGAGGGATTAATTAAATTAGCAAAGTATTAATACCTTCGCACTTCATACTGCAGTGGCCTCCTTTTCTACCTTTCTTGCACCATTCCTTGTTGTTGATCTGTAAATATATTTATATTTCAATAAATAAATAAATAAGTTGAGACATTATTACATCAGCGCCATCTAGTTCCGTGGTAAGCTATGAGGCTTGTGTTACGAATACCAGATAGTTGATATACTACACATATAAATTTTAAATATATACACCCATGACTGGAGTACAAACATTCATGCTCAACAAATGAATATCCCCAGCGGGACTCGAACCCGAGATCGCTGGCGCAGAAAGTAGGGTCACTACCAACTGAGCCAAGCGTGTCGTCAAATATAATTATCAACTTTTACATTTATTACTACTCTACCTTTGTTTAGGCTCTCTGTGTACTTAATTTTATTGAAATCTGTCGAGCTTTTTAAATGCGAGGAGTAAAACAATCAAATAACATACAAATTTTCGCATTTATAATGATAGTCTGATAATGATGTTAAGTGTTTCTTTATGATTTTAAAATGAGCTCATGTTATGGAAAATAAACCCATATGGAAGACATGAAAATACAGTAATGTTTCTTCATCGTAAGGAAACTGGTAATTGTGTTGATCGCACATAAAAATACAGTGTGATAATGCAAGACTCGGGATTCGAACCCGTTTTCATGGTTTCTTCAACAAGTGCGTTAACACTTAGCTACTGCTGCTTTTTGTTTTCACAAAACTTTATTAACTAATAATGGTAAAAGAAAATAGTTTGCACGTATCAAGTAAAATATTAATACAATTTATCTTCCCTATGTCATATTTGTCACTATGTGAAAAAGTGACAAATTGACTTAGCGTACTTGATTAACGGTTCAAACATAAAATACTAAAAAAGAAAACATTCGCCTTACAATGAATAAGCATTTTATAACTAAAATGTAGACCAAAATACATAAGACTTTAAAATCCTTTCTTGAAGCAAGAAAAGTTCTTTAATAAATTGTCACGTAAGAGTCTTAAAGAAAAAGGGAGTTGGAAAAAATCCGGCATTAGGAAAGCGACAGACCATTCTTGAGATGCAATAAAAGAAAAGATAGTTCATATAAGGACGCGTCCTTTTGTCGCCGGTTAGGGATTCCTTAGAAATACTTGACTCACAAATAGCAACTTATTGTGATTTTAATATAAAGTCGAGCTTTGGACTACGATGTAATTTAAGTGTCCACTAAAGTTCATTTCAATAAAATATTCGCTTTTCCTGAATTATTTAACTTTTAATGTTAATGTATAGAATTCATTTTTTTACTTTTATGTATGCAAAAGTATCTATTAGCATAGAGTTGATTTTAATTTTTACCCGTACGAGTTACCAATAGACTAAAATGACATTATTTTTATAATATACATACTAGCGACTCACCCTCGCTTCGCTCGGGTTTGTCTCTAGATTTATAGCCAGTGAAGCCGCGGGTTCCGCTATTTATATACTAAAAGCTTCCTCGAGAACCGCTCTATCTATTGGTGAAAACAGCATGAAAATCAGTGCAGCAGCTTTTGAGTTTATTGCGAACAAATAGACAAACGGACGACTTTGTTTTATAATATCTAGTAACGTTAAAAATAATAATTTCCTTATGTTCTACTCATTAAAAAATATTTTGTTAATAGAGGTAGCCTTAACTAGCGTTATACTGTAAAATTTATGTTTAACTGTACTGAAAAATTAATAAATTATTTAATTCATTTCAAAAAAAAAAATATGGTCAGAAGACAAAAATACAAAGCGGAGCGTACTTTTGCCTTGCTTTGATCAAGTGACGTTTATTCGACACAAGAGCCTTGTTTCCGTCGTCAGATTGAGACTGCGTCTTACGATCGGAACTGTCATTTCAAGATGCAATTGAATTTCAGAAAAATATTGATGTCTGTTACCTAGACCGGAGAAAATATATTGCTAGAAAGATTTAAAATAGTCTGCAAAGTTGATCTGAGAATCTGATTAGGTAAAGAAGACGTATTATAATAATGTTACATTTATTTAAGGAATGACTCTTTTATGTGTAAAAGTTTTAACGTTTAATTTACTTTAAAAAGATATTAAATTAATATGCACAGTGAACCTGCAGACGCTAATTTAAGAAAAGTTCGGTCAATTTTCTCAAAGCGACTAAAGTTAAAGCTGTCTTTTGTCTCAGATCAATCTGTATTCCGTATAAAAACTTTGTCTATAAAAGATGAACTTTGTAAAAAAATACCAAAGTTTCTAGGATGATGCATAAAATAAAATATAATTAATTTTACTGCTAGTAACTAGTAACTGCTAGTAATTAAATTAAGTAATAATTAAAGGTAATTGATGATAATTTGAGCTTTTTTTGTGCTTTTTATGAAAAACGACTGTCGCTCATTAAATCTCGTGACCGCGATATTAATAGCTTAACCGCAGAAGCTTGCATTATTTCATGCTTGTGACAATTACTGAAAAGAGATACGTTTGTGAGTTTTGTTTGTAATATAAACTTTTTAAAGCAAATTCAAGAGGATATCAAAACACATATTTTTGTTAATATTTGTTAAAAAAGTTACCCACATTTGAATAAAATAAGTAAAAAGAAATTAAAAATTTTATAAAACAGCGACGTTTCTTTGTATATTATTATAATATTTACATCATCTTTAGTCAGTACGAAAATAACGTTTAAATGATATTTCCGCAGCATTAAATATTCACGTCACGTCCAACATCATATAAAAGGCAATTAGCCATAATATTTCATTTTGATGAAAAAAGTGTCCGATACGCATTTCTCCACTAGGGTCGCTATAAAAATGCAAATTTCAGAATACTCAGCACTGCATTTTGTATTTAGTCAGCAAACACGTTTTTAATTAATTCGCTTATTTATTTGGCCATTGATGGTACTGTGGAATTATCCATTACAGACGTATAACGAGAAGTACTCGTACGTACTTTTGATTGAGTAGGGCTGCGTTTGAATGTTGGTAATATGATGCTTATTTGTAAATTCCCAATAAATCCGTTTTAAATATAATCCCTCTTTTTTCTTTAACGCTGTTTATTAGGGTATTGAATTATAACACATTGTATTCTAACAGTAACCTGTTATTCCAGGCCATAGACTGTAGTGTGTGACTAATTTTCTTCAAAATCCGGTCAGCCGTTTTAGTATAGTACTAGTAGCCAGTAGTTGTTTTAAAACACATTATTCTTCTTAAAAGTGACCTAATATAAAAGTTAAAATAAAAGTAGCCTAAGTAACTCCTTATAGCATAAAGCATCAGTCATTGATCCAGCCTTTTCGGAGATTAGTGGATTAGTCCCAGCAAACAGACATACACATAGACAAAAAAATATTAATAATACCTAAATTATTTTTTTAATAAATTATTATTAAATTAAAAATATATAAATTATTTAAATTAATAATCTATATATCTACAGCATACTCCTTTATAAGCATTTAGTAAAGGTTGTTATTTCGACATTACAGAAAAGCATTTTAATTTTATTTATCTGCATATATTTTAATATATTTATCAGATTTAAAAGAATCTCTTATAACGAAACGTTTTCATGTTTTGAATATTTCATACAAACTAATTAAAGTAAGAATCGTGTCGAATATTCTAAATTAGAAATACAATACTTAAGTAAAGGACCTGCACTTAGCAAATACGTTTTTTTCTGAACACTATTCATTTTGTATGCACATTTTAAGCGCTACGCTATAATGAAATACGTACAACAAAACATCTCGCATAATAATTTTACAGTGCCTGAGGTGTTTTCAAACTTACAATGTAGTTGCTGTTATAAAAATATTATTTTTATACTTTTCCTCCACACTCTATACACTAATAATAAACTATATTTTAAAATCTCTTGGAAATTTAGTGCATACATGGATAATTTATAGCATTCAAAATTAAGCATTTTTGATAGCTAATTTTAAAATAATATATATATATATATATATATATATATATATATATATATATATATATATATATTACTCATTATTTTATAAGCATTAAGCATATAAATTTTAAATACATACATATTATAAATAGGAGCACCCATGACTGGAGTACAACCATTCTTACCCTACAAATGAATGCCCCCAATGGGACTCGAACCTGTGACCGCTGGCGCAGAAAGTAGAATGACCAACTGAGCCAAAAGTGTCGTCAATAGAAGCCTTGACGATTTGTTCAAACTCGTTCCTTGTAGACCACGTTAAGCTATCAGGCAGTCATGTCGATTTCTCAATGAGATTTAAATGCGTAAAGTGTGCATTTATGTCTACGAATATACGCACTACACTATAATATTCCTCGCGCAATTGGCTAGTCTCAGTGTGGTTCGCCACTGTAACTGAAATCGGTTAGGAGGACATTATTTTACTAGGTACGGCTCGGTCTGCGGGAATATTTTTATTTACGATCACTAAATGATTCCTTTTCTGTATAGTATACAAATAGTTAGCAACTTCTCCGTCTCTACGGTTAAATGGTTTAGAAACGCATAAAAAAGTCTTTAAAAAAATAAGATGAAATCCAAAGAAAAAACTTTATTTTTCATCAAGGACTACTCGCAGTCGTATAAGTAATAACCCACCAAAGTTTCATCACAATCGGATCAATGTTTTAGAGACGCATAGAAATAAGCATATGGACAACCCAATTCGGTTATTTTGAATCAGGTAGGTGGTATATATGGTATGGTAGGCTTTAAATTATTGTCTATGGATGCCTTGACATAAAAAATGGCATGAAACACCATCACGATAAAGTATCGATAGAGTACGTATTTCACAGTCATCCATTGTAAAATCCAAACATTTTGGTTCTACATTCCCAATATAAAATATCCTAAATGAAACTCGTACTCAATTCAAATTGATATTTCTATCCAAAATCCAATAACATAATCTTAGATTCCATCCAAACTGTAAACATTAGAGCGGGACCAGATTAGCAATCTCGGAAAGTATTAGAACGCGATACGTTATTTACCGACCGCCCCGACTGATTTCAATCGCTACGATTTGCACACAGGACGTATTTAGTTCGAGTACATAGAACGTGCATACATCTTGCGTTTAGTTACTTTAAATTTTACTACTGCAGTTGCTACTGGGTGTCATCATGAATAACTGTGAGAAAAGCTTATTATTATAAATTATATTATATTTAATTAGCGATTCCCGCGGCTCCGCCCGCGCCCGAAGGATGTAAATTTAGGGTTATAAGAATTTTTGATGTCAAATTATAAAAAAGAGTGAAATAAAAATTTGGTCTAAAAATAAAAAATAAAATATCTAGTGCCGCCCTTATCACCTAGGCCCTAGGGGAGTAAAAATTTGCCTACGACCTATTCTCAGACCTACCGAATATACTCAAAAAAATCATAAAAATCAGTGAAGCCGTTTTGGAGGAGTTCGAAAATAAACACTGTGACAAGAGATTTTCATAATATACTAAAGAAGAAGATTAATTACAAAAAGGAATTACTTTGAAAATGCGTACACAAAATTTTGGTTTTTTGGGTCTCATACTTCCCACGTGAAAACTGAATTATTGTATGTGACTATATAAGAAATTATCAACAGTCAGTACTAATTTTCACCACTAATTGCTTTAAATATAATAATAAGATACCTTCGGTTAAATCAGAGAATTTTTGTAATGGTCATACAACAAGAGGGAAGCCGCAGGCAAAAACTTGTTTGCAGAAAATGAGGAGAAAAGACTATATTCTCTCTACAGACTAAAACACATTAATAGTATTAAAATTTATGTAACAGACTTTTATATAATATAGAATAATAAATATATATCTAGCGTAAATACGATCCGCCTCTTTGCAGACACCGCAATTGAGATTTCCTTGGTGATTGAAAACGTAAGTACATGTCAGTTTCCTATATCGATGCGGGTTTATCTGTTGCTGGTGATGTATTATTATCGATAAAAATATATTATTTAAATAATTTAAGAAAAAAAATTAAGTAATTCATGACTTACTCTTGATTTGCTCGTTTGTAGGTGCCAAAAAACTAGGTGTCATAAAATGTGTTTACGTTATCAGAAGATGATCTTTTTTGTAAAGTAGTAAATCTTATATATACACGCTTTAGCAATTGTTTTAGAAGTTCGATTGTGAAAAATTGCAAGTAATCGATTAGAAATGTGTGTTTTGATGATTTAATAAATATTAACTCCATAAAAGTTTGCAGGTAAAACGAAAGTCTTTTCCATATATTCTTTTTTTTGTGTTTCATGTCATATGAGATACTCTTATTATTATAAATCATTTACTTAATATGCTAGCAGTAAATAAATAATATCGATAATATCCGAACATCTCTTACCGATTTTCAATGAACATAGACGAATGGTATAGAATTGATGGGTGTGAGTAACGACTTCACTTGGTCACAATACAAATCTCTTAATTTGAGAACAGTTCGAGTGTTTGTTGGTCTTTTGTTCAGAAACACCGAGCTTTGACACAATGCTGGTATTGATGAAATGTGCAAAGGAAAAAAAATGGCAGCTTCGTTGTTTTCGTCTACCTTTATTCAAATTGCTTGGCTTTTTCGTAACAACCTAATTATTTTTTATTGAAGACATCCAATTATTCAGATTTTTTGTGTTATTCTTAGGATTGTTGTCTAAGATCCGAAGTAAGGTTGTGTTCCATTTAGTATAGGGGCCAAATTATTCTTATTACCTTAATAATTCCTATTCTTATGTATCATTTGCTTGCTTGCTGTTACTACAGTTTACTGTTATGCTAAACCATCTTGTCCTATTTAGAAGTATTAATATAACATTAGATATATAATATTACTGGTGTTTTATGCGTATCTTTACTCGATTGTGAATTTTCGACTCTTAGCAATCACATCTGTTTAGTGTTTGTTAACTTTTAAAGTCACTGAATAGATTTTGAAAAACTTTGGTTCGGTCATAGATTCTATCTCTAGATCAGATATTAGCAACCCTTGAACTCCACCTCACCTATTACGCGAGCACTGCTACGGGCAAAGGCTAGTATAATATAATAGTAAAGTTATTAATCATTTTTAAAAATTACCTACCAGAGACGATGAACCCACAACCTCTCTCTTATCTGTCAGTAACAGTCACAAGCCACATTGCAATATGATTTATGTTTAGATATAAAACAAAGTGGTGCCGTTTTTAGGGAAGTCCCCTGGAATTGTAATAGCCAATTGCATCTACTGGGTCCTCCCTAGTTTTGTTTATGCAAACTAAATTATACATTCTGGTACAAATACTATAAGTTAAGCTCGCTTTATAAACGCAGCTGCTCCGGAGGGCTAAGCTGATGTACGGTAAAGCTACATAGTAAATATATACTACAATACATCTAAAATATTATATTATTTATATAGTACAGTACTTTATATGAAATTGTAGGTAAAATTAATAATAATTATAAAATTAGTAACCTAAAAGAAGTTATTTACGACTACATTGATATCTGAATTTTCATTGTTATAGATTATATAATAGTTTTGAAAAGCTACGATGAACCTCAATCGAGTAATACTACAAATTATTATTATTTTAACTTATTATAATAGAGCTTATTATTTCGTTTGCGAAATTAAAGAAATGCTAAGTATCCATTTTATTTCTTCCATCTTTCCATAATTTGAGTGGCATCGAGAAATATTCATATTTCAAAAATTATTATTATATTATGTTTACAATAAATAATATAATTCCTATTGGACTAATATATATTATGAATGCACAAATTTGTATGTATGTATGTTTGTTACGTGTAACACTGAAATGCTGAACGGATTTCAATCAAATTTAGTATAGTAACGAAGCAAGGCTAGAACGGATTAAATTATTCAAAATTATTCAATTTAAAGTAATAGTAAGATTAAATTACAAGTAATTCAGAGAGCATTGTAACCTAACAAACATTATTCACAAATCGAAGACGGCAACAAAGGGTCCTGGCCGCGAGGTCGGTGCACTGGCCCACTTCCATCTAAATTAACACGGTGAATCTGCCCATAATGCGTTTCATCCGTTTGGGTAACGTCAGAAGTGAATAAGTGAGTGGTATTCTATTTATTCATTATACTATTTGACCGACTTGCAATAGGAAAAGTAGGTACCTTGATATGAGTGTAATCATTTATGTATATAAAGCGATATATTTGCAAACTATCCATACTAATATTATAAATGCGAAAGTAACTCTGTCTGTCTGTCTGTCTGTCTGTTACCTTTTCACGCCTAAGCCACCCAACCGATTTTGCTGAAATTTGGTATGTAGATAGTTTGCATTCATGAGAAGGAAATAGGCATATTATTTTTTGGAAATTCAACCCCTAAAAGGGTTAAAAGGGGTGGCAAAGTTTGTATGAGAAAAATATTTTTATTGCACATTTTTGCATGAAACTTTGAATTAATGCTTTTTAGTACAAATGATGAAACACGTATTTCAGGGTTTTTCGAAATTCACCCCCATTGGGGGTTAAAGGGGGTGGCTAATTTTGTATGGGAAATTTAATTCTATTGAAATATTTTGCGTGACACTGAAATAATGCTCTGCAATACAAATTATGAGATACTTATCTAAGCGTTTTTTGAAAATCAACCCCTATGGGGGTTAACGGGGGTGGCACAATTTGCGTAGGAAAAATATTTAACAGTAATTTTTACCATAAGTCCATAACAATGAACCACGTACATCAGTTTATCATTAACGAAAAACACACAAAGAAATTATGATACACAGCGTAGCAGTGGCGGCACGGCAGGATGCTACACAGTAGTTTTCAGAAAAGAGGGCCAGAACTTTAAATGGGGAATCAGTCCTTGGTACATTATAAGTAACAGTATATAAGCAAAAATGTTTATTTTATTCACTCTTAGCGCGAGCGAAGCCGCGGGCACCGCTAGTTGTGAATAAATTTTTGAATGTTAGTATAGATTTCTCAGAAATAAAATATTTTCCCGCAGGAAAAAGTATTCCAGATATTAAGACAATTAACCATCTATCATTATACCAAATTTCATCAAAATCCATCCAGTGGTTTTCGTGATGCGGTCACAATCAGACAGACAGACAAAATTCTATTAACTATTAGAGTTTCGATAAGCTATTAATAAGGCCAATATATCCAAAAAATATTTAAATGTATAGATTTGACTCGCAATTTTACTATGTATATAGATATGTTGACATTCACTTTGTTTACCATACGCTAGTGCGATTACCGACATTTGTCACGGGTTATAAAATTTTAAATTCGATCGTTTTTGCTAACCTTACGGGATGAGTATTATCTGGATGTTCTGATTGTTATATCTATTTTATTATTAGAGTGCGGTCGCAATGGGGCAGGTTAGACTGGAAATTGTCGACGATTCTATTTAGAATTAAATGCAGAATGTGTAGCAAACACTCTACGAATTAAAACATCTGTTAATCAATGAATATTATTTATTATGAATTACCTACTACGAATCACTACATATTAAAAAAAAATTCCGGCGCGTCTGTCTATCTGTTCGCGTTAAGCTCAGAAACTACTGCACCGATTTTAATGTTCTTTCACTGATGGACAGAGTGGTTAACGAGGAAAGTTTTCGTATATAATTTGTCAAGTTGAATAGTTCGACCGATTTGTATTAAAATATGTTTAATTTCCAATAAATTATTTGAAGAAATTGAGTACAAACTCATAGTATTTTTGCGGACTTTTGTATTTTTTGAAATCTAAACAAAATAGCGTCAGTTAGTACGAATATTTATTGAATTTATATGTGACTAGCGGACCCGACAGACGTTGTTCTGTCCACATATAAATTTTTTATAAACTTTTCCTCCCGGTGAAATGTTTTATTACGCATTCGCAAAACAACATTTACTTCGCACCTCCCAGTATGAATTCGCTGATTTAATTACCATTGCACGCACCATGGCAACGGTAATAACATGATACGTCAAACGCCATTAATGTTATAAAGATTTTTTTAATTTCCTTTTTTCCGCACAACTTTCATATTTATTCACCTTTAAAACCTTCCCTGGACTTCCACAAATAATTCATGACAAAAATTAGCCAAATCGGTCAAGCCGTTTTCATGCTATGTCGTGACAACGGAAAACGGGTTTCATTTTTATATATATAGATAGATTATGGAATTTATTGTAATTTTAATGGCCTCACTATATTTATATAGGACTATTTACATATTATTGGCGACTCTGTTTCGTTTTGAAAATAGCTACGCTTTCTTCTGAAACCAATATTCATCTTTTGTTCCATTATTAATGCATTGTTATGCAATGCAAGTGACAAACAAACATACATAGACATACACACAAACTTTCGCATTGATAATAGTAGTAATGTCTAACTATTGTCAAAAACTTATGTAAATATAGTAAAAAAATGACAATGTAGCTTCATATATGAAAAAGATTTTTAGATGAAAACATTTGTAGGCGAACATTTGGAAATTACAATCAATCATTTTTGTCACGCTTTGAGAGTTTACTGTATAGTGTTTTATTATTGGCAATTTGTCTTCCAAATTGTGTTACCATTTCAAATTATTTATCTATATTTATTAGTTTGTTTTATAAAATTCAGATCCACAAGATCGACTTTTCATTTGAGGTTAAAGGCTGTCATGGCTTCGTTTAATTAGAGCGTTAGTAGTAAAGATTTATTTGTACCACAAGAATCACAGCAAGGTATCTTTTATAGTAACTGAAGTATACACGAAATTTAAAAGGTAGAATTATATACAGTTTACCAATAATTAATTTTATTGATCTAATTAATGTAAAGAAAAACAATATGTAATACAAAGTATAAATGATATTATAGTAAGCTTTTTAATTTTTGCAATTATATTAAATACTTGCCTTTCCCGCGGCTTCGCCCGCGTTCTAAAGGCTGGAAACCAAATTCTTTCCGAACCGTCCGGTATGGTACCTCACCATCCACATCCTCACCATCGTCCGTCTTGTACGCGGTGATCATATTTATTTTGTTGCGGAGTTATGTTAAAACTATGATATCTCGAAAGATATTGATTAGAATTAAATGATGCCAAGAGTAATTATTTTGTTTAAAATTAAATACTTGTGATGGGTAACTTATTTATTTAGGTAAGGATTAACATCATGTATATAAAAAGACCTTCGTAAATAATTCAATATCTTAAAACAAATTTAATTACCATAAAAAAGGTTATAACGAGTCAATCGTAAAAGATAGATATATATTGCGGACTCTTTTTAGAACTTTGAAAGGAGAACAATTCCCTCATACATGATTTCTTCATAACTTTAACGTTTTAAGCAGCGCACGTAAAGGAACGTTACTCGAGACATGGTCTATCCATCATAAAAAGAATTTTTCAAATCGTACCAGTAGTTCCCGAGATTAGCGCGTTCAACCAAACAAACAAAGTGTTCAGCTGTATAATATTAGTATAGAAGTATAGACTAGGGCGTCTCATGCAAAATTTCACATCAAACTGTCAATACCGCAACTTTTTTACTAAAGCACCGTTAGAAAGTAATAAATAAACAAAGCTTACTTTCAGCTTAGCGCGCGGCCTGAAATATATTCAGGATTAAATTTCGAATGGGCAGTCATGAATCAATACTTGTAATCTGGCTGGCGTCATTTGTTAGACGTCACATTCCAGAGTGATTAGCGCTAAATCATGCAAGTATTTCACTAGTTCAGGTGCATCGTTTAAAATCTTTTACAAATGAGGTTTTGCTGTGATTTTTGCCGATGGTGGCAACGTAAGAAAAAAAAAGACATTGACAGTATATGTCAATGTCATATATTTTTACATATTAGATATTTGTAGCGTGTCAGGGAATTACCGTAATGTCTTTGGATTGTTGATGGATGAAAGCTGCTGTGTGAAGGTTATTTTTATCTTTTTTATTTGTGATATTTGTGTAAAAAGCTTTCATATTCTATAGCAAGCCAAATAATAGCATTTTATTTAACACTAGCGACTCACCCTTGCTTCGCTCGGTTTTGTCCCTAGAAGCTTGGCGCGAAGCCGCGGGTTTTGCTAGTTTGTGTACTAAAACTTTCCTTGAGAACTACTCTATCCATTGTTGAAAACAGCATGAAAATCGGTGCAGCAGTTTTTGAGTTTATCGCGACAGAGAGACAGACGCGGTGGAAGACTTCGTTTTATAATATATAGTGATATTAATTATTAAAAATCTTCGGTACTTACGTACTAACGATGACGCACTTTTATTTTTTCTATAGATTTGTGTGAATGTGCTTATATCGTAAAAAAACTTTTCTTTGGGTTTTCATATAATAGGTTCATAAGGTTAATTATATGACTCTTTCTTTCTAGGTTGGTTAGGTTAGGTTAGATATATGACCACAATATCGCACGAGCCGAGCGAGCGCAGCGAGCGTGCCGCGGCAGCGGCCGGCGAGTGCCATAGACAAAATAAATTAAAATTAAAATTCTTAAAATTAACCTTATGAACCTATTATTAATTTTTGACTATGGCACTCGCAGGCCGCTGCCGCGGCACGCTCGCTGCGCTCGCTCGGCTCGTGCGATATTGTGGTCATATATCTAACCTAACCTAACCAACCTAGAAAGAAACATTCTTAAAATTAACTTTATGAACCTATTATTAATTTTCGATTTAAGATTTTACGATATAAGCACATTCACACAAATCTATAGAAAAAATAAAAGTGCGTCATCGTTAGTACGTAAGTACCCATACAACGTTAGATACAAGCAAAGTACAATTTGTAAAGTTGTGTCATGTCTTAATTAACTGAGTGTTTAGTCTCCCACCACATTTTAAGCTCCATGTTTAGTTCAAATCAGTTCTAGATACAGAGCATGAACTAATCAGGACGTTTGCGTTTCCGTCGTTGGATTCGAGACGATCTAACTGTATTAGAAAATATATTCGATGTCTTGAATTGTCTTACTTGTGTCGTTTCTAGCTGCAAGCAAGTAAATACTGTGCCATTTTGATAGAGTTTATCAAAAAGTTAAGAAGTATTATGACATTCAGAGTTTTAGTAAAGTAAATAAAATAATCATTGTTTACGTACAACATTATTTTATAAGGATCACGGAGCTTGATTGTTTGTTTGAATAAAAACTTTAAGCATTAGATAGCCCGTTTATTGAGGTCCTATTATATTATCTTATCTACTAGTATCTATATATTTATTCAAATATTGCGAATTTTTTTTTAGAGAAGCGATATTTTCGTCTAAAATTTACTCGCGTTTGTTGCCGTCATCAATTTTGTGTAAGAGTTAAAGCGCGTTAATTACTATCATACTAGTTATTTTCACATAAATAAAATTAATATGGATGTAGTAAAATGTAAGCACGCTTAATACTTCTTCTTCTTCCTGTCCTTATACCACGCTATGTGGGGTCGGCACAACATGTTTTCCACTCTCCTCTGTCATTCTTTGACACTCTTATTATAAATGTTATAAGCACGTTTAATACGAATGTGTAAATCAGGGTTGATAATGGTTCAAGTAGCTAAACCTATACGAACGCGGCAGATTCGGCAATATGTTAATGACATTTTAATATGAGTGCGATAGCGACGTAGCCCGTGACATTGTGATTGTATAATAAACATTACATCAAAGTTTGTGATTTACATTAGTATATAATATATTATATTACTAGCAATCCCCATGGCTCCGCCCGCGTTCTAATCACTATTAAAAATAGGGTTTGGTGGTAGATGGATGAAAATTTAGGATTATAAGTATTTTTTGATGCTAAATCATAAGAAAGTAAAAAATAAAATTTTGGTCTAAAAATAAAAAATAAAATATCTGGAGAGGAATAAAAAAGAGCCTACAACCTAATTATACACAAAAATAACATAAAAATCGGTCAAGCCGTTTTGGACGAGTTCGATAACAAACACTGTGACACGAGATTTTTATATATTAGAAGATATAGTAGGTATATAATAATATTATGTTAATTTCTAATTATTAGTTTAGTAGTTTTTTCCTCACTTTGTAATCTGTTTGTATAATCATATCTTATTTTTATTTTATTTTAGGAATTGTGCATTTGCAATTCTAAACCATTTATCTCGTTGCAATGAAACTTTTACGTTAATGGTATACGTAGTTTATTCCACGATACTATCAAGACCTAAGCCTTGCTAAGCCTAGTGTTTGGAATACTACAGGTATCCGAATCGTAATTTATATTTATATTTGTAGTTAAGTCTTTATGAGTGTGTGGGTGTATATGTAAATATTTGTGTCATTTTACATTTGAAAATCCAAAATTATTTTAAAATACTTAGATAGGAAGTTGGTTTTACAAAGGAAGTCATATTTATTTTAAGTTTAGTGAAGTGGATTTAAATATAAAACTATCATCAATTAACTATTCAATTAATATTTCTTTTTAAGGGCTTCAAAGTGTGCTTTCTTCGCCGATATCACATAGAATTGAGAAGAATAAAATTGTTTTTGATAATGTTAAAACTATATTTTTTTTCATATTTTTATCCAATCTTATTTCCGTTGTATGAATTTGTGGCGAGCAACCGAAACGTTGATTGGGTGTGCAATATGTTTTTATACAAAAAATAATTGACTTAGTCATTTTCGATAAAATCCAATAGATTTTCATTGGTTATCCAAACTTCTGAAAATAAACACCAAACAATAGGTAAATTCCACAAAGTTTCCAGACAGAGATCAAAAATTACTGTTATAATATCTTTTATGGTTATTGACGAAAGAGATCTATTCTTCATCGGTATGAAAATTCGAAATATTTAGACGTAAGGAAGTGATGGACAGACAAACTCTTTATTATACTATTATTAATAATTATAAAATCATATAATTAAATTAATCATACCTATTTGTAATTACAATGGTACTACTAATTTTGCATCACTCTCCCATATTGACTATTAATTAAGGTATTTCGTACGCAACTGACAAATATGCAAGAGCTGAACGTATTTTACGTTTATTTTTATACAAGCATTCCCTGTGGTTCCGCCTGCGTTTCAAAGGCCGAAAACCAAATTTTTGTGTTATATATATATATATATATATATTATTATACATGTAAAGTTATATAACTCTATAGCCATATAGTTAGATATAGCAATATAGCCTAGCGTTCCTCGATAAATAAACTATCTAACACTAAAATAATTTTTCTGTTCGAATCTGTAGTTCTTGAGATTAGCGAATTCAACTAAACAAACAAATTCTTCAGTTTTTCAACATTTTGATGGTGTGTGTGTGTATGTGTGTGATAGTAGCACACACACACCCACACATTAGAAAAAAATAATAATAACAAAAACTTTTATATTTGATATTTTATTATACAGATCCTTAAAATTCGAGTTAGGCTTCCTGATAACCGTTGAATGTGAAAACTAAATTAATGCCTGCCAGTTTATTTCATAAATCACTCTAAATTATGGTACTTGACATAAACCGTACGCGTGCATACAAATGTATGCTTATTAAAATAGTTTTAAGTCTCGTGCCACTTCTTTTTCAAGAACCTTGTGTTAAATATTGTTGGTTTAATATTTTTTATTCTACTGCAATAGAACTAACAATGGTTTTCAACATAACATTCAACCAATCAAATAAAAATAGGTAAAGAACAAAAACAAATGATCATTTTTTAATCCTCACTCTCTAATGAGGGAATCTTATGGGAAATCAGAATTAAGACGGATTTTTTTGAACTCCATTAAGCAGCTTAAATTGAGAAATAAAAAAATGTATAAAAAGCAAGGCTGCTAGATTAATAAACCACAAAAAATAACTTACTAAATACTCTTGCAAAAATACTTTTCTTAGGCAGATAAAAATTTTCGTATGTCAAATTAAAAAAAAACACTAAGCGAATTCGGGATAGTCCCCTAACATAAAACAGCAGTGTGGAAAGATTTATTTTTACTCAAATAAACTATGTAATTAATGCAACGACTGTAAATAGAAAACAACTGTTCAGCCATAGTCCAAGTTGCCATAAATAAATAATTATTTTGTCTGTATTTATTAATTATAAAGGCGACATTTTACCCTTCATAATTAAATAATCATGTAGACGGGTATCGGTTGTGATCCTCATACATATTATGTTAACCGAATAATTAGTCCCGTTGGAACCCGCTATATTTTAGAATCTGAGAATTTTATCATTTAATCGCGACATGTTTCGTAAACGTGATATTTATATTATCATCTTCCGGCATATTCTGCTTCTCTGTTTATGACACATGGCTTAATATTAATTTTGTTGTTATTGCTTGTATTTCTTACATATTTACTTAAATTTAATTAAAATGTCAAAATATTTTAATACAAAGTTTATATGGTATTTGAAATATTAATTAAATAAATTAAATGTCGAAAAATTAAAAAAAGTAGAAAATACAAAAGAGGCGCGGTACGAGGGCGAGTCAGAGTGGCATTAAAAAAAATATGTGCTAACATTAAAAAAATCGGTTATTACCATTGAGTTATTATTACTACGTATAGAGTGGGCGCCTCAACTAGATTTATTCAAACACCTGTATAGGCCGATCGGCATATGCGCGTTTAGTCTGTGCCGAGCGGCTGCGGTAGCTTGACGCATTGGAGTAAAAATTATTACGTCTAAATATGCCGTCATGTGTAGTGAGGTACTGTACAAACCGTTCAGGAAAATCAAATAAAAGTCAAGGAGTGACTTTTTACGCGTAAGTTTACTGCATTTTCGTTTAATCACGCTTAATTTAATAATTTTGTATAATTTTAAAGTCATGCCGACGCGCCATGCGGCGGCGGCCATGATTGTTGAAATCAAAGAGTAAAAAAAAGGTCTACGCAGAAGTGACAATATCGAGTTGCTATGTTAATTAATACAGATAATGAAATTATTTTGTAGTTCCCTATCAGATAAAACATTTTATATTATTATATATATACTTTTTTTATTAAGCTATTGCATAAGCTTCTATCGCGGGCTTTGAGCGCGGCGACCGAATCAAGAAATTCCGTAACGAAATAATTAGTTGTATGCTCATTAGGCAGAATATAAACAAAGTGTCCGTGTCCCTTCTGCATAGTAATCTTGCAATCTATGATGCGGTCGCCTCCTCCCCCGCGCCCCGGGCGGCCGCTAGTGGCAAACAGATTTTGTTCGCGGCGTCTACTCTAGTAATAATAACTCAATGGTTATTACTAAATTATTTTTATATCGTTAGTTTTTTTAAATATGAACTATATATCTTGCATGATTGTTGTATTAAATTAATTCACTTTGTCTTTAATGAATTTCAATCTTACTGTAACACGGTGTTAACTCAAATTAAAAAAAATAAAGTATCTGTAAATACTTACTTGGAATAACCCAAAGCTGGTGTAAGAGTTATTGTGGTTTGTCACTTTCTCCGTCGTCCGCCCACTCGCATGCTCTATCAGGCACACCCCTAGAAATAATTAGAAGATTATTATAAACGAAGATTTGTGTATGAGAGTGATTTGTGTATATTTGTCGCTGCTGCATGATAAGAAAGCTTTGCAGCCTTCAGAAACAACCAAACGTTCCCGATTTGGATGTAGAAGAACTTGCAGAAATACGTAGCCTACTGTACACGAAGTCGCACTTGAGCGATGACACTATAATAGTTCGTGTTAGTTAAGGTTTCATAATATAAAGATTTGTTTAAAACGGATTTAAACTGTATAATAATGTACTATACAAAAATATGAGAATAATATCATTAAAATTACAGCATAGAACCACCTCTTTTCTTGAAGTCGGTTAAAAAGAGAGCTCATGTTTAAAGGCTTAATTAAACATCCCAATTAACCAATTATATTTAATTTTGTCTTTTTCTTAGCTTGATGTTGCGTTGTGAATAATAAATATCCATTTAGCAAGTATTTAGTATTGCTACGTCGTAGCCGCTTTGAAACAATGCTGATTCAAATTGCCTGAAATATTTTATAGGGAGTGATGTTTTCAGATTTATTATTTAGTCCTATTGTGTATCAACTATTGGAGTGTTCCAAGTTGTAATTATAACAATATTCAGTTATAACACTGAAAATGGTATACGACGTACAAGATTGTATTGTGTTAAAATACGCAAAGCTACTCCCAAAAAAAATAATTTAAGAAACTTATCTCATAGTTAATTTAATCGTGACCATAATTAACTAGCGTCTTACCCTTTCTCCTTTCAGGTTCTGCGTCAATTACATTTTAATGGTTATTCAAGATTTTAGAGACATGAGACAAAGACGAAGACATTTCATTAAAAATCTGTCCAGTGGTATTTCCAAATACCCTCTTTTCTAGATAGTAAAAATTGGGCCTCTTTATCGATAATACTTACTTTTTCAATAAGATTTTCTAAAGAAATGTGTAATGATAACGTACGGATTCGACTCAGTTAGAATTTTATTTTAATTATACCTATTCTTATTTTGAATCTTGGTAAGTTTATTTACTTGTCACATAATCAATACACCAACAAACAAAATAAAGAATTTAAAAAAACTAAATCTCATAATAACATTAAGCCGGAAACCGAACGAATTGCCGACCTTAATAAGCATTCACGGTGAACTTAGAGATCTTCAATTTGCATAAAAAGGGGCATGACTCAAATGACAAAACATTTCGAGAGCCTCTTTCATTTAAGTTTAAAATTGTTAGCGTTGGATTTAATTGACACTGTAAAGGGACGCAGGCTTAATCCGAATTAATTCAAATTGATACGGCCTTAAATCAAAAACGACGTTTGCTTCGTATTTGTTCTGTTCATTGATATCTAACACAGATGGCGAAATGCGATGGAACGTTTAGATATGTTAGCATCTTCTTCGATCAAGAGGTTTATGTTAAGAGTCTTATTAATCACTGGTTCTCTCCACTGCGACTAGAATGAAGTGAAATATTCTTAAAATGCTATAATTTTAGGTCTAAACATCAATAATACCTGAATCAGAATGTACAATTGAAATTTGTAAAGTCATTAGTAGCAACAAACGTCTTTCTTTTTTGTTATTTCTTGTCTGAGATTTAAATATACTCTTAACTTTCTTATGTATGCATCAAATTGGTTATTTTGTAATCTATGTTACATTCTGTAATTAATTATCTATATTAATTTTCAACTTTAAATTGTAACAGTATATAGTCCGAATCTTTACCAATAAATTATTGTCTCATAACTTTCTCCTTAAAGTTAATATTTAATAATCGACTGTTACGTATGGATGGATGAAGTCAAATCGAAGTTTAGGATCAGCAACTTCAATAATAGGCAAAGTTGGTTTCAATTCACTTAGTTAAGTTTCGATTGAAAGCAAGAATAGGCATATTACTAATTAATTCGTGCTTGAAAACTATTAAGATGGAGATACTATCAATAATAATATATCTCCTTACAGTACATTTAGTTTCGATAATGCATTTCTAGGCCCATTAATTATTATGAGATATGATAGCAGTTGAAATTACCCAATGTAACGAAACAATATCTAGACTGACGTAGGATTGTCTGTATTTCTTGAACTATTGCATTCAGACGTTTGGTCCTTCGAGCCAGATTCTTTATTATTTACTTCAATTATTATAACCTGAATTATGACCCACTGACTAATTATTTGACGACATATTTGTCTCACCTTGTAGCTTACTGCCCCAGCAGTCGAGTTTGGTACCTGCTGGGGGTATTCGTTTATACGTTGAGCAAGATGTTTTACACTAGTCTCTACATGTATGTAATATGTATTTAAATATGTTTCGATGTTTATTATATGCTTATTAACTATCTGGTATCGATAATACAAGGCTTACCATGAAACTAGATAGTGCTGTGTGTTATTTTCTCAACATATATATTTGTTTATTGAAATACATCAAATGATAGAAATACCAATATCTACACAGCTAATTTTCTCCTAAAGCACGTAAGTCAAAGGCATAATAATCAAGTACGCCTCGGGAGCACGCTGTACTTCGCTGATTAACTTCGTGCTAATGCATGCATCGCGCAGTGCATTGCCACTTCTGGGATATTGTCTTTGTTAGCTTAAGTTTCGTTTTGTTTAATCTAACGAAACCATCTTATTAAAAATTAATGATTTGAAATGGTAGCTTTTGTTTTCTCAATATTCATTTATATACCGACAAATTGAAGAATGTATATATTATCTATTATATTTTTAGTAGAAATTCTCGCGGCTCCGTTTGTGTTCTAATAACTAATGTTGGTCTAAAAATAAATAAATTAAAATTTTCACCTAGGAAAACACAAAAAAGCCTACGACCTTTTCTCAGACCTAACAATTCAAGGTCAAGCCGTTTTGGTGGAGTTCGAACGACAAACACTGTGACACGAGATTTTTGTATATTAGATACTAATAATCATATTTGTACTATAATATTTTTGATTTTTTCAGATTTCAGCATGTTGTTATAGCCTTATTATGATACCATAACATTTAATTTATTTTCTTTATACGAAGAGTGAAACACTTCTTTAGTCTCGTTTCAGTCGATGATAATTGCCATTTTTACAACAGGTATAATAAGCATTCTATGTAATTCTATTTAACGATCAAACTGTATTTCTGAATTAAGAAACCGACCAGCAATATAATATTACGTATAGCAGTATTCGGTAGCAAACTATATAAGAGCACGTAAAAAGATTAAATAAATAAATATATGTTGGGACATTATTACAACAGCGCCATCTAGCTCCGCAGTAAGCTACGTAACGTGCTTGTGTTGCGGATACCAGATAGTTGATATACTACATATATAAATTTTAAATACATCTATACATATAATAAAAATGTAACAGATCGCTGTCTGTACATGAAAGATATATAAGAAAAAATATTATAGGGACCTTTATTAACGCAAATAGAACCCAAAACAATGATTGTTAGAATTTTTGTCTGTTTGTCTGTTTGTCTGTTTGTCTGTTTGTCTGTTTGTCTGTGCGTTTGTGCACGCTAATCTCTGAAACGGCTTATTTGATCGAGATGTGGTTTTCACATATATATTGTGGTAAGCTTCACTTAACATTTAGCGTTTGTTTCATGTCAATCGGTTCATAAATAAAAAAGTTATGGTAATTTAAAGAATAACGTCGAATATTTGTTAAACTACAACTTCTATTCTTTCTCTGTTCAGTAGCATTGACTAAAACTTTACTAAGCTCGATAATAATAATAATGATATATATAAATTATAATTATATTCATACATATTTATTTATATGAAACATATGAAATAAATACAATATAAAAAAAACCGTAGCTTGAAAAATCTGTACATTAAATATTTTCAAAAACCATTACTGTAACGTATTTTGTATTGAATATAGAGACCCCAAAACTATGGTTATAATTTTTTTGGCTGTTTGTCTGTATGTCCATTTGTCTGTTTGTATGTTATCGTGTAACTCAAAAAGTACTGCTCAAATTTTAACCAAATTTTGTTTAGTGATAACTTATTACTCAGGTCGTGACTTAAGATATTTTTATTGCAGTACATTACATAATATGGTAACAACGTAACCGTTCGCTGTCTGTAAATGAAAGATATACGAGATAAATTTTGTATTGAGCCTTCATCAACACATAGCACCCAAAACAATGATCTTTAATTTTTAGATATTTTGCCAGAAACGGCTTATGTATGTATGTATGTATGTATGTATGTATGTATGTATGTATGTATGTATGTATGTATGTATGTATGTATGTATGTATGTATGTATGTATGTATGTATGTATGTATGTATGCATGCATGCATGCATGCATGCATGCATGCATGTATATATGTATGTATGCATGTATGTGTGTACGTATGTATGTATGTATTTATCTATGTAAATATGTGTTTATGTATGTATGTATCTATGTATGTATGTATGTATGTTTGTATCTAAGTATCTATGTATGTATGTATGTATGTATGTTTATATGTATGTATGTATGTATGTTTGTATCTATGTATCTATGTATGTATGTATGTATGTATGTTTATATGTATGTATGTATGTTTATATGTATTTATGTATGTATATAATGCTCACAAAAAGTCCGCTATGGTATGTGCCTATTACAATTCAGCCAAAATAACTTTTTTGTTTAACTTCAGTTCAAATACGAGTGGAATCGAATAGAGGTGATATTGGTATTAAGCTTAGTATTGTACGTGTAACTGCACTTTAAATTCGGTATATATATTTATCAGTTCGGTATATATATAGATCAGACTTTTCGTTTAGTAATTATAACGGTTCAGATTCTATAACTAAGAAAAATGTCGCAGCTTGGACAAACTGTACTATGCTTAGAATAAACTGAAAAAGTACTGTTAGATCATTTAAAAAAAAACAACTAATGAAAAGCTTCATGTATATACTATACTTACTATACTTTACTTATATTATTTATTCCGGTATTCTCACGGGACCTTGAACAACGCGGGTGAAACCGCGGGGCGATGATACCTATTCAACATACAGTAACAGAGCAAAGTCACATTTATTTGAAATATTTTTTAAAACAAAGGCTGTGACGTATATTTTATTAAATATAGACCTCAAAATAATAGTTGTTAAAATTTTTGAGCGTTTGTCTGTTTGTCTACTAAATTTTGTGTAGTGATAATTTATTACTCGGGTCAACATTTAGGATACTTTTTATTGAAGAAATTTCTTTTCACTGAAACAGGAAGACAAAATAATTGGTTTTATTGAGTTGGCCTAAGAAAGCTACCAGTGGCGAAATCTTAAGAGATACGTCAAAATAATGTAGTAGGAAATTCTAGGTCTAAAAACAGCCTACTGAAAAGTCTACAATACCAAAATATATGTAAGTTACACTCGCAATACCTATTTTTATTATTAGTATCTATATGTATACATATATATGTATAAATATAATAAAGCAGAAATATGTAATGTAATGAAATATGTATTGAATAAACACCCCAATACCTACATTATTAAAATGTTTGTCTGTTTGTATGTTATCGCTTAACACAAAAAGTACCGGACCGATTTAAAAAAAACTGTGTAATGATTACTTATTACCTAGCTGCGGGAAAGTCTTGAGAGATACATCAAAACAATATTGTAGGTCTTAAAAAGGGCTACAGAATAGTTTACAATATCAAATATCTGTCTCCTAAGCTACACTCGCAATACCTATTTTTATCAGTACGTAAAAAACAGTAACTTCGTAAATCGAAGCGTGCGTTTCACACAAAAAGTACATAACTGATTTGAATTAAGTTTTGTATAGTGCTACGTTATTATACGAGAAAACATTTAAAATACCTTTTATTGAACATTAATCTTACATTCCTAAGTGAAAACACAATTATTGGTTCTATAGAGTTCTTACAAATTTATATAGACAACTCTTGCTAAAACTTAAGAGAAATATCTCACAGGATTACAAAATAACTGGTGCTGTAGATGAGATAGAAAATGCTATAGAGTAGTTCCCAGAAAAGAGGGCCAGAACTTTAAATGGGGAATCAGTCCTTGGTACATTATAAGTAACAGTATATAAACAAAAATGTTTACTTTACTCACTCTTAGCGCGAGCGAAGCCGCGGGCACCGCTAGTACATATTATAAATATAAACACCCATGACTGGAGTACAAACATTCGTGATTAGCAAATGAATGCCCCCAGCGGGACTCGAACCCGCGACCGCTGGCGCAGAAAGTAGGGTCACTACCAACTGAGCCAAACGAGTCGTCAAGTTGTGAAGAAGTCTATTGATATTGGAACTAGCTATCATTATGCTAAAAAATTGGATGTGTTCCTAGACAGAAAAACAGACCACAAATGTAAAAACTATAGATTCAGCCTCTGTGTCAATATTAATTTTAAAAATCTATACATAAATATATTAAAAGTCACAAAGTATTTTTTTTTTTAAATAAAAAGGATAGTTGCTTATTTTTAAGGTCCATAAATTCTGATTAAAATATTTTTTAAACTCTGTGAATCGCGGTTAGACGGTCAGGCTCCATTTCAGTTTAACTACCGTGTTTTCTTTACCTGAAACGTCTGTTGCCATCCATTTGCCTGTCTGCGGATTTGTTAAGGAAAATTAGCTACTTTTTCCGACACTGTTTTCCTTTCTATTAAATTCGACAAAATTAGAAGGGTAACGTTACTAGGTACTAATACTAGCATACAAGGTTGGTATTTTATTTATAAAACGAGGTTATACAAGCATTAAATTTTGAAAGAAAAAATAGACTTTTTAAGTTTGTCATCAGCCCTTTTTAACGTCCCACTGCTGAGCACGGGAGGGAGGCCACCAGTAGTATGAGGGGGATAAGGCCATAGTCCACCACACTGGTCTAGTGCGGGTTGGCGGACTTCACATGTCTTCGAAAACTTTCTAGTTTTTCTCGGACATACAGGTTTCACGATGATTCTTCATCGTAGTAAAAATTAATTTCATAAATACTTACAATTAGGAATCAAAGTTCTTGGGAAATTGTATCGCAGCAGCTCCCTCGATAACTGGCAACGGGTAAAGGTCCGAGCGTGCGCTCGAGTGTTGTGGATAAGGGAGAGCGCTAGCCAAATGAGAACTAGATAACGCATCTTGATGGATGACCTGCGACAAAAATGTTATAAATATATTAATCACACATTATTAATGTCTAAATATTTGTTACTAACGTTTTCCAATGTTTTCATACAAAAGGCCATATCAATTGAATTATGCATAACGTCTACGAGTTTTCTCGAAGGTAAGTAAAGTAAGGTAAGCTTTATGGGCCAGCCCACTGGCCTACCTAGTCTGCTTCGAGGCTGGTTGGTGTAAACCCTTACAACACCAACTTTCAAAATCTGTCAATGTGAAAATCTTGTTAGAAAAATTCTATTACCATATATTTGGAAACTGGGGTTCGAATCCAAGATCTCCACTGCCATACCATTAGAAAATAGCTTAGTGTTTAAACGCAAAACGTTTTTGCATTATTAAGTATAACAATTTTTTTTTAAACGATTATATAGTAAAATTATTATTTATGTTTTTGCGTCGTCTTGCATCTAAGTGTTAGAGAAAACAAAATGTGAAAATAGCGATGGAATCGCATCATGATTAAAATATCTATTTCTTAATTTTTTTAAATAAAAATAAAAAAAATAAACAAAAAATTATGTTTAATTATATAAAATCATTTTTTTATATTTTTTTCTATAGTTGATAGATCAAGAATATAATATATATTTAATAGATGAATTCTCACTACCTTACATTAATTCATTGTAGATTTTCCAATAGTAAAATCTCAATTAAGACGTTAATAACTTACAAGATTTCTAAGACGGTATTCCATTATAACTGTTAAATTATATATTCCGCGAATTCGCGAATGCAAATAACTACAAATGTTTCAACTATAGTTTTAATTAGTAATTATAAAACTCAAACAAAGTTCCAGAATATATTACTTAATGGTAGAGAAGTTAAATTTAATATGTTTTAAATATTAAAATTTAAAAATTATAATGTAATATAATACATTTAAATTTTATCAAATACATATTTTAATATAATTCAATAGAGATAACCAAGAAGTTTTAGTAAAAAAAAGAGGGCTAAGACAATATTATTCTACAATACTTATAGAATATAGAAATTTTAAGATTTTATTTAGGATCACAAATTTTTTTTTTAATTTTTGTTGTTAAAAGATTGTAGAATGATATCTTGTTCAAGCCCATAGATTACCTTAGCAATAGTCTGCCGGAGAGATGCAAGTGCAACTACCGTCGTGCCCTGTCGCAGGGATCTGACCAATTATCTATTTATGCCTGCACGCATCGAAGCACGCATTTAAGAGACGGCTGTACATTTATAAAGGTTAAATTTATAAATTATTAATCTCTATTTTAATGTTTCGTTTGGTTTAGTTTGTAGTGAGCCTACTTGTTGTGCCAGTGGTTGAAGGTTTGAGTCACGCTGGAGACATTCAATTGTGTGATAAGCACTAATGTTTATTCTCCAGCCATATGTGCTTATACCGTCATTATATTTACAATAATATGTATCTTTTTAAAGTTATATATGAACAGGGTGTCCCAGAAGATAACCATGACCTGGCACGGGAAGAAAGGCCCAATTATGATGAGTCAGTAAAAAGAAATCAGAGTTTTACACACAGTAGTACTCGAGTGCCAGCCATTTTATCCATGGAACTAGATGGTGCAATTTTTATATGAAATTTCATCCAAATTAATTCAGTCGTAAGCGTGAAGGTACAAAATTCTTATGTTATATATGTAATTGTGTATCCTGATTGTGCAATTTTTAAAATAGCTTTCCTTTATATTTACGATACCAATTGAATGCAGAATGGCCTCTAAAGAACACTCGAGACAATATACTGCGCGTTTGCTATCGCCTAACCCCCGGATCATTTATGGCTGCGATTTGAACTAAAAGACTCCTAGTTTTTTAAACGGTGTTAGGAGACTAGTTCCACAGTGCAATGGCGACGTAAATGTTCCAACGTACATATATGTTCTATTTGTTCGTGTATTAGATTCAAGTAAACATCGGCAAATTTAATTTATGGAACAAAATTATTTATATATAATGGTGACTTTTACGTTTTAACTTTAAGTAAAAATTTGTGATATATTCCTGCAGTAATAAGTACCTTAAACTTTGAACCACATAACCCAAGTATACCAAATGTCGTCGAATCGAAATCGAAAAAAAAATTCGCAATGCGGTCATCTTCGACAGACAGACAGATATTTATACAAAAATTCAAAAACTATAAGCTCTATAAGTCTGAGTCTCTGCATCAATATACAATAGTAATGACTATTCCAATAATATTTTCCAAAAATATTTTTAACGTACAAAGTCAACTCAGCATTTGATTGCACGCATATATTGTGTATTGATTTTTGACCGACTTCAAAAGGAGTAGATTGAAACATTTGTAGCTGTTCGCTTTCGCAAATATATAATTTCATATAATTATAATGGAATACCGTCTAGGATATCTCGTAACTTAATTAACGTTAACAACCTTGTCGAGTAATTTTCCAGTGTATTTTCGAGTGTATTTTATGCTGTATGTGATATCTTTGGCAATATTGAGTTGAATAAGTTAAACAAAGATGAGGTATAGCTTAAAAAAAAACTTCAAAAAGAAATTTCTTAGTTTTAACTAAATTCATATTTTTAATTTAACATTGTACGTAAGTAAATGGCAGTGGTACGCTTTCGCTTGAGAAAAGAAGTGAAGCGGGTTCAGATCTTGCATCTTACATCTTTTATATTTTCATAAGCAAATGCTTTCTAATATGATTATCACTTATTCTTTGGTAAAGGAAAGCATAGCAAGGAAATAAGTCCATCTGGCACGACCCAGCAAGTTTCAAAACACATGTGAAGTACCTACACCCACACCCAGGCCAGCGTGTCGAACTGTTTAGTAGGTTCATGCCCAGCAGTGGGACTTTAAAATGAGCTGAGTTCAACATAGTAATTATTCACCATAAAAAAAGGATACAAATATTATTTCATACAGTAAATCAAAAATAAATAATAGCCACAACACAAAATAAGTAGCAGAAAGTGTTTTTAACACGACAGAGAGGTGTTTAATAAATTACAAAAGGTATTCTATTTTCGATGACAGCTCGCAGTGAACGTAGAACAAAAATAGTATAAAAAATAAAGCTCTTAAATTAATATTCCGAAACCTTACTTCATAAACAAAAACACTCTACAAAAGGCTCTATATTTTTACAAAGCCTTTATAATTCACAACAATAATGAATGAAAATGGATTTCAAACAATGTTTGTACGCAACTGTTATTAAGCGCGGTAAACGTCAGGCACATTAACTCTTAGTGATGTATCGCTGGGAATCTCCAAAATACCACCATAATCAGACCTATGAAGCTGAGCTTTTGTTCTGTTATCATTTGAAAGTCACAAATAATGAAGATCAAATTAAAATGGTCACGAGAATGGGTTAAGCTTGCCCTTAAGAGATGGTTATTACGGATATTTTCTCACTTCTTGTAGTAATTGCGGATGCTTAGTGCCCCTTTTAGATTTAAACCTACGATTGAGAGCGCTGTTACAAAATGGAGGGAAATGTTATGATTTACTTAATACAATAATATCTATTGTTACACTTAGATATAAAATAATAGTAGAAAATGTAGAGCAAATTTATTTTCTTCTGGAAGCTTTTATCACGATATAATAATAGGGATCATCAAAAATTTGTAGTCAATCTAATAATTTAAGAAAAATCATAATTTTTAAACTGCAAAAACAATTGAAAAATTTATTTGTTTAGTAGCTTAAGTGTTAGGCCAATAAATAATTAATAATAAATAAATAAATATATTTGGATATTATTACAACAGCGCCATCTAGTTCCGTGGTAAGCTACAAGGCTTGTGTTACCGATACCAGATAGTTGATATACTACACATATAAATTTTAAATACATACATATTATAAATATAAGCACCCATGACTAGAGTACAAACATTCATGCTCAACAAATGAATGTCCCCAGCGGGACTTGAACCCGCGATCGCAGAAAGTATTGTCACTACCATCTGAGCCAAACGTGTCGTCAAATATAGGTGTACGCCAATATAGATAAACTTTGCTTATCTAAATACAAAATTTGATCCACATCGTGGAACTGTTTCTGGGACGCACGAAATAAATTTATACTTTAACACCAGAATAGTTCATTTAATAAAAGATACATGTATAATCTTATATTAAACGTAATTGAAGAGCTTTTTAGATAGGGCTATTCTCAAGGCACTATCAATTGATTCAATCTATGATCTCGCATGTTTTTCCCGCGATCCAAATAGCCAGTAGGCCAATGAACGTCCATCACCTAAAGCAATAATCTTGTTATATGACTGGGTACTTCATTGTACCGTAAGGTTTAAATTACAGGCTATAATATTACAATGGATATATTTAATGCAAATATTATTACATGTCAACCTATTTAGATGAATCGATTTTCTACGATCGATATCGTTAATAGAAAACTAATAACTATATGCTTATAGTCTACAATGATATGTACAGAGTTCGTTTGTTTGTTTGTGCTAATCTCTGATAGAAAAAATCTTTATGATGCGTTTTATAGTCTATTTACAATTATTACAATAAATAAGCAATAAAAGACCGCAGGCAGAAATGAGACTAAAAAGCAGTACTTCAATATTATGATTAATTCGACACAGCATAGAGAATTAAATGGAAATAAATGTAGAAATTTCAATTAGGTATATCTAATTGAAATTCCAATGCTAGTTTTTCGAATAACGAATTTATTCCGTTCCACCCAATGATATTCTAACAAACAGATATGTTGTGAGCGCGTAATCGTGAAGACTCGAAAACGTTCTAATTGGGACGTATTGCCTTTAGTCTGTGTCACGCATGGCGACGAGTGATACGCTGCTACAAAATTAAAAAAAATGCCATCCTGCGTGTTTCGGTTGTTTAGTGAGCGAAACATATCTGTTTATTAGAATATCATTGGTTCCACCGGTTCAATCGCAAAAATTTACTTTGTTCACCATAGTAATACTAGAAACACAAATTTTTATGAAATTAATAAAATGAATATCTTAGTTTAATGATGTTTCAAGAAATTGATTTGTTAAAATGCTTTATGCTCCGGTACCCTAGATATTTGAGTCAGATTCGCACTTTTCTGATTGTTATTTTTAATGACTCTTCCTAGGGTTTAGAAACAGCCATTTTGCCACAATTGCCAAATTCAGTTTTCACGCAGTATTTGTACTTAGGTGTAACAATAAAAATATTTACACTTTTAGAATTTGAACCAGTAAACTCACACAATTGGAACAAAGAAAGCTCTTACTTTGAATTAGTTTTAATCGCCAAAGAAAATTGACTTGTGTTTCTTATGGAGAGTCTAACTTATGATATTAGATCTACTCGACCATTCAAGGGAACTTGTTACGTTTATAGTTGTATGGTGGATTACTTTACGAAAATCGATCGAGTTTTTTTATGTTCTATATAATAAAGTAGAGTAGCAATCTGTTAAAATGGGAGATATACTAAAATGTATCCTTGCGAAAACTTTTGTTGGACTACAACATTCTTGCATTGCATTGCAACGCCGTTAATTATAAACGTATAAACTAGCGACGTACAATGTACATTTGATTACTTTAAGACTTTTCAAAGCGTTCTTCTAAATTCTAATGTATATTAAAGCATAATATGCACTATGGTTTAATTCAAGTCATATTGTAATTTAGTAAGTCATATTTCATCAAAATCCAGATTAAATCCAGCTTTTTAGTGTGAAATAGTGAAAAATTCACATACAAACACACATGCAAATAAGTATTGACAAGGTATCAAATAAATAGTTATTCTAAATATTATCAATAAATTTATTTTAAGCACAAAATAATATAGCAAAAATGTATAAAATGCTCAATTCAGAGTATTCAATTTCCTTTTCCTTACATACATTTCGTTTGGAAAATTTTATTCGCATTCGCCTATAACTTGTCGAGTACTTCGTCCGGCAGTCAGTCAGTGGAAATGCGCTATTATGTCGTCGCCACACGCATCGTAGAAGCAATTCTTACAAGTACCTCGGTCTACGAGAATTACCTTTCGAGATACTATTTCATTCTGATTCGCCAAATATTGTAATAGAATGGTAAACGCTTATAGAATACTTTTTAAAAGTTTTTTAACTGCTTATTGAACCGTGCTATGTAATAAAACTTGTTATTTAACTACTTCCAATTTTTTTTAAATAATTTGTTATAAAATTATATGAAAATAACGTATCTTATAAAAAAAAACAAATTGTGGGATGTAAAAAGTCTTCTTTTTACAACATTAAAACAAAAGCTTGTCTTTAAATATGTCTTTAAGATTGATTTATTTTTTATTTTTATGATATTCGTATCCATTAGATTTCCGTTTATTATTATAGATTAGATACATTAGATTAAATGCCCATATATTAAAAGTCAATGAAATTATTACTGGCCATTTTATAACGTCCACCATATTTTTTAAAGTTTTTGTAAGAAAGAAAGGTGAAACTAAATAAAAGCTTGTAATAAAAGTAGCATATTATGTTACGTTTTATCCCTAAGTTAGTTCCATGAAAATCAGTCCAGTCCTTTCGGAGATTCGCAGAAACACACAGACGGACAGATAGATTGACAACCCAACAGGCAGGCAGGAATAGAGACCGACAATTTTTTTACATTTCTTTTTTCGTATATTTTTCTTATATATTTAGTAAAAAGCTGTTAATTTGATATTACAGACATACACAATTTTTATTATTAATCTATATAGATTCGATGATTATCATAGTTTGTTGTTTTTGTTACAGAATGTGGTTTATGGGTGTAGTGGCAATACTGTGCGCGGTATCACACGCTGTGTCAGAGTGGCACTGCCCGGAACTGAGCACACGACCCTCCGCCGAGTGCTCTTGTGACTTGCCACATACTCTGAGGTGTACTGGTGATCATACTGCTTTACAGGTGAGTTACATTTTAACGATTTTATCTATATATTCCATTTCTGATTAAAATCTACCTCTAATCTATTGAGTTGGGCAGTGATTCGTCAAATATTTTACTGCACATAATCTAATACTTTCTTAGATTTACGCGAATATTCGACATTATAAATGAAACTACCTTTTCGGATTTTGTCGCGGATTTATTTTGATTTTTAGTTCCCGACGTTTCGAATGCTTTACAGCAATCATGGTCACGGGAGAGACTAAGGTATTTGACGTCTCATAGGTTTATATACTTGTTACAGACAGTGCCTACCCACAATTTACAAAAATTTTGAAAATGGCATCAGAGTACCTTATAAAATTTTAATTCTAAACATTTATATTTAAATTTAAATAATTTAAAAATAATTTATAATTATGGCAAAAAAAAAAAAAAAAAAAAAAAAAAAAAAAAAAAAAAAAAAAAAAAAAAAAAAAAAAAAAAAAAAAAAAAAATTATAATTCAAAAGAATCTGTCAAATCTAAGCATAATTTGATTTGATTTAATTATTTTTAATTTGCAGTAGTGTTGCTTAATGCTTACTCCTAGACGGCTTATTTGTTTCCGACACCTCCAACAGATATAATTACATTTAGCCAATATATACAAAAACTTGACAAATTATATACTAAAACATTCTTGGAAAACCATTCTAATCATTGGTGAAAACTGCATAAAAATCGGTGCAGTAGTTTTTGAGTTTATCGCAACAGACAAACAGACAGACGCGGCGGAGGAATTTGTTTTATAATATGTATAGATATAGCTATAATTCCATAGTCAGTCTCTTATGTAGAGAAATGCGGAACCCTTAAGCTTCATGTTATTTAGACTTGATATCCTTGGTGTAGTAGTCATTGTTCTCCTTTTCTCACTTATGATTCAAGCATTGTATCCATTTTCACATTTTAAATAGAGCTAATGAACTTCGTATGTAATTTTTACATCACAATTTATTGGTTATCTAATATGACAACTGGTAACCTTATTATACTTTGTGTTCCGATTACAAATATTTTATTCGATCTAGGATTTTCTTTTATGAATGAATGAGTAATTAAAATTAAAATGATGATGATTACGTACATACATCGATTATAAGTCTATTGGCTAGCACGTACGGCTACAGAGAGGTCCTGGGTTCGAGATACAGCTCGACGGAAATGTAATTAGTGTATAAGTTTTATTGTCAAGACATTAGTACCATCTATGAGTGGGGAGGAATTACAGTGTTCCATTGTCATGTCGAGTTCCAGAACGTAGTCCGGTTCATTCACCGGTTGTATCAAAGTATCATCCAATTGATGTTAAGTGAAGAATACAAAGTGCTCTTGTACATGATAATATCTTTATGTAGTTAACTAATCTTAGTGAATGACTGTGGTGATAGAATTGGATCAGAGGTGTTATTGTTACTACCGAGTGAGTGAAGAAGTTGCAAGGATCTCTTCTTTAAATGTGGCATAATTACTTCTACAAAATCTATTTTACAACCGATCGTTGAAAGGTTGAGAAGGAAGTTTGTAGACAAGTTGTACGACTTTGTAAACTATTTTGTCGTCGAGGATATTTGATTGGAGAGGTACATATTCCAAAAAGGCGCAAAAAGAAGCTACGGCTTGTGTTGTAACGTTCTATCTTAACTATTTTTTTCAAAGTATACAAAATGGTGCCTAGAATCCAGCATTTTGATTTTATATTAATAATACCTATTTATCAAGTGACACTCGCGTTATCAAGGTGAAGATGACGTAGAAACCATTAAATTTGGTAAGAAATTATGAGGAAACCGTATCCGCTTAGGAAATACAGTTCGAACACTTAACACTCCTTTGGTCTCCACCGCAGTCGGGTAAAAACTAAACAAACTCCGATCTCAATAACGCAAATGGACCGTAAAACAAATAACAGTTATCACTGCCTAACATAGCGAAAATTTTGTTCGAAAATGCACATTTTCAGTAATAAAGAAGTTTAAAATATTTTACACATTTTTGAATTACTTGAAACGGGTACGTGGGTTCGAATGTTTTTTCTATGTGCAGTATTGTATTGTTTTTAAAAAAATTATTATTATTATGTATTGGTTATATTAGTATTTTCACATAAGGAATTAATCGGCTATTCCCTAAAAGTTAAAAGTATCGCTTTAAACAGATCTGTCTGTCTGTATGAATAATTAGTCGCAACTCACTTTAAAAATACTGATAATGAATGTTAAAACTGTAGAGTAATTTAGGTGTTTTTTATTTACCCATATGAAGTATCTAATTTATAATAAGCTAGCGACTCACCCCCGAACCACTCAGGTTCGTCCTGGTAAGTTGTAACGGTTAGTGTACATTTGTCAGAGATGCCATATTTCTTCTTAACACAGTAAATCAATCGTTGCCATAAAAATGAGTTTTTTGTATATAATATTATATAACTAACATTTACTAACAATTATTTCTTCTAATTTAGGTTTCCATGTATTTATACTAACTGAGCTGTCTTTTGTTGTAGGCTTAGTAAGGACTTACTTCCCTTATACAATTATAATTTAAATATACTTATTGACTCTATGTTATCGACCAATCTCCTTCGTGTCTTCTCCATTTTACGTGACACTGGCGAAGTAATCTGTGCTCAACTGGCACGCTTGAAGCCATTAACAAGAGAATTGAATTGAAAAATGAGTTTTTACCACGTCACATTACAAATATAAATGAAACTAGCGGCGTTATTTTTTCTAATATATTATGCTTGTTTTAAACATATACACCTTCCTCTCGATCAATCTGTCTATTGATGGAAACCGCATTAAAATCCGTTGCAATGGCTAAAAGATCGAAGCTTACAGGCGCGGACGCGTCTTTATTTTTTACTATAATATACAGAATAACCTCAATTTTATGTCCAAGTTTAGACTCATATTATAATTAATATCTTAATCTTGATATTTCCACAATGCTTTTGTTACTTTTTATAATATTCTTAAACAAAGGTCGTAATCTTAAAATCAACAGGCCTACTGTCCCGAATAAATAGCTTCAGTTTCATCAAACAACCTACGGTACCTTAGCCGTTTGTAGGGTCGTAATAATAAGGATAATTCAAGGTAAAGATCCTTTATAATTAGCCTAAAATAATAAAGTAAAAATGTTAATTTCCGTTTCACTAACAAGCTTATATTAAATATTTGTCTAAATAGTAATATATCCCGTAGGAAATTTTATTATATTACTACCGACTCTTGTTTACTTCGGATGGGCTAAAGTTTTTATGTGTGTTTATAACAGGAGTAATTTTGATAATTTTGTTTTTGGTGTTTGCTACTGAGATTATTTGCCCCCATTCCGTTTCCATAGCCCGACTGTTGGATCTTTTTAATGTCCCAGATTTAACCAGCCTACCCACAACTGACTCAGATTTTAGGAAAGAAGGCGCAGATATATATAATTGATCGTGCAAAGTACACATGTCAGAAGTGAAACTATTTTGGCAAAACTAATTTTTAAATCTCGTTTATACTTGTACTAATCTAAATCTTTAGATATCCAAGACTTAGGAGGAGGGAAAAAGGAACATATGTTAGGAATGAAATGAATTTCATTGTAATTAAATAATAAGTGTCGAAAATGAATATAAATGCCCTTTCTCATTCTCTCTCAATCGCTCACTCCCTCTTCTTAAACAAAAACGTCCCACATTTTCGTGTCACTCATATTAATATTATTGCGTTTCATCCGTGTAAATGTTGCCCTCATGCGCGCTCAAGAAATTTCACTTCAATAATTGTCTAATTAATTATGGCAAACTAAAGTATGCCTTTATGACATACATATATACATACGTATATATAAGCAGAGTCCTGAAAGCTATTTATTTTATGTACTCAAATAAATGAATGAAAAATTACAATGTTTTAATTAAAAACCTGTGTTCTTCTATCAAAGTTTCTTCTCGCGTGAATTTGGGACCTTTATACAAAATTGAAATAAAGCGTTCCATTGTATTACGCTTGTTACGTGTATAGAAGACAAAAACAAAGATTGCTCAAAGTGGAAAACTAAAAAACTCACAAATGGTTTTTTACAAAGTGATTAGTCTAGACTAGAGCTTCTTTAAAACAATAATACACTAGAGTTAGTAATTTCAACGATTCAAAATACATTCTTATTTTGTTTCGCCGAGCGTCACATACGATATCAATGGACAGCCCGTCCTATAAATTTATTGTGAGAATTGTTAAAGGAAAATCGGCTGCGTCTATAAATAGCTTTGTTAGGTGATTGACAAAAAACTGTGGCTTATACAATATGGCAAATGAATAGACAGCACTTTTTATCTCTTAAAGGTGTTTTAATATTTTTGCACCAAAACTTTAGGCGTGTCTGAGAGTTAATATATTGTAAAAATTAGTGTTGCGGGTACGAGTGTCACGTAAAGGTTACATGCACTAATTTCTTTTATTTTTACACTCTTAAAATAAGTGAGAAACAAGTGAGGTACACCTAGTAGCTTATTTTGTCTCAAAAATCTTTTAATCCTATCTGGGATTCGAACCCGCGACATTTTTGTCATGAATTCTATCAATAATAATAATAATAAAAAAGTGAAGTTCATAAAAGAAAGAGTATAACTCAAACTCTACCTCTGGTACCAGTAGCAATTCTTTTTCCAATAAAGTGAAATATATATTTTGAATGGCCATTTTGTATATTTGAAACCTTTCATTTTGGCATTGCGATATTAGTTTTTATTGGAAATGTTTAATTATAGGTTATGTTATGTAGAAAATTGCGGCAGTAGGAAAGCAAATAATATGCGTGTACAAGCTCACGAGGGTGCTTTGAAGTCCATATACCGTACATACGTTTGTGTATAGGAATACGATATTTTATTAAATGCTAAGTGGAATATAGAAAAAATGCGAAATATAATCAACTACTGACTTATCCTTGCTTCGCTCGGAGCACTCTGCTCCTACGAAACTTTTGTGATTGTCCCTCATTCTTTTTTTTTTAAATTAAGTATACTAAGTTACTCCTTATAATAAGCAATATGCCAGTGAAAGTCTTGTCAAAATTGTAAGGTCGTTTCGGAGATTAGGCAGAATAAACTAAAAAACAAGCAAGAATATAATCAATTCTGTTTTCCTTACAATTTTATTTATCTTAGTATACCGGTTATATATACTTTCATAATATGCATTTATTAAAAATTTATTATTTTGAGGTATTTTATAAGAGCCAAAATATGATTAAGGTATAAAAAGTAAAATGAGATCAAAATCAAAATATATTAAGAAATGATATTCACTAATTAAAAACAGAGCTTACAAAACATAAATTCTGAAAAGTCTTAATTAAGTCAACAAGAAATATTCATATATTCTTTCCGGAATTAAATTTCACAGTGACAGCTCTTGTGCCGATGATAAAATATATATCGAGTTCTTTAACAAAAGCTCGAATTTCCTAAGAATGTAATAAATTGCTAAGGCATCGACATAATTAATACGTACTAGTAAACCAATCTTGCTTCACTTAACTTTTATGAAATAGCTATTGGAAATGCGATGCTTGTCCATGCTTGTTACCTTCGGGTAGCAGCCGAATGGGCCGGCACGCCCCGTATAGTACCACTCTCTCACAGAAGACCGGCGTGAAGTGGCAGCTATGCTGTCGCGTTTCGTCCGGTGAGTGAGAGTCCGGGAGGCCCACTCCCCATCCCTACTCCCGTCCTTCAACCTCCTCCCTCCCTCCCTGTCCTGAAAGGCCGGCAACGCATCTGCAACCCCTATGGTGTTGCAGATGTCCATGGGCGGAGGTGATCACTTACCATCAGGTGAGCCTCCTGCCCGTTTGCCCCCTTTGTCCCATAAAAAAAAATGTTGTCTTCTCAACCGGGGAAAAACTTTGGAAAGCTCATCTCATCATCATATCATTCTGAATATTAAGTTTGGTTTTAGACGATATAATAAAAAAAAATAATTAAAACAATACATCAATGGTTAGATTGGTTGCCATTACTAAAATCGGTTAAGTTGAAATTGTAAATTCTCATGGGACGGCAGTTCAAAATGACTGACGGAGATCTTTGTCAGAGCCGACCGACTTTACGTGGTTTACGAAAATCACACGATCATCTTCTTGTACCTACTTGGCTCGATTTGAGACTCGAACCCAGGACATCCAGACGATATATGGACCCGTAAATCACTAACTAACGAGACCAAGAACAGAATACAACAAAAAATATGTTGTTTTAAGTTTTTTTATTGCTCCACTGCTGGGCATGGATCAGGTATAATTTATGTCAGAAATAATAAAAAATCTAATAATTATTTATATTATCTAAAACAGACTAACTCATTTAAGATTTCTATTGTTTTAATAGCAGTTCTATAATTAAGCTAGCTAGTACAAACAATATCATTTCAAACAATATCTTTTCAAACTATATATTTCCCCGGTTGTCATATATTATAGTCTGAAAAATAATAAAATATTGCGGCTTGGCAGGTGAACAACAAAATCAATATACGACCGAGCGTGTCCGGTAACCAAAAATATATATTTACATACAGAGCGTGTCCGAATTTGAGTAGCTTAATACAATAGTCATTCATTTCAATTTATGCGGTTAATTATATGGAATTATTACACAGTAAGATAAATTAATAGTACTATTTTATAAGTGGGTCTTTTGTATTGAGTCCTTTTAACGTCCCACTGCTGGGCATGGGCCTCTATTCAAAAGGAGAGGGATCAGACCGTAGTCCACTACGAGTATGCTGAGGGCCTAGACAATGTAACAATCGATTAGCGAAAGCGATAGTAGAAAAGTGCAAAATGTATGGGTTTGACATATGACTTAGATATGTCACGTGATCAGTTGTCAACGAATAGATGATGGTAGACAATGTACATTTATTTCAATTTTTAGTGATTTAAAGTTCAAGATGCATACGCTGCGTTTAAGCGATGACGATTGTAGAAATCGAAAAAAAACGAATGCCGGTTGTCTATAGGCCCTGGTCATTAAGACCGCATTATTTTGAAGGAAAATATGTCATCCCTAAGAATTAATTGCGCTTAAAATGTACATAGTGACGAGAGAGGGTGTCATAAACGAAAATTATCATATTTCAATCTATCAAATAATCAGAAATTAATCATCAATATTAATAAACTAGTTTGAAAACAAAGTTTTGCTAAAATAGTTGAATATTATAATCAAAGTGGAATATTGGAGGCTGGTTGAAAACAGAAGGGTAAACAGTAGTTGAAAATGTAAAGGCGTAATTCCCTAAATAGTTCTGTTGAAAATTTATAATTCATTTTACATAACAATAATCAAATTTAAATTTGTTTAGTGTTAAGCAAACGGCTGGATTTGTACGAAACTTCTTCGAGCAAAAATTATCTTAACAAAGGGCGAATTGATGTTAAAACTTTTTGATTCTCTGCCTTAATTTGAATAAACTATATTAAATTAAATAACCAAACTCTTAAAGTATAAACTGTTTGAGTTTCTCTTACTTTGTTCAACTAATATTTGTATAATATCTAATGTTAAACTTGACTTAGGCTAAATTTTAGTAAAAACAGTTAAATATTATATTTATTATATCTAAAAGAGACTCTATTTTGCTAATAATAACCTAAAAAATTAAAAAATTCCTGAAATCTGAATGGCGGAATCCAAATCCGACATTCAGCGTTAGAGTGTAACAAACATACAAAAAACTAACACAAAATTTTGCATTTATAATAGTAGTTCTTTCTTTAGCTTCATCTAAACATACTTAAAAGAGTGAGAGTTCTAAAATAAATATTGTACGAGTACGTAAATAAAAACTGCAGACACTTCAAACGATATAGACTCCATTAATAGTTTGCTAGAACATTTTCCTTTACTATTTTGACAAATGGCTCTTTAATGTAATATTTTTCTCAATTATAAAGAAAATGTACAAAACAATGAATTTAACAGATAATTGGTCGTCATCTTCGTGAGCAACGCGTGAAGAACAAGAATAGTGCTGTATCTCTACTCGACTGCGCATTAAGAGGAGTTACATCTCTTCCTTCAGCATCCGTGGCTGAACTAGCAGGAGTCGGCTTGCACGGCCTGGTCATATCCTCAGGAGATATAAAGAGGGTACAGCAAGGAGCATTTAGTAGTATATCTTCAACCTTGCTGGCTTTAGGTAAGTTAGTAGAAAATATGTTTTACAGGATATTGTTGTTCATAGTAATAAGACAATATGATTGGTTTCGCTAATATTTATAATGATAAAAATGAATAAATAATAAATAAATGATATGTTGGGACATTATTACAACAGCGCCATCTAGTTCCGTGGTAAACTACGAGGCTTGTATTACGGATACCAGATAGTTGATATACGAGTACTACACATAAATTTAAATAAATACATATTATATGTAAATATAAACACCCAGGACTGGAGTACAAACATTCGTGCTCAACAAATGAATGCCCTAGCGAGACTCGAACCCGCGACCGCTGGTGTAGAAAGTAGGGTCACTGCTAACTGAGCCAAACGTATGAAGTGTAATGTGTGTATGTAGCTGTTTGTAATGTCAAAATAATAACATTACTTAATTCATATAAATTATATACGGAAAGGAATATGCATTTTTTTGTCTGTCTGTCTAATTGTTCTGGTTAACTGACTGACTGATTGATTTTGGTGGTAATTTTCTTGGTATGTATTTTTTTTATTTTTAAGTTCACTCATAAAAGGTCGAAGATCAACATGTTTTGCAATGTTCTAGGTTTAGGTTTAGGTACCAGCCCTTATCACGGGCCTCCCTTCAAGACGAGGGGGGATCAGGCCATAGTACACCGCGCTGGCCTAGTGCGTGGTGCGTGTTGGCGGACATGTCCTTCGAAAACTTGCAAAGTTCTCTCAGACATGCAGGTTTCCTCACGATATTTCCCTTCACCGTAGGGAACAAGTGGGGATCATGTTAGAAAATGATTCGCACATGAAAATATCAGATGTGCGAGACACGGATTTGAACCCGCATCACATCGGTTATTCAAGCGAGCGCGTTACCACTGGGCCACCACTGCCTTAATTCAATTCAAAATCTAATTACTAATATACGGTTTTCATTCTGTGTTTAAGGAAACTATTTATTTTCAGGTTTACCAAACAATCAACTCCCATCTGTGCCCACAGAAGCTTTGGCGTACCTCGCCTTTCTAGACCGGCTAGACCTCTCTAACAACAAAATACACACTCTAGACTCAAATTCGTTCAAGGTGAATTTCCTAGAAAACACTTCTTACTTTAACGAATACAAACCAAATTATTATTTATACTCAGTAAAATTTTATAATACTTGCAACTGCTAATAAATTTTATAGTAGTTATTTTGTAAACTCAACTACGAATCGTATGTTATGTTCACTAATTAAGATGATTTTGTTTTACTTTAGTTTCAGTGTAATGGCAATTTTTAACTCTGATTTATTAAAGTACATATTAATTTTAAAAATAAGCTAGTAATAGCAAAAGCATTAGGGTTCCGTAGACAAAAGGTAAAATTGAACTTTTATAGTTGTTTGTCTGTTTGTCACAACACAGTCCATTTGTAAAAATTTTATATATTATGTTATTCGAAAGATAATGTCATATGTGTAATCGCTATGTAACAAATAAATAAAAAGTTTATTAATCAAGGCTTGTGTAAATGTTAGAAATTTTAATACTTTAAGTAGTTTTTGAAATATATTTTTAATACTATGAGAAACGTTTACTTTTGCCATCGAAAAGTATATTCTTATATTCGCAATGTTGTGTACAGCCTCGGTAGCGCAGTAGGCAGCGCGTAAGTCTCATAATCTTAAGGTCGTGAGTTCGATCCTCACCCGGGGCATTATTTTTGTTCTAGTTCTTTAAAATTAAAATAACTTGATAAGTAAATTTTGAGGACTGTAAACTTTATCAATATATTATTTCATATTTTAAAGTCAAATTGGCTTTTAAACTAGCAAAATCTAATATAATTGTCTAGATCAAGATCTTTTTCAAAAAACAGGTTATTTTTACAATACTACTCTAAGCTTAAGCGTTTCTAAATAGTATTTATTGCACACAGGGTATACAAAATCTGACTTATCTGGACATAAGTGACAATCAGTTGACGAGTATATCGGCTGGCGCCTTTGAGCCTTTGTCAAAGCTAACTGTTCTCAGGCTTAGAGGCAATTTATTGAAAGTATCTGCGTTGACTGCACTAAAGGTATGTCTTTATTGTATATACTAATTACTATAACTGAATTATAAAAATATATTAAATAATATGAGTTAAATTGCGTAGTATTACATGAGCCTAGTTAACTTATTACTATATCAGAGGTAGCGCATTTGATTCCCGTAAGATGTAAATATTTATATCCACCACACAACGATTTTGCTGTGATAAGTGTTGTTATATACTGATAACTGAATGTTATGTAAGAAAGTGTTATATTTTATTATTTTACTATAGGTCAATTATGAATAAATATTAACAAATTCATAATATTCATAAAATAAAACAATAGTTAAGTAAAATATATCCTAATAGAGTAAATAAAAAAAAAATTAAACCACTTTTACTTGGAATGAATAATAAATAGTTTTGTATCTAAATTTTATAATAAAATATGAAAAAATATATATTCCAATACATATAATGAAAGTGCAAGCAATTAAGACTCCACGAATTGTTAATTTGTTTTCGAGGCGTGTTAATTAATCCCTTTATTTGTCAGTCGTTGGAGATAAATATTTACTTTATCGAATTTATTTCAATTCGCGTCGTTGATTTTATTGAATTCGAATATCAAGATAGAATAAAATTTAACATTTTAATTAAGATTGTCATCAGAAACAATTTGCAATGAAAACAGAAAAAAACGTTGTAAGGCTTTTAATTGATTAAACATTTTACAAATCTCCTAAGTCATACTCTAAATGAGATTTAAATAGTAACATGTTTACAATTTAACGTACATCGGGTACTGGTCTCCCTTCGATACGAGGGGTATCGGGCCATAGTCCGCCACGCTGGCTAAATGTGGGTTGGCGGACTTCAAGTCATTTCTTCCGAAAACTTGCTAGGTATATATTATGCCGGTTGTCCCGATGAGGTTAACTGTGAAACAACGTGTACGATTACGTACACAATATAAATATTATCTAATTATCTTACCTCGTTCATGACTATATAAAGGCGATATAGTACTAGAAAAAGCTTGGAATTTGGTGCCCAATGTGTGGCTATTATTTTCTTTACTTTTTTTCCTTTGTTAATCAATATTTTCTGATCCGTGGAATCGATTAAATTAAGCATTGCACGTCAAACATTTAAGTGACATATACTATCATATTTTACATATAGAGTTTCATTTGTAGAGACAGTAGAGCTGTTCTGTAAGCGGTGCACAATGTTCTCTGATATAGTACTAAGTAACGTCTTCAGACGGTCAAAGCTAATCTTACCGCATGAGGCACCCCTGAATAATGGATGAGCCTTATGTCTGAATATAGGCTAGATACTGGAACAAGAAGTCAGGTGTTAAACTTGTGTCTGCCCTTATCTTGACGAATTATTTCATAATAGCGTTTCTATTAGAGACAATATGAAAAATTTTCAAGGATACATTTAAATTTGGTTACTTTCGTGTTATGCTGTTTTTGACAGATTAGGGAAAGACACTTACGTGTTACACGTTATAATTATCACAATGACCATAACTTAAACTAATAATTTTAATACTTAAACTGCTTTTCATTCCTTTGAAATTATTAACGTAAGTTAAAAAATAAAATAAATAATTTTATTCTATTTTACATAAATCCTCTTAATCATAGTCTTTTTACGTACTTTTATTCTTTCCTTTTCTCACCTGTTAGTTATAATATCTCCTATTTTATTGTCATAGGTTTTAGTTACAGGTATTCAATATTAATATTAACATTTATATTCTATAATAATTCACAAGTAAATTTTATTTATAGGGAGCACATTTATTGAAAGAATTGGATGTATCAAGCAACGCACTAGAAGGTCCTGTCGGTCCATATACAGTACCAACACTTAGCTTTTTGGAAACACTTCACTTGTCTGACAACACGTTTGCAAGTATAAGACGAGGAGCATTATCAGGTATTTTTTCTTTCTTTGAGTTTACTTTATTACTTTTTACTCGACTGCGGCAAAGTCCAAACAAGAATTAAATTTTTACCTGTATGTATGCATAGTACTATGTCAACTTGCTTTTATGTATTTAATTCGCTACTTACACAATCAGATTTTGTTTTACTTTTATAATATAACTAGCATTTCCCGCGGCTCTGCCCGCGTTTTAAAGACCGAAAACTAAACTCTTAGATTTCACATACCGTCTGATGTTTTATAGCCGGTTTGTAACGGTTAGTTGAGATTTCACAGAAATAAGATATTTTCCAGCAGTAAAAAGTATCCTATATCCTGACCCGACACCAAATTTCATCAAAGTCTGTTCAGTAGTTTTCTCTTGATGCGGTCACAGACAGACAGACAAAAATTATAAAAACTATAGATTCGGCCACTGTATCGATACTAATGACTATTTCAATAAGAATTTCCAAAATGTACAGATTCGACTAAGTTAGAATTTTATTAAAATATAGATTTCTTAAAAATTTTCGTTGCTTAGTAATAAAATAATACTATAAACAAAATTTAATCTTTAAAATTTCCACAACTTTACATTATCTATTATACTAAGCGATGGAAATCGCTTATAAAACAATAAAATAACCTTCTAAAGTAAGATTTCAAATTATACTTACGAAGCCATCTTGTTTCAGGTCTTACAAACTTAACTCATTTAAATCTACACAACAATCAGATAGACGTATTAGAAGACTACGCTTTCAAACACATGTCTAATCTGTCGCATTTGGATCTCTCTCACAATGAAATTGTTGCTGTCTCAGGTGAATATATTTTAGAAGGCTTTTGAATAAAATAATTTTTTCTTAAATGTGTTATAAACAACTAATATGAAGGCCCAATAAAAGTATGACTGAATAAACTAATCTAGAACGAAGTATTTTTTAGGATTATTACCAATGGGTTGAAACGTATTAGATATATACATTATTTAACATATTTTTTAAAACATCATATACATATCAACAACATAGTTTAAAAGTTCGAACGTCTATTAACTAATGTGACGTAGGCCATATAACTTTGATTGTTTGTATTTTGATACGAAGTAAGCGTCATGTTTAGTTTAAGTAACACAAATACACAGGATACAAGTAGCATTCAGTTAGATACAGTCAAACACAGTTTTTAATTATTTAAATAAGCAGATTTGTATTTTTGTAGTGCATGAATCTGTTATCAGCCCTTTTAACGTCCCACTGCTGGGCACGGGCCTCCCTCAGTACGAGGAGGATCAGGCCATAGTCCACCGCGCTGGCCCAGTGCGTGTTGGCGGATTTCACATATCTTACGAAAACTTGCTAGGTATTCTCAGATATTCAGGTTTACTCACGATATTTTCCTTCACCGTAAGACAAGTGGTAATCAGGATAGAAATGATTCGCACTTGAAAATATCAGAGTGCGAAACCCGAAATTGAGCCCGTACCACTCGGTTACACAAGCGAGCGCATTACCGCTGAGCTACGAGTACCACTGCCTAGCACACAGCACGAGAGAATATGGATCATTAAAGATTGATTAGTCGACATAAAGATATTATTTTTATCTTAAAATCGTGGAATTAGATGTGCTAAATTTGATTAGATCCGATACGGGATAACGTCCATTGTTAAAAGTTCTTTGTCGAACGAACTCACTGACGTTTCAATTTCCGTTACAAAAAGGTAGAAAACTGGGAATAAAGGAAAAGATTCACAGTCAGCATAAGAAATTATTTGACGTGATTTTTATGTTCTTGTTAGTATACATACATTATTCTTATCCTTGTTTTTAATAATCTTTAATGCTGATTTGAATGCTTTAAGAAGATGCAATATGCCTGCATTGTGATATAATATAGTTCACTAAACAGTACCAATTTGTGTAATTATATTAAAAATTACTTATGTGTTATTATTTCTATTTGAAATATGTAAAAATTATTCAAGGCATTAGAAAAAAATATTAAATCTGTTTGTTCACAGGTGCATCACTAGCACAACTTATAAATTTAGTACGTCTGGATTTATCACACAATTTTCTCCGTTCGCTCTCCGCTGAACCTCTAAAGGCTCTTCATCATCTCTCCGAACTTCTCCTTCATGATAACGACATATCGATGATTGATGACGGCGCTCTCCTACAACACAAAGACTTGCGGCGATTTACAATAGAAGGTAATGTTAACATCATGACGCGCGATTTGGCACTTAGTTACATTGGTGTGGTGGTCCCAGTATAACCTGGTGTTATAAAGTCGAGGAATAAGTTTTATAGAAAGAAGTTTCTAAAAAGAATGTACCTAGAAAGATTTTCTAGCAATTTTTAGGATTTTTTTATTTTTATACTTAAACTCCGCTCTCAACAAAAAACAATAATTATTACTATGTAATTAAAGCTAATAAACTTTTGCTTATCTATTTTATGAGTCACAGAACAAAATTTTTATTTGACTCTTTAGCATCAAAATAATTTAGTTATACGAAGTAATTTAGGAAACGTTTTTGAAATAGAAAAAATATATTTAGTTTTTGAGTAAAAAAAATTGCATACAAAATTCTATATTTCAGGAACTTAAAGGGGATTTAAGTATGGTTAACATCGGTTTGTAGAGTGACGTAATAACCTCTTAGTTCAACTGTCGAAATATCATCCAACGCTTTTGTCCATGGCTATACTCATTCACGGTTATTTCTGTATTATACTCTTAATGGGAAAATATTCTACAATACATTTCACTGTGAGCATATATTTTTAACGGAATAATTTATGGTGGTTGAAGAATTCTCGGAGAAGACGGAAGACCCTGAATCCTTTAAGAATCTTTTAAGATGTCGTTAATAAAATTTGGAAACAATTATTTTATAATATAACAGCAATTCCCGCGGCTTCGCCCGCGTTCTAATCTCTATTAAAAATAGGAATTGTGGTAGAACGTTGAAAATTCTTCGCTTCTTGTAAGAGCTATTAGCTAAACAGTAGGCGTGACGGTGCGCGTAGGGTCGGTGATAATCCATACTTAATATTATAAATGCGAAAGTAACTCTGTCTGTCTGTCTGTCTGTTACCTTTTCACGCCTAAACCACCCAACCGATTTTGCTGAAATTTGGTATGTAGATAGTTTGCATTCATGAGAAGAACATAGGCATAGTACTTTTTGGAAATTCAACCCCTAAAAGGGTTAAAAGGGGTGGCAAAGTTTGTATGAGAAAAACATTTTTATTGCACATTTTTGCATAAAACTTTGAATTAATGCTTTTTTATTACAAATGATGAAACACGTATTTCAGGGTTTTTCGAAATTCACCCCCATTGGGGGTTAAAGGGGGTGGCTAAGTTTGTATGGGAAATTTAATTCTATTGAAATATTTTGCGTGACACTGAAATAATGCTCTGCAATATAAATTATGAGATACATATCTAAGCGTTTTTTGAAAATCAACCCCTATGGGGGTTAACGGGGTTGGCACAATTTGCGTAGGAAAAATATTTAACAGTAATTTTTACCATAAGTCCATAACAATGAACCACGTACATCAGTTTATCATTAACAAAAACACACAAAGAAATTATGATACACATAGTAGCAAAATTGGTTAAAAATAGGAAAAAAGTTTTAGAAAGCGTAGCAGTGGCGGCACGGCAGGTGCGGGGCGCGCGCGGGCAAGCCACTTGCGGAACAATAAAACAATATTCAGTTGTGTATGACTAATGTATTTAATGTGCAAAATTAGGTTATGTATTTTTTAATTAAACTTAAATTTTTTATTTTTTTTTTTGTTTCATTCCTAAGTGAAAACACAATTACTGGTTCTATAGAGTTCTTACAAAGTGATATAGATAACTCTTGCTAAAACTTAAGAGAAACATCTCACAGGATTACAAAATAACTGGCGCTGTAGATGAAATAGAAAATGCTACACAGTAGTTTTCAGAAAAGAGGGCCAGAACTTTAAATGGGGAATCAGTCCTTGGTACATTATAAGTAACAGTATATAAGCAAAATTTTTTATTTTATTCACTCTTAGCGCGAGCGAAGCCGCGGGCACCGCTAGTATAATATATATAGATATAATATGTATAGATTAAGACCTATGCATACGCACCTGACATTCTTTTGATATTTTTTAAAAAGAAAGAATAAAACTTTTATCATTCCAAATGTTCTATGCTTTAATGTGCATAAAAAATATTGTGATTATGATAGACACAATTGCTAGAACTTTAATTTTTTAGCTTAGTTAATTAGAATCAAGTAATAGAAAACTGTTCAATTATTACTTAATACAATAGAACAGATTCTTAATTATTATTATGCAGTTTTGTTAAAGCGTATTGGTTAAAGGTTATTTTTAAGGAAACTCAGAGATGAAATATAACTCAAAAAAGAAATATCGTAAATAATTTAAAAAATGATATTATAATTTTATATCGAAACAGTGTCCATTTTGTAGGACATAAAGTTGAACACGCATTACAAAGGCTTGAAACAAAAAACTTCCTCAATAATCACAGCTTTCACAAAAGAAATAAAAGTAACAAAGAACAATTGTTTGATTGTCGTTAATTTTAATTCCATCCCATTAATACTCCTGAACTCATAAAGATAAATTCGTTCTCTTTCGCAGATAATCCACTTAATTGCGATTGCTTAATGGCGGGCTTTGCGAGGTGGTTGCGGGAGGCAAAAAACCTGCCTCAGTCAGATAAATCAGCAGCTGTGTGTGCAACACCACCACATTTAGAAGGCGCTTTGATTTCCCGATTATCGAAAAATAAGCTTTGCGATGATGAACATGAACATGTTGATACGAATACGAAACTTAGTGAAGATGTCATTTATGATTATAATAAAGTGATCGAAAATACAATAGATGATAAGGATGAAGTGTATAGTGATAAACAAGATGGCTTAGATGATGACATGTACGATGACGAACTGGAAGTACCGGCGGAAGAAGATTTACCTATTTCTAAGGCTAAGGTGTTCAATTTACATTTTTACTTACATCTTTCCTGTATCTAAGCGTTTTTAATTTCCTATATATTTCTTCAGTATATAAAAAAATCATCAAAATCAGTCCAGTAGTTTCAGTGGGAAAAAGTAACCTAAATGAAAAATTTTCGCACTTATTGTGGGCCAAGTAAATGAGAATTTTTGTTCGTGATAGTTCTATTAATAACGGATTATAAGATTTTATATCAGCCATAGAATTTTTTAATAGGCAAGGGACATTCATTTTATACCGGTATATGGTTTCCTTGGAATATTTAAAATTTTATTCACAAAACGAATATTTTATTAAAAAAAATGTACAGGCAATTCATTTTATTTATAACTATAACCAATATACATTTTTGATACGAATATTCTGTATTATGCCATAAATATTTATGTTATTAAGTACATATTCGTTTATGGCTTTGGTTTTCAGAACTATTTGCTTACGTCGAATTTTATTATATTTCATTCTTTTTTACGCTGAAAATTTTACGAATACTAATAAAAATATCAAAGTTTTCTTGTCGGTTCGCGTGTTAATATCGAATGCCACATTTTAATATTATGATGAAGCATCACCTTGCCAATGAAGGAAGGCACTTTGTGTCTGAGAAAATTCCTTCAAGAGAATAGATCGGACTTTAATAAAAGTTGGAATTTTCATCGTTTCTCTTATACTAAATCAATATAAGAGCATCCTTAGATTTTATGTTTTAGACAATTTACGTGATTAATTTATTTTATATTACCTATGTGATCAAATTGTTGTATCTTATTCTAAAGTCATTTTGTGTGTTTAAACTTATGATTTTATAGTAAAAAATATATTTTTAGTAAAAATTGGGACAAAAAGTAACCAAGGTGCTCTTCCAGACTAGAATCTGTTTTTGTGCGATATTATGTCTAGATCTCTTGAACTGTTCTATAGTTATTAAGGCAAAAATATCCATGAATGCTTTCGCATTGATTAGATGATTTCAATAGCAGTTATTTATTATGATTTTTCTGCATATAAAAGAATCTCAAAGTATTATTAGTCTTGTAATTTTAATTGTATTATAAACAATTTTATTTAATTGTATTATTTTTATAAACGCAAGCTATACATACTTCATAATATCAAAGCCTATGAAACATAATATTATAGTCGGCCAACGGACGTGACAGTCCAAGCGGCCATACACTAATGTCCCAAGCGAGTGTATGGCAGCTTGGGCTGGCTGTCTCGGCCGTTGGACGACTATTTGTTTCATTTCTTTGATAATACTATAAAATATGCAAGTCGTATCTACGAAATACATACTTTATACCTACTATCCAAAAACATAGAAAAATAAAATCAGCTTGTTTAATTTAAAATTATTTAATTGCATATTTTTATACATTTTAAATATTACAGATTCGTCTGTTAGATGCTTGGTTTGATGATGAAGAAGTTCATTTATCTTGGGCCTTAGACCCTTCGTCTTCTCATCGCTACAGATGTACGGGAGTAACTGCGTCTAAAAGCGGGGGTCTTCCTAAGCACATCGCGTGTCACAGAGCTGCACCAGCAAATATTATATTGAGAGGATTGAAAATAGACCCTGTAGAAAAATATACGTGAGTTAATTATGTTAACTTTTATTGTTTGTTGCTCTTTAACTATAATAAATATCGAGTTTGAAGCTACTCTCTAGATTTCATTAATATTAATTGATATCATTAATATTTCTGATAAAATCAGCTTACACATTATAAATTTTAATAATTATAAATATATGTACTGCATGTAATGTATGCTTTTATGACGGAAATATATTAATAAAAATACTTTTTGGTTTCACATTAGAATGGAAATAGGCTAAATAAATTGACAGTGTAAAATCCGATTCGTCTGATTGAACCCATGATAATATAAGACTTTTATGCTTACTTTACTTTGATTATGCTTACTTCGACCGACGACAGTATTCACAAACTCTAGATTCTTTTGATAGCGCCTGTGGTAATTTAATAGCAAATTAGTATATTTTTAACGAATTGAAATTATTTATCAGACGCAATCAATCAGATTTCTTATTTAATTATATAAATAACTAGTGACTAACCCTCACTTCAGTCGGGTTCGTCCTGACGTTTAACGTCGGCAAATCCGGGTTCCGCTACTTAAAATAAAATATCTAAAATATAATCCTCCTTTTTTGAAGACGGTTAAAAAGTAGCCTAAGTAACTCCTTACGCTATTAGCTATCTGCCAGTGGAAGTCCCGTCAAAATCGGTCCAGCCGTTTCGGAGATTACCCAGAACAAACAGACAGACAGACAATAATTTAAAAAATGGATTTTTTTGTTGTTAGTATCGTATACTTTACTATGCATTTAGCGAAAAGCTGTAAATTTGAAATTAAAAACAGACTATTAAATTTTATTTATAGATTATTTTTTTTATGGTATTTCTATTTTTGTTTTATATATAGTATAACTTAAAATTCTAAAATCGTCTTAAACTTTTCAAATTTAGAATTAACGGTTGCACTCAGAGTCACTTAATGAACAATTAAGTCGTTCTTTACTATGGATATTATTGATTTAATGGTTAATCAAGTGACTCTGAGTGCGCCGGTAAGTATTATTTTGTAATATTAAATCCATAACAGATGTTAAACCCAATGATGTAACAATATAATATTATTTTATGATAACCTCTTGACGGTTAACACTGTGTTCGTGGTATTCTGCTTTATTTTAACTTCTGATAAGTACTGTAATTTTATATATATACAATTATATAAATTTGTAAATTCACGGAATTACAGATACCAATTTTAAATAATATTTACATTATAAGCTTGTTTGTTTTTTTGGGTATTTTGTGGACGGATTTGAGTGTTTCGGGATTTTTGTTGTTTCTTTGATTTTTGGTTCTTTACATATTCAATGCTTTATAGCAGTCATGGTCACGGACGAGTTCCCAGATAACTGCTGTCAATATTGTTTTATTTACAATATTTAATTTTAATGACTTGCTATTTTCTTATAAGTACCGTACCATGATTAGGAATCTGTTAACAGACACTTCAATTTTATTTTATGTTTAAAAAGAATCACTACATTTTATAAAACAAAGTCCTTCGCCGCGGCTATATGTCTGTCTTTCTGTTCGCGATAAACACAAAAACTACTGCACCGATTTTCAGGCTGTTTTTACCAATGGATTGAGTGGATCTCGACCTTTTCGGATTTTGTCGCGGATTTATTTTGATTTTTAGTTCCCGACGTTTCGAATGCTTTACAGCAATCATGGTCACGGGAGAGACTAAGGTATTTGACGTCTCATAGGTTTATATACTTGTTACAGACAGTGCCTACCCACAATTTACAAAAATTTTGAAAATGGCATCAGAGTACCTTATAAAATTTTATTTTTTAATTCTAAACATTTATATTTAAATTTAAATAATTTAAAAATAATTTATAATTATGGCAATATTATTAACTTATTTTTAGCTAGTATTATTATAATTATTATAATTTTTATTTTAATATTAGTTATTCAAAAGTATTATGTAGTGTTGCTATTAAAATAATATGTATATTTTCTTACCTATAAATTGTTTATGCTAAGTTGCATTTTATTATTAAGTATTAATTTGATATAAGAAAATTAAGTTAAAATTGCTAAAAATATAAATTGAATTTTGATTATTTTAAAGTATTAAGCAACACTACTGCAAGTGCAAATTAAAAATAATTTAATTATTTTTAATTTTTTTAATTTGCACTTGCAGTAGTGTTGCTTAATACTTTAAAATAATCAAAATTCAATTTATATTTTTAGCAATTTTAACTTAATTTTCTTATATCAAATTAATACTTAATAATAAAATGCAACTTAGCATAAACAATTTATAGGTAAGAAAATATACATATTATTTTAATAGCAACACTACATAATACTTTTGAATAACTAATATTAAAATAAAAATTATAATAATTATAATAATACTAGCTAAAAATAAGTTAATAATATTGCCATAATTATAAATTATTTTTAAATTATTTAAATTTAAATATAAATGTTTAGAATTAAAAAATAAAATTTTATAAGGTACTCTGATGCCATTTTCAAAATTTTTGTAAATTGTGGGTAGGCACTGTCTGTAACAAGTATATAAACCTATGAGACGTCAAATACCTTAGTCTCTCCCGTGACCATGATTGCTGTAAAGCATTCGAAACGTCGGGAACTAAAAATCAAAATAAATCCGCGACAAAATCCGAAAAGGTAGTTTCATTTATAATGTCGAATATTCGCGTAAATCTAAGAAAGTATTAAGGTTATATAATTTGTCATGTTTTTGTATATATTTACTTCGCTTGCGTTAAATCTAGAGACGTACCTGAGCGAAGCGAGAGTGAGTCGCTTGTATAATATATACACAAAAAAGGAATCAAAATACCCGATGTTGTTTTAAAATTTAGTTTTATTGTTCTGCCCTTTTAAAGGAGCTCTTAACTTAATTTTACAGATTCTGTATAGCTTTAGAAGAAATGGATAGTAAAGATATTCCCGTAGCCCTCGTGTTAGGGTGTGGCGCGCCACAACTCGTGAGGCAACGCGCTGAATACATTACTGTTAGACCGTCACCCATAACGGTTGTTGATAGAGATACTTTAAGGTTGGTTCATTTGAAATTCTTATAAAATATACATTTTAATTATTTATTTATTTTATAAAGATTTATATGAAGAATTATATAATAATAGTAGGTAATTATTTAAAAGAATACATTTTTTTTGCATTTACTACAATTTGTTAAGTCGGTGGTAGCCTGAGTTAAAACTTAAACTTTTCTTCTTAACCGTGATATTCCATTCGCCTTATAAAAACCAGTATGTCTATGAGAACCTGCAAGTTTTCCAAAGATATGTAAATTCCGGCCGTTCTTGACCAGCATGGTGGACTTAGGACTAGATATTATGATCCTTTTCGTATTGATAGGTCTGTTTTAGTAATATAACTTTCATAATACTATAAAATTATTTAACGGATTTTTATTAGACTATTTAATACTATTGACTATACTATAAGTTAAGGACAGATTAGATTTCTTTTAATCGGTTAATTAATAAAGCTATAATCAAAGATTACGTACAGTTTGTGTATCTCTAAGCATTGCCATATAAACAGGGCATACCATATTAAGAGGGCGACATGGAAATAATGGAAAGGAAACTAATACATATTTGCGTTCATAATTGCAAAATAAACGTAGTCATAAATGATATAGAGCATTCGATTTCTTAGATTTAGCGTGATTTATTTGGTTTATTCGAACGTGAGAGCATAATATGAAAGTAGGCTAAGTAGGCTCTTTTCTTTTTTAATTTAAAATATTTTTTATACAAAACAATATTTTATGTGCGTATTTATTTAATCACTCTATTAAATGTTTCAATACGAGATTGATTAGACCATAGTTTACCACGGAGGCCAAGTATTGATAGATGGACATAGCATGTAGTATTTCGAAAACTTCTAAATTCTATTGGACATTTAGGTTTCGATGTTTTTCTTCACTTTAAGGCAAGTAATCATGTTAGAGATGATTGGAACATAAAAATATTAGTTTTAATAATAAAAGTATTACTCATATTTTTTTATTATAATTTATAATATAATTTTAAATAGTATCATTGTATTCATTTCAGACCGACTGTGATACATCTAAGTTTATAACGATGACAAAATTCAAATAAATGACTGACAGTATTATTTATGTTATTATATTGTTTCAGGGTATCCGAAGTTCGATCGAACGTGACAAGCGATGGATTGCTAACGGTTCTTATATCTGTTATGGGTATATCTAAATCCCAATTTTCGAGAACTCAAAGAGTTTTGACTCCCGAAACACGTTTCCATCCGTTATACAATTGTTATATTGTGTTAGCGGTATTATCTAGAGGGTCGTTAGTAGCGCAAAAAGATACACCGTGTCAAGAAAGTTTGGAAGTCTCAATGGAAGGCTTTATTAGAGGACCCTACGAAGTTTGCGCTTCGATATCTAAATTTAAAGTCAGTGAAATCCAACCAATATGCGTCGTACCTCAGCAACTGGAAATAGGTTCTTTAGAAATAAAATCGGGTTTTAAAAATCTGAACTCAGCACTAATTGGGGTCGCTTTAGGTCTGATGGTTATAGTGATTGGACTGGTTTGGTTTGTTAGGAAAATGTTGAAGAAGCCGTCTGAATTTCAAAGCCATAGGTGTTTCAGATCTGAGCCGATACCTGAAGAGAATCTTAGGGCCAGTTACGTTATGTTAACGGCTACTTCTAAGGTATAAATTATTATTTAACTATATAATTATAAAAAAAAATAACTTTAAAGTATGATTTAAGATTGCATTGTAATGAAAAAATATTTACATTTATTACGGACTCTACATAGTGTTATATCTTATGCATTAGGTTTTTTTTGTAATCAGTTAAATATTGGACAAGATATAAAAACAGGCGAAGAACCTCTTTAAGTTTAAATCGGTAAATACAGTAAATGATATATTATCTATTATTTTGTCATCGTTTTTCTAAGATGAAACAACACTTATTATAAGCATGACTTAGTCATTTGTAACATAGTACTTAAAATAATTTATTGCGTTACAATGTAACATACTTGTTGGTAATTTATATTATTGGTTTCAAATGATTAAAAAACTTTAATTTCATAAGTTCCACTAGTCTTTGTAATTTTGAATACTCCAACTAAAGTAACATTAAAAAAGCGAATATGTATAATGTTAAATGAAACTATCTCTTCGGATTTTGTCGCGCATTTATTTAGATTTTGGTTCCCGGACGTTTCAAATGCTTTACAGCAACTATGGACACGGGAGAGACTTTGTACTAGTTATTTGTAGGAATTAAGATATTTAAAATGTTTTAAAAGGATTGTACTTAGAATCAATGATTTCTTATAAAATATATGTTTGCAATAAATAAAAACCTAATAAATAATAAAATGAGACCTGACAGAAAGGAGATAAGATTCTAAAAAAATTTTACTGTTCTACGAATTTAAGCGCCATACAAACCAAGTATTATACTTTATACATAATATGGATTCATTAAAATACTTTGAAAAAAAAATATCGTCTTAAAGGCTTGGTTCATTATTTTTCTGTGTTTTCTGTTGTCTTAAATTAATATAAAATATCTATTTTTTTCTAAGTATTTAGTTTTTTCATTAATAATATAAAGAAACTCTACTTCTGTGTTAAATATGTGAAGATTTAATCATCCCCTATTTCAAATATTAGAGGTGGATTTTTATTTTCAAATTGGAATTACATGCTTTTAAAGACAGACTTATTAAATGATGAAGTTTTGAGGTTTCACATAGAAAAATACTACCAAATTAAGAACCTCCTCCTTTTTTTAAATCGGTTGAACAGATAAATTATATGCGGGTAAAGGGGCAAAACCAAATTTGCAATTTCCGCGGTTCCGAGTTCTATGAGATAGTCTATAAGAACCTTTAACACGCAGATTATAAAGTGTTTTTCTATTTTGCAAGTTGCCTGGTACGAGTAGTTTCAAGAGGTAAACGCGTACAAACGAAATATTTAAAAATTTTTTTTACTATTTTTCTTCGTTCCTTAATTATTATATAATATGGCTATCATTTCGTATCAAATTGTAAATATTTAAACAGTTTCTAGAACGCATTAGGTTTATAATTAAATGTCCGTCCACTTCGATAAGAAAATAATTACCTAGCTCCATATAATTGCAAAGATAGTTACTTACGACTAAATAATATTATATTAAATTAACACTAGCCCGTGACTTTGCTGCGTATGAGCTTTGTATGTATCTCATGGTTTGAAGAGATCAATTGTTTTAGATTAATTAATATTTTATTATATGTGTATGTTTTTGAAATTTATATATGTATGTAGTATATCAACTATCTGGTATCCGTAACACAAGCCTCGTAGCTTACTACGGAACTAGATGGCGTTATTGTAATAATTACCCAAAACATTTAATTAATTCAAACAAAATTTACAAAGACATGTTGTACAGAAGGCGCTTTAATTAGTTAGTTATGAAAACAATTAACTCTGTAATTAAAATTATCTTAACTTTTAGTAGCTGAAGCGTGATAAACGATCGAATATGTATGTACCTATATCAGACTAATATCATAAAATGTGTTTTTTCCTCAGTGTAAGGACGGTTAAACGGATTTGGATGTTTAGAACACAGATGTAGGTACTCGTACTATGATCAGGAGTAATACAGTAGGCTAATATTAAGTACCTACTCGTATCTAAAAGAATGTTTCTAGTATTCAAACAAAATTCCTATTGAGCAAATATTGATTACTTTTATTATTTATTTATTTTATTTACTAGCAAGTATTTTTCAAATTTTCTTATATACTCCAACTTTAGCATATTTCTAAAAAACAATTTTTTTGAGGCATTTTATTTTTTTGGTTTTGGAAGGGTTGTTAGAATCAACGATTTTTTGAAAAAAGAATGTTTGCAACAAAAAAAACCTTACAAATAATAAAGTGAGGCGAGGAGTTAAATATATTATATAACGCTTATTAATAAACCATTAATAAATTAAAAACATTTTTGTGTGTACAATTCAAGTCTAATGCAGAGTATATTATTTCAACTCTACCATTTACAATGGAAGTATATTATGGAAAATAATGGCATTTAGAAAAGGCACATCCTTTATTATTTTTCCATCCACAATCAAAATATTATTCTTAGAAATGATATAAACGCTACTTTAGGTATTTTGCAAAATGTAGGTAATTTGCAACAAATAGAACTCTAATACATAGCGTATTTAGAGTAGAGTTTATTTATAAATAAATTAGCGATTCACTTCGTACTTGCCTTTTAAACCCTCTCTGGACTTCCACAAATAATTCAAGACCAAAATTAGTCAAATCGGTCCAGCCGTTTTCGAGTTTTAGCGAGACTAACGAACAGCAATTCATTTTAAGATATAAGATTAAAGTTAAGTTGCCAATTCAATAGGATAATCAATACAATAGGATGTTTCTCAAATGTATGTGAGTAATATTAAATTCGTTTCACTAATTTTTCATTATTATCGATTATAAAACGTCGGTCTTAATCAAATTCAGATCGCTGAATCCGGTATCACTTGCAGTGTGATGCTGAGGTCCTGATTTCGATTTTCGAGCCGAGTTCTAGATAGAGGTTGAGCCGAGTCAATTAGAAATATTTAATCTATGTATACGTATTTTTTATAATAATGTTCTCCGACCGACTTCGGCCATGGCGATGGCGATACAAATTATTATTTATTTTTATTTTATTTTATTTCGGGAAATAGGCAGTATAACAGTACATACAAATTAAAAAATATATATACACATTTACCAATCAAGACCAAGACACGAAAAACAAAGACATCACAAGGATCAATCATCAAATTTTTGACTAAATAACAAAAAAAAAAGAAAAAAAATAAAAATAAAAAAAATAAAAAACGTTTATTGGCATAATTTGTGTGTACAGAAAAAAAATGAGACCCCTGAGCCCCTGCGCTAGTATAACTGTATTGCAGGAGCCAGTGACTACCCCATATACAATAATGACATGTTTATGCCAACACTATGATATAATACAATTTAAGTAAATGTGGTTGAAGAATACATATAATTTAATAAAATTAAGGGAAGTAGAAATGTAAAAAAAAAACGTGTGGCACTCGAGGACTGCCGCGGTAAAGCTATTTTTATCAACTTATGCAATTATAATTATTTATTTATGCAGTATTTTTTTCTTTGATATTAATTCAAGTAACACTTTTTGAGCGTGGTGACCGATAAGAAAACATTTTTTTTTCTTTTATTGAATAAATGAGATTAAATCGTTTAAAATATTTTTACTATCGTCTTTGTTACCTATATCTTACACGAAATAAAACAAACAGAAAAAAATTTAGGATCTTGTGGCTCAGTCGATGAATGTGGGTTATAGGTTCGAAACAATTACAGAAAATAAACCTTATTACTAAAGACTTACAATCTAAACTTACTAATACTTCTCGGGTCTATTTAATTTAAGCATTCCTAATACAATTTATAGTAAAAATTTACAATGTCTATAAGGTCCAAAAACATAAGTTGGAGTGCCTCCCCTCCATTGTATATTTTGAGAAAATTTTACTTAAGTGTCCGAAGTAGGTATTTCAAGTGCCTACAATTTATATTAAGTAATTTAAAAATCGTAGAACAAATCTACATTCTTAAGCTTAAAAGCTTTTCAATTAGACCACAATGTTACAGATAATTTTCTATAAGATAAAGCACTTTTGAATTTTTTGTTTGTTATGAAAATAAATGCTTAAGCGGTCGGATTTTCAATGAATTCAGAATTTTCACGTTTAATTAACACTTAGTTTTTTATTATATATTTTTAAAACTATCTATTTGGATTTTTTCGCAGAGTGATTTTTGAATGCCTTACAAAAAGCACGGTCATGATAGAGCCTAAGGTTTTAGAAATCTCGAAAGTACGAAACATGTAAGCAATAATCAAGAATGTACAATGTCAATTAGAAAAACTGATATAAATATGTAATTAAAGGTATTTTATTACACAAATAGTATGAATTCGTTTTTCAGCTAAAATTAAAACGTGTTTGTATCGACGTTGAGGATAATATATTTAATATTTTATTATAAACTCATTTAAATTATTAATTATACATAATAAGATTATAATTATAATATACATATTCTAAAATTAAGTTAGGTTTAACAATTACAGGAAAAAGTAGTGGTAATTCGTTGGTTGATTACTATTTAAATTTACTGCAATAATACAACATTATAAAACAATTTCTGTTAGTTATATTAAGATTAAAATAACACTTATAATTTCTTCTATGAAGATAATATATTTTTAGTTTTTGTATTACTACTAATGTATTAACACGAGGCTCGTAGATATTTTTAAGTATTAGGCATCATGCCCTATTATTCGATAGTAGTTTTTCGGGCGTCCTTGTAGCTAAATTCGTCGATAAAAAAATGCTTATGGCTTTTTATTTCTAATCTAATTATTTTAATATTATAAATGTGAATGTAAGTTTGTTTGTTACGCTTTCACGCGAAAACTACTTAACGGTCATCATGAAACTTTTTACACATATTTTTGGAGGTATCAGAAGGAACATAGGATACTTTTTTTAAATTTTTTTTCTAGCGAGCTTGAAACTATGAACGTGGGCGAAGTCGCGGGTAATTCTAGTATCTTATAAAAAATTAAGTTGTGTTTAAGTTTAAGATAAAGTGTTTCCAGATTAACATACAATTTTATTTTTTATATTATTTTAAAACTTCGAACAAGTAAATGAATTTAATTTATTACTTTTACCACGATTCTCAGAAGACATATAATTTTCCTTTAATCATTTGTGCACAAAAAAAGATGCGACAGTCCCTGGCGAGTATATATTCTGTAGTACCTATATTATGTGATTACATTGTACATATGTGCGTATCCCGAAAATAGCTAAACAAATTTTGATTTAACTTTAGCTGTTATAATTAAAATTTTCTAGAAAATTCTACAAAACTCGTGTAAATAAATTGACGTAAGTGCAATAGAACTTTAAGTATTTCTTTCTTTTTAAAACCGATAACCGTAAAACTACTTTAACTTTAAACACAGTTGTAAAGACTTCTTTAAAACGATTTGCTATCGGACGCAAAGTCGCGTTTGAAAACCGATCACTACGAGTACTATGAAGCCGTTCAAAGTGACGTTAAGTTCAGTTATATTAAATGTTTAATGTTATTAGTGTAATTCTTACATATTTTTATTGGGTTTTCTTCTAATATATTATGTATTTATATTGTAATGAAGTTGAAATGTAAACAATATTGGTTGAATTGTTCACTTATACTAAGGTTTCTACGAAAAATTGTTTCTTTTTTTATAAGAAATTATTTTTGAGTAGAAGTAGTAGTACTACTATAGAAGATATTTTGTGATATTTCGTGCATTAAATTGTAACATTTTAAATTGTATGGATCATCATATGTAAAAAAGGTCTAAAAATAAATTAAATGGTTCTAATTGTTAAAATTTAAATGGTATCACTATTATCCACGTGTCTAAATATGTCGGTATATCATTATAAGTAAAAAACCTACTATATAAAAATAAGTCGGGTTTTCCTTCCTGACGCTATAACTCCAGAACGCACGAACCGATTTCCACGGTTTTGCATTCGTTGGAAAGCTCTCGGGCTCCGTGAGGTTTATAGCAAAGAAAATTCAGGAAAAATTTTAACAGAAAAGCGGGAAAATCTTTTAAACTATACTAAAGAGGTTACAGGTTACTGGGGACGAACCCGAGCGAAGCGAGGGTGAGTCGCTAGTATAATAATATATATTGGCAAACAGTGCACGTTTTATAAGATGTCATTATTTTTTTATTAGTATAGATCTAATATTTAAACCTGATAACATAAACAATCCATATATATATTGTTATTGTTTTCGGTTGTAGCCGAAGAATTATAAATAGATGTCGCTGCTTAGTTTTAGTGTGTGATTTTGGTGGAAAACGAAAAATAAAGTGCTGACTCACAAGGAAAATAAGATTTATTATTGCCTACAAAGCCCATTTGTTTGATGTTTTCCTTGCAACATATATTTTTTTATCTTTGAATTTATTTTATCACGCGAATGTCCAAAGTCCGTAACCCTGCACTAGCCAGCGTGGTGTCCATAGTCCTTTTTAGTCCATGTCCTTATCTCTCTTGTATTGAAGGGAGGTCCGTGCCTAAGATCTGGCACGTTAAAAACGGATCGATGACAGAGTATAAACATAGGGGAGGATGTCTAGTACTAGATTTGCTTATTTAGGTAATATATTTATTAAAATATGTACTTTTGAAGTGTCGAATACAAAATTTTGGAAATGTTTTAACGTTATTTATATTTAAGTATTGTAATATTTTTATGCATTTTGTAAATTGAAGAACTTTGGTTCCGCTTTAATTAGTGAATAATTATTGTAAATATTAATTTATGGATTGCAGTTTTTGTTCTTAATAAAAAGTTAACGAATATATTTTGTTTTATTTATTTACCCAATATTTATAATAATTATGGTGTCTCGTTCGATTTTGGTTAAGACGGCAAATCTCATTGAGACTACTCTACTACTCAAGTAGACGACTAGTGAGAGTTAAGGCTCTGAACCGGCTTTACGTCCTGTCCAAGACACGGGATGAAACAACTCCACCTTTCCAACTTGTCACTGAAGCCAATGAATAACTTAACTTTCCCGCAACCAGGCCTCGAACCCGTGTACATGCAGCTGTACATTCTAGGCACTACAAGACCAAGACATGATAGTTGGTAGGAGTTTATATTACTGTCAAAAAAAAAACCTAGGAAGTAACTTTCTAGCAAAATATGTTAAGAAAACATCAATCAAGCACATAATGCTTTAAAGTAGACTTTCATATTAATGCTACAACACGTTTAAGTATATTCAAATCTAAAGCTACATCTTTTTTTGCCCACGGAAAATTATATTGATATAATTAAATTGTTTAAGCTGTTCTACTAACAAACTTAATACAATTAAATTGCTAGGATATAGTAATAGCAAAGTCCATGAAACATACAGTCAGCCAAGGGACGTGACATGGCTGTCCTAAGCTGCCATACACTTGCTTGGGACATTAGTTTATGGCAGCTTGAGCTGTCACGTCCGTTGGCCGACTATATGTTTCATAGGCTTTGGTAATACATTACATACATACAAATACAAAAAACTATTCAAAATAGAATTAAAAGTTAGTCTCAATTAACAGGGATGGACATTAATTTTAAATGAAAAATACTCTAAAACACATAATATATTCCCAAGCGAGTGTATGGCAGTTTGGGCTCTCCTGTCCAGTAATGTACACATTATATTTACAGGTTTACTACACAAATAGTATGGACATCTTTTTAACTAAAAGCAAGTGGGAGTCAATTCGCCTCCAAATTTTGTTACTATTCTAATTAAGTACGTTTATAATATAAAGCTCGAATGTCTGCAGTGCATAGGAATTAATCGCTTGTCGACAATGTCGAAGCAGTTTGTATCGTGAAAAATTGGTAATGAATATATTATCTTAAAATAGATTAACGTATATAAATTATATATACGTTATCTGTTACTGGTATTTACTTTATACATAATAATTATAATAAACCAAACGGATAAACCAGTGAGGATAATCTGCTCTAATAATCTGATCATTCCCTTAACTATCGGTTACAAGTTAACAATAAATTAGCGTTTCCTTTGCGACTTGCGTTAGCGATTCTTTTACAGTTAAAGCTGCAATATTATGGAATGCCCTACCACTTGACATCCATCAGTCGGAATCTGTGCAAATTTTTTAACATCACCTTAAAAATTACTATAATAATATATTAATAAACTATAAGTATTTTTTGTATTATAAGTATTTTTTGATGCCAAATCATAAAAAAAAAAAAATTTGGTCTAAACACAGAAAAAAAAAGACTGGAGAGCTACCCTTATCACCTAAGGGAATAAAAAGTAGGCTATGACTTATTCTCAGACCTACCAAATGTACACAAAAAAATTCATGAAAATCGGTCAAGCCGTTTCAGAGGATATTGATAACAAACACTGTGACACGAGATTTTTATATATTTTCTTTTATTTTCATTTTAGGAGTCTTAAAAACAATACCTACGTTCTTTAAATACGTTTTTTATTTAAATAAAGTAAATTTTAAATGCAATCTGATTATAAAGGGAAAGAAAGATTAAACAATGTACGTCTCTTGTAACGAATAAACAGCTATTCGGGTCAAGGCATCTGCAAATTTTCGACATTTACAATGTCAAGGTCACCAATTGATATGACATAACTGTATGTAAAACATAATAGTATTTTTCTAACAATAGACTACTGGCCCATGTACAAAAATGGATGGGTCATATGAACCACCAGGTGACGTATATAGGACGACATAAGAGCATAAAATAATAAGATTCAGCTCTATGCCGTCACTTGTAAGCTGTCCAACTGAGTTCTGGTGAGAATTCAAAAGTGCAGGTAGAGTGAGTACATTTTGGTCATATATTTTTGTACGGCATTTTTATCATCGATAGATCCATGAAAAATAATAAGAAAGCGCGCAGTGCCGTAAAAAAATGGTGCGCCACAAAGTAGGTAATTTTTTTTGATTTTCTGACAATTTCCAGGGTAAATTTGGTCATTTGATTCTGTACGGCATAAGTTTCATACTGTTTCAATACAGCTTCTAATCCATTATTCCGCAACGCCGTACAAAAATCATGCGACAAGGGGAAAAAATCGAGGGTTGCAACCCCCTCTCTTTCCGTGGTCCGGGGGGTGATTTGAAACAACATAAATTTAATTTATTTTGAAAGTATTTTATGCATAGATTATATTTTTTTACATGCCGTACATTTTCGTTGGTCCAAAGGTTTGTAGAGGAAAAAACTCAAGGAAAATCCATATAACGAAATATAAGGTAAAATTCATCAAGATATTTTTTATACGGCATTTAGATAGTTTGTTTGTACTTAATGTTATAATAATTTATAAAAAGTTAATGCCGTACAAATCTGAAAGTTCATATTGATAAAAAAAAAACAAAACTTATTCATGTCTCAGAGAATGATAGAGAACATAATTTGGAAAAGTTGCCGTACAGAGTCAAATGATTTTACAGCTTTTTAATCAAATATACCATGAAATTAAGATAATTATTATTAATGTACATTCAAATGAACAATAATTTTTTGACGGCATTATTTTTAATAGTACTTTTGATTGCTAGATAATGTTTTGGAACCGAAGCCGTACTTTTTCAAATCACCACCCGGACCACGGAAAGAGAGGGGGTTGCAACCCTCGATTTTTTCCCCTTGTCGCATGATTTTTATACGGCGTTGCGGAATAATGGATTAGAAGCTTTATTGAAACAGTATGAAACTTATGCCGTACAGAATCAAATGACCAAATTTACCCTGGAAATTGTCAGAAAATCAAAAAAAATTACCTACTTTGTGGCGCACCATTTTTTTACGGCACTGCGCGCTTTCTTATTATTTTTCATGGATCTATCGATGATAAAAATGCCGTACAAAAATATATGACCAAAATGTACTCACTCTACCTGCACTTTTGAATTCTCACCAGAACTCAGTTGGACAGCTTACAAGTGACGGCATAGTGCTGAATCTTATTATTTTATGCTCTTATGTCGTCCTATATACGTCACCTGGTGGTTCATATGACCCATCCATTTTTGTACATGGGCCTGTAGTCTACAACGTTCATGAAAGATTAACTAGAGCTTAACATAAAGATGTGTTCAATAACATTGTGAATTATATATTTATAGGGAAGTGGTAGAAAACCGAGTGAATCGGGTTCAGTCCATCTCCCACCTCTGTTGTCCCACACATGCGAATCGCTTTCAATATTACGACTTAACTTAACAACCCGCACTTGGAAAATGACCTGACCCCCTAGTATTGAAGTACTGCCCAGCAATTAAACGTTAAAACAGTTATGAATACGATACGATATTTTGTGATGTATTGTAACTATAAATAATAGTAAATACACCGTCTTCCCATCATTACCGATAATTTTACTAAAATCTCGAAAATATTGTAGGTACATATATATTGATACTAGCGACTCACCCCCGCTTCGCTGGGGTTCGTCCCTAGGTACCCCTTTTAGGATAATTTTTTTACAAACTTTGAATGTCTTATTTATTTATGTATCTAATCAAAAGCCTAAAAATAAGTTTCAAGTTTCTAGCTTTAAAAATGACTTAATTTCCATACAAACTTTAATCTCCTATTTCAACCCCCTAACAGACATTTTTTAGTCTTGAAAAGTCGAAGTCCTTTCTCAGGTTCTAGACTATCCGTGTAAGAAATTTCATTTAAATTGGTAGCAGACAGACAAAGTTACTTGCGCATTTATAATATTAGTAAGTAGTAAAAACTAAGTACATAATTTTATAAGTATATCTACTCGTAAGTTTATAAAGTAATAAAACTAAGCTTATTTAAAAATGACCAAAATAATTTTCTAGGTAATAAAAGTTGATCATAGAGTCAGACGAAATATTTTAAACTGTGGCTTGGTGCTAAAATCCTAGTTCGCGCTTAAATGCCTCGCCTTAACTGTTATAGTAGTATATATACCGTCGCGGACATTTTTGTGACCAATCATGAGTACTATTAATAAGTATATCGAACACTTTTATATATACAATATATTCGTTTTGATACCTTGGGTTACATTGTTCCATGTTCAAATTCCTAATCTGTAATATTTATATAATATTAAAATTCGGTCCACTTTTCAGTCGACTTCAAAATTAACGAAGTTCTTAAAAGTATTATTTTCTACTTTTTAGTTTTGGGGGATGGTGTTGCTCGCGTCCGTAGGAATTACCACCTGTCCTAGGCCACCCTACACGTGTCCCCCGGGTGGTGCCAAACGAGCAACAACGCCGAGTCACAGGCGGCGGTCAATTAACCTGTTGAGGCCCCAGCGGACCTAGGGAAGTTAAATGCCCCCTAAAATAGCTGCAATACTGCCTTGGGAAAGCAGTATGCGTGTTTTCTCCCAACCCCTCTTTTTTATGGAAATGTCAAATAACGAAAGAGATAGTACGTCATGCGACCCGGCTAACACCCGGCGCTCTCTGGTATCCGGGCCGGAGAGTGTGAAATTGGCTACCGAAGACTTAATGGAAGTACCGGCGACCAGGCTTCCATTACAGTGAATGCTACTGGCAGCAAAAAACTCATTCAACAGACCTTTCACCGCAGTCTGTTTATTACCAGGCCTAGAAGCAATTCCTTGGGAAGTAAACCCTCAGAAAGCCTACAAACTGTGGTAGAACCACTGAGAGATACGCCCACGCAAAATGCACTAAGCCACCAAGGAACTGTATGCCCCCCATCTTGGCAGAGAGTTCCAGTCACTAGAAATCCGAAACGGAAAAAAATCAGCGACTCCCCTGAGAATATAACCACCAGCAACATGTTCAGCCAATTACCAGTTGACCCTACAGAGGAACCCACTACAACCAAGAAACCAGTGGAAAAAAAACCTAGCAAGCCTCCACCCATAATATTATACGGCATAGAAGATATTAACAAATTAACTGAACTCGTAGAAACTGTTGCAGATAAAAACTCATTCACGTATCGGATTACGAACAGAAATCAAATGAGAATCAACACGCTCGATATGGAGGCCTATAAAAGAATCATCACCAAATTCCGTGAAAGTGGCCTAATTGGTCACACATTCAACAAAAAGGAAGAACGACTCTGCCGCATCGTTATTAAAAATCTTCACCACACAACACCTAAAAATGAAATAAAGGAAGAAATTGAAAAAACTGGAAACACTGTAGTCGGGGAAATTATCAACTCAAGGTATGGTCCAGAGAAAAAACCTACCTCCACATTCTTTGTAAATCTCCTACCTAGCCAGAACAATAAGGCAGCTAAAGAAATCAAATATATATACTATCAATCTGTGACCATAGAGGATCCTAAGAAGAAAAAATCTATCGTACAGTGCCAACGGTGCCAGCAATATGGGCATACAAAGAATTACTGCATGAGACCTTTCCGTTGCGTAAAATGCGCGCAGGCACATAAAACCTCTGATTGTCCAAAGCGTGATAGAAATACACCAGCCCAATGTGCACTTTGCCAAGGTTCCCACCCAGCAAACTATAAGGGTTGCGAGGTTTATAGAGAAATATTAGCTAGAAAAATTAACAAATACGGTCATCGAAGAGCTGATAAACGTTCCACTGCAAAAGAAAACACAAACCACGATATAAACCCTCGAAGAAATACTCTCCAACAATCTTCCTCCATTGATAGAGAAAACGAACCACTCTCATACGCCAAAGCTGTTAGAAACGTACCAGACAAACTGACCTTAGAAAACGCCATACCTGATGTAAACCAAAACCTAACAGTACTAGAAACTCTCCTCACCAAACAAAACGAGAAATTTGATTTAATCTTACAACAAATGAGTACTCTAATGAGCCTCATGACTACGCTCATAACCAAATTACAAGGTTAATAGGTCTTGGGCTAAGACTAGCGACTTGGAACATAAATGGACTCTCACCGAATAAAGATGAGCTTGAAATACTAATGATCGAGCACAAACTAGACATAGTCCTAATATCCGAAGCACACTGTACAGATAAAACCACTGTCAAAATCAAAGGGTACCAGATATATACTACAACCCACCCTGACGGCACAGGACATGCAGGATCAGCAATAATTATTCGGGAAAAAATAAAACACCATCTACTGCCTGAATATAAAACCGCTCAAATACAGGCAACTACAGTCGCAATACAAGACAGATGCGGATACTTTAATGTCTCAGCTGTGTACTGTCCACCAAAACATCGAATAGACTCCGACCTTTTCTCTCACTTCTTCTCAAGCCTAGGCAATCGATTCTTAGTAGGAGGCGATTGGAACTCCAAACATGTTCATTGGGGTTCCAGACTAATTACAACAAGAGGAAGACAACTAAAGTTGAGCGTTGATATGAATCACCTAAGTACAATTGCGCCATCAGAACCTACCAACTGGCCAGCCGATCATAATCGAATCCCAGACATACTTGACTTCTTCATAGCAAAAGGACTCTCCAAGCAGTACATGAAGATTGAGTCATGTGCTGATGGGTCATCTGATCACACCCCAGTCTTACTAACGATCAGTTCGACTATAATTGAAATTGAGAGACCCACAACACTATACAACCAGCACACTGATTGGTCTTCTTTTAGGGAACACATAGAAGAAAACCTCAATCTAAATATAAGACTTAAAGAAGCGGAGGAAATTGAAGCAGCAGTAGTACAATTCACAAATCTCATACAAGTTGCCGCGTGGAGAAGCACGCCTACTACTGAACATAAAAACCAGTTCAAAAATATACCATTGGGAATAAAGATCATGATCCAGGAGAAACGTAGACTACGCAGAGTTTGGCAGCTGAGCCGACATCCGCAAGACAAGGCTGACCTTAACAAAGCCATTGTAGAATTGAAGGCAGCTATAAAAGATGTCAATGACTTAACAATGCAAGCAAAGTTAGAGTCTCTAACAGCTACTAAAGCCAGTAACTACTCGCTCTGGAAAATCACCCGATCTTGTGACAGACCCAACGTACCAAAAGCCCCAATAAAAAAAGATAACGACTGGGCTAGAACAAGCCAGGAAAAAGCGGACTTGTTTGCAGATTATCTAAAAAGCGTGTTTAAACCGAATCCAACACTAGATAATTCAACGGAAGAGTATGTTGATCTCATTCTAAAACAAGACCTTCAAATGGACCTTCCTCCTAGACCTGTGTCGCCCACCGAAGTCATAAGAACGATTAAACAGTTGGACAGTAAGAAGGCACCCGGTTACGACCTGATCACTAAAGAAGTATTGTTGGAACTACCGAGAAAGGCTATTGTCTTCATCACCATCATCTTTAACGCTATGTTACGAATAGGGTACTTCCCAAGTGCGTGGAAAGTCTCGGAAATCATCATGATCTACAAGGATGGCAAATTAATGACCGAAAAAACATCCTATCGACCAATCAGCCTATTACCTACTCTATCCAAGGTACTGGAGAAGACAATACTTCGTAGAATTATGCCAAGCCTCTTGGAGCGCAAAGTGATACCAGATCACCAATTCGGCTTTAGAGAACGTCATGGCACAGTGGAACAGGCCCACAGAGTATGCGACGCCATAAGGAAGTCCTTAGAACAAAGGGAATACTGCTCGTCAGTGTTCTTAGATATCCAGCAGGCTTTCGACAAGGTCTGGCACAAAGGCCTACTATGTAAGATCAAGCAGAATATTTCCCACTCATACTTCCCTATATTCAAATCTTACCTCGAAGATCGGATATTTTATGTTAAAGAAGGAGACGCCACTTCTGAGTTCCAAGAGATTGACGCCGGGGTGCCACAAGGATCTGTTCTCGGCCCCATGCTCTATACATTGTATACTGCTGACCTACCGGTAACGCCGGGGACAACTACAGCCACGTTTGCAGACGATACAGCTATATTAGCAAGCAATAAAGATCCAGGACTGGCATCAGAAACCTTGCAGAAGGGTCTTAACAAAGTGAATGTGTGGCTGCAAAAATGGAAAATAAGGGCTAGTGCCGCAAAGTCAGTACAGGTAACATTCACCCTTAAAAAAGGAGACTGCCCACCGGTAAAGATGGGCCAATGTACTCTACCCCACAGTGACCATGTAAGATACCTTGGCCTACACATTGATCGTCGACTAACCTGGAGGCACCATATCGAATGTAAGAAGCAGGAGCTTCAGCTAAAGTACAACAGCCTATACTGGATGTTAGGAAGGAACTCAAGACTCTCTTTGGACAACAAACTGCTTATATATAAAGTCATCCTAAAGCCTATTTGGACATATGGTCTGCAACTATGGGGCAGCGCAAGCGATTCCAACATAAATATACTCCAGCGCCAACAGAACAAGATCCTAAGAGCAATTGCAAAGGTACCACGCTACATAACCAACAACGAAGTTCACGAACACCTCGGAATGAGAACAATCAAGGAGGAAATTCGGAGTTTGGCAGCTAAATACAAAGAGCGGTTAATCCATCACCCTAATGAACTCGCTCGCCAACTCCTCATGGACCAGTATGTGAGACGACTAAAGCGTCATCATATCCTAGAGCTAGAAGACCGACAGTAGCTCTAGGCCGTAGATGAGTAGATGCTTCCAATGGGAAGCCACTCCGCATGACAGCATCACAGAACAGATTTGCTCATAGCCTTAGGGCTGATTGCAAATACACGCAGAAAAAAAAAAAAAAAAAAAAAAACTTTTTAGTTTAGATTTGTTTAGTTTTGAAGTCGGTTTTTGGTTTTTTGTTAAAAATAATTTTTTTAGCTTAACTTTTAGTTGTCCAACGTATAGGTACCTATTATAAAGCTTATTGATATTATTTCACCTTAAATTTATTATCGAAATCAATATAAATATATTTTTGGACTCTGGAGCTCGGTAAACAAATAGTTTTCCCCAATACAATACTTATTATTAACAGAGCTGCGCCCGCGCATTTAAATATGAAGATCAGAATAATTATCTTTAGTTGATAACAAACCGTCATGGCGAATAGACGTGCCTTATTTCTAGTGATTTTCCTTGTAATTTTTTCATTTTGTCATTGCAAAGTGTTCACGCGATGCCAGTTGACACGGGAGTTGTTAAAAAACAGTTTCCCAAAGACTTTCCTTAGCAACTGTAAGTTACTATTGTTTTTTTATGTGATGTAGTGTCGTGTTTGTAGCTCTATTGTATTGAAGATGTTGTATTAGTATGCGTGAACGCGACACACAAATTATTTATACGAATGTTATAAACCTCATGGGATTCTTGCCTTTATAGTTTTGAAGAGTTAGATTACTTTGTTTTGTTATAAATTGTAACATTAATTACCTTAAAGACGTTATGATATCGCAATTTTAAATTTGCCTTCGTTGATTTTTTTGATTATTATAAAAATACAAATTTACCTAAATTTCCCAATTTTTTCGGGTTTTTTTCTAATGTTTCTAAAAACCCTTGGCTGTCGTAGCATTCTCTTTAAATACGAATGAAGAACACTTGTATGTTTATTTACATACTAACTAACTGCATTTAACTTAATTAACTCAGTGTAATTATGTATAATGAATACCTATATAGTTTGCGCGAATGTAATTCCGAATATGGAAGCCACCTTTTGACATTTCCGCATTAAAATTATAAGTGCGATTCGTGGGTAGAACTGCAGAATATCAAACTGATATTTTTATATTTTTAAACAAATCTTAAATACTATAAATGAAACTATATTTTCGGATTTTGTCACGCATTTATTTTGAATTTTGGGTTTGACGTTTCGAATGCTTTACAACAATTATGGTCATAGGTGACTAGTAAAGTATTAAGAAAGTATTAAATCCTAAATAATTTATTTAAAGTTACGTTATAATTTATTTAAACGTGCATTGGCCTTGTTGCTATCAAAAGATTATAGAAAAAAGTAAAAACCATACTTTTGAAGAAAGGTCAAAATAGAGTTCGTATCTTAATTTTGTATTTCTACTCTACATACAATGCGAGATAAGCCGCGTACATTTTTTTTTGTTTTATTTTTAATTCTAAATAATAAACGAATATTCTTCAGCTTGATGCAAATGTCTACTCTAAAAATGGTACCTGGGATATACCATTATTTATATGGCTAATTTCAATTACACTGTAAATATATTTTTACTTTTGAAGAAGCACAAAATTGTATAGTATTTTATAATTAGTTACTATCATAATTATTTATGAGCCGCTTATCAATTACAGTAACAAAGCAAATGTTTTGTAGTAGATACGTACTAAGATTCTGTCTAAAATTTTGAGCAATGTTTGTACTTGTGTCATGTTTATCGGGTTACCAAAAATTAAACATGTCAACTTTCTCATGAATATGATTTTTTTAATAATTTTTTAATATATTTTGGGACATTATTACACACTACGGCATCTAGTCCCTAGGTAAGCTACGAGGCTTGTGTTACGGATCCCAGATAGTTGATACACTACACATTTATAACTTTAAATACATAAATGTTATAAATATAAACATCCATGACTGGAATACAAACATTCGTTCTCAACAAATGAAAGCCCTCAGCGGGACTCGACGCGGGTTCGAGTAAATTTGGATAAAAGGCACAGAGATGGATTATACTCGAATAGCACATAGCTTATTTTTATCCCAAAAAATAGTTCCGTGGGACAGATTTGTTTCATATTGTTTATAAATTATAACTTTAAAACTAGAATTATTAATATTTTTATTATATTTTAATAAAAGATTTTTTTTTTTTTTTTTATATGAATCTATAATGCAATCTATCTGAGCGATATTCAGCATTAGGTTGGAATGTGTAGGTATTCGGCGTGTGCGAGATTGTTCATTAACAATATCGCTTCATTATTATGCGATCTACAACTTTATAGTAATAAATCTTGTGGATTTTTGCGTTTCAGCCTTCGAGGTGTTTGCACTTCGTTCAGTAGATCCCTTGCAAGTACATTAGGATGGTGTGTGATTCTTATTTTGTATTTACTTATCGTTTCCTTTATTTCCTCCTTAACTGTTTTAATGTTAAGGTCATGGTGCAGTCTGTCATTTGTTATGTACCAAGGTGCGTTTACTATCATGCGTAGCATTTTAGATTGAAATCTTTGTACGATTTCTATGTTTGAATTTGCCGCTGTACCCCATAGTTGCAGACCATAACACCATATGGGTTTAATTATGGCTTTATAAATGAGTAGCTTGTTTGTCATTGATAATTGAGACTTCCTGTGCAACATCCAGTACATTTTTCTGACCTGTTGTCCCATTGCTAGTCTTTTGGTAAAGATGTGTTTTCTCCATGTGAGTCTTTTGTCTAGGTACATTCCCAAATACTTTGCCTCATCTTTTTGGGGGACTTAAACTCCGTTTAATGTGACTGGAGGGCAAGTATCACGTCGAGTGGTGAATGTCACTTGGACCGATTTGGATTCATTGGCCTTGATACGCCAGTCTTTAAGCCATTTTGCGATATTGTCAAGGCTATTTTGGAGTTTTTGAGAGGCTTTTTTGGGAGTTCGTCAGATGCCAGAACTGCTGTGTCGTCAGCGAAAGTTCCTGTCACAGTGGCCTCGGAAGTCGGCAGATCTGCAGTATATAGAAGATACAAGGTAGGACCCATTACACTGCCCTGTGGTACGCCTGCATGGATTGGACATAGTGTTGTTACTTCTTCGCCATGCTTTACAAAGAAATGTCTGTTTTCTAAATACGATCTAATAAAGTTGTAGTATTCGATTGGCACCGATTTTTTTATCTTAAACAGTAGTCCATCATGCCACACGCGATCAAAAGCCTGAGAGATGTCCAAAAATGCAGCTGTGCAGTATTGTCTCCTTTCAAAAGCATTGTTAATGTTGTTTACTAGCCTATGTACTTGTTCAATAGTACCATGTTGTTGCCTGAAGCCGAACTGGTGGTCTGGGATTAAGTTTTTTTCTTTTATAATTTGCGATAATCTGCTCAAGAATAAGATCTCCATTACTTTTGATGGTATTGGCAATAGGCTGATAGGCCTGTAAGACTTTACGTCTTCAGGGCTTTTGCCTGGTTTAGGGACCATGATGATTTGAGCCACTTTCCATTGTCTTGGGACCGTTGAAGTTCTCAATATGGCATTATAAATGTATGTTAAGAGGCGCACCCCCTCTTCTGGCAATTCTCTCATTAATTTAGCAGTTATCAAGTCATATCCTGGCGCTTTGTTTTGATCGAGTTTCCTAATTGCTTGAATAACTTCAGATATAGAAAAACTATTTATTGGGAGGTCTAATTGATGTGGTTCATTAAGTATTTTCGACACTAATCCAGTTTGAGTAGATCCCTGGTCAGGGTTTGGTACAAACACATTTTTCAGATGGTTAGCAAGTGCCTCTGCCTTATCTGAGTCTTTTATAGCCCCACTCGGTTGCGGCGCTCGCATCTAGCTCTCTTAAGTATTTATTTTAAAGACTGTACTTTTTCGTTTCGATTTTCACTCAGTAATTTGCGCAGGTCGGATATCAGTGAGTTTAGGGCAGTTTTATCCGTTGGGTGCCGGGTTTTCTGCCATAACTTCCGTGCCTTCCTTTTTTTTGCAACCATTTCCCTAATATTAGTCGGATAGCTTTGTGATTTAGGGATGGTTTTGGAAGTCTCGGGTGTAGCATGCCAAGCAGATTTTTGTATACAACTATTTAAATGCTCAACGGCTTCTTCTATGTCCTCGTTTGTTTTGAGTGGTAGGTGTAGGTTTATTGAAGCGGAGATTGACTCTCTGAAGCTAATCCAATCTGTTTTTCTGCTATGTAGTCGACATTCGTCGGCAGTTAGGGTTATTTTTCTTTTTAACAGTATTTCGACAGGAGTATGATCCGACGAAAGTTCAGGCATAGATTTGCATTCGAAGTATGTGCCGGCGATGCCCCTCACTATTGCGAAATCAATTAGGTCTGGTGTCTTTCTTACGTCGGTGGGCCAATAAGTAGGTTCACCAGAGGAGATACAGCTAAGTTTTAACTGATCTATCGCTCTCAGTAGCTGTCGGCCTTTCGGTGTAACTGTTCGTGAGCCCCAATATGTGTGTTTGGCGTTATAGTCACCACCAGCCACGAATCGGCTTCCCAGGGTGTTGAAGAATTTCTCGTAGTCGTCTTGTTTTAAATTATGTTTAGGAGGGCTATACACGGCTGATATTGTGAATGGTCCAGCCCAGTCTTGAACTACTATGTTTGTCGCTTGTATTTCATTTGTACAATAATTTTCAGTTTCATTGTGTCTGATGTTATTTTTTATTAATATGGCGCTACCTCCGTGGGCAGTACCATCAGGGTGCGTCGTATGATATAGTTTATAAGAATCAATTTTAAAATGGCTTTTCTTGGTGAAGTGGGTTTCTGATATTAGAAGTACGTCAATTTTGTATTGATCAAGAAAATTTTTCACCTCGAGGGTGTGTTGTGACAGGCCATTGGCGTTCCAAATGACCATTTTTATGGAGTCGAATTTGTCAGTTTAGTCGTGAGTGTTATAAGTAGGTTTGTCATATTTGTAAGTTGTTGTATCATTTGCTTTAACATCATTATTAAGTCCCCATTACTGTTATTATCGCTTTTATCAAGCTGTGTGTTGGAGTTTTTATCGTCTGTTTTGTTTGCTTCCTTAGTTAGTGCGTCTCTATATGTCTTTTGGCTTTGGTTTTTCGAGGGTCCATTTGGAATTTCAGTTTGTTGTGTCGTCGGATGTGGTCTAGCATACTTGCGTTGATTCTTATTTATTTCAGGATTGCCTGGTAGTTTGACTTTTTGTAGTTCTCTATAAACTTTGCATCCCTTGTAGTTAGCAGGGTGATTTCCTTCACATAGAACGCATTTTACTTCATTTGATCTTGTTTTTCTAGGGCAGTCTACTGATAGGTGATCTCCAGCGCACTTAATGCACCTCGGGTTTCGACGGCAGTAAGCCTTTGTGTGGCCATATTGTTGGCATTTAGCACATTGGGGTATCTCCCTCTTAGGGCGAGGAGGTTCAAATGTTATTTTATAATTTAAGAGGTACTTTATGTTGTACACATTTTTGTTATTTTCGTGTGGTTTTAGTTCGACGATAAATATTGGCAGTGGCTTTTTAGTTTTTCGTTGTTTAATATTCCAAATGTTGACACAGTCATGACCTAGTTCTGAGAGTTCTAATTTTATATCGTTTAAGTCAGTTGATGGGTGAATATTTTTAAGGACAACTTTGAAACTCCTTTCTTGTTTGGGCTTGTACGTATAAAACTCTGTACATTTAATTTCAAGCTGTTTAACTATTTCTCTATAAGTATCTGGTGTTTTTGGTTGTATTTTAACTTGGTCGTTGTTGAGGACCTTAAGTACATAATTATTTTGCACATGATTATTTAATAGGCTAACAAGTGGTTGTATATTCTGTACTTTATCTACAAATATTGGTGGAGGCTTGATAGGCTTCTCTTTTGGCTCTATCTCTGGATCTTTGCTAGCGTCGTCCAAGAGTTGGGAAAAACTGTTACTGGTAGGTATTGGTTGAGTTTGAGATAACCAATATGTATTTAGTTTCGTTTGTTTTGCTGGTCCTTTATTGTTATCAGGACTTGCCCGTAATCTTTTTTTTCCCGTTACTTCTTCCCAGTCTGCTTTGTCCCTGGCTTGTTTTTCATGTGACTCACTATCATTTACCAACTCTTGAGTTGTAGGGACTAAGATATCGTTTAGTGAGTTAGCCCGAGGTCTATTTTCAAACATTCTTTTATGGAATATTTGTTGAGTGAGCACCTTTGTGCTCGAGATGTTTGTAGTGTTTGTTTGTTTTATATTATTTAGATCATCCATTTTGTTCCCACGAGTAGGGTCGATATAAACGGTCACTACTGGGGTGACGCCCATTCCCAGTAGAAGGCTATATAAAACGACGGGTCGCCTGGTACGTCGAGTTTGGTCGCTTGGAACTGGCTTTCCTGTCAGTCATTCATCCTCTTGGCACGGACCACACCGTAGGATTGAAGGGTTTTTTTATAGAGGTTGATCTTCCTCGCGATTCAAATGGCGAAGTTTGAATCCCCGTTCCTATGAAAGGCTTACGGTCTGGGGCGACCCTTTCGGGACACACACTGGTTTTTCTGTCGGGGTTGTCTCCCTTAGCTAGGTGATCGGTTTTAAGGCGCCGATTGCTCGCCTATCGCTCTTCTTACTTAGCTATCAAGGCCACGAGGTAGATGTTATGTGCAAAGCTCGTATTAGGCCAGGACATTGCCCGGGGGATGGGACGACCCAAAATGTGGGTCCACCGCCTCGCTGCGACGGCAGCTTAGCAGTGGCGTGGACGTGTAAGAAGAACTTGTAGATGCGCGTCTAATAGCCTTGCTTTGCACACCAAGGCGTACGCTACGGCTTTTCTCAGCTTTTTATAGGTTCACACTCCTAGCATGAGTGTGCACCACCGAGACCAATGCACCCCCCCCCCCCCCCCCCATAATAAAAGATAAGAAATATTATCTCGTCTTCTAATTAACTTTTACAGCTCGTTAAGTTAATTTAATGATTTTTATATGAGTACATAAATAGATAAAATAAACTGATTTGTATTTGTAAAAATGTAGGCTATTCAAAAAATGTTTAGAATGAAATTATAACTACTCATTATAAAAGTAGAATAATGAAGATAATGTAATAAACATGGGAACAAATTGTGTAGGTACATGATATTTATCACAGATCACAATAATACTAATGTTAATAAACTAAAATACTGACTTTGATTTAAGTGTTGTTTAAGAGTATCGATAATTAATAAGTTAGTTAAGTTACTTCTTATGACATTAGCTATCAGAGATTAGCCGGAACAAACAGACAAAAATTTTATAAATTGATTTTTTGATGTTAGTACCGTATATACTATTTCTTTAATATGATGAAATTGTTTTTTTACATTTTTGTCGAACACACATTCTATAATATATTTTTGTTTGTTATTGTGATATAGATTTAAAGTCATTCTATAACAACAAGCAATTTATAGATAGTTGGATAGATATTTTTTGAAGGTGAAATTATTTGATTAGATATACCTACCTAACATTTTAGTGGCTTTTAATACAAAACTTATTATTTCTAGGGGTATGCTTAGTTGAGCAAGAAAGTGACAGGAACACATCATCACATATTGTCAAGACGTCAAGAAAACAGTATTATGGATTATTTCAAGTAAGAGATTATGACAGACTAGGAAACTCAGCCCGCTTCGCTCGGCGTGAGTTAAAATAAATTAACAGTTTTTATAATTTTCTAATAAAATAAAAGTTGCGTAATTTACTCCTTATTAAATTAAATCTGCGAGTTAAAATCGCTTCAAAATCGGTCTAGCCGTTTCAAAGATTAGCCTGAACAAACAGGCCAACAGACAGCCAAAAAAATTATTATTCATTTTTATGTAAGTACATTATACACTTTCATGTGCATTTTGGGAAAAGCTGTTAATTTGAAATTAAAAACAGACATTTCAATTTTATTTAGTTTTTTTCGAGTTTAAGGCCGAAAAAAATATTATGAAGTGCAGCACTTAAAGTAATTAAATAAGAACATAGATATGAAAATATTTAATACCAAACACTGGTTCCGCTAGAAATTCAGCTTCATATTTTATTATATAAATGAATAAATACTGGCTAGTTTATAATATCTGAGACAATCTGATCTGACCGAAAATATTTCCATTTCAGATAGGAAGTGAATGGTGTAAGGAAGGTCGTAAAGGCGGTAAATGTAACATTTCGTGTGAAGGTAAGCTATGCTTTAACAGCTTACAGCTTTGTTTAGGAAACAATAAATCAAAATTATAAAAATAGAAAGCACCATAGTGGTTTTCTATGCTTAACTATGTCTGATAAAACTACTATTTTAAATTTTCTACCAATCATAAATAGGAATTTAAAAAAAGTTGTTTTTATGTTGTAGATGAACTTTACTTGACTGTCTCGTGTTGTATTAGTATTTATTTTTATATTACAAACAATCCGAAATAAATAGTTACTGGTATTTACAGTTTGTATATATATCTTTTTATTATCATCAGCCCTTTTTAACGTCCCACATGCTGGGCACGGGCCTCCCTCAGTACGAGGGGGATCAGGCCATAGTCCACCGCGCTGGCCCAGTGCGTGTTGACGGACTTCACATGTCTTTCGAAAACTTGCTAGGTTTTCTCAGACATGCAGGTTTCCGCACGATGTTTTCCTCATCGTAAGACAAGTGGTAATCAGGATAGAAATGATTCGCACATGAAAATATCAGAGGTGCGAGACCCGGATTTGAACCCGCATCACTCGGTTATACAAGCAACGCGTTACCGCTGGGCTACCACTGCCTATAACTATAAATATAAGACGCTAGTTATTAAAAAGATATATATTATCATTATTAATAATGATAATATATATCTTTTTAATAACTAGCGTCTTTCCTTTGCCACGTTTATGTTAGACTCTCGGTGAGTGCGTGTAATAACCATACTCGTATAGATTTCCCAGAGATGAGTTAGTTTTGAATCGTATCACCAGATTCATTTTACCTTATTTTATCTTGATGAAACTGACCAACGGAAAGACAAGACAAAAATATGATATACTAGCCTTTCCCGCGGCTTCGCTCGCGTTCTAAAGGCTGGAAACCAAATTCTTTTCATCGTCCCTCCCCCCTCGCCTCCGACATCTTGCACATGGTGATCATTATTTTGTTGCGAAGTTATGTTAAAACTGTGATATCTCGTAAGATATTTATTGAAATCAAATGATGCCAAGAGCAATTTTGTTCAAAATTAAATACTTGTGATGAGTAACTTATTTATTTAGGTAAGGATTAATATCATGTTTATGCAAACAGCTTCGTAAATAATGCATTGTCTTAAAAAAATTTGATTAACATAGAAAAGGTTATAGGGAGTTAACCTTAAAAGATAGACATATGCTATCGCGGACTTTTTTTTAAGAACTTTTAAAGAGGAACAATACCCTCATACATGGTTTTTGCATAACTTGAACCGTTTACGCAGCGCACGCAACGGAAGCTCTCAAAAGGAATATTTTTCTCTCGTTTTTGCAACATTTTTCATTGGTGCTCAGCTCCTATTGATCGTAGCGATATGTAATATAGCCGATAAAAGGACTATCCAACACAAAAATAATTTTTCAAATCGAACCAGCAGTTCCCAAGATTAGCGCGTTCAACCAAACAAACAAACAAACTCTTCAGCTTTATAAATAGTATTGATTAAATGTTAAAACATTGGCCTCTGTGTTTGATAAAAATGAATATTTCATCAATATTTTCCAAAAATTTATTTAATGTATCAACTTCTTATCGACTGAGTTACATTTTTATTATAATACTAGCAGTACCCGCGGCTTTGCCCGCGTCCATGGTTTCATAGCCGCTATAAAAAAAAAAATATTGTATGCTGCTTCTACTACTACCAAGAATATGTGTACAAAGTTTCATGATGATTGGTTCAGTAGTTTTGGCGTGAAAGCGTAACAAAGAAACTTGCATTCACATTTATAATAGTAAAGATGTATAGATCATATTTAGCGTCTCTATTGATGAAAGGATTGTATTCTTTTGTATGTTTTAACGTCGTCGTCGTCTATGTAAGTACAAATCGGTTTTGAAAAAATCTTTTTAACCCTTTATAGTCTCTTTACTCAGGAATGCTCTATGCCATGTAATGATCCTTAAAAGCGTAAAAGCTAGGAATGGAATAAATGATTTTTATTCTACTTCCAACAAGGAGGCGGTCTCATGAACAAAGGACCTGTAAATCTTACGTTTTTAAGAAAATCATGTTCATAATAAATTATATATAATTACAGCTCTCTTGGATGAAGATATTAAAGACGATTGCGCGTGCGCTTCAAAAATATTTGAAACAGAAGGATTCAAATATTGGTCTAAGTGGGAAGCTCGGTGTAAGGGACAGAGGCTTCCTGACATTCAGAAGTGAGTATTTATAAAGTTAAAGATCACGTGTATGATGTTTAACTTTTTTTACTCATCTTCATTAAGGCCTTATTAAAAAAACAGATGTTACGAGTATGTCTATTAAAGGAATTCATAGTTGGACCTTTTCATTTCTATATCTATAGATTATATTTATAGGTACATATAAATAAAATTGAAGTTTCTGTATCTAATTTAAAATAAACTGTTTTTTTTCTAAATGTGTATCAAAGTATGTACGATACTAACATCAAAAAATCAATTTTAAAAACTCGAAACCAACGACGGCCGGCGGACGAAATAGAGCGAAGCGAGGATGAGTTGCTAGTTCTACATAAAATTGGTTAATTCCAATCGTAAATTGCATTCTGTTTTTGATAATTGAAGATAATATTATTTCTGTGTCTGAGATACATCTTTTTTTTTTCTAGGTGTCCAGACTGGCAGTACCCTACGCGAGCGTCACCCGATAGGCTTAGCCGAAATATAAGGAAAAAAAGAAGAATACCGTTACTTAGGACTGTTGCTAGGGGTGTCGGGCATGGATTTAGATCTAGTGCGACTTCATTTTAAATATTCTTTCTTCATATTTTTAAATATTAAGTATAATGTATAAAATTACTTTTAACTATCTAAAATCAAAATAATATTTTTTTCAATTATTTATGTTACAAATCAGATTCTTTCCGCTTAAAGCATTCTTGACCGCCACGCTCTTTTTTTCACGGGCGATTTTATTTCCTTTTTTCACCTAGACTACTATAAACTGTTATCTCGGACACACTGCAAGTGTTTTAAAGTGGTAGTGCCATGCTTTTTACCTTCGGGTAGCAGCCGAATGGGCCGGCACGCCCCGTGTAATACCACTCTCTCACAGGAGACCGGCGTGAAGTAGCAGCTATGCTGTCGCGTTTCGTCCGGTAAGTGAGAGTCCGGGAGGCCCACTTCCCATCCCTTCCCCCATCCTTCTCCCTCCTTTCTCCCTCCCTTTCCTGAAAGGCCGGCAACGCATCTGCAAGCCCTGTGGTGTTGCAGATGTCCATGGGCGGAGGTGATCATTTACCATCAGGTGAGCCTCCTGCCCGTTTGCCCCCTTTGTCCCATAAAAAAATAAACTTACTACTTTATTATGATTTCAGTTAAAATATCGGTAGTTTTCCTACAAAAGTCAATGGTTCCTTGTAAGGCCAATCAAACTGGGTCAGTTATTTTTTTTAATTTTACTATTAAGGTCCTTGAAAACTTATTTTGTATCAACATAAAACTCATAAGTATTACTTTTAAAAATATTTCTTTATTATAATTTCTAAAAGATTCTTAGTTATACCACATATCACATAATACTATACGAGTACTAGCTTATACAATTGTGGTCAAGCTATTTTCGTTGAGTATTTTATAAATGGATATATAATGTTGAGCGTTTAATGTTCCATTATAATGAAAGACGTTTTAATGTAGTTTAAGTATAAGCAGATATTTTGATAATCATAACGTTAGTTTTCAGTTTGATTTGACTGATATATTATAAATCAGTAGCCTTGTATGGAACCCAGTTCCTAGCAAAGCCATTTAGAAGAGTTTTCTAAAACCTATGTTTATTAGATAGTGACTAACTTTTCAACAAAAAAAGTGTTTAATATATACTACATAATAAAACAAAGTGTTTTAGAAAATAAGTTTGTATCATTTTTCCTGTAAATAAACAAATTATATCTGTTTATATATATTATATTTTCTGTAAATCTGCGCAAAATAATAAGAAAAGGGTACTTTAATACTTTTTAAAATAATTAATAGTGGCTTATATTATACATTTCAAAATAACGACACTCCTAAAACTGTTAAAATATTTAGTTTTCAAGACATTGTGAATATTTTAATTAATTCTAGGTACGTACAAGATGTGGATAACAACCAGATATACGTATCTAAGTGTACGTATCCTCAAAATCAAGAAATGCTTAAAGCTGGTGTAAAATTAATTAAACTCATTCATACATATAATTAAATGCCATTAATTATATCTTTAACAGAACTTTACAAGTGATTTGCTTCAAAGCGTCTTTATTGAACCAGTAAACTACATGATTTTTAGACTCCATTGCAAATTGCTCAAAGCGTATTAGAAAATTCCTTTTTAACGTGCTATTTTATGTTTTATTAAAAGATATAGTAAACTTAGAATATTAATATTTTATCGCAAATGATCAAATTACACTTATTAGTAATTCTTCGAAAAGTTTTCAAAATACACGTGAAGGTCACTAACTCGCACTTTGCCAAAGAGGTGGACTGTCGCCTGATCCTCCTAGTATTTAATGGAGGCTCACTCCCAGCAGAAGGATATAAAAAAGAGCTAAATATCAGATGTTTTCGTTTGAGTTTTAGCTTAAAAAAACAACAGTGGCTTGTATTTTGGTACTTTACAAAAACTTGGAATGATTTTGTATGCCTTACATTAATTTGGTCATTCAAAGTAATATTTATTTATTCATTTGCATACGTAAATGCTTTAACGTAATTTAATATAATGAACTCAAAGAAATAAAAAAAACACATTATATTTTTAGTCTGTCTTTTTGTCTGTCTTGTTCCGGCTAATGTCGGAAGCTGCTGGGCTGATTTTGATTTCACTAGCTGATATTATACGGAGGAACTTAGGCTACTTTTATTTTAGAACAAAAATTAGGGTTCCACTGACAAAACGTATGACGCACTCGAGCAAAGCCAAGGTAAGTTACTAGTTAAAAATAAGTTACGATAAACGTCCTGAAGAGACAGAATATTTTCCTTAAAGAAACAAATTAACTAGAGCACACTCATCTCTGCAAATAACATTTCGTATTATATTTAATTTTTTGGAAGACACATTAAATATTGCAAAATTTAGATGTAGGTGAAATCATGCGAGGTCACGTCCGTAAGTACGGTCTGTTTAATAAAATGTGTTAGGATTGGGGCTCGTTTACGAAGTATCGTAAGGAGACTTCTGATAAGTAATATTAATCATGGCGAATATTATGATGAAATTTAATTAATCGGTTTTTAGAATTGGGTTTGTTGATAATATTTCCAGCCTTTTTTCACCTACCGGCTGTACACACAAGGCCTACAATGCGAGGGGACCGCCCACCAGTTTGGTCATCTTCAGGTAGAATTCCTCTCAATTTTTACCTTTACCACGAGGTAAATAATTATTTTGAAAATGATTTGCACATGTCCATAAAGAAAATTAAAAAAAAACGTACATAAGTAAACAAAATACCACTTAGTTCTCAAACCTAGCACGTTATTACTGGCTTGCCTTTGTAGCTATAGTAAAAACACTTTCTAACACACCTTTCCTCTCGCATAATACGATCTTTGTGATGGACCAATACTTAAAGGGAGACCACGGATCTAGCAGTAGGTCCTAAAAAAAGGACTGAACATATAAATTAGTATAAATAGCTGGTCACAAATAAATATTGTATTCAGCGCTGTCAACAGTGTTGTAAAAAGATACAATTTAATAAGAATAATATTATCCGAACAATTCTAGCCATGGCGGCAAATCGCATTGAGACTCGTCATATTATGCGCAGGCGATATTATAGTACACAAGTGTACGCGCAGACACAAGTACACTCCGGTGGGACGACTGTCGACTACTCGACACAACCAGTGAGAGCTAAGACGCTTTACGCGCTTTCCGAGGCACGGAGGTGACACACCGCCAACGTTCCAACTCCGGGCTGTTACCGACGCTTACTAAACAGGAAACTCAATAACTAAACTTAGCCCGACATGGGACTTGAACCCAGGACCTCTCGACATGTGCCCGTACATGTTAGCGACTACAGAGAGGCAGTTTAAAAGTAAAGATACTATAATGTCATCCTGAAATCATTTAAAATATACCTATATTAATCTAATAAATAATAGAATCGTGTCGTGTAAACGAAGCTCAGTTCTTGATACTTATTTATTCAGTAATCCCTTACGTAGCTTTCAGTTCACTGTTTCGTGGTTCTACTCTTAATTGTAATTTATTTTACGGTAAATAAAATTTTTTAGCCAATTGTATATTATCTTTAACATATTATGTGAAAAATTAATTATATATGAAATCAAAGTTTTCTGCAAAGTTAAAAAATAACGATCCTTCGTCTCAGCCACAGTAGCAATGAAATTGTGGTCTTGCCTATCAATTTGCAAAGGAGATATTATTATGCACAATGGCACGCGTAAACACTAATTTTCTCTACTCTCAAAATGTGATCGGACGATAATTCCATACAAGATACGAGCTCAGGTGTAAGATGGATGCCCCTTCGTGGGTTCACGGGTGCTTAACAGCTCTCTACCTAATGCCTGGCTGAGATCTTTGTGATAAAATGATAATAACAGCCCTTGGTTGATCCGTCCGGGACTCTAACCCAAGATTCTTCAATCGCATATGCTTGCAACAAGTAGTTACTGGAAGTACAAGGCTGTTGAAATATCAACTTAATGGACCTACTTATTACTACCGAATAACTACCTAGTGGATTAGGGTTAATATCTCTCTGATTTTCAAAATCAAAATATATTTTCGAATGAATTTGACTGAATATTAAAAGCTTTAAAATAAATTATTATCAAAAACAATGAAGAAGAAGGTAAATGAAATCACTCTTACTCACTAAAACTGCTATTTTTATAGCCTAAGTAAGACATGCGCTACGTGTAGATACACCACTTGTATAGTGCATCATTTTCAGGTAAATATAATATTCCGAATAAAACCAAACCATAAAAAAAATGATTTATTAAATAACTAAAATTTACTAAACGGATTTTACCTAAGTTGAAAAAAGATAAATTAAGAGTGTAATATAACGCAATCGCCTGTCCCCAGCAGTGACACAATATCATATAGGGCTGTCTTTGAAAACCGTTATTCTCAGGTATAGAGTACTGAAATAATAGAGAATATAAAAATGTATTTTATAGATAAAACACTTATAATTACTATATATTTTAAATAAATGAATGAATATATGGGGAAATTAACATAATTACCTTTATTTTAATTAAATTAACATTAATGCTCTCAGCGGGACTCAAAGCTGCGACCGCTGGCGCTGCAAGTAGAGACATTACAAAGTAAGCCGAACGTATTTTCCTGAGTTTATGGAAACTCCAGTGTACCGCTATACAGTATACGTACAATAAGCTATGACTACGACGACGTTTATAGGTACGAGTAATTATTTTTTCACATTTCGTAACTTTCGTGGTCTTGAATACAACGTAGTTTGTTCTGCGACTCAGTTTTTGGTCGCAAATAATGTCAGTTTTTAGTTTGTGACTTTTAAAGTACACAAATATATTAACAACCTATGTATAAACGTTTGTAAAACTTTGCTCAGGTGCTATATTATAATTTGATATTCTAACTAAATAAATCATTTTAAGCCTAAAATAAACGTTTTGAACATAATATGACTTTGATTAATAACGATTGGTTGTTGGATGGATTGATTGGATTGTAGCGTGAATTAAACAATAAACTCTATAGTATAATTAAAGCTCTATTGCATAGTGTTTTAAACAAATGTAACCTGAGTTTTAAACATTAATTTAACTGAAAATGTAATAATTTATTTATTTATACGATGAAGAAAAACATAGTGAGGAAAGCTACATGTTTCAGAGAACCCGCACTAGTCCTGATCCCCCTCGTATTGAAGGAAATCCCGCGCCCAGCAGTAGGGCCTTTAAACAAGCTAACAACATGTATTTATTAATGCAGTTTTAATATTTAGCATTTAATAAAAATAATAAAACTCTCTGTTTATAGTTAGTCTACTGTCTCTTGTTACCCAAGAGCACTTGGCTTGTACAATATCTAGAAGCTAGTCCTTTAGGACGTAAGGACTTGCCGCACTTTAAAGTAGTTTTAGTTGCATTATCGTCTTTATTACAAGGTGTTACGTGTGAACTTGACTCATCAATAGCAATGACTAAGTAATACCAGATTATAGAATGTCGAAGTAAGTTATGCTTTAATTTAATGTCCAAGTTAAGGCGAGTTAGGTTATTGGCGTTATGTGGACGCTAAGTTATTTAAAATACTCTAATATGTATTCTAGTGGTTGAAAATGAATCTTGTTCAATATTGAAAATTTAAGAAAATATATAATTTGCCGATTTGGCTCAGTTTGTAGTGACCCTACTTTATGCGTTAACGGTCGCGGGTTCGAGTCCTACTGGGGGCATTCATTTGTTTAGCATGAATGCTTGTACTCCAGTCATAGGCTATTAATACTTATATATTATGTAAGTATTTCAAGTTATAAATGTGTAGTGCATCAACTATCTAGTATCCGTAACATAAGCCTCGAAACTTATCACTGAACTAGTTGGCACTGTGAATAATAATGTCTCAACTTAAAAAAAACTATCTGGTTTACTCGAAAAATTAGCTCTCATTGGGTCGAATATAATTTACCTGTCAGTATGAAAAATGTAGAGCACTAAACCTACTGTATAAGAGGAAAGGGTATTGAACCGTTTTGTCGTTGCTTATTTGTATAGATTTAAGCTTCATACTAATTACGAGTAATTACGATGGCATGACATTGCAATTCGAAGCTTTTTGTTTTAGTGAAAATCTATTTTGTTTTATAATTGAGTAAAAGAAAAAAATATATCAAACAACCTGTTTTCGAATCTCCAAGAAGCTCTTCTCAAAGTAGACATTTGCAAGAAAATTAAACATGTTTTGTAAGTAACTTAAAATAACTATAATATTGTTTCTAATTTTGAACAAAGCATTGTTTCTTGAAACTTTAAGCTTCTTGATTTCATATGATGCCTAATGCCTATAAATAATGATTAAAAAATAGCATTTTAAACCTACTAGAGTAGTATTCTTTATATTGTCTAGTAAATTTCATAGTCAAAATCTTAAATATTTAGATAGAGTTGATTTTGTTAAAATAGATTACTTTTTCCCGAGAATCTTGAATTTCAAAGATTTATTAGAATACTTTAAAATTCAGAGGTTTCAAAATAAACAGCCGTATATTTTACAAGAATAACTTCTGTCTTTCTCCCAAAGGAAATACTGTCTTATTCACCGTTTGAAATTTCAAATTTCCAGCCTCCGACAAGTTAAGAAGTGTTAGAGTGACCCGATTTTGCTTTTGTGGCAATTGTTGGTGCCACCTAACTTTCATAATTATTAAGATTAAATTGATACAAATTTGAATTTTAGCCGAGTTCATGTTAAAAAGGCAAATTGACGTTCGAAAAAGTACAAAAATATCACTATACACAAATATGTTAAGAGTGAAATGTTTGTTGGTACGTGAGTTTAATATATTACCTTTCGACATATATTACAATAATTGTACATTATATATTTTAAAAAATGACATATATTTTATATAATATATAGTAAAATATAATTCTATGAAGGCGGTAAATCTATAAGTACTCGTATCTATGAAAATCAATTGCTGCTAGTATAAAATCAATTAGTCTCGCTAAATTAAAAAAAACGAAATTTCGATTTCAATAATATATTTTTTTTGTTTCGGGAAAATACAAAATAAGAGCTGGAAAATCGAAAAATTCTGTAGGTTTAATAGTTTAAATTTATTTATTTTCTAGGAAGACTATTGAAATATCATCATCAGCCCTTATTAACGTCCCACTGCTGGGCACGGGCCTCCCTCAGTACGAGGGGGATCAGGCCATAGTCCACCGCGCTGGCCCAGTGCGTATTGGCGGACATTGAAATATGTATATAACATATTATATAAAAAATTGATAACATGAATGACGTAATATAAATTTTGCTTAAAATGAAAATAAAATCCATTATTCTATTACAAAGGAATGTTGAATATACTATTTACCCACCAAATTCGTTAGGGACATACAATAATTTATACTTTTTTTAGATTTGGAGTTTGTGAAGAATGACTTGTCTTAGCCTTCTCATTACCCACTACATATACATTGTTAACTAAAAACACTAGTAACAAGGTTCAATTTTCATATTTCAGCAGCTCGGTTGCACCGCAGCGAATGTAACGGCCACGCCGACTACCAAACGCGTGATAAAACTGCGGCTTTGAACAATCAAAACTACGGAGTAAAAATTTATTAAAAATATTATAATACTAGAGATATCATTATATACAGTTATTTTAATTTAAGATAAATGTGCAATGTAATTTTGAAATACAGAAAAGTTGAAAGGAAATGTTTTGTGATTATTATTTTATTATACCATTATAAAGTGTGGAAATAGAAAAATTGAACAAAAGACGTCACACCAACTGTGTGACGTAATTTATTTCTACCCAAGAAACGGTAAGAGGACACAAGGTAGGTAAATTACAAGATGGGAAGATGACTTACCTAAAAATTGAAGGAAGCTAGTGCAAAAAAGAGATTCTCGTAAATGGAGAGAATTGGAGGAGGTCTATACAAGACAACATGACCCAGTTGTTGATAGAATACTCTTAAGACTTAAAACTTAAACTTTAGAAAGATAAAAAAAAAACACGATATTTTGTAAAAAGTGTTTAAAAATATGATTTGGTCAGAAAATAAAGGACAGTCACAGAATTTACATTTAAAATATAGGTGTAAATATTTTGTATAATCTATAAGCGCATAAAATCGGTAAGCCTTTATATTGTATTCAATGTGTAAGGCTGAATCAAAATTTTATTGAAAATTTCATAATACACTCTACATATTCTTGTATTAATCCTTTCGTCACCAAATATTACTTGAATTCTAGGAGAAGTAAACCACTTTGAACTTTCTTCCATACATGGAAGGACTATTTCCTAGTTCACAGATGCAACTTTCGTTTTAAGTTTGAAAATGCGTCGCCTTGAGAATGTCTTGTCAAAATTAATGTGGCCCTCTTTGCTCTTGTCTTTTCATAGACACCAGTAATACTGGTTAAGATTTCAGGGATCCAATACAACTGGTGTGCTGAAAACTTGCGTTTCTACTTGTGCTTAAGCAAATATGACTCGTTTAGTTTTATGAAAGTATTACTATATGTGAAATGTAATACTACAGTATTACATTTCTTTCCCAGGTCAGATATTAACCCATTTATTCCTTAGGGCTTATGTTTATGATTAATATGTATGAGAAAAATCTAAGTTTTTTTAATTGTATAATAAATAATAAAATAATCGTATTATATACATTACATATCATTTTTTGCTTTTTTGATTTGATTGAAAAGTTTTTAGACAAAAGTTCCCGCTTGCTTACTATTTACTAAAGATACCTGTAGCCTGTTTGAGCATTGACGGGAGAACTGAAAATGACTGTATAATAATTCTTTAGTAATTATTTTTTTCTAAAAATATTATAAGTTTCTAATATGTTATAAAAATAATAAAAGAACACAACCTAATTGAAAAGCACTTAATGATGTTCAACATAGATATAACGTCATTTAAAAATGCTTTTATCTCATATAAGTACATGACGATGACCATACACTGACGACACGTTTGTAGTGAACCTACTTGCTGCGCCAGCGGTCGCGGGTTCGAGTACCGCTGGGGGCATTTATTTGTGAACACGAATGTTTGTACTCCAGTCAGTCATTATATTTATAATATGTATTTATTTAAAATTATATATGTGTAGTATATCAACTATGTAGTATCCGTAACTCAAGACTACAAGACTCACGGAACTAGACGATGCTGTGTGTAATAATGTCCCAACATATATATTATATTTTTAGGAGATTTCTTAAATACCAGAGACGTAAAAGCTGACATACTGACAAAAATACTTATAAATATAAATCTGTAGGTAAATATTTCTACAGTCGATGGTAGACTACTTTAATAAAGTGTTTTATAACAATAAGACACTTTGCTTGAGAGGTCTTTCAACGGGATTACAGTAATAAAAAGTTAGCTAGTGGAAAAAAAAAAACAGGAAAGGAAAGTATTCAAAATATTTTTCTCTCAATATATCTACACTCTATAAGAATAACTTCTTTAAAAACCCTTTTTACCCTCTTTTAAACCTAAGTCATAAATCATATTATCTTGAACGCAAATTAAGATAATGAGAAATATGTGTAGCCCAGAGGTGAAGCGCTCGCTCATTACCCTGGCAAATCAGGGGAAACATGTGGGAGTCATTTCTGGCATAATTACCACTACGTCTTACGGTGAAGAAAAACATCATGAGGAAATCATGCTTGTCTGAGTGAACCTAGCAAGTTTTCGAATCACATGTAAATTCAGTCGAAACGTCGGGAATAAGGTATTTATCTATACCATTAAAAATACTCGCGTTAAGTCCCGTTGTACAAAATATATATAAAGAAATGTAAAGTCTGGCAATCTGCACTTATTCAGCCTGGTGTACGATGGTCTGATCCCTATCGTATTAAAGGGAGGCTCGTGCCTAGGGACTTTAAAAAGGGTTGAATTAAACAATTTTTCATACTATTTTTCAGTTTATAAAGTATACAAGTAAACATTATTATCTGTAAAATAACTTCGTCAGAAATATAATAAAGGTATCAAGTACTCCTTTAAATAGACTATCTCGTGAAATATATACAAATGTGCAACGTCGCAGGAAAACGTCTGAAATAAAGTGTTTTATTGTTAAGGGCTCAGGTATAAAAAGTTAGGCAGCAGAAAATAACAGGAAGCGGAAGTAGTTAAGCGAACTGAGGGTTCCTATTACCTTACTTAATACATAAATTGTAAGCAAACTAGCTTTTGTTCCGTGGTTAATCTATATTTTTTTATTTGCTCACTTTTATAGATTTAAATATCCAAATGGAAATTAAAAAAAAAATAATTTTAAATTTATTTTATTTCAATATCCAAATGGTTCTATCCGAAATTGTCCGAAATACTGTTTTGAAAACAATATTATTCTCCTTGAACCTTCTAAATGTATGTCTGTTTGAGGTGAAGACTATATTATTAGCTACTAGCGACTCACCCTCATGACTCTAAATTTAGAGCGAGCGAAGCCAAGGGTTCCGCTCTATACTAAAGGCTATATACTAAAACCTTCCTCGAGAAACATTCTATCCATGGGTGAAAACAGCAAGAAAATCGGTGCAGCAGTTTTTGAGCTTATCGCGAACAGACAGACAGAGAGACGCAGCGGAGGACTTTGTTTTATAATATTGCTAGGGGCTCACCCTCGCTTCGCTCGGGTTCGTCTCTAGGTACGTGTTGTATATATTTACTTCGCACCGCCCGGTATATATTTGACTTGATTATATGAATTAAGTACCATTGCACGCACCATGGCAACGGTCATAACATGATACGTCAAACGCCGTTAATTTTGTTAAGTTTTTTAAATTTCCTAACTTTTTTCGATATAGTATGATAACCTTAAGAGATAGGCATATGCCATCGCGGACTTTTTTGTAGACCTATATAAGATACACAATTCCACCATACATCATTTTGTTATAAGTCAAAGGGTTCAGGCAGCGTTTTCGCTGAAAGCTCCCAGACGGCTTATTTTTTCCGGCACCTCCAACGGATATCATTATATTTTAGAAAATGTATACAAAAACTTGACAAATTATATATTAAAACCTTCCTGGAGAATCTTTCTATCCATAGGTGAAAACTGCATGAAAATCGGTGCAGTAGTTTTTGAATTTATCGCGAACAGACAGACAGACAGACAGACAGACGCGGCGGAGGACTTTGTTTTATAATATGTATAGATATAGATGTAGTGATGATGAAAGAACCTAGCAAGTCTTTGAATGACATGTGAAGTCTCTCAAAAAGAACTTTTCTACCTTAGTATACCATAGATTATCAACCACCTTGCAGTGGGACGAAAAAAAGGTATCAAGCTATTTAGAAAAACATATAGTCGGCCAATGAACGTGACAACCCAAGCTGCCATACACTAATGCCCCAAGCGAATGTATGGCAGCTTGGGCTGGCTGTCACGTCCGTTGGCCGACTATAATATATTACATAGGCTTTGATAGAAGTAAGTAACAAGTTTGTATTGTGAAGTCTTCATATGATTTTTTCATAGACTTGTAACTAAAAGTATCGAAATATTCCTTTTAGAATTTTCACCAATCAAAACTTGTCAAACTCATTTTGCAAAGTTTATTGAAAATTTATTCAAACGACAGGGGTCCAAAAAGTTGGGTATAACTTGTCTTTTAGAACTCTGTTGAAGTAAATTATGCCTCGTTATGATGCGATGGCCGCCTTTTATTAGCTTTTTGCTATTATTAATGACATTTACTACTTGAACGGTATTCATAATAAGAGGAAAGTTAAATTATTTTAAATGCCAGTATTATACGATTAATTTTAAAATATTTCCCAGGAATTTTCTCTTTTACTCTTTTAATATTATCCTTTAAGTTTAAGTTTGTAATATTCTCTAGTCTATGTACAAATGCTGCTATCCTATTGTCATATGTTTTTGGAGTAAGTTTATGGTGCTTCCTTCCCATAGCAGTAAAAATATTTTAGATAGCATTAAATATTTGCATTTTTTAAAAATAATTAAAAACAACGTTGTTTTACAATTAATGAAGATATCGCTTACATATATCGCTACAATTAATGAAAATCCAAATTGAAGGGATAAGTACCTAATTACATTATAAGGTACTCTGGTAACTGGAAGCACTTAATAATATATTAGTTCACCACATTTTGATTGCTGTTTGAAAATTAAGTAAATAGCAATGACAGTATGTTATAATTACTTTGCCTCTGGCTTCACTCCAGTTCCTTTAAATAACAATTACCCCAAAGAAATTTCAGTGATACGTGTCCAAACAAAATGTAGACAACTCGTCTATAACTCAAAATATGTAATAAAAAAAATTAAACATCAATTATTGTACTTGACTATCGAAGTTTTTCGCAACATTAATATAATAACTGAAACACACCTATTGTAATGAAATCAATTCATTCAATATACTCGAATAAAAATGAGTTAAAAAAAATAAGTATACAAAATAAATAAATGAATAAATGAATAAATGAATAAATGAGTAAATGAATAAATTAATAAATGAATAACTGAATAACTGAATAACTGAATAAATGTATAAATGAATAAATGAATAAATGAATAAATGAATAAATGAATAAATGAATAAATGAATAAATGAATAAATGAATAAATGAATAAATGAATAAATGAATAAATGAATAAATGAATAAATGAATAAATGAATAAATGAATAAATGAATAAATGAATAAATAAATAAATGAATAAATGATTAAATGAATGAATGAATAAATGAATAAATGAATAAATGAATAAATGAATAAATGAATAAATGAACAAATGAATAAATGATTAAAAAATAACTTAATAAATGAATAAATAAATGAATAAATGAATAAATGAATAAATGAATAAATGAATAAATGAATAAATGAATAAATGAATAAATTAATAAATTAATAAATTAATAAATTAATAAATTAATATATTAATAAATTAATAAATTAATAAATTAATAAATTAATAAATTAATAAATTAATAAATTAATAAATTAATAAATTAATAAATTAATAAATTAATAAATCTATAAAAATGAATAAATTAATAAATATTTCGGGACATTATTACAACAGCGCCATCTAGTTCCGTAGTAAGCTACGTTACGTGCTTGTGTTATGGATATCAGATAGTTACTACACATATAAATTTTAAATACATACATAATATTATAATAACCCATGACTGGAGTACAAACATTCCTGATTAGCAAATGAATGCCTCCAGCGGGACTCGAACCTGCGACCACTGGCGCAGAAAGTAGGGTCACTACCAACTGAACCAAACGAGTCTTCACAATAATATATAAGAAAATTAAACTGAAATATTATTCAGGTATGCTACTAGCGCAGACTGTCGTTTATTTCATAGTAAAATGGAGTGTAAAATGTCTAAAAGGAATTCTCCAAGTGTAGCTATTCCCTTAGTGATCGTTTCAAGTGCGATTGTCCCGAACGATAGTCCAGTCCAATACGCTCGGTCAATATTTGAAGGCAAATAGAGCTCGGAAATTAAAACGATTTTGTTATATATCAATCGTGTTGTTATGGTTTTTGTACTTTTTTAACGTATTATTCTTCACTTTTAATTTATTTAATTACAACTTGAATGTTATTTTCTGGAAACTTGGTTTTAAAATCCAAATGGAATGTATTAAGAAAGCTTATGTGATCTGATGGAGCCTGGATACGAGGGGAATCAACCATAGTCCACCACGTTGACTATATATTTTAGCTTATCGGATTTCATGTGTCTTTCGAAAACTAGCTAAATTTTCTAAGACTTGTGGTTTTCTTACGATATTTTCCATCAACATAAGACTAATGATAGTCGGGTAACGGGATTTGAATCTGCTTCACACGGTTTCACAAGCGAGCGCCTCACCACTGGGCTACCACTGCCTTAAAATGACTTTAAATGTTATGTAGTGCTACATTTAATTGTAAACAATTATTTAATTAAATTTCTATTCCCTATTAAAATTAATCCTCACGATTCACGAACTGTATAAGAGTAACAACTCTCTGGTTTATTTTTTCTTATGGGATACATACAAGTATCGATAGGATACAAAATATATTTATATTCACAAAATTCACTGCCAAATATTGACATTGTAAGCTTCATGGGGGGTGAATGAGGCAAAGGATATAGTAGTCTTTGATATTTCCGAACGATTTGATAAAATACAACATTTGCATGTTTTCAGTATCATAAATAACTATGCATATAAAAGCTTTGGTGGCTGATTCCATGTAAATAATAATATTTTTTTAGGGTTCCATAGCCAAGAAGGAACAGCGTTTATAATTTCGTCATATTGGTCTGTCATTTTAGTCGATTATTATTATGATGATGCATTTTATATCAAAGAAGATACATTATCATATAGATTTAGGTACATGATAAATCTCTATATTATGATTTTCCAACATTCAACATCATACCCCTGGCACTTTCCCTATTTGGGGTCGGCCCTCCTTATACTTGACTGCCACTTTTTACGATTCTTACTTTATATTTTATACTTTTTCCAACATTCAACGTATTGAAAAATATTTTTACTATTAAAATCAATAATAGCTAAGTTATATATTATGTATGTTTTTAAAACCGTTAACTTTTGTTACAACGCCTGTACTATGGTTTTCAAAAAATGAATCGAGATAGTCGATGAAAGAAATTAATGTTTCAAAATTTATAATACTTTTAAAATATAGGTACTTGTACATTAATTTACACGTACTTTGACGACACGCTTGGCACAGTTGATAGTGACCCTACTTTCTGCGCCAGCGGTCACGGGTTTGAGTCCCGCTGGGGGCTTCATTTGTAGAGCACGAATGTTTGTACTCCACTTATGGGTGTTTATATTTGTAATATGTATGTATTTAAAATTTATATGTGTAGTATTTCAACTATCTGGTAACCGTAATACAAGCCTCGTATCTTACCACGGTACTAGATAGCGCTCTTGTAAAAATGTCCCAACATATTATTTATTTATTTAATATTTCTATTTGTTAAATTGGCAGGCGCAAAATTAATTTCTTACAGCATCTTTAAGAACAACTATAAAAAACATATCTATTACATAACTTTTAACAATTTGTCAACACAAACTGTTTAATAATGTGGCATACTCAGTGCGCGAGTTGGACTCGCGCTTGTTTGATTCTTTCTGAAAGTTCTGAAAATATTGCAAAGTTACTACGTAGCTGAATTAATGGAGAATTAACCAAGAAACACTTTTGCACTTATATTAATTTAAGAAGCATAATTCTTACGCTAACGCGACTATTTAGTATTTTGAATAAAGCTATCGTCCGTTTTATCTATCCCGTGAGTATAATTGCTGTAAATCGTCAGGAACCAAAAAAACCATTACCAAAATCCGCAAAAAATCTAAATAAAAAAAGATAGTTTTAAGGCTATTTCTTGAGTTGCATGAATAATATGCAACTCAAGAAAAAGAACTATACCGAATACGTTATTCGGTCAGCTACTCGTAGGTCATATAAGCAGAAGAATAGAAAATTATTTTTTATTTTTTTTGTTAAAAATAATTTATTTTTAAATTTTTAGCGGAAAGTAGATACGTATTGTGTTAATGACTATAAAAATTTACCTTCTATTATGAGGTAAACCTAATAATTATACAACTATCTTTCCATAATTGCGTATTATATTGAAAGAGTTTTCTTTAAACTGCTACCCGTTGAGGAGTTGCACCTTCCATCATCAGTTACGGTACGTGACTCAAATATCCATATAGCCTATAAAAGATTCGGCCGAGCATCGTTAATTTGCTCCTAAGAATTGAAGAGTTCCGATACTTTGTCATGGATTCCATCATCACAACCTTACCAAACTCTCATCGAACTACCCTTGAAGTATATCCTTTCCATTAAAAAAAGAATCATCGAAATTGGTTGGTGTGATATTGAGTTACTCGTCTATTTGGCGCGCAAATACTTAATGCAAATTTAAGACTTTAAAAAAAAAACAGACGAATTGATAACCTCCTCCTTTTGGAAGTCGGTAGAAAACATTACCTGATTTCAGTTATAGCGGTCAAACTCACAGGGGATTGTTTACAAGGTTTACTTGTTATATTATGGAGCACAAATATGTGTACAAACAAGTGCAGTTTCTATTCCATTCAATCTCAAACTCTGCTAGGAACAAATTTGATTTTCGTGGTAAGAAGTCAGGCAGGTCCAACCGTTTTATGCTTCCGAAGGCACGGGCAAATTTACCAACAGCGGCCTGAAACTCGAATATATATACTAAGCCTGACACAGGAATGGAAGTTGGAGCCATACATGTAAGTCATAGAAGTTAGTAATATACTATTAGTTTCATCTAAATCGAGTAGGGAACCCTAAAAATCAGCACTATAAAGCGAACCCTAATAATCAACAGTCATAGTGAAGGCGTAGTCAATTATCTTAAGCGCTCAATTGCGGCACGTCGTAAATCATAACCGCACATGAGGGAAAATAACAAAAATAACAATGGGAACACCATGAGATTTATGATTTTTGCCTCACTTATTTCGATCCTGTATCATTGTATTTGTGATTAAATTCACACCGTTTTCAGCTGAAGAATTCTTTTGTAAGATTTATTAGGGATTATATTATATGTTCATTTTAGCATAGGATGGATGTTATGGTTCAGCAATCAATGCCTGGTTTTAAAAAGATGTAGAATATCTCAATTTCATTGATTGCGCATATTGTTTTAATTTTTACCAGCTGTTACATATATAAAATTGGATAGGTTTTCAAGTAACAGCTAAACCGTAATTTAGTTACCTTTTTACAATAGTTGTTACATAGTCAAAATGATCAAAATAATGATAGAAAATTGTAAAAGAAATCATCTGTTTGTTATTTATACCTTCGCGTTTAAGACGCTAGGCAAATTTCGATAAAATATAATTCAATTCAATTCTTTGGTTAGTTGGCTTCAATGCGTGCCAGTTGAGCACAAATTATTTCGCCAATGTCACGTTGAATGGAGGAGTCACGTTCGAGATTGGCCGGTGAAATTTAATATATTCCACAAAAAGACTGGATTCACAGTATTATCGATAAAATATAATGTTAAATCGTATCCTATAAACATATTTCTTAAGCTAACTTTTATATTTTGAGCTATTATTATGTAAATTAAAGAAAAAAAACACAAATAATAAGTTTACAATAATTTATTTCAATTTAACAAAATTAACATCAATTTTCTGAAAAAAAAAATATGTGGAAAAAACAAATTAATTATGTCAATAAACGATTTCTTTTATCTCATTTCAAAGACAAAATCGCCTAACAGAGTATTATATTAATTAAGATTCTACCTGAATGTGCCTTTGGGTCATAATTATTAAAATTTGATTATTTTTGTTTTCTTTTGATGCTTCCGTCGTATATATTTTTCGTTTTATTCAAAATATGTACATAAAATAAAATTATAATTAGGTCACGTCTTTACTAAAGAAACATGGTTGTTTAACATCCGCCTCAAAATGTAAGATGATTTTTACTTGAGACTTAACAGAAATTTACAGAATTTATATTCTTTTATATACTAAACTGGTGACAATTATGATAATATTTATTTATTTGGTAAAACAATAAAAATTATGTATTCTAGTTGAGCTGTTTGTTCAATTACTGTATAGTTAATAGGTTAACATTTTTTAACTAAATATCGCATTATCAATTAATTTAAGTAAAATTTTTAGTATTTAAAAATGTTTTTTTTTTCAATTATTTATTTACGAAACATACATAGTAATTTTAAACTTTTTAAACTAAGTTACATAGGTCTAACGACTCAAGTTTGGTTCGCTTAAGTTCATATGTTGGTACTTTTTAACGGTTGGTATGGAATTAAAACCAAAGTCTATAATTTATATCAGTATTCTTTACTTGAGAGATGATTGTTTCCCCGTACAAACTTTTATCCCCCTCTTTATCCTTAAGGATGATTTTTGCAACAAAAACTATTCCATGTCCCAAACTATCTTCATGCCTCGTCTAAATTGGTCCAGCACTTTTTTTTTCTTTAGAATAGTACCTAGCATTAGATAACTTATTTCTTATGTTTTTTTGCAGAATTATCTTAAATTTATATTTAAGAAATTAGTTTATATTTATAGAAAATTGTAACTTTTAAAAACTTTTTTATGTTTGTTTACCCCTTTGCAATCGAAGCAATACGAGCGTGACAGTCGGTGAAAAAAAATGTATTTGTTTTTGTGAACGCAATCGGCCTCACATGATCGAGTTGATACATACCCTTTATTCAAAAGTTACAAAGACACGTTGCTACGTGTCCAGTGATCAAAGGCCCGTTGACAAAGATGGTCGCACATTTCGGCCGTTGACCACGATCACGTAAATACATTTTTTCACTATATTTTTCATAACTTGACATCTGTTTCTTGTTATTAAAGATTAACCTAGATAATAATTAAAACAAATTCATAATTTATATATAGATAGCATATGTTTTTCCAATATTTGTGATCCCTCAAACTTACGTCGTCACGAACGTGAGGATTCGGGTTTTAATTCATTTATAATGAAGAAAGACGTATATTTTCAAAAGCTGTTTTTTTACAGTAAATTTTTTTAAAGTATTATAATTTTATATTAATTTTGGGCACAGGTTTGAGGGATGAAGAGATTTCGAACCTTTTTCAAAATGAAAATGTAGCTTTTATTGAGGAGCTTCACCACGAATGTGACCAGATTGATCATTTAAATTAAAAAAAATTAATGATGATAATAGTGGAGAAGTTCCCGTAGATTTAAAAGCAGCAACATCTTTAAAACGTCAAGTTAAATGTGTAATAAAGTGTAAAATGCTATATGTACTTCTGCATGTAGCGGGGAACGATTGTTTCCAATTACACCGTGCGAACTGAAAATCTAATCGTTTTATGTGTATGATACAAGAACTATAAGAGATATTAGAGTTAATCTCAAAACAATTCCTATTTCTTTAATTATTTTTCATGTTTTAAGGAAGATATAATATTATTCGAACTTGATTATATATTGTGCAAATATTGATAAGTTTTGTACATATTAGTATAATTAATCCAAATATACATGCTGAAATATAATGATTGTGTTGAGATTACCAAATTACTTAATTATTATTATAAATGATGTTGATTAAACTGAATTTTTATTTCAATAATGCAAGTGTTTCTTAAAAAATCACTATCGTGCGGAAGTCAACTTAATTCTATTCGTCACAATCGTGCGGGTACTTTTAGCTCGACTGGATCCTATATTACTAGAATGCATAAATTGTTTACGACAAAATTTAAAAACACTTTGCCGGTTGCAAAGGGGTAAGTGAAAGTATAGTTTTTATTACTTCAAAGTCAAAGGGCTGAAACGAGTCCTTTTTATTTCGTCCTGCCTGCCAGCTCGTATATATATTTATAATATCAAACTTAATTTACAGTTACACTGCACATAACTTTTCTTTACAATAGTTTGTAGCGCTGGGTGCAGACAACTTATAGATTGATATAGAAATCTTAATATAAGGCTTTAAAATATACATTTATCTACTTAAGAATAAACTTAGTAGTCAAAACCAAGGCATTGGTTAGTGGTAGTCTATTCGCTTGGGGAATCGAGTGAAGAGTATTCAAACCCTGGATTTGTATCTCTGTTATTTTTATGGGCGCATCAATTCCGACATAATTGTCATTTATCTTTCGATACAGGAAAAACAACGTGATGAAGCTTGCAAGTCTGAGGGAACCAAGCAAGTTTCGAAACACATGTGCAATCCGGCAACCCGCTTTTGGCCAGCGTGGTGGACAATGGACCGATCCCTTTCGTCTCGTCCGATCTCGTTAAAAAAGACTGAATTCAAGATACCAAATGTATAACAAGTATTGTTTTTATATAAAAAAGCGTGCCCTTGCAATTTTTCTTACTTATTTTTCTTCTAAACAGCTTGACCAGTTTCGATGAATTTATGTTGTATAATAGGGTTGTTTGGATGATTCTAATAAATTAGAATAATTAGCTTACTAATTAAATTAATGTAATAGTCAATTAAAAATAAACCAATAATTTTACTTTGATAATTGTAATTTAATTTTGTTTCCCTCCTTCTATAATCCGGACTCGACTCCTTTAAAGCGGAAGTCGATCGGTATCAATTTCATGTCTCGGAACCGATGGATCTCATTCCTGGACTCCACTGTCGCTTAACATGAGGCGGCATGGCGTCGTCTTGTCGTGCGACAATAAAAAATAAATAAATAAATCAACTAAATTTAAAAAACGGTCTCTATATTTTAATAGTTTTTAAATTGTACGTTAAATACATACATCTCGAATGCCGAGAAATATCAAAGAGGTGTCAATCTTATATTAATAGCGCAATTATGGTACAAAAAGACACTTGTTATTTTCCCACAAAACTATATTTTGTCATTTTTAAAGTACAAAGTAGATGATTGGTGTGACAAGTACAGTCGTATTCAAAAGTTATCTAATATTGAAAATATCAGTAACAAGAGAGAAATGAATAAATTTGCTTATGGTTTAGTAGCGCTCTTTTGTCAAAAATAATATTTAATTAAACACAAAATTGGAATGTCAATAAGGTATCTATTTAAATCTCTGAAATTATACCACTTTATAAACCTTTCTAAGGAGTATTTCTGTATTTGTACCTTGAATAATAATAATTGGCCTGCAATTACCAAATATCCAACAGATCAAAATCGTTTATCTTTTATTTACGAGTATTTTTCGCATTTTAAAAACAGAGAAGATATTATAACTACGTAAATATAATATATTTGTACATACGTTTACGTTCATCTTAGAGGTGGTGGGATGATGAATTCCAAAAAAAGTTGGCCCCTTAGATTTGATGAAAAGTATTAATTAGTAGTAAAAGTATATGACAAAATAATTGAATGATTTAGTTGAAACGATATTGGTAATATTAAATTTTGAATAATAAGATAATTCTGTTTTCAACGGAACCGTGCTGTGCGTAGCGCGTTCAAATTTCAGATCTTGCGCATCTGATATTTTTATTCAATCTCTTACAAAGAAGATTCATCATGATTTCTTACAAAGAAGGCAAAAGTTGTAAGGGAACCTGCACGTCGAAGAGAACCAAGCAAGTTTCGCAAAATATGTGTATTCCTCGAATTCACACTTTGCCTATGTCGTTTTTTATAGTTGGGAAACCCTGTTACGGGTACCCCCGACTTCCCCTGGGGGTTATGTGGTGACTCTCCGGACGCATCCGGCATACCCACTAAAACCCAACTCCCAAACCCCTGCCGCCATGAATGGGACGCCACGGGATCGCTTTCGCATACAACCGCGACGCCCCGACGGTTGGCCGAAGCCACCAACATGAGGCCGCCCTGAAAAGGGCAGCCCCAATATGAAGAATGAAGAATTTACAACCATAAAGGACTGCTCCGAAGTCCACCCCGACCATCCACAGGCCAGAGAGTCCCTGGAACAGCCCCAAAAAACCACGACAGCAGGAGAAGAGGATGCGACAACGCCGACACTCCCTGTCCCCCGCGACCCACCCCACCAGAAAGGCCACCAAAGGCCCCCACCGGCGGGGCCGCTCCCAGTCCACTCTGATAACAGCAGAGAAGTACCCGGAGCGGCCCCGACCAAACCCCAAGACACCGCCCACCGAAGTGGGCTACCACTACCAAACGGCTGCAGAGGACAGGGAGAACGGCGCACCGTAATACCGAGTCTCCTCTTCCTCTGCAGCCCCACCGCCTCCGCCATCTGACGCTGGCGGCCACGTCAGGCCGCGGGGGATAGGGCGAGCGGCGCACCGCAATACCGGCACTCCTCTCCCCCCGCGGTCTCCCTACCGTCGGCCCACCCTCTGCCAAAGATGGGCCGACCTACATCACCAGTTGCGGGACCGCCCTCCACACTAGACAGTCCCGCCCCCAGTCGCCTACCCGTCGAGCTAGTCCCGACGGGAGGCCCGCGCAGTGCCTCCAACCGGGGTCTGTCGGCCAGAGACACCACGCCTTCCGCCAAATGGGCCGAGGTACCCACCTGGCACCCCACCCTAAAAACCCCCCCACCCCTGGCTGTTGGTCCGCGGTGGGAAATAAATTTCCCACTACCACCTGCAATGCGTTGGGCCCAACAGAGTAGGCAGCTCAGCTCTGCCCACTCTGTCGGACCCAACGCATTGCAGGTGGCGTCCCTCCCATCCGCCAACGGGAGGACGCGCCCGGTAGGAGTCAGCCTCTACCCCGAGGCACTACAATGCTTCAGTTCAACTGGTTAAAAAATCTTTAGATACGCATATTATATGAAATTTTGAATCACTTGTGTTCCTGATAGTCCTATTAGTTATAATATAGAAAAAAATACTTATCAATGTCACTCGTTATCAGATGCTACTATGGACGAGACTTTACAAGTATTTGATCGTGTTCTCTCCTTTGCTGGGATATCAATATTTAAAAAAAGAAACTGGAATTCTAAAAAATGGCTGTTTTTCCAAATTTTTAGTTTTTTTATTGGTTTCATTACATTCATTTTCACTACTGGTTTTGTTATGTCCAATTTTTCAGACCTTTTACTATGTATACAGGGGGCATGTGTTTGGACGACAGGGGTCATAATGTTTATTTCTCTCGGCATCTGCATAGTTTTTAGAAAGGATTTTCGATCATTTTTAGAGGAAACTGTCTTTCAAGATTGCATGTTAGAAATGCCATTAATACAAAATATTATGTGGCTAAGGTTGAGTACAGGGAAATTGAAGGAATTGAGGCAGTTGGTAATAAACTCTCAAGAGACTCTTTTCAGACTTACAAGAGTTTTATTAAAAACTTACGTAGTCTGCGTTTGGTTGTGCGCGACTTTGTACTTATGCGGTCCAATTTATATGATGTGCAAGAGAAACGATAAATCTCTGCGTTTGCTTGGTAAGTATCAGTATAATTCTTTCTTAGATATTTTATAGTAGTATTTGATATCGGAATATCATCATAAATGTTTTGTTACTTCTTCACGTAGAACGAATGAATGTATTTGGATATAATTAAACATAGATAGAATGAAAGTAAGGTTTTTTTAATTGAAAAAGATAAAGTTAAAAGAGGAAATCCGAAAAAAAATTAGTATTTTATAAGTATTTCTTCTTATATCACTTTCTCTACTTTCTTACTCATGTCTTACTGCATGAGTGTAATAAATATTTATGTCAAATACCATAATCATAGTATATATATAGTTTGCAAGCGATATATTTCATGTGTAAAATGTACCTAACTAAGAATTTAATTAAGTGAAGCTAATTAATTTAAACTTACCTTAAATTTACCTAACAAAAATTTAAGGTAAGTTTAAATTAATTAGACAGACAACATTCAACAGTCTTTTTTTTAATAACGCATACATAAATTTTTAGTTAGTATCAAATACCACAAAATAAATTACAAACTTTCATACAATACAGTATAAAAAATAAAAATCAAAACAAATATGAGCAAGTTCTTAAGTATGGTTTTCCGTTATATTCATACCGGCGCGGCGTAACCAGGGCATGCGAGAAGTGGTAAACTTTTATTATAACACTCATTCGCGTGCTTAGCTTTTGTTTAAGTTTCGCTTTATTTCAGCTTTCGACATGTGGTTTCCTTGGGGTTTGGAGAACTTCACCATATACGTTGCTTCGTTCTCGTTCCACGCATATGCCGGATACCTGTGTTGTATCGGTTAGTTTATTAGTTATTAACTGACTTAAAAGTGACTTAATTTATAATTTTATTTTTATACAATATTCTATAAAAAATAGTTTTAGTTTTCAGGCAAATTTTTCAATAAATTTTTTAGCTAAAAATCCTATTCAGGTTTTACAAGCAATTGCAAAAATAGCCAAATCGGTCCACTCGTTTTCAAGTGATGCACTTACCAACTACCAGCATTCGCTCTTTATTTATACGGATAAGTGAACGAATCTCTAAAATTTATCTATTCATACAGTAAAATATGAATTTCTAGATGTTTTTAAATTTCAGAAGCTCTAGCATGTAAAGTGTTTTGAATTTCCAAACAGACCCGTAGTTATTCTTTAATTAGATACTCATCTTATCTGTTTTTAAGTCATGTAGACTAAATATTGAGTGACTATTTCATGTGCTAACTTTAGACTTAAATACAATATTCAAGGCAAAACTAGGCATAATATATTATTTGCATGTTTTTAGCATATCCGGGATTGCAGGCCACTATCATTTTGTTAGTTGGACAGATAATACGCCAGTTAAAAATTATAACATTCATACTTTTAAATTTGGATGAACTAGTCGAGGAACTAGTGGAAGACAGAGGAGAGAAGTGGCAGGCGGAGTGTACAATGGTGTTGACTCAGTGTATTGACCACTTTGTGAAAATGAAAAGGTTTCTTGTCACACTACTATTGTATTATATATGTATGTTCCTTCCTTCATGCTGATAGGTGTGTACGGATTTGCATGAAATTTAGTATGATGATAACTGGTTGTTGTGGTCCATATTTAGGAGCCGGACAACCAATCCATCCTCTGGAAAATAAATTAAGCTCTAAGAATTCTATACTAACCCATTAAACTCTATAATAATATACCGTCGTTGAACCGTTTCTGTAAAATAACATTTTTACTTACTTTACTATAAGATCTAACGTTCTATCACTTGATTTAACAATTTTGATATTTAAATTGAGGACTTGTAATATACCTACGATAATGTTTTTATATAGACTGTTTTTTTTATAATAAAAACTATACTTAGGAAAACAGTTATTCATTGAGTTTTTATCATAAATTTTACTATATTTCTTGTTATTTATTATGTATATTTATAAAAAACAGTTGTTGTACGAAATGTAAATAATATTTGTATCCCTTGTAGATTTGCATATAGACTGAATATAATATGTCAACCCTTCTATTTGGCTTTGATATTGGTCGCTATCATGCTGGTTTGTGTATGTTCTGTGAAAATTGCGATTTCGGTAAGTTTTGTATGATTAAATAATTTTATTAGACTTTCCGCCGCACTCAGAGATACTTAATGAACCATTAAGACGAGAATATCCAAACTAAAGAACGACTTAATGGTTCATTAAGTGACTTTGAGTGCGGCGGTTAGTCGTTATCTACGACTAAGCCTTTAATTGCTTATAAGTATTTGCGTATGAAGTACTCTTTCTATTTTTATAATTAACTCATATTTTGGAATTAATGTGTAAATCACTTACCAACTTAAAGTGCTACTACGAGTATTTTTTTTCATAACATAATCGCAAGAACTCCGTTTCCTCAACCCAGGAATCGAACCAAAGGCATACTAACCATCAGACCCAAATATTTGCCACGTAAAAACTAAGGGTACATTACCGGTTAATAAATGCGCAAATGAAATTATACGTGATAAAATTTTCATTGAGTATTTTTTTGCCAACATTTGTATTTGAAAGGTAAATAGCAGTTTTAAATTTATTGTTTGTCTTTCAAACAATCAATTCAATTGTTCAACAAATCACGTTTTACTCAGAATGGCTAGATGGGTTTTGAGAGGATTTTTGCTTGTACGACTTTTTATCAAAAAGTTCGATCCACTTCGGAATTACCCTAAAAATGATTTCGTTTTTTACCTTTAATGTGAATACTGATCATTAAATATTAATTAGTTAAGGTTCTCAATAAACGAAGAAAACATAAATCAAATCCAAATTAACTTTATTCAACTAGACTTTTACAAGAGCTTCTGAATCGTCAATTTAATTTTAAGAGGGTCAGGGCAGTCATTTCGTGAGAAAGCTGTACATTTATATAGAATAAGGTATACCTTATAGAACTTTTACTTATTTTAGATATAGGTATAATTCTAAAACTATCCTTTTCTTTGAATCGGAAAAAAAAACATGTAAAAAATTGTACCTATAACTATTTACAAAAAAAAATTAAAAATACTGTTTTTTACACGAAATTCTGGTATTATCTGTCAATAAAACGTAAATATTTTGTTTCAGGACAAATTATCACTTGATGTATTGAAATACTACGTTCATGAGTTTTGTTTCATTCTTGTAGTACTCATGTTTTGTTCTCTGGGACAGCAAGTTGAGAATGAGGTTCGTCACTTTTACATTGTATGCTTAAATCGGATTTTATACTTTTAAGAGTCATTTGTCATGTCAGTACATACTCGTTCATGAACGACCGAGTGCCCCTTATGAAGTTCTACGGCCGTCCTAAATACGAGATGACTAGATATGGCACTGTCAGCAAGAGAGTAGATAGAATAAGGCTTTCAGTGTGAATATATCTTTTGAAACCAATCAATTCTTAATTTGTATCGTATCTTTTCCTTTCTGCACGGTATTGGTGAAGTTATCTGTGCCTAAATGGCAGCCTGCCATTAGCCTATAAACCACGGGACAAGGAAATAAACTCAAGACTCTAATAATTAATTAGTTATAAAATCAAACTTTACCTTAACGTTTCCGTGAGACATTAAATGTTTAATATATTTTAACTATATCGTAGGAATGATCTTTTGTTATAAAAATTTAAACTCGCGTTACCTGTTGGTAAAGGGTTCCTGCTCGATTTAAACGAAATTGGTTTACTCGTAAAAAGATAAAAAACCATAGAAAGAATTATTTTCTTATATTTCATTGAGAATCGATAAGTCAAATAAAAGTGCAGTACCAAATAATAGGGCAGTGGTACTCGTAGCCAAGTGTAACGCGCACGCATGTAAAACTGAGTGCAGCGGGTTCAAATCAGATATTATCATGTTCTAATAAGTTCCAACGTGATTAACCCTTGTCTTACGGAGAAGAAAAACATTGTGAGGAAACCTGCGTATCTGAAAGATTCTAACAAGTATTGGAAAAACATGTAAGTCTACTAATCCGCTCTTGACCAGCCTGAAGGAAAGGAAGCCCGTGCTCAGCTATGGGACGTTAAAATGGGCTGAACACTAATAAAAGTTAAAGTTACATAGGTTTAAATTCGAATTATGACTAAACAAAAACAAAACACTTTATACCTTTTTAAAAATGACTACTGTAACTTATTATTTTAACATTTTCATTATATACATTCCAGTGCGAACGATTAGAAGCAGCCGTAACAGAGAAATGGTACTTGTACAATTCAAAACACCGAGTCAATGTTCGTATTTTCAAAATGGCTCTCAGTCAAAGGATGCCTATTTACATTTTTGGCTCGATAACGCTTTCTTTGCCGACGTTTACTTGGGTGAGAATCAAGACGATAATTTATATGCTTCTCTTATTGTATTATTATTTTTATTTAGATATATGAAAGGCTTTGAATGAACTAAGTTAATTTATCTTTCATATGAACATAATGTATCCTTGAAATATCGGTCAAGTACGGTCGGACTTGTACACTAAACGATCAGGATTATAACAAACTTTTTGAGCAGAGTTTATATGGCGTTTGTATTTATTATTATACGATTGATCAAGAGTAGAAAGAAAACAAAGTACGGATTGCTTATTTAACAGCCTTTTGTTGTTAGTATTACTCAATTATTTTTATAAGGTACCTACTAAAATTAGGCCAAAAAATTAATTTAATTATGCAATGCCACTCCCTTACGGGTAGATTTCTATGGGTAATTACAAATTTTATTTTGTATGGAAGTAAATGCTTTCAACGCTTTCGAAAATACGAATTAGAAACCGCCTTTTTGAAATTATTTGCCAAAAAATCCTTTGAGCGTTTAATTTATACACGTTTTTAAGTTACGAGTATTTAAAGAGGAATTGACTAATCTATAAAATGCATTACATTAAAATACTAAGTCAAATCTATACATAAAAAATGTTTGGAAAATCACACATGTTTTAATGTCATTATTATCGCATCTATAGTCTAGTATTATTTGTATTAGTCAGTCTGTCTGTCTGTGACAGTATCACGAGAAAACAGATTTTGATAAAATTTGATATGACGATAGCTTTGGTTATTGTCCGAGTCAATACATAGGATGCTTTTTAGTAGCGTATGAATATACTATAATTTTCTTATTTTTATTTTGTTTCAGTTCATACGGACCGGAATGTCATTCTTTACTCTAGTCATGTCAGTTCTAGAAGAATAGAATACAATGTATTGTGTACATCTACACATTTCTTAAGAAAATCATTAGTTAACCTTCATTTTAATCACACTATCAAATAAACTCAAAACACTATAAATAAAACTTAAAATTGTTTTATTTCTATCTCTAAATTAGACAATTACATCCAAATTAGATTTGATATGGGTTTTTCGCTTTTGATGCTATGCCGCTATGTATCCGTAAATATTCGAACCCATTACCTCCCAAAAAGATTAGACCACTACGCCAGTTGTTAAATAAATTTAAGCCATTAATAATTACTGATCAAATCCAGTTAATGATGCTGTGCTTATTAAAACAGCAAAATCTGCAATAAGCCTTTAATAATACATGTTTTTAATTAACTGATAATTTTAAATTACCTTATAATGTGTATGTACAAGCGGTGATGTAACAAAATATATTTTGTATACTGTTAAAAATATATTTGTAAAGCAATAAGGATAATCAAGCTCAAAGGTAATCTGCTTTTCAATTTTATTATGCAAGGATCAAAAGCCAGTTTAATCTTTTCTATTTGTATATTGAGTATTGAGTATACTCGTTTACTGAAATTGTTTCAGTTATCAGTATAATAACTGATGTGTCATATTAGAAACGTATCTGTCAGACACGTCAGTCATGAATTCGACACGTGGTGCGTTATTTAGATCAAAGTTTGAGTATAAATAGTTCGTAAAAGCTCTCGGTATAGCTGTACAATAGACGGATAATAATAAAATTACTTGTAAATGTTGAAAAAAATAACAAGGTTGTTTTATTTATAATTAAATGACAATGTTAATGTTACGTTTTCTTGTACTCTCGATAGGATAGTAATCCAATACGACCGAAGATATTTACACGACTGATTTTTGTTCTTTTTGTGATAAAAATCTACATCGATTTTTCCAAAAAAATATTAGAACTCACAGCTTCTTAGATGCTGTGTAACATCTGTTATTAAAATTATCTCGTATGAATGACCTATGAATTACAACAGACTTAATGAGCTACGAGTATCAGAATCAAGATTTTTTGTCACTTTCTTTTTTCATATATGTAGTTATTTTAAAATATTTTTAACAAATGCTAAACAAGAATCAATGATATAAAAATAATGTTGCCTCACTATAGTACCACACTATAAGGTTCGAGTATATATGTTTTAATTAAGAAAACCATTCAGACCGGAGTGAATAATGTACGATTTCGACGGACTTATTCTTTGATTTTGCGAAAAGATAGATAACTTATCACATTTTTCCTATTTCCCTTTATATATCTAAATGTAAACAAGGATTACCTAATAAAGATTTATCTGAAGGAATTCGAAGGAAAATATTTATGAGGCCACTCCATTAGCACAAATGGGAGAATTGACTAAGAAAATAATTCTGGCAAATCTGAGTCGGGTAATTTTGTGGGTTTATGTTAAAAATAAAAAGATTCGTGTGATTTCATTGTTGGATAAGTTATTTGGGAATTAGGGAATGAAGTCTTGGAGATGAATTTCCTCATTTTTATGGTTTGTAGAGCTTTCTAGCAATATATTGTTAGGGAGAAAATACGAGTACTTACCCCTGATAAGTAAACTTCTGTACGTCAACATATATTTTAATTCAAATCAATATTATATTATTAGTATAATTTACTGTACTTTATATTAGAAAAGATCAATTATCTACTTCTTTTTTTTTTTTTTTTTTTTAAATAGAGACTCAATTTTTTGCTTGTGTTAACGATAAGACGTGTAATTTGTAACACGTTTTGAGTACGTATTAAAGAATAAAATCACAATACATAGAATGCAAAATAATTTAGATTAATCTATGCCATGGCGAAAAAGGGTATTACATCATATAATACGAAAAACAAAAGAATGATGACCATTTTCTGTTTGATATTCTTAAAATAAACAAGAAATCATTTAAAATATAATTATAAATAATTAAAAATGATCCAACCATTTAACTTCTCAAGCAATCAAAATCAAAAGTTTAACGGGAGCGGAAAACTGTTCAGCAAAATGTTACACAACAGCCGATAGAAAGTGGTGTGCAATATGCAAGTAAAGACTTGCAGAATGCCTCTAAGAGCTCAACTAACCTCTCATTGTTTTTGGCTCAGCGGGGCGAGCTTATGGTAAAAGTCATTCGCTAAACAAGCATGAAACCATAATATCGTTTTTCTTCTAAGGAATAATTTTTTTTGATGAATTTTTTTTTTTTTTTATTAAGGCTGATTTATTATGATTGTGCCAATTACTTATAAAATGTAAAATATAAATTAAAAGATATGTTGGGAAATGATTAAATTGACGCCTAGTTTTATGTAAATTCTAGAACTACAAAAAATGCTTAACATATTCGTACTTAAATGTATGTAAAGACCAAATACAATGTAATTAAAAATAAAAATAGTTTGTGAGTACCCTTTAAAAATAATGCCCCGGGTGAGGATCGAACTCACGACCTTAAGATTATGAGACTTACGCGCTGCCTACTGCGCTACCGAGGCTCCGTACAAATTGTAAAAATCTGATACTATACTAAACCAAACATAACATCTTCATGTAAATAGTGGTGTAGTAATAATGATTTAAATATATTTTGAACTAATAAACACGCTTCGCTGGGCGTAGGTTGAAATAAACGGTTTTATAATTTTACAATGAATTAAAAGTACTAAGTTGCTCCTCATAACATGAGCTATCTAACAGTGAAAATTCCGTCAAAATTGGTCCAGTCGTTTCAGAGATAAGTCGGAACAAACGGACAGACAGACAGACAGACAAAAATAGATTTTTTGGTGTAAGTACTGTATATACTTTCCTATGCATTTAGTGAAAAGCAGTCAATTTGTAATTAAAAACAGACACTTTAATTATATTTATATGTACTGACATTTTTATTTCGGGTGTAAAAAAAATTATTGAAATGCACTTGTAACAATAGAATGGCCTATAGTGAACCATTTCTGAGGAGCTTGCGGTGAGGTCGCTGAATGCAAGTTTCGTGGCGAAGTTAATATCAGCAGAGCTGCCACATTTTCCAATGAAGGCTTTTTAAACAAAGATGTGACTATTATTGTTGAAATTTTTATTTTCCTTGTGTTTAATTCCTACTTAAGACAGATATTACTATAGTTCTTATAATATTCCCTGTTATAGTTTATTGTTAATTCCGGAATAAAAACTATTCTTTCTTTCCCAGCGTTACGTCTGAAACTATTTTCACACCCAATTTCACTTCAATCAGTTAACTAAATATATATTTAGTGTATAAATATATTGTATTAATAAACACTTTTTAACATAAAAGCAAGTAATATAAATTATTATAACCTCTTTTGGCTTTAAAATTTAAATTAGAATGTGTATTTTTAAAATAGGTAACATACGATGTTAACGTATGTACGTTGCGCTTTTTTATTCCATAACAGAGTTCCGTAAGTTTAATTAGAAATGAAATAATGAACTCATTCATAAAATTCTCACCTAGTCATATGTTATAAGATATTTTTCATAGAAAAAGGTCAAGACTACTTAATAGTCTTGAAAAGTATGCCAACTAAAAATACAAAAGAACACTTGTTCCAGAAACAGTAAAAGAGCATCAAAGAATTCTGAAAAAGGTCAAGTTTCTATTTGAAATGTTAGTGTAAGAAGTAACTAATTTCAAAATACTATATCACAGCCTAAAAATATTGTATTTTCCAATATGAAGACATTGTATATGTTTTAAAGCAAAATATTTTTTATATTTTTAGATACAGACAGAGATAGAAAAGATGATGCTTAGAACTTATATATTGAATAGTAAAGCATGTTCCGTTGGGCTTGGGGCGAGTCTAGATTGTCAGAATAGCCAATATTACTCACTGGGCGAAAGTTAATGAAGATCACATAATCCCTTTAGATTTGTTTCCTAAAATAGTGACTCATGTTGAATTCAATTGTCAAAACACTTGAATTTTAATCAGATAAAAAAGATAAAGTCTGATACAAAGATAATTTTTCTTAAATTTCGTAGTAGTTAATGTTATTTTTCATCAGGCCGTTGTGGTATTTCTATCTCGTAGTTTAAGCGAGGAAAGACGACAAAGAGATACAAACGTTTAATGGGTTAGTGTAAATTTTTTTAGAACTGAGATATTTTCCCCCAGTATAAAATATTGTCACGGTTAACTACTAATTTCATCAAAATTTGTTCAATGGTCTTCTTGTGATGCGATCACAGACAGACAAAACTTCTAAAAACAAGATTCGTTTCTGTAATATTTGTCAAAAAGATATTTAATGCTTATTTAAATTTTATTATAGGCATGTTACATATTTTTATTATGCTCCTAATCGCTATAATCGTGCGAAAATGCTAATTCTGCCATAAAAGAGGCATTTATACTTATCGTTTTTATAAAACAAAAGTTGTTGTGTTCAAATTTCGTTGTGCTAGTTATTCTATCCTTAACAGCGCTCCAACATCTAAATGAGTGGGATAATATAATACGGTAATGTAAATATTATCTAACTGGAAACAACGACTCGAAGTGGATTTATGCCAGTTGTCCTCTCAACGTAGCCTCTTACCTTTAGCTAACCCTATCTGTTTCAGTACAAACAAAGAACTCAACAGAACTCAACAGTTTTAAAGTACAATAACATCTCGAGTTTCAAATTACATTTGACTGAATACGCCAACAATAAGTGGTACATTCAGTTTTTTCCAGCGCAATATGCACTGAAGAGCCTCTCTGCCTTTTTATAGCTCGGCTCTAAACAAGCGAACCCTTAAAAACTCGGATGGGTCGTTATCCACCCTGTTTAAATATTTTCAACAGAATTTATTGACGTTGAATTCTAAAATAACCACTAATAACAACTTCCTAAATAACGAGGGTTTTGGCTGACATATTTTTATCCTTTTTTCTAATCTATTGTTACATAAGACTCCATATTTTATTAATTAAAAAAATTGTAATAAAGATATTATAACGAATGAAAAAGGTAGAAACTATAAAGTTATACTTGTAAGAATTACTTTATTACGTCACACGACTTGAACTAATGGTATTTAAATTTAAAAAATCACTGATTTATTAGCATTAATTTATAATTTAATTAAGTTTAATATGATATTAACAACGTCATGAAATTTATCTTTTTAAAGAAACTTAATGCTATGAGTATTCGGATGTAAATAATAAAATGACGTTCTATACAACCCCTTACCTCGCTCGCACCACCAGCACAGACAAAACACGTTAACTTTGAACCGAATATTTAAAATTTGCCTTAAAAACCTTACTAAGCCATAACATTAAAAGTGATGCAAAATGTACATTTAAAGTGATGCAAAATGCCTAAATAGGTCCAGCCATACATGAGTGAAGCATTTCGTTTTTATTTTATAAAATATACCTTCGTCGGTTCAATACTTCTAACAAGAATCATATAAAAGTGGGGACGATTGTTAGAGAGATAAAGATTTCCTTATCTCCCCATAGATTAGGGATAGGGGTGCGTAGAATAAGGACAAAGTCTCATTACTAAAAGATCTTTTAAGACATAAATATTATTTTATCCCATTGTATTGTAAAGGATGATATTTATGTATGTAGCATTTACGGGTCAAGCCTTGCCAAGTTATAAGCGGCTCATAGCGTTTTATATATCTTTGTTTATCATCTCTGAGGGTGTAGTCGTTTTAACATGTTTCCGTTTATCTTATTTAGCTCGGAAAGTAGTCTGAGTTGATTGTATCTATATTTTTATGAAAGATAATATTTAAAATTTAGAAAACCTCGTTTTGAGTGTAGTTATAACGGTAATTTTTGCTTATCTGTAATATGTTTCGAAAATACACTGAATATGAAGCAAAAATTAAAAGAATATAATATTTTTTGACTTTGAAATGTTTACGTATTAAGTAAATAATATTTACGTATTAAGTAAATTAGTTGACACCCTTATTTTGATTTTCCTTTTATTTGGACAAAAAGTTGTAAATTTTATCTAATTTAAAAATGTAGGTAAAATTTTAGGATTTAGGAAGATGATGTGGAAATGTTATTGATAATATTATAATTGACTTGAACTTCATACGTCACAGTTAATATGGATATCCCATGAAAAACGTTCAGTTTTCCGGATAAAGTAACCTAGGTGATATTACAGTCTATCTTTCTGTGCCAAGTTACATTAAAATCAGTTCAGCCTTTCTGGCGTGATTGACTAATTAGCAGCTATGCATACAAATTTTTGTATTTTAAATGTTAAACAAATAATGGGACACTTATATCATAGTTACTACTAAAATTATATTGAATAAATCCTAGAGATACATGAGATAGGAAAAAGAGATAAAAGTAGTCAAAACTATTTTCAGCACATTCAAACTATAGAAAACACTATACAGGTTATAAAAGTCCCATTCGCAGTTCTTGGCGCAGAACACTAAAAAGTCATAAAAAGAGAATAAAGCCTATACCAATTAAGTTAATTGCATTTTATTAGAGTTCGTTTCCATTTTACAAAAGCATTATTGAGATAATATAATTATAATTTACAGAGATAGTTTCTGGGATAAACACTTCTTTGGAACTGAAACTATCTTCATAACATTTCATCTAAATCGTTTCAATGGATTTTTAGTTTATCCATTACAGAAAAACATGCGAAAATACATTTCTTTTATTATTTCAATTACCAAACACAATAGAGAATTCTCAAAGATTCTATTTTTGATAAAAAAATAAGTCATCGCCGTTGATCTTGACGGAAATGCCGACAGCATAACATTTTTCAATATTTTTTTGTATAATTTGCTGTATGGAAAATGAATTTAATAGAAACAAATTAAGTAATTTAAATAATTTAGCTCATACAATATGATGATATACGAAAGTAAATGAAAATTATTATAATACATTTTAATAATGCTAACTTTGATTTGGTTTTATCAAAAATGTCTTTTCTTTTTGAATAACGTGCCGGATGATACAATGAAAGCAATTTCTTCGACAGAAGCTCGTCTTGATTGCAAACGACCTTTTTATAGCCCTATGAATGGTAATTAGGAATTAGCGAACATCCAAGTGTTTCTATACATAGATAATACTATATAAACGCAAAAATAAATATATAACTATTACTTTTGCGCTTTTCTTATAGGTACCTGTAATAAAATATGTATCTGTAAAAATAAAATTTGGAATTGTTTTGGATCTTTACATTTAAATAATTTTTGGAATATCTTTCAAGATTTTTAAAGTTTCAAAATTATTTGTTTGACTTTCTGTGATTACATCAGGTCCAAAATCCTTGAAATCGTCCGATTTTGATGAAATTTGGTATGATATAAGGTTATCCGTGTCAATATAAAACATACATTATACTAAGTATATTGTGTAATGTAAATCGTCAAAAAAAATATCAAAGTGATTAAGACAATACAATACTTCAATTTGAAGATTTATAAAGGTCGTTACAGCAATACACATTTGAATTTAATTTTGTTATGTAAACGAAAACTCCATCCAAATCGGATCAGTAGTTTTTGAGAAAGTGACACATACAAATTGAAACATTCGGGTAGTACCTCATTTTTTGAAGTCAGTTCAAAGTGTTTTGTCTATATTGCTTTATAGTTAGATTTTTATATCTTTGTGAGGAAATATTTGATTTCGTCGTTTTATAATACTGTCGTATCCATTAAAGTTATAATTCTTATTATTCTGCGAGTATAGTAGTTTAATGGTCGTAAAATATCAATTACTAGAATGAGACTTAAAAAACCAAATATAAAGGCTGCTTCACACAAATGAAATCAAAAGGCATTTTATTTTAACTGACAGACATTGTCTTTTGCAAATTTAGAAAATATACGTTTCATATTTGAAGTCACATAAAAATTCTATAGACAAAACAAATTTCCCAATTGCTTGAACCCTTTTTCCATTTTTTCCCTAAAAACCTGATCAATCCAACAAGTCCAAGATGTAGTTACCAACGAGCACAATTCTGTTTTTATTTTGTGAATATAAAACGATATTCTAATGAAAGAATTTAGTACTACCTAATAAAGTCATTTAAAATAATATGGGTTCGAGACTTCGAGAACTTCATAATGTCTATTTCATCTCTTAATGTATCTGACAGCAACCCTTACGTTGTTCTGTCTCATATAATTTGTAAGTCTTACCATAAGGAAGAAAGAGAGAAAATATTCTAAAACTGGCTGGAATAGAGCTGACCCTTATCATACTCAATGTCTGATACAACTATGTAAGTAATATTTTTTGTTTACGGTTAGATAACCGTACCGTTACAGTTTCGTAAGATCAGTAGTGATGCCAAAAGCTATATTTATTGATCTATACTGAAAAAAATTAATACCGATTCAGGAAATATGTACTTTTCTATATTTTACTATTACTGCCTTAGTGGTATAGTGGTTAGCATGTACGGCCATACATCGAGAGGTCCTGGGTTTGAGTCAAATTTGGGGTCGGACCAAATTTAGTTATTAAGTCTTTCGTTTTCGTTTAGTAAGTCTCAGTAACAGCCCGGAGTTGAGAAGTTGGCGGTGTATCACCCCTGTGCCACGGAGAGAAAGTAAAGCCATCGGTCCTGCGCCTTTGCTCTCATTGGTCATGTCGAGTTGTCGTCCCACCGGAGCACGTGAGTGATAGGAATGGGGAGCGCACTTGTGTCTGTGCGTACACTTATGCACTATAATATCTCCTGTGCAGTTGGCCAGTCTCAACGAAATTGGCCGCTGTGGTCGGAATCGGTCGGAGAACATTATAATTAATATGGTTTTACTATTAATTTACACTTAGCTAATATAAATTGCAACAAAGTATAGATCGTAATTATTTCTTGCATCTTACTCAAAAATGACATTGGCCATTATTAATTATTGTTTTGTGTAGAATCAGATAAAATTATAATACATAAGTACATAAATCTTTACTTCAAAGCAAAGGTAGATAGTAGTGAAGCATGCGAGAAAAAGTGATAGAATACATTGTGAGGAAATCTGCATGTCTTGAAAAACCTTAAAAGTTTTTAAAAGACATGTGTAGGTCACTAAATATACTGAACAACACTTGGCCAGCATGTTGAACAGCCTAATCCCCCTTGTCCTGAAGGCCCGGGAGGCCTGTTTCAAGCACTTAATTAAAAAGGGCCATAAATATTATGTTTTTAACTGACTTGCAGCGTTCGATATAAAACGAAATTCTCTCTGAAGAATGTTTTAACCACGTACGTATGAAGACTTAGAATTTTATAGCAGCAAATAGAGAGCGCTATGTAATTGACAGGCCGATATGGACACAATATCGGAGGTGCAACTTCAATAGCTACGAATCCCGTTGCGACTGGAATGTAAAATTTCTTTGAATGACATTTTCTGCTGCTGTAAAATGTCAAGCTAACATATAAAAGGTAATTTGAAAGAAATGAATTGATTTGAAATATTCTATTAAAATAATTTGTTGTTTTTATCTTTAGGTATACTATGATTTTCTCCCGGGTGCTGCCTGATAGTAGGTATAATAGAAGGTATAAAATAATATCTTAGACAAGTACCCAAACGAAACCAAATTAAGTGACTAGTGATAAATATGAAAGTATAGGAATGCGTCAGAATGTATTCCTCCACACTCAAACTGCTCAACAAAGTTCAGTAAAATTAAATACGAATTAAAATAAAAGTAGTTAAAAAAAATATTGTTTTTATTACTTTACCTTTTGACTCAGTTTAGAGACAAAAGTTAAAGGTCACTGGTTCAAGTCCCATTAGGGGCATTCATTTGTGTTATGAACATGTTTCTCACTACAACTATACTCGTGTATGTCAACTATATTGTATCCGTAATACAAGACTCATCCTTTCTGTAGAACAAGATGGTACTGTGTGTTAGTGTCTCAAATATGTTGGGACAAATATGTTGGGACATTATTACAACAGCGCCATCAAGTTCCGCGGTAAGCTACGTTACGTGCTTGTGTTACGGATACCAGATAGTTGATATACTACACATATAAATTTTAAATACATACATATTATAAATATAAACACCCATGACTGGAGTACAAGCATTTGTGTTCAACAAATGAATGCCCCAAGCGGGACTCGAACCCTGGCTGGGACGCTGGCGCAGAAAGTAGGGTCACTACCAACTGAGCCAAACGAGTCGTCAAATTATTTATTATTAATCATACAAACGGAGCCACGGAATATTGAAAAAAAAAAGATTATAAACTTTTTTATTAACACTTAGTACGACCGTGTTAAGACTTTATTAACCTCTTTACTTAATATATAGATTTGCATATGAAAAGCAAAGTTTTGTAAATTCGTAGGAATTATCAAAGTAGCTGCAGTAAGATAAACAAGCGCTCTGTTTCACTGTTTCCGTTACGGGTCACAAATTGTTTTTGTGGCTACCCTAATTATTTCCACTTGCTAGCTTTATGCGTGCATAGTTTATTCTAGAAGTGATATTATAATAAAAGAAGAATATTTTAAATAAAACTTTCCGGATTTTTTCGCGGTTATATTTAAATTTTAAGTACCCGGCATCAGTCTCTCCATTGCCTATGACTGGTGACGTTTGAGAACGCTAGGAACAAAAATTCAAAATAAATCTGCGAGAAGATCACAAATGATAGCTTTATTTAAAATATGCGTTTTAATATAGTTTTCAGGCAATCCTTATCCTGTTTCAAAAAAAAGCTGTGATGGTGATGTTATGTACACTAGTTAGCCTAAGTCGGCTTAAAACAACACTTTTAAGTGATGTTACAAACAGGCACTCTAATTTTATTTATCTTTAGTATAGAAGATAATAATAAAGTGAAAAATACAAGTAAAAATAACAAGAATGGCATATAATTACTAAAAATGGTATATATTATATACTTCACTTGCAGATTTCAAATTACTTTATATTATATATTTTTATTATTATATATATTCTATATAATTTATCTTTTTTATATAAAGTATTATATTACATATTTTATCCTTTCCATCCGCGTTATATCACAGTTAACCCTCCATAACGCGCCGGTCTTCCAGGAGATGAACAATAAAAATGTAAACTCGGCAACGTATTTCACAACTACACCTCTTTGTTTGCACCGGAATACCTCTCGGCTGTATGGGCTATTAAAATAATATTTAATGTTAAGTCTAAAAGTATTATATTCAGTGTTTTCCATTGAAGTCTTATCCTGGCGTACTTTGACGCTAGTTCTATGGTAGAAACAACGTGAAAAATATGTTGAGTTGGTGCTATGTAGAAAATACTATGTAAAAAAAAGACAAGATAAAGAACATTGATTGTTGGTTAGTGTTTAAAAAATGTTATTACGAAAACGTATTCAAAAGAAATAAATTGTAATATGCAATGTACTTGAAAAATATACTTAACTTCAATTAATTTCCCATTTTGCAACAGCTTGCTTTGTTTTCAACCGACTTCCAAAAGGAGGAGGTTATCAATTCGTCTGTATATTTTTTTTATGTTTGTTAGCTGATATCTTTGAACTGGGTGAACCAATTTTGATGATTCTTTTTTTATTTGAAAGGTAGTGCTTCCCATGTGGTCCCATTTTAATATTTTCCAGTTCTGACAATGGCATCCATGAGAAAACCATAAAAGTCTTTAATTTGCATTAAGTATTTGCGCGACAAATGGACGAATAACTCAATATAACGCCAACCGATTTCGATGATTCGTTTTTTAATGGAAAGCATATACTTCAGGGGTAGTTTGATGAGAGTTTGGTAAGGTTCTGATGATGGGATCCATGACAAAGTATCGGAACTCTTCAATTCTTAGGAGCTAATTAACAATGCTCGGCCGAATCGTTTATAGGCTATATGGATATTTGAGTCACGTATCGTAACTGATGATGGAAGGTAGGTACAACTCCTCAACGGTTAGCAGTTAAAAGAAAATTCTTTCAATATAATACGCAATTATGGACCGATAGTTGTATACTTTCAGGCTATTAGGTTTACCTCATAATAAAAGGTAAACTTTTATAGTCGTTAACACAATACGTACCTATCTACTTTCCGCTAAAAATTTAAAAATAAATTATTTTTAACAAAAAAATAAAAACCGACTTCCAAACTTAATAAATCTAAACTAAAAAGTAGAAAATAATACTTTTAAGGACTTTGTTAATTTTGAAGTCGGTGCCAGCCAAAGCAAAATAACCCTAAATAGATACATATTCGATTAATCTATCAATTTGTAAACATAATCAAAATACCTGGCTGGCACCGACTCCAAAATTAACAAAGTCCTTAAAAGTATTATTTTCTACTTTTTAGTTTAGATTTATTAAGTTTGGAAGTCGTTTTTTGTTTTTTTGTTAAAATTAATAACGAAACCACTCGTTTGACACATCTATAGGCTGAAAACCGATAGACCAAATTATTATGTTTTGCTAGTGTCACCTTATCACAGATCATAATCTATCTTTATTTTAAATCTCATCAAAAACTGTTCAATTACTTCATAGTGAAGAACTTTATCAGCTCGTAATTAAACTCACTCACAACTCCATGAGATATGTCATAAGTTCAGTAATAACACAATTATTATTACGCCTTGATGTATTCCTTTGAATACGTAATAAAGGGTATGTATAGATAGCCTGAAAGCGGAATGAGGGCCCAACATCTCGGTTCCCCTTCCCGATGTAATTACTATCCGAGCACTATTTATTTGACTCCAATTTAATTTCAATCTCCCTAAAAGAGATGTTCTAAGATAAGGGGATCGTTTGTAGGGAAATCTAATTAAAATGCGCTGTTAGGACTGTTTGTGTAAATGGTTCCAACCTTTGCTTCGACGGTTGGGGTTTCGATTTGGAGTAGTTTTAAAAGTATAGTTTTGGATATCAAAAACGGATTAATTGTTGTTTTATTTTATTTTATTTTTATTTTATTTACGGAATTAAACAGTATTACAGTAGATACAAATAACAAAAAAGAAAATGTACTAATATTTTCTTGTATAATAGACATTTACCCATTAAGTTTCCAGAAGAATAACATAGATATTAATTGGAAATAAAAACAAACATTTTGACTGAATGATAAACAAGAAAAAAAATTAAAAGAACGTATATATAATAAAATTAAAATAAGAGAAATAAAAAAATGCTATTAATAGATTTTTTTATTTAATTTTTAATTTTTTTTTAGTATTATATTATGACAAAATATCACTGAGCTAAGATTTCGGACTACTAATATAACACATAAACGTGAAAATGTGAAAATGTTGCTTGCGTGGTGGTGGTGATGGTCTATACTTTTGTATTGGAAAATCTGAACTGAATAATTAATTTAATGCTTTAAATTACTTATTGCTTTAAAACCTTATAAAATATAAGATAACCTTATAGTTGAATGAAAAGCGTTTCGTTCATAAACGCATCTCTTAAGTATGCTGAAACTGATTTGTTATTTTATCATGATTGTAATATACTTGTTATAATTTTTTTTTAAATTAAAAATGCCTTTGAAAAGTTTTATTCAAGAAATTCCACGATATATCTTCCTTACGTTTATTTTTATAGATTATAGATTTCATAAATGGAGGATATCTTTTTTTCTAGTGATTTTTGTATGTAGGTATGGTGTAAATTATTTTTTATCAGTCTTTATAAAACAATGCTACCTATCAATTTAAAGGAAAATATCTTATTCTATTTCGAAGTGCTTTTTAAAGCAAACCTTATAACTATTATCAGAAATTATTAATATTGCGTAAGTCACAAATATAAAAATATTAAATGAATGTATTAAATTGTAATTATTATTAATGATTTTTTATTTTTGATAATGTAAATAAAACAAATCGACTTGCAATTCCTTTAAGGCAAAGAGCGTAATATTTCCCGGGCTGTCGTTCAGAGACTAATCGACGTCGAGGTATTTCAATTTTACCTGCGATTTACATATTCGATGAGTCGAAATCCTTGATAGCGCCGCGGACGCATTTACATCGAACAAAAAAACTCTTTTAATATCAAAGTCATCAGAATTGGATGTAAAATAAAAATTGCGAGTTTTCCTTATAGAAAATTACAAGGAAGTCGTGAGTATTTTGTACTTACTATAGAATTCGTATGTACATTTTGATTAATATTGGTGATTTAGTTTCACGTTTTGCTCGCATTTTTTTACTTATACAACTAAAACCTTATAACTAAACTTATACCTTTATACTCTTGTAAAACGCTGTTTCTTTGTTTGCAAAACTTAGAAGAAAGAGGTAAATCACTTTGCTTTTACGCCTATCTAATATTGTAAAGTGTTTGTAACCATAAAGTATATAAAATAATGAATAATATAAATGTATACAACATAATTGACTATAGATATACTTTTCCAAACAAAAATATTCGAGACCTCAAATTTCATTTTCATTGTTTTCAAGCAAGTTGTATTTCCCGAGCCGTCGTTTAGAACTAATCGACGCCGAGGTATTTTCAATTTTACCTCACATTTACATATTCGATGAGGGCCAAATCCTCGATAGCTTTGGGACGAATTTACATTTAACAAAAAGTACTTTTGTATCAACGTTATTAAACGCGTTTTAATATATATTCGGAATATTATTTTTAAAAGTTACACTTAAATGTTTCAAAAAGGCTTTCTTTAAAAGACCCTGATAAAGGAAAATAAAACTAGTCTAACTCTCAAATATTTGCTTTGCGTAAGTCAGTTGCATTCTTAAAGTCTTAAAGGCTATAATGGTGTTTCGATACCTAGTTTTTTTCTGTACTTTTGCTTTTGATTATTTATTATTGTTTATTTAATATTGTTTTAAATTATAAATCGACTGAAAATAACAAGTACAACATTTATCAAAAATTTACTTAGTATAGAAGTACGTTTTAATTTAGAGTTTTAAGATAAGAATATTTATAAAAAAAACAATAATTAAAAAGACGTAATTTCAGTGATTACATTTTTTTGTACAATCGGTACTTTAAGGTTAGTTTAACTTCTTCCTAATTCGCTGAATTCACGGTTCAGGCGTACAACAAGATACATGCCCGCTTGTTTCAGATTCAAACAGTAGTTTAGCAAGCGAATTGGAAATGTATGGAACTCGGATATCTGAGTCGGCTTCCTTTGTACGGAATGTGATAGTATTATACTGAGCCTATATTGAGTTATAATGGTCACACGATTGTAGTACACCGTATTTACTACTAGCTTTGTAAATTTTGATATACTGTGTTCATCAAACAAAATTTCTGTACGGCTTTCGGATATTGAGGTCGAGGTAAATATAATAATATTATTATTAGGTATACTTAATAGGTTTGTTTTGGACTGTTCTCTATATGCATATGTATGAATAGATACATAAGTAATACCATATCAGTAATATAAATTAGTTTTCTCAATCTTGTTTCGATCTTTTTAGTGCGTTGCTATCCGTTAATTTTTGCAGTGGCTTTTTTATTATTTATTTTATTAGTTTTTGCTAAGATGAAGGTATAATTTTTATTCTTATTCACTGTTAAAAGTATAAGCTATAACTTATTAATACAGCTACCTTACTTGATTGATTTCTACGAATTTTTAAAGACATATTTTGGCACCGATGTCAACCATTTTAATGCTTAGTTATTTTTATATACCTATTATGACATTCGAGTTATAAATTATACGAATGATTCATGAAAATCGGCCAACACGTTTAGTTTCTGGAGTATATACCTCGAAAAAACAAACATGCATATAAAGACATTACCTTGCACTACGCAGTCGGGTAAAAAGAGAAGGCGTCACGTTATTGACAGATATCTAAAATATTAGTTATATTATTATAGTCGGTATTTTTACTAATTCTAACGTGGTTTTCCTTATTTTTATTTTTGTGTTTTTGTTATATTATCAGCCAAATCTTTTATTATAATATAAGTAAATTACGATATTCTTCATCGTCTTAATTATATGGAGTGAGATTCTGTAGATTACGTAAAGAGACAAGGGAGCCGGGAAAATGAAGGATAATAAATACATGACTCATAATACAGTCTAAGCACGAAAATGTCATAAATATTCTAAACAGGCCCACTCATGTGATATAATCCGTTAGTATGCATGTTTTTATAATATATCAAGGAACTCGATTTATTGCTTTCACAATAGCTTGTTATTAGATTAGATTGTGTTAATTTGAATGAGGATATGTCAACATATTATAATACTTTCATTTCGTTCGTTCTTTTTCATTTTATTCTTTAACTTCCCACTGCTAGGTTAAAAGCACTATAAAGAGTATAGGTGAGTTTTATTTTTTTTGGGCGAAACCCAATGATATTCTAATAGACAGATATGTCATACGCTCACTAAACAACCGAAAAAAGTGTTCCGCGCAGCACACATACACACTTTTCATTCAAGGTACATTTCACTACAAGTCAAAATGATAGAAAGGGGATAGTCGATAAAATCAATAAGAAAAAAAGAGACAGCTAGTGTTGTCAATTGCGCGTCAATGTAAACAAACATTAGTCTAGGGACCGATGACATATCAGAATAATAGGCAAATAATTGAAATATATTAATAAATCGAAGTATACTGCGTTCTTACATGTGGTATGAGATCCCTTGTGTTTTATTAACTTTGGTATCATAATTGGTGCATTTCCTAAATACACAGGATGGCATTTTTTTTAATTTTGTAGCAGCGTACCACTCGTCGCCATACGTGACATAGACTAAAGGTAATACGTCCTAATTAGGACGTTTTCGAGTCTTCACGATTGCGCGCTCATAACATATCTATTGTTATAATATCATTGGCGAAACCCTTATTATTTTTCTTAAATAAAAGTAGCCTTAGTTATTACTCGTAATATTAGCTATCTACAAGTGAAATCCTGTTAAAATCTGTTCAGCCGTTTTCAGAAACGGCAGGTAAGCTGAAACAAACAGAGAGACAGACTCACAAAAGCGTTAAAAATTGAGTAAAAAGTATTTTCTTTGATGTTATAAACAGATAACTTAATTTTATTTATCTGTATGTATATATGTGTGTCTGTAATGCAAACAAATAAAAATTAAAAAAAATACAGACCTAATATAATATTTCTTAAGAAGTGATATTGAGGTAAACGAACAGGCTTATCAAGAAAATAATTGCCGCCTACAGGTGTGGCTTATTCTCAGCCTAATTAAAAGTTTTGCCGAATCGCTTTATCAGAACGATTTATTATAGGATTATGAAAGGTTAATTATAACGAACGTCTAGAAATTACTCATACATACAGAAATGTTCTGAAAAGAAATTTCTATATATCTAATGACGGCAAAATGAAATAAAAATGTTGGGACATTTAATACCTGATACTATCTGTTTCCATGATAAGGTAGGAGGTTTGTGTTATGGATACCAGAAGTTGATAACTACTTTTATATTATAACTTTAAATATATAACATATTATAAATATAAGCAACCATGGCTGGAGTAATAACATTTGTGTTTAGCACACAAATGAATGACTCCAATATCACAAAAAATCATCAAAATGGGTCAAACCGTTATATATTTATCGCTGTCACCGACTTTTTATAGAATTTAGAAATAAAAATATAAAATTGCGAGAAATTGAACCCATAACAATGTAGTAGATAGCCTATGCACACTTTATAGTCTTCAATTGTAGGCGTCATACTTGTAACAATGTTAAAATAAAACCAGTGTAAATTATTGATCAGCCTTTGTCTAGACTATTCTGGAAGAGTATTGAATTACCTGTGACTTTTATAAGAAAGTAAACTAGAACCCAACCTTCTGAATGCTTTTCTAATTGTATATACGTATATATGTGGGTGTAGCGTATACGTTTTATATTTCTCGCCTCTACGTGTGAGAAGCTTCAAAATCTCAAGCAATCGTAATACATTTGTATTCAGATTTTTTAACGTCTAACTGCTATGCAGAACCTTCAATACAAGGGTGATCAGGCCAAGATTGGATTAACGGAATTTATATGTTTTAAAACTCGTTAAGTTCTCTCAGAAATACAGGTTTCTTCACGATGTTTTTCCAAAACCGTAAGGTAATTGGTAATAATTATTTTAGAAATGATTCGCAGAGATGCGAGACTCGTTATTTGAACCCGCATCACTCATTTGCACTTGTCACTTGTTAACTTGTCCGAGGGTAAAGGATAAGGTCGTGAGTATAACTACATGTTTGATTCTCTTCAATACCTATCACATAAATAAAGGAGAAAATGTTATTGAATTATTTTTCTAAGTAGAGTCATCTCTGAACCATTTATAATTATGTAGCTACTCATACAGTACCCGAGAAATGAGATATATTCCTGCAGTAAAAGTATCTTATATGTCAACCCGGGTGACCAGCTATATATGATCAAACGAACTTACCTTAAGTGAAGTTCGATCATTATTATATGAAACGCTTCATTCGAAGATATAATAACAGAGTAGTACCCCTAACCTACAAGGCAGCGTTCGCAATTTTTAGAGATACCTATTCATTTTGAAGGTATCTGTAAAATAAAAGTGTGCGGTAATTTATTTCGATTCCCCACCTTTACACGTTTCCTCTCTGCGAATATTCACATTTTACTTCATTTATTTCAGAGACTATGCAAAACTTTTTATAGACAAAGGTATGTGGGAGGGAGGGTTATTATATCTTCGAATGAAGCGTTTCATATAATAATGATCGAACTTCACTTAAGGTAAGTTCGTTTGATCATATATTATATTTTAACGCTTCATTCTTCAGATATAATAACAGAGTAGTTATTTAGAGATAAAAAAGTTTTGCGGTAACAAATCATTTATTTCAAAGTTAAGTTCGAAATAACCATTATAACATTACATCCCATTAGAATCACAATCGTTTAATGTTACTACTATTTTTGATAAATTTAATAACAAACATTAACAATAACAAAATATAATAATTTCAATAACAAAATATTTATCATAATCATGGTTTCTTCTAATCTTTAAAGAATACAGATTGTGCAAAGTTTGAATTACTATTAATAATAGGCAATTGATAAAACTTTGCAAAAATAGTAGAATTAGAGGTCCAGCCAGCTGTTTTTCTAATCAACTCTATATCCACACCTGCAGCTCTAGCTGTTGAGGATGACGCATGTCGCGTACTATGGGCCCCGAACACAGAAATATCAGTGCCACTTTCAGAGAGCACCTGTTTTATCCAACGACTAATGCTTTGGGATGAAGCAGGCTTATACGGTTTTTTACTAGTAAAAATAAAATTGTCAGCATTAATAGTTTTCTTAAGCTTTTTGTACGAGAAATATAATCTATAATAGCGGTAGCTGGGCAAATAGATAGATTGCTTTTAAAATACGGTAGCCAAAGAATCGGTTGTGGTCTATTTACTGCAGAAGTTTTAATGTAGTCGGTAATAATTATTTTAATTCCATCTGAATAAAAGTTGACGTTATTCAACTTTATTAATGATAATGTTTGTACTCTTTGTGCCGTGCAAAGAGCAAGTAGAGTAACAAGTTTTTTGTTAAGTAATTCCATTGATAATTCTGTGTTCGCGCCTAACTTTGATAACCATTGCAAGACAATTTGAGGGTCCCATGTATTAGAATATTTAGCTTTAATAGGCTTTTGCCTATATACACCTTTTAAAAATCGTTTTATGTATTCATTTGATCCGATACTGCTACCTAATAATAAGGACAGCGCGGATCGGTGACTATTAATTGTACCATACGAAGCACCTTTATTAAATTGACGCGTTAAAAAGGATAAAACTTTACTAACGGAACCGTCTAAAGGACATACATTTAAACTATTACAATATTCCCACCAGAGCTTATAACAAACGTTATATTGCTTTTTTGTATTGTCAGCTAATGAAGATAACATTAAGTCAAAGGATTCTGGAGGGATACCTTGCCGGAGGAAGGTTAACCTGAGAACCTCGCTGCAGCCAGGGTAAGCTGCTGGTGTAATGGGTGAATCCCGCTATAACAAGACAACAAAAGATTATTATCCTTTTTAAAATATAGAACTTCAGACGCTATCATACTTTGTAATAGAGGGAACCACGGTTGCGATGGCCAATAAGGAAATACCAATATACCAGTTGCCTTATTATCTAAAATTTTTTGTAAGCATTTCATTATCATTGAGAATGGTGGGAAAGCGTAAAAATAATAATTTCTCCAATTTACAGTGAATGCATCTACAGCTATGGCGTCTGGATCCTGTTTCCATGACATGAAAATGTTACATTTGGCGTTGGTGCGAGAGGCGAATAAATCAATTTCCGGTTTCCCAAATTTTACAATAATTTTTTGAAAGGCTTTATCTGACAATTCCCATTCTGTATCCGGATTTATTTTTCTAGATTCAAAATCAGCTTCTTTATTATCGCGAGTATTAATGTACGATGCATGTAACCATATATTACGCGCCTCGCACCACTGCCAAATGTTTCTTGCTAAATCATTTAAATGCGGGTGTTGTATACTCCCCATACGATTAATATAGCTAAGAGCCGTGGTATTGTCAATACGTAAAAGAATACTACAATTATTATGTGATTTTGCGAAACGTTTTAATGCTAAAAAGGATGCTAATAACTCAAGATAATTAATATGTTTCTCTTTTTCTTTATTCGTCCATCCACCATTTGCACGCATATTATTACAATATGCGCCCCAACCCGATCTTGACGCATCGGTAAAAATTTCTAAAATATAATTTTGATTACTTTGAATATTGTTATATGTGGTATAAATATTATCAATCCACCATTTTAAATCCTTTTGAATTATTTTAGGTAATTTAACTGTTACATCGTAATTTGCATATTTGCAAAGAAAAAGGTATTTTTGTCTTTCTAAAAGTTTTGTGTACATCTATCCGTATTTTACGGCTGGACAAGCGGTTATTAAAACTCCTATTAGTTTAGCAAAATCACGTATAGTACACATATGTAGCTTATAAAATCTATTAACTAACTTATAAACATTATATTAATAGTATTATATATGAAACCTAAGAATTTACAAACTTGCTTAGGTTTTAGTGAACTTTTATCATAATTAATGATAAAACCTAGGCAAGATAACAATTTTAGTGTTTCCTTTACATTATTCTGACAATTTATATAGCTTTCGCCTATACATAAAATATCATCTAAATATAACACTGGTTTAAAACCTTGGGATCTTAATCGGGTAGTAACTATTTTCATTATTTTTGTAAAAACAAGAGGAGCTGAGCACAGCCCATATGGCATGGCGTTGAATTCGTATGTTACTATATTTCTATTATCACGTAGGAATTGAAATCGTAAATATTTCTTTTGTGAGCTATGTATAGGCACTAATAGATATGCTTCCTTAAGGTCAATTGTAGCCATATAATTATTTTTAAAAATTAATTTTAACGCCGTTCTATGTGTATGTGTAGTGACTTTTTGATATAAATTTATTAAGAGGTTTTAGGTTAAGAATAAATCTTTTATCTCAATTAGGTTTTGGAGCTAAAAAAGTCTTAGATAAAAATTGGCCGGTTTTAAATGAGCATTGCGAAATTGCTCCTAAATCAATTAATTTAGATATTGATTTGTTCATAAGAAAATAATCTTTATCATTTAATACTGAAAGCTTAGGAACATTTAGTTGTGTTACTTTTTTATCGAACGGTATTTTATAACCATGTCTAATCCATTCCAAGATTAATCGATTTGATGTAATCTTACACCAACAATTGTAAAAAGTCTGGACTCGGCCTGCATGTACCTGGATTATCGCCGCGTTGGGGCACGACTCCTGCTCGTGCTCTGGTACGAAGACCTCGCCGCTGACGCTGGTTGTTGCCGCTGTGGAGCTGGGGCAGATCTCTTCTGGCCACCTCGCCCCCCTCCCCGGCTCGTTGAGGGACGAGGTCTGAAGGCGTTTCCCTGACCGGTTGTTGCTGGTCGGGTGTATGTTTGAGTAGGAAAAGATTTAGGTGGTTGTGTTTTCTTAAATTGTGAACTTAGTTTTTCAGAATATTTTGAATTTTTAATTTTTTCAGATAGGTCACTTCCGAATAATGTATCATCTCTCTCAGAGTCTTGAACAATTTGTTGAAATGATTTGTCTAATGACATCGTAACCAGTATTCTACGCCATTTTGTTTCAAGTGCATGAAGGTCTAATAAAATTCGACAGCAGTTACTAAGATGTTTTACTGCCTCCAGTTTGTCGTCATTTGACAACAACAAATGTAAGGCTTTATTTGCAGCTGTTATGCCCATAGCTAGCTGCTGTTGATTGTTTTTTAATTTCTTATCTCGGGATTTGACAGTCTCCGCTAGAGCTGTAGTTATCTCTGTATTTAAAGTTTGTGGCCTGAGAAACTTAAAATTTTCTGGAACAAGGTATTCTTTGTTCAGCTTTTCTTTTATTTCTTTGGACAAACCTTTTTTTTAATAATAGGTAACCAACGCTTGGCCAAATCCTCATGAATGCTTTCTCCAAACTCGGGTTCTTCTATATTGTCATCTCCTAATGCTTGAAGTAATTCTGGTTCTAATTAAGAATTTGATACTTGTATATCTGTGTCATTGTTAGGTAGCTCCAACGCTTCCTCATTTTCTATTTCCGGTAAATCTACCGGAACCGATACCTCTGACTCCACCGCCGGAGAGTATTCACCTGATAAGAATAAACAAGAATGTCAATTCTTATTTCAAGCATGAGCCATCGTATTGGACATAGCCAATCCCCAGGCATAGTACGTGTTAATACGTATTTTTAATATCGAGTGATAATACCGTAAGGTAGGTATAGAAAATGTAAAAGCAAAAAACTTTTTATGACGGTTTTTTTTTATGAAAACAAAAAACTAGTCATTACTACCTTCGTGTTAGACAATGCCAACCCCCAGGTATGACTAAGTGCTAAAAGATATAGCCTTCGTGTAGGACAAGCTTACCCCCAGGCTTAAAGTGACAATCACTTTGTTATGTTAAGAATTATTTCTTACCTTTATAATTCTCGTCCGACGATTCTGACGACGACGTCACTATTCTTCTAACACGTTTATTTAACTTTCTAATTTTCCTCCTATATTTAGTAATTTTTTCTTCAGCCGTACGTTTCGGCATTATGACGACTATAGTAAGTACACTCACTATTAACTAGGCGTCTTAACGCCGCCTCGCAAGAAAAAGGAATGAAGTAAAATGTGAATATTCGCAGAGAGGAAACGTGTAAAGGTGGGGAATCGAAATAAATTACCGCACACTTTTATTTTACAGATACCTTCAAAATGAATATCTCTAAAAATTGCGAACGCTGCCTTGTAGGTTAGGGGTACTACTCTGTTATTATATCTGAAGAATGAAGCGTTAAAATATAATCATAATAATAAATTTCATCAAAATCTGTCCAGCGGTTTTTTCCTGATGCAGACAGACAAACAATTAAAAAAATCTAAAAAGTATAGATTCAGCCTCTGTTTTTAATGAATACTAGGTGCTCACCCTCGCTTCGCTCGGGTTCGTCCCTAGGTACGTATGGTATATATTTACTTCGCTCCGCCCGGTATATATTTGACTTGATTATATGTATTATATTGCACGCACCATGGCAACGGTCATAACATGATACGTCAAACGCCGTTAATTTTATAAAGTTTTTTTAATTTCCTAACTTTTTTCGATATAGTATGTTATCCTTAAGAGATAGACGTATGCCATCGCGGACTTTTTTGTAGACCTATATAAGATACACAATTCCACCATACATCACTTTGTTATATATCAAAGGGCTTAGGCAGCGTTTTCGTTGAAAGCTCCCAGACGGCTTATTTTTTTTCGACACTTTCAACATATATCATTATATTTTAACCTTGACAAATTATATACTAAAACCTTCCTGGAGAACCATTCTATCCATTGGTGAAACCTGCATGAAAATCTGTGCAGTAGATTTTCAGCTTATCGCGAACAGACAGACAGACAGACAGACGGACAGACGCGGCGGAGGACTTTGTTTTATAATATGTTTAGATTCCAATGAAAATTCCAAGAATATTCAATATACAGATTCGACTAAGTTGGTATTTTATTATATGTATAGATACGTATGTAACATGATCTCACTAGTTGGTCTTATCTTTTTATAGGTGCTATTAATATACATAGTTCTATAGACAACCAATCAAGACATTTGTTATCGATTTCTAAAGTAATTTTCCTTTTGCTAAGTAAATACTTCGAGTTGACTCAGATGCTAACTGAACTTAACACCACGAGCCTCGAGGTCGGACTTCACATGAATATGACTAAGACCAAACTAATGACGAACAGGTTACACAATAGAATCGTTGTGGGTGGTGTGGAGATTGAATACGTCGACGAGTATCCCTATTTGGGTCAAATAGTCTCTTTCCAGGCTCTTTCCAAGAAATTGCACAGCGCACTGAAAACGCCTGGAAGGGCTTTTGGGCCATGAAAGAGCTGATGAAGGGTAATCTTCTTCTATCCCTTAAGAGAAAACTCATGAACGTTTGCATTCTTCCCATCCTTACCTATGGTTCCCAAACCTGGTCCCTAATAGGTCAACAAAGATCCGCACTTCAGGTTTGCCAAAGAGCAATGGAACGGAGTATACTAAGTATTAAAATAACTGACCGTATTAAAAATACGATAATCCGTTCCAGAACTCAAATCATGGATGTCACTCGAAAAGCTGCCATGCTAAAGTGGGACTGGGCTGGTCACGTCATTCGGATGCAAGATACTTTTTGGGCCAAACAGGCTACTTTGTGGATCCCCCAACACAGCAGATGACAGCGTGGTAGGCCCAGACGAAGATGGCGAGACGAGTTAGACTCCTTTCAGAGAGACTGGCTTGCTAAAGCAAAAGACAGGGACCAGTGGAAGAGGAGTAGGGAGGCCTTTGCCCTGCAGTGGGACATTACAGCCTCATAATAATAATAATGAAGTAAATACTAGCTATTAAAAGCAATTTCCAACTAGTGCCTTCATTTTATTTTTAGTTGTTTAGAATTTTTGTTCCATTTTTTCATTGAAGGCTCAAGTATGTTGTAACAGTCATAAACATAAAAAATCTTAATGTGTTAGGCGATCGCAACTGAGAACACGATGTTCCTATCTACATACTTATTTATAATCGGTAGTCCTATATATTTTTATACTTTTAATATACTCTCAATTAGTGCGCGTACAAAACTGATTGTTGTCATGGAGGTTAAGTAGTAAAATTAAAATTAACATTTAAACTTAGACACATATTATTTATTAAATTACTATAATAAAAATATTTCTACACTACTAATACGTTAATAAATTAAAACTTTTATAAAATTATTAGTGATAATTGTTGTCCCACGGGAGGCATTAATTTGTGTGATTAGCATGAATATTTTGTACTCCAGCTATGGGTGCTTATATTAATAATATGTATGTATTTAACGTTATGCTTATATGTGAATTGTATCAACTATCTTATATCTATTACACAAGACTCGTAATATAAGATGGAAGTAATGCCCCATTCATAAAAAAACGTATTCTAAAAATATTTTTTAATAATAATAATTATTAATAATTTTGATTCTCGCTTAACACAATACTCGTATATAAGATGGAAGTAACATCCCATTCATAAAAAAACATTCATAAAAAACGTTTTATAAAAAAATATTTTTTAATAATTATTATTATTTATTATTAATAATTTTGATTTTCGCTTCACTTGATTTTTTCAATGTATTCAAATATATTAATAATGCTTACCTCTTAGTTATGCCTATAAATATATTTTAAACAAAAATCGAAAATGTATGCTTATCACGAAAAGATATAATATCAAAGTCATCATAGCCGTTTATAAACGAAGATAGCACTTACGGGTTAACTCAAGTATTGATACTTATCTTTTATGTTCTAAGCACATTCATTCTCGTCTAAAACATCATGTAGTCGGATATGAAGTTATTATTCTACGTTTTACTTTTATTTAGTGCAAGTGAGGGGAAAATTTTTACAAGATGTCGGCTTGCGAGTGAATTGATTAAAACCAAATTGATGGCGAAAACGTTTTTGGGCAATTGTGAGTATAATCTAGTATTAAATAATTTCAATTTATCTTTAGTTTGACGCTTAGTATGAAATAAAACACTTCGTCAATAAACGGGCTGTATGTGTATATTGTAAAAAGAATTTTTGAAATCAGATTGGTAGTTCCCAAGACTTTTGCACTCTTTCACAATAAATTCCGCCTCTTAATAATACTCATATTATGGATTCAAGGTTGATAATGTTTGCCTAGCATTTAAAGTTAAACTATTAATCATGGGTTCGAGTTCCAATTAGTACAAAGTTTAATTTTTCAAATGTTTTTTAAATATTCCCTAGGAATAGTCGTTCTGCGTCTTATTTCTTACTGGTCGTGTCGAAGTATGGTCCCCTTGGACTTTAAGAGTAAAATAAATTAGTATGGTCCCCTTGGACTTTAAGAGATGTAGATGTAGTGTTAATGTGTTTGGTTGTGATTATAGGTCACAGTTTAAGTCCCGATAACTAACACTTGTTTCTCTATCATATTGGGAGTAGGTATCCCACCGAAGTTATTCGCCACTACTTTGTTTACAAAATATTGTTGTATTAACAGCTTTGTATTTATATTCAAAGGTTCTGGGTTCGAGCCCCGGGTCGGGTTTCGTTAAGGGTTTGTGAGTTTTCTTGATAAAAGATTCCCACTTATAGCACAGACGTCACAATAAAGCCTTTTTGAATAAACTGACTGACACTGCTTCTTAGAAATCACTCAACATGTTTCCTTCTGCGCGAATAAACTAATTCTATTCAAAATGTCAGTTCTTACCGAAAAAAGAAAAATCTAACCAAAAAAATCTATTTACACATTCATAATACCAATAGGGATTGACTCACAAGATTGAATATTTATTAGGTGGAGATTATTGCTTACTTTGCTTTAAGGAAAATTATATAGGTAAATGTTTTAACTGTGATATTTAGTAGATACATTATAAGTAACGACAATTATATTGTCTCTACAATTGTCTGTCTGTCACAATTTGTAGTGACTCTATACTTGCTGCGCCAGCAGTCGCGCGTTCGAGTCCCGCTGGTGGCATTCATTTGCTGAGCACGAATATTTGTACCCCAATCATGGGTGTTTTTATTTATAATATGTATGTATTTAAAGTTATATACGTGTAGTGTATCAACTATCTGGTATCTATAACACAAGCTTCTTAGGGGGCTAGATTTTCACGGGACTAGATGGTGCTGTGTGTAATAATGTCCCAACTAATTAATTTTTATTAACTGTTTATTAATTTAAAATCGATTCAACAATAATTATAAACTATAAAATAACATTAAATAACTTTAGGTTCTTACTCTATTAAAAGGACTACTAACAAATATTTACTATGCAAATGGATCTGCGTTTAAAACAAGTTGTGTTTTTTGTGCATTTAAAACCAACGTTGATGTTTTGATCGGGCTTATTTTAAACAGATTGTTTAATCGATATAAAAAATGTAACCTGTACATAATATTTATACAAAACATGTACATTATATTATATATACATCTGTAAAACTAACATACCTCCTTAATATTTATAATTGAAAGTTTGAGAATGAAAAAATGTTTATATAATATAAGCATTGGGAAAACCGTTAACAACGTACTAAAACGACTACTAGGCCACGTTCACACTTGATTAATATTTAATTCACGTGTTTTAAGCGGAATATCTTATCCTACTAATGAATGTTTGTTACTCTTTCACGCAAATACTACTGAACCGATTACGATGAAATTTGGTATGTAGGTAGCTGAAGACCCAGAATAACATATAGGCTACTTTTTATCCCGGAGTTCCCGCGGGATTGACTCCTAATATTTAAAAAATTAACGCGGGCGAAGCCGCGGGTACTGCTAGTATTGTATAAAGTATGGAAGAACATTTTTTCAATTTTTATAGAATAACGCTTCTATAGAATCCAATCAATCAATCAATCAATCAAATCAATTTTATAGGAATTAAAACTGATACCACATGTTTTGTTAATATATTTTTATATCAGTTTATGAAAAACCACGTACTAGTCAGTCATTATAAATTTCTTTCTATACCGCGAAACTCTATTAATATTTTTAATTGTTATTATCCGACTATTAAGTACGCAGATTTAGTATTTTCTTTGTCTTAATAGGAAGGGGGTCAGGCCATAACTACCAAGCTGGTCAAGTGTGGGTTGGCGGACTTAGCAAGTGTTTTGAAAACTTGATAGGTTCTCTCAGACATGCAGGTTTCCTCACGATGTTTTCCTTAACCGTAAGACAAGTGGTAATCATGTTAGAAATGATTCACACATGAAAATATCATCGTGCGAGACCCGGATTTGAACCCGCATCACTCGGTTACGGTTCGGTAAGCGAGTGCGGTACCATTGTCTCTATAGTTTTATATAAATTTAGTATAACAGCTTACTTATATTACGTAAGTAATACCAAATTTTATAGTATAAGACTTTACCTTATATTTTATTTATGTTGGTAGCCTGTTATGTACATCGTGACAAATCCAGACGGATAAAAATAGTTATGTGACAACACCAGTATCGTTTGTTTCGATTTATCCATTCACTAAACGGCCGTCATAATCCTCTAAAATATTTATAGTACATTTTATTTATTATATTATTATTATATATTACAAGTGGAAATGGAAGTTACATAATAATTCAATAGGCTTTTTAATCGAAATATTTTTAATAAGTGACCGTAAACATTAATTATTTTTATTAAGGGTGATTTTTATATATATTATTATATATTGAAAAAAAAATAACATTTAGAACTTATATTAAGTTTGATATACATTAAACAGCCAATTTAACTCAATGTGTGTTTAAATTGAGCTATAGAACATGTTTCATTAGTTTTTTCCTTTATTTTTTTGTCAAATGACTTACCCATGAAGTCATTACAACAAAAAAAATTCAATAAAAAACAATAATAAACGCCTACGTTTTAAAAACAGCAATGTATTATATATTATAGTTACAAAGTACAAAGAATAATGTATACATTACGTAGAAAATTATAATTTACTACCTACTCATTTTAATTTCCCACCTACTACCATTACACTACGGTTTTTATACATTATACAAAAATGTTATACATTTCTAATTTATAAAGAAATTGTTCATCCGATTTCCATATAAAACAAGCAATGTATGTAAACTATAAAGATATATACAATTTTGTAGGTTCATTCGAATCAGCTGACATTGACATTTCAACTCGTAACTTCAATTTCATTAATGTAGTAATCACGATGCGGTTGATATGTTTTATAGTGACTTGTGTTTTGTTAAACGTAAATCATGTTAATTCGAAAAGATACGAAACCAGATGCAAACTCGTTCGTGAATTAGTCAAAGTGGGAATCCCACAGCATTTATTTCTAGGACAATGTGAGTTATTTTTATTTATATATGTAAATAATTATTTTGCTTTAAGAGAAGAATTGAATAAATGTGACTTTAATTTCTCTCACTTATATTTAGATATATATAATAATACTAGCGACTCACCCTCGCTTCGCTCGGGTTCATCCCCAGGTGTAACCTCTTTAGTATAGTTTAAAAATGACGTAATTTCCAGATATAATCGCGTAAGAAACGCTTTCATTCGACCGTTTTTTCTCCGATTCACTTTGCAAAACGGACTACCACGTAAAAGCCTTTTTATTTATCGGTTTTTTATATAACCTATGACACTCACCAATAATGTGGCTTTCTATTGGTGAAAGAATTATTTAAAATCGGTTCAGTAGATCCCGAGATTACCCCTTACAATTTAACAAATATACAAACACACAAACTTTACTTCTTTATAATATTATTATATATTAGTAAAGATAATACTTGTACTTTTTACTATGGGAAAATATCTCTTTCTGAGATATGTATATTAACCATTAAATTGTGTTTCATTTACATTCAGCCATTATAGCCTGAAAGTATTTAGTTCGGGCTTCTACAAACATTCGCTGATATATAAATTGTATAAAATGCGCTTGGTACGGAGTAAAAGATAAAAAAAAAAACATATCGTTTTGTTTATTTCTTACAGCCTATTTCCTTACTTATAATATAATGTGTGCTATTTTAATTAATTTCATTAGACCTAAAGTTATTCCTTAGTACTCTAATAAATGTAAAAAATACTTTCACTTTTCCATATTCACACTGAAATCATTTTACAACACAACAGATTTTAATATTGTTTTTGTTTAATTTGTTTATTATTATTATTATGTTTTTGTTCAAAATTACTTATTCTTTTTCTTTTTTTACTGACTTTAGAATAGTTAATATTATTATGTATTGTTTATGGGTATAACTGAAAAACAGCGTTGTCTGAGATTTCGGCCTCAGGAGCAATAGCTGAGTTACTACCTTATGCCATTTTTTTAATTGAATATTTAATTGAATATGTAAACTACTAATGTTTTTATGGCAATAAATGATTATTATTATTATTATTATTATTAATAATAAAATTTCGCAAGGGCATCTGAGAGGATATATTTCATCCGAATAACACTAACCGCGCGAGCGAAGCTGTGGGTTAAAACTAGTATCATGTTAAGTAAAATCGTTAAAGCCTGTAGATAAAACATTACTATATTGTCTTTATAGTATTTATGTCTATATTAATAATTACATTTAATATAAAATTAATAATTATTAATAAAAATCAATAGTTAAAAAAAATACCTAAGTATTCAAGATGTTGTAAAAAAATAGCCCTCGGCCTGACCAGCGTTAAAACTCTCAATCGCTACCAAACCTTACAGGATCACCCGTTACACTAATCTTAAGATTCCTTGAAAATTTCGTCAAATCGCTTTAGTTGTCTTAAAGTCCATACATATATAAATCAGCTTGCAGGATTGCTTTTTCGTTTTTGAAGATACTTTCGCGGATTGATGGAGAAATTGATAAGAATTAATCCCATTAATTCAAAAATGTTTCTATGTGATAGATATTTGAAAGCAAGAAAGAATAGTTTAACTGATTTTAATGGGAATTTCACTAAAATAAAGGCTCGAGTGAGAGTGTCATTTCAGTTTTTGACTCGCTGAAGCAATCGGAGAATATATCTCCAACCTCCATATATTTCTATTTGAATGTACGACACATTGAATATCATAATTTCTATTTGAATACACGTACATACATTTTGTTTTATTCTAAAAGTGTTCTTAAAAAACTACAACTTGTCTGCGAAGTATCAAAGTTTAATGCCGCACTCGTGTAATGACACCACTGAAATATAACTTCAAATTATTTTTATACATTTGCATGAAGTATGAATATTTTAGTTTTTAGTTTTTTTGACGATTCAATTTAAATTTGTTTATGTTTCAAAGTTGTAGGAAAGCTTATTATAAATTTAACTGAAAATATAAAAAAATGTGTATAACGAGTTTGTTTTTAGTTGTTCTTTTTGTATATTATAGCCTAACATGTAATACCTAGCATAAACCGTCAGGAACTTAGAAAATTTACAGGAATATTCTACGTAAGAAGACCTACGCACAGTCTGAAATCGTGTTATTAAAGAATTTGTTTTACAAGTTAAATTATAGAAGTACATAATGAGGTATTACGTAATATTAAATAGCAAAAAATTCACGACTTTTCGTTCCCTCAGCTTAACATCTTCACTTACACTACGTACGTACGCTCAACGTGTGGACTTATACGAGTACGTAAGCTATTTCCAGCCACTTTCAATTAACCGTATTGAATTATAATTAACAAAAAAACAAAAACCGACTTCCAAACTAAGTAAATCTAAACTAAAAAATAATACTGTTAAGAATTTTGTTAATTTTGGAGTCGGTGCCAGTCAGGTGTTTTGATTATGTTTACAAATTGATAGATTAATCGAATATGTATCTATTTAGGGTTATTTTGCTTTGACTGAAACAACATTAAGACGAATTGATAACCTCCTCCTTTTGGAAGTCGGTTGAAAATGGCGCGAACGGGGCAGTAGTTAGTCAATAAGTGATAAACTAACCATATTTAGACGAAACTTAGCTATCTCTAATCATTCTATTTAATAAAAGAAGATCTTCCAACATACCTGATATTTTTTATTATCTTTTGGATATATTTGTTGCAGGGGTATGCCTCATTGAAAAAGTAAGCAATAGGAACACTGAGGCATTCGTTGTCACGCCTAGTGGCAAGAAATTTTATGGATTATATCAGGTAAAGTACTTACGTAAGTCCATGGTGAAATGATGTTATTTTAACCATAGAAGAAAATATTTTAAACCTACATATATTATAATATTTACATAATTGCACTGAATGCGCATTCCGCGAAAAAATTTAAGAAAGACCTTTTGTAACAGTAGAGACGGCATATCCTTTAAGAAGTATTTAGTACTTTGAATCTATGAGAAGAGAGCTTCTATTGCAAAGGGTATTTTGTAATTGTAACTAAGGAGGTGTATTTACGTAACTTAAGCAGTTCAACCTTTTTTTATCCTTCTACATTTTTGTTATAAGTAATACATAGGTATATCTCAATGTTATATATAGTATTTTTTTCTTCAATTATATTTTAACTGTATATATAATGAAATTGTAACTGAGTCGTATTTTAACATTAAATATTTTTTTAAAAATCTTATTCAAATAGTCATTATTAATTATTATCGAAACAGAAGGCTAATTTTTAGTTTTTAGAAATTTTGTCTTATCTGTGTGTTTATAGTTAACGCATCATGAAAAAATACTGGACAATTTTTTATGAAATTTAGTACGGTGACAGCTCGTAGAGGGGGTTAACATAATATTATATGATACATATTACATACTGCGGAAAAATATTTCATCTCTTGAAAACAATACAATAATAAAATTAGAGCACAACTTAAAAAAATATTAAACTGTTAAAATTCATGTATCTATTTTTAAAATATTATATATTATGTAATTGATTTACAGTAAAAGAAATCCAAATTATCGTTTAACATACTCGTATCCACTTGTCTCATATTCATTTTTAATCAATTCAGATTGTACTTATTAAATGTATATTGTTTTTCGGATCGTTAGGATACAACTTTTTTGCATTAACGTTTTGGGATTCAACATACTTATATATTAAAATATTCTTTATTGCACTTACAATATACAGACATTTTAATATAATAGTTGTATGCACAGAAGAGATCTCTTCCAGCCAACCTTTGTTCATCAGAAATAGATTATTAAAAAAACATATTGCAAGTTCAACTTTTAGCGAACTCAACATTTTGGAAGTCAACATTTTGCGAATTCAACATCATAAGAATCCAACATTTTGCAAATTCAAAATTGTGGTCCAGAATGTTTTAAAATATTGAGAAAGAAAAGGGTTCCTGGAAGTACTTTGGTACACACGACGAAAGTTTGTATGCGAGTTTTAGTATGCAGAAAGTAGAGCGGATGTATAATAGTAAAGTACATGAAGAAAATATCACGAATGGAACTGCGGGCATTAAGAAGTTAAATCTTTAAAAAAAATCCATATCTAATATTTTCTGTAAAACTGTTTGTCAACAAGACAATTTATAAGTATAAAACATGTTAAGATTCACATTCTTGTGTATATAGATCCCCGCCAGATGGTGCAGAGAAGGCAAAAAAGGGGGCGACTGCAACGTAGCTTGCGAATGTAAGTACGAAGATACTAGCTTTCATTTCAGTTTTATTACATATTGTTACTATTAAAATATATATGTAGTATGTACGTTATAATTTTGTGGGTCTAATAAGTTCTGTTTATAATCTGGTAGAATGCTACGCAAAGAACTCACTTCAATGTGATAGGGATCAGGCCATAGTTCACTACGCTGGCAGAGTGCGGGTTCAAATGGTTTTCAAAAGCACGCTTCTTTGAGACATACAAGTTGTAAACAGGAAAAGTTTAACATAATTTTTACATAAAAATATTAGAGGTGCGAGACCCGATTTTAACGTGCTTCACTAGGTTTCTTAAAGCTCGTTTAAGAACATTGCCACTAAGCTAACACTCCTATATTGTAGCTAAGCTAGCTATTTCTCACATTTTCTTCATAATCAATACTTAGTACGTAATAAATTTAATGCTCAGTCAGTAGAAACTCTATTACCATTTTCCACTAACCTTACAAAAGCAAGATGGATTATAAGATTATTACTATAAAGTTACTTAAAATTCATGCACGCGCTAGCGAAAATTACTTGAAATGTACGAGTTTTAAAAGCAATCTCCATCCCACTTTTATTCGTATTCTGAAAGAGGTTTTATATCTCAAAACTACAAAGTTGCATGTCAACCAAACGAAATAAACAAATTTATTGTTTGAATAGAAAATATTATACTACTTTCTTAGGTTTACGCAAATATTCGAAATTATATTTAGGTACAATAGAAAGTATTATGTTTTGCAGTAATATTCTTTTGTGTTTAATTTTATCAGTATTTTTTCTTTAATACATAGACTTCAGGTTAAGGGACTAACTTTTTAATAGATCTATCAAAATATAAATTTTATATTTCAGTTTTCAGCTCATCGTTTACACTGACTTACCTAAAATTTTATTTTACGATCCATTTTATGCTCCCAACAGTGACACTGGCCTGGCTATGCTTGAAGAAACGGTTCGACGATACTTTTATAGCGATTTTATATTTGTTTTAAAGTTTAAGAGAGTGGATGGAAGCTAATAACTCTTTCGCGAAAAAATTAATAAACGGATTTTGATGAAACTTAAAAGTTATATTTCTGTAAAGTTATATTTTTCAACACGTTTAGCTCAGTCGGTAGAGACCCTACTTTCTGCGCCAGCGGTCGCGGGTTTGAGTCCGCATTTTCTTCATTCATTTGTTGAGCACGAATTTTTGTACTCCAGTCATGGGTGTTTAAATTTATAAAAAAAATAAATAATAAATATGTTGGGACATTATTACAACAGCGCCATCTAGTTCCACAGTAAGCTACTTAACGTGCTTGTGTTGCGGATACCAGATAGTTGATATACTACACATATAAATTTTAAATACATACATATTATAAATATAAACATCCATGACTGGAGTACAAACATTCGTGATTAGCAAATGAATGCCCCCAGCGGGACTCGAACCCACGACCGCTGGCGCAGAAAGTAGGGTCACTACCAACTAAGCCAAACGAGTCATCAATTTATAATGTGTTTGTATTTAAAATTAATATATTGTGTAGTATATCAACTATCTGGTATCCGTAATACAAGCTTCATACGCTTACCACGGAACTAGATGGCGCTGTTGTAATTATGTCCCAAAATATTTATGTATTATATTTATTTATTTATACATCAGACTAACACGTAGGTTAATACATCAGACTAACACGTACATAATTTTTTTATAAAATAACGAAGCCGCGGAAAAACGCAATTTTTATCTACATTTACGAGTATATAGAAATGTCAATACAAAAAGTTTGATAAAATAAAACTCTATATATTGTCACGTTTATCTAAACTGTATTTTGTAAAATTATTCGTCTGACATAGCGACAATAAAACAAACACTTCAACTTCAAAAATTTCTGCAAAAAGTATTGCACACCTACATAATTGAGAAAATTTGTTTTATTTTATCAAGTCAAAATGGCTGGAGGGATTTTGATAAAGTTTAGTGCACAGATAGGCCACTTTTAAAAGTACATACTCATAAGCCCCTAGGGGCACATTTAAGTGAAGTGAGGGTAAGTGTCTAGTGTTAAATAAGGATAATAATTATGTAGTAAACTGTCTAAAGTTAACGTTGTATTTTATGTAGAGCTTTAACTGCTTGACTGTTTCTCTTTAACCGGTCAAAAGCTCGAATAAAATCCGCCTGGTTAGTATCATTAAGCATAAAAGTGCAACTTTATTAGCTTTTACAATGTAATCTTTTAATTTACAGGCGTTGGTTTTGCTTTATGTTAATAGTAAATATTAACATAGTTCTTGACATTCGATCACGGCAGCCAATCTTATTAAAATTAAGCAAAAAGTGTGTGTGTTTGCGTGTGCCTTTAAATGTGTGTATGTGTGTGAGGAAGACAAGAGAAAGAGAAAGAGAGAAAGAAAAAGAGAGAAAGAAAAAGATAGGAAGAGTGTGCTTTCTCCTTCTATCTATTTATTTTTTTAAGCTTACTATGCTCTTATAATAGGTTTACACTCTCGCGCGAGTGACGAGACAAGCCGCGAGGCGAGGCACGAGTCGAGTGTGTGAATGGTGTGCTTGCGACTCGTTTTGCAGCTCGTCCCGCTCCTCGCAGCGCTCGCGTCGAGGGCGGTTTTTTAGGCACGAGTCAAAGGGCCTCGCGACCGACGCGAACGTCGTGTTTACACTCGCGCTCTCATTTGTAAATAAGTCACGTAGTTGTAAAAATTAAGTAAGGAAATAGTAGATGCTGCTAATAATTCAACGTCTTCCATCATTGCTGGCTTAAAGTGAACTGAACGCCTCGCGAGAGTGAGAACAGACACACAATATCTCGCAAAAATCACACGAGCTGCGAGGCGAGGTGCGATACGAGCTTCGAGGCGAGAGTCTAAATGAGCTGTTAGAGAAGTACTAAGAGCAATCCACATGGTACGAGTACGTCGCTTACCGAAGTGAAAAACGCTCCTGGCTGTCGAGCCAGACCACAAATTCAAGGCGTTTTTTCCACGGTCTGCTATCAGATAAGCACCCGTATTAACTCGTATATTTACCGCTCAATGAAATGGTTGCTTATGGTTTCAGGTCCGGCTGGACTGCCGGTCGCTATTGATATATTACGACAATCTAGATTTATATCCAAGTTTATATCCAAGAATAGGTCTTTTGCTACTATTTACTTTAATTCACCATGTGATTGACATCATAATGTGCAACAATTATTTAATAGTGTTTGAAACATTTTAGCGCTCCTTGATGACGACATTCGGGATGACACGGCTTGTGCCGTAAATATATTTCACAGAGAAGGATTTAAATACTGGGATCAGTGGAACAAGCGATGCAAGAATGATAACCACATTACCAATGAAATTTACAAGTGTGTACCATTTTCTTATAATATATTTATATATTTTTAAAGTTTATTAAAAAACGAGTTTCTTTTTAAAACATGCTTATCGACTTTGATGAGTATTCTCTCTTTAGCTATATATTATACAATATTCCATTTATATACATATGTATTTCTATATTAATTGTCAGGAACTACTAAATCAATTTTTAAATGTAAATTTCCCTAAATAACCTTTATTTTCCCTTACTGGCATAAGTTTTATGTTAATGAGGTACCTACTACTATAAGTGTAGAGTCGCGGGTGGTCTGGTAAATACGTAAGAGAATGATAATGTTCTCCGACCGATTGCGGCCATGGCGGCCAATCTCATTGAGACTGGCCAACTACGTAGGAGATATTATAGTGCACAAGTGTACGCGCAGACACAAGTGGACTCTCTGTTCCTATCACTCTCATACTCCGGTGGGACGACTACTCGACACGACCAGTGAGAGTTAAGGTGCAGAACCGCCGGCTTTACGTGCTCTCCGAGGCACGAGGGTGACACACCACTAACGTCCTAACTCCGGGCTGTTACTGAGGCTTACTATACAGAAAGACTCAATAACCAAATTTGGCCCGACCCGGGACTCAAACCCAGGACCTCTTGATGTATGATCGTACATGCTAGTCACTACACCACCGAGACAGAGAATAATTATAACACTGTAGTGTTTTTATTACTTTGTAAATAACTGTATTTAAATAAGTAGTTAATACTTTATTTGACCGAAAATGGAAACAATCTACACATACACTAAAATGAAAAATATAAGACTTATTATAAAGCAATTAACTCGCATGTATAGTTTAATATAAAAATATGCACATACCATTCTTAACTTATAAGTTTTATGTTATTACAGATGTCCGGACTTAGTTACCCAAAGAATGAGTCCAGAACGTGCATTTCAGAGCGAAATTCGTGTTAAAAAAGCTATAGAGGCATGGGAAAATCAACATTCTAGTACCACTAATATCGTGGACGTATTATATGTTTGATACAATGTTTCTTTTTTGTTTTTTACATTTAATTAAATATAACTGTCATTGTTTGCTCGTTTTTCATTTAATATATACGTAACTGTATAATAGCAACATAGTTTAGTTAGAAATTTCGTCCTTGGACCTCCTCTTAAGGGATATCCTAAGCATACGAACGTGATAATTATAGGAAACTAGTGTTTGCACTTGCTTCATTATCTAGGTGCTCTTTGCGCCTGTTACCGAATCATCGATTGTAAATTGAATTATATTATATATTACTAGCAATTCCCGCGGCTCCGTCCGCGACTGAGGAATGAAAATTAAGGTTATACGGTAGTATTTTTTTAATGCCAAACAAAAAATAAATAAAAATAAAAATGACAATGACAATTTGGCCTAAAAATAACCAATAAAAAATCTGGAGAGGGCCACCCTTGTCACCTAGGGGAATAAAAAATAGCCTTTAAAAGGTATGTGGTCAAACTTAAAACCAGCAGTTGTCAAACTTCATCAAACTTCTACACTTAGCTTTGTTATTTTTTTATATTAACTGAAAGATGGTATATATTTTGAAAGAAAAAAAATTTTTTTTTCCAAATCCTTCCTTCCAAATATATTGATCAATAAATGACGGAAGCCTTAGGTAACAAAAAAATATATAACCTAACGATCCTCTTTTTTGAAGTCAGTGAAAAAGGCACCCGAGTAAAGCTAGGATAGATCGTTAGTATGTTACATAAGTAAAGATATCGCTTAAGCTAAGTAAAAGCAAATGTTGAAAAGACTGAAAGCATCCGTCTTATTCCACAAAGGAATATCACAGACCTCGGAAGTTTGTTTATTGTTTCCGACTCCGGGTTAACGCCTTCTTTAAACGTACTTGGCAATTTTGCATGCGACTGTTTGAATTATTTGGTTTCCGTATTTATTGTGTGACGTTATAATATGTAATACTAGTAACTCACCCTTAATCCGTTCGGGTTCGTCCTTAGACTTAGCGCAAGCGAAGCCGCGGGTTCCACTAGTTAAAATAAATAAAATTTCTAAAATTAAAGTAGCCTAAGTTACTCCTTATAATATTAGCTATCTGCGAGTGAAAGTCCCGTCAAAATCCCTTCAGCCGTTTGTGAAATTATCTGTCACAAGCAGACAGACAAACAGACAGACAAACAGACAAACATTTTAAGAAATAGATTTTTGATGTTAGTACCGTGTATACTTTCATATGCATTTAGTGAAAAGCTGTTAATTTGACATTAAAAACAGACACTTCAATTTTATTTATATGTATAGACTAGCGATACAGATTCCACTCAGTTAGAATTTTACTATAGTGTAGATATTATATTATAGAACATTGTACAATGTACAGTCGTAAGCAATGAAATGTATACAAATTGACAAGTTGACAAGTTTTCAAATATATGTACACATCAAACGTTGCAAAAGAAAGTATACAAGCTTTGTGTCAAATAAAGTATCCGTTAGTTGTTTCATATTTAAGTATACAACTTTATCAATTCATTGTAAACACTATAAAGCGAATATTTGGATACTTGTTTCGCTTCATAAGTATTATTTAGCCTTTAGTCTACGAACTACGAATAAAACATAAAATAATATTTTCGTATTTAACAAAGTTTTCTAATACAAATACGGTGGCTCATCCATGAATATGTGAACACTTTAATCTGGACGCTAGAAGTCTAATTTATTTTTGTAAGAAGAGTAAGTATTTTCGAAAGCTTCTGCGTATCGTAAACAGTAGGAATTTTACTAATTATGAACTGATTCTCCACCTTGGATTGACTTCAAGCAGAGCTTTCCTACACAGCTTTTGTACAGATACAAAATTGTACTCGTATATATGAATTTTATATATAAATTCAATTATCCAAGGTCGCTGTAAAGTCTATCATAATTTTGGTGATGAGTCCGTGGTTGGGTTCTAATAAAAGAACTCTTCAGCAGTCAACAGCACAGACACAAAATTTTGTTTTAGTATTTAATAATCATAACCCGTTTTTAGATCTTTCATTTAAATGCTGCATTCATGATGGGCTCATAACAAAACATCTCCTCCAGAGTTCAACATCATAAGTACGATTTTTATACAAAAACACTATATAATTGTAATAGCTTATCTGAAATTCCACCGTGGCCTGACTGCCTTACCCAGAGTATAAGAGATCTTCTATGCAGTCAACGGCACAGACAAGATTTTTAAAAATATTTTACTGACTATACAGTGTACTTAGTACTATGCACTCATATTTTTAAACATCATGATACGCAAACGAAATAATTAGATAAATACATAACTGTAAAAATATTTTTAAAGAACATTTTAGGGTTATTGCATAGGAAAATTAAATAAAATTAAAAAGAAGGAGAACGCATAAAAGTTTGTTTTTAAAAATGTATTATTATGTATTTAACTTCAATACATAATGATACATTTTTAAATCATACAAGGGTCATAAATATTTTCGCGTAATACTCGTAGTGCATACCGCAGTGAGCACGTTTGTAGCACGTCACAACATTTTGACAATTACAGGACAAGATCTGTTTATTGCAAATTTTAAATGTGTAACAAAGCATTTTCAGAAAAGGATTCGAAATTACTAGAATTGCTGTCAAATCTCAAAATTTTCTTATTTATAAAAGAAATATCAGGCGACCGAGCTTCACTTGGTTTTTTTGGGAAAAAATAAAAAAAAGAAATAATAATCGGACTGGAAACACTTGGATTCGATCCGAGGACTTCTGGTTAGAGACCGCTCGGCTTCCGCTGTCAATCAATCTGAGTTATTATAATCTTGTCCATGACAGCGAAATTTACCTTCATATTCTAATTGTATTGTAGCTTTTTTTTCATTGCCTGAAAATATTGATATTTTTAGTGTTCTTATAAAATATGATCGTAATGTGATAATAAATAATTATAATATATCAGAATACATATATATATATAAAATTGAAGAATTGAAGATTGTATTTAATTTATAAATTAACAGCTTTTCACTAAATGCATATTAAAGTATATATATAAACATCAATTTTAAACATATTGTGTATCTGTCTGTCTGTTGGTTTCGGCTTATCCCTGAAACGACTAAAGCTGACCGATTTTGACGGGACTTTCACTCGCAGATAGCCAATGTTATAACTTAGGCTACTTTAATTATAAAAACCGTTTAAATTATTTTTAACCTTAACCCAGCGAAGTGCGCCAGGTATGCTAGTGGTAAATATTTATAGGTTTGTGTTCCAAATTTATTTAGACACCGTTTTAAAATAGACACGCAGATGAACTTATGTTTTGTTTGCTTATTTTGTGTTAATCGCGTTTTACTTAGCTTAAGAGATAGAGAGAGAGATTTGATATTTTAGTCTTTTCTGTAGGCCTTTTTAAGACCAAAAATTTTATGCTCTCTTAATGTTTTCCTGTAAAAATGAAATATTTTTATGCAATAAAAAATATCCATAGTCATGACCCGAGTAATGTTATCACTATCACACACATTTGGTTATATTTAAGTTATACTTATAAGTCCCTGGTGCTTTTTATGTTAAATGATGACATACAAACAGACAAACATTTAAATAAAATATATCGTTTTGGAGTCTATATTCAATACACAATTCGTTACAGTCACTGTTTTAAAAAATATATATTTAAAGTATAAAATATAAATGTTTAAGTTACTATTTTATTATAATCTTTCTAATAAGTATATAAAAAAATCTCGTCTTTGTTATAGAACTCATCCGAAACGACTTTACCGATTTTATGAATATTTTGTGTATATTTGGTAGGTCTGAGATGAGATTGTAGGCTATTTTTTACTCACGTATGTAGGTGATAACACGTAGGTAGGGTAGCCCTCGCCAGATATTTTATTTTTTGATCGATCAAATTTTTATTTTTCATTTTTTTCTCTCAATCGCCATTATATAATATAATGTGTAAGTTAAAAGATATCTACACGAAACTAACAAAAATAAAAAAAAAGTCTATCGAACGTGGGATTTGAACTCTCATCACAAGCTCACAAAGTTTTAGCTACAGCCATACTAACTAGGCTATTACAATTTGACATTAGGTTGTGAATTTACAAAACATTATATTTCTCATAACAAAGCAAACTAAAGAATAATTAATTATTTGACTTTTAGAAATAGATTTTAAGTTGACGTCTTTGTATCGAAACGCAAAAAAGCGACGTTGCCGTTCCGTAGAAAGATGTTACATGTATATTTGACGGAACGGCAACGTTAACATATTAATTTATCTGGACAGTAGTAGCAAAGCCTATGAAACATATTCAGTCGACCAATGGACGTGACAGCTAAAGCTGCCACCATACACTAATGTCCCAAGCGAGTGTATGGCAGCTTAGGGCTAGCTGCTGACTGTCACGTCCGTTGGACGACTATATGTTTTATAGACTCTGGTACTGGTACGGCAGTAGCCCAGTGGTAACGTGCTCGCTTGGATATTATATTGATGCGGGTTCAAATCTGGTTCCGAGTTAAAAAGGGCTGAATACATATAAATTTATTTGCCAGTTAGTTTATTAGGAAGTTTTATGTTGAAACAGAAAAAATATATCAGCTATAACAGCTATCGCTAATCGACGTGCGCGTTCACACAAAAAGTAGTGAACCGATTTTTTACTTTGTGTAGTGATAGATTATTACCTACTATAGTGCATTTTAAGCGCAAGGGAAGCCGCGGATTCCGCTAGTATGAGATAAAAATTAAATGTTATAAAAAAGAAAATAAAAAATGTTAATGGATGATACAGTATATATATTAGAAAAACCTTTGTTTCAAATACAAAAACATTATTTTATGCTTTTTGAACACAAAACTGTGCACATTTTTGTGCACAGACTAATAGCTACATACTTATAACACGAATCGTGTATACAAATATTCATTTTAAGTTATTTACAATGAATTGATAAAGTTGTATACTTAAATATGAAACAACTAACGGATACTTTATTTGACACAAAGCTTGTATACTTTCTTTTGCAACGTTTGATGTTTACATATATTTGAAAACTTGTCAACTTGTCAATTTGTATACATTTCATTGCTTACGACTGTACATCTATAATATATGAAGGCAGAGACTGATGATTGGTCAACGCACAGGTGGATTTAGCTGATGGGTGGGTGGATTTAGTTCATGGTTCTGAACTTTTGTACAAATATTTATCTAGTATATATTAAGTATATATAATATATAATCTAGTATATATTATCTCTATTATATATTAAGTGACGTAGGTGTGCACTAGGAAATGTTTTTTGGAAAATATAATTCCTAAGGGGGTGAAAAGGGTTTGCAATTTTTGTATGGAACAACGTGTTCTATTAGTGGTTAAAGTAGGGGTTATTACATTTGTAACATTAACCTCTTCATTGTCTGTTGTTCTCTATACCTAGATATTTTGCTTGTTACCTTCGGGTAGCAGCCAAATGGGCCGGCACACCCCGTATAGTACCACTCTCTCACAGAAGACCCGCGTGAAGTGGCAGCTGCTATGCTGTCGCGTTTCGTCCGGTAAGAGAGAGTCCGAGAGGCCCACTCCCTATTCCTCTTCACGTCCTTCTCCCTCCCCCCTTCCTCCCTTTCCTGAAAGGCCGGCAACGCATCTGCAAGCCCTGTGGTGTTGCAGATGTCCATTGACGGAGGTGATCACTTACCATCAGGTGAGCCGAGGTTAGAAAAAAAAAAGATAATGTACAATTCTCTCTACCCGAAATAACGTATTTTTAAGTTAAGTTAGTCAAGAGCCAAGAGCAAGCAATCAACGAGCCAAAAATTTAAGGCATTATTAAAAGCGAAATTTAGTTTAAAATAATTAGCGTATACAAATACTAAAGTTGTAAGATACGGGATCGGATTACAAATACGAATTAGTCCGTTTATGTATGAGATGCACAGCGGGACAAAGACACTTAAATTGAATTCGAAGAATGTTGAACTGAAAATTTCTTTAAAATACACATAAAATACAGAAGATATCTTTGCCGACACAATTATAGGAACGCAGTACGGATGCAGATGGCGTTGTTATCTGCTCGAGCGCTCGAACTTAGCTCTCGAGTTTATTTCAAGAGTTTTCAGATGTTCCGTGCGAAGTCTTGCATATTCATGGAATGTTAGAATTTATTTCATTAATACCAGAATACGAATAAATAATTAAAATGTACTAACAAAAGCAATAAATTTTGTTAAGTACCTACTACAGTTTATTGCACATAGATTTTATTCAATTCATTTTCTTTTCCGTGTATTTTGGCTTCCCATGTATTACAAAAGAGAAATTATGTGCAAATCCGAAAAATAACTTCAAACAACAATATTTAATTCAATTCAATTCATTGGTTTGTTGGACAACAATATTTAGTTTAATGGAGTCTTCGGTGGATGAAAAACACTTGACCCTGTCTATAGAAGTCCCTGTCTATAAATATTATTACATCAATTAAATGTGCAAAATTGGTAATATTTTTTATCGTTAAGACGTATTTTTTAAAATAGTACCAGTTTATTATTAAATTTTATATTCAGAAAAATTATAAAACACTAACTCTACTGATCACTCACAAGTTAGATAGATGCACTAACGGATGCAGATGGCGCTTCGAAGTTCAACATAGTTCAAGTTATGTCAGAGTATAATTCAAAAGTTTTCACAGTTCTCAAATGTAGCATTGTCATATTATTCATAGAAGTAATAGTTAATTCCAACTTTAATGAATGGATAATGCAGAGAAAAGCCAAAGAGATTTTAAAGAAAATAATATTTTCTATCTTACTTTTTTTAAGTTTTATATTGTCTGACAACTTATGTTAGACTATCGCCTCGTTAACTACTTGTTATTCTTCAACTCAATAAATTGGTCATGTAAGTGGTATTTATTTAAATAATACTATAGATAATTTAAAAAAAAAACTTATATTTCTTAGAGTATTTCGGTATCAATTATACAACAAATTGTAAAATGTGAGCGAAAATGATAAGGTTTAGGAGATTATATCTTTAACACGAGAATATCAATATAATGTAGTGTATCAGCACTCAATCAATATCAATGAAAGGTGTTGTATCTTAGAACATAACACACACTTGAGGTATAACACTACTAGACTGATATTAATTAATCGGCTTACTATTATAATTGAAGACGTGAATGGATGAAGGTGATACGTCCCATTTTCGAAAATTCGCTATTTTATACACACATGTCGGTGATATGGGTGTATAAGTAGTTTTAAATGTTAAATCACCCATATTTATAATTATCTTAGTTCATTTCACGCCACTTAACAGCCATTTCACAATATATTACACACATTTAGAACTCATTTTTTCTACATTGGTCAAATTATTTTAGTTGGATTTATTACCAAATGCAAAACTTATCTATTTTATTATACTCATATCTTGCACTTAACATTTTGCCTAATATCTTTTTGGATAATATAATTTTACATATATAATATATTTTAGGGTCACCGCAAACTAAACTAAGGTAAGCGTGTCGGCGAATTCAACAAAGGGCTAACTATTAAAATGTAATGTTTAAGCGATCTCATCTGGGATGGCGTTAGCGATATAAGCTATTCCGGTTTCATTTATATTGACGAGAGCTTTGTATGTATAAACAGAGTGAAATTGTTTAACAGGTTTATGCAGAACTGAGCATGCACATAGATTCTTATGCCTTAGGGAATATAGAATAAAAGTCAAAATAGTACAGCAAAATTGTCACTGTGCCACGCAGGTGTGACTCCAGGGAATCAAATGGTACATCTTTGGTATATCCGTATAATATACTCGCTTCCCTTCAACTGTGTTATCTTGGAGAAAATTTTCTTACTCATAATGGGATTTGCTTGGCTCAAAAAGGTACAAAATGTTGAGAACGTTGAAAATTTACATTCATGCACCGTTAACTCGCAGTATGTTAGCGTTATTAGGTAAACGAATGTACTGTCAGCTACAAAATTGTCACTGTCATTTTAAATACTAAAATTTTAATTCATTTTTGATTGATAAATTAATTTATTATAATATTTTTTAAAAGTATTAGCCTTTATTCCGTTTAATATTTTTTCTTCAAATTACCCACTTTATCTTTATTGTACCCATGTGACGCGTTGTTATCAAAATAACACCAGCCAACCAGCTCTGTTGCTAAGGAATTACAAAACTGAATGACTGTAACAACTAAAAAAAATCAATTAATTAATTTTAAAGAAAATATATTTTTTGAATTTTTTTCGAAGAGACTCTAGGTCAATATTGATTTGTATCCCATAAACAATCATACAAGTATGTGTCTGATGTATTTCTGTAACCCTGTTTAATACAATGTGGATCGAGTATGTCGAAGATGTCCATAGATGCCGTTAACTACTTATTATAAGCTGAATCGTCTGTTATAATTTCTACCAACATAAATAGTAACAAAGTATATCTTTAACATTTAAATATATAGTAAAACAGAATATAATATTCTTATATGAGATTTTTATACCGTAATACAATTGTAAAAGTTGTCATAGTGTCTCTAACGCGAAGTTAGAGGGGCCACATCTGCGCCGTTGAAAGAGCATTCGCATGGCAGTATTTCTTTAGAACTGCTGGAAGGATTATTTTAAAGCTCATTTTAATGGCGGCAATTTGAGAAAGTTACGAAGCGTAATGTTGCAGTGTGTGCTCGGTTCGATAAGTAGGACCTACATTTTAGTTATAATCTTAATTCTTAATTGTTACAAAGCGTAAATCAGTGAATTATTACGTGTTACGTTTAAATAACTTTATTTGATCTTATAATCCTTTGTTGTTCATCTTTAAAGATACGAGATGTTTGGCTCAGTTTGTAGTAGCCTAACTTGATGTGCGGTTGCAGATTCAAGTCCCTAATGAGGTCAAAATTTGTACTCCAACCGTGGGTGATGATATTTATAATTTGTATAAATTTTACATTTATACATGACGTGTTATGTATCAACTATCTGATATCCATAAGACTTGTCTTGTAGCTTAGCATAGAACTACTCTTAGTTAGTGGTGTATATCGTTTGTCCCAACATATTCATCTTTGTCAATCTATCGGTATCTCGAAGAAGTGATATATGTTCCTCGTTGTTTCTCGTAATCCTTCACAGTTTTAGTTTTTATTAAAAATCCCTTTAACGTAGAAACAGTTTCTTGTCATTTATGAAACTACTTTAAAAAATATCAATTAATGAAATACTGTATTTGGTAATGGATTATTTGGTGTAAATATACATAGGCTTCATAATATAATTACCAGTAGAGAATGCACCAGAGCGAGGGAAATTTGCTAGTATATTTACTATAATAGTATTAAACATACGTAGAACATCACAATTCCAATAAGTTATAAAAATTCTACTCTCAATTTACGATAAATGGAGTCAATCAATAACTAGGTTGTTGTGCTTTAATTTTTTTGTATAGGTACGGCTTTTTCTAGTAATAGAGTTATTCCACATATTATACGTGTAGTTTTGTTTTAGATTTTTTAGTTATGTTACAGTGAATTTTAATATATTTTCATATAAATACTTTTTAAAATATATTATGTTTTAATTGTCCGTCCATGACAAAACTAAGCAGATTTGATTTGATATTTGATATTAACTGAAACCAAATCGCTTGTTATTTCGACAATTACTACAATATTTAAAATTAAAGTAAAATGTGTTAGAAAGTATCAGACGTAGAGTTATTACCAAGAAAATGACCTTTCTGTTCTAATGAAGCATGCTGCTAATAGCACTGCAACCTTAAGCATCCACATTTCACCAACCCTAGACTTTAAGCACAATTTTCTCGTATAAATACAGCATTTAATATGACTTGACCTATTCTTCGCTGGAGAGTAAAAAAGGGGTTTCCGAGGAAAATAAATTATGAACCGCTTCAGGGTGTTTTATTCCATCGCATTTTGATGAGAAACACATAAATTTAGGGAAAACACGTACACCGCAGCATTTTTTGCGTTTCTCCTTTGCAGGCCTAAATATTTCAGATCATGTAATATTCTTATGTGGTTATCATCCGTAATAAAATTTTTTGGCGATATTAACAATAAAAATGATTTTTTTTGTTCTTTAAATAATGTTTATCTCATTATGACGATATTTGTACTGTAGGTTGTTTCGGTCAATCTGAAAATGGCTGGACCGATTTTGACGATACTTTCACTGCCAAATGGCAGACATTATTGAGTGGAACCTAAGTTTAGTAACTAAGGTTCCGCTCAAAAAAAAAAGCGCACCCAGGGACGTACTTGAACGGGGCAAGGGTAAGTCGCTAGTATTTAAAATGAATGAACAAAATTACATTCTAGCTACGACTGGTAACAGCAAAAACAAGTTTCAAGTTACGTGTTAACCGCACGAGATGAGAGTCACTTGACGATAGTATGGAACAAAGAGAATAACCAATCCAATTACATTGGAAGTGTTGACCCCATATTGGTCTTTGATAGGTCAGCATAGTGTTAAGGAGATTGGACTATTGGACCCAGTTTTAAGAATTACCTACCAGTTTTGTTAATTACAGGGTTACCAATTATGTTTTCAAGTAAATTTCTTATTAAAGTGGGATATCGTTAGGCCCAAAGTAAAAACGGAATTCTCACTTTTTGATTTTTCTTCTTTATTGTGGATTTTTTATTACAATTTTGCAAATAAAAAAAACCACAGTCAAGTCGTTGTTATTTGTATGGAAAAACTTTAAATATGATGTATGTTTGTCCGACCCCATAATTCCGCGTAAATATATCAAACACCTCAACTGATTTTGATGAATTAATAAGTATTTAATCTTTCATGACCACCGACAATAATTAAAGTACAATAAAACATAACATTTATATCACAAAAATAAAGTAGTTTGTCTGGTGTCGCGTATATACGGTTGACAAGAGTGGACTCGTGTATTTCGGCGTCAGACACGTCAACTTGTCGCTTTTACATAAGTATGGATTACGTAGCACATTCGTTTGTACGCCGCGCCGGATTAGTTTATATGTGTTGATGACTTTATGCCATTCTACTATTATAAATATTTGTAAATGTCAGTTTGTTACCTACGCGTAAAAGGGGCTGAGCGGATTTGGCAGAAAAGTTTACAAAGAGACTATAACCAGACTGCTATAATATGACATCCAGGAACTAGAGCAAAGTGGTAAGTTACTACGAGTATAAAAATAATCTAGGTTATAATATGTAAGAATTTTTAACCAAAAAAAAATATAATTGAATGTGTATGTCAAAATAACAGTTATGTACACTCTTTGAAGCCGCTAAACAAAAAATATTGAAGTTAATTTATCATATTATAATATATGGTACTGATAAGATTAAACAAACATCTTCATTAATTTTTGTCGGTATGACTGATTATTATTACAGAAACGCTAGAAGAGAGCTCAAATTATGAAGAGTATGCAGACTGGACTGTACATGTCTTTCGACCTATTTCCTCTCGGACATGGAGATTTTCTCATGGCATTTTCCTTCACAATTTGACAAGTGTTAAACATGTCGCACATGAAATTAAATGACTCGGGATTTGAACCCGCTTCACTCGGTTTCCTAAGCAACGCGTTACCACTGAGCTAACACTGCGTCATGTTTTTCATTAAACCAGTATTATAATTAATAACGTACACTCAAAACGTATGTGACCGCACTAAAGTCACTTCACGCTCGTGACAGCGTAGAACAAAGGCGATAAACGATGGAATTATATTGGAACGACTGGCTGTATTCTTCAATAGGTCAGTCGCACAAGGGTATGGCTTTTTACTTAACAAATATGTTTTTGTTTGGAAATCTAGTAAAATATTACCTAACTATTTCTCTATTTCTGTTCTGAGATATAATATAACTAAAACTGTTCTTTTGCGTTTTTGACCCTTTTTCACTGCGAAGGCTGGATTGATTTTGATCATCTGATTATTATTAGTATTATTATTTATTCTATACGTAATATACTAACGTATGTATACTGGTGTATATTTCTCAAGGTTCCTTTTTAAAGTCCCACTGCTAAGCACGAGTTTCCCATCGAATACGAGGGGATCAGACCATAGTCCACCATGCTGGTCAAGTACGGGTTGGCGGACTTCAAATAATATGTTTTGAAAACTTGCTAGGGTCTCTCAGACTTGTCAGGATCAATTAAATAAGTAAATTTAAGGTGTCGTCGTAAACTAATTAGTAAGTCTTCACAAATACTAAACAGATTGATTTGATTCGATTTCCAGCCGTGTGTGGCGCTGTGGTAACTAACATGTATGATTTTAACAATGATTTTAATTTCAATAAAATATTACGTACCAATACCGTCATAAAAAGTTGAGAAGTTCTTAGATTTCTAAGTTAAAGGTTTCATACGAGCTTTTTTACGTTCACGGCCGTATAGAACAAAGGGGATAAGTAATCCAATTATATTGGAATTGTTGACCCGGTATTAGTTTCTTTGACAGGTCAGCATTACTTTTACAAGATTGGATTCTCGGTAGGATGAATTTTAATATGGATTTAGTGAGTTTTCTTTTAGTTTTTGAAACGATATCGATAATGATATGATATCGCTAACGATATGATATCGCTTGTATAACCGAGTGATGCGGGTTCAAATCCGGGTCTCGCACCACTGATATTTTCATGTGCGAATCATTTCTATCATGATTACCACTTGTCTTACGGTGAAGGAAAACATCGTGAGGAAACCTGCATGTCTGAGAAAACCTAGCAAGTTTTCGTTAGACATGTGAAGTCCGCCAACACGCACTGGGCCAGCACGGTGGACTATGGCCTGATCCCTCTCGTACTGAGGGAGGCCCGTGCCCAGCAGTGGGACGTTAAAAAAGGGCTAGTGAAGAAGAAGGTGAAGATTGATATACTTTGATGTCGTACATTTATTCATACTTTGGATTTCTCAATGAAGGTTATTGGGAGTAGGTAAAAATAAATGAATAAAATAATACTCGTAAATAAATATGTTAGGACATTATTTTGTTTTGACTGGTTTTCTCGCCAACGTTATACTAATATTGAAGAAACACATCGAAAACCACCTCAAAGGAATTTTAACTTTAAAAATTGATAAGTCGGTGAACAATGGAATAAACCTACATAAAAGAAAAATCTTACTTATGAATATACAATATTTTTGTCGACTACAAACACTCTCTCTCTCCTCACAATGTAGTCCGTAAACATTTATTTTTATATATTATGGTATTACATAAGCATATCAAAATATTAAATCTAATAAGTATTCACTACGAGCAATATTGTATTTCAATTTTTTTTCAGATAACATATTGAAAAGAAGGTGAAAACAGTGAAAACTTACGTTATACTGCGATTTAAATGTATAAACTTGTGAACTTGTCTAAATCTTTGGAATTAGGAGACTGAAATTTTTTATAGATTTTAGGGAGTATTTTATTTAATACTTCGTTAGATTTATTGTTTCGAAGTGTCTAGTCGTCCGCTAATCGGATGAATAAAAAAATTTTATTCGTCCGACAGCCGACTGTTGGTGTTTGATTTTTTGCGACTGAGACTTTTGTTGTTTCTTATATTTGGTTGAAATAGTTTTATTAACGTGTAAAAAGGATAAAAATAATTTTGAGGGTGTTATGTTATGTTAAAAGTCGGTGGAATTTAAATAATAAATTTTCAGCTTTTTTTTTATATTTTGCATCTTTTTTTTGTGACAAAGGGGGCAAACGGGCAGGAGGCTCACCTGATGGGAAGTGATCACCTCCGCCCATGGACATCTGCAAGACTGCAAGACTGCAGGTCTTGCAGTTTTGCAGATGCGTTACCGGCCTTTTAGGAAAGGAGGGAGGGGGAAGGGGGGGAGGAAGAAGGACGGTAGGAGAGATAGGATGTGGGCCTCCCGGACTCTCACTTACCGGACGAAACGCGACAGCATAGCTGCCACTTCACGCCGGTCTTCTGTGAGAGAGTGGTACTGCACCTAAAACTCACTTATTTTTTATTAAAAAGCAAAAAAGTGATAGATATTCGTATAAACCGACAATTGTCTTCTTTATTTTCTTTATTCATCCGATTAGCGGACGACTAGCAACAGCCTTATTGTTTGGATATTATATGGTATGTACTCTGCAGTGTACAAAATTACATACTTAAATTTTAAATAAAAATATTATGTTTTACTACAAGCCATCGTCTTACTATTGATTGACGCGTTTATACATTTGATTTATATAGAAATCAAATACACTATCACTATCATAGTAAGCTAAGCAGTTACCCATCTGCACTACAATAATATATTTTTTCACGACAAAACCAAATATTGTGCGATATTAGAACGAAACCTGATTAGGAAAGTCGTTTGCTCTTATAATTAAATGACACATTATTTATTATCTCGGAATGTAAGCATTCTGTTCTTTTATTACTTTCGAGTATAGTCCAAGAGCCTATATATTGAATTCCTATTTAATTATGTTATTAGATTATCTGTGGTAACTGGTGGCACTCACATCTTAGATTTTTTCATATGCGTATAATTTTTAACATGATTACTACTTGCTTGTAAATGTATAGAAATATATCGGTGGATCCACAAAAAGAAAACATAAAACTCATGTGGCTTTACCTGGTTTACTTTTCCTATAATAAATGCGAGAGTTTGTTTGCGGAATTGTTTTTTGCTTGTTCACGCTGAAACAGCTTTATGGATTTAGATGAAATTTTAACCATAGATAGTCTATCTAAGAGATAAAAACTGTTAGATAGTCTAGGGACGTTCCCGTTCAAAGCGATATTTATAACGATATGTATTTTTTTAAATCCCTTACTAACAGCTTTAAAACCCATAATCCATATTTCACATTGCACATTGATTCAAAAGGTTCAAAGGAGCTTAAAGTAAGTCGCCGATCAGACGTGACATTGACACAAAACCACGATGCTCCCTGCGCGTGACATTTCAATAAATTATCATCAGTGTCAATAATGGTTTCCATATTTCATAAAACAGGAATTAGAGCGAGCTTACTAAAGGCTCGTTCACATTCTACTTTAAACTTAGTTTTAGAATTATTATAGTTAAATTGAAGTGATAGAGTGGTACAGTTAAATGCTAAAGTACAGATTTAATTTTTTTATCAGATAGTCTAATATACAATGATTTTCGTTGCTAGTAAAGTATTTGCAAAATATACCTTTGATAATATAAATGCAATATTATATACTAGCCACTCACCATCGCTTCGCTTGTACCCCCCATACAATTTTTACAAACTTTGAATATCTTACTTATTTATATCTAATCAAAGGCTTAATTAAATTAAAGGATCGTTTGACTGGTCAATAAGGTTATAGAATATAATATAGAATTTTCACGCTGCAATGGAAGTGGACTGGTCATGTCTCTAGGCGTATTGATGGCTGACGGAGTCGATAGTTTTAAAAGTGGAGACCACACTTAAGCAGACGTAGTGTAGAATGCGCTACGACAATAGACCGATGATTTAAAAAAATACGTACGAAATGAATGTGAGCTGCGCAAGATCGGAATTGCTTATATTCTATGGGGGAGGTTTACATCCAGCAGTGGAGGGCAATAAGCCAAATATTTAAATATCAACTAATAAATTTGCATCAATAAATACAGGTTGATGCAAACTTGCCTTTAGCCTATCGCCCCGTTTCTACACTATCCATCAATGTCACTCTTTTGAAAGTAACTTTAAAGTCATCTTAATGAAAAGTTATCCAGCGAAAACTACTAATACTCTTTTATAACTAATGTTTTGTGGATAAAAGATAAAATTTTAACATTACTCATTTTGCATTAATTAAACGCCCGTAACTTAAAAATGTCAGTGTCACAAAATTCAGTTTAGTATAATATTATAATGTTAATTATTAAACAATAGATTTGACGGCTCGTTTGACTCAGTTGGTAGTGACCCTACTCCCTGCGCCAGCGGTCGCGGGTTCGAGTCCCGCTGGGGGCATTCATTTGCTAATCACGAATGTTTGTACTCCAGTCATGGATGTTTATATTTATAATATTTATGTATTTAGAATTTATATGTGTAGTATATCAACTATCTGGTATCTGTAACACAAGCACGTTACGTAGCTTATTGCGGAACCAGATGGCGCTGTTGTAATAATGTCCCAACATATTTAAACAATAGATTTTGTGAGATATTTGTTTACTAAAAGCTGTTTGTATATAAAATTGTGCATGATATGTATGAATAATAATAGATAAATCGTAAATTTCGAACTAAATTAGAAGAAAACATTAACCAAACGTTATTTTTTTTCAGACAAACAAACACAGCGAGAATCTTTTGTTTTATAATATGTAGTGATAGTTATATTTATATAATATGTACGTACTAAATAAAGTTACCATATAAAATAAACAGTTATGTATAGATACTTTATATTCTTTCAGCTGCTTATTTTGTTTTTTTTTTCCACAAATACAGAAAATATTTTGTACCTAATACGCTACCAACATAACAAAATAGAAAGTCCAGCCGTTCTTGAGTTTTAGGAAGACTAACGAATGGCAATTGATTTTTTAACCGACTTCAAAAAAAGGAGGAGGTTCTCAATTCGTCGGAGACTTTTTTTTTTTTTTTCTATGTATGTTCCCCGATTACTCGACGATGGCTGGACCGATTTGGAAATTTTTTTTTTGTTTGAAAGGGTATAGTTTCTAGTTGGTCCCAAAGTCACCAAGTCACGATCTGATGATGGGATCCCAGGGAAATCGAAGACAACTCTCAAATTTTATAGGCACTTATTACGTTTTTCATATATTTTCTAAAGCTGTTCAAGTATTTCCGTCTGATAATCATCATCTCCTGTGGTTGAGCTAATGATGGAAGGTACAACTCCTCAACGGTTAGGAGTTAAAAGAAAATTCTTTCAATATTATACGTAATTATAGACCGATAGTTAAATTCTTTCAGGCTCTTATTAACCAACTCTAAAAAAAGAAGGAGGTTCTCAATTCGTTGGGGACTTTTTTTTATGTATGTTCCCCATTACTCGAAGATGGCTGGACCGATTTGGAAAATTCATTTTTGTACATAAACAAAATAAGTATCTACTTTTCGTTAAAAATTTGAAAATAAATTATTTTTAACAAAAAACAAAAACCGACTTCAAAACTAAACAAATCTAAACTAAAAAGTAGAAAATAATACTTTTAAGAACTTCGTTAATTTAGAAGTCGGTGCCAGCCACATATTCGATTAATCTATATCTATAATATTTGTAAACATACCTAATCAAAATACCGTTCGAAAGTTCCTTGCAAAGGCAAGATAAGTCTATTCGTCTTGGCTGGCACCGACTTCAAAATTAACGAAGTTCTTAAAAGTATTATTTTCTACTTTTTAGTTTAGATTTGTTTAGTTTTGAAGTCGGTTTTTGTTTTTTGTTAAAAATAATAGATATACCTATGCATGTACAAGTATAGATACGCACAAAATAATATTAGCGCTTCTTTAGAAGTCAGAATAAATAATTAAATTTCACGTCTGGAATGTTTCATTTTATTAGACAACCAGTTCAATAAAGTTCATTTTGTCAATCAATTTGTAACTCGGCTCAGTTCTCAATTAGTTTTGAGATGTTTATTTTTTTTTCGTTCGACACGCCCTCGCAATCGAGTTTGATTGGTACATGTCAGGAGAAAATACTCACTAGCCTTATGCAGTCTTGTCATTGTCCCTACTCTAAGCATTTATATGGTTTATATAAAAAAACTTGAGCAAAGTCCTCCAAGCCTAAGGCCTAAACCCTTAGATCGTGTACCGTACGCATCCCTCGGTGCCTCTCCAAGTCACAGATAGATATTTTCCAATAGAGAGCCATGAAGGCGTATCAAATACACGCACACGCACGCACACACACACACACACACACACACACACACACACACACACACATACAATCTCATACACACATATACTCTCACACTCACATGCACTCTTACACACTCACACATACTTCGCATTTAGCAGACCGATTACAACCGATTTAAACTTATATTTTACAGCTTAATTACACAAATTAATCACATAAAACACTTAATCGTATCATACGTGACCCTTACAACTGTTGTAAGAGGCCGACCGAATGAATGACTGTCCACTGCTAGTCGTGGTGTAGAATACGTAATTTGATCAAGCGAATTTTATTTCACGAGAGTTTTACTGACATATAAAATTTTTTAAATTAAAATTTATTTTCTTGAATCTGAATACTTTATGATTGCATAAAGTATTCAGACCTTTTTAACATCCCACTGCTGAACTGGCACTTCACTTCAGTCTGGTACTGAGCCGTAGTATCAGGCCACAATGAACCACGCCGGCCATATGCTAGATGCTAGACTTCTTAAACGTTTCTTTAAAAAAATCATTATTTTTATAGTATTTTAATAATTTAATAAACCTAATTTGAAGTGAATTAGCTGTTTTGGTTTTATAGGCTGTGACATGTAATGGGGTAATTCGATTGGGCCTACTTGTCGATACAGTATTGCGGACGTTTTTATCAGGCTGTAGCTTCTGAAATGTAGCAATTGTTTTTAGTTCCCTTTTCTATACTATTGGGGAAATGCAGATGTTTTCAAATTAGAGTTTATTTTATTAAAATCTGATAGTGAATGTTTTAGTAATGTATAATCTATTTGTAAAAACCAAGAGAATTATCAATAATTATATCTCTACAACTACATAGTATAAAACATAGTTGCTTCTTGTCGTCTGTATGCTTAGATATAACAACGCAACGGGTTTTAATATGGGTTTCTTTAATAGAGATAGCGATTCAAGGGAAAAGTTTATATGTATAAAACATGTAAGTAGATTTTTTTGACACAATAGTAGAAAAAAGCCGAAAAATATCTCATTTGAAAAATCTATACCCGATACCTGAACCCGAGCAAAGCAAGGGTCAGCTAGTTAGTTTATAAATATAGTACAGCGATAGATAATTCCAGTGGTACACTACCTTTTCTTGAAAATGCTCAACTGATTTGATGAATTTTCTATATCTTGGCTTTTCGCTAATGGTGTGCCGTCGATAAAAATTAGTATCCAGGATGAAAACTATCGATATTCAAAGTAGTACAAGCAAGTTACTTGAATAGTGTTAAAAATCGCAAATGTCACTCGGAAATGGTATTTTAATTCGTAGCACTAAGATTGCCTATGCAGCTTATTTATTTATTTTACGTATATTCACGTATACATTACTACATATTCGTGCTTAATACTAATAATAATTGATTTTTTTTGTCGTTTACGCTAGATCTCTCGCATCTCCTGTTATTGTGTGAGAATGAAAGAAATAAAAAATGCACTTTAGTAGTATTACTTAGTCTTTACGTACACTGTCAGTCAGTCAGTCTTGTCTCAATGAGATTGTCCACTGAAATTGATCAGGTGGACATTATTACATTACTTGACGGAACTATTACTTCATCCCATCAAACTATTTTATATATTTCCTTTAGGTTAATCCACTTTGCACTAATATCCTTCCTTTAAAATTGAGGGGTGAGCTATAAAAAAAGTTGTGTTTTTTTTTTTACTTAATAACTGTACAGCGTAAGTATAGATAATATAAAAAAAACAGATTTCAAAAAAGGGACTAAAAGTGAAATTACTTAACTAAGTATGCACAAATTATACATTGTGTAAAATACTTGTTAAGTTACGGGCAAGACACTAGCGGTTTTCTAAGAAACCTTAAAAATTCTTTACACTTTCTATTCACCAGAAGGCAGAAACCCTTTAAGAGAATTTTCAATTTACATTAATTCTTTAGAGGTAGATTACTATTATATACCACCATTCATACGCCTACCCTACCTACCCGCATATTTTATGAAAATTATTTTTCACTGGAAACTTTGATAAGTACTTGTAATTATATCCTCAGGGTCTAATTTAAAAATGTGTACTTACTGCTCTTGAATTTTATAATTATCGGGTTCCTTAGCAATTTTAGAAGTATATTATATTGGAAATTTGTAAAATTTTCAAGTACTTTCGATTTCTATGCTTTAACCCTAGATACTTCCGGAATAAAACATTCTATGACGTGGCCATACCCCTCCATCTATCAGTTTAAGTACAATTACAAATAGTTAAGCTAATCCAAAAATTATTTACGTCGGACAAACAGTAGGACAGACTAAAAGAATCGCTTAGGTAGCTATCAGTAAAATATTTTTGAATGTACACATGAATAATGAACAACCAATTTTTATTTATTGAAGTCCTACGAAAGCTTTATAATATAAATTACATATATGAAATTGTTGCTCGACGACAATTTAGAATTCAGTTAGAAGCACTAGTTCTTAAGAATCCCTTATATTACTTAGTAGCAAGTAACCTTCAGTGAAAGTGAATTATTAAGAAGTTTTAGGAATTCTGTCATTGTCCATTAAATATTCTTCACGTAAACATTTCTACTCCCATCGACAAAAGGTTAGAACAGTACTTTTTAATTTCGTTATATCTGTATGTTCCAATGCTACGTTTATAAGTACTATAAATAATGTCGTCGTCATCACTCAGGCTATAGCGGTTTTTTTTGGACTAAACATGACCGCAGAAGATTTTATAGTACAAATAGTTCCATTCATTCTCAAAATCTGTGATTGAAGAGAATTAAAGTACAGGTTGGATGATTTAAGATGCTTTTCGAGGCATGGACATATAACCCCTCCTACTTCCCACCTCCGATCTGTTACCAAAAATTTCTTTGCAAAAAAACTCTATAAAATAAAATTTGACCGGACATGAATCGAACCCAGGACCTCCAGATCTAAGGCCTTACCCTAGCTAATAATAGAACAAAAAAGCATCGATAAAATATCGTAGACGCATACTACATATGCATAACTTAGATAGTGAATCATTACGATCATAGAGGTATTATATAATGTGTGCGGAGTATCTTCGGTAAACCAATTTTTTTTATGGGACAAAGGGGGCAAACGGGCACGAGGCTCACCTGATGGTAAGTGATCACCTCCGCCCATGGACATCTGCAACACCACAGGGCTTGCAGATGCGTTGCCGGCCTTTCAGGAAAGGGAGGGAGGGAGGAAGGAGAAGGACGGGAGTAGGGATGGGGAGTGGACCTCCCGGACTCTCACTCACCGGACGAAACGCGACATCATAGCTGCCACTTCACGCCGGTCTCCTGTGAGAGTGGTACTATACGGGGCGTGCCGGCTCATTCGGCTGCTACCCGAAGGTAACAAGCATGGCACTACCATTTGAGAATGAATACACTTCTTTTACTTTATGCTATTAATTTTGTCTATTTAAGGCAAGCTGGAACAAATTATTTAGTTCAGAATATAAATTACTTACAAAACTATTCACCTCAAGAAATTTTAGAACCCATAATAATCAATGAAGTGGTACAAGTACCATTGAAACTCACTATTGTATTATATATACTATTAACAATTCCCGCAGATCCGCCCACGTTCTAATCACTTAAAATTAAGGTATAAAGTTGAAAACCTAGGGGAATAAAAAATAGCCTTATGACCTATTCTCGGACCTACCAAATACACACAAAAATTCATAAAAATCGGTCAAGCCGTTTCAGAAGTCTACGATAACAAACACTGTGACACGAGATTTTTATATATTAGATTAAATATAATATAAAACAGTCTAGCTTTTTCATTAGTGTGAAAACTTTTATAACCAATTTAATAACTAACGTACTATATATAATGTAAGATACATATGCATTGGAGTAAAATTAATTTTGGATTTGAGCTGCCAATTATACTGCTTCTGTAGAGGATCAAGATTGTCAAATTGATTTGGAGAATCTATACGAAGCATGATAATCTACCTATTATATTATAATACAGCAAAGTTTGTTTGTTGATACAAATTAGTATCTTGAAATACAAATCAAATCATATACTGTTTATTTTATACTTATTTTATTAAAAAATACACCTAAATAGCCATGAAACATTACATTTTAAAGGTTTCAAGTGGTTATCTTGATTGAATTACTTCGCGCATTAAAATATCTGAGATGCGAGACCTGGGAGTTGAACCCGCTTCGCTCCGATTACCCGAGCGCGTTACTACTGAGCTTCCTCTGCTTTTAATTATATTCATATTACTTTGAATTTACAGAAGTCTGTGTTGATAGTAATATATACTATAAATCAATAACAGTCAATAGAAATATTAATACTTACAATGCAAAACAAATTGAGCTTGTAGGGTTTGTAGATGCATCTAATATTGCATATGGTTGCAATTTATATTTAAGAGTCATAGATCAGTCAGGTAAGGTACAGGTCAATCTATTATGCTCAAAATCCAGACTTAACCCTATAAAGTCACTTAGCATACCACGCTTAGAGCTTAATAGTGCATTATTGTTGGCAAAATTAAGTAATAAAGTCAGTCTTCAGCTATCTATCATAAATATTGAAGTAAAAGTGTATCTATATCTTGACTCACAAGTAGTATTAGCATGGCTTAAAACAGAGCCAACTAAGTTGTCAACATATGTTGCCCATAGAGTAAAGTCAATTCAGAATATTATTACAAAACATTTCTCTTGGTCTTATGTCAACACAAATGAAAATCCTGCTGACTACCTATCCAGAGGAGTATCAGCACATTTGTTAATATTAAACAAAGTCCTACACCGATTTTCATGCTGTTTTCACCATTGGATAGAGTGGCTCTCGAGAAAGGTTTTGGTAGATAACGAGCGGAAACCGCTCCGCTTGCGATAAATCTCGGGAAGAATTCGAGCGAAGAGAGGGTGACTCTGTAGTTACTCTAATAATTAAAACTGATTTTCAAATTACTAATGAGTTAATTAGAGAACACGTAATCTAAGTTTTAAGACAAATTTAATCGGCAAGGTAGATTCGAAGTTTGAGCTCTCTTTACTAACAGATCTCATACTTAGAGCAATTCATGTTTATTTGGTTGCGCCTCAAATTGAAATTTCCACGTGCAAAACTCTAAACTTTAGTTATCCAATTTACTAGAAAACATTTAACAACCCAGATTCTAAAATATAAACATAAAAAATAATTAGAATTAATTCAACTATTTAGATATTCCACTGGAAATATTTTTTGTTTCTACTTTTTTTTATCTTCTTAAAAATATGTATTAATCATACATGATTTTTTACCCATTAAACTGTAAAATTGTTTTGTTTATTGCATTTTTCAACATAGAAGGCAAGACGCTTGTAGTTCAAGTTCACTTAGAACGAGTGTTACTGATAAGTATAAATTATTTTTTATATTTGGTAAATATCAATTAAAAAATATGCTTGTAATGTGAATCGAATAATGCTTATAGTTCACATCTCCTCAAAAAACGTTCTCTTAGACGTTCAAGTTTCTTCACGATATTTTCCTTTACCGTATCGAAATGTAGCAATCTTCTTGAAATAAAGTTCACAGGCCACCCACTTATTTCAGTTTCAAAAGGAATCACATTAATAGGCTTTTACATAATCAGTATAAGCATAGTACGTGAAAAAGGCCTCAAATATTAACAAATATTTCACCGAGAATCGAACTTACTACTACTAATATACACTTTTGCGCGAACATGTTTTCACACGGGATAAGCCTATATTTACTTAAAGCAAATTGCTTTAGATAATTACTGCCTTTGATATCAAATAAACATAGTTCGTATAAGTGAGGCAAGTGAGGCAACCTTTACAAAGAAAAAACCTACCAGAAATATATAATATAATATAATATATAATATAATATATAATATAATATATAATATAATATATAATATAATATATAATATAATATATAATATAATAAATATAAAATATTCGGGTACTTACCTAATTTTCTAGGCAGTATTCAATGACTTACAAAACCAACAATAAAACAGCAAATGAAATCGCAAGAGTTCAAACATTTTTGCTGGCTGTCTCAGTTTGACGTCGGTCGTCGTGGCGTCCGGACGCCCTGTGCGGACTCTACCTATATCTAAGCGAAGAAATACGTGAATGCACTTTTAATTGATTCGTAGTGTCAATTAGTAGTGTCGGCCTTGTAATAAAATTAATTGTGTAGTGAAGTGAAGTGTGATATTGACGTAGGATGTGATTTTGGTAAGTATTGTACTTGATAATCAAAATTATAGAGCTTTGTCTTTGGATTAAAAAGCAATATTGTTAGTAATAATAGGTAGATATGGTCCTAACTTTTAAAGTGGTGACTAATTCTGTTTAGTAATATGTGTATACATGCATATAATTTATGTACATAATATTTTGGTACCTATATCAGATAAATAACTTCACAAACTTACGCAATGTTTTTCTGCGTTGAATAGTAATAAAATTTATATTTAAAAAAAGTATCTTATTTTAAATATTTTTGTGACAAAAAGTACAGATTTTTATCTTTAATGACATATTAGAATTTAATTTTATATAATATGTAAATGTTATTTATAATATTTTATACAATATAAATGGTGGGTTCAAAGAAATTCTTACATATATAAGATTTCAAACAGATAAAGTGTTATGTACTTAGCAAATACAAAAGCGTAGCACGTAGCGATGCCGCTACGTCGTAGCCACTAAGTGAATATACAGTAAAGTGACACGCTGACAGAGAACTTTATAAATTTTATGCAGATTTTCATCATATTATATGAAAATAAAAAAGAATTTTTTTATTAGTTTTAGTTATCTTATTGATTAACTTTTTTAGAAAAACTGTTACATTTTATTCAAAGTATATTATATAATATGACCTAAGCATTTATGTTTGGGCTGGCTTTGAGTCTTTCTTACCTTACTTATATATGAACTCAATCAAAATGTCTCTTCAATTATATTTTTTGTCATATATGTATATGAAAATTAGTTATTTTTTGTCGTATATTTGATTCTATCGCAGTATTTAAAAATATTTTAGTTACTAACATTATATTTTGATAATATTTACTTAATTTATTTCAATGATTTTTCTATTGATAAGTTCTTATGCATTCCTTTGATCCTATTTAATTATGTTAGCGTCTAAATTTTAAAAAATTAATTTCCTTTATAGTAAATATATATAAAGCTACAGAATTTATAAAACAATTTCGTATGTAAATTGTATACTTAACTTTAAATGGTAAAGGAATCTTTATAAACGTCGAAACGTTTATTTCCTTTAGGAAACAGTGGAGAAAATCTTATACACTTCGAGAGTATAACACCACTTTTATAGCACAAACAGTATAACCAAATGTGTTCTGCTTTTAAGTTTTTGTTTTCTAAATATTATATGGAACATTTAAGTTAGTATACTTTTGCATTTAGCATTTTTGTTATATTTTTTATTTTGATCATTTTGTTTAAGTTATTTATTTTACATAGAATATTAATATTATTGCGATAACTATTTATAGGGAAATAGACTACTGGGATCGTCATATACCGTGCATTTTAAGTAAAAGACAGACAGTGCACTTTCGCTATTATAATATGAGAATAATGTAATAAATACAAAATGATAAGAATATGGTTCGACTGCAAGAAAGTTTATAAAAATTTCAAGAATTTTCTTAAAATATATTTTTCAATTAGTATTTTGTTTTAAATACAGAAACTGATTTTAATAAATATTCAAAGGTCTTGCATATTCCTTCGTTTTTAAGACTCGAGAGGAATTTCGATAATGCAACGAAACTTATTCATAACGACAGAGTTTGTAAAAGTTGTCTTCTTTGTTGGAAAAGAAAATTTTATTCGTAGTAAGTGATTCTATGCAACTTTATTTTAAGTTAAAAATATGAATGATTTAAGAACTTTACGGATTTGACGCTTTTGAATTTAAAAGAAGTGTTTCTTTATATGAATTTCATTGTGTGTTAGATGATCGTTTAAAATTTTTCACTGCTATTTTTATTAAGTTATTTAAACATCGTGAGGAAACCTGCAAGTCAGAAAGGACCTAGCAAGTTAGTGAAAGTCCATGTAATATCCGCCAACCACTACACATACACTCTCCCTCATATAGATTAGAAGCGGTGGGATATTAAAAAGTGATTGAATACATTGTACTTATTACCAAGTAAAATAACAGTGTGTAAATATAAAATATTTTCTTTATCATATATTCCTTTACCAATTTTCGTATCAGTTTGCCTGAAATGAAATCTATACACATTTCCACTTTACAAAATGCTCTGAGGAAATATTATGATATTATTAGTTACTCAAATATAGCCAAGAGCGCCTTATTCTTGGCTGTAAGCCATTTGCTGCCGTTATAAGTTAATAAAAGGATATTGTAATGTAAACAAAAACCCATATATAAAAACGATTTAAAAATAAACCGAATTATTGTACACTAGCTTCCACCTCCGTCTTTGCATTAGAAATACATAGCGTAGCCTTTATTATAAGTAAAGGATTAATTTAAATTAGAGGCAGTGGTAGCCCAGCGGTAACGCGTCGCTTGTATAACCGAGTGATGCGGGTTCAAACCCGGGTCTCGCACCTCTGATATTTTCATGTGCGAATCATTTCTATCATGATTACCACTTGTCTTACGGTGAAGGAAAACATCGTGAGGAAACCTGCATGTCTGAGAAAACCTAGCAAGTTTTCGTAAGACATGTGAAGTCCGCCAACACGCACTGGGCCAGCGCGGTGGACTATGGCCTGATCCCCCTCGTACTGAGGGAGGCCCGTGCCCAGCAGTGGGACGTTAAAAAGGGCTGATGATGATGATGATGATGATGATTAATTTAGAGAATTTTCACTGACATACAAACAAACAGATTATTTTTAATCAAAATGACTTATTTTTAATTCTTTAATTAAATATAATATAAAATTTTAAACTTACAAATTAAAATAAACAAGTTACTAGGTTATCTCTTATGGCGAATATGTCATACACAGTAAAATATATTTTCCAAATTAAGTACCTCGGGCCTGAAATTGGCCAAAAACATGCGTTAGGAATTATACGAGGGACTATATTCAACCGATTAAAATTAAACTACATGATACCATAATTCGCAAGTCGGCTATTCCGATAATTTACCAGTACTATTGTTTAAATAACAACGTCACTAAGGTATCTCTAAAATGTGCACTTAAATTGAGTTATCCGAATTATAGTTAGTAGCATCTTCATGCTAGTGACGTACGTATGATAAAAATACATTTATTATATTTATTCATTCATTAGTGTTATTTATAAATATTATTTATTTATTTATTTTTTTGGTTTATCAAGTTTACACATATAGAATACACGTTTACAATACAATAATATTATAAGTTTTGGGATATTATTACAAAAGCGCCATCTAGTTCCGTGGTAAGCTACGAGGCTTGTTCTACGGATACCAGAGAGTTGATATACTACACATATAATTTTTAAATACATACATATTGTAAATATAAACACCCATGACTGAAGTACAAACATTTGTGCTCAGCAAGGAATGCCCCCAGCGGGACTCGAACTCACGACCGCTGGCACAGAAAGTAGGGTCACAGACTGAGCCAAACGTGTCGTGAAAATCATTAAATTAAAATACAATATTCGTAATAAACAATATTGTAGGCTTCACAGCCCCTGGGCGCCTGGTGTAAGCGCGTTCGTGCGTGCGTGCGTGGGTGTTTTACAATCTACAACTTATAATATACATAAACACCGCACGCATTACTAGCGACAGGAAAAGTAAGTTTGAAAAAAAAAGGAGAAATTTAAACAAAATAATAAAAACATAAATTACATGTAAGTAAAGGAATAGAAATATAAAAATGACAATAAAAAAAATACAAATATGACAAGATTTTCGTCTCACAGCTGGGGCTACTTCATAGACAGTATTTTTTTATTTTACTTCGGGGATCAGATGTCGAATTCTAAACAGTTATTAATAACTAAGCTAAGCTAATCGACTAAGTCTTGGAATGAAAATAATATATTAAAAATATGTGTTAATCTCCATCCAAAATGACAAACTTGCAAACTGTGCTTCGTTGTTATAATATTAGTGAAGGTTACACCAATATTTTATTTACAACATTGACATGGTTGTATTTTATTTTAGACTATCTGCTATAGGTCATATTTATTCATGAAAGTATAAACGCGAGAATTTATGAACAACTTCACAACTTCAAGGCCGTTGTGTAAAATAAAACGAGAATTGATATTGGTAGCAATATGTAGGTGAGAAATGTAAGAATATTTTCATATATTTAACGAACCGACGAATTTACTCTGTTTGTTCCTCCACAGGGCTTACGTCACACTGCGCTTTACAAATATTTCATTTGTCGCATGCGAACGCGAGCCAAATCCCATTTGGTTTTTAAAGGGTTTTCTTCTTATACCTATTTATTTTTAAATTACTTATGACACTGACCTCTATAATACCACTAGACTGGCTGTTTTCAACGTGCTTTTGTGGCTGCTTGATATTCGCCATTTTGGCGCTGTCGGACGTAGCGAGACGTAGCGAGAGTTTGTGGTACTAAAACTAATGATTTCAATATCAGCGAGCAAATATCGATAACTTTTAATAATAAGTTTTTACAATCAATAAAACTGTTTCAATTAAGATTTTTATTTTTTATTTTTATTAATCAATAACCGTATCATCATAATTACTACTTATGTTATATTAACAACGAAAATGCAAAATTACTTTACAGTAAATAAACACTTCTCGCTCTCATTTGCAATATAGGTCAAAATTAGTTCTCGGGACTCTCGCTAGTGGCGCTTCAAATGGACACAAAAAAATAGCTGTCAAACGCTTGAAACAGCCTATCCAGTGGTATTATAGAGGTCAGTGACTTACGACCATAAAATATTTAAGTTTTCATTCTATTTATCTTTAATATTATTTTACTAGGTCCTTACATCATTCCTCTGCCTCTAATATGGCTCATCGACTAATAAAAGTCATACGAAAGGGATCGATGGCTTGTTTTAAAGGCGTACTCGTAACTCTTCTACAACAATGAAAATAATACTTTCAAGAAACTTTTCTTCGAATATTTTAGATAACTTTTTCGAAATCGATCGAAGACTAATTTTTTTCAATCATCACAGTTGGTACGGAAATTTATTTATAATAAATAATAACTATACGCAAAAGACACCTTTCGATTTCAAAAATACTCATACCTATGTACAATGTCATAGAAATTAGAAAAAATATTAATATTTATTCCATTTGTTACTAAGGTCCACCGGCGAATTATGGGCGCAGCATTTTATATGGTCTAGGTAGAGGGTAGAAAGTCACTTTACGTAAGCTGGTTGAGTTGAATAATGTAGTATTTATCAATAAGTAACGCATTATAACGAACACAATATATCTGATTCGGGACTTTGTATATTGTAAAAGTTTTATAGTTGATTTCTTTTGAAAAAGACTTAGTTTTATAGTTATTATATACCTACATAATTTTAGATGATTGCAGGAAAATAAAAAAATGTTTCAAAAAGTTTTCACACAACATTGCCATGTGACCAAACGTATTGTGTAAATAGAATTAATTTTGATTAGAAACTTACTTTCTTCGCTAGGATGTCCCTAGGCACCAAACAGTATCCTATGACCAAAGCCTATGAAACAAAGAGTCGGCCAACGGATGTGGCAACCCAAGCTGCCATAAACTAATGTCCCAAGTGAGTGTATGGCAGCTTGGGCTGGCCGTTGGCCGACTATATGTTTCGTAGGCTATAACTAAGTAGGCATATAACAGTTTTAGACAGTCAACAGCAGCCTATGTTGTTAGTCTATCTGGATACTAAACATTACCTAAATCAGTTCAGTCATTATAATATAAAGGAGAACAAAATAAAATATATGATTCACATAAGTACATACAAACTTTCGCGCATATTAGTAGTCAGATTTCATAGAAATAATATAAATCTTTTTTTTTAAATCGGTTAAGAATACGATCGCAATACTGGCATCACTTTTCTTGAGCTAATACGAGTGAGATTTATAACCGGCCCTGGATAAAATGGAAGAAAAATTTCACGAATCATTTTCCTTTAAAAGTAATGTTTTGTTCAGGTATTGTGTTTAATGTTCTATGTTATATATTTTACGTTCTTTTTCAGTTAAAATAACCTCACGTGTTATGGATATCAGATAGTTGATACACTACATATTATAAATTACTTTAAATGCATACATATTATAAATATGAACATCTATGATTGGAGTATAATCATTCGTGCTTCTCACACAGTATAATATATATACGCCCAGCGGGATTAGAACCCGCGACCGCTGGCACAAGAAGTAGGGTAACCCTAGAAACTGAGCTAAACGAGATCTAAATAACACGCATATCCTGCTTAATATATTGTAAACGCGAAAATTTGTTAAATGGATATAATATATTTGTTATTTTTTTACGCAAAAACTACTTTGGATACTTATACGGATTTGGATAAAACTTTTCATTTAAAAAACTTATATATCAGAGGAGTACATAATATGATTAATTACACATTTAAAATTTATGAAGATATAGAAAATCGTAATTGAAATACGCAGATATACCTATATAATAAGAAGCTTATTTAATTTATTTTTTATAATACAAAATTTTTATTATTAACATTTTTTACTTCTGTAATATTATCATTTTATATTCTGCTAATAATTGATTAACCTCATATCTAGATGTGTTCTGTCAAAAAAAATTTATAACAATTAAAAAATAAACATCAGCAACTTTGTGTTTAGAATGTTATTGTACTACTAACGCCATCTATTAGAAAACCAAAGACTCAACATCGCTGTAACATTACCCGTTAGAAAAACTACGCGAGCCTTCACAAAGTTCAGCTTTTTGCTAGTATAGTAGTTTGACTTCTTGATTCGTTCTATATGTTAGTACTATGTGTATATTATTTATAGAATATACTACGAGATATTTATGTGTATAACACAACGGAGATGAACTTGCTATTTCTAGTGTAATTTGTGATACGATCGCTTGTTTGTTTTTATAAGGTAAATGTTATTCTTTGGCGCAAACTTATTTCGAGGATGTTTCAAATTTATTGGGACACCGATCCTGAGATAAGCACGTAATTGTAATCATCCGAGATCAAAACTTTTATTTCCGTTGCTTGAGAAACTTTATTCGGGCAAAATTCAACTTTCTTATTGTTTTATGTAAAGAAATTACTTCAATTAGGTGGATAATTTAAATTACTAATCTTGGAATTTATTTTTGGTTGAAAATAATTATATGGTATGCTTACGAATTAAAATATGAGGGTTTCTAAGAAAAAGGGCCTTCTTTCAATGCGGGGGGATTCAGGCCTCGGTGTTACTTGCTAGGTTCTCTCTGACATGCAGGTTTTCTCACGATGTTTTCCTTCACCCTAAGACAAGTGGTAATCAGGTGAGTCGCACGTGAAAATATCCGAGGTGCGAGACCCGATATGAACCCACAACACTCAATTATCTAAGCTAGCGCGATGTGACTCTACTTCCACCGCTTTTTTTTCATATTTCATTATACCATTAGCAATTATAATTTATGAAAATATGTGTGTATGCTTATTACAACTATACTATGAATTTTTGGAAATGGAAGAACTTTACAACTTCAATAAAAAATAAATAGTCGTGGATTGAATTATACTTAGGAACGTATTCGAACAAAGTAAAGCTAGCTTTTGTTGATGTGATTAAAAATGGATAACTAATAAACTTTTTTACTATGAAAATTCTATTACTAGTTACACAGATATTCAGGTAGTTATGTGGAACCTTTATTACCAAACATTTTACTCAAACTACAATTAAACCCTTATTTCACATAATATACGTTATAAGCTTTAAACAGCCATTAGTATGAAATCTGCATATTCAAACTTAAAACTTGAAATGAGTTCGTTTAAGCCAATATGTAGCACGAACCACCTTTTTCAGACCGTGTATTAATCTGATAATTACTAAGTTAAATCCGTCCACTGCACGGTTTGAGACGGTCAATGCATAATTGGTTCGCTTATAATCGGTATTAAATACTAATTTACTTATTTATTAGAAATCAAACGATTTTAGCATCAAATATATTTTATAATTTATAATATTATTTACTACCTTAATATAGAAAATCGACTAATACTGACCGATTAACCGACATTAAATATGGAGATATACTTTATCTAATTGATTTGTTTAGTTTGTAAAAATTTACAGTAATGTAAAAAAGTTTGTAGTAACAAATTTTTAGTTTAAAAATCAATGATAAAGATTTTTATTTGATTTTCCCACTTCTACTATATTATTAACGTCAAAAATGCGCAATTCAATTTAATTTTTATGCAACGTTATCCCTTCAGCCGTAATTGGGAACGTGACATTATATTGATGTGACTCAGACTCATATATTTTATGAGTACTATTTTTCATTTATGAAATATACCTTAGTTTTATTAAAACACAAGGTATGTAATATTTATATGGAAATTATGGAACAAAGATAAAATTATAAAATTAAAAATATTCTAGATTCAAGCTAATTTTTGATATCTATACGTATAATATTTAGAAAATCTGGTTGCAATAATCATTTTAACGGTACAGAGGTTGATTCTACAGTTTTTTCAAATTTGTATATGTCTGTCTGTCTATCTGTCTGTCTGTGTTCCCATCTAGAAAACCACTGGACAAATTATCCAGGTCTACATATAGGATAATTTTTACTGCTGGAAAATGTGTTATTTTAGGGAAATCTGTATAAACAATTAAAATGCTTTCTCAAGTAATTTATAAAATCTAAAAATTAGGTTTCCGGTCCTTAAAACGCGAGTGGAGCCGCAAGAAATTCTAGTTATAAATAAATAAATCGTGTGTAATATAATAATTACTATAGTCAATGCACACATTCATTAATAACCTTTGCCAAAATCCAATCTGAAAGACCGCAGTTGTAAAACCAAAAATCTAGCAAAATAATTCCATCGGGCCTTAAAAAACTCGCAGTCAGGACAAAAGTAATTACAGACGTTAGTTTCGGCCCAGAGAGGCACGTTCACTCATTAATATGCTAATATACTGGGATCGAATACCGAATTGTTAAGTAAAAGAACTCTCTAGAGGCTCAGCTACAGTTTGTTTTCATTCTTTCAACGCGGTTAATTATTTTTGTAGTTTTAGGCTTTATTTTCAAAAAAAACATAAATTATATTTTGTATTTTGTAATATAAAATGCTTCTCGATTCTTTTTTTCAAATTTGTTAGTTATTTTAAAATGAATGGCTAGGCTAAGAACGTTTTAATATTTTTAAGGGGAATTTTAATTTTTTTCTAAAATAAACGTACTCTTAATTATTCATTAGCTACTTGTACTAAAAGTTCCATCAAAATCTATTCAACCGTTCAGAGATTATTAGGAACAAACCGACAGACAAACAGATAGAAATGTTGAAATTTATATTTTTATTTATAGGTAACATAATACTCGTTATTACATAATACGCATTTTGTAAAAACCTATTATGTTCGTGTTCCAAACAGGCACTGTAATGTTAAATGGTATTTATGTGTAGATATAGATATAGTTTAATACTAAATAATTTTTACAAAGCAGGAAAATTTTTGGTCTATTAAGTTTTTTCATCTATAAAGATACATTATATACATACGTCCAAGATTTAGTGTCTATGTTACTGTGGAAATATGTTAGACATACTTAGAGCTTTCAATTAATAGAAGTAGAGTTTTATTTCTTTCAATGCCTTTTCATACAATTTTCAAATTAAATCACCCAACAGGTTATTTCACTAAAATATTGAATGTTGGGTAACGTATCCTTTTCAACCTACCACGAGATTCCTGTACAGCTATATGTAGTGATATACAATTGATTAGATTTTCTCCTGTAAAACATAAATATTCCCTAAAATTCCAACGGATATTCAGCCAAAAGTGATTTTATTCAAATATAGATGTGTAACAATTGAGTGCATCTAAAATTCTCAATCCCTGTATTGTTTAACAAAATACAAAGCGGCTTAAACATTTTTATAAAATAAAATATAGACCTGTTTTTCAATCGTCATAGTTTTCTATGCATTTAAATAAACTTTTTATATTAAAAATGTTTTATACGCTATTGAGTATTTAGTGATTTTTGAGGTATAAGTAGAATTCATGAGTATATTCTATGTCGACTATTTTTTGTGAATATAGCTTCATTTATTTTAGAAAAAAAAAATTGGCCGAATCTAAAGATAAATAAAATAGATGTACAATTCAATTCTCTTGTTAATGGCTTCAAGCGTGCCAGTTGAGCACAGATTACTTCGCCAGTGTCACGTAGAATGGAGAAGACAAAAATAGATGTATCTATTTGTAATGTTAAAATGACAGCCTTTTACTTAATCTAAATCTCGTGTCAATGTGTTTGTTATCGAACTCCTCCGAAACACCTTGACCGATTTATATGAAATTTTTAGTGTACTATATTTGGTAGGTTTGAAAATAGGTCGTAGGCTATTTTTTATTCCCCTAGGTAATAAGGTTGGCCCGTTCCAGATTTTTTATTTTGAAACCAAATTTTTATTCATTATTTTTTTCTGATTTGGCATCAAAAAATACTTTTAACGCAAAATTTTCATTCTTCTTTAATATATAATTAGAAAAGTAATAAGGTTGGCCCGTTCCAGATTTTTTATTTTGAAACCAAATTTTTATTCATTATTTTTTTCTGATTTGGCATCAAAAAATACTTTTAACGCAAAATTTTCATTCTTCTACTACCAATCCCTTTAAATTAGTAGTGATTAAAAAGAAAAATCATATTTTGTTTATCAGTCTCACATACTATGTTTTTGTTTTATTCGTCTAATCGACTGATTTTGACTTGACTTTCACTTCAGCTGATTTTGAATGAAGCAAATTAAACTACTTTTAATATAGAAAAATAATTACGTATAACGCTAGTACGTCATTATTTTTCTTCAATTACTATAGGCAATTTCAAAATTAAATTACCCAATAGGCTTACACAAAAAACTTTATGTCACAAAATATTGAATTGGTTTAAGAGGACAAGTAGTTTAAAATCTATGTCAAAATGATTTACGTAAGCCAACTACGTCATAGAATATGTGACGCAATTAAAGTAATGTGTACAAAAATTTCAAGATCGCACCCGAGCTATGCAATGTGGGAGAGCTTTTATAGCTTAAACAGTAAATGGACTTAAAACAAAGGATTATACTGTTCCCATGAACCCGAGCGGCTCGTTCAAAGGGTTTTTGTACGTCCACGCATATATTCCACATAAAAGGGACTGTGGAAAAATATCATAGCTTGCATAATGTTTGATGTGAATTATTTCAGTTGAATATTTTTATTGAGAAGGTTTACTCTGAAATATAATTTTGATGTTTTTGTATATTAATTTAAAAAAATTAATAAATATAAATTTATTTATTTTATCTTTGCTTATCCTTGAAAACTTAATTTCACATTAAAAATTAATATTTTAATAAATATTATTGCTTACCATTTGCAATTATTATTGTTATGATTACATTTTTTTAATATCTTAGATGTCAGACACAGCCTTGTACGTGCGAAGGAACCTAACACAGCCGGCCAAAATTAACATCTTAAAAGATATCACGTTAAAAATTTTCTATTTTGGAGTATTTTGTATATTTGAAGGTGGTATTTAAATCTATTTTATACTTAAATAAATAAAAATGAATATGTCTATGCATTCCTAAACCATTTGTGATGAAACTTTGTGGGTAGTCCTGCGAAGGTTGTTGGCACACTATTTTTTTTTTGTATTTATTATTGTATTCTATGCATCCTTAGACCATCTACCTTCAATACTTTGCCGAGTAATTTTTACCTATACATATATATTTTTACTATATATTATTTTCAGCCATGGTCTTATTTCAGTCCGTTAATTGGGCTGTACATTTAATTCATTGGTTAACCGATTTCAATTTGCAAGCAGAAACCTCTATACATTTTTAACCATGCATTTCCAGTAGAATCCCGTTAGACTGATTGCTTCAATTTTGTGAGAGAACTGATAAATGTGTGCTAGCATCCGCTGATTAACTTCATCTCATCCAATTTAGACCTTCGCGGTACTATCAATATAGCAGCTTATACTACCTTATGCGATGTTTTAACAAATTACTGCTTTAAGTTTTAGTTTAGTCGATATCGATTTCAAACTATTTGTTAGTTCTTATATTACTTATAAATACTAGCTACATACTCTCGCTTTGCTCGGGTTCATGCCTAGATTTAGTGCGAGCGAAGCCGCGGGTTCCGCTAGTTATATACTAAAACTTTCCTTGAGAACCACTCTGTCCATTGGTGAAAACAGCATGAAAATCGGTAGCATGAAAGTAGTTTTTGAGTTCATCGCGAACAAACCGACAGACAGACGCGATGGAAAACTTTGTTCTATAATATGTTGTCATAATAAAATTCTAATTAAGTCGACATTAAATCATCATCATCATCATCTGCCCTTTTTAACGTCCCACTGCTGGGCACGGGCCTCCCTTAGTACGAGGGTGATCAGGCCATAGTCCACCGCGCTGGCCCAGTGCGTGTTGGCGGACTTCACATGTCTTACGAAAACTTGCTAGGTTTTCTCAGACATGCAGGTTTCCTCACGATGTTTTCCTTCACCGTAAGACAAGTGGTAATCATGATAGAAATGATTCGCACATGAAAATATCAGAGGTGCGAGACCCGGATTTGAACCCGCATCACTCGGTTATACAAGCAACGCGTTATCGCTGGGCTACCACTGCCTTCGACATTAAATGTTTGCAGGAAATTATTATTGAGATGGTAATTATTGTCCATCTATAGTTTTCGTTTGTCTGTCCGTCTGTGACCGCACCGCTCTACGAGAACCACCACTGGACAGATTTTGATGAAATTTGGTATGATGATAGTTGGTTATCCTAGCTTAACAAATAGGATTCTCTGCTGTAATAAAAAATGAATTGTTTTGAAATAAATTTAGGAAATATGTACGTATAATATTGCGATAAACGATTGTTTATAGAATTATCATCGATTCTTGTCAAACATGAGTGTTTTTATTACTAATTTGGCTAATCATACATAAATATTTTCTTTAATTTTTGTTACTCTGAATTAATAAAAAATGGTTGGCTATAGTAATAAAAAAAGTCACCACTTTATTATGATTTCAGTCAAAATATCGGTAGTTTTCCTAGAAAAGTCAATGGTTCCTTGTAAGGCCTTATCAAACAAGGTCAGTTAATTTTTTTACAATTTTACTATTGAGGTCATTGAAAACTTATTTTTTATCAATATAAAACTCATTAGTATTACTTTTTTTTTGTTACTCGTAGTTTCATACGAGAGTAATATTATCAATCAAATGTGGTGGACAGTGAGCTTTTATTTATCGAAGTGGTTAGTGTTACTGATTTTTCGTGTATATCCACTGGCTTTAAAATAATTATTTTTAATTTTACCATTACTTTTTATTTCTTTTTTATGACTTCAATAAAGCTTTAGTTTGCAAAGTGGTAGTGCATAGATTGGGAAGTGGTTGAACTTCTTTACTTATACAGTTTATTCAGCGAAGGAAATCAAATCACTACTTAAATAAAATTATAAGATGTTGCATTATCTTGGTTTGTAAAGTATTCTATCAATTGACTAAATCATGAAATAATGTAGACTTTTAGTGTATTATCGTCATGAAATGATTAATATACCTAAAAGATTTTAAAATATAGTACATCTTTAGACTTAAGCATAAATGAAAATAATATATAATAAATATGGGGCATTATTACAAATAGCACCATCTAGTTCCATCGCAAGTTACGAGGCTTGTGTTACGGATAACAGATAGTTTATACACTACACATATATAACTTTTAAACACGTACATATTATAGACATAAACACCAGTAGCTGGAGTTCAAACATTGGTGCTCAGCAAATGAATGCTTTTAGCAGAATCGAATCCGCGATCGCTTACACAGCAAGTAGAGTCTCTACATACTGAGCAAAACGTGTCATCGTCTTTAAAAAGTAAAACTGTAGTAAAAAGTTAGTTAAGTAATAAATAACGAATGGAAATCAGTGTGATCTAAGGAATTAGGGCAAGCACGAATAGCGTACGTACCCACATACGACTCTTGTTTACATATTGATTGGAGTGCCGTTTTGAGATGCCATTCTATTCATTGGTATATCATTAAAGCGCATTTACTTCTATCTGATTCAATTTTGAACTACATTAATGGCGCTAATTTCAATTCACAATTAAAAAAATATTGAATATTAGTACATTTTCTAAATATTTTTTCATGATAACTGTAATTTCTTAGGATAAACTTTAACGGACGAGTATCAAAGTGGAACTTCGGAGAAATCGTTGAGTAGGTATTTAGTAAATATAGCCTACTAGCAGTACCCGCATCGCTACCAAACTTTATAGGATCACCCGCTGGGGTAATATGAAGATTCCCTGAAAATTGTGTCGAAATCGGTCCAACCGTTTTAAGTTATATAGGGAACATACATACAAACATCGCCTTTTATATATTAGACTAAGTCAAAACAAACTAAGTGTAAGTTTCAAATCTTGGTACTGGCACTTCTAACATTTTTATTTTTAGTCTTACAGAATCCAAAAGTAAAATAATGATAACCTTCTTATACTGTAAAAATACATAAAAGATAAAAAAACAGATAATAACATGTTCTTACATTTTATCTAGTATGTTATTGACGTAATGTGCAGACCGCAGTAATATTTTTATATTTGACATCAACAAAAACATCGTTTGCAACATTTTCCATGGAACAAATAGAAATAAATCCGGCAAAGAAGCTAGCACTGTAAATATGTTCCGCTCACTTAACTAAATGATCCGTACTGATGTTTCATAAACCCAAATAACCCATAAATTTGGTGACTGTCCCCCCGATGTTACGTGTTATTGAAGAACAAAGTATATCATTCTTAAGACCACAATATGTAATAATCAGTAAAATTAAGCAATTTTACTTAAAAAAATCTTTTAGTATGGCGATACGATGTTTGTGTTACGAAATATGTTATGTTACTTACCGTCGCACTCATAGTCACTTAAAGAACCATTAAGTCGTTCCTTAGAATTTAGATTCTGTACTAAATGTTTCATTAAGTAACTATGAGTGCGGAGGTTAGTAGTCATAATTTAAATGAATAATCATTAATCATATTTTTTTTTATAATCAACAAATTTTTGGTAGATAAACACACTTATATAAAAAGAGTGCATAATATGTTAAAAAGTAATAGGCCTGGATATCGTAAAAATGCGGTAGTTTATTATTACACATAAAAAATGTATATTATATTATATCGAATAAGTCGGATTTTAAAAGACTTCGAGCACATATGACATATGAAGCCAAATCCTGTTTAGACATGAATTTTCTAGATCTATATCAATTCTTAATTATGTATGTTCATATTTAACTAGAGACACACCCTCGTTCCGCTCGGGCTCATAGATACATATTGAGTTTTAGTATAGATATCTTAGAGATGAGAATTTTGCTGCAGTAAAAAGTGTCCTATATATTGACCCAGAGACAACAACCCAGAAGCCAACTTTTAAATATTTATTTAATTTTAAAATAGAAGCCATACTTAAATATTTATTTAATTTTTTTAATATTTTACTTAAAATTATAAGTATAACTTGTTAAATGTGATTTTCTATTTCTTATTTTTGTTATACACACACACACACACACACACACACACACACACACACACACACATACACACACACACACACACACACACACACACACACACACACATAATCTATCATTTGCGCATTCGAATGTTCTTACTGTATACCCATATTTATAAAGATCGGTTTAACCGTTCTTGAGTTATAGCGGGACGGGATATATACAGACAGACAGACAGACACACACACACACACACACACACACACACACACACACACACACACACACACACACACACACATAATCTATCATTTGCGCATTCGAATGTTCTTACTGTATACCCATATTTATAAAGATCGGTTTAACCGTTCTTGAGTTATAGCGGGACGGGATATATACAGACAGACAGACAGACAAAAATTTCAAAAATGTTAAAACTGATGTCAATGAGTCATAAAACGAATATTTATGACGAAATTCGACAACAAAATTGAGTGTACAGACAGACTACAGATTTAGTAGTATAGATAGATATTCAAGAAGGAAATTGCAATAGTTTTTAAAGACGCTTTACGTTATTGCATTAAGGTTAGCGTAAATCAATCCCTTATAAGGACTGGTCAATAAATAAGACATGTTAAATCACAAGGAAAGATAGAAGGGTGATACCACTACTTAGAAATGCTTCATCGGGAAAACCAGTCAAGAACTAAGTTTGTACTTAGTAGTTTTCTTCGTTGTAGTTTGTTTTTCTTTGCATTTTCTTTACATTGGAAAAGAACAATATTGTAACTTTAAGTTAATGAAATTGTATTTTATTAGTTATTTATACACAAAGTAACGAATCTACACATATAAGTTAAATTGAAGTGTCTGTTTGTAGTATCAAAATAACAGCTTGTTACTAAATTCAGATGGAATTATATTCGTCATTTATAAGAAAAAACTTTTTGAAGTGAAACTTCTTTAGAATCGTTGTGATTTGAAACTCGATGAAACGAAAATGCGTCACGATAAAGAAAGAAATACATAAAAGTATAGGATTAAGTCGGAGAGAATGAGATTGAATCCATTCCCATGTTGCCATGGTAACCGTTGTTTATTTTTTGACATTTCTTTTTTTATATATATTATTCATCTCATTCTTTTGTCGATTTACTGAAGTTTCACTTCTATCGTGTGTGAATCGCGCACACACCCTTTTATTAAATTTTTGTCTGTCTGTTTGTTCCGGTTAATCTCTAAAAGGGCTGTAGTAGTACTAATTTAGCCTACTTTTATTTTAGAAAAAAAATTGTTGCGCTCAAAACAAGAGTACCGGGGTTGACCCCGAGTGAATCAAGGGTAAGTCGCAAATAGGCGTAAACATTGACTTATTCTTTTTTTACCGCCACTATTCAGCGATTATAAAATCTAGTAAGTTGTAACTTTTACGATTTATTAAATCCAAACATTCGTTGAAATGAAATGAAAAGAGAAATTAACAAACATGCAAACACTTTTAAAAAATAAGATTTCTTGTCACCCTAGTTTACTTAAAACACTTAGTGAAATGTCATTAGTTGATCACATATTGATGATCTCATAACCGCTGGAATTGATAGAAACCACAGTTTCTTTACAACTCAATATAGCTGGAAAAGGTCAAGCGAGCCTTTTATGTGGTTACGGCATAAATAAAACCCTTTCCTTTACGTAAGATATACAAGATTTAACGAGTCAGGAATTTTGATTCAAAGGATATTTTAATATATGGAATTTGTTTAACATTATTTTAAGCTGTTTTCATATACTGGTGCTAATTTTTAAACAGGGCTTCTTCTCTAGTTATGCAAGTCTAAAAAAAGGAATGTGTGATAAAAATAATATGAACTATCTTAGATTTAATCAAATTAATTGAGAGTTATCGCAAATATTCACACATTAATAGATTATTTGATTATTGACAGTGGTAGCCCAGCGATAGCGCTCGCTTGTATAGCCGAGTGATGCGGGTTCTAACCTGGGTCTCGCACTTCTGATATTTTCATGTGCAAATCACTTCTATCATGATCGCCACTTGGCTTACAGTGAAGGATAACATCGCGAAAGAACCTGCATGTCTGAGAAAACGAAGCATGTTTTCATAAGACATGTGAAGTCCGCCAACATGCACAAGGCCTGCGTGGTAGACTATGGCCTGCTCCCCCTTGTACTGAAGGAGGGATAGCCTCCCGTGTTCAGCAGTGAGACGTTAAAAAAAGGGACTGAAGACAATAGATTTTATTATTGTACTTTACATACAGAGAAGATCTTTATTTTCAACTTATTTACTTTGCAAATGAAATTCGCCTTTAAATCGCTTAATTAAAAATGAAATTTTAAAAATACAAACAAAAAACAATTTTTTACTAAAAAAGTTGTTTAAAATTTGAGAAAAAGACAATTCTTCTTAATTATCTGTGATTATTATTATCAAATATTAATTATAAATAAATATGAGTATTAAACACACCGTTGAGATTGATGAGATTATATTTTAATTCAGACATCGACAATTTCATTTGGCTTAGTAAAAATAATTAATAATTAACTCGTTGGATTTAGTTCCATGGTAAGGAACGAGAACCAAATGAAGAGCACCTACCGGGTCTCGAACCCACGACCGTGACACAGTAAAAAGGGTCATAAACTGAGCTAAGCTTATATGGTTATAAGGAATAAAAGCCTAGGCTAAAATATATTTTATCTAGTCTATTTTCTTGCCTACAATCGTTTCGTCTGAAGGAAACGGTTCATGAGTAAATTATAGTATAGGTATATTATACATAGAGGGTAGAGCTTTATGATGCGACTCTAATGGTATACGTATAATTTACAAAATTATCCTATATCCTTGTTATATTGATGCCTGCGGCGTCATGGCTACAAATATACTGAATTGAAATTAAAAATTACTTTTTCTTTTTATTTACTTTATCTACTTTATTGACTGTAGAAAACTCTTTTGATTTAATTAGTTATACCATATGAGTTAGTCCTATACTATAGATGGTGTAGTGGCTAGCATGTACGGTCATACATCGAGAGTGCCTGGGTTCGCGTCCTGGGTCGGGCCAAATTTAGTTATTGAGTCTTTCTGTATAGTTAGCCTCAGTAACAGCCCAGAGTTGGTGTTGTGTCACCCCCGTGCCTCAGAGAGCACGTAAAGCCGTCGCGTCAGTCCTGCGCCTTAACTCTCACTGGTCGTGTCGAGTACTCGTCTCACCGGAGTATGAGCTTGGCCGCCATGGCCGCAATCGGTCGGAGAAAATTAATACTATAGATGAGAAAAAGTATGTACCTTGTTCGGTTCTGTTGGTGAGACACCATGAAAATTCGCCAAAATTCGCCTCCCACAGAATGCCTCTTCTTCAGTGGCATCAGTGTGTATGGCTAAGTGCGTCGAGACCTAAATTTTATCAGATTATTTAAAAAAAACCTGAAAATACTGGTTGCTATATTTTCTAATTAATGTGTGTATGTATTATATTTGTTTGTGTGTTTCATTAGGTTACTACAGTTTATATTTCTTTTTCATGTTTATCTAATCAAAATGTTAACAACGAATTTATCATTTTGCACTCCGATTAAAACCATTATGAATAACTAACTTAGGCCAATCTTCTCATTATATAAGTAGGTATCCCGAAGGAAATCTAATTTCACAGAAAGCACGAGTCAATAAATTAACAGAAGTAATGTGAAAAATAAGAATATAAGTGGGCAAGCGTCTTGAGAATTGCTACGAATGTGCATTAAATTTTGGATGAGATACGAATTGGATTCAAATGTGGGTGTCAAGAAAAGCTGGTTTTATTTGAGCTTTACGTACTTATTTTTCAATGTCGTCTTGTAAATATAAAAGTAGTTTTGAGTAAAATGTAACAATACTTTGTTTTTACGTTATAGAAGTAGTTTACGAGACGTTTGTTGAACTTGTTTTCAGTATAATATGTTTTGGAATAAACATATAACTAAAAAAATTGCGAATGGAAATACTTGTCAATACTTACGTACGTGGATAATTGCAAGCGTAATATAAGGGGAAGTGGGAAGTAAAAATCATTTAACTAATATATTTTTCAAATTTTTTTCAGTATTTAGTTAAATATTATGTTGCATACTACTAGTAAATGTCCAATTCTAAATTCATACAGAAAAAGGGGTCATGCAATTTGCAAACATTGCTATAACAAATTATCTCATAGAAGCACAAGCTACTATACTTCTGTTGTTACATTTTGCACCAAAATTCAACAATTTGCATACCATAAGTAGCGATTCCAAAAATCCTTTTAAGCATTCAGTAATGAGAGCTGGACAAACCTTTACCACTCTCACAAAACAAACTTCATTAGAACCAGTGTAAGTAAAAATTAGGTCAATGGAAGGACTCACGTGTAGTTTACTGTACGAAAAGTTTTAGAATTTTTAGTTGGTCTATTTTCTTGTTTACAGCTGCTAAATACGAGAACATGTGGAAAGTATACTTTTTGGAAGGCCATATTTAATTGCCAGGTTGTTACAGTTAGTGGCTTAAAAATTCTAGGTGGAATCATTTTGCACATACTTTGCTTTTTGTTAGGTTCTTTTTGTTTAATTAGCCTTAATATTAAGAGATAGTCATAACGAATAATTAAAATAATTTAAAATAAAAATATAACTCATTCAGGTATTAAGACATGGCGATTTACATTTTTTATACATGTACTTTTTAATCTGTGTTTGATAATTTCAAGAAAATATATTTAACATACACATTTCGTATATCGATAAAGAAGAATAAACTGCTAACATTGAGCAAGTACAATAAGGTAATTAATACAAACAGACAAATTGGGACTGCAATTATTAGGATTCGATTAAGCGAAGTGAGGTTACGGCACTAGTACCTAGTTAATATTAATAAATAAATATGGAGGGACATTATCACAACAGCGCCATCTAGTTCCGTAGCAAGCTACGTTACGTGCTTGTGTTACGAATACCAGATAGTTGATATACTACACATATAAATTTTAAATACATACATATTATAAATATAAACACCCATGAATGGAGTACAAACAGAGTTCGTGCTTAGCAAATGAATGCCCTCAGTGGGACGTAAACCCGCAACCACTGGCGCAGAAAGTAGGGTCACTATCAACTGAGCCAAACGAGTCGTCTGATATAATGTATATCACAAATAGAGTAATTTCTTCCAATTTTTGAAACATCACTGTTAAAGTGCGCTGTATATAACCTAGTGCGCCTATAAAACCACTTCTATCTCTAATTCTAGCATGAAATGTTTCCCCAAACAACAATAACGTAGTCCACAGCATATTTCCAAGCGTAACTACCGACATGAATTCAAATGGCCATATAAGTTAGAAAACAACTAATGTATTCAAAACAGTAAGCTTTAACTGGTCACCCCTAAATTATAACATTGCTATCTTTTAATCTGTTCAGGCTTGGACGTATTTTGGTACAATTTTTGATAATATCCGTTTTATTTATGACACAAAACATCGTATGCCCTAAATTTTATCTTTATATAGAATCATTTTTATGGGGTTTGAAAAATGTTTATTTGTACGGATAAGGGAATAGGATTGCTTGATTGAATGGGTGAGATTTTGCTAATTAGACATTGGAGGTTTGATTCGACGCAGATAATAACTGTATTAATTACTTATTTTAAAAAGGCATATAGAACATTTTTTGTTTTAAAATAAAAAGTAATCTAGGTTTTTGTCAAAAAAATTCAAATTTTCCTAAGCCCTATATCTAAAAGACGAATTTATGTTTATCTTGATAGATATCCAAGTTTTCGTAATTTTTATTTATAGTTTTTACTTGACAATTAAATTACTGTCTGTTTATATTTCAATATTACTTTTTTATATTTCAATGTTCTTTGGGTGACTATTTCATATCATAATTAGTATCGTCTTCTTTTATCTTATTCATATCTTCATAGAGATGCGGAAATTAGTTCTCTTCTCTGTACACGTTTTTTTTAGTTTTCTGCATGACACTTATCACGTACTTAATCTTAAAGTAATATAAGTAAGTGACAAAAATGGAAGTTCATTAATTAACATGTTGGATTGTATTCACATTTTTTTTTAATTTTAACTTTTAAAAATGAAGGATAAAATTCAATTAGTACTTACCTACGTACATATAAAAAAATTGAAGTGTCTGTTTTTAATTTCAAATTAACAGCTTTTCACTAAATGCATATGAAAGTATTTACGGTACTTACGTCACAAAACATTTTTAAAAAATTTTGTCTGTCTGTCTGTTTGTTTCGGCTAATCTTTCAAACGGCTGGACTGATTTTGACGGGACAGATAGCTAATGTTATAAGGAGTAACTTAGACTACTTTTATTTTATTAGAAAATTATAAAACCGTTTGATTTTAACTTACGCTCAGCGGGTATGCTAGTTATGAATATATCCCAACCAAATTAACAATAAATTTTGATACTTTATTTTGTATTGTATTTTTGAACTTGTACCTATCTAAGAGAAAAATAGTTTCATCAATCAATAAAAATATATAATATATTAAGAATTTGGTATACCTACCATTTAATTAAAAGGTATTATTTAGGTGCGAAAATCGTAAATTTCATTATCTTTTAATTGAATTGTTAGAAGGTGAAATATGACAAAAGCTTCAATCTCCAAACAGGTCAAACAATTGGAAGATATGCCATTAATTTTGGTCGTAAATAGTAAAGACATTTAAAGAGAAAAGACCTACGAAATCAAAGTACACATGAATTAAATATAATAAATATAAAATATGTAGGATCATTATTACACACAGCGCCATCTAGTTTCGTGGTAAGGTATGAGGCTTGTGTTACGGTTACCAGATAGTTGATACACTAATCGTTAAAGGATTGTTAAATTGAAATGAGCGGATTGTAATTATCAATCTTTATTAATCTTTTTCTTATACATCTTTATATTTCCTTCATATATCATTATCTCGACACCTAATTACATTCTTTAATATTCAAAAGTAAAAAGAGGTTTACTATGTCTTAAAATTATTAATCAAACTCCCAAATATTTATAATTTTAAATACATAATTCGTGCTCAGCAAATGAATGTCCCCAGCAAGACTCGAACTTGCGACCGCTGACACAGCAAGTGACACTGCAAACTAAGCCAAGCGTGTCGTCATGTGTGATTATACGTCGTAATTGTATGATACCGGTGAATTTTTATTAAATTTCCGGATTCCCATTAAAGGAACAACAGGGGGCACGTTATAAATAAATCAGTAGCAAACGCGAATTCAATGGTAAACAGCGTGCTATTTCCGAATTTTTGTAGCCATAACAAATTGCTGAGAAACGCTCGCAAATCGGCTCCTTTGTTACCTAATTCTGTGCTTATGTCCGTAACACAGCTGCGTCCAATTTATTGCTTAACCTTTCCTCCTTACAGATGGAATTGAAGACTATAAATTATACTTCAAACCCAAATAAGGTTCATAAGTTACGATTCTAGGATGCCGGCCTAATAGTCTATCAAACCAAATAGATAAGATAAACCATCGTGAAAAACAAACGAAGTCGTCCATACAATGGGATTACTCGCTGTCTTCAGCTGAAAATTGACCTCCCAATATTTACTTAGGCTCCGATTATACCACATCGAGAATAGCACTTTAAGCTTTGGACGTGAATGGAATTTTTCATCTAATAAATTAGCTAGGTCTATGTGTTCAATCCAACTATTATAAATGCGAAAGTATGTATGTGTGTATATAAAAGTTTTTAAGCTCATTTTATATAAAGGGATTCTATGTCTTCAAGAGTGTTTGCCTTTTTTGCCAGTTTAATATCTTTGGAGAAGTTTTAAAAAATATTGCCTAATTGGGAACTCATTTTATTACCAATTGGAGTTACCGTATTATTTTTTAGTGGTTTAGTAAGTTTCAATTTAATGTAACTGTTAAAAGTAAAAGTTGTAATTTAATGTAACTGCAATCTTTAGTTGATAGTCCCTGTTATAAACATTGCTATTATAAATCCTACAAAATATATATTTAGGTCCGATTTCACCAATGGTGTCGTTATCGAAGAATAGCTATGCCAGGTATAAAATTATTCGCTGCATTTATTCTCAGAATAACTTATAGTACGTTTCACCACTTTGTAAGGACAAAAAGTTACTCCTAGTATTACTATTCTTAGATAAGTGAATGCAGACAAATTAAATAGGCTTGTCATGGTCTAGTACAGTATAGCATAACAGGACATTTCTAATTTAGTCGTCACTTTGAACTTGTGTCAATGCAGTATATTATCTATACTCTTTGTGTCAATGTGTCAGTGCTGTTTTTCAAACTAACTATCTGTAAAGTCACGCTGCCTGGTGTTTAAATTTCATTAATATGCTTTGTGTTGTGTTTATTGTTTAAAAAAAATATCTTAAAGGAAACGAAGTGCTAACTTATATGCTTATTTATATTTATTTATTTATGTAATGGTCACTCAGTAATAATGTACTCTAAGCGCTCAGGTGACATAATTTTGACACCAATTTGATTTTATCTGAGGAATAAGCCGGTTATTCCTTCAAAATTGGTGGTATAAGAGTTACTCTCGTATAACTTTGTTATGCTTAGGATAAGTAGTTGGTGAAATGAAAGTATGGTTATCTGAGAGTAAATAGCAGCTTTATCCTAGGAATAAAATTTATTCTACTTTGGTGAAATCGGACCTTAATGTACTAAGGCGCAGTTAATTTACGGTGCTAAAATTTACAAAAATTAAGTAAATTTTATTCTAAGCCGACACTTCATTAAAATTTCCTTAACTCGGACTTGCGATAAAATCTAGGACGCCTTAGAGCGAGGTCGTTGTGATAGTACTCGTGACCTGACTAGAGATAGTTTGATAAATAGAGTTAACAGTTCTTCAATTCGCCCATGGTATTTCCTTATTACATACATACTCTATTACTACATAATATTATAAAACAAAGTCATCCGCCGCGTCTGTCTGTCTGTTCGCGATAAACTCAAAAACTGCTGCACTCTCTGATGTGGTAGATAGAGCGATGAAGACATGAATTCAGCTTTCTGGAAATTGTGTATCATGGACTCTGGATAGTTGGAATAAAGTATTTTCTGGTGGATTATAAGATTTTATAAACTGTATCATCAAAATTGTCGACAAAAAGAGCAGGGGAATGATATCACTCCAGTTTATGACGGAGTCCGTTTTTGGGCAGAAATTTTGGATGAAAAATAATGCACTCGAGTGAAAAGAAAAAGAAACGATAAATTGAACGTTATTTTTTCTGTGTATGCAATAAATTGTTCTATTACTACAAATGGTTCCTCAGTTGAACTTTTAACCTGAGCGTTTTAAAAAATCACACTTCAGAAAACTTCATCGAAGGCGATTGATTTATTCAGTGCACAGCAAGAAATTAAGGGCGTATCCGTCCCCCGCTTCCTTGAACTTTAATTTGAGAGGAAATTTTCTTCACGACAAAATAGTTGCTACAACTTAATTTATGAGGAAATTTGTTTCGACTGAAAAGGCGTCGCTGGTCACGTTTTAAATTTACAATTTCGCCTTTGAAGCCTTCGGAAAAGTTTACATTATAATATTTTTTTATCTTGCAATTTCTTGCTTGTTTCCATTTTGTTGTATTAATATTGAATTCTAAGTTAAGTGTTTCTTAATTAAATATTTATAATTTGTAAGTTAAATTTTATTTGATGATTGTACGTAATATGTATGTATATATTAACTGTAATTTTGAATTTCAGTTAATCTTTAAAGTTATTTAATTAATAAATAAAAAAAATCCTTAATATATCCGATTAACTATAGGATATTTTTAAGTGCGGGAAAAGATATCATCTCTGAGAAATTCACACTAACCGTGAAAATGTTAGTAGGAACGAACCGGAGCGAGGGAAAAGAGAAGCTCATAAAACATTAGTATGAATATTACATGAATGCGAATTAACTAGAAAAATTATGCTTACATATAAAAAGGTACGAATTTAAGGGCTTAAATTAAATAATGAATAACAACAGATAAAAAAGCGAAAATTTCGCTGCCATAACTCTTTACAGGTTGGTACTGTTATATACCATTTTACCTTCTTTTGTTCTGGAAACAATGATTGTAGTAATTTTTCATTGTAGTTATGTCTTAATTAGTCCCGTATTTACACTTTTAGTATATGTAACATACAAAAAATACTTTTTATTCAGTATAAGCGATTCACCCTCGATCTGCAATTAAAAACTTTTGACTCGGATTTTGAAATGTGATAGAATACATGCTGATTATTTATCATATCAAATTTCGAAATCTGTACAGTGGTTTTCTCGTAATACAATCACCAACAGGCAGACTGACGGGAAGAAAGGTAGAGGGATAGAAAGCCAGAATAAATTAAAATCCACTAGATTTAGATGAAATTTATTATGATGAAAGCTAGGTTTTCGGGTCAACTAAAACAATTTTTTATTGCTGTAAAATAATTCATCTCTGAAAACGCTACAATGTACCTAGAACCCAAAGCGGGGTTAAGCGACTACTGATGATATAAACTGGTTTATTCTAATAATGCCACCATTGCCGCCTAGTGAACTGAAATTTTTGTAGCATGTTTTTCCATTTATTTATTTATAATTTATTTATTATAAGAACACTAACAATATGTACACATGTAAAAATATTTTTAGTACATTTTAAGCAAAGGCATAATTCTATTAGGTACGTAAGAAAATTGAGAATGAATTTCATTTAAACATATTCATCTAAAGAGTGAAAATGGTGTGTAAACTTTATATAATTTCTATAACAATATATTTAATTTATATTGTTGAAGTGAACTAGTACGTAATATTTCAATACACCGAACTCTGTTAGTACCAAAATATCTTTAGCGTCGTACAAGTCTGCATACGAGTTTATATACAATGTATCATGTTGCAAGACATATGGTAGCCACAACCTCTTGGCAAACCAAAAGTGACATCGAAATTACTCTATCCACTGAGACCCAGTTATTAAGAATTCCTTGACTATCCCGTTGGTCTTGTAGCAAGTAAGTACACCTGCAGGTAGTATGTGCTTGATAAAAGACCAACTACAAATATTTTGGATTTAAATATTGGAAAGGGTTCAGAAATTATGGTAATTTAAAGGAAGGAAGGTTATTTTTGGTTTAAGTCAGTAGCTGCTGGATAGTTAGCAGCGAAAATCTCGTTCTGGGAAATCTGCTTTTTGTATAACACTTTTAGATGTACTCAAATGTTTACGAATTTAAAATTTGCATAAAATAACACCTGTCTTGCAAATACCACTATAAATTGTAATATCATAAAATTAACTAAATTAAATCAATGAATTTGACGACACGTTTGGCTCATTTGGTACTTGGTAGTGACTCTACTCTCTGCGCCAGCGGTTGCGGGTTCGAGTCCCGCTGGGGGCGTTCATTTGTTGAGCACGAATGTTTGTACTCCAGTCATGGGTGTTTATATTCATATTATATATATTTTAAAATTTATATGTGTAGTATATCAACTATCTGGTATCCTAACACAAGCACGTAACGTAGCTTACCACGGAACTAGATGGCGCTGTTGTAATAATGTCCCAACATGTAAAAAAAAGAATAAATAAATAATTTGGGACATTAACACAGCACCATCTTATTCCACGGTAAGCACAAGGCTTGAGTTATTATGGGTACCAGATAGTTTATACATTACATATTATATAACTTTAAATATACACATATATAAATTTTAGCACTCATGACTGTAAGACAAATATGTCTGCTTGTCTGCCAGCGAGATTCTAACCCGCGACCGCTGGCACAGCAAGTAATCAAGATTATAGAAAAAAAATCAAACATCAAAATGATTAAATAAGAATCAAAATTTACAATACATTTTTGAATTCAATAACGAGGTCGCACCAAACGCGATCGCGTGTGACGTCAATATGCTTTACTCATTATTACATGAAGTTGATACGAGTACGTTGTTTTAACTTTTTTCACATTTTTGTATGTACGAGTATATTGTGCATAGAAGCTGTCAACAGAGTACTTTTTTGTAACAAAGTGATGTCATTCACATACGTGACCATGGTACGTGACAATCAATCATGGCGGTTCGTAGTCACATGATTATTTTAAAATTCTGTCAATTTTAAATTGTTTTTATATTTTTTTTAATTTTTCACCTAAAATCGTAAACTATCTATACAGATCTTCTTAGAGTAATTAAAGTGTATGTTTGTATCATCTATGTAATAGCTTTGTACTCGTTCATTAATAAAAATTAAAAAAGCAATATATACAAAACGAATCACCCTAATAGTGATTTTGTAGTAATGTTTGTCCATTCTCGACGACGCTGGTGCATGGTAAGACTCAAATGAGTTTATGATTGTACCTTAAATTCCAATCTTTTTGGTGTTGTAATGTATGAACTATTTAATAAATAAATAAATAATAAATAGTATGGTATGGTATGGTAAGGTTAGGTTAGGTTAGGGCTGGGCACGGGCTGGTTTCCGCAACCCGACGACCTAGCGCCTATTTTGCGCCTATTTAGACATGTAATTATGTAGTGTAATTACGAGTACATACAAACAAACACTAATGTCTGGAACGACTTGACAGATTTTAACGGGATTTTCGGTGGCAGGTTTTAAATTTTAAATGGAGTAACTTAGGTAATTTTATTTAAAAAAGAATTAAGGATTCACTCAAACATTAATTAAGCGTATCATAATTTTTGAAATACAATACGAAAATTATTTTTATACCATATTCTTAGTTCAACGTAGATAATTAGAACTTATTATTTTATTCTTAGACTTAGAAATCTTATTTAATTGTTAATATAAAAAGTTTAAATTTATTTCCCGCTATGCTCAGAACTTGCGTATATCGGTTTACATTACACGCAAACTAATTACAAACTAGTAAGTTCAGTAGTTGCAAGATCATATTTAATTTTTACTTAATTAGGTGAAAATTCTTAATTATTAAGAAAATTGATTAATGATCAAAGAAATCGATATTATTCGTTAGTTATTTTACTTCGTGAATGACTATTCACCTTTATCTGATTTTCGGTCAAAGTTTATTGCAAATCATTCTTAATTAATACTTCAGTGAAAAAAAATAAAACAGATAGACAGTGGCAGCTCAATAGTAACGCGCTCGCTGCGTATAACCGAGTAATGTAGGCTCAAATACGGATCTCTTATTTCTGATATTTTCATGTGCGAATCATTTCTAACATGATAACCACTTGTCTTACGGTGAAGTAAAATATCGTGAGGAAACCTGCATGTCTGAGAGAACCTAGTAAATTTTCGAAAGATATAATAATATGAAGTCCGCTAACCCAGTCAAGTACCAGAGTGGTGGACTATGGCTTGGTTCCCCTAATATTGAATGGAGGCTTATGCCCAGCAGTAGGACGTTGAAAAGGGCTGAGTAATACTATTAAAAAAATTATGTAACATTATCTATACAAATAAATAAGATTGAAGTGCCAATATTATGTATTTAAAACGGTACCTCTACGATGAACTCTATTTTTTAATTTTTGTCTGTCTGTCTGTTTTGTTTAGTGAAAGATATTGACGGAAATTTCCTTGGGAGATAGCTGATGGTATAAATGGTAAGAAATGAAATGGCATGAAAAAACTATAAACGTATCTAGAAACGAACCTGAGCAAAAAATTTGCTTGTTACCGTCTATGATAGTTTGTACAAGGTCGAAACAATAAAGCGCAACTTATTATCTACATAGCATTTACGAATGAATCACTTTTTCTAAATTAGATGATTTTTTTGTTTTGTGACCTTCACTAGTATGATGTTTTAAGTCTTTATCTAATGATAGACACATCCGTGGAATTTGCCCTGCATTTTATCACTTTTAGACGAAAAAGCGTCCTACAATAACTTCATTTATAGATATCGAATATAGTAAAATATTTGTTTTTCTCTTATAATATGAATATAATAAGTTTCGATTGAATAATTATTAACTAACCTATTGTTAAAAAGATACTTAGATTAAATCATTCATATCAACGGGCGTGCGGTCAATATAGATTTATAACAATTGAAAATCTATTGTGTCTCGTTTGTTCGCGTTGACGGGTTAAGTAAATATTATATTTGTAGCTTAATAACCCTAGACATGCTTCCAACATTCGTCATTAGCAATAAACAAAACATTTTCATATGAATGCAGAATATAATTAAATGAATTATTTCGAAGAGTTCTAAATGAGTTTGAATTAATACGCCAAAAGAGCCCTCAAAAACCATATATAATGATAGACAAATCTTTATAATAGATACACCCTATGGCTTTGTGTCTGCATTTCAAGCCTCCGAAAGGATTTTTAATTAAAATAAATAAACAGAGCAAACTACATTATTTTCAAATCAAATATGAATATGCGAATGTTATTAACATGCAAGTTTAGTTTTTGAAAGTCATTCATTTCGTTAGCAAACGAGCTGAATTTTTTATAAAGGGCTTTTTAAGGGTAGGTTTATTCTGGTACAATAAGAATATGAAGTTAATTTTTGAATGATGATAATATATTTCATTTCATGATTAACAGTTAGGATAAATAAAAGGGATGGAGGAAAGGGATGAATCTCCGTTTTTGAAGTAATAGATTTGGTATGAATGAAACTTAAGTTTTTGTACTAATGAAGCGATGGAAAGTCTGTGGTAAATCGTTCGATCGGTTCAAATCCGAGTTCAAAATCTCGCACCTCTGATATCTTCATGTACTAATTATTTTTATCATGGTTATCATTGTCTTTCGATGAAAGAAAACTTTGTGAGTAAAACTGCATGTCTGTGAGAACCTAGCAAGTTTTCGAAAGACATGTGAAGTCCGCTAACCCGCACTTAGCCAGCATGGTGGACTATGGCCTAGTTACCCTTGTACTATAGGGAGGCCTCTGCCCAGAAGTAGCACGGTAATAAGGGCTGATACATGTACTGCAGACTTTTAGACTTTCAGGATATAAAACAACTGACTAATGCTTACTTGAAGTAATAGTAAAGTTTGTTATTTAATGAAAAAATATAATAAATTAATGATACAAGATTTCGAAATTTATATTTTATATTAATTTAATCTCTCAGTAGGTATTATAGAAAATTTTAAATTTTCATCCTCTTTAAGCTCTAATGTAAAATGATAAGGCACTTTGCAAAGCGTTCGCTTCGAATCTTCGTTGTAACGAGGAAAAGTTGAGGTATCAAGGTACTGGGATACCTACCGCGCCTCAAAGTTTTTATTGAAGTGGTTATATGTTGCCTATATTATATATAATATGAGTTAGAAGATTATGGCAACTTTACTCGCGTTTATTAAAATAATTTTCTATGTTTACTTTGAAACTTTTGTTAATACCCTTAATCGGCACTTTTTAATACATTGTTAGTTCTATTAATTATTTTATATCATTTGAATAAGTAAAGGATTTTTTTAAAAGGAATACTAATTTAATATTGTGTATTAAATATACAGAATATATTTTGAAGTGAAAAGAGTGAAATTAATCAATTTATATTATTCTTTTAGATTGCTCTCTAGGATCCTATTGATATTATCAACTAACTAACGAAGCAAAGACAAAACAGTTTAGTACCGTACCTAATTTTATTTGTAACCAAATCTTTTTTGTCTAATAGCTTTTGACAAGCACTTAACTATCCAAAATCAACACCAAAGTGTTACCAACAAAAAAGATTCAACCACTCGGTGAATACTAGTATTCGGTGAATAGTAAAATTAAATTTAGCCGATTTATAACGAGTTTTATTATAACGAGACCTATTAATAAAAAAAAATATAAAGTATGTAGATTTGTTGTGAAATCGGCCACCAATTTAACGTGACGCTTGAGCAGTCCTACGACAAGGTGGTCCGCCTTAAATTCATCGAAACTTACTACGAGTAGTTGTGGACTGCGCAAGACCGGCTGTAGTGGATATTTTGGAGGAGACCTATGTCTGGTTAATGTCTTTTGGCTGAGATAAAGAAGAATTTCAGATAAAAATATAATAATATAATGATCTTTTCTTTTGAGAAATAAATTCTTTAAACCTATCTTGACTCATTAAATATCTAATAAATAAACTAGATATATATTTGTACTGCTGTATTGTTTTGGATTGTATCAATTAAGAGGATTGTAGAATTGATTGATTGAGATTGTAGGCTTTTGTAGTCATAAAATATTTAAGATTCGATTTTATTTCTCTATTTTCATTTATTAAAAAAAGTCCCACACGTTTAGTTTTCTTTTTCTAGGAAGAAAATGTTCTTGAAACTACTTTATGGTATTTAAAATTGTTAAAAATAATTGATAACAAATTAAAAATAAATACAAAAAGTAGCTCTTCCGGATTACTCGTACCATTTCGAGCCGATTGAAATTTTTCTACAACTATAATTAAGAGATACATTTATTTCTAGTGACGAAATACAAGTTCCGTTCTAAACAAGGAATTTCAGCTTTGGTTTAACTATACTGCTGTATAATTCAAAAGCCGTATTGTTGCTCGTAACATCTAATCTAATTACAGCCAAACTGAGTAAAATCGTCCAAATCAAAGATATTTAAACTCCCATTAGTGATGCTGAAACTATCAAATTATACTGTTTGTGACGTGATCGCGCCTAATTCGATGGTTCAGGATTTGCTAGTACATTGAGGTACATTTTGGACTTGGGTTGTATGAAAATAAAATGTGATTTACGGCTTTTTTGAAAAACTTGGGTTTCATTTGATATTTTGGTTTTAAATTATGTTATAATTTCTTATCACAAAATTATTTATAATCTGTTTTTTTTTAATATTTTTTTACAATGCGACATATTAAAAGTAGAGTGTAGTTAATCATTATTAGACTACAGTATGAAGTTAGTTGTAAATCTTCCTTTAGTATAGTTTCATTTCTATACTATTATTGAGGAATGTAAGTGTTCATGTTTACCTCAAATTTTGAATAATTATTATAATATACATAATGTCGAATTTAAACCACTGAGTGAACACAACTTCACTTAATTTTAGATAACGTAATTTTAATCATCCCCAATTTTCCACGTTCATAAATTAATACACTATTATATTCTGTAACTTCTGTCATTACTAAAACATTACATCTTGCGTAATAAATGCTATTTCAGAATAATAATGATAGTATCAGAATATAATGTGACAACGCGTTTGACTCAGTTGGTAGTGACCCTACTTTCTGCGCCAGCGGTCGCGGGTTCGAGTCCAGTTAGGGGCATTAATTTTTTGAGCACAAATGATTCAACTCCAGTCATAGATATTTATATTATGTATAATATGTATGTATTTAAAATTTATATGTGTAGTATATCAACTATCTGTTATCGTAACACAAGCCTCGTAGCTTACCACGGTACTAGTTGGTGAAGTTGTAATAATGTCCCAATCGGATTTTCCTCAATCTGAGTCCCAATCTGAGTTTCCAATCTGAGATTAACGGAAAGGCAGGTGTAACATTAAAAATAAGTATAACTAGACATCTCGACTTTATAATACCGTTATAACAAATATAAGAAGGCATGTATAATGTATAATATGTCACTAAAGTTCTATACTAAAGTTAAGCTTTGCTAAAAGATGTTTAAAAATTTATTTTTTAATTTATAAACCAATTTTTTTGACGACACCTTTGGCGCAGTTGGTAGTGGCCCTACTTTCTGCGCCAGCGGTCGCGGGTTCAAATCCCGCTGGGGGAATTCATTTGTTGAGCACAAATGTTTGTACTTCAGTCATGGGTGTTTATATTTAAAATATGTATATATTTAAAATTAGTAGTATATCAACTATCTGGTATCTGTAACTCAAGCCTGGTATCTTACCACGGAACTAGATGGTGCTGTGTGTAATAATATCGAAAAAAATGTAAAAAATGTAAATGTACGCGTCTACTTTAACTGGGTTATATTGTGCATTCGATTTTAAATTTAAAATATATTCGATTAAAGTGTTAAAATACTGCAATGCTGTTTGTACATGATTGCTAATGAATTTTCAATTCCACTAGTAAAAACCTGACTAAAATTTTTTTTAATTTTTTAATTTGAAATTTTTGAATTTTGAATACATCTTAATATATATATTTCTTGTGTGCGTGTGTATGTGACTGAACTCCTCCTAAACGACTGGACCGATTTTGATGAAATGTTTTGTGCGTGTTCGAGTGCATTCGAGAATGGTTTAGATTCACAATTCGGTCCACTACAACATGTATTTTTTGAATTAATTAGCTATTTATACATTTACACAATAAATGAAATATCCAATTATAAACAAGTCGTTGCTAGGCAACGTTGTTTTGCGCATGCGGACAGGACAACGTCTGTCGGGTCCGCTAGTACATATTATAAATATAAACACCCATGACTGGATAACGAGCATTCGTGCTGTACGAATGAATGCCCCCAGCGGGACTCGAACCAGCGACCGTTGGCGCAGATAGTAGTCAGTCGGTCACTACCAACTGAGCCAAACGTGTCGTCGTACAATTTAAAAGTTAAATTTAAAATCTGTATTTCTTTTATTTAACCGACCCCGAAACTTGAAATACTCGAACTTTGTATCAAGTTTTATGAGTGGATGTGAAAGGAATACTTTGAATAACTGAGAGCATCACATAAAACGGTTAACCTCACTTTATGAATTTATACCAAAATCGTAGTAAAGTGGAACATGGACTAGTTTAAATCCATTGAATAAAATACGATTTCTCGATTAAGCTTTGATAATTTTCTTAATAGTGCAGTACTAGGAGCTTTAAGCTTCCGAAGCTCATAGAGAAAGCTTCTATGTAGTACCAGTGGATTTCATGGCTATATATCATGAATTCGTCAATACATTCATCATTCCCGGGTTGAGAAATACATGGAGAAATATCCTTTAATTCAGATTGCAGTAAAAATCAAAATCCAACGTCCTATTCTCGAATATGCTATACAACTAAAAGAGCCAAACAGAGAGACACATAAAATTGTATATAAACGATTCAAAGCGTTTTTTTATCATAAGTTTTAAGAAGAATCCTTACAGAATCCATAATAATTATAAAACTTAACAGTTTGTTTAATTGAACTAGAGGTTATATTATGACATCACATGGTAAAATAGTATGTAAAATCTAAGAATTTTGTTTTAGGTCTTTAGAACGCGGGCGTAGCCGCGGGTAATGCTACTAAAATATAAATTTCAACGATCTTTTACATTAAATTTGTATTTAATAATTTTAGTATCTGAACGGCTGAACCAATTTTGATGGGACTTTCACTCGCAGATATTTAATATTACAATATTATAAGGAGTAACTTAGACTACTTTTATTTTACTAGAAAATTATAAAAACCGTTTATTTTTAGTTTGCATGTTATCGTAAGAATATAATTCAGAACTATTCAACTAACCAGCTCTAACAACCTAGTGATTGAGTGCAATTCATTATACGTAAAATCAATAAATCATCGATTGGTAATACGAAACTGTTTCCGAGCAAACAATTGCTTAACTCGTCCATCATCAGCATGAATTTGCAAAGCATTAGCTCTCGTTACATTATTCGGATACTCTTTACCATGACGAGATCCGTTTTACCAATGGCTTTTATATATTGGGTCGTGTTTCATTCTGCTCTTTGATTGTAAATGTCTGTCTATTTATACCTAATGCCAATACGTTAGTGCGATTTAAATTAAAATCGTTTTGCTTTATGATACTAGTATTGAATTAAGCTCCTTAACGTCCCACTGCTGGGCACGGGCCTCCCTTCAGTACGAGGGGAATCATGTCATAATTCACTACGCTGGCCTAGTGCGAGTTGGCGGACTTCACATGTCTTTCGAAAACTTGCTTATCAGATATGCAGGTTTCCTCACTATGTTTTCCTTTACCGTTTATATCTTTATCTTAACAAAATCTTTAAATATAAACTACGTTCAAAATATAAGTCAACTAGATACTATGTTTTTGAGAGAATTGCAATGGTTTCTATCATTTAGTATTTACAACACAATACAATATTATAATACGTTATTATTGCTTCATTGAGGTCAAGATTGCTGTATGAATTTTATATGCTAACGGATGAAAGTATTCGCTTATAACGAAAGCAAAGCATTTCGCTTAGACGAGTCCCTAGGTACTTGACAGTAGCCTACGTTCCAGTGTACATTCTATGTATTTAATTTAATCAAAATTCGTTTAGCCGTTAGAGTTAAGGAGTAACAAACATACACACATATAAACTTTGGCATGTTTATTTTAGTCTATTAAAGAACCTTGCAAGGAGCAATGACGTTATAATAGTTTCATTTTAATTATATTTTTTTATGGGTTTTAACATTATGACAACAGCGCCATCTAGTCCCGTGGTAAGCAACATTACGTACTTGTGTTACGGATACCAGATAGTTGATATATTACACATATACATTTTAAATACATACATATTATAAATATTAACCCCATGACTGGAGTACAAACATGCATGCTCAACAAATGACTGCCCCCAGTGGGACTCGAACCCGCGATCGCTGGCGCAGAAAGTAGGGTCACTACCAACTGAGCAAAACGTGTCGTCGATATGAGATATAGGTCATACCTAATGTATTCTTAAGTTAAAATAGGTAACAGCATTACTGCTACGTGTGACTCAGCACGCAAAGTTTTGATTTGGCTAACGCCACAACTAAGATGGTGGTCTCGTAGAAAGTTCTAAGTATTTTCAGAAATAACGACTTACGAGTATATACCAAAACGAGAGGACTCTTCGAATTTCTTACAAAATTACTCTAACGCCAAGTGCTTTTCAAAATACGTATAGAATTCTTGGCATATCTTTAAGATATCCAAATGTTTTAAAATTAAGTTTTTAAAAGCGTTTTTTTTATATTTTTGAATGTAGCTTAACTTAATTTTTTTGTTTGAGGATAGATTTAGCGTCTACATCAATAATAGTAACTATTTAATGAGATTAAATTTAGAATAAATCTATCTTTATATATATAATTCTTCTGTGAGTGTGTATGTCACTGAACTTCTCTCAAACGACTGGACCGATTTTGATGAAATTTTTTGTGTGTGTTCAAGGGGATCTGGGAATGGTTTAGATTCACAATTTTGTCCGCTGGACAATGTTTTTTTAATTGCTGTTCGTTAGTCTCGCTAAAACTCGAGAACCGCTGCACCGATTTGGCTAATTTTGGTCTTGAATTATTTGTGGAAGCCCAGAGAAGGTTTAAAAGGTGAATAAATATGAAAAAAAAGTTTAGGTCTTTTATTTATCGATTGAGGCAGTACGAAGTCTGCCGGGTCAGCTAGTATATTATATTATTAAAAAAAATGCACTGATTCAACTCAGTATTTTTTATATGTATAGATAAAATGATTAACTTTATACTATTTATTACTATTATCGTCGCCGTATTTAAACGCCTATCATACGATATTTTGTTTGAATTAAAAGTTAAGAACAAAAAGTTCAATACAATAATTAAACTGTCGAATGATAATGAAATAGAGGAATGCAGTAAGAGTATATAAAATATTTATTACTTAACTTTGTTATGTAGTTTAAAATCTACAAATTTAAAGTTAGCTCAAGATTCAACAAAACTTTAACTAAAAAGGTTTATAACTAAGTTATTTCGTATTCTAAGTTTAAACGAGCTTCGAGAGAAGTGCCAAACCAGATACTAGGTCGGAAAGCTGTTTTAAATACTATACAAGTAACTGTCGAATTAACATGGCCTTCTGCAAAATTATGCCTCGCGTACGGAATTAAGAAAAGTGGAACAATTGTGGACCATTCATTTTTTTTTATTTGAGCAAATATTCATAAATATTAAACATTATACCGACTTCAAAAATAACGAAATACTGTTGAGCTTTTAATTGAAATAATTTAGGATTTTTTGTGTATATTATATGATTTATTCAGTGCAATGTGATGCTCAATGATATTTTTTTTATTGCATAACTTACGCATTAAGGGTAGCATCTCTTTTTTCAGAAGCACTCATATAAGAACTAATATAAAAATGTATTCTGAGATAGAATATAATCATTTTCATATTATTTTTATTTTCACCTACAAATATTTAAATTTTAACATTATGTGTAGAAACTTTTTTGGTTATGAGTTTAATAACTTAAATATTTTTAAATTAAGTACTGTTTCCTATCTTTGATAAAGGTAATAACTTTATAATAGAGTATTGTGTTTTTATATTCTTGAAATCTTGGCACTCTACACTCAACCTATTACGTACAGGATGTAATATCAACTTTTCTGTACATTTTTGTACTAAAAAGCTACATTTCCAGAATTTTACAATCTCAAAGCGTGTACCATAATAGTACATCAAAACAAACGTTTTACAATTCTCAAGATCTTGGAAAAATTCCAAAATTCCATTTTAAACGTTTTAAAATCGTATTTACGCGTAATATTTTATGTAATAAATTATATTTGTAGAAAATTTTATAAACTTTACAGTATTAGATCGAAAATTTATCACTTTAATAAGTACTACTACTGTACAGGGAATGTGATAGCCTCCAGGCTACTTCAATGTTATTTAATAAAATCTTTGAAAATTAAATTTTAACTTATAAGAAAGAGAAAGTAAATTAATATTATTAGCCCTGTCAACTTCCTTTTAATTAGTTCTTTTTAGGTTTAAGGCTTCTTCTTTACAACATTATACGACTCATGACGTTCAAAAAAAACAACAATATTATATTAATAAATAATATATTATGTATTTTGGGTTGATTTTGAATTTGATTTTATGAAATGGCTTTAAAACCTCTTTAAAAGTTAAAAAATTAGTACTATTACTGACTTTCGTAACGGTTTTATACTTAGAAATTAACTGCTTCTCACTAACATTGCATTCTCACAATGCAAGAAGACCTCATGTCTCATATTGACTGTATATCAAACGACTTGTTAAAATTGCATTTGGCATTATATTGTCATGTAGGGCCTGTTACTTGCATTCTAGTGTGGCCTGATCCCTTTAGAAAAATAGTTAAAGGTCTGAATTATTAATATTTTAAGTATTAAACAACCGCAGCTAGAATATTCTATCAAAAAGGTTTAAAGTCTTGTTTATGAATTTGATTTATATACGTTCTTTTATTATGATCAATGGGAAACGCTTATTTTACCATATGCGTTTCAATAACTTTTTACTATCTGCTGGATTTCGTATGGTAGTTTGTATGATTTTCCCATGAAGAGGATTTAGAAATTGTTAACTGAACACTTGAAACGTTTTCGTATTTATATTGAAAAACTAATCAATTTTTTTAAATTTGTTTCAGATATAAGTGTGAATAAATCACAACATGAAAATGAACGAAAATTGAAAATATGACGATATTATTAACTGTTTAAGTTCCTTTAAAACATTCCATTATAATGTACCACAAAGGTAAAGAAATGATAGTTGAAAAAGTATGCCAAAATAAAAGTGAATAATGATCAAAATGACAGTGTTATTGCAAGCCCTAGCGGTGTGCATGACGTGCATCTGCCTTCAGTTTATTGGTAAGTCAATTATTATTATTAGCACCACAACAAAGTACTCGTATTATAAACATATTTATCTCTTGAAATCTATTAAAATTATTTTATAGAAAAAATGTTCGACGACACATTTGGTGATCGCGGGTTAGAGTCCCATTGAGATCATTCATTTGAGACACGAGCACGAATTTGTATCCATAACATAAGCCTATCATGCTTACTATCGAACTAGATGGTGCTGTGTAAAAAAAAATACCGAATTAAGTTTATATAATATGTTATAAAAATAAGTCAATACAAAAGGTCTATTAATAATCATGCTAAGATATAATCTTGTCAATATGCGCAGTTTTATACTGTTTAAATCGTCTTTTTAGAACTCTTGAGAAAGAAGAAAAACGAGAACAATTTTAATCGCCCCTCCTAACACCCAGACCAAGTCGTATATAATACTTAGAAATGTGTGCCTAAGTAACTATTGCCTGCGAGCAAGATTAGGCTTTGCTACACAAAACCGAATTAACTATGCATTATTTAAACGCAAACTCGTTGGAGGTTCAAGGGTGTAGACAAACAAATCTTATTCCATTATTATACCTACTGTAAGAGTAAGATAATTATAATAGTTTATTTTAAATAATCCTTCATTCCGTAAAAACTTATATCACTGGTTAATTAATAAAACTTTTTTTAAATAAATATAAAAATAGTATGTATCGATAGCGCATTAATGACTTATTGTTTTATGAAGCAAGCGAAGCCGCGAGAGAATACTAATACGCCTAAAGGAACAATTTTAATATTAATAATTTTCGAATATTTTATAAAAGATATACTATGGTAATTTTATCAAAATCAAATGCACTAACCCATAACTTTCTGATAACACAATATTTCTTAGGAAATCTTACTATAACATCAAAAAATGTGAATGATGACAAAAAACAAAAATTCCAAATAAACATTACCGTTTGAGATAAAAGGAGCAAAACAGCACATTTTCCTTATCACTGGCGTTGTACCACTTTTGGTGTGCAAAGCACCTATGATGCGTGACTTAATCGCCCCACTTTTACTCACTTTGAATATTAAGCTTACGTGGGTTGTAGGGAAATTCCTTTGCCGTAGAACTATGTTTTATACTGTATTGTAGATGCTCTCATTATTGCAGGCTTTTGTTAGAACCCATCACACTGTTTGTAAGTTTAGTTTTATATATTTTGTAGTTGTTATAAAGACAGTGGTAACGCTCTTGCTTGGATAACCGAGTGATGCGGGTTCAAATCCGGGTCACGCACCTCTGGTATTTTTATGTGTGTAATCTTTTCTATCATGATTACCACTTGTCTTGGTGAAGGAAAACATCGTGAGGAAACCTGCATGTCTGAGAGAACCTAGCAAGCTTTCGAAAGAAATATAAAGTCTTTTATTAAACTTGGTTTTATTAATATTTTTTAAAATAGCAATAATTATCCTATACCCGATTATAGGTATTATAAATAAAAAAATAAGTATAAATTATTAATCATTAAATTCATACAACCTTTGCCGTGTACAAAGCGAATTTCGAAATCCGAAATAAAAAGAAGCATATCAATGGATAAACCAAAGCTAGTACCGGTACAAAAGTGTAAAAGGAAAAGCATTTCATATTCCGGATGCACGAGTTCACGTGCCAGCGCGGGCCAAAAATTCCAAAAGCCGCTGAAAATAACTGAACCAAAAGCTCTGTACGCAACCCAACATTGTTAACGTAGCATAAGATCTGACATCTCATTACCGTATGAGTGCTTATTTGTGGATTTGGTCGTCTAGGACTAAATATTTGTTATGAATTTCGTTTAAGTCTTCTCTGACACTATAATGTACCTATGGGTTTGATTCCCCGTCGTAGTAGAGTTTAACTTGTAGAGTGTAACTCGTTTACCTACTACTAGTATAAAGTGAGCATGTGTCTTGTAGCTTAATTTTAAACAAGTTAAATAAATCTGATGATTAGATATCAAAAAATATTTCTATCAATTATTGAATAACCTAATAACGCTACTAACTATCAAAATTATACCTAGTATGCGGTGAAAGTCACGATCAAAAATAAATACCCCCTCTATACGTTGGCGGACGCATCCGAAGATGACGTCTGCAGATGCATCTGCAGACGTGTAGATGAGGCATAATAAAACAGACAATTACAGTTAGTGTTAATACTTTCCTATAACTGAGAGACTTTGTACTTACAGAAGTAATAAAATTCTATATATTAGTAGAGCAACATATACAACTAATATTTTAGTACCCCGTAGTAGTACGAATTGAGGTCATAAAAAAGAGAGTAAATATTATTACGAAAATAAAATTCTTATGGTACAATAATCAAATGAAATCAAACCAACTCATAATATTACGAAACGGCACTGACTTTATGTGGATATTTAGAAAAATCTCTACAATACGCTATGGGTTTATAAGAAAATGTTTGAGAATTACAAAAACGCTTATCGGGGGAATAATAATTTTATCGTCGCAAGAATATTTTCCCTTGTATTTAAGAGCAAAGCTTTCAACAAGCAATATACTCTATGGCTTTCAACTTAATAAGACTAGCAGAGGCATTTGTAGGCAATATTTATATTTTATATATTTTTTATACTAACAGTGTTATAAAAGACTAGCAGTACCCGTGGCTTTGCCCGCTTTATGTTTTCAACCGTTATCGCATTATCCGATTATTATGAATATATTATCTTGGCGATTCGAGACCTTTATATAAATACTTCCTTTACTTTAATTTGAAGGGAGATTTTGTTGTATGGAACTTCATTATTGAATGCTAGATGGCGTTGAAGTAGTAGCTAGATTTTGAGATTTTTTGACAAATATTTTTTTATCGTTCGTAAAAAATATTTTTTTAAAACAAAAATATTCTATGTTACTTCTAATACCTCCAAGAATATGTGTACAAAGTTTCATGATGATCAGTTAAGTAGTTTTCGCGTGAAAGCGTAACAAACAAACTTACATTCACATTTATATTAATAGGGATGTTCGATAGAATAGAAATGCTTAAAAAAGTACTTTACATTAACAACCAGTGAACTTGATTAAATATCCATCGTTAATAATATATCAAACTTCAATACATGTACTTATATCTCTTACTTAACAATTTTCAAAACATTTTGTTTATCTAAGGCAGTGGTAGCCCAGTAGTAACACTCTTGTGTGAAGTGATGTGGGTTCAAATCTCGGGTCTCGCACTTTTGACATTTTCACTACTTTTTAACATGGAAAACATCGTGAGGAAACGTATGTTTTAGAGAACTTAGCAAGATTTCGGAAGAATGTGAAATCCCCACTAATAGCCTATGTAGGCTATGCCTGATCAGCATTGAAGGTAGCTTCATGCCCAGTAGTAGGACACTATAGAGGTTACGTATTACATTTCGTTTAACAGTCAGTGTCTGTTTAAGTTAATTATAAATTAGTATTAAGTTTAAATAAATGTGGTAGCTTGTGTTAAAACGCAACATGTGTTTTGTTTGCATTATCAACTACGCCATATACGTTTGGTTGCTGTGTAATCTCAACAATTTTTAATGTGAATGACAAGCAAATATCGATGACGAAAAATATGAATTTTCATGGGAAACGAATTTAAAGCTTCGCGCAACTAAAAAGGCTGCACTACCACAACTACGATATATAAATAAATACTTCATATATTATTCTAAAATCAATCAAAAACTTAGTTAATAACATTTTCGTATAAAAGTTAAAATTAAACAAAGTAACTGAGCAAATAAAATGACACCTTGGCGATAAAACTAAAAGGGAAATACTATTTCCTTTATTATTTCCCGTCAACAGTCGGCAAAGACATCGCTCCTATTTCCCCTTTATTGTTCTAATAATAAAGCACTAAATTCTGAAGGCATAATAAATCCTAAATGGAACTCGTTAGACATTCTTTTATTTACCTGCTTTATGTAATTGAGTGCCACTGATTTTTATTATTACAGACTAACGACTGTATTTATCGTTACTTTGGTTTTATAGACTCGTCTTACTTTATAAAATTATTATACACTAGCTTTCTCCTGCGACTCAAATAAAAAACGGACTTTAAAAATACACTTAAAGTAAAAATAATTATTTAGTAGTTTTCATTTACTTAATATAGACGTTAATCAGATATTCTTTGAGTCGGTCCCTACAATTATTATACGAGTAGTTTATTTGAATTCATAAATTTATGACGAAAGCCTTGATTTGATTTTTATAAGTACTGAATTTAAAATATTTCACGTTCCCCCCTATCTAATTTCCTAATCCAATCAAAAAATAATCATCAAAATTGGACTGCAACAAACTACTTGTAGTCAAACATAGAAATTAAGTGAGTAAAAAATCAATCACCCCCTTATTTTATACATTTAGGAGTGTATTTTATTTTTAAATTTAATGGAATCTCATCGGAACTATACACTTTATAACAAAAAAAGAATTTTCCAAGTCGGGTAATAAATCGGTAGTGACCCTAGTTTCTGCGCCAGCGGTCGCGGGTTCGAGTCCCGCTGGGGGCATTCATTTGTTGAGCACAAATGCTTGCACTCCAGTCATGGGTGTTTATATTTATAATATGTATGTATTTAAAATTTATATGTATATATCAACTATCTGATATCCGTAATACAAGTTTCGTAGCTTACTACGGAACTAGATGTAATAATGTCCCAACATATTTATTAAAGATATAAGAAACACAACTATAAACACGTCTTTAACAGAAGCATTAGGTATGTACACTGCATTTTATCATAAAAGCCACTTATAATAAACTAGCGACTTACTCTGCCTTCACTCGAGTGTGCTCCTGGGAGCTTTCGTATGTATAATATTTTATACGTCATTAATCGCCCCGTTTCGCAAATTTTACTGTAGCCTGTGAATTATGTAATTAAAATTCTAAAGTTAACTTTTTGGCACAAAAGCTTAAGAAAAAAATGAGTGCGTGTAACCTTTACGCGCGGTTGAAGTGAAACTTCTTTGGCAAATATCGCAATTAAATTAAAACAAATCAATAATTAAATACGGCATATTAGAGATATTACAATCAGATATTTAAAGAATAAAGAATATAATATTATATCTCCATTGTTCCGAGTATTATATACTTATCAGACAATAACAAGGGTTACCATAGCAACATAGGAATGAATTCTATCTTATTCTCTCGCCCGCTGAATCCTATACATTTACGTGTTTGTGTCTCTATGGACTCGCTTTTTCGTTTCATCGAGTTTAAAATCACAGCGATTCTAAAGAAATTTCACTTCAAAAACGTAAAAATTAAATCTGATGACTTTATTGTAGTAGTACAGTTAAACCCTTAAGGGAATAAAACCAATAACCTAGGGAGGAGCTTTTCATAAAATATAAGCGCTACCAACGCCCCTTATGTAACATTCCACTGATTGCTACAAGAATTCGTTACATAACTAAGTATATAAGAGAAAGCTAATGTTATGAACTGTTACATCTTAATATTATTAAACAAGAAAGTAGTTGAAGCACCAATTTGCCTCTTTAAAAGTTTCAAAGCGAAGCTACTTTTGCAGTTGAATTTTTGTCACGACTGACCTTTTTATTCGGGGTAATTGGATAGATTAGATTATGCTTTTATTTTCTGATGCCTATTAATTTCCATTTAAAGTGGATTTCATTTGACGAGTATTAATGAATTAATATATATTTGATAACACGCTTGCCTTGAGAGAGTTTGTAGTGATCTTACTTCCTGCGTCAGCGGTCGTGGGTTCGAGTCCCGCTGGGGGCATTCAATTGTGTGATTAAGACGAATGTACTCCAGTTATGGGTGTCTATATTTATAATTTTATAAACTCAAGTTATAATTAACTTTTAATATTATTTTAATTACCTTTAGCCATTTGATTAATTATTTTAGTTACTTTATTAAGAATTTTATATCTAAATAAAAATAAAACTCACACTGAGCGAATTCGATCTATCATTGTATCTCGGTAAGAGTATCAAATTTATTTAATGTACCCCTAATGGATCTAATGCTTTAGTAATCTGCTTACGTCTAGTGTTTTTGGGCCATTTAATTTGCACAAGCAGTGTTTTTTATTTTTATCGAGCACAAAATATATAGAAATAAAATTAAAGTGTTTTTTTTTGTATTGTTAAAATAACAAACATTCTAAAAACTATACCTTCGACCGCTGTGTCATTAATAATGACTATTTCAACTAGATTTTCTAAAAAAAAGCAGTGGTAGCCCAGCGGTAATGCACTTGTTTGAATAACCGAGTAATGCGGGTTCAAATCCCACCTCTATATTTTGTCTTACGGTAAATTCTTTGAATACACGAGAGCGCATCAGCACTTTGCAGCATAACTGCTCTCAATACCGTATTATAGAATTTATTTGTAGATACCTAAGAATACAATAATATGTCACTTGATACTTTCTTGTTTACGCGAATATTCGACATTATAAATCGGAGCAAATTGTGAGTAAGCACTATCTGTAACAAGTATACAAACCTCTGAGACGTCAAATACCTTAGTCTCTTTCGGGACCATAATTATTGCTGTAAAGAACGAAAGAGCTTTTTAAAAAAAAGCTAGTTTTAATTATTTTTGACAATGATTCTGTTATTACCGAAATCATAAACACAAATAGTTTAGTATAGAATCAGTACTACTTTGCTCTTAGCTTTACTCCTTGCTCAAATCTAAAGGAACTAGTAACTGGAATAGTTCAGAAGTTAAAATAAATATAGAAAAGATGAAGTGAAAATTTAGAGAAATAATAATAAATATAGTGGCAAGCTAACACGCAGCACTATCTAGTTCTATAGTATATCATATTATGATAACTGGAGTACAAACATTCGTGCTCATTACACAAATAAATGGCCCCATCGGGACTCGAACCTGCGATTGCTGGTATAGCAGGTAAGTAGTAACTAGAAAGCCAAACGCTTCGACAAATATTAATATTGTATTTTAAGGTGTAATTTCAAAAATGTTTCCTTAGTGATCAATATCAGCGATAATATTGAACAAGAATTACGTTTTTCATAAAACTCATAAATTACAAGTTCTCGTCGTATATTCACACTAAAGGCGTTGCGTGCATCAATCAATCAAAAGTTTATGATACATACAGTCGACGCGATAAAATAATAGTCTACTTTTTTAGGTACCTTTGCTTGGAAAAAGTTTGTAGTGTTATTTTGTAGGCATTTCTACGTGATATAAATAAATAATATAGGCATTTTTCACATTTTATTTTATTTTTTTTCAGTAATGAGCGACTAATACAATGTTAATACTAGCAACTCATCCCCACTTTTCTTGGGATGGTCCCTAATAACTGTAATAACTAATATAAGAATAAATATTAATTTAAGTAAAATAAAAATGTACTTCTGGGCAATTTATGGCCACAATGAATAATTTAATTGAGATTGAAACTAATCTAGACAATTTTTTGATGCATAAGTGTATGCGCATACACTTATGCATCAAAAAATTGTATATAATAATATACAAGAATTCCTTAACTGAAAAACTCAAAATAGAAATAAAGAACTTGACCCGAGATTGAAACCCAAGACTTCCGAATTCAAACTACTCATTTCATTATTTAAACAGTTATGGTAATGTTATAATTATTAACAAAGTAAAACCTAGAACATTGATAGTTATAAATTCACATAAATATAAAAAATAAATGAATCAAATAAGTTTAATTTAAAATGTCAATTATATTATACTCTATACTCGTATCAAATTCTTTACATTTATATCAATAGAGGTTTTACAGAGCTCAAGATTCCTACTCCCTAAAGATTTGTTTTAAAACGGATTGGAAACGTTTTAAAAAATCCTTAGAACATCGGAAAAATAAACGCGTTAAAAAAGTATTTCAGCCCTTTTTAACGTCCCACTGCTGGGCACGGGCCTTCCTTCAATACAAGGGGGATCAGGCCATAGTCGAGCTGGTGGACTTCACGTATATTTCGAAAACTTGCTACGTTTTCTCAGACATGCAGGTTTCCTCACGATGTTTTCCTTCACCGTAAGACGATTAGTGTTAATCATGATAGAAAGGCAGTGGTAGCCCAGCGGTAACGCGTCGCTTGTATAACCGAGTGATGCGGGTTCAAATCCGGGTCTCGCACCTCTGATATTTTCATATGCGAATCATTTATATCCTGATTACCACTTGTCTTACGGTGAAGGAAAACATCGTGAGGAAACCTGCATGTCTGAGAGAACATTGCAAGTTTTCGTAAGACATGTGAAGTCCGCCAACACGCATTAGGCCAGCGCGATGGACTATGGCCTGATCCCCTTCGTACTGAGGGAGGCCCGCGCCCAGCAGTGGGACGTTAAAAAGGGCTGATGATGATGATAATAGAAACGATTCGCACATGAAAATTTCAGAGGTGCGAGACTTAGATTTGAACCCACATCCCTCGTTTTTCCAAGCGAGCGCGTTACCACTAGCCTACCACTGTCTTACAAGTTACAACAAACAAAGAGACAATTCAGCTTCTTATGTATGGTACACACTTCATCCTAATTTTGACAACGAATACTAAGGCGAAGTGAGTGGTAACTTTTCATAGAACATAAATTATGACTTCTAGCTGTATACTCCCGTTAAAGGCGGTGCGTGCATCAATCAATCAAACGTCTGTCGATACACACGGCCAATGAAAACGTTGCTATTCTATTTTTTATTAACGACCTAGCTGGCTAATATCTTTTTTATATGCTTTCTAGTAAAATGCTGTTACTTTTTACAAGTTATTTTTTTAGTTTTACTAATATTGTAGATTTGAAAGTACTTATTTCGACTCCCATCACTTCCGTTAAGGTGGTGTTATCTGGTATATTTTTTCGTAGAGAGGTTAAAAATAGTTACCTAAGGCTATATTTTTAATAAAATATGTATAAAAATTAAAGGCCTACAGAAAAAACTGCGAGGAAGAAAAAAGAAGCGAGGTTAAATAACTAGTATGATAAGGAAATATGCACTAGATATCGATCATTTCTACAATAATTGTATTCGTAACAAAATTACATACACTGTAGTTTGTATTCGAACAAAATAGTAAAAAAGCCAACAGTAAAAAGAAATACATATAAAATGTACGCAAATTTCATGCCAATTGGATAATTGGGCGTCGGATAAAATTCCAATAGCAATAAATTAGAGAGGAAAAATAAGCAAACAATGTGACTTGCAAAACTATGTAAAAATTCGGGAACATATTAGATATATATTTACCTATAGAATATCTTAACCCATTTACGCCCAAGGCTAAAGTAGCCCCAGGAAAATGAAATAACTTGTATTATTTGGTGGAGAAATAGGGAGTTCGAAAATAAAACAAGAGAAAAAGTAATTTTGATTTTATTTAGTTAAAAAAAATTGCCGTGCTCAAATGGGGACACTGGGCACATTCGTATGAAATTTTTCGAAACATTGTTTCTCGATGCATAGTATTTTTATGCATTTTTTGCACTGCCACCGAGCCTTACTATGGCAAACAGTGCATCGCAGTTGTTTTGTCAACTTCTGTGGAAAGTGACCAAAGCTATCATATTGCAAACTTGGCAGTAGTGAGGCTGTTGGGCGAGAATGCCGATCAGTATCCTGGCGCAAGTAATGACGAGCAATGCTACGTCGAAACATTAGCTGGTCGAATTTCATATCGTTACAAAGCATATGTAGCCGCCAGGCATTGCTAATCGATAAATCAAACATGTACGTAAATAACACCCACCACCACTTTTTGCCTCGTACAGAAGTACGATATAACGAAATCGACTGGTCAGCTTGATCAACTCCGCCCATATCTTTATTATAGTTGACAAATACTTGCGGTCAGTTTTCTTCTTCTCAGTTGAGCTCCAACGCTTCACTTTGCCCAACGGAAAGACACTATCATAATTAGATCCCATTGTGCAAGCGCTGTTGTCCAGCCAGCGAACAAACAATATTTGATTGACCGTGTCAAACCGGTAATCAAAATCAGCACGGTTTTTCTTTTTCATCTCCTTGACAGTGCTCCGTGCCAGTGGCGCGGTAGCCAGAATTCCATAAATCCCGTAACAATTCAAAACTAGTAAAAAAGTTATCGAAGAACACACTATGGTCTTTAGGATTAGTATTGAGCTGATTCAACAGGTTTTTCACCACTCTTGTACCTAACGGCTCATTGATGGCAACCTGCGACTTACCACAGTAAACATCAAAAGCGTAACAATAGCCGTCAGAAGCTTGCTAGAAGCATCCTGTTTTTGTATCCAAAGCGTACTGGCTTGCCTCGAATGAATTGCCAGGCAGGCTCGGAACTCTCCCATTGCTCTTCGTCTCTGGGTACAAAAATCTCGACATTTCCTGGGATATCTCTTGGCATAACATTGGTAACAATATTATCGTCATCGCCTTCTTCATCAGTGAGGATACTTGGTTCTGGAGGAAGGGCTACAAGGTCAAATTCAGCATCTGAGTCCTCGTCTCCTAAAATAACATCATGGGCTTCCTGGAGTCCATGGTAATTGTCACTTACTGTAAAAGTCCGGCTTGACATGGTTTCGTGCCCAATTGTATTCTATAAAAAAAGGGAATATTTTTACATCTTATGTGCCCGTTGTCCCCAACTGGGGACATCAATATAAAAAAATAATTCAAGTCTCAGAAAACCTCATATTTTATACTATATTATTTTTATTACAAAGTTAACAATATGTTCATAAAGTTTATGTAAAAAAGTTGGGATTTATTTACGTAAACATATAAAAAATAGCTACTTACATTAGGTAGTTACTGCAACTCACTAATTCACTTTTTCCCTGGCGCAAAAATACCTTTTATCAATGAAATTATTAAAAGTGTTTGATTGAAAATGTAAGATGCACTAATAACCTCAACAATAACGTAGATAAACTAAACTTGTCATGTTAATTAAAAAAGTTGAGGGTAGATTTGAAGGTGTGCCCATATGAGCACGGCGGGCATAAATGTGTTCGTTTACAACAAATGCCAACGAATATGCCTCAGTTTTAAAGAATTTGAACTATTGTAATAAGAATAGAAAGAACCTTGTGTCATTTGATTTAAGACACCAAAGTATGGCTGCAGAACCTACGATATAGCAGCAGTACAAAATAAAACATATATAATATACCAGCAATTCCCGCGGTTCCACCCGCGTTTTTATCACTATCAAAATAGAGATTGGTGGTAGAAGGATGAAAATTACATAAGTTATAATATGAGTATCTTGATGCCAAATAATAAAAAATTAAAAAATGAAGTTTGGTCATAAAAATCAAGAAGAAATAAAAAAATTGCCTACGACGTCTACCAAATATACACAAAAATAAAAAAACAGAAAAATCGGTCAATCCGTTTCGGAGGACTTTGATAACAAACACCGGGACACGAGATTTTTATATATTAGAGAAGATATGCTTCATTATAACTTAGTTTACTCCTGAAGGCACCTTTATCTTGATTAGTATGACGAATATGAAAATAGATTTTCGTAATAATATTTTATTCTTTGGATATAAATAACATTTGGTATCATGTTTCACATATTATTGATGTGGAAGTATCTCTGTTAATTGAATTAATCCGTTCATTGTTTTACAGGGAAATTTCAAATAAGTGATTTTTAGGGTTTCGTTGCTAAAAGGTTTAAGCCAATAATAATTAGCGGGCTTTATACTTTGTATGTCCTAAGGCCGAGGACGAGGGGTGAGGACCCCTCTAACAAAGAATAGCGCTTCAAAATACAATTAAAATTATTTTTTAGGAAATAACTTCAGTAGTTTTCGGAATATAGGTTATTTTTGGTCCCACGCATTCGTCCCATGAAAAATTGACTTTGTTCCTTACATTATTTCTATAAAATACAATGTTTATTTATACCGTCAATAAAGTAAATTTGAAAAATTTGTAGATAGGCAAATATTTTTTAACAATAAAAAAATCTACGAATATTAAACGTAAACATATCTTACGAGTTATAATATTATGTGTATCGTATAGGGGTCCTTAGATCCTTCTTTACTTTGTCATACTAGCACTTTTTTTTATTTTTCTTGTATTTTTATAAGAATAACTTATTATAAATATATTTTATTCATAATATATTTTATGCTTAATAAAGTATAAAAGCAACTATGGTAATCTAATTCGACATCGTTGACCTTTAAATATTTAGGTAGCTTATATAGGCCTATATGCCATGATAAAAAAAAATGGGATGCGTATTTCAAAAAATACAAATTAACAATACATAGGGGTTAAAAGGATTTTTTTACAATATTTAATTTATTTATATCTTCTAAATCTCACTTTCCGTATATCTCAAGCCCCATCTATTTGCGTATGTTTCTTGACTTGAGAAACGTTTTATTGCAACATTTTCCACGATAAATCTTTTCTACGCTCCTTGTCATTTGTCAATCTCAATTTACCGATAAAAGCGTTTATATCACGTTGTTTATGGGTCATGGGGTTCCCTAACAGCTATTACTTTCAATATTTGTAGGTACATAATTTGAAGCTTGCATCGCTTTCTATACATATTATACCCTAATAATAAATAAATACATATATAAACTTAGTCGAAAATGTACATTAAATTTATTTTATGAAAATCTTATTGAAATAGATAATATTATCGATACAGAGGCCAAATCTATAGGTTTTAGAATGTTTATCTGTCTTTTTTTCTGTCTGCATGTCGATCATCACATCACGAAAAAAGTGTATGACAGATTTTGATGAAATGTTGTATGTTGATAGTTAGTTATGCCGGTCAACATACCGTTAGCATACTTTACCCTGTGGGAATTACGTGAAGGCATGAACCCAAGCGAAGCGAGGGTAAGTCAATACTTAAAAGTTAAAATAATAAAATTTTGGAATTTTTTTTGTGATAAGAAATAGCCGAATCGGCCGAGCCATTCTCGAGTTTTGCGGTTAGCAACGCTTTTATATTTACATAGATATCTTAGAATTTAATAAACGAACAAACGTACAAAAGCATTGTTTCATAATATTTAAGGAAGAAAGAAAGATTTGAAGATAATAGTCTCGAGCTATCAGCACATCGCTTTACGACATCTGTCATTTATATCGAAAACATTCGTTACGACCCACTAACAGCCACCACAAATCGAACGTCACGCCTTTGTCTCCGTAATTTAAGAGTGCCATACTTTAGTTTCAGTTTATTACTGAAAGAACATAAACCTTACAACAAAGAGGTTACTTAGAAATAAAAGTAACTTGGAAAGAGGAAAACTTGTATTTACCAAGAATTCGCATTATTTCTCCTAAGAACGGGTAATAGTAGAAATGGTGGGTAGGTAGTTAAAGTAAAATAAGCTATGTTTTCTTGTAATGAAGATTAAATGCAAAAAGGTATTCCTACTCCTTTCTTATGTTAAAAATATTCATCCATATTTAATTATAATTTGTCTTTTCGTGATGCTGTTACAGAGAGACAGACAAAAATTCTAAAAACTAGAGATTCAAATTCTGTATCGACACGATTATTTAGTATACGTATAGGTTTAAATTTAAAGAAAAAGTTTCTGGAAAACACCGCCTAAGCGATTTGGACTGAATTTTCACTGGGAGTTTAAACAAAATGAAACTTAAGCTATCTTTTTAAACATATAATATTTAAAATTACATCAACCCTCTTTAACTTATTTACCCTTCTAAGTATAGTTAAAGCAGCAAACTTCTAAATAAATCTATGATATTCATAGAGTTAATCCATACGATCAGATTCGTGTTATAACTTGATAGACTACTTACCATTCTGTAAGTTTAATACATATAGGCTTAGGATAAATTAAATATAAATAAGCTTAGGCAGTGGTAGCCCAGTGATTTAGTCCTCACTTGTGAAACTGAGCAAAGTGGGTTCTAATCCCGAGTCTCGCACCTCTGTTATTTTCGGTGACGAAAAAGAAGCAAGTCTGAAAGAACCTTTTTTTCGAAAACGTGTGAAGTTATAAAAGGCTGAATACTGTATATATTAGTAGTACAAAACCTCGTAGATAATAAAACAACTTTTAAGTTATTTTAAATGCAAATTATTTCAAAAAAAATTATCTCTAGCATATAATAGAAAAAAAAACAAACAGACGAATTGAAAATCTCCTCCTTTTTGGAAGTCGGTTGAACAACTATATATTTTCTATAATATTTCTAGGTAAGTTGGAACTTGGATCAAATTGGACTTAATTTTTTAGTTCTCCGCCTTTCGTAATAACTAAATTAAATAAACTTTGGTATAAAGTGAATATCAAAAGGCATAGTTAATTTCACGAAACCTACGATCCATAAAAGGCAATTTAGATATTACATATTATTTATACAAAATCAAATTATCTTTACAAATATGTTTTAGACTGTCATTACTTGCAAATTATTATAGTATAATGGAGAAAGATTAGTCAGAATGTTCTAGTCAGACTTCATAGTACCTACATAGGTACGTAAGTACTTATTTAAGCGTATAATAAAATTCTAACTAAATCGAAAGATAATTTGGAAAATTTTATTGAATTATTCATTATTATCGATACAGAAACCGATTCTATAGTTTTTAAAATTTTTGTCTGTCTGTATGTGACCGTATCACGAGGAAACTAAATAGATTTTGATGTGATGTTATAGGGTGTAACTAAGGCTATCATTACATTTGAAAAAAAGGGTTCCACCCAAGTAAATTTAAACTTACCGAAGGACACTCCTGAGCAAAGCGACGCTAGAAGCGAAGCTACGCCAAGAGCGAAGCGAAGCCAAGAGCGAAGCGCCGCGAGGGTAACTGGATAGATACAAATAAGATTTTGATCTAATTCGAAATTATAATAGCGCCATTAAGCTTATACCACTTCTACTTGTGTTACATGTTCTGCTCCTGACCGTGCGTAAAGGTAAACAGGGTTGCCGTTCCACGAAAAGTTTTCGTAAATAATAAGACATTATTGTAAGAAAGCTCGCTACGTTGCCGCTTGGAATGATAAATTGAACGTTACTTTGTTATTACGTTAAAATTTTGTGTAAATATACATGGATGTATGAAATGTTTGCATTTGCTATCAGCAAATTTTACTATTTCCATCAAGTTTCTAGAATAAGATCCATACAAACTTGTGATAGCTAACAAATCTAGTTTATTTTTATATCTTTGTCTTCGTGACCTAAATACGACTATTTCACTTACACGAAATATCGGAAACTACTTGCTAAATTTTTTGACGTCAATCCTTTTTAACATTCTGCTGCTGGGCACGGACTGCCCTTCAATACGAGGGGTAATTGGAGGGATCAAGTTAAAGTCCACCACGTTGACCAAGGCGGGCGGACTTCAAATATCTTTCGAAAACTTGCTACATTCTCTCGTATATGCAGGTTATCTCGCCATGTTTTTCTTCACCTGCAGTGAGAATTGTTTCTTTTATGAAACTATCAGAGGCGCGAAACCCAGCTTTTGAACCCGCATCACTCGGTTATCCAAGCGAGTACAATACAATTGGGCTACCACCGCCTTTCCGTGATAAAGTACAAAAAATTATATCCTAGATAGGTATTTTTTTGGAAACCGACGTAAGTTAAGAATTTTGCTACATGATAGATTACAGAGTTAAATGATTCTATCGTAATTTCATACGGATGTTTAAGTTTTGGTGTTTAAGATAGACATAGTTCTAATTACACCTAAATCAAAAACTCAGGGCAAGCCGCGGGTAACGCTAGTATTCATATATCATAGTGGTTCAAGATATGAAAATATGTAGCTTATAAGTAGAGAAAACTGTTGTAAAACGACTGAGTAACTACGTTCATTTATTTTTAGTCACAGACAAAATATAATAAAAAATCGCTCTAATGACAGATGCGGGACAAAAAACACACAAAAGGTAGCATAGCCTGTAAATAGTGGACAGTAAAATCCGCTGACAAAATGTGGCAGCATATTTCTTACAAAACATAAATCGTTGCTCTGTTAGATTAGCTTAGCGGTAACATTTGTGGAGCCATTATTCTTTCGAGTTGACTACGGTCTACAGTGGACGATAAATAATACACGTTTTATGGCGGTTTTTATTATTATTGGATTGCGTTGAGGAGCCCCTTTTAATGTCAGTTATTTTTCTACGTAATAGAAAAGTTGTTTGTGAATTGATAAGTCATTTTCGATATCCATCAGCTTGTCATTTTGCGTTGATGCTTACTTTATTTAAAGAAATGTTATTAACTAGCGATTCACCCTCGCTCTGCTTGAATTCGTTCGTGTATTGGTTTATATTTTTCATAGATGAGAGTGCTCGCAGTAAAAGTATTCTATGTATTGTATGCGTTGCACCAGGTAACCAGTTATTATCATACCAAATTTCATCAAAATCGGTCATGTGGTATTCTCGTGATGCGGTCACAAGTAGATAGACAGGTAAATATTGTATAAGCAAATATTGTAAAAACGTTCGTAGATTAATAATGACGCTTTCATCAAAATTAAAAAAAAAAACAATTAATATTGAGGGTTCAGAATGTTATACCTGTAGAATTTCCTCCTTTAAAAGATCCACTGTAATCACATAACTGCGGCATAATTAAAAAGGTACACCGACTTCAAAATAACTTCTAAACTTAAATTGAATTTTAATTTAATCTTTTTTATGGTTAATCTATTAGGTTGTACTTATTTTATTTATTAAAAAAGTGACAAAAATCGGTTCAAAAAAGTCAAATATATTGTAATGCTTGCACAAAAAAAAAGTAACACCTATGTTTTATTTTATCCCCTTCTAAATGAAACTATCTACCTTAATATATAATTTTATTTTTAATATTTCATACTTTCTCTTATAAAAAGTCCCGTAAAAATAACACACTTTTATATAGGTAGGTACCTAAAATTTCCTTTTCTTTAGAAAAAAGGAGACGATTTTTATTTCAATTCAATTCTCTTGTTGATGGCTACAAAGCGTGCCAGTCGAGCACAAATTACTTTGCCAATGTCACGTAGAATGGAGAAGACGCGAAGGAGATTGGTAAGAGAGACACGATTTTTATCAATCAAAATCGAAAATAGTAGCTTAAATGGTAAAATACGCTACTGTCTTTGACTTTGACATCTTTTTTTATATTTCTTAAATCTAAAATTTAAACCTATAACTCAAAACTACAGATAATAACACTCCTTTTTTGGGCAGTCCTGTAAAAACGAGTTGTACTGTATATAGATATTATAGATACGTATATACATAACTTATGTTTTATTTGGGGCTTCCGTAATATTTATTGCGTCGTAATAGAATCTACGGTCCTGTTCCAAACAAGTATATCGATTCGAGCTTGAGTAATGTGGCTCTCCTTTTATTAAATTTCAAGTAACTCGCTTCAATATGTTGGTAGTCTAACATTGTTATGATAATTAAGTTACGTAAAGTTTTTATTTATCTTTTGGATTTATATCGCAAAGGAGTATGTTCCTGATATCTGACGATTGATGTGCCATTTATATTTTTTTGATTGTTTGTATATTAGATGGACTATAATAATACTCGTTATTTACTGTTTTTAAATGCATAATATTTAAAATATCAATGTACACGTGAATTTTATTAATTGTATACTTTTATATTTCACTTTGAGTTAGAAAATAAATTGAAATTTTCATGAAACATCAGTCAGAAATAAAGAGACATTTCAACTTTTTTCCATTTCAGACTAATTTAAATTATTACTGACTAATTTCTACCTGCAATTCTGCCCTGAAGCTAGTTCTATAAATAAAGTGAATGAAATTCAGGTATAAAGCTTTTCTTTTATGTTTTTACCTCTTAACCTCTGAACTTGAAATATAATTTAAGAAATCCGTATAATATGTTAGACAATTATTTAGTCTAGAACCACTTACCTATTTTAAAAAGTTATTTATATGTATGTGTGTATGTAGGTATAAATAATTATTTTAAAGTTAACAGCTTTTCACTCAATTTTGGTACTTTACATTGAAAAATCAATTTCATTTCAAGTTTCGGCTAATCTGTGAAACGGCTAGAGATTTTGACGGGAATTTCACTCACAGATAACTAATGAGTAACTTAATCTACTTTTATTTTATAAAAAAAAACTATATAAACCGTATTAATTAGTAAATATTTTATCTTACGCCCAGCGAAACGGACCGAATTTGCTAGTTAGGTAATATAATTGAGTGGTTACAGTCAGCTTGCATTTTACGACCCAATCGTAATCATAAACTTCTCCATATTAATGTTTTGCAGATCGTGACCGCGAGTGTTGAGGATGAAAGTTAATGTGATTTTCATAGCATTTTGTTTCTCTTTTACTCTCGTAGCTCCTTAGGTTGAGATGTAAAGACAGTATATCTTATTTCTAGAGCACATTAGTGCTCCCTCGTTTGGTTTGTAAAGTGATAGCAATTGAAATGCAATTTTTAGTAATTTATATGAATTCCTCGTATCTTATTATACGTTTCATTTTATTTTTTTATTTTTATTACTGACAATTAAAATAGGGGTTTTAGTTCAAGAATTAATGTTAACTAATAAAGTTGTATATTTAAAAAAATATATTTTAAAAATACATATACTAAATTGAATAAAAATAAACATAGGTACCTACATCTATTTTATTGACCGACTTCTATATTATTTTAAATTATTAAAAAAACGTTTACACGCTTTTTGAACTTAATCCAATATGTTCATACTTCATAATATCTATTCACAATTGACCATCATAACCAAACTTGTATTAAAAAAGGACTTTATTAAAAAACAAAATACATTGGTAAAAATTACATACTGCCCTAGCTCATGAACTAGAAACCTGTGTTTCAGGAACTAATTAAGAGAAGATTTTTACATAGCAATGGGACATTAAGGATATGCTTAATTAAAATTATTTACATCAAAGATAGCCTCTAGATTAGCTAAGTTGGTATTAAAGTAAAACCAGACTATATAATCTTATCTATTTACCAAAGAAAGGGTTCCGTAACACTGTATTTTAAACTTAAATAAAGTATAATCAACTTCAAATTTAACTTAACAGTTTTATACACCGAGTTGAATTCTTTTCAATTTGAATACCTGATACCTTCAATGTACCCGCAGACAAATTGCCTCATTAATTCTACGACACGACCTCGCAACATTTTGTCCTCAAAACCCTAAAAATGAACCATTTTGAGATGTTTTGGTTATTAGATTTTTTTAATGATAACCGCTGTAATGCAATAGACAATTTTGTACCTTAAAGTAGTCGTAGGTATTTTATAACATTGCTATTTGCCAGTTGAGTATGTTCGAACCCGTTTAAGAATGAAATATTTTGAGAATTTAAAAGATAAAGATGACATGAGATTATAAATAAGAAAATGCATGCATCGTTCTTCTAGGAAAAGCTTACCATAAAAACTCCCTTGTATATAAATACACTTAACTTCTTTTTTAAATAAAATTGAAAGGATATATCAATAGAAGTCCAATAAATGTACTATTATGCTCTAGACACGGATTTTTTACTGATCTATTCATAGACAGTGATGCTTCAAAAAATACATAAAATTTACATAGTTAAATAAAATATACACTCGAATTGGGTCCCCCATATATGTATATGGAAACAGTGACTTACTTTCACTCCATTCGTTACGTCCCTAGATGCCTTTGGTATTTATATTATTCTATCAGAGAGCGCAACCTTTTAGCACACTTTATGCCTGTTATATTTACATATAAGTCAACCCAGCCGTTTCGGCATGCACAAATAAACTTTTAAATTTACTGTATTCAGTCCTTTTTAACGTTCCACTGCTGGGCACAAGCCTATTCAAGGGGGATCAGGCCATAGTTCACCGCGCTACCCCAAGTGCTGGTTGGCAGACTTCACATGTCGTTCGAGAATCTCGTATCTAAAACATGTAGGTTAAGTTCAAAACACAATCCTTAGGTACTGATATCATCAACGCTAAAGTAACTCTGTCTGTCGCGCTTTCACGCCAAGACTACTGAACTGATTTAAATGAAATTTGGAACACAGATAGTCTAGACTCTGAGAAAGGACATACTCGTTGGCTACTTTTCGATGCGAAAAAAGGGCTTTAAGTGGTTGAAATAAGGGATCAAAGTTTGTGTGGAAATTACGTTATTTTAAAAGCTTGAAACTTATATTTTAGGCTTTTGATTAGATATAAATAAGTAAGACGGTTAAAGTTTGTAAAAAGTTTTATACTAAAGGAGGTACTTAGGGACGAACCCAAGCGAAGCGAGGGTGATTCGCTAGTATTCTATAAATCACAATCTCTGTACAAACCGTTCATCACTAAACAGTTCTCAGGCCTTTTGTTCTATACAGTTTTTATTCCGCTACATAATTTAACCGACACTTAAACCCTGAGGCGATCTTTGAAATAAGAATTGCATCTTCTATCGGGATCATTTTTCTCGTCTACAGTGATTTTTATTCTTTTGTTAGTTCGTATAAAGATAGTAGCCTGATTGGAATCTGCTTTGAACTTCATAAAGAAATTCTAGATACAATATCCGACTTATTCAAAATTAAAGTTTATTTAACTTCCTTTCTTATTTCGTAAGGTTTTGGATTACGTTTAAATGTAAATAAATAAATATGGGACATAATTACAACAGCGCCATCTAGTTCCATGGTAAGCTACGAGGCTTGTGCTACAGATGCCAGATAGTTGATACACTACACATATTATATAACTTTAAATACATGCATACTGAATGACCGAAATACATATCTATTAAGGACATAGATTTAAAATTTCATAAAGGTGAACGTTTGGCATAATTTTATTTCCATCTCTACACTAAAAGGTTTGGCGTCAAAAAGAACTCAACCACTTACAAACAACGAAACCGCTGCGTTGCAAATGCTTTGCTTAAAAAATAATGAGGTCTGGACCCTACTTGAGAAAACCGGTAACAATGTACTAAGTGCGGACAGCCACGGACGCTTAAAGGCTGTCTAGAACAGTCTGTAACCTCTTGAATTTATGTAATTCTGTCTTAAAGTTCTTTTCAGAATATTTAGTTTATAATTTAATTCTAATAATAGGTATTATTACTACGAGTATATATTTTAAATAAGTGTGCGGCTTGTTTTATTCTAACAAGCTAGTCCTTTGATAGATACATAGGTGCCATATAAAATACGGAGGTTCGAAGTTTCCTTCGAAACAATGATTATGATTGAACTTCTACGATTAGGCTAATACTAGTTTAAATAATATAGTAATACTAGCAATTCCCGCGGCTCCGCCCGCGTTCTAAAACTATTGAAAATAGGGATTAGTGGTAGAAGGATGAAAATTTTGGGTTATAAGTATTTTTTTTAAATAAAAAAAATCGGTCAAGCCGTTCGGAGGAGTTCTATGTATAACAAACACTGTGACTAGAGATTTTTATATATTAAATATTTTATTAACATTAATTAATTATAAATTAAATATTCGATTTTGAAAAGAACTTTTAAATAAAATTATATAAATTGAAGAGGTTCAGACCGTTCTAGACTCGTTCGGAGAAATAAAATGTATGACGACTTGTCGTGCTATCTGACAACTTTGGAGATAAAAGGAATAAACTGTACACTGTACAGTTATGTGTGCTTTCATAGATTTATGTAATTTGAATGATTGTGTCTGTGTGTGAAGTTTGAAAAGGAGTATTATTTAAAAAAATACATTTACTTCCTAAATTTTTTATTTTATGGGACAAAGGGGGCAAACGGGCAGGAGACTCACCTGATGGTAAGTGATCACCTCCGCCCATGGACATCTGCAACACCACAGGGCTTGCAGATGCGTTGCCGGCCTTTCAGGAAAGGGAGGGAGGGACGAGGGAGAAGGACGGGAGTAGGGATGGGGAGAGGGCCTCCCGGACTCTCACTTACCGGACGAAACGCGACAGCATAGCTGACACTTCACGCCGGTCTTCTGTGAGAGAGTGGTACTATACGAGGCGTGCCGGCCCATTCGGCTGCTACCCGAAGGTAACAAGCATGGCACTACCACTTGTATGTAAATAATATTGTAATAATCACTTTAATATAATATCTTTTATTTTTCATAATATTATAATGTAAATATTGACGTTCTTAAAACGCTGTACTTTTTGACCAACTTTTTGATTAACATACAAATGTGTCTCAAGTAATTTTTATTTTAAGAAGTTATCCCTGATATTTTTAAATAACTTAAATTCGGTACGTTTTTAGTTAAAAGCTTTCTAAGTATATTTTAAGCTACAGTAAATGTGATTTATTTTATTAATATCGTACTTAATTTATAAAATAAATCACAAGTGTTTGTATTTATCCGTGTATACGAGCATCGCTGATCACATTACAGACATACTCCTTTTAAACTTCATCCGACGTAAACATGTAAAGTAAGGGGTAAAAACTAGTGTAAAATAATATAAAAATAAACTATAGCACTTATATAAGTTAATTCGAAGTCATAACAGAATATTTCGCAATCTCCAACGAGATATTAACATCTAAAACAGAACATGAAACAAAATTAATTGGCCGCCCGAGCCCCGTAACTTTGTTATAAAGTGGGGACAGCTTAACTCGTCTCCATTTAGTAATTGTCTGTTTGCCTACTCGAGTGTGTTTTAACATCAATCCATTACCTTTCTGTTTTACAAGCAGTTTTGGTTTATGTTTTTAAACTACATATTTTTCGCGACTTTACTATAAGTATATTCGGACCTTTTTTTAAAGTTCCGCTACTGGATATGTGTCTCCCTTCATACAAGAGGTACCAGGCCATGATGGTCAAGTGCAAGTAGCCGGACTACACTGGAGAGTCTTATCTTTTAGACATGCTAGTTTCCACGCAATGTTATCCTTCTGTAAGAAATGTGGTGATAATTTTGGAAATGATTCGCATATTAAACGGCGCGAGTCATTTGAATCGATTTGTTTTTTCATGCTAGCGCTTTGCTACTGGGCTAATCTTCTTATTGTTTACGAGATTTTCAAAACTAACAAAAATATTTGACGACACGTTTGGCTTAGTTGGTAGTGACCCTTACTTTCTGCGCCAGCGGTCGCGGGTTCGAGTCCCGCTGGGGGCATTCATATTTTTAGCACGAATGCTTGTACCCCAGTTATGGGTATTTATATTTATAATATGTATGTATTTAAAAAAATATATGTGTAGTATTAACTATCTGGTATCCGTAATACAAGCCTCGTAGCTTACCACGGAACTAGATGGCGCTGTTGTGATAATGTCCCAACATATTTATATATTTACATTAATATTTTTATTGTTCCCTATTTACGTGTTTAATATATAATATGTAAAATATACATTGTATAGTTTTGTAATGCTAAACTAATTTATTGTATCCTGCGAGTTTTTACATATGTGCATACAACGGCGGATCCAGGGGGGGGGGGTCCTGGGGGTCATGACCCCCCCTTGGGCTGGGTCCAGGTCCTAGGTGGACCACTAATTAATATTGTTAAAAATATTTTTTTTATGTTTTTTGTCACAATATAAATTTTATGTAAGTACCTTCAATATTTAATTAATTTAATATAATATTATAATCTATTGAAAAGTTACATTTAAGGTTGAATTTTTAGAGGCAGCAAAGAAAATGATAAACTATTTAGATAAAAAAATATATAATAAAAAACTAAGCCTAATAATAATATTTCGTTTTTATCGTATTCTTGCGAGTATTGAAGAGTATTGATTATTGCGAGTATATTATTATTGCGAGTATTGGTCTTCGGGGCGCTGTAAAACCCAGATAAATGAATTAAAAAAATTAAACCGACTTCAAAAAATCTGCACTAAAAAGAGAATTAACAAAAAAACAAAAACCGACTTCCAGACTAAATAAATATAACCTAAACAGTAGAAAATAATACTTTTAAGAACTTTGTTAATTTTGAAGTCGATGAGATAACGATTTTCTGACGCAAATGCTTGAACAGCTTTAGAAAATATATCAAAAACATAATAGGTGCCTATAAATTTTGAAAGTTGCCCTGGATTTCCCTGGGATCCCATCATCAGATCCTGATTTTGTGATAATGGAACATATAACCTCCTCCTTTTTTGAAATCGGTTAATTAAAAAAATATAGTGAAAATTATTCGTTAAAAATCCTCTATAAGATTGCTCCGATGTCATTTCATTGTAAAATGACCAGAAAAAAAGTTACGCCCGAAAGAAAATTTGTTCAAAAATTTTCAGCTATTTTATTTTATAACTTTTTTATTTTCCATTTTACAATATAAAGTAATGGAATGAAAGTTGTAGACAAATTAATTTTACAAATGTTGCTTTATATTTTTAGTGTGGGGTTTCTAGTTTACGAGATATAGCGCGAAAACTCTTTGCACTCGTTTTCCCAAAATGGCAGCCGTGGGACAAGGTCGGTGACCCCACAAACTTGAACTTAGACTTATACTGATGCCCCCTGCACATTAAAAAAATATAAAATTGCTGCCTCTGAAAAACGCAAGCTAAGGCCTAAAAAATGTAATATTTTAATGAATTATTATGATGGTAAACGCATTATTGGGGAACGAACGCATCGAATTTTACCGCGCTACCGTCACCTTTCATTTGATGTCACATTTCGTGTGACACTGACACTTGCGCGCACTTTGTTTCGACTAACGTCTAGCTACATCTAACTTCAATCGAAACAATAAAACTTACTTCAAAGTTCAATCAAGTGTTATTCATAATAACCGTATTTGCAAAAAAACAATGGGCACGTAAGGAAATATACGTTCTAAGGTCGACTTGAGTTAATTTAAATATTTTTTGACGTAGTCTGTATACTTACAATCGTGTAAATTAATACGCGTGAATTGAATTCAGGCAACATTTTTAAAATTTTCGATGAATTCTTGAAAACCGATGTACACGGCCAAACAATAAGAAGTGGTTGGTTGGTGGCAATAAAGAGAAGAGGTTTTTTTACTTTTTTTATTTTCTTAGATTTACGCGAATATTCGACATTATAAATGAAACTACCTTTTTAAATTCTGTCGCGAATTTATTTTGATTTTTAGTTCCCGACGTTTCGTCGGCGGAGACGGGAGAGTCTCTCCCGTGACTATGATTGCAGTAAAGCATTCGAAACGTCGGGAACTAAAAATCAAAATAAATTCGCGACAAAATCCGAAAAGGTAGTTTCATTTATAATTAAAAACCCTAATAACGAGTGTGATCTCCTCTTGCCAAATCACAGCTTGGATCCTTCTGGGCATGCTTTCCACGATGTTTTTAGTAACATTTTGAGGAATACGTCCTGCAAAGACAAAATCCGAAAAGGTAGTTTCATTTATAATGTCGATTATATTTTGTTGTCTTCTGTTTTCTTTCAGTATTTACACAACATGTGTTATGATTTATTGACGACACATGTGGTTCAGTTTTTAATGTTTCTACTTACTTCTCCAGTGTCGTGGGTTCGGGTCCTGCTGGGGGCAATCATATTTTGTTAAGCACTGTTGGTTGTAGTCCAGTCATGGGTGTTTAAATTTATAGTATGTATTTAAGTTTTATAAGTGTATTTTATTAACTATCTGGTATCTAAAACAAAAGCCTCGTAGCTAACCACGGATGTGTTAGAGTACCTTATAATGTTTCTACTTATAACTCAAAATTAGGACTTCATATCTGCAAGCTTATATATTAGCCACTAGGCCGATGTTAAAATGTACATGTATATTGCATGTACATAATATAAATAGAGCAATTTGTGTGAGAATAAGAAACATTGAACAGAGAAATTGTAAAGTAAAAGTCTGGAAATTATTATAATAACAACAGTGGTATGTATAAAAAAAATCACCATATTACTTCTGCAAAACAAAAATTACTCATTTTCAAGTGTATCTAATATATAAAAATCTCATGTCACAGTGTTTGTTATGTAACTCCTTCGAAACGGTTTTTTTTGTGTATACTTACTTGGTAGGTCTGAGAATAGGTCGTAGGCTATTTTTTATTTCCCTAGGTGATAATGGTGGCCCTCTTCAGATATTTTTATTTTTAACCCAAATTTTTATTTTTCACTTTTTTATGATTTGGCACTAAAAAAATCTTATAACCCTTGATTTCATTCTGCGGGCGCGGGCGAAGCCGCGGAAATCGCTAGTATTTTACAAGAAATAATATATTTCCTCCTTCAAACTTATTAGGCTAATAATTAAAATATAAGTAGAAGTTCTACAATCTTCACCTCGTATACAAATGATTTAGCGAAGCTTGACCTGGTTATTTCGCTGAGTTATGAGTTAATTTATATGCGGAAAATATGGTGTGGATATGGACGGGAGGAGAGCGTTTGGCAATTTTTCCCGACGGATTATGTTGATTTTGTTGAAGTAGCTCTTGAAAGTCAGCCTGCATTAAATCTCTCGTACAATTGCGACTTACTTGTATACTAAGTACAGTTTCTGTTTTACGCGTATTTTTAAAATTGTAATATATTTTGTATAAGTATTAAATTTAAAAATCCTAGAATTACAACGAAAGATAACAAGTGTACGTAATGAGTGTTTTTTTTTATTTGGTGTTAAATAATATCTGATCATTCCACTAGCGTATATAAGGTTTATGATTTTTACTGTTTTTTTTAATTATTAGATAGGCTTACGCTTGACGACAATCAACGCTGGAAAGCACTGATGAGATCTAGGTTGGAGCGCGCTTGCCTAGAAGATGCCTATTCACTCTTGCTTTGAAAGTACTAACATTATAAGTGGCAGGAAAGACGGATGCTGGAAGGGTGTTCCACGTTTTGGCTGTTCGCTTCAGAAACGTTGAACCAAAGCGTTTCGTGCGAGTTGGTTGAATTTCTACCAGGTACGGATGCCAGCGTTCACGACTTCTCGCAGTTCTGTGGTAAAATGGTGAAGGCGGCACAAGGTTATCTAATTCCTGCGCGCACTCTCTAAAGTATATTCGATACAAGATATATTCGATAGAATCATATCACATTTCTGGAAAATCCATCAAATCCAGGGCGCGAACCAACGGTAAGTCACTAGTTGATATATAATTAGATTAGATAGAGATTAGTTGATATATATTCGATTCCGCTAAACGCTTTAAAGCACTGAGAGCCTTGCCTTATCTACAATAGTATTATGAGAGATATACGTTCATCGCACACAATAGGTCCGGAACCTGATTTGCATTTTAACGCAGTCTGTTTCTGCCTAAATAATGTCCTATATAATTGATGCAGTGTTGATTTCGCTACTTAATCAGACTCTCCTTTGTTCCAAATAGCATATTGTAGTGAGTGTTGGTAGAAGATAATTAAGTTTGACGTAATGTTGTATGTGAGATATAGGTGCAGTACTACTCGTATGGGGATTTTTTAACTTTACACTTCGTTTCCGAAAGTAGACATGTCTATTTTTAATGGTTTGAACTAAAATATACTAAATCTATAGATATAATAAAATTCTGAGTAGAATCTGTACCTATATTGAATATTTTTTGGAAAATCTAAATGAAATTGACATTGCTATCGATATAGAGGCCAAATCTATTATTTTTAGAACTTTTGTCTGTTTGACTGACAGTAACTCACTCATCTCTGAAGAAAATACTAAAAGAAGGTTAGAAAAAAGCCACGCTTGCATTTACGTCTTTAGATCGCGGGAGCCGCGGATTTTGTTAGTAAAATATAATTTGCAAACGTGGACCTCTACAAGAGATCCCTTAAGGTCAGTCTATATTACAGAGACATAGAGAAGGCAAGGGCGTGACATTAGGGTTTGACTAGATTTATTTCTATATTTCTAGCACTTTGCTAATGAGCTAATTAATCAGGCAGTGGTATCCTAGTGATAACGCGCTTGAGTGATGCGGGTTCAAATCCGAAGCTCGAACCTCTGATATTTATATGTGCGAATCATTTCAAACACGATTACCACTTGTTTTACGGCGAAGGAAAATATCGTGAGGAAACCTGTATTTCCTAAAGACTCTAGCAAGTTCTCGACAGACGTGTGTAATGCGCTAACCCATACTAGGCTAGCGTGAACTACGGCCTGATCCCCCTAGCATTGAAGGAATACCCGTATCTAGCATTAAGACGCTAAAAAGAGCTGAATGCAAAAAAAAATAATCAGGTAGAGTATTTATATTCACATTATGTAAATATTTTCATCATGATATTCCGAACCACGCAAAGTGCAATCAACATCAAAGATTAAATCCGAGCTTATTGTGCTCTCAGTGTAATTCCATTCACCTTTCCCCGATGAACTTTTTTGAACCTCGCTAGAAATCCATTACAGTAATATCTTCATTCGAAAAGGCTTCACTATTGGTTGCAGCAGAGATGAAATGCTTTAATGCACTGCTAACGGAATGAAAGGCATTTGTACGTATTAACTGATTCAGATATGTTTTTATCACTACTTTTTTAAATTATTACAAATAAGCTCAGGCTTATGAGTGATAATCCATATATTTAATATTTAATTAAAATATTCTAATCAAAATGATTACTGATAAATGATTATAATATGTGTATTTAAACGATATAATATGATGTTATATTATTTTTGTGTATTTAAATAAATGTTTTATGAAGTTATGCGTATTTTCTTTTACCTTAAATAAAAATGATTTATATCAAATATACTTGTATTATATTATGAATACCTCATGTGGAACATCGTGGTGTTTGTGGTCGCATTCCAACGAAATTGGTCAGCCGATTTTAATAAATATAAGAATAGATCGTAAAGTTTTTCTCCCACTACCGCCACCCCTGTTTTATTCAGCTTCAAAAGACATGTTTTATGTTTAGTCCACTAACCCACAATCAGCCAGCGTGGTGGGCTATTGCCTGATCCCCTCGTAAGATAAGGCCTGTGCCCAGCAGTGGGACAATAAAGGGTGAATAAAATAAAGATACTGTATAACATTAAATATATTTTATCTCCTATAAAACAGGAAACTGCATTGAAGTGACTCCTAATCTTTGACTCTACCGTCGGCGTCGCATACAAATTAGACTTAATTGGCTGAATATAGTCAACCCCGAACCAGAATGTAACAAGATTTACTGTTAGAATCACTTAAATATATTAAAGTATTAAATTGCTTCAATTTGGGTATCTAATAATTTCTTCTTTAATTTAAAGGTTAATTAATTTATTAATTTAAATAATGCCACTTTCACAAACTAACGATTCAACCTTGCTTTCCTCGGAGTCGTTCCTAAGTTCGTTTTAATGGTTAGTATGGAATTGAAAGTATAGAGTATAGACGATTTGTGTGTGCATTCCTTACTTGTGAAATGACTGATTCCCCAAACAAGCTTTCATCCCCCATTTTTAACCATTTTATTCATATAAAAACGATTCATGTCATTCCCAATGTTCCTACTTCCTACAAAATTTCATCTAAATCAGTTTAATATGGTTTTTGGTTTATCCTTAACATCAAATACACAGAAATACGTTATTTTCTCTCTATGATAGTAGTATTATTATATTATAGTAAAAGCCGTTAGTTTTATTTATTTATTAACATTTATTCCGCAATAAATTTTTATAAATAAAATTTATTTAGTAAATGATAAATTTATTTATTATTAGTTATTTATGGTATATTACTTTTATATAAAACGACTCACTTGACTCAGTTTGCAGTAACTCTACTTACTGCGTCAGCGGTAGCTGCTTCAAATCCCACTGGTGGCATTCACATACGTCATATTTTGTGTAACGAGAACAAGCGTTTGTACTCCAGTTATGGGTGTTTATATTTACAATGTGTATGTATTTAAATAACATATGTGTAGTTTATTAAATATGTGGTCTTCGTAACACAAGCCTCGTAGCTTACCATGGAACTAGACGGTGCAGTGTGTTTCTGTCCCAAAATAATATTTATTTATTTATTGGTAATTAACCTAAGCTTAAATGATAATAAAACAACTTCAGTTACATATCCTTTTACTTATTTGACTCTAAGTCGTCCAGAATCTATAAAAATGATGTAGAGGAACTATAAGAACTGTATATTATGATTTCTGACTAGGAAACCATATTAATTAAGGAAAAATGGGCCTACGATATAGAATTATAAACGCAAGGAAAAAACTTGGCAAGTTTAGCTGAGTTTTTTATGTATAATAAAAAATATAGTATTGACTTCAACTTTTCTAATCGTATATCTTTTCGTACATGTGGTAACCATAATATCGGTATTTCGCTAGAATTAAATTATAATATACAGAATATATTTGTACAAGTGAACAATTTAAACGTTAATGACTGCATTAGTTTTAAAACTGTGTCGCAGTCATAAACGCTCACCTCTCCAGCAAACAGGCTACCGTTTTATGCAATGACTTAGGATAATTTGTTGAACTTGTCCATGTACAAGTATGTTTATCCCATATAGTTTAATAACTACTAAACAATACTAAAAGACAAGGACGAGTTTGATGAATTTTACATCATTTTTGTCTTGGTATGGTTTAGATACCTTTGCATTTTAGTTTGTCCCTACGTCTTTAGCTTATTACGTTAATTTCAATTTTACAATATATTTAATTTTTGAACAACCGATAAATATAGCCTTTGAATAAGCCCACTTTCTTTCATTATCGATTTTAACGTCAATTCGAGTACACTCGTGCAAAGTGCCGATTAACGCGATATCATGAATTTATTTGCTGAGTCTGTTTTTTACTTTCATCTCCAGAGGGGCAATTATAGTGAGTGTTAGCCTTTGGATATTTACATTTATTATAAAATAGTAAGTTGATAATTTTAAAACTTACAATATCTTTGAGACAAATTCATTTTTAATTCTGTTTTAAATCGATATGTTATATTTAAATCTATTATATAATAATAATATGTTGTTGGGACAAATGTTGGGACATTTTTACAACAGCGCCATCTAGTTCCGTGGTAAGCTACGAAGCTTGTGTTACGGTTACCAGATAGCTGGTATACTAAATATATAAATATTGAATACTAACCTATTATAAATATAAACACCCATGACTAGAGTACAAACATTCGTGCTCAATAAATGGATGCCCCCAGCGGGACTGTAACCCGCGACTGCTGGCGCAGTAAGTAGGGTTACTACCAACTGAGCCAAGCTTGTCGTTAATTATTATATCTTTACATATGTTATATATCTTTCTAAATAAATAAAATACCCTCGACTTCATCTGATACAACCATCTTTTATAAAAAGTACTGTGAAATCGAAAATCTTATTATATCTATTATTAAAATACAGAACAAATATATATATGTTGTTGGGATATTATTACAACAGCGCCATCTAGTTCCGCAGTAAGCTACGTAACGTGCTTGTGTTGCGGATACCAGATAGTTGATATACTACACATATAAATTTTAAATACATACATATTATAAATATAAACACCCATGACTGGAGTACAAACATTCGTGATTAGTAAATGAATGCCCCCAGCGAGACTCAAACCCGCGACCGCTGGCGCAGAAAGTAGGGTCACTACCAACTGAGCCAAATGAGTCCTTTAAATTCAGGAAACTGAATGTTTTCGACACATATACAAAAATGAAGGAGAAATTAACTTTTATCCTTCTAAAGTTGAAAAGTTAAAAAACAAGCTGTACCGTACTTATAAAATGTAACATATTATAATTCCCGTCGCAACAAATTTTCATTGAAGTAGACCAATTGTTAATTGCTATTTAGAGAAATATACGCTTACAGATTTACTAACACTGTTCAACAATTCCCTATAAGCCACTAAGCCTTTCGAACTCAGCGCTAACTCTGCCTATTAGTACAGATTGTTACCAAGATACCACTGGGATTAAATTCATGACTGCTACAAATTGAACCGAAAAAACTTTAAACTACCCACTTGAAACTCATCCAAATATTTTTCTTGTAACATTTACGATGTTACAAAAAATCCAGATTTAGTATTCCAATTTACACGCTCAGATGTAGTCTGGGTGTTAATGTTCCTTTAGAATTATTACAGCACTTTCAAATTCTAATGTTCATACTAATATGCTGCTTTATTTTTATATTTCTTTGCTAACCGACTTCGAAAAAGGATGCACCCAATGTTCTGTAGTTTTAATATTTTTTTGTAAATTCATTATTATATTACTTTTATTTTTTGCACTGCCTCGTTGTAGTGGCTAGCAAGTACGCCCACTCATCGAGAGGTCCTGGGTTCGAGTCCCGGGTCGGGCCAAATAGTTATTGACTTTTTCTGTTTAGTAAGCTTCAGTAACAGCCCGGAGTTTGCAGTGTCTCACTTGGGAGGTTGGCGGTGTCTCACCCCCGTCCCTCGGAAAGCCCGTAAAGTCGTCGGTCCTGCGCCTTGACTCTCGCCGGCCGTGTCGAGTAGTCGTCCCACCAGATTATGAGAGTGATAGGAATAGAGAGTGCACTTGTGTCTGCGCATACACTTGTGCACTATAATATCTCCTGCGTATTTGGCTAGTCTCAATGAGATTAGCCGCCGTGGCTGAAGTCGGTCGGAAAACATTACTTTTCTTACGTATTTTTAAGAATAGTAATTTCGTCTCCTAAAGACAAACTAATTGATACCCTTTTAAAACTATTCCAGACGGGGCATTTAAAAAAAATAATAATATTAATATAAGTTTATTATAAATGTAATAATTTATTATAATATATTAAAACAATGAAATAAAATTCAAATCAAAATTATCAGACATTATAATTATTATCTTACAATGTACTTGAGATACTATCAAATATCGGGTATATATTTTGATACCACAGTAAATCTGATATCAATAACCACAAATTACGCAGCCTTAACCATCAGAATAAATTCTACCAGTACACATGTAATATACAGACTGATTTTATTTTTGCTTTTATTAATATACTTAACGATATGATTGTAATTGTCCTTTTAAAAAAGGATCTTTAATGCAATTGCTATATAAAAAGACCGACCGAGACCGAAACGATTGTTCCGATTTTGTTATTTTTTGGTCAATTTCCATAACAATCATTATAATAAGCTTACATATTAAGGTACTTAAACTATTATGATACCACGTGTGTTCCTTCTTTCGATCAGTCTCAATAGTGTTCGGAAATCTAGCCAGGCGCGAAACGAGTCGAAGCGCAATGGCAGGTGGTCCATCTTGGAAGGCAATGTACCCTGCAGGTTGCTCCTGGTACTTCTTTGATAGTCCTAAGGTTGTTGTGGTCTGCCTCAGCAGAGTTGCCGTTTGTGCATTGTGATAAAGAAAAAATGCATTTTATTTGCATGATATAAAAATTAAGCTGATATCTCCATAACAAATGCTACTAATACATACACAATCTAATTTAAGATAAGTGGGATAGAAAAAGCATAGTAACAATAATCCCAACGGCCAGCTCTATGCCAAATTAAATATGAGAGAACTTCGTACACTTGCGGTCATGAATTGGCACACTTTGGCAACTTCAGCAATTTACTAACGGATACTTATTCATTGTGGAATATGTGTTTGGGGAGTTCGGTACAGTTTTTACTTTGAAATTGTTTGGAACTTCTATTTAAAATTAACAATTTTACTCCATTTTATTTATTTTTTTTCACGTTTCGACGATGTATGGTATATATAAAAAAGATATTGGGAATTTGATAAGTAGTTAAGGTACTTAAATTTATCCTTCAACAGTAAATAAATAAATATAAATATGTTGAGACATTATTACACCAGCGCCATCTAGTTCCGTGGTAAGCTACGAGGCTTGTGTTACGGATACCAGATATTTGATATACTACACATATAAATTTTTATATGCATACATATTATAAATATAAACACCCATGACTGGAGTACAAACATTCATGCTCAACAAATGAATTCGGGACTCAAACCCGCGACTGCTGGCGCAGGAAGTCCAACTAAGCCAAACGTATCGTAAAGCTTTAACAAAAAGGTAAATTCAATTTTAAAATGTCTAAAAGTCTGGGAAGGCAACACGTGAAAACTACAACACATATTTTGATTTTAGTATGATTTAGCTTGTTATCTGGGTTAATATTTAGGATATTTACTGCGGGAAAATCTCTCCTTTCTGAGAAATCTATGCTAATAATTACGACGTACCTTGGGACCCGACTGGAGCGAGGGTGATCGCTCGTAATATTATATAAAGTACACTTTTTATTGACTGACTGCTAAAATAAGGTAGGTGCTCTATAATAAGCTTATTATACTTTTGTTCTTAATTATTATATTTATAATACAAGTGCTGTGTGTATCTAATAAAGTGATGGAGAGTATTATTTTTATTAGAAGCAACTTTTCTTAGATTGACGTTATGTAATTCAGTTGGTTTCATGACAATATGATTATGACAAAAAATAGTTGAAAACGAAAAAAATGAAGTAGTTATATCTAGGTACTATTTACTTATTCCAAAGACGAAAGAGCGACGCGACGCTATAAAAAATTAAACAGTGTCAATTCTGGGTGAAGCGTGAGCGGATCACAAGTTTATGACGTAATCGTAAAAAGCAATGTTGAATTTACCCAAATTACACAAATTCTGATAACACAAGAAAATGGGGGTTGTTTATGGAGTCTTGACAGAGGCTTAGCGTATTTTATGGGTTCCAGTAATCCCGGATAAACAGTAACGCAATCCTCGTTCACACTTAGTCCTTGTTTCAGAAAATTTTCAATAACGAATGTGGATTTCCACTTTCGCGCAATGTTTTTGTAGGAATTTGGGCGATATTATTGTTGTTTAGATTTTAATTAACTGTTTGTTTTATATTACGTATGGAAATTTATTTATTTACATATTATATACTTTGACGACTCATTTGGCTCAGTTGGTAGTGACCCTACTTTCTGCGCCAGCGGTCGCGGGTTCGAGTCCCGCTGGGGGCATTCATTTGTTGAGCATGAATGTTTTTACTCCAGTCATGGGTGTTTATATTTATAATATGTATGTATTTAAAATTTATATGTGTAGATCAACTATCTGGTATCCGTAGCACAAGCCTCGTAGCTTACCACGGAACTAGATGGCGCTGTTGTAATAATGTCCCAACATATTTATACTTGTTTATTATACTAATTATGGAAAATTAAATATGTAATTTCATGCCAAAGTAGAAGCCTTCAAAACGGCAGTCTCGGATTTCCGTGTAAGGAACAGAGGATGCTCTGTTTGTGTTCCACGTTGTTCCTTAAATGTTTTAGATAACTGCATACTAAATAATTTTGAAAAGCAGGTTTAAACAAAAGGTAGTATAGAACGTATGAAGAATAATCAGAGCCTAAAGCAAAAGAGAGTAGCGAGTTTTCGAGTATAATTTAAGCGTCCTCATCCCCTTTCGTACGCATTAATGTTTTAGAGAATTTTGTACATAGGTATTAGGTACTTACATTTTACAGACTTATTCTAAAAAGAATGAAATGACCTAAATTACAAAGACAAATAAATGAACATAAAAAGCTACTCTTAGAAGTAAAGCTATATTATAATATTGAAACATAATATTATGAATAAGTATAACCTTAAAATTTTATTTTCTTACAAGAAATAAATACGATCTCTTGAGTCACATTTCTATGAGTTCTGACAGAAATTGTATAAAAGAACTCAACTGAATCTCTCGAGCATAATCCTTACATATTTGCTTTTTACCTTTGCCTTCTCTACGATCTATTAAGCTTCGACTACTCAAGGGTAAATAATCTAAGTAGCACTCAAATTGAAAGATATTAAAGGGGACCTGATGCAGTACTTTAAGTAACTTTTATTAATTTAATAAATTTTGGATTAAATCCTACATTTAAATGACAACATTATAGAAGAATCATGAGAATTCTCGTATACTAATCAAAGCTTGTAGAAGAATTTGCTGCATTTTACAAATAAAACTCATTTCAGTTTGCTTAATTACTAATATTATTAGACTTATCATACTAGCTTTACAAAATATACTAACTATAGAACAACTCTGTTTTATCACATATTACAGACATAGTCGCGGAAATTTTACTACTTATATAATAAGGTGGGATTTGTAGAGCATTATGTATCGTATCAAGTCACCTTTATGCACCAGCTTTTAACCCACTTCGGATGAAAGCGCATACGTTAACGCTGTAGATTATTTACGAGCTTGAGTAGGTTTTACAAAAGCTAAAGCAGCTATGATAAAAATATACGTATGTCGGATCTGTAGAGCTTTTACATTGAATACAGTCTTTTGTTTGCCGAAAACTTTAAGCTTTTTATAGGATCGTTTCTGATGGCGGTGTGTAATCGCTTAAAATTATTTTATATTATGACAAGAAGGGCAGTGGTAGCCCAGCGGAAACGCGTCGCTTGTACAACCGAGTGATGCGGGTTCGAATCCGGGTCTCGCACCTCTGATATTTTCATGTGCGAATCATTTCTATCCTGATTACTTGCTTACGGTGAAGGAAACATCGTGAGGAAACCTGCATGTCTGAGAAAACCCAGCAAGTTTTCGTAAGACATGTGAAGTCCGCCAACACGCACTGGGCCAGCGCGGTGGACTATGGCCTGATCCCCCTCGTACTGAGGGAGGCCCGTGCCCAGCAGTGGGACGTTAAAAAGGGCTGATGATGATGATGACAAGAAAAATTAAGTATAATATAATATATAAATAATATTTATAACTTATATATGAAAATACATACATAACTCCTGTTGTATGGTATATTATTTGTATGTTATTATTTACTCGTAATAATATCAATACCAATTTTTCAATCACAATTAGGTCAGTGAATCCTCTGAAATACGAGTTTCGAATCAATTAGCTTATGACGTATTTCATAAAGTAGGGTATAAAGAAATCATATTTTTTGTTAATAAAATTATTATTGTAATATTTAATGATATTTTCATCATCACTGTCTTTCCAAGGTTCGAATTTAGTAGTAATCATACTTGATAATGGTATTATTTTTTAGTTCTTGGACTTCTTAGTTCTTTTGAGTCATTAATTTTTAGTACATAGCTTGTTGGTGACGCGCTCGTTTTGAAAATTGAAAAAAGCGAGTTCAAATGCCGGGTTTCGCATCTCTGATGTTTTCATAGGCGAATACTTTTTAATATGCTTACCACTTCCCTTACGATGAAAGAATTTTTTTTATTTTTATTTTTGAAAGACATTTGAAGTCCGCTAACCTCCATTTGGCTAGTGTGGTGGGCTATGGCCTGATCCCTCTTGTATTGAAGCCCCAGCAATAATAAGAGCTAATTTTATAGTATTTATTAATAATACAATACATATATGATTAAGTTCTATTATTTAATTAGTATTGTGTTCTTTTTATTAGGTTAGTATCATATTAAATATCAGAAAATGCTATCAAAATAGGCATCCAATATTACCGCTTGAGGCATGTAAATTAAGCGTGGCACGTACGTATGTCACTTTGCATATTCATCACCGCTTAAACGTACCCTGAAGCCTAAATTCACTTTTGTGGACGACTGTACCCTGCCTTTCGCATTGGCTTATTCGAATTGATTGTGTCGGTCGATGTTAATTGTTTTTCAGAGAATTTTTAAACAAAAGTGTCGAGTTTACGAATAATGAATTGAGAATCTTTTTTTTTTTGATTAGTGTAGAGTTTTACAGAAATTAGATATTTTACGTATAACCAGCTATCGTTATACAAATTTCATCGAAATCTCTCAAGGTGAAAGGAAAGGAAAGGTGGTTTTCACGTGATACGATCATAGACAGATAGAGAGAAAAGATTTTTAAAAACTATAGATGAATGCAGAACCTGCATGTCTGAGAAAACCTAGCAAGTTTTCGCAAGACATGTGAAGTCTGCCAACACGCACTGGGCCAGCGCGTTGGACTATGGCCTGATCCCCCTCGTACTGAGGGAGGCCCGCGCCCAGCAGTGGGACGTTAAAAAGGGCTGATGATGATGATGATCGATAATAATGACAATTTCAAAAAGATTTTCCAAAAAATATTCAATGTACAGATTCAATACTAAGTTAGACCATGAGAAACAGACTAAAAGTTCCATTGATCTGAAACTACTGAGCTAATTTGGATAAAATTAAGTACAAAAATAGACCATACCAACATTGACACAGGGAAAAAAGAAGAGAAGGTAAGAGTTGATTATTATTCAACAATTATGGAATGCAAAATTAAGTTATCTACACATTTAATTTAGAACTTAAAATTAAAAATGTAATTTAAAATATTACAAACTTGACTACACTTAATTAATTAAATAAACAAAAATATAAAGTCTTTATGAATACTACGTACACTGTTGGTGTCAATTCGCTAACCAGGTCGCCTCTCTCGCTCCATTTGCTTACATTATCTTCTATGAATACATTGAAATGATGTGATTAATGTAAAACACGAGGTACAGTGTTATGTTTATTTATAACTAGTGACTTACCTGGGCATCGCTCGGGTGCTTCTCTAGGTATAAGGAATTATTTTTTTTGCGCTCAACCTCTTTGAACCTCAATTATTTGTCTATATTTAAAGTGGCTTAAATTACTCCTTAGAGTATGGAGGTTAGAGACAAGGAGGACCATCGCCCTAGAATGTAGTGTCTCAGAAATATTTTCAAACTAAGGAGGCGCTGCGATCGCTATGTTGTCTCAATGCCTAACTTCACGTTGTCACAATAGTGACAATACTCGTAAACAGCTAACTTCACAAATACTACTTACCGACGACAGCGCGTTGTAAATTATACAAATTTTCAAGGACAGGCTGGTAATGCTTTAGTATGAAGCGATTGTCCTCCTGGTCTCTAATCTCCATGCCTTAGAGTATCGGCTATCTGCCAGTCAAAGTCTCGTCAAAATGTGTGCAGCTATTGAATAAGTTGAGCAAATAGTCAGATGGAGAGACAGATTAAAAAAATATTTTTTTTTAGTGTATTATTTAGGTATATGTACTTAGATATGCATTTTATAAAAAGCTGTTGTAAATATAATTTCACATAATAATTGTTTCAATGATTACTTTGCAAGCAAAATATTTTATCTGTGGATTATTTAAATCTCAATTTTATTATTCAATTAAGAATCGTAGCAAGCTTATAAAATGATAATTATAATTTTAAATAGTGATTGTTTCTCGTTAATTACTCGTATATACTATTAAAATAATTTATTTTAAATGTAAAGCGGTACCTACTCACATATTAAATTGTATTATTTTTTTGTTGACCTTGTATACTCTGACGGTACATTATATAATCTACTTCGCTGAAAAATTGTAAAATGTCTAAAAAAATTTAAAAAATACGCGGAGAAAAACCCGACCCATGAAAAGTCAGAAGTTCAGTATTTCTGTAGTGGTCAGAAAATAGCAGTAACAATAAAATTCGAGTTTTTGTAACCAAAAAAAAACCAAAGTGGCCATTAGTTGTAACTAAATGTAAAATCCGCTAAGTTTAAATTCCTTATTTTTTGTTAACTTGCTGTGGCTATATAAAATACTTAGACGGTTAGAATCAAATAACTTCTATTAAAACTATCTTAGATTTATTGAATACGATAAATCGAGGGACGGGAAAAGGAACGATTGAATTAACCGTTAACGACGGTTCAGTGCGAGGGGTTCAGACAATAGTCTACCACGTTGACCTAATGCGGGTTGGTGAACTTCACATGTCTTGCGAAAACTTGCTGGGTTCTCTCAGACATGCAGGTTTCCTCACGATATTTACCTTCACCATAAGACAAGTGATAAAAACGATTCAAACATGATAATATAAGAGATACGAGGTCTGGGATTTGAACTCATTTGACTCGGTTTTTTAAGCAAGCTTATTACCACTCGATAACCACTACCTTAAGTTATACAACAGTTAAAACTAAAAAGAAAGGATTAACGATTATACAAACTCATGGCACTTATCTTGATTTCAAATTGCTCTTGTACTAAATTTATGTGACACTTTTGGCTCTTGAGTCCCTCCAGCCCTCAGATGAAACAAATTGTTCTTGAGATATATTCAGCTAAATTATGAACCTATTAACGTCTCATTACTGGGAAAGGTTTGCCCTATATAATTATAATTTAATAGAGTTTTAGTATAGCCTTGCCTTTTGTACGTTTCAATTTTCTATGCATTTTTAAAATTATTATGTATGTTTGTATGTAAGTGATATAATATTTTTAATAGATCCGATTCATATTTTTGACCTATTTTAATTCAAAGATTTAAAAAAATCGGTTACTTCGCTTTTTTCGTTTTATTTTTTGACTACGTGAGCGAAGCGTGCTTATAATCTGGCAAAACTAGCTTTCCTCTGTCAGTTTTTGGTACTGATGTACAGGTCAAATTTTACAACCGATCTGAATGGTTTAATGATATTATGTTATCAGGGATTTTAGATTGGAGGGGGGTACTTCCTCTCAGAAGGGGCTAAAAGAGGGCTACTTAGAATGTTTTTATCTCTATGTACTACTCGAGTTGCTACATAAAAATTTTGGTGAAGATCCGACCAGGATCTTAAGCGTGAATAGCTCCTCAAAATGCAATTTTTTTCGTGAGGTCTACTCTTTGCAGAACTACTAGCTTTTTAAATTGACGTCCCCAAAAATGTCATTTCTACGAACTTTACTATACGTAAGGAGGAAATTTAAATATTTAACAATTATACAACACGTTATCATTTTATAATTATGTAATAAATATTATTGTTCATAATATACCTAATCCCTACCCATAAAAAACTATGATACAAAAACCAAACAATATAATAATGTGAATGATAATGTACCATTGCATAACTTTTCTATTTAAGCGTTATTCTTTCTTCACTACAATAAACGTGAGAAAATAAAAGCAAAATATATTATATCGACTAAAGAAAATTTTTTTATTAATATTATTGATTTGCTTTCTACTCGTCAAGTAGTCTGCTAAGTTCACAGCTATTCTTATCTCAAGTGGATCTTGATACACAATAGTCATCTTACCTATTAATTAGGATGCCAATATATTGAAGAGACTCTGGAGCTAAAATGAAAGGTATGCACTTGTTTATTATGGAGGTATGAATAAGTGTGAAAATGTATTTGTTAATCTGTGAATTTACTATGAAAATTACAGAAAATTTCAACTAAAATTAAAACGTAAATTCGTTGAAGTTCAAGCTCTTGTGCCTTAAGTTTTGTGGTCTGTCTAGCCATATTTATTGGCAATAATTATAAAGACACATTGACATTGACTGAGTTATAGGGTCCCTACTTTTTGTTCCAGCGGTTACGAGTTCAAGTTCTGCTCGGTACATTCATTTGTGTATGAAATAAAATTTTCAAGTTTCTGCTATGTGTAATCACTACATTTTTTTTTTATGGGACAAAGGGGGCAAACGGGCAGGAGGCTCACCTGATGGTAAGTGATCACCTCCGCCCATGGACATCTGCAACACCACAGGGCTTGCAGATGCGTTGCCGGCCTTTCAGGAAAGGGAGGGAGGGAAGGAGGTGTGAGAAGGACGGGAAGAGGGATGGGGAGTGGGTCTCCCGGACTCTCACTTACCGGATGAAACGCGACAGCATAGCTGCCACTTCACGCCGGTCTCATCACTACATATTATAATATAAAGTCCTTCGCCGCGTCGGTCTGTCTGTCTGTTTGCGATAAACTCAAAAACTACTGCACCGATTTTCATGTAGTTTTTACCAATGGATAGAGTCGTTCTCGAGGAAGGTTTTAGTATATAATTTATCAAGTTTTTGTATACATTTACTAGCGGAACCCCAAGTCGCTCGTAATATTATAAATATACAAAGCCAGGGCAAGTTGTTAGTTGAACATATTATAACGTGAATGTGCAAATTTCAGAAAGCTTAAACCTAACATTCGATTTAAAAGCTTTGAATCGAATGTAAAGAAGATTATAAATCTCCAGAAGCAAAGTGTTAACAAACAAGTAACTGACGAAGTTAGTATATAGAAGGACGCTATAAATTCTGCTGAATGCCAAGCTTTACTCGAATACATTGAAAGAGTTACTGAAGTATTGTCAATTGGGTACAAAGTGATACAAAATTTATTGAAATTTGTTGAATTGAGAACAACATTATTTATTTGTTCTAGAAGATTTATACAAATGCAACTGAAGTAATATGTTGCTTATATTTTTAAGCATTAGTTAGATGCAATTAACTCTACTTATACAATTACTATGAATTAATTTAGTGTATGGATGTTTGTATGCTATAATTCATTACGCTGAAATAGTAGGCCGAATTAGATATAATTTAGAACTTCGATAGGTTACGACCTGAGGTACGATAGTATATATGAAAGGAAGTGAGACACTAGCGACTCTTGCTTCGCTTGGATTCGGTCATACATGCGTTTTAACTGTTTTAACTATTGGTCTAGATTTCTAAGTTAATTATTATAATATATTTTATCTCACCCCTCTCATTTTCGAAATAAAATTTTTTATACAGAGAAAATCGTGGAAAAATTGTTAGATAAAAAACTTACAAAGATAAACATTTAAATACGAAATGAGCAAAGCTCCAAGTAATTATATGGAAATAAAATTTGGATTTAATTTGCCGGTAATGAGTTTCTGGAAAATTCTTTTTAAAATTGAACTTAAAAAATGAATTACGTCGGTACATTCTCGTTTTTTCTTTTTACACGACTATCGACGATCGTAGTTGCTAGGAATTTCTCAAATATTTTTTTGAATATAAATGTGTAAGCCATAATTTAATAATTATTATTTTTAATAATTTTATTCGTAACTGTCCGTAAGTTTATGATTAGGCTAGTTTTTTTTGTGGGTTATTAGTAATATTGCCTTGGTGGTCTAGTGGTTAGCATGTTCGGCCGTAGGTCTGGAGTTCCTGAGTTTTATTAGGCCATGTTTAATGGTTCTTGTTAAAAAAATTATAGGTTTGCCGAAGCAGGCCACACAGCTAAGGGGTTGCTCCGTATTCCTACCTGTGCGTTTCTTGGCTTCACGCTGGGCCGGATTGCCAGACGCTATAAGGTTTGACTTTGGGAGTTCTGCACTAGAATAATAAAAAATCCTGCGCAGGTATATTCAAAGTGAGACTGGATGCCGTCGCCATAGGAATCCACGCAGCAAGATTTGTTAGTACTTAATTATGAATGTAGGTGAATGTGCATGCATGTATGGTTGTGTATCTGTATCATGTGCGTATACTATATACGGATTACGCCTTTACGTTAAAACGGCTGGACTATTTCGATTAAATTTACCACAGATAAAGTAAGTGGAGTTTGAAACAGGTACGATACAGTGGAGCCCTAACTGGACTATGGCCTGATCCTCCTCGTACTAAGGGAGATCCGTGCCCAGCAGTAGGACGTTAAAAAATAGCTGAGGACATATATTCAGCCTTAATTGAAAATATGTGGTTAGAAAATATTATTTAGGTCTAATATTGTCTTATCAGTAGTTAAATTAAATCATTTGTTCCATAGGTCCTAAAAATCGTAATAATACTATTTTTGGAAGCTATTTTTTTCGGAGTTTGATATTAGCACTTGTCAGATTACAATCTTCAATTAAAAAGCGGACAGGTACTTTGCGTTGACGTAACATTAAGATATAAAAATGTTAATATCTTTTTTGCCCTCGAAATAAAAAAAGCTGGATTTTTACATTTAAGTAATGGAAAATATATGGTTTTATCTTTTTCTTATATAGACGCTTCTAATAGATGTCAGACCTCGATTTCGTCTTTTCCATTAAATAAATTGTAAAATATTTTCTAGTAAGAAAGAACTATGTATAGATTTAATTTCAACAAAACTAAAGAAACGTCTGCTTGACAACAATGTGGTCTTAGTGTCTACGAGAATCTTTCTTAAATTCATTAGATATCGTGGATTTGATTGCCAATACGGGTAAACATTTGACACATGTATTATGTAGTCTTGTAATAATTAGTCTTCAGTCCTTTTCAATGTCACACTGCTGGGCACGGGACTCCCTCAGTACGAGGGGGGTCAGGCCATAGTCCACCGCGCTGACCTAGTGCGTGTTGGCGGACTGATGACTGACTGAATAATTATTAATAACATGAATTTTATTATTTATTTAGAGTCCTAGGTCCTAGGACCTAGGACTCAAGCTGAGTGAGGGTCCATTAGATTAGATTTCTCAGATATGAGATATTTTGCCGCAATAGAAATGATCCTATAAGTTGACCCGGATAACCTGTGCGTTTCTTGGTTTCACGTTGGGCCGGATTGCCAGACGCTATAAGGTTCCACTGCCTTACCTCAATTAATCCTGGTAATGTCGAAGTATTTTTTTATCGGACTTTGAGAGTTCTGCACTAGAATAATAAAAAATCCTAAAAATCCAGCGACTTCGTGCATGCGTGAAATATTTCAATTTAGAACTGCTAAACTTTAGATATAATTGTCTAATATAGATTTTTTTCATCACAACCTAGTCCAGTAGTTTTCTCGTGATGCGGTCACAGACAGACAGACTGAAGTTCTAAAAACTATAGATTCGGCCTTTGTGTCAATACTAATGACTATTTCAATAAAATTTTACAAAATATGTTACTTAATCTATTATATGTATATATTACCTCATGCGAGAATCGAATTTGTGATTCACATATTCGATGCTACCTCAATTGTATTATAAAGCATAAAAGTGGCAGTAAAATTTGCACTTGAAATATAGATCCGCGTGAATCGTAATAATTTATTATTGTATCAGAACCAATTTATCCATTGCGAAATACTGCAGAGGAAGCTCGTTAAAAAGCTGGAATATTGAATTACTTGTTCTCTGTAATACGAGGAAAATATTTGTCGACCCAAAACCAAATGTGTTAAAGTCTGAGAATTGTTAAAATAAGTATGTCTGTTAATTAATGTTAGCTTGCCTTTAATAAATGTGCGGTTACATTCGTTATAATTTGTTCTTATAAGCTTTTTCTATGCTTTTTATGAAAATATTAATTTTGTGTATTGAATTTGTTGGTATATTAAAATGTAATTTACTCTACGGCTGCGGTAAAGAGGATTATGGGTTGGACCTATACGTATGTATGTTTGTACGTATGTACTATTTTCCTTCGTCATCTTTCGAACTTTGCCAGCGTGGTGGACTATGTTCTGATCGCTCTCGTATTGAAAGGAAGTCTATAATATAGTCTATAACCAGCACAGGGACGTTAAAAGGACTAAATACTTAATAGATTTAATATATCTAGTGATATAACTAAAATTTAATAAAGTGAAATTAAATTAAAAATAATATTGTAACTTCTGGTAAAAGAACAATGTAGCAATTTTCTATTCAACGACAAAACAAGAAAAATGTCAAGTAATTTATTATTTTAACAGAGACTCTTCAAAGAGTACATAAAATATAAATTAAAAAGTCCATTGAAAGTTCGCTGAGCGTAAATGAGGTCATTAACAGCAGAGATTAAGACAACATAGAGGGTGGGATTATGTTTGTAACTACATCTCATTAACTCAGGGAAAATACTCTCTTCAACATATCACAATTGACATATTACGTGTTATCTAAATGTACATATTTATATACGTATATATTATCAAGATAATATATACGTATATCAATATGTACATTGTACATTCTAGACGCCCGCACTCATAGTCACTTAATGAACCATTAAGTCGATCTTTAGTATGGATATTCCAGACTTAATGGTTCATTGAGTGCTATGAGTGCGGCGGTTATATACATGTTGTGTTAAGCTATTTTTTAACTCCTTAACATGACTCCACATAAGTCATCATTTCCAACATTATAACCACTTATGTTACGAAGGAAAATAACGTGAGGAGTGCTGCATATCCGAACTTACGTACAGGGTTTTGAAAGATATCTGAAGTCTGCCCGCACTTGGTGGTGGACTATGGTCTGATTACCCTTCTATAGAAGGGACTACACAAAGTGGGACATTAATAAGGGCTGCTACAAGGCAGCTCTAATCAATTTAATTAAAAGCTATATTCAATATGTTATTTTATTTTAAACCGTTTATTGTTACTGAGGAGTAAAAAAATAATCTATATGAGAAAATTATATCTAAAGTTTAGCAGTTCTAAATTAAAATATTACACGCATGGACGAAGTCGCTGACAAGAGCTAGTAAACTCAAACAATTTACATTTTGAATGTTACAAAGCCCAGGTGAATTGCCTCTTAGAAACTATTTAGACAATTTAGTAGTTACCCCAAGCCAGCAAACTTGCCAACAATAGTTCCCGATTTCGACCAGATTCATTATCAACTACATATTGTAGTAGTTATCAATCTATATATACTATAAAATACAAAACTAAGAAGTTCGTATGGTGTTTTGTTTATTTTTAATTTCTCAAAAAGTACTAAATATATTTGAAAAATGTTCTTTCTTTTTATAACTTTTTTATTTAGAATGATCATAAGCTATCGAAAACATATTGTCATCAAGGAGGGCTCCTTTACGTCCCACTGCTGGGCACGGACCTCTAGTACGAGGGGATCAGGAAAAACTAAAAATGCCAAAAAAAAAATAGTAACCGTCATCACGTAGACTATACATTAGACAATGTATAGCCATCATACAAAGACTATACATAAATAATAAAAATCTCACGTTACGGACGTTTTTTCCCGCTTAGGGTACACCTCCGCATCGTCCCATAAGGAACTTCGTTCCAAACTAAAACAGTTTTAGTGCAGTTTTGTTTATTATAGAGCAAGACAACAAGACAGGCTTTATACTCGTATATACTTAACTAAGAGTGTTATCACTATGAGCAGTTACGTATTTTACCATCACTTTTAAAATTAATTCTAGGCATTGAGCATTTTGTGTATTTATTTAAATATTTATTGAAATGAAATTAAAGAAAACTAAATTCAGTAAGACTTATTACAAACACTTTTGAATTTACTAACACTACTCACAATATTAGGTATCCAATTTATATTGGGTTTAAGAACAAGAGATTCAAGATCATTATATATTATATTATGAACCATATTTCAAAAATATTGCTTTTCATTTACGTAACAATAACTTTCAAAGATCCCAAAACAAAAAATGAACTTAACATTATAATATGAAAAATCTCTACAAAAGGAAACAACAAACTGGATTACGTAATCTACGAGTAAATCGTAAATTTTATAACTTCCATTCGTTTTAGCGAATAAAATTTGAACTTCTTTACAACATTCATCAAAACGTCAAGAGCAAAGCCTTTGAATAATAAAAACCATCGCCTCGGGCGTGCGCGACTCGGCTAGCGACGTGCACCTTTGTTACTCACTTACTCTTTATTACTTAGAAAATTTTATTCGTAGCAATTATCAAAATGTTGAAAGTTTCTTTATATCGCTAGTGGTTATATTTTTTTCTAAGAACACGGTTTTGTCAAAATTAAATACGTCGTTTTAGTCAAATGCGAGCTTAATCGACGGTTAACTTATTGTTTCAAGTTGTGAGTTAAAAAGTTCAGTACTTTTTTCTATTTTTTTTGTTTACCAGCTTTGAAATTAATCAAATCAGCTTTAATATTATGAATCACCTTAACTTATACATTTTTTCCCAAAAATATTGGATGTTTTTAAATATTGTTACAGTGTCAATATGTATGTATATTGTTATAATATACCAAGAATTATTAAAAATTGTCTTATACTCTACAACTATTCAATAAATTTTCATAGATATTATATAAATTAGGACATTATCGTATAGTAAAAGTAAATTTAAACTACTGTAGGTAAGACTGTATCGAAAACTTAAGTGATTAACTATTGTTTGTAGTTTACGAGCGAATAGAATGTGGCAAAAGTTTATCAATTCGCATATTTTGGGACTCTAATGTGGCTTTAAATAAGGAATTTCGCTTCTAAATATTCCAATGTCGGGAAACTTGAATTTTTAATGGTCATGTAGGTAATAATTACTTACGCAAACGTAAAGGTGATTATGGAGGACTCACTAGCTAGAGCTACCAGTACTATCCACTTAACCCTATAAAAATTGCCAAGGG